>OY728150.1:2125056898-2127456898 GCA_963277665.1 Viscum album | reverse complement strand
ATAGATCATCAATTGAATGTATTGGGTAATGGTCCTTGACTGTCACATGATCCAACACACAATAGTATATACACAACCTCAGAATAAATTCCTTGTAAAAAAGTACTAGATAACCCCAAGGAGACACACTAGGTGGTATGAAACCCCTATATATTATATCATCAACCAGTAACCCCTAGCCACACATCTTAATAGGCTCTATTTCTATAGGTATCCATTAAAAATGATGACCAACGTGGTTCCAAATATTTTCCATAATAGACATCACATTGAATGTATAATGTCATAAATTCATCTGATAAAATATCTATTAATTCCCTCAAAACAATGGGAATTTTCTCTACCTAATTATCCAATGAATCCTCTAATAATTAAGAGAAAATAAGTTATAAATTTTATATACTAAACTATTAATCCCAATTTCGATTGATGATTACTTGTTTCCTCTACAAAAAAATATATATTATCCTCCGAAAACAGTTCATGTCAACACATATGGAATATAGAAAATACATTAAATCAATAACCAACTATAGTCATATTTGTTTCAATATAATGTCCCCTACTGATTGCTGCTACCCCATAAGCAGTCTAAATCCCGAATAAAAATTATATATTGGATTTGAACCCCTTCCCATGTAAAAAATATATTGGAACTAGATGACTATCTGTGTATATTACCAAATAATTGACCAAAGTAGGAAAAATAATGGATAAAACAATGATGATTCAATGGTATAGAATAAACAGATCATACATTAAATGACCTCTATCCCTTGTAGTGGTTCCACCACACTCACATTAATAAAATGACACCCATCTCCTATACCACTTTATTATATTCCTCAATGTTCCTTTTCTAGAAAGGCCATGAAAAATAGATGTTGTGATGATTCATCCCCATGACAGCACCATCATTCCTTGACAATTGAAATGGTGTAAGTGGTCCTTCTATTGAATCAACCTCATAAGAAACAGATTCTGCTAACAAAATAGGCCCCGACAACCCATCTAAAATATTCATCACTAAGTGGATGGACACTAATATGATAAGTGACCATGTCATTCAATATATATATATATATATATTTGAAATGGTGTTCCCCTAGATGGTTCTATAAAACCACAGTTCCATATCATATGAAAGGATATTCCATAGTCAGGTCCTATTGTTCCAAACCCAGTCTACCTAAATGACTGTAACCCACTACCTAATGTTGTACTACTTAATATTCAATATTAGCCTCTCTATTGAGGCTCACCTCTTAATGATATCCTCCAATAAATTAAATTTTCCCTCCTATGCACATTCGGGTACATAGAAGTAATAAAAATTGTTACCAAATCCCTCATCATTTGGCATAGTGATCAACCATATATCACACCATACACTCCTAATATGGGAAGATGATTGGGGAAAGTTAAATGTGGTTTTTGAAATTTATCCCAATGTACTGTATACTCAGGATCCACAACTGAATGAAGCTAAAATCTATCATTTTTTCATCATTCATCATTGATGATATGAATTACAAATTGAATTGCTAGATAAATTATGATTACAAGACATATGTTTCCTTAGGGTAACTAACGCAAAACATCCATCAGTAACATGAAACTCCAAACATATAATAGCATCCAATGGAACCCAAAACTCAACACAAGAACGATTTTGACAAAAGGAGAACTGGATATCCTCCAACCAATGCAATATTTCTTGATCATATTTCATCCACTCATACGTTTCAGTGATATGCCAATGGATGTAATGGAAATCCCTCTGCCTTGCCTAATAATTCACTCATAAGAAGATCCTATGATGATAAATTGAATAAGTACACTAAACTTCTATGAATTGAGTTACTCATGTAAAATAACTATGATCTATTGTTAAAAAATAAAAGAGAAATAATAAGAATGGAAGCATGCGATTTTATCAAATAGTAATTCATTAATTATGTTTACATCCCCATGAAACACCCTATGAATAAATGAAAACAATCCATAATGATTCATCTAACTACCCTAGGTATTTACCTTTAAACCATGTATACATAATTTTTGTATTAAATAATAATATATTTCCTTACTTGTATAATAGGGGGCCCTAAAATCTCATTTTGTAGCATGCATTCCTATCCAATTTCACACACAATGATCATCTTGAACTTTTTCACTACCGATTATTGGTATTCTTAATGACACTAACAACATACACATTTATACATATCAACCAAATCCTGTAGTACCATTATTTCATCAACACAACCCTCTATAGATCCCCTCTAATGCCAATAATGAATGATAAGAGATACAGAACCCTGGTTCTTGCCTCCATAAGCCCCAGGCTATGTATATTCATTCAGTGTATAGAAATATCACATATAGAAGTCATTACTCTCAATAATAATATAGGATTGGGATATATGATAAATAAACATCAGGAAATTCTAGAACATGGCATAAACATAATCCCAAAACTATCCATGAATGTGTGAACAGTGTCAATAAATATAAAAAAGGCCTCTAATAAAATTATGAAATAAATGTCTCATGGAAACAACTGAACGACAGCTCTAAAAGCATTTCTAGTAATGTCTATCACAATCCCTGAAGTCCTCCATGAAACCTAAAAATAGTTTATATAAGTTGGGTGAGAATCATATATATACTCAATAGTATCATGGAATCATGAACATAACAAAGGGGACCTTTATCCACTTCCCCATTGATTTTACACACTCATTCCACAACATCAATCCACATGTTCACTCATAATATATATATAAATCACATGACATAACCAACCACATTAGATGTGTTTCAGAACGAAACCGTACCAACCCACACTAGCAAGGTATATAATTCATTTTTCGTATCAGTCCACATCACATCATAGCCTCATAATAATATAGATTCAACAAATCACATGATAGAGGAGTATCATAGAAGTATTATCCATAAAACAAAATCCCACTGCCACCAATCATGATGCTTTCCATAAATAACATCATAACCCCCAATAGGGGATCTCCAACACCAACCATCATCTTCACTGAATAATATCTAACCCCAAACCATATTATCACTCAGTAATATCCAACATCAACATGTAACATTATTACAAAAGAATGCATAAAAAAGATGAGTGGACTGCGATCTATATCATTACCTACCTAGATATTTGGGAAAACACTAAGAACCCAAAACATAAAGGTGTTTGTATTTTTATCCATCTCAGGTGGGGAGAATATGTGTACAAAAAAACACATGATATATAGATATCACCAAATACCCAATATATGGGTTCACAAAAACTCCACTAGTATACAGTACATCATAACCACTAAATCGTATAGTATATACTACAACGACTTTCCCCACTTAATGCATCACACAACACAACTACTACACAATACTTCAAAATTACTTCTCCAGTTTTGGGTTCCACCATTTCCATATTTAAGGAATATCCATTAACTATGATTCAATATTCCATTTCGTTTCACATTAAAACTGCCCATTTATCTATGATTCAATCTTGTAATAAAATTAGAATAAGTAAATTAAAACACACTCTTATTTAATAACAAAACTATGAAATTTCATCTTATAATTATAAATTTTTACAGGGCTTACAGGTAATATAATACCACCACACCACGAAACACCACATCTATCTCACATCCAATACCACCACAACACCATGTATCCTGAGATGTATATTCAAAACATCAATCCATATCGATCAACACACATCAAAACCACCATACAATACAAAAACTATACAAAAAGACACCACAAGTCACAACCATTACACTCCCATGATACTCTACATCAAATTCAATGCCATCAAAACATCACATTACTACCCCATGGATTCAAGAACCCGTCATGTCACCACCACCAAATCATAAAATAATGCATCTCCCAATGAAACATAACCACCACAACAACATGAATATTTTTGAATCCTTTCATCCACAATCTTGGGTGAAAGGATTAAATTTACTTATTTCATTATTTATTATGATTATTATCATTGAAATTCATGATTTCCATAGGAAAGAAATTCCTTAACCATATATTTGATCTTATATATTCCATTAGGGTGAAATTTAAAAATAAACATGACAAGGGACTCTCATATATATCAAATACAAGTAAATTAGTTTTTCAAACATGTGTTATTTTTCTCAATGGGAATAAGTGTGTATTAACTAATCACTAATATCCTTAAAGCGGTAAAACATGTTATTTCTCCCCATTCACATCAATTTTAGATTATGGAAATTTGATATATATATATATATATATATATATGACCATTAAAATTCGTCCAACTAAATTCCAAATAATGAAACCAAAAAAATCACATAAATATAGAGAGAATAAGGATACCCTACCACAATAAATATTATTTAATTATCGCACACAACATGGTGAAGGTAAAACTAAAAGACTAGAAATGAAAAATGAAACACTAGATCAAATGGGATCACATCCAAGGATCATCAAGAATTATTCTTATTCCATCAGATAACATGAACAACGTCACCATTGTAAATACCTCAAAGATGAATGAAATAAAACAAGGGGAAAGTGGAGGATAACTCTACTATGATCAACTATGATCAATATTTACAATATATTCATCAAAGAATGAGTAAATAAGATAAATGATCCAAAAAATAAACCAGGTTTATCCAGTAAGATAAGAGGAATAAGATATTAAATTTGTTAAAATGAAGTTTCCATTATTTTAAATACAAGTTTCACATCAGCTCATCCAAAATGTGTAACCCATATTCATGTTGCGAAATCCCATGATTCCCTATACTTCATTCCATGAAATTGATTTAGGTCATGAATATATCAATATCCTAACATGGAAAACCATTTTTTGACTTTCATGGTTCCTCAACATTGATATGTTAAACAATGTGAATATTCCTTCATACTATTAGTACATTAATTCCTAGAACCCGCACATGAAACTCATGAACTAAATATATAGACTCTGTAAAATGAAAAAAATTGTCACATTGTGAATATATTTCACATAATGATAATAGTTGTACATAATAAGTTTACCTCATAACTCTTTCAAACACTCATTGAGCATCCTTTGAACATTTTTGAATCCCATACCAGTTATATAAGAATCCATGAAGGTGCATACAATTACAAGATCAATAATAAATTCCATATCCTAAAAACATTAAATATGTTAATAGAAAAAACCCTAATTAAATAGGTATATTAATATTATAATTGGAATGGGAAAAATAGACAATAATGACTGTAATATAAAATTATAACTAAGGTTCTGAACATTATAGATTTCTTTAGACTATCACTTAGAAATGTATGGACTAAAAAATATCATTTATAAATATGATTATATTAATGATATTTTATTCTCTAAATAGTAAATTAGATATGGATTCGAAAGTAAAATTAATTTTTTTTGAAGTTCATTGAATGGGTTGTGAGAGGCTGCTATTAAAGTTTTTGAGATTTATATTTTTTAAAACATTTATAATTTATATAAATGAAGCATGTTTTAACCATCACAAGTGTTTTGGAAATTAATAATTAATTTTTTGGGGGAAGAGATATGGTAATTAAACACCACATAAAATATATTCTATACCTATTGGGTTCATATCTAAATTACATAACCAATTAAATTTTTTACATTATTCATTTCAACTTTAATCATGGTAACTGGTTTTTAACTAAGATACCATAATCGTTATGTGTGAAAGTAATTTTTTTTATTATTAATCAATTTAGAACAAAAATTACCTAATTTTAATGATAATATGTTTTTATTTCCTTATAGAAGTGATTAAAAATAATAATAAAGGAAAAAATATGTTGTATTTTAAATAATGTTTTTTCAAAAATATTACATATGTTATAAAATATCAAATATGGGTTAGTAAAATAAAACCAGTGTTTATACCATTATATATTAACATATTAAATATCTATTTTCTCATATTAAAATCTTTTTGGTATTCCCAAATCATACATATATACTAATAATTTCATAAAAGTTGTGTAATTTGTGAAAAATGAAATGTGTACTATTCACCTAAAAATTAATCTTTTAATAAAAATTTAAAATTTATTCTTAAGCTTATATTATAATGATTAATCTCCAAATAAAATTAATTTTTCAAATTATAATTTTAAAATAACTTAATTAAATATATAAATAATATCCCATAGTATAGTGAAAAACAATTCATATTTGGAAATATATTTTTTAATTAATAATTGTTCACTATTCATATTTATTATTAATTATTAATTACATTTATCTAAATGTATTATTAAAAATAAAAAAATTATTTTATTAATATATAATCTTATTATTATCAAATTCATAAAATAGAACACCAATTTTAGAAAATATATATTTTTAATCATTAAATGAATTACATAGTACTTTGAAAAATTATAATTAAGAGTTATATTCATATAAATGTATCAATTAATTTAATTCCCAAAATATTTCATAAATATATAATGTTATATGAATTTAAATAATTCAATGACTTGTTTTAAACAATAATACTAAATGTTTATATTTTTCATAAAATACATTATATTTTATTTTAAATTCAGTATTTCATGGTGGTAATGTTATCGAACACATTTGTCCAACTTAAATGTAATTGTATATTAAAATATTATGTTATTGAAGCATATAATTAAATGGATTATTAAATATGGTTATATTTAATTGGTTTTGTGGTTTGTATAGTTTCACTATGTTTTTTGAAACTAGAAATTTTGTAAAATATTAATTCAAGGAGAAAACATACATTATAATGAATGGTTGTTACATTCTAACCCAAATTATATGAATTTCATCATATAAATATTATTATTAGGATAAAAATATCTAAAGGTAATTTTCTCTCACTATAATTTTTATGTTCCCATATAGATTCTAAAAACATATGGTTGTTCTATTATTCTTTAACTTGAATGGTGTGTTTGATCATAGTAAATTTATTATTTTGATCCGATATCTCAAATGGTTATACCAAATTTGATATATGAATATCTAATTTTAAAAAATCTAAACTAAGTATATTTTTGGAGAATATATAATATATTTTTGAAATGAGAACCTAGTAATCATTATAAACCTTGTAGAGAACTATAGGGTCTTCTAATAAATAAGCTAAAACACATACATGATCAAATATACCAAGGGACCAATATTCCATGGTTCAATAGATATTTCTTCTGAAATATCGAAACCATCATCGGAGTTATTATGTATAGAGACACTTAATCATGAATAGAAAACTATATTTATGATTGATAATTATTTTCATTACTCCTATATTGATTTTGATACTTTCTATTTTTCCAAAAAAATGATGGAACCTAAATTATAAGATCATATAATTTTTTAGAACCTATCTACTTATTCTATACATATTCAACCTAGTATGTTAAACACTATATTTTATTCCAATAAGTATCCTTATATGGTTCCATGAGAATAATCAAATGGCAACTTTTATAAATGATAAATCTATAAGGTGTGGTGGTGATCCCAATATCTATGTATTCTTATTTCACCTAGACATGGTATACCATAAAGTATATTAATTGATTTTTTAGATTGGTAATTAATCCAATGATAGAAAACAAGGATGAAACATAGCTTTATGTCCGGTGAATTAAAAATAATTATCTAGTACCATAATGTAAATACTGGATCATAAATGACTAAATAATGGAGTGGAACTCCATTGTTACATACCATGTGCCTTATTTAAATCAATTTCAGTTGGTCATTTTTAAAATCATCATTTATGGTATAAAAATATAAAATCCTTCTAAAGGTGATTGAGTATTACCATATTTCAATTATGGAGTTTACATGCCTTGGAGAGTCCATTGATGAATTGTGTTATGATGTTTTCCAAATTATAAACTAATATGGGTATTGTTTGATAGATAAAATTATAATTTAATTTTTCAGACTTGACTTATTGTTATACTAATCATTCAAGAACATTTTCTTAAATTTCACCATTCAATCCACACTAGAATTTGTTATGTTTTTTTGTCACAATATATCTTTGTACCACATGGATGTATAGAAAAGGATATGTTTTGTGAATTTTCTAAGAGTTATTTATTAATTTTTTAGAAGAAAAATATATTAGATATACACATTGTTACTACATTATTATCGATTCTGAACTCATAAATTTTATCTACATCTTTCAATATCCATTCATATTCATTTAGAGCATTATTAATCTTAATGTGGTGTGATGGTTGAAAAATTTTCTTAGTAGTACAATATTTCTTCCCTACCGATGTGACACCAAGATTCTCCATTTGAAAATAAATGATAATTGTTCCTTTTTAAATCTTGGTCATGTATTAGGTGGTATGATATTTAATAGTTAAAGTGTCTGCTAAATTTTTTTTATCCCGATTGGAAATCTATTGATATTTAATATTGTTTAATAAATTCTTAAAATCTGTATAGGATTATATTAATCTAATTCTCTGTGAATATAAATTTATTGATATTGTAACTTTAAAATATATCTTACTTTTTCCATTGAGTTAACTATAATGATTCATTAATTCCAGAATCACAGTATCCATCTCTAAATCATGCATCAAGAGTTTTTTCTCTTGAGTCTAATGAACCTATCATTATTCAATATATAATTTATTTTCTGATAAACATTAATTTTTTTATATTCCAAAATATCTTACTAGGATACCATTTCTAATAATTATATCATTGCAACTATATAGAAATCCCACATATTACATTGAAGAAAAATCCAATCAATATCCATTTGTCCTCAAATATAAATATCTTAAAATGAAATATATATTATTTTTCTATAGAAATTACATTACTATTATATTGTCTTGTTAAATTATTTATCAATTCTTTTAACCTTATGAAATTTATTTGAAATATTTGGATGAAAAAAAACATTGTATGAGAAATAAAATAATGAAATCCATTAGTATAGTGAAACACATGAAAACCCATCAATTGTTTTCTTTTTCACATGTTATTTATTGATAATATTAAATTAATCATATAAAAATGGGAAAAATATAACAACCATAAAAATAGTTTCAAAGAGTCAATGGTTAATTTATTAGAATGACATAATATTCAAGATGCCACAACATGAACGATATTATAGATTAGTAAACATGGTGAACATGATATATATATATATATATTTTAATCTCAAATTATAATTGGAAACAATAAATTAAACATATAATTTTCTTCAATTACAACCTCATTTCTTCTTGTTTGACCGTACATATCAATAATAAATCATATCTTGGAATTATGGAAAAATAAACATTAGAAATGGGAGAGGACAAATTATCAACAAGGGAATAAGTGCATTTATAACTGTCACTAATTAAAAATACTAATCAATATGGAAATGTAAATAACATTAAAATATTCCATTAAATCAATTCCTTATCCAATGTTTGGTAAGAATAAATTATGATCAAATAATTCCATATAAATAATCACATGATCTTGAAACATCATCAGTGATGATCTAACCAATATAAAAATCAAAAAAAGCATAAAAAAATCTTATAATGTAATAATGAATAATTTCAGAAATAACAAACATGTTTTAATGACCATTCACTGTACAATTTTAGAAAATGGTAAATTTCCATCAAATTTGTCGAAATGAATTATCTCTTTTGACGTTCCAATGCATCGAGGGGCTATGTAAAGTTTGGAACATTTTGTAACATAATTATTCCAAATAATGTTTGATATTAATGGGGTAAACCACATTCAATATAAAAATTTTACTGTAAAAAAATCCTACATAGTGTTAACACTTACCCCACTGACTAAACGTTATTAATAACCCTCAAAAGTATATTTTAAATTGTAATAAAATTGAAAATACTCTTTCAAACTCATCATAGACCATGCCGATAAATAATAAAAATAGTATTTGTAGAACATGACCCTAATGAATAATAATTAAATTAATGGTTTCATGACATTGTGGAATGGAAATACAATAATCTCTCTAACAAATTCATGAGGAAAATATAATTTTCATATATAAAAATATAATTTTGAAACAAAAATTCCAAAAAAATATTTTTAAAGAAATTTTCATTTAAAATAACCTTTTAAACATGTAAAATGTTTTTAAAAAAAATTGCACATGTAGATCAAAAATAATATTCATGTCATACTAGTTAAGAAAATTACATTCATATATTTTGAAAAAGCCACATGATAATAATTTGGAATACCACTTGAATTGTCCTTTTGTAAAAAAAATTACAAATGGGAAAAAATTTACAAAAAAATCAATTATATAATTTTTTAAAAATTCTATAAACATTTTTTGAATCCATGAGTTTGATTGAAAATGTATTTTCAATTAGAATTAGATATTATATTATATTTTACAATGAAAACAAATCTAAAACATTTTATGTAAAAAAGAGATTTTATTATTACTAATACAAGAAATGATATAAAATAGATATAGAGGAATACAATTAATGTGATTTTTTAGTGATATATCAAAATATTTATTCATAACAAATCTAAAAATAAAAAATTCTAATAAATGATCTGATTATCAAATAAACCATGACCACATTTGTATCTTTTGAATCATAATCCCATTGAAATGAATAATGTAAAATGAAATATTAAGTACCGTGATTTGAAATATATTTATTGGGTAACATACAAAAATGGGAATTATATAAACCATAAAATTAATAAGTTGTGGTCATGTCAATCCACACATTTAATAATAGATTAGATGATAAAATCTTACCATTGTTTTGAATTCCTTTATCTATGTCAAAAAATGATGTATAATAAATATTAATTTAATATAAATATATTCAATAACCCTAATAATATGGTTTATACAATATATGATTTATTTATTTTCTATTATGACCTATTAATAACAATTATGTGTTAAAATAACTGTTTCTGGTGATAATTTCATTGTTCTCGTGTAAAAAATCTTCAGTAATTTTGTCCATATCATTTAGATAATTTTATATTCATATACATAATTCTGACCATGATTTATATATATATATTTATGATTATATCCTATTTATCCATTATATTTATATTTATAGAAATCTATAAATTTTAGAGATATAAATTAATTAATACAGTTCATGAAGATGATATGTCATATGTATGCATGAATGTTGTTACCATTTAAGATGATTGATAAAATTAAATGAAATTAAATGTTATTTAAACATTACTAAATAATTATTAGAACATATATATAATTTATAATAATCAAATAACACTTTATTTCAATCCATTTAATTATAAAATAAAATACATTTCACATCGCTATAAATAGGTGGTAGTCCAAAAGTAACCATAAGTGATGTTATTGTTTTCCAATAAATGGAAAGGTATTAATATTTATGTGATTATATATATATATATAATTATTTTGTTCAATAATTAAACATATTTTTGTTATATTTATCCTTAATATCTTCCATGTAAATAATAATAAAAATATAAATCACAACTTTTCAAGAGGTTGTAGTTCATCGTATGCACGATCACTGCTATTTTATCTCCAATGGAATGGAAATTAAAAATGGATATATAAAATCATAATTATAGTTGTATAATATTTTCCTAAAAAATTTATAATTAAGTCATAAATATAATTTTATTCATCCTTTATTAGTGGGTATATAAAACAAATTACATCTGTTACGGAGGCGGTAATCTGTCATATACACAATATACATTTTTGTTTCTCATTTGATGTCAATGAAGATGAATATATGATAAAATATTAACCTAATAACATCTATTTTATATGTGATACAATTATAATATATTATAATTATTATATTATTATTATATGTTGGTTTGAGAAGAAATAAAATAAATTTTTTTAATTTCTCCACTTCTTCCGTTTTCAGCATAAGGTTTATATATAATGAAATAATAGAAGGGAATATAATAAAAATAATCTATTATGATATATTTATTGAATTATGGAAGATATTTTACCAGTTTTCCTCTTGATCCAATTGGTTTTTGAATTTTTATGTGAATAGGAGAGGAGGTGGCCTTTTGTAAGTGGGAGGAGGACACACGCTGAATTATTGAAATGATAAATTGATATCCATATTTTTCTCCATAGAAATCATCTAAATAGTTTCATTCCAAACCATAGAGGATATAAGGATGAAAATTCGATACCTAATGGATTTTAGAGAAGTTTAAAATACATTTAACACATATCTTCTAAGTATAACCTCTAATAAAACCAAATAGACCAACACTATATTAATTAAGTTTTATTATTTCCAAAACATTTTATAGTGTTAAAGTACGTTTAACATATTATTTAATATAAAATACTATGATTCAAAATTGGGAATACATTTTCCCAAATTTAAATAATATAATATTAAGAATCAAACATAAAATAATCTTACAGACGTGTCCCAAAAATGGGTTTTGAAAAGAAAACATTCAAAATATTAAATCATTATTATATTAGAATTAAATATGATACTGATTCCAAGGAATAAAATTATATCTTTTATAATATAATAGTTCTTAATTTAAATTTTAGAAAATTTGAAATTCAATTTATATATGTAAATTATTTAAATTTAAATTAATTTTTCAATTAATATCATTATTTATCGCAAGTTATAATGAAAATAGAAAATTTAAGGAAATTAAAAAAAATCACCCATGTATAACATGTACAGGTAGATTTAAAAATTGAATTTTATTTTTTAGATAAATTTAATAAATTTTATAAAATTTAATATTTAATTATGTTCTCAATGTGCAACTACTCCTACTATTAGAAAAATATTTTTTTCAAAAAAACAATTATTTATCTATTGAATTATTTTTTATTTTCCCATTTAGATAATTGATATCCAATTAATTTATATTATATATGTTTTAACGCGTTAATTTTTTTATTTTATGTAGTATTATTCATGCTCTTCAATTAAATGGATTGTTTATAAAGGTTATATTTAAATAATAATACACTAATAGTGTTTTCTATTTTAGTTAAACCCAATGTTGGGTGAATCCCATGCTATCAAAGTGATTAAAATTAAAAAAATGTATATTTTGGGCTCCTACTGAAGACAATATTAATCCTCTATATTTGTAAAATGTTTCAATATAAACCCTTAAATAAATCATACCTTCATAATCATATCATGACTATATAAATTATGAGTTTAAAATTTGAAAATGTCTTACATTGAAACCTAAATCCTAAAATTGATAAATAAGACATCCCCATTATAAAAGCTAAATGGAATTAAATATTATTTATAATAACACATAATTGAGTTTCCATACAGGATAATGTAGATGGGATTTGAAGATATCTGCAAGGATGAAACCATAAATAATCATATAGAGTGTTAGATATCATTAATCATAATAAGGTGAATATTCAGTGAAATTTTTAGTCATTGAAAATAATAAATATATTATTAAATAATAGTTTATTATATTCATCACATAATGAATATAATAGGATAACATTATTATTTCTTGATATTTTCCATAATGGTGAGTAAATGTATTACTATAATGGTTAGGTGCTCGATAAATATACATAAATTATTTCATTCAAATTTATTGTAAGTCATTAATCATTTTTTTTGTGCTATGATGAAATACAACATCATTTATCAATCCAAAAAAATAGTATCACAAAATTTATTTATTTTTATACCTTTTGGGAAAAACATAAATATTAATGTAACATAATATCCATAATAGATTATAAATCAATTACTCATGTCATTAGTAACATAAAAATATTTAGATCCACTTCTAAATTATAATATCTTTTCATCTAACACCTTAATAGTACCTCCCAAAGTTTAACTTACTACATCTCTTAAATGTTTAAATAGAAGAATCATCCATAATATGTCTATCCAAATTCAAATTCAAAATATTTATGATGATGGTACGAAAATAATCATTATATTCCCCAGAAATAATGAAGTGGTTCTTAATTTATCATTCCAAATATGTGAATAACCTTATCAACATAAAAAACTAATGAAAAAAATGCAAGATTTGAAAAATAAAATCTATGGATTTTGAATATATTCTATAAATGAATACTTATTGAAAATACTAGAAAATTTGTAATAAAACATCCTACCCCTATCAAATATCTTGGTGACAAATAATATCCCATAAATGTATTAGTAATATATCAATATTTTGAACAAATTTATTTTTATCCTCCATCATTAATGTTTTTTCCAATAAGTTCAGCTTTCCATAAAATATAATTTCTTTATCATCAATACCATTCAACATATGATCTAAAATAATTTAATAAATTTTAATTTAGTAACATACTTATACATTTCATGATTAATATAAATAGAATATCATGTTTTATATACAATAGTAACATAATTATTTAATGAAACAACAATCAAATTTTTCATCCCACTTCATCTTTGATAATATCAACAACATTACCATAATCTTTTGGCATCTTTTGAGGTATATTCACATGATGAATTATGAATTCAATCATCTAGTTCCCCTTATCCATATAGTTTAATTAACGGACATGGGAACATATTTCTTAAAAATTAAATCACGAACATTTTGTCCTTTATCCCTAAAGCAATAGAAAACTCACATTCCACTCATGCATGTAACATAGTGTTTCATTTAGAAATTTTCATATATGGGAAAAATATCATTTCCCTCATACCCATTATTAATTATCCCTCTTCCATAATATTTCCTTTAAATTCTCTGTAAATAAATAATAATTAGTTAATTATTTATATATCATGATGGAACACGATTAAATTTCCTCATAGGATGAAAATGTATGGGAGACTAGTTGGATTTGAATTAATGGATTAATACCATCAGTGAAATGATCATCTATAATTATGAGATTACATTCATTCATATGGTTCTAAGTACTTCATGTAGGTTCCATTTCATAAAATGGAATTGAAAATATTTTACCATAACATTATGTAGCATAATATATATTCCATAAACTAGTGAAAAATTTAACAAAATTGTTGAAATTATACATTGATAATTTCATAATAATATGCTTGGTATATTTTGTGATGATTCAAAATAAATAAATATTGTCATATGATTAATAATTTTTTATAAGTAAAATGTTAATTAACCTATGAATATTTCCAAATATTGCCAAACCAGGTGTGTAGTGATGACCGTTCCCATGTACGAGGTAATTTTCAAGTCAATTTTTATACTCCTTTTACAGAGTTATTACCCATAGGTACATCTATTCCAGAATGAACCTCACATATAGTATCCATTCATGGATTTATTTCTAGGAAAACCAAATAATCTATACCTTACTAAGAAAAATTATGTTCTTATATGCATGTACATATCCTTAATGTATGTTATATGGTTATATTCATTAATCATTTTTTCGAAATCTTTTTCTCATCATTTCAACTAAAATTCCTCTAATACCGACTATAAAGATACTTACTACAATTTCCAAAGTTAGTGGTTTCATTAGTAAATTTGAATAAGATAATGGAAATCACATCCTAGAGGACCGTATAGTTTATTAATCTCTATGAAGTTGATACTTAAATGAATCGAAGATATTAAATAAAATTTTAGACACAAAATATCATTTTCTTCAAGTGAATCAATGTTTCTTCTAGCATATCCTTCCATATCAATCATAACACACATCATGGAATCTATTGGAAATTAATATAAGAAATTATTGAGATAATATTATATATAAGTGTCTTTGTAGAATATAAGTTGTCATGAACACATACTTCCAATCAATTTGGGAAGAAAAATAATTTAAACCCAATACATTCAATCAAATAATTGATCATAACATGGAAGGAATAATTTTTTATCAAATTACTCCATATAAATAATCATGTGAGCTTCAAACATAACCATGATAATTATATCAAATAAATTGACTACCTAAAACATTAGTAACTAATTTAATTATAAGGTAATTTTCAATATTAACCCTTACAAAAATATTGTAATGAAATTTCCCAACACGGTTTATAAGTTTTTATAAAAAGACCTTTCAATTTGGCCAACTGATATGTCTCATGAGACCTATTGATGCATCAAGGGTCTATATAAAATTGAGCCCAAATTATGAAATAATAATTATGATTCAATCCTCATATGAAATTTGGGAAAAATAATAAACATAAATATTATTATTGAAAAAATAAAATACGAAATGTTAATACATACCTCAATTAACAAATATAATTAGAAACCATCTAGTGCAATGCTGTTAAGGGTTATAAAACTGTACTAGCATAGTCAAATTGATCCTAAAAAAATCATGAAAAAAAAATTAATGTTATAAAAAAAACATATCCCTACTTGATTATAACTACAATAGTGGGTATATTTTGTTGATGAATATAAAAATAAAAAAACTGTTACCAATCTATTAAGGTAAATGTTTATTTAATTTGGAAAATATATTTTACATACGAAAAGATAAAAATATATATTTAAAATTATTTTAATTTAAAATATCCTATGATACTTGTTATATAATATTTGTAGTATGTATTAGTTATTAAGGTGTAATTTTTTTATGTCATTAATGTTTAAAAAAATATTCCATTCATAATTTTAGAAAAAACCATTGATGACTTTTTTAGTAAAATGAAATAAAAATTTCATTCAATTAATTTTTTAAATGTTAAATCATGGATAAATTCTTTTATGAAATCAATTAGAGAATTTTAAAAAAAATTCAAAAAACAAATACATATTATTATTTCATAAAAAAAAGATTTCGACTAAAGATATAAATTACGTGGGATATTATTAATAAAATTTTTTCGATAATTTTAATTACAGAAAAATATTAAAAAAAAAATTATATATTAAATGTATCTAAATTAACATATTAGAATAAAACTAATATGTTTCAGGATGGATAGATTATAATACTTCATCATTGTAAATTTAATCATTAACAATCCGGATAAATGATGATATTGTAAAATAAACAATTACAAAAAAATTGTCTTTTGAATACAAAGCCTAATGAAATTAAAAAAATAATTAAAAAATTAAATAACAATAATATAAATTTATTAAGTATATATCATATCATAAGGTTACTTATATTAAATAGATAATGATATAAGTGGTGAATATTTCATATGTCTCATAGAAATAAATTTCAAATGACAGATGTTTACCACATGTTCAAGTTCATCTATACGTGTTTGAACCGAATGTATAATAAATATATGTTCATATTATGCCTATTAAAGAACAATAATTATATATTTAATAAAATATATGATATATATAGTCATTTATGACTATTTATTGTAATTTCTTTATTAAAATCATAGTTTTTCATGAGAATTAATTCATTTTTCAAGTTCGTTTCGGTTATGTAATAGTTGTCCATTTATATTGATCTTGGATAAATAATTAAAAAATTAAAATCCTGATATGTTTCTAATATATATTAATTATATATTTATGTATATTAATATATACAAGTTATATATATAATGATAATTACACTATTCATAAAAATGGAAGGGCGAACATATGTATGAATATTGATTTTATTTTTATTGAAAGAATGAATAATAAGAAAATTAATGTTAATTAACCATAAATTAATAATAATTATGTTTTATATATAATTTACAATAATAAAACACATCCTTATTTTCATACATTTGAAAATTATATTTAAAACATTTTACGTCCTAATGTGGAGGTAGTTGTCCAAACGTACACACGAGCGATGTATTTAAATCATGGCATATTGAATGGTAAGAATGATATATATATAATACGTATTATATCATATGAAAATATATAATAATTATATTTACTCATACTAAATTCCATATAAAGATTAAGATCAAAAGGAATAACATTGTTTTGCGAGGCGCTATTATGTATTAAAGATGAGTGATATAATCGTAGCCCACACAAAAAAGAATTTAATAGGATATAAGTTATATGTTTATTAAATAGGTATTAAGACTACATAAATATAATATTAAAAAGTATAATCCATCGTTTAATCAATAATTTAATGATTTGGTTATAAAATGAATTGCATTGGTTTGTGAGGAGGTAGACCTACATAGACACGATTGATGGTTTCATTTCCATTTGTATTAATGTGGATATGGATCTTGGATATGAAAACAACATGATAAGTTATATTTTTATAATGTATTATTGTTTTGTTCATATTAAATAAGTTTAATTTATTTTGAAGGATCTAGTTGATGAATAAAACAAATACCCAGGTTTAAGAATTTTACAACTTCTTCAGAGAGCAGCATTAGATTTAAACTTAATGGCATTATATAATGGATTAAAAATTAAACTATTGAATCCAGTATGTTTGTATACATTTATGTAATATATTGTGATAGTTTATTTCTTATCCAAATGGATTTAGTCATGTATATTGAGGATTATAGGGGTGTCTTTTATAATTTGGGGAGATGACACATACGGAATTTTTTAAAAGATAAAGCAATATCCAAGTTTTTATCATATAAAAATCCCCAGATGGGAAAATATAATTTTTTTTAATTATATCTCAATATAGAAATAAAATAGGGTTTCAACATGTTTTGGTCCATTTGTATCACTAATCTTCTATTAGTTTCACCACAATAAACCAACGTTTTCATAACTATAATTATTAATATTTATTTCTTCTCTATTTATTATTGAATAATGTTTATGTTGATGTTATTAGATATAATTAATAATTAATAATCCAAACATTGAATAAATATTAACAAAATAAATTCCAATAATTGTAGAAATACTTTTAGAAATTACACAGGCATTTTCTTTGAGAAACAGATTTTAAAAGAAAACAATCAAAATTTTAAGAAGTTATTTTTTTAGATTGGAATATGAAATTGATTATAACAAAATGATTTACATTATATGATATATATGTGATCTGAAATTTTTTAAAACTAATTATAAACATAATTTACCAGTGTAAATAATTTAAAATAATTTTTTTTCTAAATTAAAATCAGAATTTCTCGTTATTCATCTAATAATTAATCTCTTTATAAAATACAAAAAAAATTAACAGAAGGATAAAATTGGAATATAGATTATAAAAATTAATTATATTTTAAAGATAAATTTTATATAATTTGTAAATATTATTTTTAAATTACTATTGAAAATAATTGATAAACAACTATTTAGAAAAATACTGTTTTTCAAAAACAAGATTTTTCCTCTATTGACAATTTTTTATATTCATTTACCCTAAATTAATTATCATTTTTTATTTTAGATATTTTTAAACCAAATAATTTTTAAATTTCAGCTATTAATATTTTTTCCCACCAATATAATGGCTATATTATAGAGCCCATACTTGAATAATAATATTTTAAAATTGTATCATGATTTTTAATCTTTGTGTTCAATGTATCCAAAGCTATTAATAAAGGTGAATTTAATGAAATGTATTTATAGGGTCACTGATGGGGATTTATTATTTTACATTCATGGGTGTTTATATAAAACACTTTTTTCTTTTGTAAATCCATTTAAAAAAATAAAAAAAAATTGAAACCCTTAGATGCATTTTAGAGTAATATAATCATATGCGCAGTCAAATCACTTCAAAAATAATTAGATTCCTTTTCAATAAATGTTTTAAACCACCATTTTTTTTATCCCACATTATTTTCAATGATAATAATGAAAATTACCCAATAAATTAGACATTTATATCATGATAACCCATCATATAATCAATTTGAGTGTCACCCATCTACATTGTTATATCATGGAAATTCATCAACTTCTATAATACTCTTCTTCCATATAATAAAAAGAATTTGTATTTAGTCTATTAATTATAAAAAAAATTAAAAACTCATTTGACACCTGAAGATAATCACAATCCTATTTCAAATAAAAATTTTAATAAATATATAATGTACATAAAACACTTATAAATGAGAAATTCCCAAATAATAGTTAATAAAATATCATTCTAAATATTATGTTATCATGTAAGGGATTCGTGATAATGATTAATTAATAAATTGATTGAATGCGTAGTCATGTTTTACACATAATAATTGATTGTTCCATTTTTTTTGGAAAACTTAAGAAGTACATTATAAAATATATAAAAATAATTATTTTCAAAATAGTTAAAATAAAATATAAATATAAATAAAATGTTTATTATAATTTGTTTATATTCATATAAATAATTACATATAATAATATTAATAATATGGATATTGTTTAAAAAGATATAAACAATGCATCATTATTATATTTAAATCATGTTTTTAATGTAATGTGTCCCTTCCCTTAGATTTAATCATAAGATAAATTCTTTATATCACTAAATAATATAGATATGTTTATTATTAACATTTCTAATGACAATTTTCATGTCTATTATTTATTTTTAAAAAATATTTACACATGTAATAATCAATTTCTTAATCAAATACTTCATAAGGTATGTTTTGATGATATTCCTCCCATATATAAAAAGTGGGATATGTATGCTCTTCATTGCAAGATTGATCATTATAATATAATTTTTAGAATCTGAACAATTATATAATAATAATTATACCAATTTATTTCATATTTTATATAAAAAATTAATCTTGGATATGAAAAATTATTTACATTACAACATGTTGATGATAGTCCGTATGAAATCTTGAGTGACGTTACAATTTTTGATGGAAGATAAGGTAACAATGATAAGTATCATTTTATTATTATATGAATATTTATATATTTTAAAAATAAAATTATGCCATTAAATATATATATATTATTATAAGATAAATGTGAGATAGTGATGAAAAATATATTATATTGGTTCACAAGGAGGGGGTTTGCATGTCAAAAGGGGTGATATTTTTATTTTCTATTGAATCTTAATTAAGGAATTAATATATTAATTTACAGTTAATAATTATAATTTTCCATATATATCATATTATTTAAATTCTATACATTAATATGATCATCCACAAGAGTATATGGTGAAAATTTATATACAACCTCATTATGGTGTGGTCATATGCATGTACACATAAAAGATGTTTTCATTTTCCATTTGATATATAAGTAGAAGAAAAAGAATTATACCATAAAAATAAAAAATTGTTAATATAAAAGAGACAATATTATTATTTTTTCTCAATGATAAATAGATTTTGGGATTTGGTAAATGAAGAAATAAAATTGAAAACACTCAACTAAGAACTATACCATTTCTATAGAAAAAAACTTATGTTTTTTCCAAAAACATCATAATAGTGTATTATGATCACAACTTGAATAGTATGATATGGTGAGGGTTATTATGAATTTTTTTATGAAGGTATTTTTTTGATATAATAGATTGATTCTATGTTGTGATGACTGAAGTGGGGGTGTTCTTTATAATTTAGTGGTTTCATACACATGTAATACATCAGAAGATTAAAATTTTCAATCCCTTAAATAAAGAAAATTATTCCAAAGGAATAATATTAAAATTTTAGATGAAATAGGTTAATATTATTACAATTATATTATATTTGGAATTAATTTTACAAAAATTTTACCATAATCATTTTAGTTTTAACATTTTCAATCGTTTTTAACTCTTATAGTGGTAAAAAAATATTTCTCAATGTTATTATTAATAATGAAAAAAATTAATATTGTATCATTACAATGTATGAATATTATTACTAAAAATGTGAATCCCATTTTATCAAATTAAATTCATCATTGTAATATAAATACATTTTAATATAACCATTATAACGTAAGAGAAAATACTTTTCCCTAAAATGATATTTCAATTTAAAAAATATTATTTCTACTAAAATAATGTTTAATAATGATTTAAATGAAATTTATTCGAAAATTTTTTATCAGCGGGAAATATTTATGTTTCAATAAGAAATATAATATAACATTATTCTTAAAATACATGATACAAAATAACAGTTTTGTTAATATTCTATATTTTATACAAATTAAAAAATGATTTAACATTACATAAATATTAAAAAATTATTGTCATATAATTCAAAATTTCATATATATAAATTGATATAATTTCAATAAAAATTAAAATAAATTTTTTATGTTTTTCTATTAACTCTATCCATATAATTCATGAAAAAGTATGAAGTAAAAAATAAAAACATTTAATTTCTTATGGAAAAAACACATAATATTTTTATAATTATAATTACTCTTTAAGAAATAAATAATTATTATTTAAATGGATTGAAATAGATTTATTATGAACATTACCTTTTTCATTTCAAATAATTTTAACTTTTCCATCTTTCTTGTTAAACCATATGGTTTTTCCATAAAAATAGTACATGATAAATATCTTATTCTTTACTCTTATTCTCTATAAAATCAAAAATATGAACAATTTTTCCACATATGAATGATTCTATTTGAAATGCAATTATTTTGTGGAAATAATGAAATACTTTTAGCATATATTTCAATTATAAAGAAACATGAAACACATTATGTATCTTGGATGATATGGTCAGAATAGATACATGGTAAGATATTAATCAAACATTCTTCAAATTTTCTTATGGTCCAAATAAACAACTTATATAAATTAAAATTCCTACTATAATACCTAACATTTCTCTATGTGGATACTTTAGTAATATAAAATCTCTTACCATGGTTTAGTTATCTTTCATTAAGATACCTTCATAACTATTTTACCTAGAATGATATGCTATCATATAATGATAAATTATCATTACATCATCAACCATATACACTATCAACTCTAGTCACAAAAAATATAATCACATACTTCATCTCAATAATCTAGAGTATAACACCACATTCCATACAATGCCTCAAAATTTTGCATCCATATTCTATAATAAATAAATTTAATATATGAAAACTAAAAAAATGAATTTCATTATCATATATATCTCTACAAAATTATTATATCTTCTTTAAAAATATATTATAATATTTGAATTATTCACAGTAATTAGAAATATAATTTTTTAATGAAATTTTTTTGGAAAATTGAATTTGTTTCCTATTTTATTTTGAAGTAATTTACAAAAAAATGAATAAAATTGTATGACTATGGTCCTATAAAATTGAACATGGAACACAATGAAATAGGACTATATCCATTATATACAATAATAAAATATTATATAAATACATATCATCTTGAACTAAAATACATATTTAGATTTAGTTACTCAATAAATAGAAACTAAATATGAAATATTACATTGACATATCATTGTAAATCCCATAATGATATCCATAGATTTATTTTCTAATTTACACACTAAATGAAGTGAAGGATGATGAATCCATTTTGGAAATAATAATTACGATTTTTTAGATTAATAGGTTAATAAATTAAATGAAAAATTTATAATATATTTCTTTATTCTATCAATCAAATAGTAATCAAGATAGTCTCTATTGATCATAGTAATTTCAATATGAAATGAAAATTGAGATATTAATAACTCACTCTACTATTCCTTTTTTGAGTAATATATAGGCAGAAAACACTATTTTTGTTAATCTAAAAATAGTTTCCACATTAATGTTCAAATTATGAAAATTATATTTCATTGCCCCTTCAATGTTTTATTGAAAATTATGATCTTCCTTAATGAATGTGTAATTTTTAATCACAAATATGGATTCACTAATAACTGAAAAAATAGAAAATTTTATTATACAAAAAATTTCTTAAATAACCTTAATTAAATAATTTTCAAAATATTGATGTTAAAGAATAGGATGGTAAATGTGTCTTTACATATAAAAATCAACTCATTGACAATTTAGGTATGTTTTCCCAAATTTTAATGAATCATGTAATCATAACCCATTATTAGTGAAGTCATAATTTCTATATAATGGTTGAATCTATCAATGTTACTATATACATCCAACATTTATAGTAGGAATATATATTTAATTTTATTTAATAAAATGATGTATTAATATTTTTGAAGGAAAAAAACACAATATCAAATTCTAGATCATGTGTATGATAATTTTCTCTATGAGGGTTCCACTAATATGAAGGAAAAGTAATTACCGAATTATTCTAAATCATAATAAAACCTTGTACCTTTAATGAATAATCACAATTAATGAAGAATTCTATATTTAAAAATGCTAGTTCCAAAACTATAGCATAAACTAATATAGTTTTTAGTTCATATGATTTTTCAATAAATTCATCCATTTATATAATTTTTTATATATTTTGATGTAACTTAAATAGTGATCTAGATAATAGTGAATTTTTTTAATTAAACCACATGATGAAAACAAATATTCAAAGAAAACTATTAATAAATATAACATTTAATGGTCTAGGACTTTTTTGACAACTATAGTGTTAGTAGGGTCAGTTTTTATATAATCTTTTGAAAGAATATACCCAAGGAATGAAATCTACTCAAACCAAAATTCAGATTCCCTAAATTTACCATAAAATGTATTTTCTTCCAGTTTTTTTGAAAAATAATTATTTCACTTTCATTATCCTTAGGAAAATTATAATATAGAAAAATATAATCATTTAAAAAACAAAAATATTGATGAAATATTCCCGGCTAATTCTATTCATATTATCCATAATTATAGACAATGAATTTAGAATCCTAAAGTGCATAACTATAACCTAATACTGAAGTTATCTATCCAAAAACACCATATTTGTAATATATTCCTCCTCTATAATAATATATAGCTTTATTTCTTTGAGAAAGAAAACCAAAAAATAAGATGATACATAGATATAATAAAAAATCACTAATATGTGGTAAATGATACTTTTAATTAAAATTCATGTAACTAATGGATCTAAAATCACTAAAAAAATACTCATCAACCCATCTTTATTTTTAATACATAAAATTGGATAACAGCATGGAGTAGTACTAGGAAAAAATGAAACTATTATTATGTAATTATTTCAACTACCTTATGAATTTCATAATTATATATGATCCATTGATAAGGGGGTTATGAAATTCTCTTAGCTCTAGGGTCAAAGAAAACAATTAAACTCATATTTATATTCATGAATAAAACCCATAGAATCATCCATAAAAATATCCATATATTCATTCCGTGTTTTCAAAATAGTAATTTGATTAATTTATTTTTGGTAAATATTAATAAATATGTGTCCAACAATGCAATATTAAATCAATTACCCATCATCAGAATATGTTAAAAAAGTGATAAAATTAATTAATATTATTTTATATATTCACAAAATAACTTGTCATGATAAAATTAAAGAAGATACATTTCAATAATAAAAAAATAAAAAAATTTCTAAATTCAATAATATATTTTTGGAAACCCATATCACTTAAAGAAAATTTAATATTACTAGATATAATGGTTTAATAATTCAACTATGATTTTTTAAAATAAGTTAAATATCGTTTTTAGGTAATATTCCAATTTTATTGTATAATATATCATAATTGATGAAATGTGAGAATCCAAAGCCACATAGGAAACTGACATGATTACAATAAAAAATAAGCATAACTATTTCTACATTATTAGATGGCCCCACATCAACCATAGTATCATAAAATTGTTTTCCTCATCTTTTTTCCATTACATCTTGATGATTTTTTATTTTATTGACTAACTATAGGAATATGGTAAATTAATGGGACAACACATTGATGTAATGAGCATCTCACAATTTTCTAGCTCAATTTTACTCCATTACTGGATTTATCATGGATCTATTATTTACTTCCATGAGCCTTATTTCCAAACATATCACACTAGAAACACATCACGTATATTTTAAGACATTCCACAAAATATATTCTACCACACAATGAAAATTATGTGGTGTTACATATATATTTTATTTTAAATAATAACACCATTTTGTTCCACCTTGACTACTTCCTAGTCAAATTGTCCATAAAAAAATATGTACCATAAAAATCAATCTGAATATTCATAAATAATGAAAAACATCTTAATAACTTTTAAATTCATATGAGGAAGAATCTCTTCAAAATGTTTGTTTCTATCCTAGGTAAAATCAAATATTTTAGTGAATAAAGGCATAGACACTTATTGTCTCCTTCACATAAAATCATTCTAAATTTTCGTTATAGGAGGCTACAAAACCCTCCACCCATTTCACAAAATACTATAATTGCTTCCCTATTTTGAGTTGAACAACCATAGGGAAATATTTCCTATGAAATGATTTTTAAATGTATCCTACTAAATAGAGTCGATAACTTTAGTCTCTAGTATTCTTATCCAATGAACTCAATCGATGAGATTCTCTTTCCAAATTTTTTGTAGAAAGGTATACCTTTTATATATATTAACATCACATAAATTCATATATTTTTCACCGAATTGATCCACCATTTTTATAACCCAATATCTATGGATCCCAATAAATCTATAGGTTTTTGTTTACTAAAATTTTCAATAATTAAATTTTTCCACTATGGTAAAACTATTCTCTCTCTATCATGAATTCCTCCCCCACTTGTAGCATGCCTAAACTAATAAATCACTATAAAATCACATTAGCTCAAAATCCAACAATTTCATGATTCTTATTCTGAAGGATATTTTCATCTTCTGACCTTCTAGCTTCAGCATCACTTTTCATTTAGAGAAACCGACTATTAATTCAAATAAATTTGATAATCTATCATAGTAACATTAAAATGATAAATTATGTCAACATATCTATTATATATAATATGTAAAGGGTATTCTATTATAAATATCCTAAACATTTATGTTAATTAATAATCATCATGATACCTAATATAATTACATGAACCAAATTTAAAACATAATTTAATTTTAAAAAATCATTTTCTTGTATTCCCAAATCACTATTAAGTATAGTGTTTATGTGAATTATTCCATCACAATTACATAAAAATACATTTATTAAAAACTAGACAATTCTACTCAGTATTCATTTTCCAAATATATTAAACAGTCAGTATGAAAAACAAATTAATTTCATTAAAAATATTAATAACTTGCATCATGATTACCATTTTTTTCAACTCAACCTTAAACACTAAGAAATTTTTTATGGAATCTGACGGGAAAAATAAGAAATCAAATGTAAATAAATAAACAAATAGATTATTCTATTATATTATATGAAAAGCACAAACAATTTCTACTTATAATAATAGTTTTATTTAATTATATAAGATAAATATTATAGACATAGGGGGAAAATATCCCCTTAAAACCATTAAAACCCATAAAAGGGAACTAAAACCATTCCAATCATTTTATAGAATTATAATAATATCCCATTTTTAACCATGTCAGAAATAATTATATTATAGTTAGGTCAATGGGATAACCTCTATGATTTACATGATCCTTCATTCCATTGAAGACATGGACCATTACCTAGTGCATTGGGGAGTTATTTTAGGATCTATCATCATATAATATGTATCAATAATTAAAATTCCGCAAAAAAATTTCTATCTATTATTCTTGTTATTATATAGATTTTTTACAAGATTGGAATTCTCAACAGTGTGCGATTCTAAGTCCTGGTGATCCCGGAATGGTGTTTTGATGTATTTTATGTTCTGTGAGTTGGCGAGTGTGCATGATTTTGGCAGTTTCTAAACAGATTCCCTGATTAAAAAACTTGAGGGCACCGTTGCGTTAGGGAAGACGACTTTACCTAGGAACGTTCCTAACCTTGACAAGTGCATATCAAGGGTAAAAGTTAATTTTTTAATGTTTTGAGTAAAATAAAATAAAATTTAATATAATAAAATTAAATAAAATTAAATTAAATTAAATAAAAAAAAGTTTAATTTATTCTATTTTGAAACATTCGTTGTAGCACAACGATGTGGAAGCCCTTTCAAAAATTAATTCCACGCTATAATTACTCGTAAATAGAAACTTTGTCTCATTAATGATGTAGTGTTATAGAATAATGAAATGTTTTCCCTTAAATTTAATGGTTTCATAAAATGTTATATGTGTGGATTAATTGAGAGAAACTCTTGGAGAATTAGAGTGTCCTCTCAGCGACAAACAACATTCATCAAAAGTTTGAATCATTTCTCCAACAGAGTTGGCGTATCTCTATGAAAATGGAATCTTATTTTCTTCATTAGTGATGGATCCTTTCTTGAGTTAGCGGTTGTGTTTTAGATTGTGTGTTCTCCGTTCATTAATTAAACGACAAGCACAGATCAACCCACGAACCGATTGACCCGTGCATCGTCATTCTATTGGGAGGTATTTTATTTATCAAGATCATTCTTGGGATTTATTTTATCATGTTTAATCTTCATATTTCCCTGTTAAAAAGTTCTAATGGGAGTGTATTAAAACCGCAGTGAATGACTGCGTAGGTTCGTTCCTCCATTGTTGTTTTGTATTCTTCCTCCCTCCCCCTGATTTCTTCCTATTCCTCGCAGCGATATGAACGTGGAATCGATGTACGCCCGTTTCATTGTGCGATGATACCAAATCATTGATCTGGCATAATGATGACCCAACAGAGGTTCGATGATAATAGTGGAAAAAGAATCCGCATGGTTAGGGGGTTCTCGTTCTTCGAGTGTTCTTTGGGCAGGTAAACCAGTATGTGTTTTTTGGGGTTGATTGAAAGCCTAAGAAATTTAAAAATAGACTTGCGGTGTCAGGGTGACCTCAACCTTGGAGTTTTGTAATGATCGGGTTGCTAAATATAAGAATGGGCATCACTAGAGGAGCATCGGTGAAGAACCTGTGATTCTAAAAGTTTCCAGAAGGCATAGCATATATCCCAAAGAACACAGCTTGTGGGTCTACATAAGTGGTGACTAGGGTTCTATAGTGCTTGAGGCGATGCCCCAATGTGTTCTCCCAAGAACACGGCGTTTGGGTCCTAATGCAGGACTCACCATATATCCAAGGAGATACACAAGATCGTGGTGGAGTAAACAGTTGTGTACTCCACCACATGACCAGAATATGCCAGGTATAGAGGTTATATCATGTACCAAATACGTGGGATGACACATGGGTTGAAGCCATGTATAGTCAAACAACCGCATACATAGAGGGAACACTGGTTACTTTGACATGGTGTGTGGTCTATCATACATGTCGTGTATATAAATTTTGACACAACATGTTATTCTGACTTGTGCTGATTCACACAGGTAGTATCAGGAGTCCAAAGTCATGGCGTGATACCTCATACACATTTTTTATATGATGGAACATCTTTTGATCCTATTGTCTACTGTATCTTGGACAATTTCCATTCGGGCTAGTGCCCCATTTTTATTTACCCTTATGATCAGGTAGCATTTCCATACCTAGGATTATGATCCCTTTAGTTATACATTCCAATATAGTTTCAGGAATCCCTCTGAGTGGCCCGAAGTGATATCCTTTTTCTATTCATGACCCCTGGTAGAGTTACATATCGATGAGACTATTTCAATGGGTGTTGATACTCTATTTAGAGGATGAATCTGGATGAGTCACTGTATCCGACATGGCCCTGGTAGTGATCCTCATATGTGTATCACGTTTTTTTCACACTCAGAAGTCTGTTATCATTAAATGAGTGTATCTATCTCTCGTGACCATTGACAAAGAACAATACTTCTCGGAAGAACATCATTAGGACCATCAGACTCATGGACTGAGTTCTCCTAAAGTATTTCTTCATGGAACATATGATTTCAATCTCTAGCATGGTTATGTAGTTTTGTGACATGTCTCTAGACTATGAGTCTGAGTATTATGTATATCAAGATTGTGTTTCCCTTGCTATATGTTTAGTATACATATACTATGTAGTGATAACATTACCTTTACTTTATGTATTGCTTTGTGGTTTTTGGGGTCCTCTACTGAGTATTGTTATACTCAATGCCAATGGGCATTTCTCACATGTGTCGTGTCTTATACAGAAGAGTGGACTTTTGATGGAATATAGGGAAGACCAGTACCAGACTGGGATTTCTAAGTTCCCTACAGACCGAGGTGTTCCTACGGATACGAGTAGCAGTCTGACTACCTCATTGGGTTTACATGTTGGACTTGTAGTTTTCATACTCTCGTGTTATTGATGGGATTATATTATGTAGGAATTTTCATTTTTTAATTTTCATTATGTCGTACTCTGTTGGTTGAGTTTATATGTTTAAATGCATCTTTTTTCCTTAGTGGTTTTTACTTTTCATAATTTGTGGGCATGGTTATGTGTGAGTGTGTACAAGTACATAGGCAATGCCTCCTATGTTAGTGATATTCCTTCTCAGTGCTAGTCACCAGCCACTGGCCTATTGGAGTTGGGCATGGGATCTCTTGGTGTGGGCCCCACTTGGACGGGTTGTGATATAGTGGTACCAATGGTAGTCGGTTCTACCATGAGAACAAGAGTCTATGAGAATTGTTTTGGGAAACAAGTTTAATGGTTTCAAGATCATCTTTCAGGCCAGAGACTCATGTTTTGTTGTAGGAAGTTAACGTATCCATAAACCATGACTCTGATAACCTACTTATTGAATTATTAAATGAATGCACTAGTTGCGGGGAAGCAAAACAATGGTAGATGCATCATATAAAACTGGGTTGTGTTTTTCTTTTTCTTTTGTGTCATCTATATAGATAAACTCATTGACCATGGTATGTCCTATTTCTTTATAAGAATCCCCCGAGATAGGTACCTACAAGGATTCAGCATCTCGATCATGAGGATGAACCCATCAGTGACAAGGCATTGATATAGTGACCAGATCCCCATGCATTACCTCCCAGTGGTATACCTACTATCCCACCATTAGTGGACCACCCTGTGGTACCGACAATACTGACCAATGAGGGGTGTATGATGGGCGTGCTCCATGAGTTTAATAGACAAAGACCACTCATTTTCTTTGGAAATCCCAACACTCAGGCGGCTGAGGACTGACTCAAGGGGGGAGCAGTGTTTTACAGCAAGTGAGGACACAATAAGAACATATGGTGATCCTATGAGCGAGCCTTCTTCATGGATTAGCGGAATGATGGTGGTATATGACCACTTAGACCCATTATGAGGAAATTCATTCCTGGGTGGATTTTTAGAAACTATTTAGTGATTAGTTCACTCTACTTATGTTGATAGTAGTACGTATCCATGAGCATATTCAGCTCCAGCAGGGCAGTCTGATGGTAGTTGACTCTTCATCATGGCTCACCAACCTTGCTAGGTACTCGATGGATATGGTAAGGGATCAATACATCAGAGCATATACCTATGAGTGTGTTCTACGATGGGAGATCCAACCTAGTTTCATACCTCAATTCATTTACACTTATACTCTAGTGCTCTAGTGGGCCTTGGTTATCGACTGCTTCTTGGTAGTGCAGAGACAACCGATGACAGTCAGCAGTAGAAAGAGAGGTACTAAGACCTCAAAAGAAGGGATCTAACATTATGCACAGTGATCAATACAACAGAGACATCAAATGAGGACACATGATAGGGGATCTATAGTTTATGGGACTTAGGATGGATCTGGTCATCTTTGGGAGAGGTGATGTTACTCATGCGAAGGTTGGGGACATATATCTAGAGACGGTCTAACCCAACGATCTGCTAACAAAGAAGAGGTGGATGTACCACTGACGCAAAGGCTTGGAGTGTATAAGATAGAACTTACATGTAGCATTCATGGAAGTGGAGGTGGGTGAGCTGCAATTGGTAGCAGGTGCGTTGATCTACTCCCACCACCACCGCAGGAGGTCCATACCATGCTTAGGGAGCTGGGGGATAGGGATGGGGACAAGTGCATGTGATCAAGGTGTATGACCCACAGAATCCAGGGATGATCCAAGGTATGATCTATTTCTTTTCAACCACATATTATTTACTTATAGATATATATTATAGTCATTCATTCATCGCCACATGTATTGTGTTAATCCTTCAGATTATGGTAGAGTTGTTAACTCAACCCTTACGCTTGGAGACACCTATAAGAATAGATTCGATGATCACACAACATTAAAGACAGTGTGATCATACCCTTGGAGGGAAGATTTTTGGATGGATCCTCTTGGTGGTAGCGTCGAGGCTTCATGAAATTATTCTCTGTATAGACTGGCTATCTTCAGTCCATTCACAAATTTACTAATTTAGGCGAAGAGTGCAGTGTTTCTACACTGATGGGACAAGGTTTTCCTTTGTCTATGAAATGGAGTCACAGGTAGCACAGAATGGGATCATGTATAGAAGTGTGCAGTAGATCACTTATCAATTAGCTAGACATACCCTCAGAGAAGTATATTTTGTGAGATTCCAGTTCCTAGTAGTAGTGGCGGATTACGAGGAATTCTTTACCAAATGAGTTTCAGGACTACCTCCCCACTGAAAGATCGACTTCTGCATTGTCTTACACCCCCGGATGACATCGATTTCATCCCCAACATATCAGATGTCTCTTGAATATATTTTTCAACAGAGGGAGTTGTTTGAGGATTTTCAGAGCATGGGTTTCTTAAGACCTAACATTTCTCCCTGGGCGGCCCTAGTTTTGTTTTCCATGAATGCATATGGGAGTTTGAGGTTGTGCGTGGATTATCGGTGCCTGATCCAAGTGATGGTGAAGACAAGGTATCCAATAACGAGGATCGATGGCCCCTTCAATCATATATGAGGAGCACAATGGTTCTCAAAGGTTTACCATCAATCAGGTTACAACCATGTATGAGTAGGGGATGAGGATATACTGAAGTTGGCTTTCAGATTCTGCTACGTTCACTATGGGTAGTTGGTGATTCCTTTTGGCATGACAAACCCCCCTGTAGTGTTCAAGGGATATATGAACCAAATCATCATGTTGTATAAAGCCTGGTCCTAGTGTTCTTTATCAATGACATCCTTTTTCACTTGGCCTCATTGTAGGATCACTCGAGAGACCTGTAGATGATTCGAGATGTACTCTGTGAGCACTAGCATTATTGGATGCTTTATTAGTTCTAGTTCTGAATTCTGGCGATCCACATTCTAGGACATGTCTTCTCAGTAGATGCAGTAGTTATGGGCCCAACCATGGTGGGGGCATTGTTATAATTATAACCACCTTGGAGCGTGACAGAGGTATGTAGATTCCTTGGGTTGGGAGGATATTACTAGATATTAATTCTTGATTTCTCCCAGATATCAGCACAGATGACCACCTTGACCTTGAAGGGGAAACATTTCTTGTGAATGAAGAAGTTCCCACGGGATTTCAGGAAGTTGTGATAGAGATTGATGAGCGCCCCGATTTTGAGATTCCCAGAGTAGGTGTCAAGTACGTAGTTTCCTACGATGCATCAAGGACCGGGCACAAATACTTCCTGATGAAGAGACATTTAGTGATTACATATGGTTTTATCTAGATTAGGCCACATCTGCAGAACTATGCGACCCAGGATTTAGAGTTTTCTGTGGTGGTCTTCGCATTGATTATGTGGAGAAACTACCTTTTGGGAGTGCAGATTATCATATACTCTATCCACAAGAGCCTCAAATACATCTTTTCATTCAATGATATGAATATGAGATAGAGGTGTTGGATAAATTTCCTCTGGTACTATGATTTTGATATCATCTATACTCCAGGGAAGTAGAACAAGGTGGTGGATTATCTTAGCCCGAGATCGAGCTCGCAGTTGTTCAGTGAGGTGATGGAATAGTTGACCTCCTCACAGTTATCTTTCGTGGATATATAGGATAAAGATCACCTTTAGTAGATGGTTTTCACCCCTCCATTTTTACTACGAGATAGGGGGCACAACAAGGGGATGTCAACTGTGTGGATTTACATGGTCAGTTGTCCACAAGACATGCTCTTTATGAATATTTGTGAGGTGGGGTGTACGTTTTTCTCTTAAGAGGATGCATTATTGTACTAGTGGAATTGTGTATGGAGGTCCTGAAGTAATTTCATTCATCACCTTTAGTGGTAATTTTGGGCCTGTAGAAGATGTACCAGGATCAATGATGACAATTTTGGTGGTCAGCTATGAAGAAGGTAGTAACAACATTCATTTCTCGATGCCTTACATGCCACCAAGTAAAGGTTAAGCACCCAGTTCAAGTGGAGTTAGCTCACCCCTTGTATGTTTCAGAGTGGGTATAGGATGGAATATCGATGGATTTCATTAAAGGATTCCCATGTATGTCCAAGGGGAATGATTCCACCAGGTTGATCATTGACCGACTCTCCAAGTCGTACCACTTCTAATTTACCAAGGAGTAGAGTTCCGTAGAGAGCCTAGAACACATATATGTGTAATAGGTAGTTTGGCTTCATGGTGTCACTTCGATAATAGTACCATATCACGATGCTCATCTCACATCCCATTTATGGAAGGTACTATAGGAGGCATTTGGGAATCAGTTACGCCTGAACATGACATTCCAACCCCAGATTGATTTTCAGACAGAGAAGACCATTTTGGTTTTGGAGGATATATTGTGGGCCTATATCATGGACCTTGGACGCAGTTGGGAGGAACACCTACCACTGGTGGAGTATGCATACAATAATATCTACCACTCCACCATTTTTATGAAACTGGTCTAGTATTTATATGGGTGACCCTATCGGTCACCGCATTTCCAGACAGACAACGGAGAGTCAGCAATCATGCATCCAAAGATGGTGAAAGATACAACCAAAAAGGTACATATCATATAGGAGTAGATGAACACTACAAAGATCAGACATAAGTGTCATGTTGATAGGTGACAGTGACATATAAATTTCAAGGAGGGAGACTCTATCATCCCTCGGGTCTCAACGCAATGAGTGTTATAGAGATTTTCCATGGCGGAAAGCTATCTTGGAGGTCCATCAGAGTATTCCAAATGTTGCACAGTGTTGGTGAGGTGGTGTAACACCTAGATCTATCACCATAGTTTCACCAGGTGCATGATGTATTCCACGAGTGGTCGGTGAGTTGGTACATGCTCGACCTTCCACACTCCATCGACTCGGGCGAGCTGGACATTGAGGATAGAGACTTCTCTGTACATTACTCGATGGAGAACAAGGATCAGTATGAGAGGAACGTTCATGGGAAATTGATTCTCTTGGTTTGAATATAGTGCCAGCATGAGAATATTTAGGAGATCATGTGGGAGAGGGAGGCTCAGATTCATTCCTAGTACCCACTACATGTTGAGTATCTTTTGTTATGTCTTTTCAAGGACGCAAATCCATAAGGTGAGGAGAATGTAATGTCTTAGATTTTTCTGTGTGTTATTTTTAAATATTATAGTGAATTATTATAAAACCATAAATATTGATAACATATGATTCCGAGGACCAGTGATCCCAGAATGGTGGCTTGAACCTTTTTATGCTATTTGAATTTGTAGGTGTGTGCGGTTGTGGAAGTTTCAAAATAGATTCCTAGAATAAAAATATAAGGGCACCTTTGCGTTCAAGGAAATGAATTTATTAATAATAGGGCTACCCTCGACCGACCCAGGTCATTGAAAATGTTAATTTTAGGACGTTTTTTATAAAATAAAATAAAATAAACTAAAATAAAGAAACGTTTATTTTATTTTATTTGAAAATATTCACTATAGCACAGCAACGGGGAAGCTATTTAAAAAATTAATTCCACATCATATTGACTCATATACAGCAACACTGACTCATAAATGTCACAATGTGATGGTACGCTGAAATGTGTCTCCTTCTTTTAATGGGTTAATCGAATGTTAGACATTTGGATAAAATGAGAGAAATTATTGGAGCATTGGAGAGTCCACTCATTGATGAACAACTTTGACCAAAAGTGTGAATCATAGAACTAATGGAGTTGTATGATCTCGATGATGATAATAGAATATTTCATTCATTAGAGATCGATCCATTCTTGAGGTAGGAGTTGTGTTTTAGATTTTCTCTTCCTCGTTCTATAATTAAACAATGAATGTTGATCAACCAACGAACAGGTTGACCCGTGCTTTTTCGTTTCAGTTGGAGGGATATTCTTTATCAGGTTAGTTCCTCGGATTTATTTTTTCATGTTTAATGTTTAATTTTCAACATTCAAACATTCTAGAGGGAGCAGATTAACACCATGAAGAACGATCGTGGAGGTTCATTCCCCATTTTTTGTTTTTATACTCCCTCTTCCATGCGTTCTTCATGTTCTTTCTGAGAATATGAATGAGGAACTGTTGCATGCACGTTTTCTGATGAAATGTTCCCAAAACAGAGATCTAACATTTTCATGACCCAAATAAGGTGTGACAGCTATAGCGGAGGACCAATAAACATGATTCAGGTGTTTTTGTTCATCAAGAGTTCTTTGTCCATGTAAATCAATAAATGTTTTCTAGGATGATTAGAGGCCCAAAACCCCTGGAAACGGCCTTACGGTATTGGGATGACCTCAATGATAGAGTTTCAGGATGATTGGGTGGTCATATTGAATAATGGGAATCACAATAGGTGCGTCGACGATGAACCAGTGAATCTAGAAATTTCTAGAACACTTGATGTGTGTCCCAAAGAACACGTCGTGTGGGTCTGTCTATGAGGCAGATAGGGTTATATAGTGCTTGAGGGAAAGACATAGCGTGTTCTCCAAATAACACGGAATGTGGGTCTTTATGCAAGACTTGGTGGGTATCCTTGGAGATAGATAGGCACATGGTGGGGTACACAGCCGTGTACTCCCCCACACGACTAGACTAGGCCAGGTACATGGGTCACCATGTGTACCAGTTCTACGGGATGAAACTCGGTTTGAAGATGGGTACATTCACACAACTGCATCAATGGAGGGAACCCCTGTTACTCATACATGACATGTGGTCAATCCAACATGTCAAGAACTTACTTTTCTACCCGTCTTGTTCTTCTGACTTTGGTCGGTTCACACGGGGTTGTACCCATAGTCAAGGGACACAACATTTGACCCTTATACATTCCATTTGTATTCTTTCACCTAGATTGATCCTATTTTCCACTGTATCTTAGAAAGGTTTCATTCAGGTTAGTTCCCCCTTATTCTCATTCCCCTGATAGTGAGATAGCATTTCCATCCACATGAGTCTGATCCCTTTAGTATGACATTCTGAGATAGAGTCAGGTATCCCTATGAGAGGCCAAGAGTGAGATCATCTATAAATTACTAAACCTAGGTAAAGTTATGTATCGACGTTCATATTCACATAGGGTGTTGATCCTCTACTTAGCAGGTGATATTGAATGACTCTCAGTATTCACCAAGGCCCTGGAAGTGATCCTCATCTGTGTATCGAGATATTTTCCCAATCATGTGTACATTCTCCCAAAATGAGTATATCTATCACCCGTAACATTTCCTGATGAATAGTATATATCAGACGGACGTCATCATGAAAATTTGAATTTTGGAGTAGGTTTTCCCATACGTGTTCTATGTGGAACCTTCAAAGTGAATTCCAGGAATTGTTATGAAGTTGTATGACTTGTCTCTAGACTACGAGTCTGAGTTTTGAGTATATCTGGATTGTGTTTCTCTTTATATATGTTTAGTAGACATATACAACAAATATATAACTATACCTTATCTTTTTTATATTTCTTAAATGTTTTCAGGTTCCTCTACTGAGTATTGTTATACTCACCCATGCACCGGTTTTCCCCACATGTGTGATGTCTTGTGCAGATGAGTGGCCTTTTGATGGAGTCCAGGGAAGACCAGGACCAGACCGGGATTACTGAGTTCTCTACAGGTCGAGGTGTACGTATGGATTTGAACAGTATTCCTAGTACTTATTTGGGATTATATGTTAGACATGTAGTTTGTAGACTCTCTTGGATTTGGTGGGATTGTATTCTGGACCAGTTTACTTTCAGTACATTACTTTTCATCGTACTCTATTGGTTGGGTTTAGTTGTATGTGTCTACTTATTGCTTAGTGGTTTTTACTTTTCATCATTTCTGGGCTTAGAGATGTGTGTGAGTATAGCACATAATAAATTCCTCCCATTTAATTTATATGCCTACTTGGTTGTAGTCACCAGCCCCTGGCCTATTGGATGCAGGTTTGGGGAGTCATGGCGCGAGACCCACTGGGATAGTTCATGAAAGGACTATCTATGATATTAGATGTATTAGGATAGTTGATCATCACCTATAATTCCCAGGTATGAAATTAGGAATAAAATTTAATACTTTACCTTTTTAGCATAATTCCCTTGATAAACAATTATCATATAAGAAGATCAGTTTCAATTTTCACTTAAAAATGAAAAGATAGAACTCTTCCTTTTAGATAACAATTCTAATGAAATAATATTTACCATATGGGATTGAATACGATGTTTATTAAGAAACACAAAAACTATAAAATGAATCTAGAAAATTAATAATGACTATAATGTTGGGAATTTTTGTTAAATTAATATATGATAAAATAGAACATTCCAATTTCCATATGAAAAATAGTAGAAAATATTTTAAAACAAATATGTTATAATATATCATTTGAAAACCATTGAATGAATGTCAAAATATATAAAACATTTTTGTAAAGGATTATTTATTTACTTATAAATACTTCCATAGATGATTTTTAAAAATATTGGCCGGTAGGACAATGATTTATAAAAGATATATTTTAAACATTAATAATATAGTTTATAGTACATGGTACCTTAACTCGAGTTTGAATATTTTCACAAATTATTTATAATCACAAATAAAAAAAATAATCTTAATTATTTACATGATTAAAAACAATTTAAATTTTTTTTATTCATTTTAATTAAATTTTATACATATAATATTTAATTACATATCTAATAAAGTTAAATCCCTACATGTAGGTGATATTGGGATCATATGATGAAAATGAATTCTAATGGATAACTATTGTCAAATGGATCATGATTATATCTATATTTAATATTTTTCATTAAAAATTGTAATTTAAAACAAATAATTATAACAATAAACCCATCCATGAAAGATATTTATTAAAAAAGAATTCTGTTACAATATGGATATCATATTCAGATTCACGCATTTATAACATTTCATGCACTAAAAAACATACGGTAAAAGTTAAAGTATAATGTTATCACATTATATTTATTCTTAGATATAAAGTATAATATTAATTCATTGATTCCACTTATACATACCAACCATGTTATGTGGTGATGAAAAATGAAATGCATCAGTTGGTGAAGTGGTGGTTCATACATATGTATAGTAAAATTTTAATTTTTCATTCCATTGTAAAAATAGAATTATAATTAAAATTTAAAATTTAAAAATAAAATATATCTCACATAAATAATTTCATTTCATTTTCACCCATTATTATGACTATATGTAAGAGTTAGCCTTGAAAAATTCAATACATCATCTTCATGTGGTAATAGTATGGATATACACTTGAAAGGTGTTACAGTTGAAAAATAGATGGATACAATTGTGAAAAAATGTTGTAACATAAACCTAATAAAATTAGATTATATAAGAGATATTGATGTTATTATATAAAAGTGTTTAGGTTAGGTTTGTGTGAGATAAAATAAAAAATAAAATAAAATACTCGGTTATGAACTATACCACTTTTTTGGACAACCTCCTTTGGTTTATAGCCAAATCTATCTTAGGTGTAATGCCTCGAACCCAGAAGACTCGAGTAAGTGCATTATTTTAATACATTGTCATGATTACACATGTTAAAATTTTACAGTACTAATCATTTTTTCATTCTTCGATTTTAGATTACATATATAAAATATACATTAAAATTAAACAACTAAAATGAAACAATGATAATTATTATATAAGGAAATTATTCTTCGAGATTAACCCTAAATATCAGTCATGAAACAATTCATTGAAACATGATAAAATAAAACATAATAAAGGGGCGAGAACATATACCCAGTAAGGGTGAAAAATATATTAGAAGATTTCATACATAATGATAAACATTCATGGAAGGGTATAAAACTAAATCACAATCCTTTTAATAAAATATAGAGCATAATATAGAGAAAATAAATTGAATAATTCTATATAATTATTGACATATATATTCTACTAGATGAATAATCATAAGAAATATCAATAACTAATTAGATACTGAGAGAATGAATAATATCGAACATCATTATTTTATCATCAAGGGCCCATACCAAGTCGATACATAAAGAGGTAAAAACCCAAACTAGTCTGTCTCGTGAGAACTAAAAATTCATAAAGGGTCATTCTTTATCCAATTCCCAACACATAGGTATTTTTTTTAAGAAGTACCAATTAGCCACATACCATGTCCACTGAATTAAACATATGAAAAATGATAAAAATGAACAATATAATCATTTATATTAAAATTAGAATACTAAATGTTAACAAATTAACCATACACAATGAATGTTATCAAAATAGTACATCCCCAATAAAACAAATCACAATCCTTTCATTAAAATACAGAAGCTTGTATCACAATAAATCAACCTCAATTAAAAATACAATTCAACAAAGGATGTTCACATATATTAAAATAATCTAATAACATCATTAAAAGTAATAGAGGTTAATATCCCATTTATTGCATTGAAAACATTAAAATGGATTGTAATTTATAAAAGAAGATGTTTAAAATGTTAATTTTGAATTAATATGCCCCATAAAAATTTTGTAACATTTGAAAGGAATTATAATTTTAAATCATTAATGTCCATATAAATATATCCTTAAACCCAATTTTAAAAGATGGAAAATAATGATAATTATTTAGATTAATTTATCTTTAATGAAAATAAAACGACATTTTAGTAAAATATTCACTTTCATATAATCATAAATAGAATAATTTTTTAATTTTTTATTAAATATATGTGATGACCCAGACTCTCTTGGTCCTTCCCTTTGCCAAAATCTGGGTTCTAAAGGAGTGGCGTCTCAGCGAGACCGATCGGTGAGACCGATCGGTGAGAGCAATCGGTGAGACCGATCGGTGAGACCGATCGGTGAGACCGATCGGTGAGATCCATCGGTGAGACCGATCGGCGAGACCGATCGGCACGACCGATCGGTGAGACCGATCGGCGTCACCCAGCCTTGTCAAGTTGTTTCCAGTAACGCTCCTTTGCGTAAATAGGGTTTTAAGCCCTATTTTGACTCGTTTAACCGTGTTTTTAAGACCCGTAATGCCCACAAGAGTTTTAATTAAATGCTTCATCAATTCATGAGTCAGCTTAAACCACCTGACCCCTTTTTTGAGACGATTAGAGCCGCGTGGTCAACCCACGACCCCCGCGCCTTAAGGGGTTTCGCGTTTTCACCTCAACCATCCCCGACTCTTATAAACTAAGTGTTAGTCGAGGTTTCTCCTTTCCTCGATCATGGATTTTCACAAACAGCTTCTGGTGCATCGGGACCTCCGCATCATTTTCCGTAAAGTTCCGCGCCCCCTGCCTAAACGTCAATAATTTATCAACAAGTAGGTAATTTCTCCTTCATCTCTCTCTTTTATGTATCATGCGGGGTGGGCGTGCTTTTGATCATGTAGAATTGGGTAAACCAGACCTATTTAAAGATAAAGAACGAATTCTATAAAGAAAGAAGAGGGGGGGGGATGTGATCGTCTATGGTGTTTTATATTTTGATGATGTTTCTCTTATGACCATCTTGTTGAGTTGTGATAGATTATACCTCCTGAAAATCGAGGTCATTGGTGGTCATTGCTTGTGCACTAATAAACCCTGTTGATGTTTTAAATGGCTTGTTTGTGGTTGTAAACTCCTGCTGTGAAGAGTGAATCGCTTAATCACGTATATCCGGCTGAATAATTGAAAGCACCAGGATCAACCCTTCTGTGATAACCCCCGGTTATAATACACGGAATTTGAAATCATGGAGTGTGTTAAGTCGTTTAAATCTGAAAATACCTGACTTGTGTTGGTGGTGGTAGTTGGTTGTTTTCCATTCGGGCTGATTTCTGGAAATGTGGGAGGGGATGGGATCCCCTGTTCTTTTATACTCTCGGTGGTCGTGTGAATTTGGGGGATGGGATCTCCTGTTGGTATGGATTCGGTGGTTTTGAGTTTTAAATCTGGGTGGTTATTTGTCTATCACAAATTGGGGTGGAATCCTCTGTTGTCGATAACCAGGTGTGGACGTTTTGGTTATTGTTTGATTGTTTACATTCCTGGACTTATGCCTATGCCTTCTAGTTGCCCAGTAGTGCTTAAACGTAAACATTGTTACTGAATGTGAAACAAGAAAGGGGACACATGGGTTATTGGCATGAGTTGTGACTCGGAATTGAGTGTTGTTGTGATCTGTAGGTTGTATGAAGAAAAACCTAGCTTTGGGTGATTGCTTGTTACATATATATATATATATATCTGTAGCTTTGTGATTCTTATTCGTGACCCACCCAAGTTGAGCACTTAGTGCCGAACACCCCCATTTCATGGGGGAGGGTGCTTTTCCCATCACTATCCTTAGTGGCTGGTTATTAGATCCTTTCCATCTCGCTTTCCCGGATAGCCCAAGTATCTTCGGGTAGGCTGTGATGGCCTGAAGTCCATTATTAGCCCAAGAACCCTTGGGCGGGGTTGTGTGGTGGTTGGCCAGGTGGGTGCGGCAGGTGGTTCCCAAGTGTCTTCTGGATGAGGCCCAACTGTCTTCGGGCGTGGCAGTGGATCCTTTATCCTAGGTGTCTTCGGGCGTGGTGGTGGTTGTTCTGGCCTAGGTGTTTGCAGGCATGGTTACATGTGACAGTTGTGGCCCAGGTGCGTGCAGGCGGGATTCAACAGTGGGACTGCGCGCGGTTGAGGCCCAGGTGTGTGCGGGTGGGATTTCGGCAGTGGGAATGTGTGTGGTTGTGGCCTAGGTGTGTGCGGGCGGGTGTGGCAGTGGGACTGCAGTGAGAATGGCGAGATTGGTCCGATGCGTAGCATGTCTAATAACCAGGGGGAAAGTGGCGCGGGGTACCCAAACATCGATGTGCTCTAATTATATATATTACTTGACTTGCGTTATTTTGGGAGTGGGCCTTGGTGAGGCATGGGATGTATAGTTTTCCTTGTTAGGTGTTTGGTTTACTCTTTTATCACGGGACTTTAGTACGTTCCCCCACTTGTGCACGAGAGTCTTGGTTTTCCCTACTGAGTGTACTTGTATGCTCACCCTATGTATATGAAACTGCTTTTAGGTTTCCAGGAGGACTTCGGGGATCACGCAAGATCTTACTAGCTCGGACCTTTAGAGCAGTTGCAGTTGTTGTTTTCCTTTTTTCCTTTGTTACTTACCTTGTATTCACCTCTTGTACTTTGTGGCTTTTACTTTTGAAACATGCATGTAGAAATGGTTTACTTTTGGCTTTACTTTTCTTTCTACTTTGGTGTTGTTGGGTTTCTTTTTTTTCCTTATCTCTCGATCCTATAAAATAAAAAGGGTAATGCGTTCCATTTGAGAGAAATTTCTATACCCTTGGTGCTGGTCGCCACTCCGGGACCTATTGAAGGTGGGTTTCGGGGGGTCATTATCTCTCCTTCAGCTTAAAGAAGGAAGGCCCTGACAATCTGCTGACCCTTCCCTCCTTTTTGTGAAGGCGGGTCGTGACAGAATGGTATCAGAGTTGGTGGTTGAGAGATAGGGCAGAGTCTGGAGTTAGGTATAGTGAGGATTGCATGGGATGGTAAGGCAACAATGTTGGGTGACCTTGGTGCGTGAATTAGGCCAGGGAAGACCGGCTAGGACACGAGATTTTAGGGCACCCTGTGTTCCGATGCAAGGACTCTGGACCTACCGAACAACCAAGTGAGGCCACACTGATTGCAGGGTAGAGCCCCTAGGAAATGTACATGCATCATAATGACTTGTGTTCCTGTGTTTCTGGGATGTCTTGGGAATTAAGAATAAGTTAAATCTTAAAATGTTTTAAGAACAATATTCTGCACTACTTGGGCTTAGGCATTCCTTGTTTACCTTGCAGCTATGGCACCTGGAAGACGACCACGTGTGGTACAGGCGATCGAGGCCCCCGAGACTACTTTGGAAATCGGCAGAGAACTGATTGAGAGGAAGAGGACGACCAGTGGCAGAAGACTCTTCGAGCCTTCCAGTGACATGCCCTTGAGAAGTATGAGGGCATCACCTCCGATATGAATATGGAAGGCTGGCTAGAGGAGCTAGTTATAGCCTTCGGCCTGATTCGGGCCCCGATCGAGTACTGGGTTCCCCTGGCCGTTAGCCAGATGTGGGGAGCGGCATGTCAGGGGTGGATGCTTTACCTGGGGGAGAGGAGAGAGTCTGAGGTGTCTTGTGTGGATTTAGAGAAGGAGTTTTGGGTGTAATTCCTCTCCTCGACGATGATGGCGGAAAAGAGGCAGGAACTACTCTCCCTCCAGCAGGGGAGTATGTCTGTGTGGGAGCTGGGGATCAAGTTCAAGGACCTCCTACGTTTTTCTCTAGTCCTCTTTCTCGATGAGGAGTCTCGAGCAATATGTTTGGACGAGGCACTCCGACCCTCCCTCAAGTATGATGTAACCCCCTTTACCATGCCGACGTACTTGGAGGTCCCGAAGAAGGCCAAAGTGGTGGAGCGGATGCATGCTCTAGGGGGAGTGTCGCGAGAGGGGATCCAGCTGGGACCATCAAAGGAAAAATCCGTCAACACCAGGCCTCCAGCGTTAGGACCCTCTAGGTTCTAACCTGCCAGAAGTAGGCCGCATCAGTTTCAGTTTCGGTCCCCCGGTCCTCGCCCTTTTCCTACGGGCCCATGACCATGGTGCTTCATCTGTGGGAGCCCTGGGCATCTCCGAAGTCAGTGCCCAGACCGGGTGCAGTACAGCAGTGGCAGTCAACCCCAGCACCTGCGCCTGTAGCAGCTTCCAGCCAGACCTTTCCTGCAGCAGTAGCAGGGACAGCGAGCTCCCGCTCCTCCGAGGGCAGACATAGGAGGAGGCTGACCTCAGGGCGCTCCACAGGGACCTCGACCAGGGCGTGGTCGGGGGGGGGGGGGTGGCCGAGAGCTGAGGGGCAGGGGAGCTAGGCATGGACAGTTGCACGCTGCAGAGGCAGCAGTCCCAGCAGGGCCAGAGGTTGTTCGAGGTACGATCAGTCTGTTTAGCACTCTTTCTTATGCTTTGTTAGATACTGGAGCTTCTCATTCCTTCGTTGCACCCAATCTAGCACGTGCCTTGGGTATAGATGCCGAGAGACTTCCAGTTCCCTTGGTGTTGAGAACACTAGTTAGAGGTCAGACTGACTTTCTGTTCGTTTTTCGGGGATGTAGACTGATGATAGGGCCACATCAGTCGGTTCGGGATCTTCTTCTGCTACAGATTCCGCCATACGATGTCATCATAGGCATCGACTGGCAATTTTCTGTGTGCGCCGTCATCGACTGTTTTCGAAGAAGGGTGGTGTTCTCAGACTTGGACAACCGGCGTGTTACCTTCAACGGCGAGCGGAGCAGTCCAATGGGAAACAGGAGAGAGGAACCTCTCCTCTCCTTGTTGACCGAGCTGACGGTAGAATCAGTAGATGTGGAAATGGTAAAAGTTCCAGAGATCGTCCATGAGTTTATGGACATCTTTCCTGAGGAGGTGACGACTCTTCCCCCTCGACGTGAAATCGAGGTTGGGATAGAACACCAGCCTGGCGCTCATCCAATCTCGATGGCTCCTTATCGGATGGAACCTTCGGATTTACGGGAGTTGAGGATAAAGATTAACGATCTGATGAAGAGGGGTTATGTTCATCTGAGTGCGTCACCGTGGGGTGCTCAGGTCTTGTTTTCAAAGAAGGTATATGGAGGTCTTAGGCTGTGCATAAACTACAGGAGGCTGAATCAGGTGAAGATCAAGAATCACTACCCTCTCCCAAGGATAGATGATCTTTTCGACCAGCTGAAAGGGGCTGGATGGTTCTCAAAGATTGACCTGCGGTCTGGGTACCACCAGCTGAGAGTGAAAGAGAGCAACATCCCGAAGACAGCGTTCAGGTGCAGGTATGGACACTTCGAGTTTGTAGTCATGCCTTTCAGTGTTACGAACGCCCCAGATGTGTTCATGTGACTTATGAACTCCATCTTTCGGGAGTACCTGGTTCGGTTCGTTGTTGTGTTCATTGATGACATTGTAACGACCCGAATTTTTTTAAATAAATATTGTTTCCTAATTTTATGTGTTATTTTATTTTATTTTTATACTCAACAAAAATGTTTCATTTGATAACATGAGTATAATTAAAATGAGACTGTTGCGTTTTGACTGTTATTTGACCATTGGTCAATATGACCGCTGGAAACTAATCGTTTTGACTATTGTCTCTAAATACAGGCAATCTTGGATAATTAATATAGAAAGAAGATTCGATGGCCTCACCCATTAGTCTTGGACCGATCGAAGCCCATCTAACAGAACGTGGGAAGGAGGTAGCACCACTGGGCTTTTCTCTGGACCAAACCCAAGCTGAACTTCATCGTATAAAGCTAGAACGGGGTCGTCTTCATGATAAGTTCAAACTGATAGAAATTACTACTCGTGCGATGTTGGCCGAGCCTCCCTCAGATTCACTCACCTTAGCACACCTTACACTTAGGTCCAATGCTGGTGTGATAAGGGGCTATGTAAGAAGACCGTAACTGTCTTGTGTAATCCTTTGTTTTAATTAAAAATTTCGATTTATTTTATGAATATTCAAATGACTGGATAAATATAGTATGCATATTTTTGATGAATTTTAGAAAAACGATATTTTAAATATGTTTATGTAAACCCTAAATAATTAAAAATGTGTAATGATTTTCAAAAAATGGTCTTCTACAATTATGTTTAGTACGAAATTTAGAGTCTAATAAGATCAACTTGATTTTTGATGAATAGTAAATTATGAATAGTGATTTTATGATTAGGATTATTAATGTGTCTAAATGGATTAGTAATCTGACTTAAAGAAAGTATTAAAATAAGCTAGGCACTTTGATTAAGTAATGTTATTCAATAAAATGATTAAATAACGGTTTCATAAATTATTATTCAAGTATTAGTTTTTTCGGATGAATAGTGTTTTTTAATTAAAATTTTAATTAAAAATATTTAGAAAATTATTTTTATAAAATGGACTTCATTTTTGAACTCAGAGCATCGATATTATGTTAAGGTAATTTTATGGGATTTTTCTGAAAAAAATAAATTTTCGATGAATAGTGTTTTTAATTAAAAATTTAATTAAAAATATTTAGAAAATTATTTTTATAAAATTGATTTCATTTTTGAAATCAGGGAATTGATATTTGGTTAAGGTGAAATTTTGGGATTATAATGAGAAAGTTGAATTTTCGATGAATAGTGAAAATACAGTTTTTAAGTTACGGGTGTTTAATGACCTCATTAAGTGATGTATACAGTATGTAATCAATATGGTCGACTTATGAATAGTAAGATAAGGTATGAGGTGTCCCAAGTGGCCAATACCATGGGCAAATACCATGGGCAAGCCCATGGTTTTTCCAAAACCACTAATGAGGTGTTCCTTTTCCATTAATGCCTTGTCCCCTCACTTTCCCTATAAATACCAAGCCATCCTCTCATCCATTCGACTCCCCACTCTCCCCCAACGATGTTCTGGTCTCCTTACCTCCTAAGGAGTCCTCCCAAGGTGCCACCAAGCCCTCAAGGTCCAAACCTTTGAGTTTTAAGAGTTACGTTTTAAGGTAAGGGATCTGACCTCTCTCTTCCATTTCAAGTAATCTCTTTTATTTCATTCCTTTTTTGCTCCATGTTCTTATGTTGGAATATGTTCTTTTATACTCCTCTTACTTCCCTTTTCATGTTCATATAATGAGAGATTCCCTCTTTCTCTCATTATTTCTTTTTATGATGTTTTAAGTGGCGCCATTAGGCTGCCGAAATTTTTGTAACAGATTCTTTCTCCCTTCTCATTTTTCAAGATCTATTTTCATGTAAAGTATTTCAAGTTCCTTTTTATTATGATGGGGTATGATCTCTAAATTTATCATACTGATCTATTATGATAATATGATAAGAGACCCCATTTGATCTCTTCAATTCAGTATTTTAATGTTTTAAGTGGCGTCGTTAGGCTGCCGAATTTTTAAGTGGTTCTTCACCCTTCTAGTTTTGATGTTCTACTTTCATGTCAATTATTGCAATTTCCTTTTTGTTATGTTGGGGTATGATCTCTATATCTATCATACTGGGCTATTATTTTCATATGATGAGAGACCCCATTTGATCTCTTAAATTCAGTATTTTGAAGTTTTAAGTGGCATTGTTAGGCTGCCGAATTTTTAAGTGGTTTTTCACCCTTCCCATTTTGAAGTTCTACTTTCATGTCAATTCATTCAAGTTCCTTTTTGTTATGTTGGGGAATTATCTCTATATATATCATACTGAACTCTTATGTTCACATGATGAGAAACCCTTTTTGATCTTTTCAAATCATTTTTGTTGAAGTTTAAGTAACGTCGTTAGGCTGCCGAACTCTCATAAGAGAAATCTAATTTTTGTCTTCCTTCCTTATTTCTCATTTCAAATGGCATGACCTTGAAATTTCATTACCATGATCATGTATCCTTCTTATTCTGTCCATCTACTATTTTATGGGTCATTTATGAATGTTTGACCCATTTTAACTCTCTTTTTAATGTCTTCTAAAACCTCGTAACATAGCCGTTATGCTGCAGAATTTCTGTCTCAAAATGTCTCTCTCTTTTTCTAAAGTTCTTTTATATTATTAATTGAATACTCAACGCTCTTTATTATAAAGGGGTATTCACATATATTCTAAAATGTTCTATTTTAAATTCTGGGATTTACATACATGAGACCCACCTTCCTTTTCTGTGGGTTTTAAAGTGATGTAAAGATCTTGTCTTTAAAGCAGTTTTTAAAACGTTTTGATTATGAAATGAAACCCATTTATTTTATGATATAGGGGTTATTTATGAAATGTTTGATGATGATATATGTGGCTCACATGATAATAAAGGTATATTTAAGGGTGCGCCCTGATAGCGCTCTGATGCATTGGGTAATGATGTAACCACTAGAGATTACAATTTTCACGATACCTTGGTGAATAACCTTGGTAATTTTCAAATGACACCTGGGGGATGGACCTTGGTGATATGTTCGTGATTGTCTATGTTAAATGATGTAGCCACATCTTCAAGTTATGAAAAAGTTTTATTTTTATATGCCTCATGATTTCATTTTCAAGCCTTAATGTTGTTTTCATGACTTTATTGATGTATCTCAAGTTCATATGTAAAATGTTTCACTTGTTTCCCTTGCTGGGCCTTCTGCTCACCCTTCCTTTTGATGTATGTCCCCGGGTTATGAGATGCAGTAATGAGCCTAGGGTGAACATGAGGAGAAGCCTTTCAAGTGTTTAAGAAGAATGTTTTTTTTCATGTTTTATGTTCCTTGTTTCCAAGGAACTAAACATTAAAGATCCTCAGCTACGTGTAATGGAATGAAAGTTATGTTATAAAAAGACGGGATGCTATAGTTGGTATCAAAGGATGGTTTAGTTATTTGTGGAAATTAGGATATGAAAACTCTAGGAAGAACCCTATATGAAAATTTAAATATAGGAAATCTTCCTGATATTTTGGTGAGTATTGAGTAAGGGGTTTCCAAACAAATACATCCCTGTCTGGATACGAGCAGGTAGAGGTGGCTCTGGCACAGATGTACATAAGGGTAAAACCTGAAAACACCGCTTTGAGCTAGACTCGAATGGGAACTGGTACACGACAACGGGCCTTGCTGTACTCTTGGTTACGACCCTCCTGGGGGATATGCTTTTGTAAATTCATAACCTTGGTATGAACCATTGTTAAAGGAACAAAGATAAAATAAAATAAATATTCACATAAGAATATATGATCATGGATAACCTAGATGGGAACCTAGGGGTCACAAGTTTGGGTATACTTTTCTTCTACAAGTTATCCTTTTATGCTTTAAGTTCCTTTTCATGATTATTGGTTAAGTATTTAAGCCTCTAATTATACTTTATCTTCTTAATTAATGGTGGGAAATGTAATAACGTGTCCCAACAACCAATGTGATAGGAAATGCGACAATTTCCGTATTAATATGACAGAGATTATTAGGGGATTAAAAGATGATTATTATTTTGAAGACGTTCACTCTTTTGGGGACCCTATATGATTGAGGTAAATAGATTACTATAGTATTTTAATTGAGGAGTAAGGTTGACTTATATTTTGAAGAATTGATGAAGTTAATGTGGACTTATAGTAATTTAGGTTACTTATGGGAATGATTAACCTCTCTTGGGTAAAATATGTTTAGGTTATCTACTTTTGTTATAAGATGTTAGGAGTGGTTGATGTTGTCTGGAGATGAACAATGAAGTTGTTTTGGAAGACTATGTTATCAAATCCTTCTTGTATTTGGGTTTCAATCTTATTTTGGTTTATTTTGATGAATTTTAAGGATCGTTATTTATGGAATGGTCTATGGTGAACTTTGGTTAGTACCATGGAACTTTGAAGATTTAAAAGTAGTTTCCATTCCTATGGGATCCTTTCTTTTTGAAGTGTTGTTTTACCTTAACCTTTCTTTTTTTGGGATAATGTTTAAAGATAGAAGAAATATATAGTTAATCTTTTGTAGATTATGTGATTCTCTAAAGATGATTCTTGTGCTTTTATGAGACCATGTGTTTTTGAATTCTCATCATTTGGAGAAACGATTATTGTTGGTAGGGACTTATTAAAGGATGAAACTCTACTTGAAGGTAGGTATATTTTCTTATGTTTTTGTTCTATGTAGTAAATGAACTCCTCAAAATTATGAAAAGAAACGTAAAACAAAAATGTTGTTGGTTTACGTTTCCTACTAGGTAATCAAAGACTGTTTACACACATCATAAGTTTGGGATTTTCTCATGGTTAACTTTCTCCTAATCATGTTTTCTATCACTCTCTCTCAGAACATGACCCTTTGTTTTCTCCTCCATTTCCATGTTTTCCTACATGAAATCCTAGTGTGGGTTAACTCGGGTGACCTTTGTACTTCCCTTTCATTCTTTTAAAGTAATAGTTTTACTGACTCCTTTTCCGATGTGGGACTTTCAATGAAATTTCAAAACCCAATTTTAAAAATTACGAGGACGCAATTTCTTAAGGGGGGGAAGATTTTAACGACCCAAATTTTTTTAAATAAATATTGTTTCCTAATTTTATGTGTTAATTTATTTAATTTTTATACTCAACAAAAATGTTTCATTTGATAACATGAGTATAATTAAAATGAGACTGTTGGGTTTTGACTGTTATTTGACCATTGGTCAATATGACCGCTGGAAACTAAACGTTTTGACTATTGTCTCTAAATACAAGAAATCTTGGTTAATTAATATAGAAAGAAGATTTGATGGCCTCACCCAATAGTCTTGGACCGATCGAAGCCCATCTAACAGAACTTGGGAAGGAGGTAGCACCACTGGGCTTTGCTCTGGACCAAAACCAAGCTGAACTTCATCGTATAAAGCTATAATGGGATCACCTTCGTGATAAGTTCAAACTGATAGAAATTACTACTCGTGCGATGTTGGCCTAGCCTCCCTCGGATTCTCTCACCTTAGCACACCTTACACTTAGGTACTATGCTGGTGTGATAAGGGGCTATGTAAGGAGACCGTAACTGTCTTGTGTAATCCTTTGTTTTAAATAAAAATTCCCATTTCTATTATGAATTTTCAAATGACCGGATAAATATAGTATGCATATTTTTGATGAAATTTAGAAAATGGATATTTTAAATATGTTTATGTAAACCCTAAATAATTAAAAATGTGTAATGATTTTCAAAAAACGGTCTTCTACAATTATGTTCAGTACGAAATATAGAGTCTAATAAGATCAACTTGATTTTTGATGAATAGTAAATTATGAATAGTGATTTTATGATTAGGATTAATAATGTGTCCAAATGGATTAGTAATCTGACTTAAAGAATGTATTAAAATAAGCTAGGCACTTTGATTAAGTAATGTGATTCAATAAAATGGTTAAATAACGGTTTCATATATTATTATTCAAGTATTAGTTTTTTCGGATGAATAGTGTTTTTTAATTAAAATTTGAATTTCAAATATTTAGAAAATTATTTTTATAAAATAGACTTCATTTTTTAACTCAGAGCATCGATATTATGTTAAGGTAATTTTTGGGGATTTTTTTGAAAATAATAAATTTTCGATGAATAGTGTTTTTAATTAAAAATATAATTAAAAATATTTAGAAAATTATTTTTATAAAATGGATTTCATTTTTGAAATCATAGCATTGATATTTGGTTATGGTGAAATTTTGGGATTATTCTGAGAAAGATGAATTTTCGATGAATAGTGAAAATACAGTTTTTAAGTTACGGGTGTTTAATGACATTATTAAGTGATGTATTAAGTATGTAATCAATATGGTTGACTTATGAATAGTAAGATAAGGTATGAGGTGTCCCAAGTGGCCAATACCATGGGCAAATACCATGGGAAAGCCCATGGTTTTTCCAAAACCACTAATGAGGTGTCCCTTTGCCATTAATGCCTTGTCCCCTCACTTTCCCTATAAATACTAAGCCATTCTATCATCCATTCGACTCCCCACTCTCCCCCAACGAAGTTATGGTCTCCTTACCTCCTAAGGATTCCTCCCAAGGTGCCCCCAATCCCTCATGGTCCAAACCTTTTAGTTTTAAGAGTTACGTTTTAAGGTAAGGGATCCGACCTCTCTCTTCCATTTCAAGTAATCTCTTTTATGTCATTCATTTTATGCTCCATGTTCTTATGTTAGAGGATGTTCTTTTATACTCCTCTTACTTCCATTTTCATGTTCATATAATGAGATATCCCCTCTTGCTCTCATTATTTCATTTTAGGATGTTTTAAGTGGCGCTGTTAGGCTGCCAAATTTTTTGTAACAGATTCTTTCTCCATTCTCATTTTTCAAGATCTATTTTCATGTAAAGTATTTCAAGATCCTTTTTATTATGTTGGGGTATGATCTCTAAATTTATCATACTTATCTTTTATGATCATATTATGAGAGACCCCATTTGATCTCTTCAATTCAGTATTTTGAAGTTTTAAGTGGCGCCGTTAGGCTGTCGAATTTTTAAGTGGTTCTTCACCCTTCTCATTTTGATGTTCTACTTTCATGTCAATTATTTCAAGTTCTTTTTTGTTATGTTGGGGTATGATCTCTATATCTATCATACTGGGCTCTTATGTTCATATGATGAGAGACCCCATTTGATCTCTTCAATTCAGTATTTTGATGTTTTAAGTCGCGCCGTTAGGCTGCCGAATTTTTAAGTGGTTCTTCACCCTTCTGGTTTTGAAGTTCTACTTTCATGTCAATTTTTCAAGTTCCTTTTTCTTATGTTGGGGAATTATCTCTATATCTATCATACTGAACTCTTATGTTCACATTATGAGAAACCCGATTTGATCTTTTCAAATCCTTTTTGTTGAAGTTTAAGTAACGTCGTTAGGCTGCCGAACTCTCATAAGAGAAATCTAATTTTTGTCTTCCTTCCTTGTTTTTCATTTCAAATGGTATGTCCTTGAAATTTCATTACCATGATCATGTATCCTTATTATTCTGTCCATCTACTATTTTATGGGTCATTTATGAATGTTTGACCCATTTTAACTCTATTTTTAATATCTTCTAAAACCTCGTTACATAGTCGTTATGCTGCAGAATTTCTGTCTCAAAATGCCTCTCTCTTTTTCTAAAGTTCTTTTATATTATTAAGTTAATACTCAAAGCTATTTCTTCTAAAGGGGTATTCACATATATACCAAAATGTTCTATTTTATATTCTGGGATTTACATACATGAGACCCACCTTCCTTTTCTGTGGGTTTTAAAGTGATGTAAAGATCTTGTCTTTAAAGCAGTTTTTAAAACGTTTTGATAATGAAATGAAACCCATTTATTTTATGCTATAGGGGTTATTTATGAAATTTTTTATGATGATATATGTGGCTCACATGATAATAAATTCATATTTAAGGGTGCACCCTGATATCGCTCTGATTCATTGGGTAATGATGTAACCACTAGAGATTACAATTTTCACGATACCTTGGTGAATAACCTTGGTAATTTTCAAATGACACCTGGGGGATGGACCTTGGTGATATGTTCATGATTGTCTATGTTAAATGATGTAGCCACATCTTCAAGTTATGAAAAATTTTTATTTTTATATGCCTCATGATTTCATTTTCATGCCTTAATGTTCTTTTCATGACTTTATTGATGTATCTCATGTTCATATGTAAAATGTTTCACTTGTTTCCCTTGCTGGGCCTTCTGCTCACCCTTCCTTTTGATGTATGTCCCCGGGTTATGAGATGCAGTAATGAGCCTAGGGTGAACATGAGGAGAAGCCTTTCAAGTGTTTAAGAAGAATGTTTTTTTCATGTTTTATGTTCCTTGTTTCCAAGGCACTAAACATTAAAGATCCTCAGCTCCGTGTAATGGAATGAAAGTTATGTTATAAAAAGACGGGATGCTATAGTTGGTATCAAAGGATGGTTTAGTTATTTGTGGAAATTAGGATATGAAAACTCTAGGAAGAACCCTATATGAAAGTTTAAATATAGGAAATCTTCCTGGTATTTTGGTGAGTATTGAATAAGGGGTTTCCAAGAAAATACATCCCTGTCTGGATACGAACAGGTAGAGGTGGCTCTGGCACAGATGTACATAGGGGTAAAACCCGAAAGCACCTCTTTGAGCTAGACTCGAACGGGAACTGGTACACAACAACGGGCCTTTCTGCACTCTTGGTTACAACCCTCCTGGGGGATATGCTTTGGTAAATTCATAATCTTGGTATGAACCATTGTTAAAGGAACAAAGATAAAATAAAATAAAGATTCACATAAGAATATATGATCATGGATAACCTAGATGGGAACCTAGGGGGTCACAAGTTTGGGAATACATTTCTTCTACAAGTTATCCTTTTATGCTTTAAGTTCCTTTTCATGATTATTGGTTAAGTATTTAAGCCTCTAATTATACTTTCTCTTATTAGTTAATGGTGGGAAATGTAATAACGTGTCCCAACAACCAATGTGATAGGAAATGTGACAATTTCCGTATTAATATGACAGAGATGATTAGGGTATTAAAAGATGATTATTATTTTGGAAGACGTTCACTATTTTGGGGACCCTATATGATTGAGGTAAATAGATTACTATAGTATTTTAATTGAGGAGTATGGTTGACTTATATTTTGAAGAATTGATGAATTTAATGTGGACTTATAGTAATTTAGGTTACTTATGGGAATGATTAACATATCTTGGGTAAAATATGTTTAGGTTAGATACTTTTGTTATAAGATGTTAGGAGTGGTTGATGTTGTCTGGATATGAACAATGAAGTTGTTTTGGAAGACTATGTTATCAAATCCTTCTTGTATTTGGGTTTCAATCTTAGTCTGGTTTATTTTGATGAATTTTAAGGATCGTTATTTATGGAATGGTCTATGGTGAACTTTGGGTAGTACCATGGAACTTTGAAGATTTAAAAGTAGTTTCCATTCCTATGGGATCCTTTCGTTTTGAAGAGTTGTCTTACCTTAACCATTCTATTTTTGGGATAATGTTTAAAGATAGAAGAAATATATAGTTAATCTTTTGTAGATTATGTGATTCTCTAGAAGATGATTCTTGTGCTTTTATGAGACCAAGTGTTTTTGAATTCTCATCATTTGGAGAAAAGATTAGTGTTGGCAGGGACTTATTAAAGGATGAAACTCTACATGAAGGTAGGTATATTTTCTTATGTTTTTGTTCTATGTAGTAAATGAACTCCTCAAAATTATTAAAAGAAACGTAAAACAAAAATGTTTTCGGTTTAGGTTTCCTACTAGTTAATCAAAGACCGTTTACACACATCATAAGTTTGGGATTTTCTCATGGTTAACTTTCTCCTAATCATGTTTTCTATCACTCTCCCTCAGAACTTGACCCTTTGTTTTCTCCTCCATGTCCATGTTTTCCTACATGAAATCCTAGTGTGGGTAAACTCGGGTGACCTTTGTACTTCCCTTTCTTTCTTTTAAAGTAATAGTTTTACTGACTCCTTTTCCGATGTGGGACATTCAATGAAATTTCAAAACCCAATTTTAAAAATTGCGAGGACGCAATTTCTTAAGGGGGAAGATTTTAACGACCCGAATTTTTTTAAATAAATATTGTTTCCTAATTTTATGTGTTAATTTATTTAATTTTTATACTCAACAAAAATGTTTCATTTGATAACATGAGTATAATTAAAATGAGACTGTTGGGTTTTGACTGTTATTTGACCATTGGTCAATATGACCGCTGGAAACTAAACGTTTTGACTATTGTCTCTAAATACAATCAATCTTGGTTAATTAATATAGAAAGAAGATTTGATGGCCTCACCCAGTAGTCTTGGACCGATCGAAGCCCATCTAACAGAACCTGGGAAGGAGGTAGCACCACTGGGCTTTGCTCTGGACAAAACCCAAGCTGAACTTCATCGTATAAAGCTATAACGGGATCGCCTTCGTGAGAAGTTCAAACTGATAGAAATTACTACCCGTGCGATGTTGGCCTAGCCTCCCTCAGATTCTCTCACCTTAGCACACCTTACACTTAGGTCCTATGCTGGTGTGATAAGGGGCTATGAAAGGAGACCGTAACTGTCTTGTGTAATCCTTTGTTTTAAATAAAAATTCCCATTTCTATTATGAATTTTCAAATGACCAGATAAATATAGTATGCATATTTTTGATGAATTTTAGAAAATGGATATTTTAAATATGTTTATGTAAACCCTAAATAATTAAAAATGTGTAATGATTTTCAAAAAATGGTCTTCTACAATTATGTTTAGTACGAAATATAGAGTCTAATAAGATCAACTTGATTTTTGATGAATAGTAAATTATGAATAGTGATTTTATGATTAGAATTAATAATGTGTCCAAATGGATTAGTAATCTGACTTAAAGAAAGTATTAAATTAAGCTAGGCACTTTGATTAAGTAATGTGATTCAATAAAATGGTTAAATACCGGTTTCATATATTATTATTCAAGTATTAGTTTTTTCAGATGAATAGTGATTTTTAATTAAAATTTAAATTTCAAATATTTAGAAAATTATTTTTATAAAATAGACTTCATTTTTTAACTCAGAGCATCGATATTATGTTAAGGTAATTTTTGGGGATTTTTTTGAAAAAAATAAATTTTCGATGAATAGTGTTTTTAATTAAAAATTTAATTAAAAATATTTATAAAATTATTTTTATAAAATGGATTTCATTTTTGAAATCATAGAATTGATATTTGGTTATGGTGAAATTTTGGGATTATTCTGAGAAAGATGAATTTTCGATGAATAGTGAAAATACAGTTTTTAAGTTACGGGTGTTTAATGACATCATTAATTGATGTATTAAGTATGTAATCAATATGGTTGACTTATGAATAGTAAGATAAGGTATGAGGTGTCCCAAGTGGCCAATACCATGGGCAAATACCATGGGAAAGCCCATGGTTTTGCCAAAACCACTAATTAGGTGTCCCTTTGCCATTAATGCCTTGTCCCCTCACTTTCCCTATAAATACCAAGCCATCCTATCATCCCTTCGACTCCCCACTCTCCCCCAACTAAGTTCTGGTCTTCTTACCTCCTAAGGATTCCTCCCAAGGTGCCCCCAATCCCTCAAGGTCCAAACCTTTGAGTTTTAAGAGTTACGTTTTAAGGTAAGGGATCTGACCTCTCTCTTCCATTTCAAGTAATCTCTTTTATGTCATTCCTTTTATGCTCCATGTTCTTGTGTTGGAGGATGTTCTTTTATACTCCTCTTACTTCCATTTTCATGTTCATATAATGAGATATCCCCTCTTGCTCTCATTATTTCGTTTTAGGATGTTTTAAGTGGCGCTGTTAGGCTGCCGAAATTTTTGTAACAGATTCTTTCTCCCTTCTCATTTTTCAAGATCTATTTTCATGTAAAGTATTTCAAGATCCTTTTTATTATGTTGGGGTATGATCTCTAAATTTATCATACTGATCTTTTATGATCATATTATGAGAGACCCCATTTGATCTCTTCAATTCAGTATTTTGAAGTTTTAAGTGGCGCCGTTAGGCTGTCGAATTTTTAAGTGGTTCTTCACCCTTCTCATTTTGATGTTCTACTTTCATGTCAATTATTTCAAGTTATTTTTTGTTATGTTGGGGTATGATCTCTATATCTATCATACTGGGCTCTTATGTTCATATGATGAGAGACCCCATTTGATCTCTTCAATTCAGTATTTTGATGTTTTAAGTGGCGCTGTTAGGCTGCCGAATTTTTAAGTGGTTCTTCACCCTTCTGGTTTTGAAGTTCTACTTTCATGTCAATTTTTCAAGTTCCTTTTTCTTATGTTGGGGAATTATCACTATATCAATCATACTGAACTCTTATTTACACATGATGAGAAACCCTATTTGATCTTTTCAAATCCTTTTTGTTGAAGTTTAAGTAACGTCGTTAGGCTGCCGAACTCTCATAAGAGAAATCTAATTTTTGTCTTCCTTCCATGTTTTTCATTTCAAATCGTATGTCCTTGAAATTTCATTACCATGATCATGTATCCTTCTTATTCTGTCCATCTACTATTTTATGGGTCATTTATGAATGTTTGACCCATTTTACCTCTCTTTTTAATGTCTTCTAAATCCTGGTAACATAGCCGTTATGCTGCAGAATTTCCATCTCAAAATGTCTCTCTCTTTTTCTAAAGTTCTTTTATATTATTAAGTGAATACTCAAAGCTCTTTCTTCTAAAGGGGTATTCAAATATATACCAAAATGTTCTATTTTAAATTCTGGGATTTACATACATGAGACCCACCTTCCATTTCTGTGGGTTTTAAAGTGATGTAAAGATCTTGTCTTTAAAGAAGTTTTTAAAACGTTATGATTATGAAATGAAACCCATTTATATTATGATATATGGGTTATTTATGAAATTTTTTATGATGATATATGTGTCTCACATGATAATAAAGGCAAATTTAAGGGTGCGCCCTGATAGCGCCCAATGAATTGGGTAATGATGTAACCACTAGAGATTATAATTTTCACGATACCTTGGTGAATAACCTTGGTAATTTTCAAATGACACCTTGGGGATGGACCTTGGTGATATGTTCATGATTTTCTATGATAAATGATGTAGACACATCTTCATGTTATGAAAATGGTTTATTTTTATATGCCTCATGATTTCATTTTCATGCCTTAATGTTCATTTCATGACTTTATGGATGTATATCAAGTTCATATGTAAAATGTTTCACATGTTTCCCTTGCTGGACCTTCTTCTCACCCTTCCTTTTTATGTATGTCCCTAGGTTATGAGATGCAGTAATGAGCCTAGGGTGAACATGAGGAGAATCCTTTCAAGTGTTTAAGAAGAATGTTTTTTTTGTTTCATGTTTTATGTTCCTTGTTTCCAAAACCCTAAACCTTAATGATCCTCAGCTCCGTGTAATGGAATGAAAGTTATGTTATAAAAATACGGGATGCTATAACATCCTGGGCTACTCTAGATCAGAGGAGAACCATGCAGAGCACCTGATGATAGTTTTGTAGATCCTCCGAAAGCACCGAGTATATGGGAAGTTGTCAAAATGAATGTTCTGGACGCGAGAAGTGCACTTCATCGGGCACGTGTGTCTGAGCATGGGGTAGTGGTCGACCCATCAAAGGTTGAGGCAGTTGTTTCTTGGGCAGCACCCAAGAATGTGGAAGAAGTTCAAAGCTTCCTAGGGCTGGCAGGTTACTACCGGAGATTCGTACCCAACTTCTCCCGGGTAGCATCCCCTTTGACGGCCCTGACCAAGAAGGACCAGGCTTTCGAATGGAGTGAGCAGTGCCATTCAGCCTTTAGCTATCTGAAGGAGAATATGTTCAGTTCCCCAGTGCTGAGATTACCAAAAGAAGGGGTGGCCTATGAGGTATTCTGCGATGCTTCGGGACAGGACCTGGGATGCGTGTTGATGCAGCGACGAGGGGTGATCTCTTATGGGTCTAGGCAGCTGCGTTCCCATGAGCGTAATTACGCCACCCACGACCTAGATCTTGCAGCGGTCGTTTTTGTGATAAAGTTATGGCGGCACTACCTCATCGGGGAACGCTTTGTGGTATTCACAGATCACAAAATCTTGAGGCATATATTCTCCCAGCGGGACTTAAACTTGCGACAGCGGAGATGGGTGGAGTTCCTCCAGGATTATGACTTCGAGATCTCTTATACTGAGGGCAAGGGAAATATGGTGGCCGATGCTTTGAGCAGGAGGACGCAGAAGGATGCGGTCCAAGAGTCGAAGGACTCTTGGAAGGAAATGGAAGAGTAGGTTGCCTTACACCTGTATGCGACGATGGATAGCGGTGGAGGCTGCCTATATCAGATGACGGTGTAGTCATCCCTGTTTCAGCAGGTGGAAGAGTCTCAGTTGGGAGACCTAGAGTGAGAAGTGATGTGTGACCAAGTTGACTAGGGAAATGCTCTGGAAGGATAGACCGAGGATGGTCAGAACCGGATGCTTTTCCAGGGAAGGTTGTTTGTCCCAGAGGTGATGCGCGACAGGGTTCTCAGTGAGTTCCACAACCCACCCCTAGCGGTACACCCTGGAGTTTCCAAGATGCACCAGGGTTTGAAGAAGCAGTTTTGGTGGCCCAGAGTTAAGCGAGTGGTGACAGAGTTTGTGGCAAAGTTCCTAGTGTGTCAGCAGGTGAAGGCTGAACACCGAGTTCCAGGAGGCCTACTACAGCCCCTAGGTGTCCCCGAGTGGAAGTGGGAAGACATCTCAATGGATTTTGTCATGGGACTACCCAAGGCCCAAGGAGGGTACGACGCCATCTGGGTGGTAGTGGACATGTTAACGAAATCGGCTCACTTTCTGGCGATCAGGGAGTCGAGTGCTGTGGGTTATTTGGCACGAAGGTACGTGGATGAGGTGGTGCGGTTGCATGGAGTCCCGAGGTCTATAGTCTCGGATAGGGATGCACGGTTTACCTCGCGGGTCTGGAGAGGATTGCAGCATGCGTTTGGCACCCAGTTACGCCTTAGAACTGCTTTCCATCCCCTGACTGATGGACAAATAGAGCGCACCATCTAGACCTTGGAGGATATGCTGCGAGCATGTGATCTGGACTCAGGAGGGTCATGGGTGCATTACTTTCCTCTGGTAGAGTTTTCCGACAATAATAGCTACCACTCTACCATTGGCATGCCCCATTTGAGGGTTTGTACAGGAGGCCATCCCGTTCGCCTGTGTGTTGGACCGAAGTAAGAGAGTTGGGCATCCTTGGTCCGGAGGTGGTGCAGAACACGACAGAGAAGGTTCAGCTCATACGTGAAAGGATGAAGACAGCCCAGGACCGAAAGAAATCGTATGCTGATACTAGGAGGAGGCCCTTGGAGTTTGAGGTTAGGGACCACGTGTTCTTGAAGGTCTCCCCTTGGTGTGGGCAGCGGAGGTTCGACAATGGGAGTAAGCTTTCCCCTAGGTTCATCGGGCCCTTCCAAGTGTTGTGGTGGGTCGGCGAAGTGGTTTACCAGCTAGCGTTGCCACCACCACTACTAAGGATACATGATGTCTTTCATGTGTCCCAGCTCCGTTGGTATCTGCACGACGATTCGCACGTCCTTGATTGGGGCGAGCTGGACATTGAGGACGACGTGACCTTTGTGGAGAGACCAGTGATGATCGAGGATCGTAAGGAGAAGGTGCTTCATGGGTGAACCATTCCCTTGGTTCGCGTGCTCTGGAGACATGGTGGGCTTGAGGAGAGTATGTGGGAGAGGGAAGCAAAGATGCGTACCCAGTACCCAGAGTTGTTTTTAGTTTTGTTCCTTGTTGTACCTGTTGTGATAGAATGTTTTGTCTTTTGGATATGAAATGTACTGGTTTCTTTCCTCTGCTTGTGTGTGAAAACCCCCGGCTATAGGGAAGGAGAGAACCCGACCCCAAATCAAGATGCATTAAGGTGGATGCGATTAAACTCGTGCGGCCGAGTCAGGGCCGCCCAATGCGGATAATATCTTGACATGGGAGAGAAGACTCCTCAACCCACGTGCCCGGGCAGTTTGGCATGGTATGTTGCTTGGTTCGTGACAGGAATATGTTCTTAGTTAGCGATGAGGTTCACTCTTGAGAGGTATCTTTTGGGGTGGTTGTTCGGACCCGCCCTTTCCTTCTGGGTTGTCTATAATTCATGGGGACGAGAATAGTTTGAGAGGTATCTGATGTGATGACCTAGACTCTCTGGGTCCTTCCCTTTGCCAAAATCTGGGTTCTAAAGGAGTGGAGTCTTGGCGAGACCGATTGGTGAGACCGATCGGCGAGACCAATCGGGGAGACCGATCGGGGAGACCGATCCGGGAGACCGATCGGCGAGACCGATCGGCGAGACCGATCGGCGAGACCGTTCGGGGAGACCGATCGGCGAGACCGACCGGCGAGACCGATCGGTGAGACCGATTTATGGTGAGACCGATCGGTGAGATCAATCGGCGAGACCGATCGGTGAGATCAATCGGTGAGACCGATCGGTGAGACTGATCGGCGTCACCTGGCCTTGTCAAGGTGTTTCCAATAACACTTCTTTGTGTAAATAGGGTTTAAGACCTATTCTGACTCGTTTAACCATGTTTTTAAGACCCGTAACACCCATATAATTTTTAATTAAATGCTTCATCAATTCATGAGTCAGCTTAAACCACCAGACCCCCTTTTTGTGACGAGTGGAGCCGTGTGGTCAACCCACGACCCCAGCGCCTTAAGCGGTTTCACGTTTTCACCCCAACCGTCCCCGGCTCTTATAAACTAAGGGTTAGCTATGGTTTCTCCTTTCCTCGATCATGGATTTTCACAAACAGCTTCTGGTGCATTGGGACCGCTGCATCATTATCCGTAATGTTCTGCGCCCCCGGCCTAAACGTCGATCATCTATCAACAAGTATGGAATTTTTCCTTCGTCTCTCTCTTTTTTGTATCATGCAGGGTGGGCGTGCTTTTGATCCTGTAGAATTGGGTAAACCAGACCTAATTAATGATAAAGAACGAATTCTATAAAGAAAGAAGAAGGGGGGCTGTGATCATCGATGGTGTTTTACATTTTGATGATGTTTCTTCTATGACCATCTTGTTGAGTTGTGATGGCTTATACCTCCTGAAAATCGAGGCCATTGGTGGTCATTTCTTGTGCACTAATAAACCTTGATGATGTTTTAAATAGATTTTTTGTGGTTGTAAACTCCTGCTGTGAAGAGTGAATTGGTTAATCATGTATATCCGGTTGAATAATTGAAAGCACCAAGATCAACCCTTCTATGATAACCCCCAGTTATAAAACATGGAATTTGAAATCATGGAGTGTGTTATGTCGTTAATTTTGAAAATCCCTGACTTGTGTTAGTGGTGGTAGTTGGTTGTTTTCCTTTCGGGCTGATTGCTGGAAATGTGGGAGGGGATGGGATCCCCTGTTCTTTTATACTCTCGATGGTCGTGTGAATTTGGGGGATGGGATCTCATGTTGGTATGGATTCGGTGGTTGTTAGTTTTAAATCCGGGTGGTTATTTGTCTATCACAAATTGGGGTGGAATCCTCTGTTGTTGAGAATCAGGTGTGGACGTTTTGGTTGTTGTTTGACTGTTTACTTTCCTGGACTTATGAATATGCCTACTAGTTTCCCAATAGTGCTTAAACGTAAACATTGTCACTGAATGTGAAACAAGAAAGGAGACACATGGGTTGTTGGCGTGAGTCGTGACTCGGACTTGAGTGTTGTTGTGATCTGTAGGCTGTCTGAAGAAAAACCTATCTTTGGGTGAGTGCTTGTTACATATATATATCTGTATCATTGTGTTTCTTATTCGCACCCCACCCAATTTGACCACTTTGTGCCGAAAACAACCATTTCATGGGGGAGGGTGTTTTTCCCAACACTATCCTTAGTGGCTGGTTATTGGCTCCTTTCCTGCTCCCTTTTCCGGATAGCCCAAGTATCTTCGGGCAGGCTGTGATGACCTGAAGTCCATTATTAACCCAGGAACCTTAGGGTGGGGTTGTGTGGTGGTTAGCTAGGTGGGTGTGGAAGGTGGTTTTCCAAGTGTCTTCGGGATGAGGCCCAGGTGTCTTCGGGCGTGGTAGTAGATCCTTTAGCCCAGGTGTCTTCGGGCGTGGTGGTGGTTGTTCTGGCCTAGGTGTTTGCAGGCATGGTTACATGTGACAGTTGTGGCCCAGTTGTGTGTGGGAGGGATTCAGTAGTGGGACTCCATGCGGTTGAGGCCCAGGTGTGTGCGGGCGGGATTTCGGCAGTGGGACTACGTGTGGTTGTGGCCAAGGTGTGTGCGGGCAAGTGTTGCAGTAGGACTGCGGTGAGAATGGCGGGATTGGTCCGATACATAGGATGTCTCAATAACCAGTGGGAAAGTGGCATGGGGAACGCAAACATCGAGGTGCTCTTATTATATATATTACTTGACTTGCGTTATTTTGGGAGTGAGCCTTAGTGAGGCATGGGATGGATAGTTTGCCTTGTTAGGTGTTTGGTTTACTCTTTTCTCACGGGACTTTAGTACGTTCCCCCACTTGTGCACGAGAGTCCTGGTTTTCCCTAATGAGTGTACTTGTATTCTCACCCTATGTATATGAAACTGCTTTCAGCTTTCTAGGAGTACATCGGGGATCACGCTAGATCTTACCAGCTCGGACCTTTGGAGCAGTTGCAGTTGTTGTTTTCCTTTTTTCCTTTGGTACTTACCTTGTAGTGACCTCTTGTACTTTGTGGCTTTTACTTTTGAAACATGCATGTGGAAATGGTTTACTTTTGGCTTTACTTTTCTTTCTACCTTGGTGTTGTTGGGTTTCTTTTTTTTCCTTATCTCTCGATCCTATAAAATAAAAAGGGTAATGCCTTCCATTAGAGAGAAATTTCTATACCCTTGGTGCTAGTCCCCACTCTGGGACCTATTGAAGGCGGGTTTCGGGGGCTCATTATCTCTCCTTCAACTTAAAGAAGGGCATGGAAATATGCTGACCCTTCCTTCCTTTTGGTGAAGGCGGGTCGTGACAACATATAAAGGCATAAAATATCATTTATAATCATTTTATATAATTATAAATATTATGTAAAATAATATCATGAATATTGAAATAGGTACTGAGTTAATTCTTTAAACATTAATTGCATTCAATAATAATTTGAACATTTAAATAATAATACAAATTTTATTCAAATGAATCAAAAAATTCCTTGAAGATAAATTTATTCACAATATCAAATATAATAGGGGCATCACATACACCACAAAAAAGATATTTTTGTTGAACATGGATTATAACTCGTGGAAATTAAATTTTAGACAAAATTGAAATAAAAAGATCACATCATTAAAGTGATGATAAGTCATCGACATAATTATATATGAAAAATATAAATCCCCCCAATATAAGTGGATATTCAATATAAAAAAATCAAAGTTCATTCATATATATCTTCGATGAATATAACTAATAACATAGATGTTTCACTTGATGAATGGAAATTCGATTATGATTTCCTTTACATTAGGTATGATACTCTTTGTATGAATCTAAAACTCATATATAATGGTGTTAACCATATTATTAACTTCATCTAGATCATTATAATATTTAATATGTCATTTATAATTCATTTATGAATTGAAATTTCTTTTTTAATAATAACATCCAAGTTAAAGCAACATTTCAGTAATAATTTGTTTGTTTATCATACATGTTTTGAAACGTTATACTTGATCTTTTTAATTTTATAATGAATTACATACATTAAAAATGAAAACCATGATATATATATAATATATATTCAGTATTTAAATATATATAATACATAGATGAATGAAATGGAACACACAGTTCCTGGAGACGGTAGGTTGTACGCATGTATGAAAGACGTTTCTATTTTCTTATGTTTTTGAATAGAGCAAGTAAAAGATATATATGTATACATACATATTACTAAAGTGTAATTATTATGTCATTTATTTTATATTTTATCAGTATATACATTTTTATATTCCATCAAAAATGGTTATAAGGGAGGATGAATCTCATCGTGTCGTGGAGACGGTTAGCCGTACATATGCATTAACGATTGTATAATTATTTACTGGATAAATGGTATTGAATTGGATTCTATATTACTTGTAAAGAATAACTATAATGTAGTATTAATTATTTATTCCTATTATATTCATCATTATACTCATCAAAATTATATATATGTTAAAAAGACTTTACACCATAACATGGAGATGGTAAGTCGTACGCACGCACGCGTGGTGATATTGTTTTTTATAGGATGGGTAAAAAAATGAATATGGTTACCCCATAATTATAAAAACATCCCATAATTTATTATATTATAGATTTATGACATTATTATTGAAAAAACTAAGTAAATGGATGTAAAATAAGAAAACAACTATGTAAGATTTGGAAAAACAGTTACATCTTCTTCAAGTGCCTCATTTTGATTTGCATAGAAAAACTAGGTATGTAACATCCCAAGTAAGTAATGAATAATATATATTTTTATCTATGTCTATTAATGAATTAGATATTGTTTTAGAGGCTTAAAATGAAAATAAATCCAATCTTAAGTATGGAATACACTAATATTTTTTAAAAATTGTTTTTCTCCCTTTTGATGGAAAACCATTTTCAAATCTATCTTTTGAAAATTTTATAAGCTATGTTTGTCAAAATAATCTTATTCTTTATGCTTGGGACATCAAAATTTACTTTGTGTGAATTTTTGGTATTTTTCTGACAATGTTCATTTTTTAATGAGTAGTGAAAAATACTGCATTTTACATCAATATTGCTTTTTAATATAATTTATTTATATGATTAGATTATAATTTGAATTGGTTTTAAGGTGAAATTAGAATATATTTTTACCATTTAATCCAATAGTGGTCATTGCAATTAATTTCACTTTGAAATTGGACTTCAACTAGTGTCAATCTTTTGATACTTATTGTTTGATAAAAACAAGCTATTTGTCATGACATCGGGAATTAATTATTAAATTAATTAATGTAACTTATATGATTTGAATTTTGTAAAATAGACATAATTTTTTAATTCAGAATATCAGATATAGCATTGGGTGAAGTTTTGTTATTTTTCTGAAAAACTTCAATTTTTGATGAATAGTGAAACCACTAAGTGGTAGTTAAAGAAACTGATTTTTCGTTTAAATGAAACATTGCCACTTCTGTGATTTGATTTTCAAAAATCCGACATACATGGTTGTCATTAAGAAGTAAAATGTGGTTCAATGAGATTAAAATAATTTTTTGGTGAATCGTAACTTATTAAGTTTTTAATCGCGATGGGAGGTAATTAGTGTAGATTAAGGTAAAAATAATGTTTTAATAATATGAGATGAGCTTGAAACATGTCCTACCCTCATTGGATATGTCATGTAAGACCATGAAAATCCATGGGTCAACTTGGGGACCCCCTGGAGACACTTTGGTTGTGAAATGACATAAATAACATTTTATTTAATGTTAAAGAAAAAATGACACAAACATGAGTTATTTTACAAAAACAATTTTTACATGGGGTTATACGAGTCATATTTTTGATTATAAATAGTAATTGGAAAGCAAAAAATATTTAATACATCATAGTATTTTTTTAATTTTTATAATTTAAATAAATTAAATTATTTATGACATCATGATGATGCAGCAGTTATCTCATTAATAAAGGATTTAAATAAAATGAAATTATAATGTAAAATCTATGACCTACACATGTAAAAAACCTATTGGATGGGTGTATTTCGAACCCTTATCATGATACCGTCGAATTATATCAATGTGGGACCTTTTGAATCTGAAACTCATTTTAAAATAAAGTAACATTTCTTTACTTTCCAAGTGTGCCCCTCCTCTCCTCTTATAAAAGGCCCCCACCTCTACCTCCTTACCCACACATCCAAAGCCTTTGGCTCAGCCAAACCCTGCCCATTTTGTCTCTCCGCATCCCTCTCTTACTCCTCGAATCCTCACATTGGGAAAAAGTCTTCCCAAGGAAGCCTTTGAGTTCAAACCAAAGAGAGTTACCCGATTTTAAGGTAATGTCTTCACTTGAGTCCTTTTGTTTTATTTTACTTCTCCAACCCCCTAAACTCTTTTTATTCATTTCTTTTGTAACAACTCCAGTGTCCTAAATATACTAGGATGTTTTTATAAGAAGTATTCTAGCTTCACTTACACAAACCTACATCTAATGGTTAAAGAACATATTGTTTCCGTGGATGGAAAATTTCTGCCTCCCGAAAGGATGATTGTTCAACGTTCTTCTAACACCTTCAAAAGTGGCCATTAAGATGACACTATATTTATATATGATATATAATATGTTTATGTTTTCCTTAAGATTCTGTATTTTTCATTTTGGGAATACCTTTATGGTTTCCATTATGGGTAAACACGATATCTTCATTTAAGGAAGTGCGGACTACCGCCCCTCAAAGTGATTTGATTCATTAATACCATATGTGGGACGTATAAAGGATGGAGTTATGATATTATATATGATATTATATTGGAATTATAATATATCTTTATATCATTATTATTCTATTCTATAAAATATGAAAGAGAAATGAAAGTAGCGTTCATGCGTACGTACGGCTTACCGTCTCCATGAATGGTGCATTTCATTCCATACCTCTAAATGATTATGTAATATTATAAATACATGCATGTACTGGATATATATGATATATATATGATATCTATATCATGAATACCATTCTGGATATAATGGACACATGAACAACGTGTAATTATAAAGGGTTTATTTTTGACTCAAGTACCAATGATCATTAAAATGACTGTTATTAACTTAAATAATTACATAGTGTTCATGAAATTTCAATAAGTGACATAAAAGTTATAATGAACTTGAAAAATGTTCTTGAAGAAGTAGAAATTAACTTAAGTTTATTATCCAGGAGATTAAATAATGACCGAGTCAAGTCGGACCCGAGGTAAGGGACTTCGTCTCAATCTCCTTTCATTGAGGCATATTTTGTTTTATACACAACCTTCTTTTATACTGTGTATAAACCCCTTTGTCTTTTACGTTTATTCAAAAGGAATCTTTTTTATACGAAGCGTTTACTAAATGACAAAATGGAATTTTTTTGTCGTACGTATGCGACGACAACGAATTCTTCGCCGCCATGACCGTTATTTGAGATTCGGCTTCCTCTACAAGCCATACCTTTTTCTTAAAGGAAAAATAAATACCATGTTTTACTTTTCATTGATTCTGGTATTGAATATGGTTTTCATAATGTTTTTATATCAGTGTGTTGTATTGATATCTTGTGATTTAAAGGTGGAAATGTTATGATTCCTTTATGCATGTTTTATGTGATACGATTATGTTGAGGTTCTTGGGCATTATTATGAATACGGGAGGTTCCGTGATAAACTAAGGGTGGGTGAGCCAGATATAGCTCTCCAATGCATTGGGTAACGCGAATGAGTGAAACATTAAGGTTTCTCCGAAGAGATTTAGGGAATATACTGTGATGGGTATTCCAAACGTAACCAAGAGGGTTACTCCATACGTAAGAATGTTATGAATGCCTCAAGCTACATTTATGTCTAATGATTTCTATGATTTATTAATGATTTGATGAGATATTTTAATGTTATTATGTTTTATGGGTAATGTATGATTTCATTCTTATGTATATATGATCTTATGTTTCCTTTCCATATTTTTATAACCCATACTGAGCTTTTTATGATCATCCCATGTTTTTTTAAATGTTTTTCATAGGTCAAGGGAAAGGTACATGATATGATGATAATGTCAAGGAAGTTTCAAGAATGAATCCATGTTTTAATTTAAATTTGTTTCCATTGATGGGAAAAATGAATACTATCATTATGTAACCACTTTGTTTATATGTGGAATGTAATGCAAGTTTTATGATCTAATTCTCTAAAACTCTAAACCCGAAAATATCATCAATGTGTAATCTTTTAATAACTCATGATTAAGTATGGTTTAAGGCTGGTGCCTTATAGATGGTATCAAAGGTCGGTTTAGATAAATTTAGGAGTTAGAATTCTATTAAAAGATTATCCAAAAATATTTTTTATGGTCAAATTGAAATGATATTGAATTTGAAGATTACCATGTTGCTTCATCTAAGACATGTTTGTTTAGAATGGTTTTCCGTAGAGGAAACAGGGAAGCAGTGCTAGGAAGGCATACATAAGGAAATAACCTTCTGAATCAGCATCCTGAGATCGTTGGAATTGGAACTGAATAGTTTGTTGCAGTAATGGAGCAATTGACTCAAGCGATAAATGGTGTTGGTATCCAGGCACGAGATCAGCTTGATCAACTATAGAAGAACATGTTAGTGGTGGAAAATTTCATGAGGCAATATCCCCCATCATTCAGAGGATCATCTGACCTTGTGCTAGCAGAAGGGTGGATTAAATCACTAGATAAGATTTTCAATGTCATGGGGTGTTTAGACATTCAAAAGGTTAGTCTTGCTATTTACCATTTCGAGGGTGAAGAAGATCAGTGGTGGACGATGGTTAAAAATATTAGGGATGCTGAGGATATTGATGCTCTCGACTTGGATGAATTCAAAGGTATGTTTCTTGAAAAGTATTTTCCTAAGGCTTTTCGACATAGGATGGAAATATAATTCTTGGAATTGAGGAAAGAGGAAGAATCAATGGCTACCTATGAAAAAAGTTTCACTCAATTGGTAAGGTATGCTCCAAATTATATCTGAGACCTTGATAGTAAAATCAACCGTTTTTACTCAGTATTAAAGACAAAATATCGAAGGTCATTAGCTTCTCGTGAGTTTAAAAGTTATAAAAAGCTTTTTCGATGTGCTGAGAAGGTAGAAATGGAGATTTCCTATGATCAAGTGTTCTATAACAACCAGCAGAAGAAGAGACTGAGGTGGCAGGATAAAGGGAATAATTCTTCAAAAAAGTTAGATGGTAAGAAATATATGTTTCCAATTTGTGATAAATGTGGTAAAAGGCATGCTGGGGAATGTCTTCTGAATTGTGGAAATTGCTACCGATGTGGTAAGATGGGACATAAGGCTCGTGATTGCACTGAAAAAGATCAAGGTGATGGTAAGTTCAAATTTGATTTACATTTAGTGAAATATTTTAAGTGCAATGAGATGGGTCACTATGCAAACGAGTGTCCGACAAAGAGCTCAACTGATGAGAAGCAGTTAGTCTACAAGCAGAAAGGGGTGGTGAAATCCTTTGCAACTACTTCAGTAGATGTCAGGCCATCAAAAGAAGTTGTATCAGGTACTTTGTTTGTTTTTTCAGATTATTCCAGCGTGTTGTTTGATTCGGGGTCTACACATTCTTTCATCTCTGAAAACTTTTATAGTAAAACGGGAATACCATCTCAAGAAATGACTCCTGAACTTTTGGTAAAAACACCTGGGGGAAATGTTGAGGCAAAAAGAATTTATAAGAATCTTTTTATCCTTATTTGTGGAAATAACCTACTTGCAATCCTTATTGTTTTACCTATAGTAGAGTTTGATGTTATCCTGGGTATGGATTGGCACTCTATTTACCATGCTAAGATTGACTGTAGAGCTAAAGAAGTTTCTTTTCAGAAAGACTTTCAGTTTGTGTACAATAATGAACCCTTACTGTTGACAACATATCAAGAGGCCGAGAAACTTCTAAAAGATGGAAATGAATGTTACCTTGCAGACATCATTGAAAATAAAGGATCTGTTCAGATTAATGATGTGCCAGTGGTAAATGAGTATCCTGATGTTTTTCCTAATGAGTTTCCTAGAATAATACCAGATCGAGAAGTTGAATTTACTATCGACTTAGTTCCGGATGCTAAGCTAATTTCGAAACCCCTTATCGAATGTCTCAAATTTAACTTTTAGAGATGAAGGATCAATTGCAAGATTTATTAGAGAAAGGTTTCATTCGACCTAGCACGTCACCATGGGGTGCTCCTATTTTATTTGTTAAAAAGAAAGATGGTTCTATGAGACTTTGCATTGATTATAGAGCCTTGAATAACATCACTGTTAAGAACAAATATACTTTGCCTCATATCGATTATTTGTTTGATCAGCTCCAGGGACCTCAGTTTTTTTCAAAGTTTGAGTTGAGATCGGGGTACCATCAGCTGAAGGTAAAGGAAACAGATGTTTCGAAGACTGCGTTTCGTACAAGATATGTCCATTATGAATTTTTATAAATTCCTTTTGGGCTAACCAATGAACATGCTATATTCATGGACATAATGATTAAAATTTTCCATGAGTTATTGGATAAGTTTGTGGTGGTTTTTATTGATTATATTTTGGTGTTTTCTAAATGGAAAAAGGATCATGAAAGACATTTAAGGGTTATTTTACAAACCTTAAAAGAAAATAAATTGTATAGGAAATTCAGAATGTGTGGTTCTTGGTTGCATCTAATTTCTTTCCTTGGTCACATTGTTTCTAAAGATGGGATAACTATTGATCCTGAAAAAACAAAATTTGTGGAAGAATGGCCAAGACCCACAAATGTAACTGAGATTCGTAGCATCCTTGGTTTGGTAGGCTATTACCGAAGATTTGTTAGAAATTTTTCACGGTTATCTATTCCAATGACTAAGCTAACTCGGAGGGGTGTTATGTTTATCTGGACAAAATAATGTGATGATTGTTTTCAGGAGTTGAAAAGATGATTGGTGAATGCTCCAGTTTTGGCACTACCTTCCATGAATGGTGAGTTTGTTATCTATAGTGATGCTTCATTCAAAGGACATGGTTGCGTCCTAATGCAGAATGATCAGGTAATTGCTTATGCTTCACGACATTTGAAAACACATGAGGTAAATTACCCTACACATGATTTGGAATTTGCGGCTGTTGTTTTCGCTTTAAAAATTTGGAGGCATCATTTGTATGGAGTAAAGTGTGATATATATACCGATCAGAAAAGTTTAAAGAGTATATTCACTCAAGAAATAATTGAACATGAGACAAAGAAGATGGCTATAATTAATCAATGATTATGATTGTACAATTCATTACCATCCGGGAAAAGAAAATAAAGTGGTCGATGCTTTGAGTCGAAAAAGTAATGATTCATTAGCAATGTTGTGTTTGGAATGTGATCCTTTGGTTAAGGACATGATGAACTTTGGAATAGAAGTTGTTGGTGAAGGATGTTCTTCTATTTTGTTTCAGGTATTAGTGAAATCATCTCTATCAGACAGAATCAAACAAGCACAGAAGCAAGACAGTGAGTTGCAGAAAAAGGTAGAGCTGGTTCAGAAAGGTAAGTTGCATGAATTCAACATTGATAATGATTGTGTTTTGAGATTTGGGAAGAGATTCTCTGTGCCTTGTGATTCACAGTTGAAGAGAGTGTTGTTATGTGAAGCTCATAGTTCTCCGTTTTCATTTCATCCTGGAAGTACTAAGATGTACAGAGATCTGCGGGAGTATTACTGGTGGGATGGAATGAAAAGAGATATTTCTGATTTTACTGTGAAGTGTTTGACTTGTCAATAGGTTAATGCAGTGCGGCAGTTACCGAAAGGGATACTTCAGCGTTTACCAGTGCCAGAGTGGAGATGAGAGAATATATCCATGGACTTCGTTGTGGGATTGTTGAATACCCCTCGAGGTAATAATGCAATCTGGGTTATTGTTGATCACTTGACTAAATCTGTTCATTTCCTTGTTTTACGAGATAATTTTTCCCTAAATCAACTTTCTTGTTTGTATATTATAGAGATAGTCAGGTTACATGGAGTTCCCCTCTCCATTGTATCTGACCGTGATCCCAGGTTCACTTCTAACTTCTGGAAAGGCCTTCAGAAGTCGCTGGGTACTGAATTAAATTATAGTACATCTTTTCATCCTCAATCAGATGGACAGTCAGAACGAAAAATTTAGACATTGGAGGATATGCTACATTCTTGCTTAATGGATTATCAGGGAATTTGTGACCAACATATTTGTTTGGTTTAATTTTCATATACTAATAGTTTTCATTCCAGTATACAGATGGCATCATTTCAGGAATTATATGGGAAGAAGTGTCGAACTCTAGCTTTTTGGGATGAAGTGGGTGAAAGAAAGCTGATGGGACCAGAATTGGTAGAAGAGATGGCAGAAAAAGTTCAGCTGATACAGAAACACATGAGAACAGCTCAGAGCAGGCCGAAGAGTTATGCGGAAAACAGGAAGAAGGATCTATCTTTTGAGGTAGGTGATCATGTTTTTCTCAAAGTCTCACCATGGAAAAGTGTGATGAGATTTGGTAAGAAAGGAAAGCTGAGTCCAAGGTTCATTGGACCATATGAAATTCTAGAGAGAGTTGGATCAATTGCATACCTGGTGGATTTACCACCGAGTTTATCTCAGGTACACAACGTTTTTCATGTTTTGATGCTGAGAAAGTATATACCAGATCTATCTCATGTTTTGAGTCCAGAGGTAGTTCAGCTGAAATAGAACCTATCTTATGAGGAACAACCGGTCCAGATTCTTGACCACAAGGAGCAAGTGTTACAGAATAAGGTGGTTAATCAGGTAAAGTTTTTGTGAAAAAACCACATGATGGAAGAGGCAACATGGGAATCTGAAAATGCAACGAGGGATAAGTACCCCCATTTATTCGATAAGTAAATAAATTGCGGGGACGCAATTTCCTAAAGGGAGGAAGGATGTAACAACCCAAGTAAGTAATGAAAAATAGATTATTTTATCTATGAATATTAATGAATTAGATAGTTTTTTAGAGGCTTAAAATGAAAATAAATCGAATCTTAAGCATGAAATACACCAATATTTTTAAAAGATTGTTTTACTGCCTTTTGATGGAAAACCATTTTCAAATCTATATTTGTACAATTTTATAATATGTGTTTGTCAAAATAAATGTATTCTTTATGATTGCGACATCAAAATTTAATTTGTGTGAATTTTTGTTATTTTTTTGACAATTTCATTTTTGTAATGAATAGTGAAAAATACTGCATTTTACATCAAAACTACTTTTTAATCTAATTTATTTATATGATTAGATTATCTTTTAAGTTGGTTTTAAGGTGAAATTAGAATATATTTTTACCATTTAATCCAAGAGTGGTCATTGGAATTAATTTCACTTTGAAATTGGACTTAAACTAGTGCTAATCTTTTGATACTTATTGTTTCATAAAAACACGCTATTTGTCATGACAGCGGGAATTAATTATTAATTTAATTAATATAACTTATATGATTTGAATTTTTTAAAATAGACATCATTTTTGAATTCAGAATATCAAATATTTCATAGGGTGATGTATTGGTATTTTTCTAAAAAACTTCAATTTTTGATGAATAGTGAAACCACTAAGTGGTAGTTAAAGAAACTGATTTTTCATTTAAATGAAACATTGCCACTTTTGTGATTTGATTTTCAAAAATCTGACATACATGGTTTTCATTAAGATGTAAAATGTGGTTCAATGAGATTAAAATAATTTTTTTGGGGAATAGTAACTTATTATGTTTTTAATCGTGATTAGAGGTAATTAGTGTAGTTTAAGGTAAATATAATGTTTTAATAATATTAGATGAGCTTGACACATGTCCTAACCTCATTGGATGTTTCATGGCCGACCCAGAAAATCCATGGGTCAACTTGGGGACCCCATGGAGCCAATTTGGTTGGGAAATGACATAAATAACTTTTTATTTAATGTTAAGGTAAAAATGACACAAACATGAGTTATTTTACTAAAAAAAATTTACATGGGGTTATACAAGTCATATTTTTGATTATAAATAGTAATTGGAAATCTAAAGAAACTTCCTACATCATAGTATTTTTTTTTATTTTTAGTCTTTAAATAAATTAAATTATTTCTGACATCATGATGATGCAGCGATTACCTCATTAGTAAAGGATTTAAATAAAATGAAATGATAATGTAAAATTTATGACCTAAACATGTCCAAAACCTATTGGATGGGTAGATTTAGAACCCTTATAACCTTTTAATCTAATTATATTAATGTGGGACCTTTTTAATCCGAAACTCATTTTAAAATAAAATAACATTTCTTTACTTTCCAAGAGTGCCCCTCCTCTCCTCTTATAAAAGGCCCCCACCTCTACCTCCTTACCCACACTTTCAAAGCCTTTGTATCGGCCATCCCCTGACCATTGTGTCTCTCCACATCCCTCTCTTACTCTTTCAATCCTCACATTGGAAAAAATTCTTCCAATGGAAGCCTTTGAGCTCAAACCAAAGGGAGTTACCCGATTTTAAGGTAATGTCTTCACTTGAGTCCTTTTGTATTATTTTACTTCTCCAACCCCCTAAACTCTTTTTATTATTTTATTTTGTAACTACTCCATTATATTCAATATACTAGGATATTTTTATAAGAAGGATTCTAGCTTCACTTACACACACCTACATCTAATGGTTAAAGAACATACTGTTTCCGTGGATGTCGAATTTCTGCCTCCCGAAACGATGATTGTTCAATATTATTCTAACACCTTAAAAGGTGGCCATTAAGATGAAAATATATTTATATATGATATATAATATTTTTATGTTTTCCTTAATATTCGGTATTTTTCATTTTGGTCATACCTTTATGGTTTCCATTATGGGTAAACGCGATATCTTCATTTAAGGAAGTGTGGACTACCGCCCCCTCAAAGTGATTTGATTCGTTAATACCATATGTGGGATGTATAAAGGATGGAGTTATGATATTATATATGATATTATACTATAATTATAATATAACTTTATATCATTATTATTCCATTCTATAAAATACAAAATAGAAATGAAAGTAGCGTTCATGCGTACGTACGGCTTACCGTCTCCAGGAATGGTGCATTTCATTTCTTACCTCTAAATTATTATGTAATATTATAAATTCATGCATGTACTGGATATATATGTTATATATATATATGATATCTACAACAAGAAAACAATTCTGGATATAATGGATACATGATCAACTTGTAATTATAAAGGGTTTATTCTGGACTCAAGTACCAATGATCGTTAAAACGACCGTTATTAACTTAAATAATTACATAGTGTTCATGACATGGAAATAAGTGATATAAAAGGAATAATGAACTTGAAAAAGGTTCTTAAACAAGTAGAAATTAACTCAAGTTTATTATTCAGGAGATTAAAGAAAAACCGAGTCAAGTCGGACCCGAGGTATGGGACTTCATCTCAATCTCCTTTCATTGAGGCATATTTTGTTTTATACACAACCTTCTTTTATAAGGTGTATAAACCCCTTTGAATTTTACATTTATTCAAAAAGAATCTTTTTTATACAAAGCGTTTACTAAAGGACAAAAGGGAATGTTTTTGTCATACGAATGCGGTGACAATGACTTCTCCACCGCCGTGACCATTATTTGAGTTTCAGATTCCTCTACAAGCCATACCTTTTTTTAAAAGAAAAATAAATACAATGTTTTACTTCTCTTTTATTTTGGTATTGAAAATGGTTTTCATAATGTTTATATATAAATTTGTTTTATTGATATCTTGTGATTGAAAGGTGGAAATGTTATGTTTCCTTTATGAATGTTTTATGTGATACAATTATGTTGAGGTTCTTGGGAAATATTATGAAGACGGGTGGTTCCGTGATAAACTAAGGGTGGGTGAGCCCGATATATCTCTCCAATGCATTGGGTAACAGGAAGGAGTGAATCATTAAGGTTTCTCCAAAAGGATTTAGGGAATATACTGTGATGGGTATTCTAAACGTAACCAAGAGGGTTACTCCCTACGTAACAATGTTATGAATGCCTCAAGTTACCTTTATGTCTTATGATTTATATGATTTATTCATAATTTGATGAGAAATGTTAATATGATAATGTTTTATGGGTAAAGTATGATTTCATTCTTATGTATAAATGAACTTGTGTTTCCTTTCCATATTTTTATAACCCATACTAAGCTTTTTATGCTCATTCCATGTTTTTTTGAAATGTTTTTCACAGGTCAAGGGAAAGGTATATAATATGATGAACGTGTCAAGGAAGTGTCAAGAATAAATCCATGTATTATTTTAAATATGTTTCCATTGATGGGAAAAATGAATACTGTCTTTATGTAACAACTTTGTATATATGTGGAATATAATCCAACTTTTATGATATATTTCTCTAAAACTCTAAACCTAAAAAGATCCTCAATGTGTAATCTTGTAATAAATAAATACTAAGTAAGGTTTAAGGCTGGAGCCTTATAGTGTAGGTCAGGTTTCATAAAAAAGTATGACCTATAATATGAACTAAGGAAAGTTGGTAGAAAAAATGGTATGATTTAGGATTATCTAAAGTGATTTAGATGTGTGAATAAATGATACGGAGAGGATCTCGTTTATTATAGAGGGGAGGGGAACTTTTTGAAACTCCAAAACTATTAATTTATTATAAATATATTTTCTAATTATAATGTCTTCAATGTGATTAATTTCTATGATAAGGCATGGATTGGTGTAAATCAACTCAACTAATGAATTTTATGTATGTTTATGTCACAAAAGTAACCTTATCTCCCATATTTAACTATTAGTTAAAAAATTTAACTCTTATCGTGACAACTTGTCTTTTCGCACTAGAGGGTTAATACATTTACAATAAATTGGAAAAATAACCCCAGTTAAACCATATAAAATATATTTTACATTATTATAAATATTCTAACTAATTCTATAATTTTTTTGAATTTTATATCATTTAATAATTTTTTTTTGAAAAAATTTTCAATTTTTTGACAATTTTGACACTATTTATTATTGATATTTTTTAAAACTCATAACTTCTTGATTACATAAAAAAAATACATTACCTCATCCATAAAATTTCATAATCTTCCAAAAAAATAATTTAATGAAATATTTTAAATTAGATATAATTTACTATTATTAATATGAGGTATTTGATTCAACCTTTTATTAAATAATTCATGCATTATCACTGTACGACAATTAAAATTTATTATTTAAGTGCTAAAAATTATATATAATTTATCAAAATTTAGATAAATTTTTAACTTTATAGTTAATATATATTTTAGAATATTTCTTATATATCTTTCAATATTTGAAATATTTAGATATTAAAATTTAAATATGATATTTTCATCTCTTCTTTAAATAAAATATAACAAATGTCTCAATCTAACACAAGTGGCTTAAAATAGATAATATTTTCTACTTAATGAATATTTTTATATAAACACACATATCTAATGGAATTAGTACTCGTGTTAGTGTAGTTTTATATTATTATATTATTATTTTTACCTTTAATTACACTATTTCTCTTAATCTATAGTAAATGAAATTCAAAAGATAATATTAAAAAAATTATATTGAACCAATCAGCCCCCAAATTTGATACTTATTAAAACCATTTATGTATTTTTTTAAAAATTAAATCCATAGTAGTAGTAAAATTACATTTATTCTTCTCCTCGTAGATGTTCCTAGAAGGTGGGTAAAAGAGACACTCAAATGTTAAATACATTTTTATCTCTAATTCTATAATAAAAATCACCCCAATCACCTACACATGATGTATCTGTGTATTATTTATCTATTTTAGTAAAATAAAATATTTATGGTAAATTAATTTTTAATAGGAAAAAGATTGTTTTTAACAATAATGTAGTAGTTTTGACTATTCATCAAAAAATGAAACTTTTCAGGAAAATACCAATGATTCATTGTATGGTAAATTTTGATGTTAGGAATTAAAAAATTATGTCTATTTTACAAAGTTGAATATATATTATTTTGTAATGTAATGTTTATTTTTTTAATGGAATAATAAATATGTTCCTTTAAGAAAATTTTATTTCTAACCAAATTATTGTTTCACTGAAACATGTACATATCATTATAAATATGCTTTATTTGTTGGAATAAATTGTAAATAAATTAAAATTTTTATTTATCATTCTTCATATTACTATATTTTGTGGATAAGTTATAAATTTATCATTTAATTATTTATAATATAAAAGTCTTGTTTCACTGAATGGAAATTTTGTGTGTAATGCAAGCCAAGTCAGTGTTGCGTGTAATAAAAGAAATTGAATTTATTTTAAAAGATAACATACTTTATAATCATGGTGAATTTCATTCTCACATCATTTTATAAATTTTATCCTCAAAATTTATAATTTCACATTGAAAATAAAAGGTTGATTCATTAAAATACTTTTGTAGAAAACCCACATTGAAAATAGGGTTAATAAAATATACACTTAATGAGAGGGAAATGGAAATGTGAAGGTCACCACCAAATTAGGGTTTTGAATCATTGAATATTAATGGAATGTATAGATATATACATTGCGGAAAAATGAAAATATTTATTTGGAGTGTTTGAGGTCATCAATAAAAAACATGTGAAGGATAAATTGAAATTTCATAGGGACAAATCCATAAATCTATGATGTTTTAAAATAACATCATTTCAATAAAAATTAAGGTATTAGGATAAAAAATTATTTTACACCTTTACCTAGATATGATTGATTAGTTTTCTATCCTGATAAGTACTCATGAAAAATTTCGTCATTTGATTCCATGTCTCAATGTTATCCTTTGGTTGTGATTCGATAAATTTTAACATCATTTCATTCAACTAAAGATAGTTAATCAAAATGATTATTTATTCATTAAGCACACTTATTGAATTATATAGTCCCTATGTATTTCTTTCATCCAATAAATTTTTACTAAATCAAAAAAGGTTATCACATAATATCAAATAAAACATACTTAAACCTCAATTAATAATATCAAATGTTCAAATTAACCCATTTAAATAATAAATTCAACCTAAATAATTCCATCCTAATTCACTATCTATAATGGTCTCTAAATATCTCAATTGAATCATATCCACAAATTTTTGAAACATAATAATGTGGCTCAAATTATCACATACCAAATATTTTATTACCTTTAATGAAAACTCTTATTCTTCTAAATACATAAAGAAGATGTACTTATATAAAATCCTTATATATCTCATGAATATTATAACCATATAATCATTTATGTAATAGTTATTGAATCCAAACTCAAAATAAGATTAATCAATCCACTTCACTATTAAACAATTAAATATGCTTCAAAACTTATTCTTTAATACCTCCTTCATCTTATTTTTCTTTTGTAGTCTCCTCATTATTAGTAGTATAACCATTTATTGTATACCTTTCTGATTATGACTATATACCAAAACCGAAATCAAAATCTAAAAAACACTAATCACATTGAAATAGTCACGAAGAATCACAAATATGATCTCTAAATGAATCCATATTCATATCAATCAATATGTATATTGGAATATCCTAGGTAATCCATTAAAAAATATAATGGTTAAAATCATATAATTATAGTTATCATCAATGTATAACATATGGTTATGTTCCCAAATAATTTATTTCTCAATATCGATTCCAATTTTGTTGATAAACTTCCTCTAATAGGAACTGTAATGCCCTAACCCTAGAAGTCTGATGTTGCTGCATTATTTTAAGACATTCGCACGATTATGAGGAATTAAATCCTGATGGACTAATCATTTTTATAGTCTTAAAAATTATATTAAATAAATAAAAATTACATTTAAATTCAATGCATAAAATTAAATATATATTATTATTTGATATTTATATTATTCTTCTACATTAACTATAAATATTAATCATAAAACACTTCTTTGAATCCTAGATAAATAAAAAATAAGAAATTGTTGAGCATAGATGCTCAGTATGTTCAAATATTATAGAAAAAACTTGTATAAATAATCATAATAATTCAAGGAATGTTATAAAATTGAAATATAATCCAATTAAACAAATATTATGCATAATATGGAATTAATAAATCATATAATTTCATTCAAACATGCACATGGAAATTCTATTAGTTGAATAATCAAATGTAATATAAATAATTAATCTCATAAAAATGGAATGCACAATATCAGATATTATAACCATACATTCAATTAAAAAGTCCAAGACCATGCATAAATATGTAAAAACCTGCATTACATTGACTCATGTAAAATATCGTTCCATCGAGGGGCTTTCCTTAACTGGTCCCCAACCCATATGGATTTCATTAAGAAGTCCACATCCTCTCACATACTATGTACAATGCATTAATCATATGAAAAAGTTTAAACATTACCAATATAAACAATCATATTTAAACTATCATACAAAATTCTAATACATTTTCTATAAACCATGAATGGTATGAAAATAGCACATCCAAATTCAATCAAACCATATAAATTTCAATGAAATATGGAATATTTTATTATAACAAATCATCCTCAATTAAGCATATAATTCAACAAATGGTGTTGACATATATGTAAATAATCTATGAAAATCCTTAAATATCATTGAGATAAATATCCAATTTTTACATTGAAAACATTAAAAAGTCACAAAAATTAAAAAAAATTATTTAAAAAAGATATTATTAAATAAAAGTGTCCCATACATAATTGAAAATATTTAAAGGAATTAGAATTATCATATATTCATGTAAATATATATTAATCCTTAAAACCATTTTGAAAATGTGGACATTAATGATTAATATTTAGATTAATAAATATTTAAAGTCGTAAAATTAAGTTTTAGTTCAAGAGTCCCTTAAATAAATTATTGAAAGGAATAATTATTGAAAACATTAGAATGAGCATAAAAATAGAAATAAAAATTCCTTTATAATCCTTTTATATCCATATAATTGGTTATGTGAACTAATATCATGAATATTTAGTTGGAGAAATGATGAATTCTTTAAACATTCAATAAACTCTCTATTAATTTGACGATTTGTATAAAAATCTTGATATCTTAACATTAATCTTTAATCAAAATATAGATAAATATATTCATGTTATAAAATATAATAGTTTCAACACATACACCTAACACATGAATAGGTGTTGATCTTGTATTATATCTCTGAAAATTAAATGTGAGATGGAATTCCCTTACAAAGATCCCATCATTAGTGTAACGATAAATCAAGGGCATAATTAAATGTAAAAAATATAAAACCACCAAACATGTGCATATTGAGTATTATAAAATCAAAGTTCATTCACTCATATTCTTGGTAGAATATAAACAATGACATTGATTTGTATCATAATGAATAGAAATTGAGTTAAACATCCCTTACATTAGGTTTGATACTCTCCTTATTTATCTGAAACACTTTTATGATGGTTTTAAACTTGTTATCAACTTATACTATAAGAATATCAATATTTATTATATCATATATGATTCAGTAGAGACATTATATTATCTTTTTATTAATATCATCCATGTTAAATAAATATTTCAGGTGATAATTTTTTTATCGTATCTGTTTTGACTTGTTATTATTGATCTTATCACATATATCATTATTTAAATATCTAAATAACGTAAAACAATATATTTATATCATATATACTCATTATATAAATATATATAACTGATTGATAAATGAAATGTAACACACTATTCATGTATATGGCTATCTGTATGTACGCATGAACATCATTTCAATTTTTTAATCGTTTTGAATAGAAGAAAGTAAATGAAACATATTTATACATGTATATATGATTCTAGTATTATTATTGTTTCATTTATTTCATATTTATTCAGTTTATATCTTTTTATAATCATTCATAAATTTTTATAATGGATTATGAATGCCATCGTGTTGTGGAGACGATAAGTCGTACGTACACATGAGCGATGATATCATTCCTTTAATGGTTAAATGGTTTTGAAAATATGGTATATTAATTATAAATAATACATATAAAGAAATTTTAATTTTATTATATCCATCATTATACCCATAAAAATAGTGTATATATGAAAATAAATTTACTCCATGATGTGGAGACGGTAATCCATACATACACACACATGGTGACATTTTTTTCATATGATGCATAAACATAAAAATATGGGTTTCCCATAATGATAAAAAAATATAATAATATTTTATTTTTTAGTTATTAGTATAGTATTATAACAACTTAGTAAATGGAATTATAAGAACAAAGAAACATTGAAAGAGTTGGTAAACCATTTACCTCTTCTTCGAGTGTCTCCTTTTGGATTTCCACAAAAGAACTTTGTAGGTTGGATTTCTACCCAAATTATGTCCTGTATGATGAAGTAGGATAATTTTCGATGAGATATGGTCGGGGTTTTTGGAAATAAATGGAATTATATGCCTGAATAAAAGATAATGATATGTTCCATGTTATAAGAGAGGGGTGGTGCACTTTAGCAAACAATAAAAATATTCTTTTATTCTAATTTATTTCTGATTTAAAATAACATAAACGTGATTTATTTCATTGATAAGGTGACGATTGGTATAAATCCAATAAACCAATGAGTTTAAGATAAGTTTAGTTCAAAAAACATTAAACATATCTTTCATATTTTACCCATAGTTAAACAATTTAACTCTTACCATGACAACATTTCTTCTTACACAATAGGTTTAATGTAGTTATGATAAAATGAAAAATAACCCTAATTGTATGATCTATGAAATATTTTACATTATACTTGTTATTTAAAAAAATTACAATATATAAAATTCATTAAAATGTAATTAATTTTAAAATATCATTTATATTAATTTTACACTTATTATTATTTCAATTTTTAAAAACACATAACAACATTATTACTTACAAAAACCAACATTAAATCATCCATAAAATCTCATAGTAATCCTAAAAAAATTATGGAAAAAAATATTTCATGTGATATTTATTTTAATATTATTATTATCTTTTATTTGATTCTTCCTTTAATAAATTAATAACAACATCATCATTGCATCAAAATTAAAATTAATTATATATAGACTAGAAATTATAAAAAAAAATTCATGATATATATGAACACATTAAATTTATAATTTATATTTATAGTTTAATTTATCTTATTTATAAACCAATGTTAAAAATGAGTTAGTTATTAAAATTCGAATATGGAATTTTAACCATTCTTGGAATAAAATATAATAAACGTCCTAATCATACACTCGTTGAATAAAAAGGATAATATTTTCTTCCTAAGGTTTATTTTTGTCGAAAAACATATCCAATGAAATTATAAAAAGCGTTAGGTTAATAATATATTATTTTATTGTTATTTTTTCCATTAATTGCCCTCGTTATCTTTAGTAGTGGTAAATAAAATTAATAATATAATATCAACGAAACATTATTTGATCCTATTACTACAATTTTTTCATTCTTATTAACATCGTTTATTTCAGGATTTATAAATTCAATTCATAGAATAGGTACAATTAGGTTTAATGAAAATCACATAGATATGTCAAAAAGGAGGATAAAAGAGACATTCAAAAGGTTAATAATTTTTTATATATAATTCTATTATAAAATTGGTTCCAATATCATATATTGGGTTAATATGTGTATTATTTTTCTATTTTTTATTTCAAATTAAATTATTGTAAAATAATTATTTAAATGAAAATTTTTGTTTTAATAAACAATGTTGTATATTTAACTATTCATTAAAAATTATATTATTCAGAAAAATATCAAAAATTCCCAAAAAGATATTTTGGATTTTCCAAATTATATAATGAATCATATTTTACATAATTCAATTTAAATGAGTTTCTATGATAATTGTTATTTTTATTCACAAATGGACATAAAAAATAGTTCTTTTAAGAAAATAGTATTTCTAAACATAAAAATATTTTAAAAAAATATATTCATTTAAATATGAATATGTTTTATTTACATGGAAATATATTTAATATCGTTTATATTTTATTTCGTTCAATTCATATTTATATATTTAATTCATAAGTTATAAATATATCATTTAAATAATAATAATACTAAAGTTTTGTTTCATTAAAAGTCATTGATTCATGCAACACTAGCCAATTCAGTGTTACGTGAAATATAAAATATTTATTTTCATTTAAAATATAACATTCTGTTAATATTGGTGTGTTACATTAAGATTGTTTTCTAATAAATTTATAACCTCTAAAATTTTGGATGTGATCATTGAATAGGTTATCAATAGGTTATGGGCGACCTAAGATTCTCATGGAGTTTTGAGAATGAAGGAGATGTTGTTCATTTATAATCTAGGGAGAGGACATACATTGGATTATAAAAATATTAAAATATATTTATGTCTTAGTGAATAAAAATGTATCCAAAATTCCCCTTCTCAACATATTATTTGAGTTAGGGCTATGTTTTTTCTAATTATATAGAATTTAAACTTGTTCTATGTTATTTTTACCCCTATAAATTTTCTATATTTATACATGTTTTAACCCTTTAAGTGTTTACTAACATTTTTACCAAATATTGTATTCATAATAAAAATCTATAAATGTTCCCTTATAAAAAATATAAAATGATGATAAAAAATATTGAATCTATTTTTTGAAATTAAATTACAATAATTTTTATAAATTATAATTTAAAATAATCCCACAATACATAATAAATATGGTTTTCCAAAAAATAAATTTTTAAGAACAAATATCATAATATACGAAAATAAAGTGTAAATTTGATTTAAAATAAATTGATTGAATTTTTTAGGTAAATATTAACTAATTAATTTTTTCAAAATCCAAACTATAACTCTAAATTTCAATTACATGAAAATAAAAAATTGTATTTTTTAAAAATTAATTTTATACTTTTTATCTAAAGATAATATTTTTAGATAATTCTGAAAAAGTAACTCTATGATATTTTTGAGATAATTATATATATGTAAATCCATTTTATCAGATTAAAAATTTATTATTTTGAAATTATTCATCAATAAAAAAACTATATAATATATATAAGAACGTTTAGTAAAAATAATAGTATTTCATTTTTGATTATAAGATTACTTATTATTCAAGTAATTATTATATTTATATAAAATGATATTCATGAATATTAATAAGGTTGGAACCTTATTAGATAGTATTATATCATATGTTGTGACATTATCTATCATTTTATAAATTTTATCCTTATAATTTGTTAACTAAGAAATTATTTTATTTCATATAATTTTTTAATTCTTATATTCCTCTTCAAAAATATTATCTAATTTAAAATACCATAATAGGATAAATGACCATATTAAGAGCATGATCTATATATATCATGAATCTGGACCAGTTGTTCTTGATATGAAATACCATATTCTAAAATTACTAATATGCTGATCAAAACATGATTTAGCGCATGCATATATTTTCCAAAGAATTAATAATGAAAGAAATCATGTACCTATAATGAACTCAAATGTAAGATCAATCGGTATGAACCTAATCTAAATATATCCATAATTTTATATCTTTTGGTGAATATAATACACATGTTACAATTTATAACAAAGAAGAAATCAATTTTCCTTATAGATACTTTATAGAAACATGATTTCATACCTCGAATGCCAGTTCTTTCCTAAAAAAACTAAAATATAGTGTTTATAATTTTATGCTACTCTAAAGTGATGTTTATTTAAAATTACCTTCTCAACAGACTCCTTTATTATATATGTTCCCATTATCTTCCTTTCATCAACTTCATCCCAATAGTATTTATTCTCTCACATCTTTCAACATAAATCCTCGAAAGGATCCACTTATATACAAAAATAAAAACAATTAATAGATAAAATGATTCATATGAATGATATTATTTCCAAAATCATATTTATCCTTTGAATAAATATTAAATCTTATATTTGAAAGACTAAATCATTCACAATAATTATCCATTATATTTAAGATGAAAATTTATACTCAATTTTAATTGAACGCCAAATTATGTATGGCTTCCTTTTTTAAAAGAATAAGTATTCCTTTGAATAAGGAAAAATAAAATTAATAGGTGAAATGTGTGTAATAACATTATATCGTAGATATATAATCATGAATGATATTATAAATACATTGTATATTTAATAGTAAGTAAATATAAAAATATAATTATTCAATCAACAGTATCCTAAACTACATTATTACATCATGATTCCATTCACAATCATATCATTAGATCCATAGATATGATTTTACTTTTTCACTACATTAATTGAAAACAATTAATCACTCATTTCAATAATTTTCATTAATATTTGAACTTTTGAAAATTCATGAATTTCATTTTATGACCTTAAATGTCAATATTGATTCTATCCCACTATTAATACTCTTTATGGTATATTTATATAATTTTACAATTGGGATTATTGGAAAAGGGATATTGAATATATTTACTTAGAATTTCCATTTTCAACAAGATAACATCAACCAAAAAAAACTTTTTCTAATAATATCAACACCTTCCTTGTTGATTTTTAATTTAATAAATATAAATTTTGATTCATGTTTCACCATTTCATGAAAGTAATGGATTTCCTTAAAATATATCTTAATTAATTTTTAAAAACATAACTTCATGAAACATAAAAAATTTAAATTCATGAACAATTTATACCCTAAAATTAAATTTATGATTTAAGAAATTGTTATCTTACAAATGAAGAGTTATTTCTGATGATTTATATTTTTATGTAAAATAATCCTCAATTTTTTTGTTTTTCTAGATGATAACGAATTGTGAGATCAAAATCATTTATTAATTCATTATATATTCTCTAAATTATATTCAAATCCTTCTGTGTGAATATAAACATCCAATTATTTTGATCAATATATATTTATTATTTTACCTGATATAAAATACATCTCCTTGCTATTAAAGTTAAAACTATTGTATGTAGTTATAGATCAAATGTCGTATAATTTTTCTCATGATGTTTCAATTTATGTGGTGTATAAGAAATTTACTGATATTTCTGCATCAGATGAAACCGTGTTCTTTCAAAGAAGTGTCATTATACTTGAATAAATATTTATTTCATAAGTGTATGGAAAAATTAATCATTCACTAATGTTCTTTTAGGTTTCTAAAAATATTCATTACATGCTATTATCTAAATGAATTGTACTCCATTGTTAGTGACCATATTTAGAGTGACAGATTACAAATAATTATTTTTATAAAACCACCTGAGGTAAGCCCCTAAAAAATAAATATATTAATCTATTTAGGATGATATGTTTTTACCATTTTAGGAGTACATTAGATTCAGAATGATCATTGATCATTATTTATTTATAAATAATAATCCAAGGGAATTTAAATTTCTATAACAAAATTTCATATTTACTAAATATCCCATACATTATATTTTCATTTTATGATTGATGAGAAATATAAAATGTTTATTTCATGATCCTATTGATATTTATAATATTATATAATATCATCGATTTACATAACCACAAATCTATACAAATATTTATTTAAAACTCTATTCATATGATCAATGATTACTGTTGGTGCATTAAAAATCTCATATGGATTAACCACAATCTCTTATTACCCATATCAAATCCAAATATTAACCACACAATATATTATTCCATAAAAATATACATTTAGAATCATAACATGGTATTACTCTTTGAAATATATTTTTATCCGTAGATATTATAAAAAATTTACATCATCATGTGGTAAAGGAATTGTGTTCTTAATAATGATGTTTTTCAATATTCCATTGCAAGAATACGACCTTAATCACTTCATTTTCTATGGAATATATACATGAATTCATAATCATAAATTCAAAATTATAATTTAGGTATATCATTTTACATTTTTATTTATTAAATATTACTTAAAAACCAATATGTTAAAAAGTGTACACTTCAAATTAATATACATTTTTTATATACATTATAACATTGAAATGAAAAAATTATGGAATTTCATGGAAAATATTCAAAACATATATATAGATTTCTTTTTCTCCCTTATCCATACTAAAAACCCTTTGAATTTTTTTAAAGAGTGGGATGATCACCAAATGTTTATTAAGGGTTATCAAAATAAAGAAATAATATTCTAGTCCATTAATTCATAAAAAAAAAATCTTTTTTCAAAAATCACACCGGGGGAAAAAAATTTACTACCTAAGAAATCACATTCACTAACCAAATATTTACATAAAAATTTCCATAAGAAATATTAAGGCCAAAAATAAATCTCATAAAGATTATTTAAAGTGATGAAAATTCAATAATAACATTCTTCACAAAGCTATAGATTTCACCCAAAAAAAGAAAATTATAAAATAAAAATAATATCAGATAATTATCATATCATCATTAATAATAATATTACCATATAATCCAATTGATATAATAAGTAGAACATGTATGTTACATGGGAAATAATTTCTACGTCACTCTTATAATCACTCTTAGAAATAAAATAATAATACGGTCAACATCTATAACCAATTCATTGTATGATTGTCAAGGAATGAACAATCATTAGATTAAAACAACACCAACCATAATTGGTTAATAATTTAACCAACCATACATGATTTATGATGAGACCAAAAATCAAAATAACGACACCAAATATCCATAAAAAAATAATAACACTTAAATTATTTTATTTTCAAACAATACCCTCATAAAACTATTCATTGATTCCTTAGGAAAACATTTGTGTATATTAAAATATCAAATATATGTTAAACCCCATTTTATAAAAAATTATGAATATAGATTAATATGGTATTTCTATTTTAAAAGCATTTATTTATGTAATTAAATTTCAAAATAAAATAATAGATATATTTTTTCTATAATTCATTATCTATATATTTGATGACAAACATGATTTAATTTTACTTTTATAAGGAATGCTAAAACATAGACAAAAAAGTATTCATTTTTAAAATAGGAAAAACATAGTAAAAAAATATATAAAATTTTCATTATAGTTACTTTATTTATATATTAATACATGGATAAAATAAATTTTAAAAAATATCGTTACGGAAAAAATAGCTTTTTTAAAGTAACACTAAATATTATTTTTAAAATAATGTCCCATATGTATAATATTTAAAATATAGTTCTGTTAATATTTAATAATTAATTAAAATATGTTTCATGATGAAATTTATAAACCCTTGATGTAAAATTCATATTTTTATGAAAAAATATAGGAGGACATGGATATGGATGAGAAATACATCAAAAATATTACATAAAAACATTTAAAAATATATTTTAATGTAATTTTTTCATACCATGATTTTAAATTTTCATGTACATTATTTATTATACTGAGTGATAAAACTGTTTACATTATTTACTTAATTGATAAGTTTTTAAATTTTTATTATCTCTTTTATACAACTTATTACTATGTTATAATAATTACTTAATTTTTTATTTTTTAATCATATGTTTTGATGACATTCAGTTCATGTGTCCAAAATGACTTGTGTGGGTTGACTATAGTCAAATATGTAACTATCCCAACATCTAAATGATAATAATAATAATAAAATATCATTTTTGGGACTCATATATAATTTTAAATCCATTTATAAAATAGGTTGATAACAAATGAACCACGTTACAATCATGGGGACTATTGGTTATACATAGACATAAATAACATTTCCATTTCTCAATGATCATTATTGAAAGATTTTTAATATTATTTTATCATTATATTATGAAACTTATATAATAAATATAATATTGCTTCGTTAAATAAAATTATATATTATCCATGTGTTTTTTTTATTAGAAACAAATCACATAGATACATGGAGATAATTGTCCACATGTACGAGTGAAAGGCCTTATCATTTAATAGTAAATATAATGTTCTCAAGGTAATTGATATATGACAGTTTTATAATGAATAATATTTCATTAATTTTATTTATATAAAATAATTACATCATTTTAATCCTACAATGAGAGATGATTTAAGAAAATGAAAGAAATTTGTTCGTGAGGCTATTGCCTGTTGTACAAATGAAAAATTGTTTTCTCATTTTGCTAGATTATGAGAAGGATATAGTGTATAACATTGACCAAATAAAATCCCATTATAAGGATGATATTGGTGATAATTTTTTATATTCATTTAAGAATATTTTATAGAAGTGGGAGATGAAATAGAACAAAAAATTATTGCTAAAACTATAAAACTTCATTTGAAAATATCATTTTCATAGAACCACAAGACCTCAATATTTAGTATTCTATGAAAAATAAGTCCTCTAGAGTATGTAGATGTTTTAAAATTAGTTATGTGGGTATATATTTGTAAAAATGGGTTTTTAAGTATTTATTAATGAGAAGAAGATATCCCCTTTTATAATAGAGGGTATGATAACTATTGGAATTTATTTAATGTATACTATACATTAATTTTCCATTCTACATTACTCAAAACTAATTTATATAGATTATATATTTTATGTGCACTAAAATAATATCATAAAAAAATTGGATATGTTTTGAGTCCATTTTAACCCTTAATTATTTGTTTTCATTCCTCAATAAACTCATTCTAATGTATAGGGACCATAAGGATTTTTTAAGATTAATTGTCGGGATAATAACTATAAATATGAAATTTGACCATAAGTGGAACATGGTTCATATTATAAAACAAATTGTAATCACTATAATAAATAAAATATTTTTATTAAATACATTTCATTTTATAAAATTTTACTTGTTATAAAATATCATCAATGTTAATTTTTAGAACTATTTATTATTATGAAATCAATAATATCAAGATAACAAATTATATTCAATTTAAATATTTAATCACATCTCTATCCTATTATGATCATCTATAAAATTCATGGATAAAATTAAACATTTCCAATTATATTAATTATAATATTTTTTATATTGGTTATATGTTCATTTTAATTGAATAATTATTTTTAATGACTTGACCTCTAGAAAACCATGGTCGGTGTCTGATATAAATTACAGATTCAAGTTTATATGGAATTAAATCCTGTATGGACTTATCATATTAATATTCATTGTAAAACAGATACATAAATTATAATTTTATTACAAATTAATAAACAATTACAAAATAACATATTTATAAATTACATCTAGAAAAATTTTATTCCATCTAGATTATCCATTCATATCATTATTACTAATCTTCTTGGAATCTTGGGGAAAAGGAAAAAATTAAGTGTGGCCTCAAATTATATGTATGAGATAGATATAGAAATAGTAATAATGAACCAATGAGGTTAATAATAATTTAATTATAAATAAATGAACACACACACACACCATGTAATGAAAAAATAAGAAATAAGTACATAAACGGTATGGAAATTTAATAAATGGAAACACATTTCATCCTAATAAATAGAAAAGGAAAAGTAAATATTGAATTATATGAAAATAAAATACATTATATTTAGTTAATTATCTAAAAATCAAATTTATCAATATATTTTATCATATAAAAATATTTAAGATAAAAAAATGACAACTGAAATGTATATAGAGGAAATTATTTATTAATGGAAATAATGTCCAAGGAACATGAGAACTTATTCTATCAAGATCCATATTCTGAATAGTTTAAAACTACAGATAAAAACATTATCAATTTGTGACACTTATTTATCTCATGATAACTTATTAATGCATTAATTATATATATATACTGTATGGAATCCACCCATCATATCATGTCTAAATAATTATTCATATCGAGTAATCTATTTAATTAATAAATAATAATCCATACAAAATATTCATGTGTAATAATGAATAAAAAATTATTAATATTTACCTAAATAATGATATGACTATCACTGTAGTCACATTATGTTAAATGGTACAATGTTTAGGAAATAATAATGTTCCTCATAAATGAAATGGATAATTTAGGGGTAATTCAATTTTCAATGATGAAAGGAGATTGAATATTTCAAGGCGACTGAAAAATCAATCAAGGAAGTGTATGTGAATAATATACATGGAAAAATCAATCATAAACCATCTTCTGTTAAATTAATTATGGTATCAATACAACATATCCCATGTGGATTAAAATAATGTGTTGTTTTCATTGATTAATGAAAATATTATAAAATAATAATTTATTATTATTTTAATGAAAATATAATTTTCTATTAAAAAACATGTTCAAAAACATTAATTTGAAAATAAATTTTGATTACATTATTTTAAAAAATAACATTTGAAAATTAATAAGGAATATTCGATTAATGTGGGTAGGTAAAACATTACATGTTGTATGAGGTTAAAATTATATTCCTTTTGCACGGTAAAATGATAAAAAAGGACTTGTTCGAAAGGAGAAAAGAATATTCTTTTGAAATCATGGGTAAAATAACAAAAAACTAAACTATAATTTATAAAATGATGTTAAAAAAATTTTGGAAAATATTTTTATAAAATGGTATTTTTTGAAGTAAATTGGTTATCCGATTAAAGAGATAAATGATGTTAGGTATTCTTAGAAAAACATTTTATAAAACATATTAATCCCCCAATGAGTTTGAAAATGGTACTAAAACATGAAAATTGTCTTGAATAACCTTATGAGGAGAAAATTAAATATTTTATTATATAGTGATCAAATAATTTTATCTGATGCAGATTTAAGTGTAAATAATCCCTAATTAAATTATATTTTTAAGTAAAACCATTGAAAAGTCAATAACGTTGAAGTGAGAATAAATCAACGAATAGAGTATATGTATCTACTATAAATACACATAAGGAAATGGAAGTCCACAAATAGATATTTTATGTCATTATACATATATTAATAGAATACTTATAATAACAAATAATTATTATAACCCAATAAAAAGGAATTAGGGTATGAAAAATCTCTTCCACTTCGAAACATTTAACTCAAATCCCCTTATATAAATTTATTCAAATTGAAACATAAAATATAATGAAGGGTTATTGAATAAAAATATTATAGGAAATATTGTATTTATGTTCACCATTTATAATAAGTTATGTGCACAAAAATAATGAGATTTTTTTAAGAGAATGTTCATAATCATAAAAGGAGGTGATTTTCAATATTAATCATTAATCCCTTTCATGAGGAGAAGACCCTATAAACATTCCAATGTGTTCTATACCACATTGAATCATTTGGAATCATAATCTCCATGACAGAATAAAATTAAATAAATCATACAGTACAATGTTAATAAATAAATTCATTATATAACATTTCAAATGGTAGTATATAATCCATACAAAATAAACTAAGTGTATAACATAAAATAAGACTCAATGGAAAGAAAATAGAGATGAAATCCCTTAACTTGTGTCTAATTTGTCTCCGGTGTCTTTATATTTCTGACTAAAAAACATATTTTAATTATTAAACTTATTGATAAACTCTTTTATGTTTAGAACAAATTTTATTACACTTGTTATAATTTTCTATACATCTACTTAATCAATTATGTTTTCATTAGGTTTGTTGAACAAATTCAGATTATATTTCAATACCAACATTGGTAAGACAACTATGGTGAAAGGGGTAACTATATAACATCTATTTAATAATAATAATGAAATAATTATCATATTTATATTTAAATTGTAATTTGAAAAAAATCATTATATATGGTTAAGGAAAAAAATCATTGTTATAATAATTGAGACAACAGGTTGTATGTACGAACATGTAAGGTTCCCATTTTCCAATGATCGCTTTGGAAAGAAGGTTCATAACACAAAATATTTATAAAATGATAATAATTTAATAAATGAAAATTTACATAACCATATATACGTAAATATATAATTATATAGATTTGAAAGTAATCATAGCATGTTGGGGAGGCGGTAGTCCACACATCGATGACCGAAATTATCACTTTTTAGTGTGTGAAAGGTTAATAATGAAAATGACATAATTTATAAGTTTATAAAGTTAATTATGACATTAATATAATATAGATTTTTCATTGTCGTGTATTTTTAATTAACATCACCCGATACACATTACACATATTTTTTGAGTGAATAGCAACTCTTTTAGGAGGTGGTAGTCCACATGTCCGCAAATGATGTTATTATATTCCCACAAAATGATGCGTAAAATGATTTTTATTAAAAATGATTTAATGAATTATAAATACATATTAAATTACATATTAAATTTATATAATATTTTATCCATCATAGTAGCTGACATTATGGGCAATAAGGGAAGAATGAACACTCATCATTTCATGATGTTGTAATTCGTTGTTTAGATAAACAATATGGTTTAGCCCATTAGATAGGATTTTATGAAAGTTCAGGTAGAAACCATAAAATAAAAACATAAAATTATATTGAGGATAATATATTCTATATAATCATGTAATAATAAATGTTTTGGGAGTGTAAAAATATGAATAAACAAAAAAGTGTGTTGATGTTTGTTACCTCTTATTCGGGTAACTCCATTAGGTTTTATCCTAGGGGATTCTATTGATTTATTCCCACATAAATGAAGTATTGTAGGATTAGGCGAGGGATTCATAGAATATATATGGAAATAAATTGGATGAATATAAGTGGTCTTATTTGTGTGAGGAAGCGGAAGAGGTGGATGCCTTTTATAAGGGAGGAAGACGACTTAGTTTGTATTTTTTTAAAAGTAGTTAGGTGTAGAAATATTTTTACCTAAAAAATCCTATAAAACCCAAATATAATAACAATGGTAGTTTAATGTTTTATTTATGGAAATAACATGGTTTTTGAAAATGATTCTAGTTTAGTTGGTCCCTTAAGATAACGGTTTAGTCATTTATTATGCTTAATTTTTAACTTAATAATTGTTATTAACATTATTGAAATTCAATTATATTTTTTTATCAAAATAAATGATGGACATATGGAAAATTATAAAATATACTAACACCAAATATAGAATCCATTTTTTTAAATTTACTATCATATAATTTGAAGACATTAATTTAAATTTAATCCCATAGACATGATAATGCGGGGTTTTAAATTCAACATGTTTAAATGTTTGCAATGTTTTTGTAGTAAATTTAAATGTGAAATTTATTCCAATGAACTATATTAGATTAATTGATATAGATATCATATTATTATAGTTTAAACCAAATTTTAAATTTGATATATCCTCATAAATAGTTATAAGAAAAATTAGTTTTGAATTAAGATTTAGTATTATTCCCCACTCAATAAAAAATGAAACACCACAAAAAAATACCAAAAAGACACCAAAAAATAATTTTATTATTTTCTATAAAATATGACAATTATTATTTCCTATAATAAAATTTAACAAATAAAAAATTATAATTTAAAATATGTTACCCATTAAGAGTTCATAAAATACCTTAATAACATAATGTTTTTAGAAAAAAATGATATGTTCTTATCATATGCTTATCAAATGTATGAGACAATTATAAAAAATATTATATTGAATATAATATATATATATATATATTAGATTAATATAACTCAATAAATGTAATTAATTAAATTTATTTCGATAAGTAAACATTCTAAGAATACAAATATTATTCTATATAAAAATGTATTTTTATATTTAATTTCTTCTTATATTAATTTCTAATAAAATTTTCACTAAGAAATTAATATTATTTATTTAGTAATATATTAGAAAAAATTATTTCACACTATTAATAACAGATAGTTTATATATTATTATATGAAATAAAAATATTTTAATACTATATTATTGTTCGGTAAACCTCTGTCTTGCGTGTATGAAAATCCATTGAAGAAACTCATTATTGCATATATCGTATGCTAACACGGTATCATGTTCATTGAAATATATATAAAATATTTAATTTATTTTAAATATGATATATATTTATGTATATAATAAATTATTTGGATATTATATTCCCTAACATGCTTGGTGTTGTGTGACATACACATTATTGAATAGAATGTAACTACATTAGATTTTCGGGGTGTTACATCCCCCCACCATAATTAAATTACATTGTGAAAATTTAATCAGGATCTTGGTGATATATTATGTAATATTTACATTATTAAGAATCCCACATCGTGGTATGGATTACTAAAACACCATCTCTAAAATAGGGTACAATTACTAAAATGGTTAAATAGACTTACATATTACTAGGTATATTATTATCAAATCATTAGTGGAATGTAGAGAGACATACATGGAGGAAATGATTACATATTTATAGGGACTGATTCAGGAAATCAATAAAAAATCAGTGAATAAATAATATACTATATGGGGCCCTAAATCGATAGATCTATGATGATTTAAAAGGTCATCGATTCAACAAAAGTTCAGGTAGCTGGAATACATTTTTTTATAAGATAAGTTTCCTAATTTTTAGTAATTCTTCTACTTCATATGTATTGTTTATATATTTCAAAAAATGTATGGTCAAAATGTTTTTGTTTTTCAATAAATTTTCCAATTCATTCAAAGATTTATTTTCCTACTCGAATAACTAAAATAAATCTCTATGTATTTTAAGGCCCATAAAAGAATGAAAAGAACAAATGCTTATCTATAACTATTCTCCATAACAAATATGTTTTCCTTATTAATATCAAAAAATAAAAAGTTATACTACCATTACATAATTCATTTTTAACCATGAAATTATTAAACATTATATAATGAGTTATTAACCATGGAATTTTTTAGGTCTATGTTTTGCATCAGATAATTTGTATCCTTCATACACGAGTTCATGTCTTACTGTCTTGAAAAATTTTATAGGTATCCAACTGACACAGAAGTTGTCTTTTCTAAAATAATGTTAGAATAATTTCCCAAAATAAATTTTATGGATATTCTTTAATTATGTTTAATAAAAAAAGTAGCCATTTGGAAATGATTTTTAATACAACACTACTTTGAAAATACTTCATCCAATTATTTTTACATAAATAATTTCTTGTTCAATAGTTTATCCATAATATAATTTATATGATTTCTAATCCTGATATCTTATCTTCAATCTAAAAAAAGATAGTATTAACCTATGTTATTCATTTTCAAAATACATCATAATGGTTTATAAAGAAATTTTGAATTATAATAGGCATGTCATCTAGGAGTGTCATACGAGGTGCGTAGTAAGGCTAGTTTTTGTTTATTGGGATATATCAGGTCAGACCCAACACACCATGTTGGAGTTGTCACTCCCACGTCTATCTGTGTCAGAACATCGTCCACTTGTATTATCTATATTGAGATGCATTTCTTAGAATACCCACATAATATCTACATTACCAAAATTCAAGGGTGTTCTCTTATAATTATCCTCAAATTCAACATTAGTGTTACATTATCAAATCTATTTTTTAAAATGTTGTTTCAACTTTCTCTACTAAATAGCCTTTTATACGAAGTTATATGAACCAAACCCAGAGATACCACTGTTGGTGTATGTTATTAATTGAATTATCGTTATTACAAGAAATAAAATCTCGAAGTAGCGATAAATTTAGTATTCCTGTTAAAACCGATATAAAAATGAGTATTATAATATAAAATGACAAACTAATAAAGATATAATTTTTTTCTTAACAACATCATGACTATCTTTATTCCATCTAGAATATCCATGAAAATCTATCTTTGTATGCTTCTTGGAATCCTAGGAAAAATTAGACAAAATAAGGGGTAGATCAACTGTTTATTAAGGAAAAAATATAGCCGAGAAAATATTTAATAAATGATAAAAATATTTTCTACTATAATTTTTATTTATAACCATGTTTCAAAACCATGGTTATATTCATAAAAATCAGGGGTATAAGGTATACCCATGGATCTATGAACCGTTGGCAATCGAGCTGTCGATAGAGGCATATAACCATTGTTTTTCTAAAGTGTGGGTATATAAAACTATACACATATTTCCAAAATCATTGGGATAGAAAACATAAATGGACCCACCTATACAAATGTTTTGACCAAAATATCGGTATAGGTCATTATTTGAAAAAGAACTATGCTCAGAGTTGAATCATGCACCTAAAATATTAAGACAAACAACTTTACCACAATCCTATAACTTGTTTAATGTTATAATATAGAAAAATATAAATATAATTAACTATATATCAAAAATATCATTTACGATAAATTATTAATATTATTATTATTCAATATTAATGGGTCAATCTATACCCATGATTTAAAAAACAGTGGGTATAGGTTTTACCATGATATATTGTTTTTTCTGCCCAATATATTTTCAAGGATTACAAAAATTGTGCGTATAGGGGTGACATATAACCATGGTTTTTTAAAAATGTGTATAGGTTCTTCTCGCATATATTTTTATTTCTCGAGAAACCTATACCCATAATTTTTTGGGGAACCAAGGGTACTAGTTCACCCTAAGAATCCTATACCCATGGTTCTCCCAAAAGAATGGTTATAGGTACACATATACCCATGGTTTTTTAATAACCATGCGTATATTTTGGTCCCAAAAACTGTTTCCCCATCCCAGATATAGGGCTGACATACACCCATGATTTTTTCTAAGACCATGGGTTTAGGGTCATTTTTTAGTAGTGAGATTTGAACTAGTAAAATACTGAACACAATTTCCATGTAATAAAAAACATAGAAGGAATTCATAAATTATATTGAAAGGTAATAAATAAAAATACATTACATCCCAATAAATTGATAAGGTAAAATAAACATGGTATGGTAAGAATCTAAAACACATTCTATTAAATCAATAAACATAGAATTAAATTGGTTAATGTATTTTATCAAAATAAAACCTCATGGATAATAAAAATAATAATTGAAATGTATGTAAAAGAAATTATTAATTATTATACATCAGGTTTATGGAACATGAGGACCTATACTATAAATATTCATCCATTAGATTGTTTGGGACTAAAGATTGTAACCCGTTTAAATTATGCAACTTATTTATGAAGTCAGATATTATCAATGATTTGGTATTTATAAAGCTAATTCGTCTCATGAGGACATATCAATGAATTAATGAGATATATAATTATTATAATCCACCCACCATTGAATTCTAAAATCCTTATCCATATTGATCTATCGATTTAATAATTAAATAACATTCCTTACAAAATATCTTATGGAATAAAGAATACAGAATTATAAATATTTCTATAAATAATAAAATAATTTTTAAATTAGAAACCATATATAAAATTCTATACGATTTAGAAAAGAATAATATACCTGATAAATAAATTTGATAATTTTTGCAAAATTCACTATTCAAGAATTATATAAGATTGAATTTTTCAAGGGTAGTCAAAAATAAATCAAGGAAGTGAATGTGAATAATATCCTAGGATATATCAGTCGGAAAAATCAACATGAAGATTATGGATGGTTTAAATACAAAATTTTACAAGTGGATTAAAATAATGGATTTTATCATTTATGAATGGAATCATTATAAATTTATATTTTAATAATATTTCTGAGGAAAAAATCATTTTTTTTTTGAAAAAATGTTTTGAAACCCTATTCCTTGAATATCATGTTTGAAAACATTTTCATTAAAAAGTAAAATTTTAAACATTAAAAATAAGGATAGATGAAATTATAGTAGGAAAATTAATACATGATGTACAAGGTAAAAATAACAATCATTTTTCATGGTAAACGATTATATAAATTCATTAGTCTCAATGAAATAAGAAACATAATTTTAAAATAATAGTAAAAGACAGAAAGGGTAGAAAATTTCATTACTAATTAATGTTAATTTTTTTGAAAAACTATTTAGAAACTTTTTTTATAATAAAATAGGTTCATCAAATAAATAGAGAAATTTTTTTGTTTTTTTAATAAATAATTTTCAAGAGAATCATGATTACCTGGGAGGGTAACAATATTTCCAATACATGAAAAGTTTTATGAATTACCAGATAATGATAAAATGAATGTGTTTATTATAAAATGATAAAATAATTTTTTGATGGAAATTCAAGTGTATATAATCTCGAATAAAATTAAATTGTTCGGTAAAACACTTGAAAAGTCATAACATTTAAGTTAGAATCATTCAATAAATAGATTATTTGAATCAATAATCAATACACATATAAATGTGTAAATGCATAAATAGATATTAAAATTTATTATATTAATATTCACATAATATTAACATTAAAGAATAAGTATAATAACTAAATGAAAATGAATTGGGTTATGAAATATTTTTTCCACTCGGTAAATTTTAACTCAAATCCCCTTTGATAAAATAATCTAAATTGAAACGTAAAATATCATGAAGAATGTTTGAATTGTAAATTATATGACAAAATATAAGTATTCAATCCATATATAAGAATTTTTTTCATAATAATAAATTTATTATTTCAATATAATGTTATCAATCTAAAAAAGAAGTGAGATTACAAAGATTGTCAATAAAAACATTCTTGAGAAGAATAATCTTTAAACATTTCAATGTATCTCATACCACTTCAAATCATTAGAATCAGAATATCATTGAATGAATAAAATTAAATGGATATTATAATATCAGGATAATAAATATTTTCAAGTTATATCATGTATAATGGTATTATAGAGAACATATACAATAATTTTGTTTCATAACAACAAGTAAGTCTCAATTAAATGTAAATTAATACAAAATCTCATACCTTGTGTGTCATTTTTATCTTGTATCTTTATATTATAGAATAAATAATTTATTTAAAGTATTTCAATTAATTAGAAACTTTTTCATTTTTATCATAATTTTTATTTAGCCTATTACTATGTTGTAAACAACTATATAGACAATTATGATTATATTAGGTTTTTTCTCCAAATTCGCATTATGTGTCAAAAGAATTTGTATCTTAACCATGTTCAAAGGGGTAATTATATAACATATAAAGAACAATAATAAAGAAATAATTATCATATTTATACATAAATTATGCTTTTAAAAAAATAATTAAATATGTATATGAAAAATAAATCAATGTTTCTATCATAGAGACAGTAGTTTATATCTATGCATGAGTAACGTTCCCATTTTTCAATGATCGTTTTGGAAACATGATAAAAAATATATATTTAAAAAATGATAATTATATAATCAATAAAATTTTATTTAATCCTATATATTTATATATATATTTCTTGTGATGTTAATTGAATCACATCGTGTCAAATATGTGATAGTCCACACATCCACGTCTAACGTTATTACATTTTAGAGTGTGAAAGGGTATTAAAGAAAATGATATATATTATATTTTCCTAAAATTAATTTTTTCATTAATATAATACATGTTTTTTATGTAATATAATTTTTCATTAAATATTTCATTATACTTTCCATGTATCATGTGAATTAATCACATCGATTTTAGAAACGGATTTCCACACTTCCACAAACAATGTTATTATATTCCCACAAAATGGAGGGTATAAATATAAGTGTTATAGAACAATTAAATAAGTTTAAATACATTATAAAAATAATATTTAAAATATATAAATATATATACTATCATAATGACCATCTTAAGAGGCCATAAACAAAGAATGGGCAATTATTATTTCGTAAGGCAGCAGTTCGTCGTTCGCATAAGAAGTATATAAGATACCCGTTATATGAGAGTGTTTTTAGTGTAAGTTGAACCCAGTACATTAAAAAATATATTTATAGTGAATATAATAGTTTTTATATATATTTAATAGGAGTATTTTAGTGAGGGGATAATGAAAATAAAACAAAAATACTTGAGGATAATTGTTACATATTATTGAGGTGACTCCATTTAGTTTGACCAAATGGGGTTACTTGGATTGCTTCATTCTAAAGGGGATTATTCTAGAATGAAGTTATGGGTTTTTATGATCTATTAAGATGATCTATTTATAACGTAAGTTATTTTTGAGGTGTGATGAAGTGGTATAGGTGGTGTCCATTAATAAGGGAGCCAAAGGACCCATTTGGTATGATTGATAATAAGTTAAGTGTACCCCGGTTTTTACCTAAAAAAATCATAAAATACCAAACAAACTATATAATTTAAGGTTACTGTATTGTTAAATGCTATAAAATTGGTATTAGAAATGTCTTTAGGTCATTTGGCTCCTTATGGTAACGTTTTAGTCATTTATTAATCTTACATTTTCCTTAATAATTATAAATAGTTTTAATTACATTCGAAAATATTTTTGTTAAAAAACAATTTCCACATTATTATAAATTATAAATTACTATTATTTCAAATATTGAATCCAATTTTCCAAATTAAAATCACAAATGTGTTGGAAATTAATATAAATTTAACTCTGTAAATGAGAAGGAAATATAGGTTTTTAAAGAAAAAATTTCCTAAAGACACCTACATTGAAATATCATTTTCCAACTCAAATTGATTATAATGTAATTAATTGGATTAATTTATAGAATATTTATTTATATAAAATTTAAAAAAATTATTTAATTATTTATTCATATTAAAATTTAGACGATAAAGTATTTTTGTATTAATATTTAGTATTTTTTATTATGAATTTAAAATTGAATCTTCATGGAAAAAAACCAATAATTCACCATATCCAAATATTTGAGATTCTATTTAAAATATAAAGTTTATTTAAAAATTTAAATTCAATAAATATTCCAAAAAATTAATTTTAAATAGGTTATCCTTTAAATGACACTTATAGTGCCATAATTAAAATATATATTTTATGAAAAAATTTGGGATTATTGTTATATTAGTATTATTAAATATAGATTATGAATTACAAAAACATTATATAGAATATATCATATATATATATATATATTAATGTTACAATAATATAACTCAATAAAATTTTTAAAATTAGTTTATTACATTAAAATATCATTATGATAAAAAAATAAATTTATATATCAAAAATATTATTTTTATATCCAATAGATTGTTATATTAATCTGAAATTAATTTTTAACTACTTAATTCATATTATATTTTTATAATTGATATATTTTCCTAAGATATTTTATACTATTCATAATAGCTTTTTAATGACTTATTATATTTTTTTAAAACATATATTTCATTATATTACATGAGTAATCATTTAATATCCAAAATATTCTCATCATAAAAGTAAATAATATATTATAATAGGTAATACATTGTCATTAATGGAATTCGTGAAATTGAAGAAACTCGTTGTTGTGTATGTTGCACAATAAGTCAATATCACGTCTAATGAAAGATATTCTATATATTTAATGAATTGAAAATTGTAATTGTATTATAAATTATTAGAATATTATTTTACCTTGTTCCCTTAGTGTTTCATGTCATATATGTAATCAAATAAAATGTTCTTACTTCAGATTTTTTTGGCTGTTAAATGAATGCATCAGCATTGTGTAAGCATTTAAGGTTACTTTATCATCACTAAAATTTAATAAAAATACCATATTGATCATAAAAAATATAAATATAAATTTCATATTTATAACAAAAAATAACATCTACTTATCCCTGTGTTAAAAAATATATATTTATTAAAATCATGATTCTGACATTTTTTACTTTTAATGTCATAAAATATTATCAAGATCATAACTAGACAATAATGGTATGAAAAATCCATATAACTGAATACTAGATTATTATGGTTGACATGGGATCATCCAATGAAATAATTTGAAGTGTTATGGTTTTTTTATTTTTCTTATCAATTTAATTTAACCCTAATTAAGATGATTTATGCTTTATTGTGGTTGAAAAATTAATATAGTTACAAATAATATTTACCAAAAATAAAAGGGTAATATTTACAAATAAAGAAACACTCACTAAAAAAATGGAATCTTTTTTTCAAAATTTAAAACATTTATGTGTTAGTATTTAAATTAAAATTAAACTAGAAAAATAGTATCAAAATTAATACTAAAAAATATATATATTTGAAGTATAAATGTATTTATACAAAAATAAAGTAAAATTTTTTTTAAAAAAAATTATAATTCAATTACTATTAATAAAAATTAACGAATTAAATTTTAAAATTATTCCATAATATATTTTTACTTATGAAATATTTGAAATGAAATTAAAATTTTCAATAAAAATGCAATTTCTTCTATTCATTTAATTATTTATATATTTATAAAATTATAAAATTTCAAAAACAAGATAATTTTAATAATAAGATTTTATAAATTAATTTTACTTCATAAAATAAATATTCTCAATGTTAAAGTAATTATGTATAAATTTTTTTAATAAAAAATATGGAATCAAAATTGGTGAAAATATATGTGTGAATAAAAAATGAATTTACTAAAAATTGAATGTATATTTCATAAGAATTAATCAATAAATTTTTATTCATTAAATATTTTATTTATTTTTCATATTTTTTTAAAAATTCTAATACCTGTAAAAAATATCTAATTTAATATTTATATTTTAATAATAAAATCCATGCTTTGTTTACCCTAAGTGTTATTTTTGGGGATCTATCGAACGTAATATTCTTTTAGAAAATATAATGATATTACATTATTTCCCCTACCCACATTTTTAAGTTGAATCTTCATAATTCGTACTTGATGTCTGTAATTAAAGGATGATATTTTAAATTACCTTTTTCAAAATACCACATTGTAAAAAGGGATAATAAAATTTCTATTTGAAAAAATATAAAGTGAGATATAAATGCCATTTGGGGTAATAATTACTATGTATCAAAATATAATAACATTATTGGGAAATGAAAATAGGTCCTTGGAAGAAAATATTAATTTCCACCAAATAGTTTATAGTGATATAGAACATTTATCATAATAATATGAAAGAACCTGATAATTTCAATTTCCACACAATTATAACCTGATGTGGTGTGAAAAAATCCATTATTCATCAAAAAATAAGGTATTAAGGTAAGATTTTATGGTGGAAATACATCTCTTAAATATTTGGAAATTATTTAAATTATAATCTAAAAACTAACTTGAACATTAAAATATAATCTTTTAATAACCTTCTACGTCAAAATCATCGTACTATCCAAAATATTAGTAATCAAGAAAAATTATAAATTGAAAAGGAACTAAAATAAACTCCCAATTATTTATATAATACATATTTTAAAAAATAAATTCATCATATAATAATATTCTAATAGAAATAAAAATTTTATTTAAAGGATATGATAATTCCAAAAATCAAAAATAAACATCAAACCATGAAAAAACAATTTAATATCCAAAATTGAACAATAATATCTAATGTTATACATTTATCATTAGATAAAAATTACCCATAAAATTTATGGAAATATTCCGTACTAATATTGAAATGTAAAAATGATTACAAATTCCACAATGAAAAAATTATCATTTATCTAAAAATAACTTCGATCACACTTAATATATCATAAAAATAATTTAAATAACCTTATGTTATAATTTCTAAAAAATAACAATCATATCTATTAATACCCAATTTTATCATATTACTATAAAAAAATCATATATTCATCAAAAATAGTATTAAACCATTATTCATAATATAAAATTCCACAATCTTCTGTTTACCTTAATAATGTAAGGATTCAAAAATTATTGTTATATTATTTGAAAATATCATTAATAACTAAATTACCAAATAATTTTCTTATATCGTGGTTACCTATATATAAAAACATATTTCCCTAAATTTTAGTAACACATTACTACATAATAATCTTATTTTATATAAAGGAAAATGTATATAAATTTTTTTAAAATATGTACGCTAATGTATAAGAATTATTCAACAAATAACCTTTTCAAATGTTCATATTTATTATTAAATATTCCACATTAATTTATCTAATACATAGTCAATGTATATAATCAATTATTAAAACTCCATATTCTATCTTTCAATGGTATTGTTTCTATATAACATATGTTTCAAAATTTTGAAAACAAATCCTTTTGTAGAATAATCAATAAGTGTTTCACGATTCTCATAATATTGATAAAATAAAAATATATCGTTATTCTAAAAACACAATAGATAGAAACATCCTTAACCCATTAATCGTGATTCATTCTATTATTTTTATAACATTATTCTTATAAAATGATATTTTAAATTATAACATTATTATTTCCTTATATAAACATGTAACGTCCTAGATCTAGATTACACTCAATGTTCCTAATACCTAGTTGGCCACATGACCTCAGTGAATTTCCCAAAACACCAGAGGCTACTGACTATCATGAAGGGACTAGGTGATATAGTGGGGAAACTATGCACCAATTGGCATAGTATAACAGAGTAAAAAAATAATATACCATAACGGAAGAAGTAAATAAAAACAGGTGAAGTACAATTAGAGGACTTAATATAAAGATAACTAGAAGTCATAACATACAACATAAGATTGCTTCAGGTCATATTTTCTAAGAAGGAATCCTAAATAGTATACAATGAAAACAATTACAAGATACAATACCAAGGTACACAATTTAATAATAAAACTAAAAATCATCTCAAGCCTCGGCTTGGTCCCATTCTATCCTTCTCCTAAATAACATATCATGTACCTATAAAAGGTGTATTTTTCTTTTCTACACTTACAATCATATAATCTATTTTGTCCATAAAACATGACCCAACGGGATTTGAGAAATAAATCATTGTAGGAAACTACCCAAATATATATTCTTATCTTTCTATGAGTATGTACTATAGGTAGTGTACAAAAATGGAGGAATTAAACAAGTATGTAATCATGATTAAACAATCGTACACGTACAGATTACCATTTATTTAGTTATTATTGATTAGACAATTCAATTGACTGGAATTATTAAAATCTATAGATCTGAGCGTGGCCCGTCTATCCCCTATATAAAGTAATCTCAATAAATGTCTCAAAAGAAAATTAAAATATATATAAGAGAAGTGTAAATTCGAGTTTCTTCTTTGTCTTGGAAGATGCGTCATAATTCATCCATTTTAATATCCAGTTTAGAACCTTCCCTCAGGAATAAGAAAAAAACATGCCCGCAGGCATAAAAATTCATCACATGTAGGCATAACAAAACCTCGCCCGTACTCATAGAAAAACACCACTCACAAGGATTTCATCATTCTACCATGGACAATATCAGTATATTATCATTTCTTCATGTGTTAGGTTGAAACTTGGTATATAAGAATTCAATCATAAAAACAACACATTTAATTTACCCTAACCAAAATAAAAAAAATTCATGTGTGAATCATACATTTCACAAACCTCTCGAGTAATATAACCATTACCATGCTTAAAAATTATAAGCTCACAATGGAAATTCACATCACATGGCTAAAAATTTAATTAAACTACCATAATACATAAACAATTATTGATCTCTTGTGGTAAAACATTCATTCGAAAAAAAATATTTTTTAACAATCCAAAATAGGGAATAAAATGTATGCCCATATGAATGCTTGGCCAGACGGCTACACATTTGTTATCCAAGGGAAATTCACCAATGGGTGGCACTGAATCATAACAAGAAAAACTAAAAATATGCATTAATTTACATGAATAATTACCTAATTAACAATAAGAAATAGAAAGGGTAAATTCTATTCATGGAGACACCCTGAGCAAGGGCGTGTAGCACTCAGGCACATATAAACAATAAGAAAATTCATGAATGGCACATAACAACCTACCCCATAGTCATAAAACTATCCTCATCCAGCGTCAGTATCTAATTCGACCTAGAATATGGTATATCTAAAAAACAAGAATAAATTCTCAACCATAGATAACTTGGTTATGAGTGAAAAACATAATGAACCACTCAACATGAATTGAGGGATTGTTGATTGCATTCCAACACATCTAATGGAAACTGAATTAGAGATCAAATGATGATTCGAGAGCCAGAACAAGCTTCAACACTACTATTTGGGAGAACACATTGAGCCCTCTGTCCAAAAATGGAGAAACAAGGATACTTCCAATTTAATTTTTTTACAAAATACACGACATGTAAATTGAATATTCACACCGTGTATAATCCATCTCTTCGTTCCTTTCACCGACTTCATTTACCCATCATAAAAATGTATGCTGACATCGACACACGATGTGTACTTGGATTACACGTCGTGTAAACCTCATTCACATACTGAAATAGTCCTACATTCTGTATTTGTCCTATCTTTCTCCCGTTTTCATAATAATTTATTGAAAAGAAAAGATAAATACCCCAAAGGAAGAACGTTGTTCTTACAAACATCCCCCTTAATGCAATTCCTCCATGAATTTCCAATCAAATGGTGGTGATGTTATATCTATGAACAACTACAACAACTATGATCGATCATTGACTTCCCACTCTATGTTATAATCCTAAACTCAGTCGTTCTGCCATAGAACCTGCACTAAATGAACAAACTGACCATAGAAAACCTTTGTTATAAGATCATTAATTTGAATATGATGCTCCTCAAAAGACGCATCTACTTGTAACATAGACTCCTCGGGTCGAAATTCATTATATTACTATATAAAGTAACATTACGACTGAAAAATGTTGAAAACGTTAGGCATAGACTTGTACCTCTATGGTATGAGCAACCGAAAGGCAACCAGCCCAAATCTCACTGAAATCTCAAATGACCTGACGTACCACGATGAAAGCTTCCACAGTCTCTAGATCCACTGTTGTACCAACCTCATTAAAACTACTATTACAACATGATCCCTAACCATGACCTCTATATGTCGTCTATTGTTATTAGGATAAGATTTCTCATGAGAGTGCGTAGTAGCCATCTGCTTCTGAATTAACTGCACATGATCAGTGTTCTCCTTGACAATATATGTTCCCAATGTTTTGGTAACTCCTACCTCTGGCCAACACAAGGGTGGTCAGCATGGTCTACCTTATAAAGCCTCATATAGAGAAATATTATTATTATCATGAATGACTTTATTATAGTATAATTCCACCAAGGTTGTGTGTTTCTCCCCAAAAAAACTGAAATCTAGGATGCACACTCGAAGCATGTTCACCAGCACCTGAATCGTTCGCTCCGACTGGACATTTTGATCAGGGTGGTATGTTGTGCTATAAACCACCTGTGTACCATGTTCCCTCTATATCCCTTTCATAAAATGTGAAGTAATCTAGGTGTCCCTATCTGGAATGATATAATGTGTAACCCTATGTATTTTAACAATATTCTGAATGTACATCCTCTAAATCTCATCATCACTAAAGGATTCCTTGATCAGAAGGAAATATGGAATATCCATGAGCATATCAACAAAAAAACATACAGAATCATTACCTTGATGTGACCTTAGTAACCCCATCATGAAATAAATCGCAACATAATTCCATTCCACTCCGGAATGGGTATATATTGTAAAGGACTCGATATTCTTTGGTGTTCCACCTTCACCTATAGATAGGTAGAGAACAACATGAAAAACCCATATACATCCCTTTCCATAACAGGCCACCAATACTGATTATGTAAATACAAATACATCTTGGTGACACCATGATTTAATACCCAAACATATGCATAGAAATATCACATCATCTTCTAACACATGTTTTTAGAAACCTATTCATGACAATGTAACCACAAAACCACATCCTCGATTATAGTCTAACCAGGAAGAGGATCCTCACCTACCACACTCTCCAGTAGACCTAGGCCATTGGAAACTGATAGTTACCTCCTCTTTACTCTGTCTAGCAGGGTATAGGTAACAACTATAGATGAAATAAAATTATATACTTTGTTATCCTCAACCTCCATGTGTATATCATAGAACATCACCATATCTTCTCACTCACTACTAGCATATTGTACTGCATGTATCTGAGTCCTCCATCTAAAATAATCACCCACAACATTTCCCTTACAAGGCATTTAGACCAAATCAGAGTTGAAGGATTGAATTTATTCCACCCACCTTATCATCCTCAGATTTTGATCACACTGTGTAAATATGTTGTTGAAACTTTTAAGGTCTGTCAACACCACAAATTCTCTACCAATAAGTAATGTCTCCAACATCGTAAGTCATGAACAACTGTAGCTAACAGAAGATAGTGTGTCAGGTAATTCTTCTCATGAGGCCTTAACAACAGTGATCCATATGCAACAACTTGATCCCCCGACATAGGATCTACCCATAACTAGATACTTGATGTTTCATAGTACATAGTGTTTGTCCTCTCTGACTATGAAAAAATCAGTATCGATGTTGAAGTCAATCTCCCATTAAACTCGTAAAAGTATGTCTCATAGAAATCTATGCATACATACTTCACACTGTTTTTAATCAGTCCTGTCACCGGCATTGGTAAATGTGTGAATTCTTGTATGATGTGGCTGTAGTAATAAGATTCCCCCATGAAACATTTTATTTCAATGAAATTATTTGGTTGTTCCTAGGAAACTATTGCTCTCAACTTCTCTCGGTCCACTGATACTCCTGTCTACATGATGATGTGAACTAGGATGTGAATCCCACCCATCTAGAAGTGTCACTTTGGAAACATAGCATATATCTGATACTCTGATAGTGTATTAATAAAGATCTCAATATGTGTTTCGTGGCCATGTTGATTATAAGAATACACCATGATACCATCAACGAAAACCACAAAAAATAAATCAAGATAAGTATGGAACACTCCGTTGATTAGTGCCATGAAAAACCGTTGGCACATTCATGAGACCGAATGATATAACAATATACTCATACAGACCATACCTACTCTTAATGGATGTGTGAGGTATGTTTGATGGTCTAACATGAAACTGATGATAAATAGATCTCAAATAAATATTTAAAAATACCCAAGATCATTAGAGCTAATCGATGAAATCATCAATTCATGGAAGATGATACAAGTACTTAATCATCATCTAGTTCAATTTCTTTTAATCCACTCAATACATGAGGGTATTGTTTGTATTTTTTGTAAAAATGATCGGTGACCCCCATGAGGAAGTACTAGGTTGGATCAAACTCGTTGCTTCCAAATCCTCTTGCTGCCTCTTGAGCACTTCCAACGTCGTCATATCCACCCTTTAAGATGGAATTGATACCAATGCATCTCCTAGAACTAGCACAATATACTCTACCTCTCTCACTGGAGGTAAACGTGAAATGTACTTAGGGAAGACATTCCTTAAATGATGAACCACAGGAGGGAAATATTTCTAACACATACCCTAGTGACACTGAAAATAAATCACAATCTAGGCTATCATCCCACCCAACCCATGATGTATGGATCCTTCTTGACTCCCTTGGACATCCCATTCCCCCTTCTATAGAATCAATCCTCCTTCTGGTGATGTTAAAAAAAGCTATGGAAATATTAATGTAAAAAGGCTTGAAAGTATACCAAATAATCAATTAATATAATGAAATCAAATACTCTCATCACTAAGGCATAAAGGTCCCATAATAAGAGACACCCTCCAAACTCTGGGGGCACTCCTTGCACAGATGCATTCATTATTTTTAAATCCCTAACGGATTTCCTAGCATCATAACGTTATCAGATGTAAAATCCACAGAGCCCAGGGCACTACACAATAGGCACATAAATGAAACTATGGGAATACCCAATAAAAAAAAGTGTAGATACTAAAATGGTTATAAGAAGAATAGTAACAATGTTAGTAGAGGGTCTAAAATCATGCCTGTGTGAGGTCTATTACACTCCAAAAGTCTAACACGTACCACGACCCTATGACATTATTTTGAAACCTCAGATGACCAAACATGTTGTCACTGAGATCCTTGGGTTGGATAACATGGAAACGACCACCACCTCATCTTGAATGCCTTGATTTACCCTAGTCACATATTTGACGAGATGTTGCTGACTCTTCTCTTGAATGTTAGTCGGTACCAAACCTCTCTCACATGATGTTGGTGTAAATTATCTCCACAAATGATTTCGATGGACCATATTTCCACATGCTCAGAAGTTGACTGGGTCCATCGGACCCTGAGGTATCATATTTATGGATCTTCTGCACTAGTAGCACCTCAGCTGGCTAATGAATGATAAATTCTGAATGCTATTGTCACCGTGAGATAACTGTATACGACGCTTTGTATTACCGGTAAAGAAAATACAGGAACCATCTATCAAACCACCCAGACATTCACCTCCCTCTTCCCCCTTATTAGTCATGGTAATATATAATATATTCAATATAGAAAAAAAAAGAATTCATCCTGAAGATGATCACATATGATCAAATGTCGTTCCTCTGTCCATCCTCAAATTGTGTAGCCCTCAATATCAAATCACCCATTTGAATAGCTATGAATCATATAAGGTCAGTGAAATGGGTAGAGTATTCCATCAATGAAATAAAACCATATTTCAGATACATAAACTATCAGGCTTGATTTTCCCTCAAGACCTCGGAAAAAAGTTGTCATAGAAAAAAATTTCAAAATATTCTCATTACATGTCCTGCTGAAACACTTTCTTTGTTATAAAATCCCAACACATCTTTGTGGAATCACACAGCATATATTCCGTGAGATTGAATGTCCTCTCATTAGGAATCTAATGATGTTTGAATATAGAAAACATTGACTCCAACCTAGATTATGCAGCCTATGGTCCTTCATCCATGGAATTAGTAGGAAGATGTTGTTGCTATAATACTCATGACATTTATGTCATAGATGTTCTCTTGACCCATCCCCCTGGGCCCATGCGGTTACTACCCGAAGCCCACCATCCATAGGCCAGGGTTCAGAGACTATTACTGTAAAATAGTATCCCTGAAAAATGGGAATGCATTTCCTTTCGACATAAAAACACATAGACAAGGTATGCAACAAGGAAAAACTACATAGTCTAACTGTTGAATATAAAAATGTGAATTGAAGAAAAATGGGCCAAAATTAAATCCACACTAAAAGAAAATACATTAAATAAAAGAAAACATTTCTTAAAGTCAACTAAAAAGGATCCTAAATGAAGGCTAGGTATAGTTCATCAATAAGGATCTCCACATCACCTGGTCACCTCTGGGTACCATCTAGTCATGGCTCCCAAACCTCATTCAATGATGTATGTCATCTACATAGGACAAAACAATGTGAGGGTGAAGATCAAGAAAGGGTGAGTATAAAAATACCTAGTAGGGATGCTGAGACCCCCTAAAGGACTTCTACAATTACACAAAGGAAAAGTAAAAAATCATGATCCCAAAAACAAATCTCAAGTAAAAGACCCATCTCAAACCAGGTATATAACATAAAAACATGAATTATATTGATTAGTCATAAATATCATTCACCTTATTCCATTGAGAAGTTCTACTGCTGAAACACAAAGTAGTTTCTATGTCACTGATCCCACATGGTCTTAGGTCACTGATCCACATAGGGTGATAAGTCATCGATCCAAAAAGGTTCATAAGTAGCTTATCCATGACAGGCTACTCTAAGGATGGTCCTTGTCATGTTGCGCAACTACAAATCAAAATAGGTTCGTAAGTCATCGATCCACACATGGACTTATGTCATCGATCCACATTGGGATGTAAGTCATCGATCCACACAGGGTCATAACTCATTGATCCAGGATGGGCCACTCTAAGGTTGGTCAACATCGTGTTCTGCTACTATTGATCCATATAGGGTGGTTTTGATGTTGATCTATAAAGGGTCATTTTGATGCTTGGTAGCCAGCCACAAGATTCTTGCAGTTGGGGCGCTAGTGTTTCAGAGAAACCACACATCAAGTTATCGGTCAAACCTAAACCACCACTATTTCCAATGAAATAGAATCCAAAAGAACTACTATGTCAGAAAGGTTCCAAAAGATTAATCGGACAGTAAATCTCACTCATGTTCTGTATGTTATAGGCATTTTAGTGTCGAGTTCCCAATTGGATTTGAGTCTGATCCAAATTGGCTGTACTCTAACATTCTCCAAAACCCATGTGGAGTATCTCAAAAATCCCTCCACGTACAAAGGGTTCAAAATTCACAAACGCTTCTTCAAACATGGATTTTTTAACAGATAATCCCCTTTATGCGAAACTTGGCTTAAAAGGGTATCAGACCGGTCCGACCCGGTCAGACCGACCCATCCCAATCGGACTGACCAGACCCTGTCTACTAGACCCAGTCCAAAAAGTTCGGGCTCTGTCAGGTCTACCTTGTTCTAGTCAGCCTTGCTGGCTTGCGTGGTCTGCCAGGCCCACCCGGTTGGGCATGGCCCACCGAGCCACGGAACAGGTCCGACCTGCAGGCTGGGCACAACCCACCAGTTGGGCACTGTCTGCCTCCCTAAATTGAATAAGTGCATTTGGGCTCCCCAATTAGTGTCTCTAAGATGCCACTGCTCCCCCTTGACAGGTCATTCTGAATTTTTCAAGGGATCCAACCGCAGGTGAAGGTCCTCCCTCGGTCACAACTCGGAGCCGCGACCCTCCTCTGTGGTGTGTGGCCTACCGTCAACGCGTACAAAAAATTCCGGTTGTCCATATCCACCATGGTGCCTTCGGGTGCCATCATCCACTCATGGATGGTGAGATCCAGCCTCGTCCTCCTCCAGTCATCAGCATCATCACGCTGGTGGAGCATCCGCGGGCCACTGGTGGAGCTCGAGTGATCCGATTTCATTCTTTTCTACACCTACGAGCCACCCAAGATTCCTCCTATATCGTGAGGAATCAGGTTTCTCCTTTCTGATGTGTTTCTCAGTCGCCAAAAAATAATTCAACCAAGGAATAATTGGTTGAGGTTCTGGGCCTTGTTCGGTTCGGTATGCGCCCTTTCCATTAGCATTATAAAAAGGGGAGAGTTCGAATATCATCTAGAGAAGATGAATTAATAAAACTGAATGAATAGAAACAAATCCCAACCCTGAACTCAATGGAAGATGCTACATATGAGGAAGAAGGGTCATGGTTTAAATGTGTTCATCCATGCATATTGATCTCTGAATCGAATTCCCAATGGCATCGTTGAATCTTCATTCTTCGTTGGAGGAAGACTACACCATCATTTCATTGGAGGCTCCTATCAGTGATATTTAAAATCCATGTCAAATCTTTTTTTAAATAAGGGGTATGGAACCTCCCTTGTTGTGTTTCATTAATGTGGTTCTTTAATAAAACACATTGAATGTTCCATTAAAACATACAAGTGTAGTAGTTACAGAACCAATAGTCATATCATTAAATGACTCCCCTTCAAGCCTGAAATTACACTTTAGCCCTACCACTATCACTACATGTTTAAAAAAAATAACTCATGGAGTTATTTTATTATTAATTCTATATGCTCCAAAAATTATCTTTTTTATCTGACGCTTTCCAATCAATTATAAGATCTTACTAAGAGAATACTGATGTTTTGAATTCAGTAGTTCCATCGGATTTGTAATCCCACAACAATTTTAAAATATAGAAATCAAAGATGAAATGTTTACTGAATGCATCTATTTGTTTTTTCAAAAATTATGTTTCGGGCACTCTATGCCTCGGAATCATGGGCTTCCATTTTTAAAAAACTCATAAAAATACCAATTAATTATAAAACATTTCTAGAGAAAATTTTGGTTCATTACATCCTCAATAACATAGGGATTTATGTCTGTGAAATCCACAACAATTCTAGGGAAGAAATGGGGGTAATAAGCACGTATCTAGACCTCCCGCCTCCATGTGCTCTCCTGGAGGTTCTCTTCCAACCACTGAGCATGCACTAGAAGAATAAACCACCCATGAATGACCCGCTACTGTTGATCCTCTACCTCCAACTAGAACTCTCTGAATTTCACAACTTCGTCAATGTCCAGCTCACCCAGTCAATAACATTTGATAAATCATGCATGTACCTCTTCAATTGCGATTCATGGAAAACATTATACACTCAGTGCATCTGTGGAGGATGGGATAAATGGTACCCCAAATCATCCACTCTACTGAGGTTTTGTAATGGTTTGATGAACCTCAAAGATATCTTGTCGGCCTAGATAATTCTCCACAATCCTCGTCCGGGTGAGACCCGTAAGAAATCTTGGTCTCCCTCCATGAACTCCAAGTGCCTCCATATTTTATCGGTTTAGGACTTCTACTAAATATGTGAAGTCTTCATCCACTCATGGATGATTTTCACCTTCTCAGGGGTTACTCATAACAACTCTGGAACCATTAGTGCTGACTCCCCTGGGTCTACCCTACATAGTGGTGATCTCCACAGTAACCCATACATGGCCTGAAATGGTTCCATGATGATGGTGGAGTGAAAACTATTATTGTATATGAACTACACTAGGGGTAGGTGGTCCTCCCAACTGTGCCCAAAATCTAGGACACAAGCACAAAGAATGTCCTCAATATTATGTATGGTCTGCTCCATCTGATCATCTATCTGAGGATGAAATGTGATCCTCAAGCATTGTTGAGTCATGAATGCCTCCTAGAATGCCATCCCTAACCTGGATGTAAAACAAGAATTTTGATCATAGATGATCATCGATGGAAACTCATAATTATATACAATCACTTGTATATTATGGGATCCTTGTATCTCTTCTGATTTTTTCTCTTGGATGTGTATGAAGTGAGCTAACTTGGTGAGTTAGTCAACAATCACCAAGATGGAATTGGTCCCCCTGGATGTATCTGGTAGCCCTGTCCCAAAGTCCACGAAGATTTCATCCCACTTCCACTGCAACACCTCAAGTGGCTGAGTCAATCATAGTAGAACCTGGTGCTCATCCATCACATACTGACATGTGAGGCATCATGAAACGAACTCTACTACTTCTTTCTCCATCCTTGGACACTAGAACATATGCCTGATATCCTAGTACATCTTCTCCACACTATGATGTACAACAAAAGGTGATATGGGGAACTCCCTCAACACCTCCTCTCATAGTATAACTGGTACCATGGCGTGTCCTTTGAATGTGATGATGTCCTCCCCATCTTCAGAAAATCATTTAGGATCCCATCTGGATGATATGTTAGTACGTCGGGCCTCACAGTCAATGATCCCAAGTTGTGCCTCCCATACTCACAGCTGGAGTGTAAGAGTGATATTCATGGACTGGAGGTATGCATCTCCCTCACTATCCACGAAGGATAACCGCAACGCGTCTAGTTGATATGTTTCCTCACACAGAAAATCTATCCCAGACCTCCTACTAAGTGAGTCTACTACCATGTTTCCCTTCTCATGAGTATAAATATTTCTAAGTCATAGTACTCAAGGATCTCTACCCATTTCCATTATCATATGTTTTGGTGCTTCTGTAAGAAGATATACATGAAACTCTTTCGATCAGATTAGATAGTAAATTGTCCTCCCATCATGTTGTGATACCATATCTTCAATACAAAATCCATTACAGCTAACTCCAGGACATGGGTAGCCTAGTTAGGCTCATGTCTCCTTAGATTCTGTGAGCAGTAGGCGAACATGGATTTCTCATTCTTTATAAAAAAATCTAGTTTGGTCCCTAATGTGGTGTAGTATAACACATACATAACACCCTCTCTTCATTACCTCAATATAGGGACCATTGTCACTCTCTGCTACAACTCATGGAAACTCTTGTTGAATCTCCCTATCCAAAATAATGGTTTTCACATATTTTTCAATGATAAAAATTGTTCTGATAATCTAGAAATGTCAAGTACGAATCTCAAGTTGTTCATAAACAATCCCAGGAAACTACACACCTCGATCATGGTCCTGGGTTGAACCCAGTCAAACACTGCCTCAATCTTCACTGGATCCACCAAAACTCTATCCTCTCAAATAAAATTCCCCATAATTTGTACCTCCCTTATCAAAAATTGGCACTTCGATACCATAACATAAAGAATTTTCTCTTAGAGTGTATCATGAACTATCTATAGATGAGTGGAATGCTCCCCCTTTGACTCTGAGTACACAATGATGTCATCAATGAATACCACCACGAAGTGATTGAGATAAGGATGGAGGATCCTAACCCTGAGTCCCATGAACACTACCTGGGAATTGGTCAAACAATATGTAATCACCAAGAAATCATTTTGGACATAACAACACCTAATGGAAATCTTCAGAAAATTCAAATCTTGTACACGGAGCGTATGATAATTTTATTTGAGGTGTATATTCGAAAACCACCATGCACCCTTCAGTTGATCCAAGCGATCAACAATCCTCTGGAGTGGATACTTTTTCTTCACCATCACCGGATTCAGGTGATGATAATCCACACAAAGCCTCATGCTCTGCTTTTCCTTCATGGGGACCAAAATTGGAGCTACCCATGGAGGAACACTAGCATTTATGAACCCCTTCCACTGTAAGTCCTCCAACTGTATCCTCAACTAACCTAGCTCCATAAGATCCCTCTGATATTCAGTTGTATATATCAGAGTTGTCCCAAGGTACATGTTGATGTATATGTCTACCTCTCTATGATGAGGTACTCCTAGAACATCATCAAGAAATACATCAACATAACAGTCAACCTCTACATGATAGCTTTGACTCCCCTTATCAACTACACCAACGGTGAGGCTTTCCAACTGATGAGTGATCGGATTTACCCTCCTCTGATATTGTCCATCATGAGCTAAAAAAGTTCCCTTGTCACTAGTGAAGGGAAACCTAGTCCCATACTCAAAGTCAAATGACACTTTCTTCCTAAAAAAATCAATCTGAGCAAGGACAGTGGATAGCCAACCCATACCCAAGATGAGGTTGTAAGTCCTCGAATATTCTACTAACAGATTACAGTAGAATCTCTAACCACATAGAGAAAGCTCACATTGTCGGTACCGGTGCATAATCATTGAATCCTCTTCAATAGGAGTCTCCAATCGTAAGGATCAAGGCAATGTCTCTACAAGATTCTCGGAGATCCCAACTATTGTAGTGGAAATAAAATAGCGATTGGAAACTATTTCTATAAGAATTGTAGCTAGGGTGGAGTAAATATAGATCATAACTCGAATCATTACTAGAGAACTGTGGTAATTGGCCTCAGTAGGCACTATCTAAGCTCGTCCCTATCCACCTGCTCCCTAAGGTCGTGGTGGACCCCCTGGAGGTGGTGGCGTTAGAACCTCAAACCATGGACTAGCACCTGTTGCCTGGCATGCTCTTTTTATACATCTGCATCCTTGTAGGCCTCCCCACTCGTATCTATGACTCTTTCTTGGTGGTCCCTCAACTGTCTATTAATCATCAGTATAACATTTCAAGCAGTCACAATCAATGTTACCATGCCCACTGCATGAGTAGCACAATCCTCTCCTCTACTGACCTTCTCTGTCCCATGATATCCGCACAACAGAACCTATATCCTGGGGGTTTTTACATGATGGTCTATCCCACTTGGGCCCCTACCCAGTCAGCCTACTGCCTACTGTAGATGACTCATCCATGTATCATCCTATGGTGGCTCTCGATGTTGGTGCATGCTCAGCTAGAGATCCCTATACCAGAAGATCTCACTCTATCACTACAACCTATGTCGGTATGTTGACTGATATGATCAATGCTCTCATCTTCGATCAGAGACACTGCTCAAATTTCTAGGCCACGAAGAAAGGGTCACATACCATGTTGGTGGGGTAGTGTGAGAGTACAATGAATCTCTTTGAGTACTAGGATACAGCCAGGCTGCCCTCATGTAAGTGAATGATATCCTGAATTCACACAGAGCATAGAGTTGCTCAAATGAACTCTGCCCTGAAGAGGCTCTTGAAGTTCAACCAGGTGAGGGTCACCTCATAGTGCATCTAGGGAACTAGGATCCACCATCTCTATACTTTTCCCTGGAAGAGACTAGCAGCTAGTTTCAGTATCTGGTGTGCTGGTGTCCCAACTAGTCGTAAAACACTATCCACAGTTACCAACCATTCCTCATCCATCTGTGTCTCTATCTCTCCTCAAAACCTCTTATGCCTCTGCCGCTAGAACATGTGCAGCATGCTATGTCGGCATGCACTATCTTCTAGTGGGGCCAGTGGAAACAACTACCCTTCAGGTAGGGGTGCTACTGGTACACCACCTGAAGGTACCATCTCTGTAAGATGGCCTTATACGAAGACTCATTGCTTGGTGGGCCATCATCATGAACACTCTCTGGAATCCTGGATGATTGTCTATGTGGATGCATCCTACAAGGAAAAAAATTCCCCATGGTCAATAAGTTTATAAATGGTGAGCTGACTCAAAATATATCAAAAAATAAAAACATCTCAAAGTCACACACAATTCGTGTTTTCATGTATCGAGTCACAAATCAGAACCAAGGATCCTGGTGTATGGATACAATGGCTGCCACACCAACACTGGACTCGCCAATCTAAAAATCATACTATAAATACTTAACACCATTTCCCCATTTAAATGACCAAATACATAGTTCTTTTTTAGAATCGAGTTTTTTTATACCACTTTGTCATAACACGTCCCCTAGGGCCTGTGCTGTGACGACCCCAAGCCCACCTTCTATAGACTATGGGTTGCAGTCTAGAACTGGAATGGCATATCCTAAAAAATGGTAATTCCTTCCCTTTAAACTTGAAAACTCATAGACCAGGTACACAACAAGAATAAACCGTGTAGTATAACTGCTGAAGGTAAAAGTGTGAACTAATGATTTATTGGCCATAATAAAAACTCCACAAAAAGAAAATATCACCAAAAATTGAAAAGAAATCCTAAAGTCATCTACCTATGATCCTATCTGAATAGTAGGTACCACTTGTCACTGCCACTCTCCACGTCAACAGGTCACCTCCGTGCACCATCTAATCCAAAATCCATAACCTCGGTCAAATTTGTATGTCATCTGATCAAGACATAATAAGGTGATAGCAAAGCCCATGTTGGGGTGAGTACAAAAAAACCCAACAGGGACCTTGAGACCCCTGAAAGTCTCCAAGAAGTCCACAAAGGAAAAAACATAAAGCATAAACCCAATAACAAAGAACATGTAAAATAATCGGCTCAAACCAGGTATATACGATAAATAACAGGAATAATTATTATTAGTCATAAATCTAATTCAATTTATTCCATTGAGAAGTTCCACTACGGAATGATGAAGTAGTTGCTCTGTCACCAATCTACACTGGGTAGTATGTCACTGATTCACAAAGGGTTGTATGTAATTGATCCATAGAGGTTCATAAGTCATTGATCTACGATGGTACACTCTAAGGATGATTCTCATTGGGTCAGGCTACTGTTGATCCACATAGTTTCGTAAGTCGTTAATCTACATAGGTTTGTAAGTCTTCGATCCACGAAGAGTTGTAAGTTGTCGATCAATAGAGGTTTGTAAGTCACTGATCCACATAGGGTTGTTAGTCACTAATTCAAGATGGGTCGCTCTATGGTTGGTCCACATCAGGTCAACCTAATACTAATCCTCACAGGGTCGTTCTGATGCTGATCCACAAAGGGTCGTTCTGATGCTTGATAGCCATCCATAGGATTCCTGCACATGGTGTGCTTGAGTTTCTGATAAGTTACTCTTCAATATATTGGTCATACATTAACCACCACGAAGTCTCATGAAAATGTATCCTAAAGAGAAACCATGTCATAAGGTTTTTAATGAAACATACAATGTTCTGATCAGATGACCAGTCTGTATGTTATAGTCATTTTAGTTCCAAGGGCCAAGTTTTATTCAAATCTGATCCAACGCGGTCATACTATAATGTTCCCCAAAACACATGTGGAGTATTTCAAACTGACCGCCTCTTCGGAAGGGTTCCAACTCTATAGATGGTTCATGAAATGGAAATATGGTTTAAAAGAGAAAACCCTATAAGAGTAACTGGGCTGAAAGTGGTTTGGGTCTAGTCCGACCCAGTCTGGCCTGCTAGGTCGTGGTCTCGGCCCGACCCACGCAGCTAGGAGTGGCCCATTGGGCCGCAGAATCAGACGGACCTACAGGCTAGGCGTGGTCCACCTCCACGACCTGACTAAGTCCATTCAGGCTCCCCATTTTGCGAGGCCTTGGTGGCACCTCTCCACCTGACCGGTCGGCATGGAACCATCAACAGCGGGACCCACATGCATAGGTCTTCCCTTCATTTTGGATTAGTTCCACGACCCTCCTATGCATGTTCCGCCCTTCGCCGACTCTGGCAACATAGTCTGGTTGCTCTTGTCTGCCGCATCACCTTCATGTGCTGCCATCCCCTTACAACTTCTTAGATATGGTCGCCGCCTCCTCCGATCGCTGGGACCACCGCACCGATAGAGATTCTTGGGGGCCACCAATGGATCTCCAGAGGTCAATTTGATTTCCCATCAGAGCCTATGGGACACTCATGGTTATTCCTACACTATAGGGCCCTTGGTTTATCCTTGATTCTATATTTCTCTATCGACCACAATGAATAGAACCGAAGAACAATTGTGCAAGGATCTGGGCCTTGTTTGGTTCGGCCTGCGCACTCTGCCTTAGTGTAATAACAAGGGGATAGCTCAAACATCATCAAGAGAAGATGAATTCATAAAAATATTAGAATAGAAACAAACTCTTACCTTGAAATCATTGGAAGATGTTGTGGATGAGGAAGAAGGGTCATCATTTGGAGGTGTCCGTAGGCATTATTCGATCTACGGATTGAATTTCCAATGGCATCGTCGAATCTCTATTCTTCACTAGAGGAAGACGTTGTTGACATTTTGTTAGAGGTTCCTTTCATGTGTATTAAAAACCCATGCCAAATCATTTTTTAAATAATGGGTAAAGAACCACCTTCGTTGTATTTCATTAATTTGGTTCTTTAATTAACCACATTGAATGATCCATTAAAACCTATGAGTGTTCCGGTTACGCAACCAAAGGTCATGTCATTAAATGAATACCATTAAAGCCTGAAGTTACGCTGTGGACCAGACACTATATCTAAATGGATAAATGAAAATAAAATAACTCAGAGATTTATTTTATTATTTTTTTATAATGTCCAAAATTAACTTTTTTGTCTGACCCATGCCGGTTGAAGTTAAGCTTCACGTACGCGAATCTCAGCAATGATAATTCAATAGTGGCCTCAAAATTTTAATCCGAAAATAATTTCAAAATATAGAAATATCCGCTCGAAATATTATTGAACATACATTAATAGAATTCAAAATTTCTTTAAGGGAACTCCAGGACTTGGGACCATGTGTCATTAATTTTCACAAACTCGTCATCATCTCAAATATTTTTAAAAAATATATTATAACAATGACTCCAGATCTTTACTGGTGTGGAAGGATGTGAAATCCTTATAAGGTCTTAATTATCCTAAAAAATCCTTCCATGTGCTATGCATCAGCATCTTCATCTGGTATTATAGCTCGTTTTTTCAAATGGAACATCTAAAGGACCCACATGTAGCTCGTGTCCTAAAACCTCCAGAGTATGATCATTTCCACTCTTTAGTTGTACAAATCGATGTTTTTGTGGTGGAATGACTCTATAATGTCAACCAGACATCTCATTTTGAGATCATTTCCATGGTTATCCATTCATGAGTTCTAAAAAGAAACAAAAAAATAACCTCAAAGTTACTCAAAATAGACTACATGGGTTATAAAAACCATACACAGTGTGTAACCTTATGTCTTTACAATTTTATGTAGTCCTTTAGGTCCGGGAATGTATCAACCCTTGGTACTCAGCATGTTAGATGTGTACACAGTATGGACCCAAGTCTCCCCTCTTGGCCATATACTCCCATATGACCATATTCACATGGCTTCTTCCTGAGTAGCAACACCGTGTTTCTCAAAAGTACATATTTTTTTACTTGTGAAACCAACTATCATGTGACCTTTCTCACAAATTTGGACACATGATCTCTTAATTAATTGGGTATACAACGATAAAAGGTGTGTAATCATGAAAAAAACATCCTTCCTTGAATAGGAAGAGCACACATCATGTTAGGCTAAACTACACGGCATGTAAACTTGGTTTTTTAGGATAGAAACTCTAGATTCCAATTAAAGCCCATGTTTTTTTAAAAAACCAACTATTGTCATACCAAATTTTGAAATTTGAAGACCCATACTCTTTGTGAACCAATTTTTGGCACCCCATCATAATATATCACAATACAATTCTATAAAAAATCCTGAAACATGACCCAACAAATTCTGATCCAAGAGGGATTATAAACCTCATGGACCATCTTTTGTTGTTTATCCAATTTTAACAGTTTAAAGTACTAATACACCTATCATAAATCTAGGTATATATATTATGGTACCTATCAAAACAACATTAAAATATAGAGTGAATTCTATCACAACAGTATGAAATCAATTGTGCTCCTATGTGGCATTGTAGGAATGCATGGTATGCGTATTTTAACAAGTTACTATATGATTCATGAGATGGAATATCATATTATCATTGTTTATCGACAAAATATAAACAAAAAATATCAATAATAACAAAAAAACATGTGTTTCAACCAATTCACAAATCGAATCAACTATAACAACTCAAAATTGAAATATCACATGTCAATTCGAGGCAATTTGGCCTTTCCCTAAACATGGCTCTAATAATCTTAGGTACATTTATTAGAAAACTCTATTTCATTCCTATACTCATCTAATATTGCTAAACATTAAAGAATTCCAGAAAAGAAACATCATATGATCCAAATTTATAACGTCCCAGATATGAATGCCACTAAAAGGTTCCCCATTCCCAGTTTGGTGATATAGACTCAAGTGCATTTCCCCTAACTCCAGGGGTTGTTGGAAACCTACAAGGGAATAGGTGTTACAGTGGGGAGTCTATACAATTCTTGGCAGAGTGTAACACACTGAAAGAATAATATACAATAGCAAAAGAACTAAATACCAATAGTTGAAGTTTGCAATGGAGGGCTCAAAATAGAGATAACCAAATGTAATAACATAAAATAGATGATGATTTATGTCCCATGTTCTAGGAATATAGAAACCACGTGATACACTGAAAAAATGTACAAGATAAAATACCAATGTAATGAAATAAAAAACAAATCTTAGAAGCATCCAAAGCCTCAACTTGGTCCATTGATCACATGCTCATAATCAACATCTCATGTACCTATAGAAGGTAGCTTTCCCTTATCAACACATTTAATCATAATATCCTTATAGGCCCAAAAACATTACCCAAATAGGGTGTGAGAAATAAATACTATTTAGAAACCACCCAAAGATCAATGCATATCTGTCTATGAGTATATGAAATATTAATATTATAAAAGTGGTAGAAGTAAACTGGGTTTTACTCAAATGTAAAAAAAATTGTACAAGTATAGATTTCAATTTATCCTATTCATGTTCAAAAGAAAATTTTATTGTATTGAATTACAATTATCTCTAGGTTCTTCCTCAACCCATTAATCCCCCATATAATTTACGCAAAACTTTTTTCTCTAAAGATCTACTAAACAAATATAAGGGAAGGGTGAATCCAAGCTAATGCTTTGACTTGGTAGATGTATCATAAGTCATCCATTTCAATATTCAGTTCATAACGTAACCCTCGGGCATAGAAAAAACCTCTCCCATTGGTATAGAACAATTGTATCTGCACGCATAGAAAAACCTTTCCCCTAACAGAGAAAAACCTCGCCTACATGATTTTCATCATTCATTCATGGCCAAGCCTGGTATGTAAGGAGTTCAAAATGTGTCACGGTAAAACCTAGTATATAATTATTTCATCATTAAAACAACACATGTAATATACATTCTTACATCGTTACCAAATATAAAAAAACGTCACATTTAGATCAAATATGTTAAAAGCCTTTCAAGTAATCTGACCATTACCAAGATTAACAATTATGAACACACATGGGAAATTCACTTCACAAGACAAACAAGTGAATTAAACTATAAAATGATTAATAAACTTTTTATCTAACATGGAAAAGCAGATATTTTATCTAATACCATTTTTAATAACCCTAAAAAGAAAAAAACGCATTCCAATAGGAATCCTAGGCCAAATGGATAATCATATATTATATGAGGGAACAACACCTATGGGTGTCCCCAATCACATTAGGAAAACTCAACCATTATTTAATTCACTCAATAAATTACCTAATCAACATTTGGAAATAAAATGGTTCAATTACATTCATGGTGATACCCTAAACATGGGCTCACAGACTCTGACACATATAAACAATAATAATATTCACGACATGCACTATACCACCTACCTCGTAGTCAAAAATACTCTTATCATCCAACATTATCCTCTAATTTGACATAGAACATGATAGATATACAAAATGAGAATAAACTCTCAAAATTCGATAACATGGTTGAGAGACAAAAAAACACAATGAATAGTTTGAGAGGTGTCAAGGGTGTGTTGATTGGGTTCCAACACATCTGACTGCAATTGAATCAATGTTCGGATGACGATTTGGGAGCCAAAATGATCTCCCTCGTTATTGATTAAGAGAACCAGTCCATCCCTCTATCAAGAAATGATTAAATGAGGCTGTTTATAGTTCTAATTGTTTTTACCAAATACACTATTCATAATTTGAATATTCCCACCATGTATATTCCATTTTTTTGTCCATTCTTTAACATTATATATATGTAATAAAATGTCCTACTGACATCAATACACAATGTGTATTATGATTACATGGTGTGTAACCATATGTCACATTGAAGAACAGTCCAATATTAATCCTTTAACAACTTTTCTCTATTTTTCTTAAATTCAAACTCAAATGAAATGATCTATACTTCAAAGGAAGAACTGTTTTCTTACAAAACTATATCATTTTTTACATAAAATAGAAGAAAATAATTCATACCATAAATAAATACAATAAGGTATTTTTTAAACAATTTTCATCCCCTAGCACTTCATGCGTGGAGTCATAATCTCTAGAGAAGAAATTTTAAACTTCTAAATGTTATTTAAATTTATAAATGAGATGGGAGAATTTAATTTTTGAAATTATATTTAACAGAGACCATAAAAAAAGAAAAATCATAAATAAAATGGAATTGGATAGATAAAATATATTCTTTCATGTGATTTGAATAATCTTAACGCTATCAAAATATGATAATTGGTTTACACAATAATAGTAATAAATACATCAATATTATATAATAGGGTTGTTAAATATCACATTACTTGAATTTTGATATTATATCCTTATCTTATGTAATGTAAAACCATTAAAAAAAGAAATGCGTCATTTCATGATAAAATTAAAATTGTCATTTTATTGAATATATCCATTTAAATTATATAATACAATAATATTATAATAATTTTTCCCAAATTTAATATCCATTATAAATGAAATCTCAATAAATATAATTAATCACTTTAAAATTCATCCCTGAAAACCACAAAGGGGGTCTATGAAATTTAAATTAAAAAACCCATAAAATTTTAAAATCACGAAGTTATCCATAACTCTATAAAATGCACATGAAATCATTTTATTCTCTAATGTTGTCGAATGCAATATCCGATAAAAAATTTAAGTACTTGGCATAAATATTTATATATTCTACTAATGTTAAACTAGATTTAACATTATTACATTCCCCATGATATATTATGAATTTATATTTAGAGAGATAGTACAAAAATCTTATATAAAAATCTCATATTTTACAACACAGAAATTTCATATATGTTTCTATATTTACCCAAATTTAATTATTTTAAAATAAACCACTCTTTCTATTGATAACAAAATTCCATAACATTCAAAAGAATATATTATTTTCCCATACCCATCCTTAAAAAACAATTAAATAATTAAAACAATGGATGAGAAATGTTTTTGAAATGGATATACAAATAAATAATAAAACCATTAAGGCAAGAATATTAAAAAAAATGACCTTTTCAAAATAGTAAATTCTCTAAATTAACAATTTTATACCCTTGAAATAATTTTATATACAAAATAAATTTTATAAAACAATTATATGGTAATAATTAAATAAAATTAATACTCATACTATTTATATGATATCATGAAAACCTCATCATAAAATTTTTAACAATGTTTTAATTTTTATCCTTTAAAAGCATCATATATATTCGATTGAACCTAAAGTCATTATCTAACCCTGAAAAATAACATGATTCCTAGAAATATGGTTTTAAATAATTGATATAATATATAGGATACCTTGGACATAATTTCCATATATCTCTTACAATCATTCATACATCATAGAACCACACATTAATGGTTTATCATGGACCCACCCATCATTGGGTAATAAAGTAACCACATATCTATGGTTTTTAATGTTACCAACTATCATCATATGAATTACTAAAAACCATAACACAATAAAAACAAATAAACGATTTTATTTTCTAGTGGTACATTAAATTAAATATTCTCTACATCCATCAAGAAAATATGTTCAGATTTTGAACTATTCGATCCATTAAAATATATCTCTATATAACAATCATGTATGAAAATAAGTAAATTTTTCATTGAATAAAACATTATTCATTTTAATTAAATACAAATAAAAGAATGTATATGTCCACTTGATTATTTTATCTTTATATTGTTTGAATTAGAACATTCATTTTTTATTTTAGTTTAGAACATCTTAGTATTTAATAAAAATATTCTTTTATAAAACCTCTTAAAAATTTTCAACAAGGAATTAAAATATATTTTATTATTTTATGTCCATAAAAATAAATCTAAAAATATTTTTTAAATAATATATATATGGAATAAAAAAAGTATAACGGAAGCATTAATAGAAAATTTATAAAATAAATTATATTACATTAAATCTTAAGAAGATTATTTATTTCATTTCAGATTATAATTAATTAAAATACGCTCAAAAATTAACATTATAAATCCTTTAAGAGTAAATAATAACTTTTCAGAAGAATTTTTTATGGGCATGGTAATGAAAGAAATAATATTTAGAAAATAATAGTTTGACATATTTTAAAAAAGGTTTTTAGAGTAAAATGCCTCATTCCTTGAATCACACACGACATGTGAGTTCACTATATTCAGGAATAATAAAATAGTTTATGTTATTAAATTCATTTTGAACCATTTTAATTTTTATATTTTATCTCACTTATCATAATGTTATGAAAATTTATTAATAATTTAATTTGACATCCAACGTCTTGATGATATTGGGTTCATTAGCCCAAAATGCCTTCGGTGGGTTGACTATGGTCAAAGAGGTAATAATTACAAAAACACTATAATAATAATAATGAAATAATTATTATATATATATATAAATTAAAATTTTAAATCACGAATTTTAATATGTTATGAAAAATTAACCATGATGAAATCTTGTAGATAGTATGCCTTTTGTACGTATAAATAACTTTTTTATTTTGAAACTATCATGTTGCAAGGAAGGTAAATATTATTTAACCATTAAATATTGATTATAATATCATATATATCATAATAATTAATTATAGAGAACTTTATATATTATCCAAGTGATGTGGTGATTAAAAATGAATGACATTGCTTTGTGGATGTAGTGGTCCACACATAAACACAAATTATTTAATCATTTTTAATGAATGTAAATGTATGACGGAAAATGATATATTAAATTTCAATAATGATAAATAATTAAATGATATATTATTTAAATACAAATTACTTCCTTATAATCCTTCCATGATAGATAGTATTGGAAAATAAATTATCTCTATTTGTGAGTTTGCAGTCCTCCATAAAAATGAATGGTGGTTTTATTACCCATTTTATGGAAGATTAGATGGACATAGGTTATGAAATTAACATAATAACATCTCATTATATAATCGATATATGTGATAATATTTTATGATGTTTTATAGTATTTTAATTATTTCAATGAAGAAATAAAACTGCAACATTTTGTTAAAACTATATCCATTGTTCGGATGGTCATATTTGATTAACACCAAAAGACATATAATATTCATATTCATACTTTTATAAGGCCTCTATATTGTGGGGTGGGATCTTTTTATGGGATTAATATATATATATATATATATAGTCTTAACTAAATTATGTTTGATTGATGTTGTAAATTTAATAATAAAAGAGATTTTATATGAGAAGGGAGTAGCATTCTTGAAATTTCTATATTTATTAATATAAATTAACTTTCAATACCAAAAGGATAAAATCTAATTTATATAAAATACAATATTCTTATGGTCCAACATAATCCCATCCAAAATAAAAATAACCATGTATAAAATATTTTTTTACACTTTTTATTGGTTTTGAACCCCATCTTAACCCCTTCCAAACATATCATGAAACAAAGTACACATAATTATTGGGGGCAGAAAATTTTGTATAAAAGGAAAAAGGTCTCCTAAATATTCCATTATTTATATTTTAAAAGATATTAAAATAATTTGAATGAATATAATATATTTATGAATTAGGAACCAGTTAATAATATATCAATTACTATAAAATATAATTAATGGTAATTTATAGAACTCAATGTTACATTGTTTCCAATAATATCATGAAAACAAATTAATTTATAAAAAAATATTTATTTAAGTCCCTAAAATAATAAATTAGTATTCGAAATTTATGGATCACATAATTTATCTCATTTCATATTACATTAATAAAATTTATCTAATTTATGTAATATTTTAAATTAATTTAATAATTACGATGTCATCATTGAGTTAGTATTTTAGGTAAATATTTATTAACTAAAAATTAAAAATAAATCATCATTATTATGATAAATAATACATATTTCATGTTAATATTTATAACAAAAAATATATTCTATTTTTTCTCATGGTAAAAATATTATTGTTATTAAACAATAGATAGTGACAATTTGTGAGATTTCATTAAATAAAATATTATAATGGTCAAAATAACACCCTAATGAAACGAAAAATACATATAACCAATTATTGGATTTTTATACATGATAATTAATCAACCAATAAAAATAAGGAAAATTTTACTATCATTTTTATAGTCTATATCATATTATCGTTATCCATTATTTATCCACATTACCCTTTAACATGGTAAAATATATTTCAATGGTTATAATTCCAATTAAAAGAAAATATGTGGTGGATATTTTACAAATCCATCCTATTGATTTCAAATTTTGATAACATTTTTAAAATTTGATAATAATGATTTTGTATAAAATAATTCAAAATTAAATAGGAACAAATCAACAAAAAATGATTTTAAGAAAAATCAATAATTTCGGTATAAAATGTTTTTCTAAAAAAATAATTATTAATTTAATTTTAAAAAGTAAAATGTAATTATTTTTTTTAAAAAATAATATTTATATATTAAAAAATAATCCCAAAATAGAATTTTAATTTCTTAATAAAAATAAATACAATATTATACACAATGAAAATAATTATATTTCACCCTTCATTGAAAAATTTATCTTTTCAGAAAATTCGAAAAATATAACATTATGAAAATATTTTATTCTATTTTGATAAATGAACATAAATTTATCGAATAAATTTTATAAATATTTCAAATATTATGAATAACATTTACCCAATAAATAAAAAAGTCAATTTTAAAGAAAACATATTTTTTCAAAATAAAATGACCTTAGTATAAACTGAGTTCGGATTTAAGAAGAATTACTCAATAAATTTTTATTGATTATTACTTGTTTATGTATTTCATAGTGTAGTTATTATAACTCATCTTAGAAAATATTAAAGATAGGTAAATACAATAAAATTTAGATTGAAATATTTCATTATTTATTTATTCTTGGATTGGCTTATTTTATAGGCTATAGAAAATAATATTATTTTAATAAATTATCAGGATATTACATCCGTAATGTGTTATAATACTAACTTAAACAAAATTATTTATAAAAAATACAATTGGATCACAAAATTGTTTTTTTGTTGTTGAAATAAACCTTAAATCATTAAATTCATGTAACTTATTTTACAATTTCAAAATTTATATTTAGTCCTTTTGTCAGAGGGGGGTTTTGAAATTTTCTTTGCATCATTCACTTAGTCAATTATACACTCATTCCCTATAACAAGAATAACACCAAGAAAACAATAAGGATAAAAATCCACGTATTTATTCACTACATGAAAAAAATAATGTTAACATTTTGTTTCCCTTAATGGATATGTGCTATGTTACTTACACTTTCGCTATTATTCAAATTCATGGAATCATGATAGGTTATAAAATGCCTGAAATCACTAAATATAACATCATTATCTCTATAATGTATCATATAATGATTAGTGGAATGATATTCCAAAAAAAGAATAGAATCAAGCTCATTAATGGATAGTGTAATATGTTTTGAAGGAAAAAAATAATCCCACTATAATGAAATGAATATTCCAATAAATCCTGATCAATTTAAAATTCCACAATGGGTATCAAGTAAAAGTTATATCTAATATTCATGTGGTTAAAATATTATTTTAACAGAAAATTTCCAATTAATTAATTCATTTGAATATTTAAATTCAATCAATGAATCATCATATTTTATATGAATATGTATTTTAAATTTCGCCTCTTCCATAGATGGATTTACATGAACTGTATTAGTTGAAAATGATTTTCCTAAAAAACATTCATCCAATCATGATGATTTATACAATTAGTAACTCAAATAATATATGGATTAGTATAGTTTTTCAACTCAATGACATTATAATGTTTCACCAATGGATGACTATCTATTACCTAATTCATTGATTCTTAATATTTTTCCCTTATACACTCATGAGGCTTATTAAAAAAATTCGACATATGTAACATATTACAAATCCAATAAAACACACCAAATTGATACCCACACATCTTACATGATGTGTCCATAAATCAATATTTTATAGTGTAATGATTCATATTTTCTTACTCGCTTCATCACTTCTAAGTCATGTCATCTCAAGGCACATAATTATCAGTAAACTCAATTTATTATTTCTCAGGAAAAACAATGTTCTCAAAAATTTAAAATTTATATCCCAAAAGATTTCATATTAATCATAGTTTAAATACTAATTAAAATAATTAATGTTTATTTTCATGGTAGCAAGTAAAATTTGGTGCCCACATATCCAATGTTTGGAAAATTTCAACATACAAGGTTAACAAATGTTTCTTTTACTCACTCAATTCCAATAATTTTTTCTCTATTATGGTTTGAATGGACCTCATGAATTAATTAAATAGGTTAATATAATTAATTATATCACACTACATGGAATCAATAATATATATCTATCTATTTATTTTTACCAATGACCAAAATTGATCACCTTCACCTATGAAATGGAAAGTAGATTAGGATTCCCATAGATTTTATAAACATTGAATGACTTTCTATATATTTTATAGAAAACTGATCTATAATTTAACTTCAATTGGATATAAATTTACAGTAAATATTAAAGGGTTCTATTTGATAAAATGTTCATCTATATGCATCTTCTATTGTGGAAATGTTTTCTCTATAACATGGATTAACCAAACATTTAAAATATATTTCAACTGATCCATCAATAAAAAGTGATTAGTTAAAATTTTACTTACTTTTATTTCTATTTTTTAAGATATTCTCTTATAGATAAAATAATATATTAGTATCCATATGTATACTATAGAGAACCACTATTAATAAACATAGATTTGAGGAGTTTTTATTTTCACCTTTAATTGCTAAATCTTGTAAACATGAACACATAATTGAATACCTAAAGGGTATTATATTCATATTTTCTAAATCTCTACTGATATCTAACCATTCTCTATGATAAATAATATAATGACATGATCCTTATTTAAGTAATAATATATTTTCTCAAAAACAATTAATTTTTTCATACTAAAACATCATTTAAGTATTGTTTTTTTATTTTTATCCTCTAAATTACAATAAATCCCCACACATAATAAAGTGGTAACTTCCTTAAATTATCCTATTTTTCTAAAATATAATAAATTTGAAATGAAATTCATGTTCTTTTTATGAAAATTCGAAACAACTATTTACATGATTTCTTATTTATTCCTGTTATCTCTAAACATTATGTAAAAAATTTTAATTGATAATAAATAACATGAATGGAAATAAAATAAATGAATTTCCTATTCCTTGGAAAACTATGAAAACAAATAATTTTTTTAATCTTTTCTCAAATTATTCATATATTGCATAAAATAAATTATATCAAATGGGGGAAAACTTTTTGTTCATTATAAAACTTTTAAAACCCATACTATTAAAATTAAATCACTATAAAAAATTCAATATTTTTATATTCATAACCTATATTTAGTAATTTTGGAAATAAATAGATACATGTTAAATGATTAATAGAAACATCCAGGACAAACAACCTCCTTCCATATAATTGAATATGAGGAAGATTGCCAATTACATTGGAGAGCTATATCGAGCTCATCAATCGTGTGATCAATTTCACGATTACCCATCATATAGGATTTATCGAGACCATCTATACTGAAAAATAACTATCAAATAACCTATCATGAAATAATAGTTTTTTATTTTTCCACATAGTAAATAAATCAATAGAGAAACTCGTTGTATCCCATTACAAAAGGATATTCTATTTCAATATAAAATTATGGAGAAATGTATATTTGTTTAATAAAAATTATTAAAATGAAATAATTCCGAGAAGTTTGGGAATATGATATTATTTAAAAATTACATTTTCTATTAGAGGATTAAATATATTTAATAATGGCTTTGAAAATAGTAATAAGTGGGAAATACATGTATATTTAAATAAAACATTCATTTTTTATTTGGTAATGAATGTCATACCATTCTATAGAAATTTTTTAAATGTTATATCATGAAACAATTGATATAAATTAAAAAAATTGGCATTAAATGTTATTTATAACATATTTTTATCAATATAAATATTTTAAAAATACATCTGAATATGGTAATAGAGGATAATTATTTAGAAAATAAGTTCATTAAAAAATATAAATATGGAATTAAGGTGAGGTATCCTATAACTCAAGCCTGACTTGTCACAATATTTCATTGTATAACTAAATTATAAAAATATATTATTTATTTAATTTCAAAAAAATATTTAAAAAATTTATCATTGCATTTATATGAATTATAACCTAGTCATATTTAATTAGACAATTAATTATGATCAGATCATTTTTTTAGGATATTGATCCCATACGTCCATGATGTTATTAAAAGTATTTCAATGACAAATTGATCATGAAATAACAATTTAAGAAATTTTATCGAGTTATAATAATTATTATTTTACATTAATTATAAAATTGAAACCATCCCTGAAATATTATTCTAAAACTGAATTATTTTACCACACGGAGATGGTAGCTCATACTTACACATGACTAACATATCCCTTTTTTAATGAAATTAGGGAATTATCGTACTTATACGTTTATCATTATATAATTTTCATTATATCATAAATATCATAATTTATATTTAAACACACCAATATATTCCAACCAAGATAGGTGGTCTACATGTACGCATGAACGATGGTAATGATTTTCAATGAATGTCATAAAAATAACATAACATTTTATTTAACATTATATAATTAAATTTATGTCATATATAACAAGTCATCTTTTTATGGTTCATTATTATGTGTAAAATGAATTCAATGAAAAATTAAATACATTGCATTCCTGAAGTGGTGGTATTCACATACACATAAATGAGGTTTTCATTTTCTGTTTAATGATTAAGTTGATATCGATTATCTTTAAAATATAAACAATTAATTTTATTAAAATTGGATTAAAATATATTATTATATTAACTATATTATGGGAGTATTAATGGAGACAAAATTAGAAATAAATAAGAAAACATTATGTTAACTTCTATACCTATATTTCGGAAAAACTCTGTATAGTTCTACCTAATTTCATTATAGGATGGTGTTATGATTCGAAAAATATTTCTAGAATAGGAATATAGATGTCAATAAGGTATTATGTTATGATATTTTTTAAGAAAGAAGACATTTATATTTATAGAAATATAGATAATAGGATGTTCTTTTATAAGTGAGGGATAAGTGGTACTTGGAAATTTTCCAAATATTTAAATATATTATATTTATAATCGTGGAAAATATATCCAAAATTAATAAATATATTATTTTTATGAATATAATTTTTTTAATAAAATAATCTGTAATAATAATTATAATAACAAATTATTATGATATACTAAAATTAATTAATTAAATTTTAAAACCAATAATAAATATAATTGTTCTTTTAAATTTATGTGACCAATGATATTTTTCTTAAGAAGCGACATTTTTTATGATACCCCCCAAAATATAAAATTCACTAAGAATTCATTGAAATAACTATAAGATAGTAATGAATTGATGATATAAATTGATTTATTTTATAAAAATGAAAATTATAAATGATTTTAATAAATCATTTTAATAAAACTATATTATATTTGTAAAATATTTATTGTAAATAAACTATTTCACTTTTTGTTGGAATTTTACTAAATATTATTATAAAGAATATAAATATATAAAATAAAACTAATTATTTTTAAGAAACCATGTAATGTATTTTCTACAAAATTACGTGGGTATTAACAGTGATTCTTTAATTAGAGAGAGTACAATGAAATTACATTATCGTTTTTCTTAAGGACAAAATCCGATCCATTTTCTAAATAATCTCTATATATTACAAAACCTTCAAAACTACCTGGTAATGAACGTGATGGAATATTGAAACCCCATATTTATTACTTCCAGGAATCATAAATCTTATTTCTTCTTTAAATGGACATTCTATCTATTCCATGTATGATTATTTAGCATATTTTAAATTCATGATAAATTTCTCACAAAGCTAGACTAATATCTTGTTAGCCCAAATAAACTATGGATCTATATTACACTGATATATATTGTAAATATAATGATGAAATCCATATTTCATAGATCTAACAGTATTCTCTATCTTGATATCACCTTAACTAATAATTTTTATTTATACATAAATAACATAAACATTAAATATATGTGATAATATTTAACCTCTATTAATGTATAAAATGTTTTCCATAAATGATATTTATATTCTTATTGTTTATATAAATGATTAATAATTTCATTTTAAATGAAACACATAAATTAATGATGGAAGTTTCTAGATACTCTATTCATTAGACCAATAGAGATAAGAGGATAATTCTTATGTCCAAAGGGCAACACAAGATATTTTCAAGTCCGAACATCATATGGAAATTAGTCTTGAAAATATCATCCAATTTAAGACTTAAATTAGAATATCTACATAAAAAAGAAAATTTTTTATATGTATTTAACTCATCTTTGAAGATTAAATATTTCATCAATATTGGGTAGGGGATACTTTTTCATGATCTTTATTTTATTATGGCCATTGTAGTTAATGAAGACACACATTGAGGTGTCATTTTTTTGGAAAAAGGATTGGTGTTCCCCCAAAATGAATCACTATGTAATATAAACCATATTTCTACATTCTCATTTTGATTATAATTTAATTACATCAATTAAATGGGATAAAATATACAGAGACATATTGATATATACATGATCTAATTATGTGTTAAATTTGAAAGCTTAACAATATAATTATTGAGATGACTATTTAGTTCATCCAAATAAACCTCATTCTATTATCAAGTCATGGTAATTTTATCGACATGTAACTTATTTATGGGAATCATAACCTATATTTTAGAATATCAATCCATAGAGAGATCATAATCATCCATGAAATATTAATTGATAATATTTTTTGCGATATTAACTAATAATTTTTATCATCATAATTTATATGTTATCTATATATAGAAACCCAATCCATACCACGCATTATTTTAATACAACTATAGGTAGAATCGATATATTTTTAGTAAATATTTTCCTATGATACAATATTATTTTATGTTTATATATCTTCAACACAATCATCATTACACATAGGATTTTTTAAACATATTAATACATAATTTTTTTTTAGGGAAATAATATTTTCAACAGAAAATTTGTGTGGCCCAATATTATTAGGATCCTAATTCAAATTATAAGTTTGATGATATAGTGTAATGGATAATTTTTTCATTACCTACTTTATTATTATGGTCCACCTATGTAGTGCTGAATTTATATGGTCTTCCTTGTTCCCATGGGTTTTGATATTTCATGGGTCTATTATATTCATTTAATATTAGGTATGGGAACTGATTCTCATTTTTTCCAAGATCCTTTATTTGTAATCTTGGAACTGTTGGTGGTATCCTAGTTGGGATGTTCTTCTCATAATATATTTTAATTTTCTACTTAGCAACCCATTGGAATTATATTCTTCGTTTACCATTATTCCATACATAAACCACATCTTTGTACTATTTTTGGTATTACACAACATGGTATATTATCTTTTTTATGTGGGGTAGTAAAAGTATCATTCCTCTTAGCGACTTATCATTAGACTCTCTATGATACTATATATTTCTTTTTCATTTCTCTATAATAAAAATAGTCTATAGATTAAATTTCTAACTTAAAAATAATAATAAACAATATATTCATTGATTGAAATATCCTTTATTGTCAATAAATCTCAAATACTATGCTTTATGTTAGTAAATAAGTGGTGGATACTACTTTCAACAATTGATAAAAACAAGAGTTATACCTCATGATTCTCATGATGATTTCATTAAATATTCTAATATATTCCACCAAATTTTGATTAAACTCTATTAATTCACACTCTCTATACAAGATAATATTTTAAGGATATTACATTTTAATGAATACATTCACAAATATCTATCATTTAATAGTGAAAACTTCCTCATTTTAAATTGTATTCTCAATGAGGTGGAACTAATTATAAGGAAACCTGACAACCTATAATTTCCCAAATATTGGTTATTTTATCATACATTTAGACATATCAGAATCTATTTTACCAAATATATCTCATCCTAATTCCCAAAATTAAATAAACAAATCCATAAACTAGTAAACCTTAATTTGATATAAATAGAGCTTCCATTAGAAAATATTGATTAATAATACATTAAATATATTAATTTATATATTAAATCACTCAACCTTTCTAAAAAAATGAAAGATAGGTTATACATATTATATATCATATAAAAAACATTAAACCATAAAATATGAAAAAAATATTATAATTCAACCCTTTTTGACCCACATCAAGATAAGACATTTGAAATAATCATATTTTTAATCATGGGAAAAGAAATAAACAAAGGAGTCTTCCCAAATTTTTAGTATATGGTACTTAATAATTCAATATTATGGTAAGATAATTACTTGTTAAAAACCTGAATATGATAGAAGTCAGTTATAAATAGATCAGTGGAACGTAATAACACATTTATGTCATCATAGAGTCATAGAAAAAATTAAATGTATTATAAGCATAAAATAGTAATCTCGATTCCTAGAATCTTGAGATAATATTAAAAAATATCCTTGAATATATGACCAGTTATAGTTTAAAAAATTATATGAAGTGAAAATGAACTTATGGAGGTGGAAATCATATGAATAGGATAACCTTATGAGAATTATCATTATTCAAACTCATTTTAGAATAAATAAATTATTTTAACAATAGGAAATGTTAGCAAACTCATTATGCAGATTCTATAGTGGAAAAACACATTACCTGCATGATTTACTATCTCCCTATATAAAACACATTAATATTGAATTATATGGTGATATAAAAATTAACCTATAAATATAAATAGATATGTTTTCCATAGAAAATAAAGCATCGTCATACCATAATGAACCCACAAAAGGTGAAATGGATTCATAAACAATTAAAAACACAAAAATTGACATGAATTTATGAAATAATATTAATCAAAATGCCCCAATTTAAAATGGCATTAAATCTATATAGATTATTTAGGGAGATAAAAATTACTTCATAATAGAAAATACAATGATAAACAGATTGTTATACATTGGAAAGGTTTAAAAAACCAATGAATCATTTTAAAAAATATATATATTTAAATTATTTTCAAAAAAAATCATTGGGGAAAATAATATTTTTGAAAATTAATTTTAATATATTCCGAAATTTTTTATTATTAAAATTGATCAATGGTTATAATAATAACTCTATAGTGGAATGTATAATTTTTTAACTTATAAATAAATTTATTTATTAAATTTTTGCAGTCTCAATAATGTTATCCCAAATCACAGAAAATATTTATACTTTGAAAAAAATTAATGATATAATTATAAATAAGAGAAATAAAAAAATAATAATGGTATTTCATTAATGAAAATACATTCAATAAATAAAATAAAGTTATGAAAAATGAATATCCACTAGTAAATACAAGAGTTATTCGTTCCAACAACAAATTTTCTTAATAAGGATATCCATTTGATAATTTAAAATTGATGAAGATAATTTATTACTAGAAAACCCCTAAAAGTACAATTTTTAATAATAGAATTGTAGAATTGATGAATGTATTAGTGTTAGATAGATGCAGGAAATCCTATTACCTGATGAATAAAATATTGATTTTATGGAATCCTTTTATTGAAATCCCATTAATTCAATCTCACTATAACTACATGTATAAAAAAATTTATTTAAAACCCCTCTTATTATATTTTAAAATTTTATACACTTCATGTGTAATCGTTAATTAAGAATATATTAATGGATTATGACTTAACTTTTACATCAATTATTAGAAATTTGAATTTTTTGTCATGATTTATAATGTTTATGTGGATCTACATTACATTATAAGAATATCAAAATTTTAAGAATATTTATGATATGATAGTAAGTATTTTATTCTTAATTAATTATATTTCTATTTTTTTTATGGTAAACCCTTTTATAATTTCTGAAGACAAAATCAGGAATGAATTAGTTTTTGTGATTTTTGGTCAAATATACATAAAAGTGTTTACCATAAAATAAAATAGAAATAAACTCATTCTGCTGTATAATCATAAGTGTGACATTTACCATAACCGAGCCATATAATCAGAAGTCTAGGATACCACCAGGATATATCCAATGTATAATGAATCATTAAATGCTTATTGAGTCCCATTATAATCCTGAAATAAACATGCTTAAACTTGGAATTGTTACACGGAGCATTAAAATAGTCTATTTATAGTGTTAGCCTAAGAAATCTAGATCCATGGTTTAAAAAGGCTCATGAAATCTCACAGAATCAATACCCATAGAGAAATCCTATCTAAGGCCTCCATTATTTCATTCATGAAACATAGTGTAGCAGAACCCATGCTTTATATAGAATCATTCATCATTAAATTCAACTATCATTACATAAAAAACACAACCCATAATTTAAAAAACTCATTTACATAATTTTAATAAGATTCATTCAAGAAATTAAATAAAACCACGTAATGATTCTCGTAGAAAATGAGGCAAACCATCCCCAAAAAAATCAATTAAACTCAATTCATTTATAACATGGCTTCCTCTAACTATAAATTCTCAAAAAACCCCTTGGGTGGTATAACAATATTGAATGTCAAGGGAACATCCCATGGGGGTCCACTTTTGAGTAACATATTCCAACAATATCAATGGTACTCAAGGGAAACATAATAATATTCTATTTAATTTGATTCATTTATTCAATTATTATTTATGGAAATTGGCATTTATGTCACACATTATAGTAAAAAATTGACATATACGTCACCGAACCTAAAGGGAAATATATATAGCACTTAGTTTAGGTCTATAGTAAAGTGCTACTCTAGTAGCAACATTGGATTTTCTATAAATTAGAATAAAATTATATCATACATGATCAACATGGAAATATAGAATATTATCTCTCACCACGATAGTGTAATCAATACCATGACTTGTGGAGAAAATGAGAAGGTGGATGAAGATTTTACTTGCATAGATCCAATGAGACCAACTATGGATAAAATCAGTCTAGTTCACAAATTAAGTGTCACACCTATGTCAAGGAATGATATGGGATCTTGTGGGAGATAGGAGGGAGGTGAGGTCTTTCAATAGAAATATAGAGGCATATCATATTATGTTTTTAAAAAACTCAGTTTTTTACATATTTCATAAATTCATTATATGTTGTGTAAATATCAGGATATCCCCTGGGAAAATCCATTTACAGTCATTGAAAATTTTTAACGAGGATATTACACATCATGTAATGATTAAACACCATGTAATCAAATTATACACCATATAATTGGCATGAATAAAACCTTCATCCCTCCTTTATTCATTCAAAAACACCCAACATGACTGTGATCAAACATTGGTTCTATAAAAAATATAGAAACATAAAAAATAGTATTATTATATATAAAAAAATTCATACCAAAAGAAAAACCTTGGATCATAGAATATTACCCCATTGAAATAATCCATCCTTGAATTTCTATTTTAAGGGTGGTCATTAATATCCTAGTAACATATTCTTCATCTAATCATGTACATCTGCCTCCCACTACCAAGTCTCTCCCTATAATAAATGGTGATACTAATTAACTAGAAGTAGATGATCTAACATGCCATATAGAACAATTGTACTCCAATTAATAACAGAATTGTTATGCTACTAAAAAGATTCATCCACCTGTATATAATGCTCCTTAGGCAGCAGAGTGTGAGATGAGTGTAAATGAGAATGGTGCAGCTGAGATACAAACAATTTTCTATACATGTCCTAGTACCATTGATATAAAAAAATTTATAGGCTACCATCCAGATTCTCTCTAGAATATTTAATGTAAAAAAATATCACAATGAATTCTTTCCTAGAATAATGATCCATCTGTGTCCTAGCCTTATTGAGACATTCAAAAAATCATTATACCTGAGCTCGAATAGTAGTGGTTATCGATAGAGATTGCATGATATTTCTGTTGATACATTGAAGTATCCAAATTCTTCTAAATAAACAAGACCATATCAAAAGTCTTATAAATGCGACACGGTGGCAGAAATGCTTCATCCCCATCATCTAACCATCACATTGTATATTTTCATGTCCTACCATTCAAATCCTCCAATGGTTCCATCTTTATAGTCTGATAATAACTATTATTGTAGGTGAACTCAACTAGGTATTTAAACATATCCAAAGAGCCCCCAAATTATAGGGCACATTATATTATCTAATCCTGAAGCACATGAATCATTCTATTTGACTAGAAATCTATCTACTAGTTTCATTCCTTGATAAGAAGCACATGTTTTACAAAATACCTCTACAAGCTCTGTTAAAAATAATAAGTCAATAGGAATCCCTATCTTAAATGACTGTGTTAGGGATCCCATGAATTTATATTATCACAAGGATATACAACCATCTAGTACCATCCACTATGAATCAATTCATGTTCAGAAAAAATTAGAACACCTCGTGATCCTATCAACAACAACCCACACCGCATGAAAAACACCGCATGACCTCTAAAAACCAATAATGAATTCCATCATGACATATTCCCACAACCACTAAATAATGGAAATATTGTTGTAAAATTATAAATGGCCACTAATGATCCACAATAACATAGAGAGAGGTGGAATACCTCATGACAAAACTTGTTACATCTCATTTCATATTCGGCCACTAGTAATAAGGGCATCAGTCATGATATAAATTGGTGTTGTCGGTCTGTACATTCTAAACAGAGGCATGAAACTCCTATATCAACTCCTCACATCTGTCCAATAATACCCACACATGACCCTGGATATGTCTGATATAATTCATTCCTACAGTCCAACTAGGAGGTCGATCCCCACCTTCCACACACTCCCATATAACTAGGCCCTCATAATTAAATAGATGCATTATCTTCAATCTATCCAAAAGCATAGATGTCATATATAGGGATGAAATAATAGGCTATCCACAACTTCCCTACACCACCGAGTGAATCTATGCATGTAAATCAATAAGATTCCACTCGCTTTTAACATATTAACCAATATGTATCTACTTTCATCTACATATTTCCATGGTTACGACAATTTCATTCCATGGAATATGTAAAAGTGAAATGTAGAAAGACAGTAGGTACTCAACCCATATTCTCTACCAAAGATACAGGTCACAATGTGTAAATATATACTTTCATATTTTTCATCCATGCACACCACAAAACACTATCCTTATATGTAATTTATTGAACAATTCAAGAATGAACAATTTCATCTCATTCTAGATTATGCATAGGATATTTCCTCTTATGTTGCCTTAACTATGAAGAAATATATTACAAAAATCTATCAACCTATATCAGAAATAATCATTTCCTGATACATGATGTGTCACAATACATTATGTAGATATTTTCTAAATCTGGAAAAATTATGATCAATGATAATTTTAAACTCCCTTTTAGCTAATAAAAGATATCTCATATGTACCTGACCAAAAAATACCACACTATTTATAGTCATGATCATTAAAAGTGAAAATATGCATCAAAATTTCTGTACAAAATTCATGTAATATAAACATATCCCCAATAATTTGGATATTTCAATGATGTTCATAGGATTCTCCCATGAAACTATAACCCTCAGCTTATCTAGGTCAAATTATACTCATGTCTCTGAGACAATATGATCAAGGATGTGAATCGCATCCATTAATATGTTTCACTTATTGAGCATAGCATATAACTAATTCTCTATCACTATATCCAAAATGATCTCGAGATTTTTTTCGTTGTTGTGTAGATTGTTAGAATACTCAAGGGTATCATATATGAATACCACTACAAAAGAATCTAGATAAAGATGTAAAACAAAGTTTATCAATTCCTTGAAAATTTGTAGTGCCTTTATGAGACCAAAATAAATAACTATATACTTATGTATACTATAACATCTATTAATTGACATATGAGGTATATATATATTTTTGAAATACATACATGATGGTATCCAAATGTCAGAAAAATTTTCAATGATACCCTAGCTACTTGGAGCTGATAAACAAGGTCATATATCTATGGAACGGGATGGAAGTTCTTAACCATCAACTAGTTCAATTTCCAAAATTACAAAAATAATCTAAGGGTGTAATCCTACTTTTTGAAAGAAGGAATGGAGAACCCCCCATTGACGTATCATGTAGTATAATCTTCTTTGCTTCAAAATTTTCTAACTACCTCTTGATCTCCACCAACTCTATCGTATCCATCCCATAACGTGGACTAGATTTCAGGGAAAGTCTTATCATTAGGCTGATGTTGAACCCAACATCATTTTCTGGTGGTAAAATATAAATGGTGTTCACAAAAATATATATAATATGATAAACACGTAAAGGAAATCAACATTTTTAACTCACGGATCATTTCTATTTAAACGAGCATTTTGGGTTGTCGTACCACCTATCCCAAGATGATTTAGTCAATCATGGATCTCCTGAATATCCCATTCACCATTATAAATGATTAATAATTCCTATCATGATGTGATTGTCACAATATGTTGATTGAAATAAACCTGGGATTGATAAAAAAATATAGCTATTCTATATTGATTTTGATTCCAAACCATATCATCTCACGGAAAAAATGGTTCCATTTGAAGTGACATGCTCCAATATCAGTGGGGGAATAACTGCACTGGTGACACTCTTCCTTCTAATCCACAATGGAGTGTCAACTGACATGAAACCTTCAAATAACTGATCTATGTTTCCATTCCTTTCCAATATAGGTATATACATAAAACTATATGATATAACTATTTTGAAAAGAGAATATAAAAGTGTATAGGTTACTAAAATGATACCCCTCACCATATATGGTCTGACTCTCTTCATCCTAGGTGTAGGATGTATATAATATATCAGGTATGAACCAAAACTATGTGACACAACCACACTATATGGAGAAATACCCCTCTACTTTCTCGGTACAACAAGGGCCTAGATTCCTTGGACCAGAAAATTAACTTGTCATGATGGAAGATCACTACTATAGGTCCCATTATGTTTTGAATCTTTGAAACCAACTCCTGAACTTGGTGTCAAAGCTGACCAACATCTACTAACTACATGAGGGAATGTCCTATAGAGATGTCAAACATGTCCCATTCGACTGAAATATTAAAAAAGGATTGGGTCATGGTCACATTGATTCCACAAGTTTTCCTATATTTAAAATGGATGACATAAATTTGAGCTACCAGATCTAATAGCATGGCTAGTACTCCCCATGCGGGGTTCCTAAATGCATTTCATCATGTAATTGGAAGCTGGACGACCTGAAGAGAGGCTCCAATTCACTATTATGCAGTGCCAGTTCTTATATGGTTCTACGCTATAATCATTTCTAGATTCACAGTCTCTGTAGTCATTTTGAACCTGATACATGTTGAACTGATAACTAATGGAATGCTAGAGACCTTCCTTGAAGCATCTCCCCTTGATGCCACGTTAGAAGGATATATTAGTGAAAACCATTTTATCATCTTTAATCATTAAAATACTTCATAAATTTCATGCCCTTAGAACCAGATATGTGAACTCGTGGGATTTCTCTTCTCCCACCATCTTTGGGTAAAAGTAGTCATAAAATTTATTTTAGAAATCTTCCCAAAAACCATATATTACAGCATGTTATCCGAATTCAAAACATACCACCATTTCATTGATACTCAATACTGAATGTATGTTTTAAGAATTACTCTCATGTCTTGTGGTGTCTCCATAGGATCAATGATTAAAAATATATTATCCAGCCCCATCATTAGATCTTATATTATTCCACACATCAAAAATGTTGGAGGATATTTCATCTGGAAAACATATATAATCATTTATATATAATAGGAATTTGTAAGTTCTCCCAAAAAATTATTCATACAGCGTATAAATCCCTCGAAGAACTATGCCTCAATACCTGTGTCTGGTATAATATTTAGTGCCACTATTGATACTTGTAACACTTGTATTTTTTATGAAATATTTTCTCAAAATAATTTTATTTCATATATTTCTTTCATTGAACACAATTATTAGTTTAAGAAAAATTCAAGGTTCTTTAAGTGTAAAATTAACATTTTAACTTAGTCGTTAGGTTATTAGGAATGAGTATAACTATCTTCTGAAAATGTATGGTGAAGTCATTCGCTACAAATTATTTTTGACAAGTATAATTTAATTTTATATTAGTATTTTTTATTAATAAATTGTGTGAATTACTATTAGTAAATAAAATTAATGAAATGGTTATGTTATATACATAATAATATATTTTTTGTATTCATCAAATAGATTATTATATCATAGTGTATGAATAAATGCTATTTGATGTATAAAAAGAATTAATTTTCAAAAGGATAATTTTATGATTTTTAATGAAGAACCAATTTTAAGTTAACATTTTGACACATTGAAAATTTTTATATGAATAAAGAAAAATTATAATTTGAATTGGGATATAAAAATTTACTTTGGATGAAATTTTATTGTTTTTTTGAAAACATTCAAAATTTTATGAATAGTAAAAATACACTAAATTTTAAATGAATTTTTATTATAGAAACAATTTATATTGATAAATTATAATATTTAATGTGTTTAAGGTAAAAATAGAATTAATTTTTATAATTATATATAATTTATCTCATTATAATTAAATTAACATCAAATTTAGATGTAAAAGCATTTCAATCGATTTAATGTTTTAACATTTTAAACTCGTTTTATTTTTCCAACAACGAGATTAATTTTGAATTAATTACTAAAAATTTTGAGTTTTTAATTATTAAAAATTGATTCATCATTTTTAATCTGTAGATCAAAATTATTTAAATTGATATATTTTATTTTTATGCCTTATAAATAGTATCTTTTTTAATTATTATTAATACAATATATAAGTAAATAGAGTAATTATGAGTAAGAATAATGATATAATTTTTTTATAAAACATGATTTAATTTTATTTTATGAGTTTTTTTTGACATAAACCACACTTGGGTGTAAATGGTATCCTTTTGAAGAAAATTTGATGAAATTGGGACATTTATTTTATTCTATATAAAGAAAACATAATATTTCTTACTCAAATTTTAAAAACCATATCATTTTTAAAATAATGTTATATTTAAGATAAATTATATTATAAATACTAAATTTAATGGTAAAATATTTTTCCTTATCAGGGTAATTTATTTTTAAATTTTAATAAATAAATAATTACCTAAAATATATATACTTTCATGATGAGAAAATTAATTAATTGATGTGAAAGCAATAAGGCAATTTTTATAAAATACAAATTACAAACAAAATACCCAAAAACATTATCAAATATTATTAGATAAGAATATCTCAACCATAAACATCTAAGGGTTGAGTAAGTGAGAATTCAAAGCTTTACTGAAGAGATTGTGACAATTATGTTATTTATCTAAAAGAGATGCTAAAGTAGTCACATTGATAATTTAATAAGTAAAAAATTTTAAATTTTGGATTTTATTGAAGATAAATTGGACTAAAACTAATCTTCTTAAATCTGGTAGATTTATCTTCATCAAATTAATAAATTTTTACTTTTTTTAGAATATTTTAATATTAAATAAGAATACAAAAATCATATAGATATTATTTTATTATATGAAATAAAAAATAAATGTTATTTAAAATATTTAAATTAATATAATTTGGGATCACTAATATGTCCAATAAATATTCATGATTAACATGACATCAGTGGATTAAAAAAATTGATGTTAACATTTTATCTTAATATTTTTTAAAATCAATGAACTGAATAAAGTCAATATTTACACTACTGATTATTTATCAAAATAATGTTTTATTAAATTATTTAAAAATCTTTAAATCATTTTATTGAAATATTGAAAAATTAATTTATGGTCTAAAATGTTCTAATGTATTTAGTTCTGTTCAAATTGATATCAAATATGTAAATATATCATCGTTTTAATATTGAAATATTCTTTACTGTAGGTATATATTAAATAGAACAACTATGTGTTAATTAAAATAACGGGGATAAAATTTATAGAAAAAAAATAACTAATTTATATTGGTTAATGATATTACAACCCTGTATCATATAATCATTGAAATTGGGATATTTTGGACGTTTTTGGATGTGGTTTTATTTTATTATAAATTAATATTTTTGGGTATCCCAAAGTGTCCTTCACCTAAATTATAAAAAGGCGCATCCTCCCTTACCTCTTCACTTCACATTGAGCCCTAATGCTCTTCCATACCATGACCTTTTCCTTTCTCAACATATTTAGTTACATTTTAGAGGTTTTTGATTCCTTCAAATTACAACTGTAGTTCTCTAATAAGAGATTTAAACGAATAACGTCTAAGAAGTAGAGGTTCATATACTTACAAAAGAAATTGGACTTATGGTATGGGATAATTTTCAATATAATTATTATACGCGATTGTTTATAAGCAAGTATTTACTACTGTATATATATCATCCATGTCCACGATTCCAAAATATGTAAAAAATTCATAATCCTCTAAAAAATGATAATGTAAATATGACCCATTAGTAAAATTTTATTAAATAGTTTGAATTGAATATTTTGTCATTATTCAATATGAGGTATTTCATGACTTTTCAGGAGAAAGTAAGAGGATTATTTTTTTTATCTTATATGGAATAAATGTATTTTTATGTTTTTATAATGAGTAATTTCCATGAAGCATTCTCTACATGATTTCACTTATTTCAATTAAATTGTTTTTTTTATTTTAATGGAATTTTGAAAAAGATTATTTTTGGGAATGAGAAAGGATATTTTCCTCAAGAATTAATTTTATCTATTATATCAAAAATATTCTCTAAATAAGATGTAATTTGTTTATAGGGTTATTTTTCAAGTATAATATCATTATTGTTCCAGTGATTTTATTATATTTGTTCAGGAATGTTATTTATGATATCCATTTGTTTTACATGGATTATATTGTGATGGAATGATGTTTAATAAACCTATTTTATTCATTCGGTTATGCTATGATGGAGCATTATGTAATTGTAGAATAGGTACAAATGATTTCATTATGATATGGGTGGGACCTATATCTCTCTCCAATTCATTGGGTAATTATTTATATCTCATGAGATAGAAATGGATTTAATTTGAAATGATATCAGTTCAATAATACATTGTTGGAAAGACGATTGAAGATGGATCAATTATGGACTTTGTCGACTATTATGGACTTGGAAATGAGGCTTGACTAATATGAAATGATTTTCATTACTTATCTGAGTTTTACAAAACATTATATCTTATGTTATGACTTTTGGGGTTATGTTCATTGATTCTTATTACTTTTGTGATTTATCTCATGGGATGATATCACTATCATTCATATGTTGTATAAGATTTTTAAATTTTATGTTCCTATGTCTTATGCTTATTATACGATTAATATCTCATTTGTTCACCTGTATAGATCATTTGAACTCACAAATTCACATGTTTGTTTTCCCTGATCATGAAGTAGGGTATTAAGTAAGAAATGTTTAAAGGGGTCATGTTATGATGAAATAAGTGGGAGACAAATAATATGTCTTATGAAACAATTGTTTATATTTTCTTATTTCTAAATACAGTATACCTATATTTTCCTATCATGTATTTATTAAATATCTTAATGAATATTCTTCAACATTGAAGTAATATGAATGTATTTAATGTATGGGTCGTTATAGTTGGTATTAGAGGAAATTTTTAGATAAAATTTGTGGAAAAAGTGTAGAAAAACTTATTAACAATCCAAATTATATGTCTAAGTATAGGATATAATCCTAGTGTTTTTGAAATGATCATGAATAGAATAAAATCAATCGTGTCCAAAATAGAAAATATATTATTGTTTATGTGGTTATCTCATTATGATTAGTGTCTCTAACACTATGGTTATTGGATTTAGTCAATGTATGGAACTGAAAGAAACCACATAAATGTTGAATCTGATGTGTAATACAATAATTGTCCTCCTGAAAAACCAAATATTATGGGAGTTGGAATGAAACATAATGTAGCTAAGACCACATAATATTATCAAGTTATGAATCATGATGAACTTACAAACAATAAAAGGAGGTAACTAATTTTTTATTAGACCATCATTAGGTAGCATTCACCTTCAATCAGTGGGTCTACTATTCCATTAGTGGACGAATAAAGGATTTATACCACTGAAAAGATATTTTCGGTTCTCTAATGTTCAGAACATGATAATTTCATATTCAGAGTCTATCATTTTGAAAGTTAAGTTAATCAATGGTGGAACATTATCATAAATATGAGGTGATGGGATGAAATTGATTCCATGTGTTGGGAAAATTTAAAGAAATTATTTTTAAATAAGTCCATTCCCCATATTCTTTAAACAAATATGGATAAAGAGTTCCTATAACATTATATAAAGGTTGATGAATGTGTTCATACCGATGAAAAAAATATTAAAAGACATGAAAGTTATGCATCTAGAATTATTATTCAACCTGAGGGTAAAATTTATTGATAAATTAGTGGATTAAAACCATGTCTCCTAATGGTATTATCCAAATGGGGCATTAATAGCTACAAATAAAAAATTTGATGTTCTCTCACGTTTGAAATGGATATTGGAGTAACCTAACTATATTATGGGTTTTATAGGAAGTGAAAAATGTAATTCAAGACAAAATATATTGGCCACACAGAAACAATGATTTGATTCACCATATTTTCTATGTTTGGAAATAATCAGAGTGAATAATGTCTTAAAGGGACTTGTAAATTGCTATGTGTGTAAAAGAAGGTCATCAGGATGTTGAATGACAAAGTGATGGGAAAAGTATTTATAATGATGGGAATAGAAAAAATCTACTTAGAATATACATCCTACACTTCAATGTTACATGTTCAAGGAAATGGGGAATCATACCAATCACTTCCCTAGTCCAAGGGTTATTGATGATGATTGACATCATCAAACTCTTAAGGCAATAGAAAAAGGAATGTAACATGCGATAACTATCAGTGATGTGGTGTACGATAATGAAGTGGTGAAATGTACACTTACTATCACCTATAAAGTAAAAAATGGTTTATTTGATTATAATTCCACCCATTATTTTATTTGTAATGAATTTTTTAAGGGTATCTCTATAATACCACAATAATTAGATATTGAGTTAAATGTGAAAACCCATAATTTTACAATTGTCGAATTAAAATTTTATAATTCTTCACCAATTGATGTTTGTGGGAAGGTGATTCATCCAAATCATGTGATCCTTAATATAGATAAATTTGATGTAATTATTATCATGGATTGGCTCACTCTATTAGGATCTCATTTCAATTTCCAAGGAAGGGATGTCACATTTTATATTCCATATAAATATTTGAAAATATATTGATGCAAGTATGAATATAACATTCTAGTATAAATTTAATCTATATTATGGGTCGTTATCCTAATAAATTAATGTTATCTCTCTCAAATGGTTCAGAATATATCTATAATTATAAATAAACCCATTGTACCGGAGTTTTATGATGCCTTTCGCGAACAATTACCTGTTATGACACCAAATCGTGAAGTTGTGTTTCCCATAGAACTCATACTGGGTTCCATTCTTATTTCAATGACCCATTACAAAATAGCCTCCAATGAGTTACTGGAATTGAAGAAGCACCTATAAGAGAATCGTGACAAGAGACTCATACACCCAATTGTGTAACCTTGGGGAGAACATGTTCTACTTGTTAATAAGAAAGATGGGCAAACAAGACTCTGAATTGACTATTGGGAACATAAAAAGACCAATATCAAAAATAAATATACTATTCCCCACAATTAAGAGTTATTTGAAGAAATACACTTAGCTAAAAACATTTCCATGATTGATCATAGTTCAGGATGCCATAAACTATGGGTCTAGAAGGAGGATATACCAGAGATGATATTCCGTAAAAGTTATGGATTCTATGAAAATATAGTGATTCCTTTTGGTATTATTAAATACCCTCCTGTCTCCATGAATCTCATGTATGGAGTCTTTAGAAACTATCATGATCATTATTTGGTAGTCCTAATAGAATATATTCTTGTCTATTAAAAGATCAAGGAAGAACATGAAGTTCACTTGAGAATTTTACTAATGTCCCAGAAAAAGGAGACAATTTATGATAAATTTACCCAATATAAATTTTACATCAAGAAGATTCAGTTTTGGGTCACACAATCTCATGAGAGGGGATATATGTGGATCGTAATAAATAAAAATCTATTGAATGTTAGACAAAACCAAAAATGGTAACTGAGATCCAAATTTTTCTATGTTTTTCTAGATATTATTGAACTTTTTTGAATGATTTCATAGAATATCTAAACCACCCTCCATGTTTACATATGAAGTAGTTATGTTCGTGTGGATATATCAATGTGAAGAGAATTTCAAAGAGCTAAAAAAGGTTATCTAGTGCACCTGTTCTCACACTTTCTTACTGATGAGAATTGTTTTTGATCTACAATGATCCATGAAATAAGTTGATGGTTGTGTTATCATTAAAAATTATATGGTCATATCATTTTACTCACAATAATTGATAATTATGTGAAAAATTACACATCTCATGAAATAGAGTTACCTATAGTGATCATTGCCCAAAATATATTAATGCATTTTCATTACTATGAAATGTATGATAATTATACTTATCATAAAAGTTTTAATTAAATTTTCAAACAAAAGGATCAGGATAATTTTCTAGAATGATGGTTGGAGTTGGTTAAATAATACGACTATACCATACATTACCACCCTGGAAAATTGAACAATGTGACAGGTGATTTGAGTCGAATAGACCATGTTAGCAGACACATGATGAGGTTCAGAAAAGATCCAATATTTATGTATTTTCAAAGGAATCGTAAAATTTTAACAGAAGGGGAGAAATATTATATTTATCAATTAGATGTTCAACCATCTATACAAATGAAGATAAAGAAGGTTTAGAAGGAAGATTTAGAGCTTGAAAAGAAAGTGATATATGTTCATGAAGTCAACCTTGATTATGATGGAATAATAAGGTTTTGGAATCTTGTTTGTATTCCTCTTATATAATAATTAAATAAGGATCTATTGGATGAGGATTATATTTTTTCATTATCTATTCATCACGGAATCACAATGTTTTATGGGGAACTGAATGACCATTTTTTGTGGGATGACCTGAAAAGAGATGTTGTTGAATATGTTTTTTGTATATTGGTTTGATAGAATGTTAAGGATGATAGATCAAATTATAAGGGTTTGATACAAATATTACCCATACCACAATGGAAATGTGAAAACATCACTACAGACATTATCTTCATACATCCCAAAACATATAAAGTCAACAATGATATATGGGTTATAGATGATCGCCTTATAAAGTCAGCACACATCATTTCTATGAGACATGGTTTCTCTCTTGATCATACTTCTAGGATATATGTATATAAAGTTTAAATATTTCATGTAATGAAACTTTACATTATATTTGATGTAGATCTAAGGTTTACCAAAATTTTCTTCATAAAATATCCGAAGGATCTAGATATAGAGTTATGTTTCATTCGTTTTTATTATCCTTAGACTGACGTTTAGTTTGAGAGGACAGTTCAAACTCTAGAATACAAGTAGGGAGCTTTCCCTATGTATTTATAATGTTGTTGGGATCAACAAATACCTTTTGAGGAATTTTCATACAACATTATATTTCACTCTAGTATTAAAATGGTAACTTATAGTGCCCTTTATAAGAAGAAGTGTAGATCCCCATCCTACTAAGATAAATATTGGTAATGAAATCTATTAGAACCATAACTTATTTATGAAATGATAGAAAATGTCATATCTATTCAACAACACATAAGAGTTTCTCATAGTTGACAAAAAAGTTATTTTGGCAACCTAATTTAATACATAGTGTTTGAATTCGGTGAAAAAGTGTTTGTCTGAGTTTCCCCCTAGACGATAGTAATGAGATTTAGAAATAAGGGCACGTTGAGCTTTATGAATATTGGTCCTCTTAAAAATTTGTATGGTGTTGGTATGGTAGCTTATAGATTGGAACATGAAACAAATTTATCTCAACTTCAAGATGTATTCCATGCACAAATACTAGGAAAGACCATATGTGATCCATCACATGTACTAAAATATGAAGTCATACAACAGGATAATGGAACTTCTTATAAAGAAAAACCGATAGTGATTCTAGATCGTAGTGAAAAAATTCTGCAAAATAAGACAACATACTTGGTTAATGTTTTTTGGTGGAGCCACTAATTTGAGGAAGAAATGAGGGAACATTAGGATATTATGTGGGATAGATATACTCATCTAATTTTATCCATGTGAAGATACTAGATAGATAAATTCAGTTCAATGGGTGTATAATGTAATACCTATATGTTTTTTATGAATAAATTATTCTAAATAATTATAATTATTCGAAATCATTCTATAAAAACAGTCATGATTTTAATTGCACTGTGTATTGGACTTAGTGTAAAACGACCATTATAATAAATTATTCAGGTTTTCAGAAATAAATATAACTTATGAAAATGTGTGGAGATATCATTTCCTATCAATTATATATGAAATATAGAAATCTATTTTTTATTTTTTATTTTTTTTATTAATACATTGAGTTAATTACTATTAGTTAATAAAATTAATGAAATTTATATATTTATACTTAATGGATTATTTTTTATATTCATCCAATAGATATTTTTGTCATAAGGTATGTATAAACCCTATTTGATATATAAAACATATATTTTTCAAAAGGGTAATTTTCATCCTTTTATTGGAGACCCGCATTTAAATTAAGATTTTGACACATTAATAATTTTCATATGAAAACAAAAACACTTTATTTGGAAATAATATTTAAAAAATTACTTTTTATACAATTATAAAAAAAATTTGATACCATTCAAATTTTGTTGAATAGAAAAAGTTCTCAAAATTATAATTGAAAACTATATTTTTTTTCAAAATAATTTAACTGGTTAAATTATAATATTGAATAGTTTTAGAGTATAAATATAATATATATTTTCGTTAAATATCTTATATTTCATTATCGTCCTTTTACATTGAATTCACATTTAAAAACATTTCAATATTTTTCAATGTTTTTTCTTTTAAAACCTAATCTTTCTTTCCAATAATGGAATTAATTTTAAATTAAACACTGCAACTTCTATTTTTTTAATATTTAAAAGTGTATTCCCTGTTTAGAATTAGTAGGTCCAAATTATGCAAATTATTTTATTTTATTTTTGGGCATTATGAATTTTAACTTTAGAAATTTATTAATATGGTAAAATTGAAAATCAGACTATTTAGGGTAATAATACTATTATAATATTTCACTAACACCAATTTTAAAATCCTTTTTTGAGTATTTTTTACTAAAATCATCCTTGGGACGAAATTTTGTCCTTTTTAATCCACAGGGATAGGAATATGAAATTTAATTTCATTTATTTAATGATATATTTAATTTTCCTTACTTAAATTTTGATAACTATATCATTTTCAAAATAAGGTTATACAGAATATATATTCTATTATAAATACTCAGTTAAAATCTAGAAAGTTCTTCATTATAATGGTATTTTATTTGTAATATTTAAAAATTAAATAATTACATTAATTACTTATAATTTGATGATTTAAAAATTAATTAATTGATAAGAAACAAATAAAACAATTTTTATTAAAATACTAATAGCCAAAAAAAATTCCAAAAACATTACCAAATCTTATTGTTCTGGATAATCTTGACTGTAAACACCAACTGGTAGGGTTAGCGACAATTTGGAGCATTTTGTAAGACATTGTGAAACTTTTATTATTATTATTAAGGTGATGTTGAATTTTTCACATTCCTAATCAAAATCGTATAATATTTTAAATATTATATTATATAAAAGATAAAATCGACTAAAAAATTTCTTCTAAGATGTAGTCGATTTATCTTTATCATAGTATTTTATTTTTAATTTTTTTCCACATATAATTATATTTAACCATTGTAAAAAATGTATTTAGAAAGTATTTTATTATTGGAAATAACAAACCAATGCTATTAAAAATCATAAATGAAATTCAATTTCATCTAATTAATATTTCTAATGAATTTTCTAGTTATCCTGGCCTCTTGGTTGAAACAACTCGGGAATTTATAGAATAATAATATTTTATTTCTATTAACACTTATGAATATGTTATTAACTTTAAGTTAAAGGGAATTATTTTTCAGGTAGCGTACTCAACACACAACAACGAGCTTCTCTAAAATCATACATTCCACACAACATTGATTAATACTGATAAATAATATGATAATATTATTATTAGTTTAAATGGAAGATAACATCTATCCATTGGAATGCTTGGAATGAATAGTATCAACTGAATTTATAAATATGGTTTACAAATGTTCAAATGATGAATCATTGATTACCAAATTTATTATAAATGGATATAAAAACCAATTGAATATAATAGATGTATTTTTATAAAAACCTATTTTAAATTGAATAATTGTGTTTTAACGTCACCCTTTATAGATTTTTATTTACTTAAAAATATATGATATTAATTCAATGTAATGTTCTAAAACCATATTATATGATATAATAATAAATTTATTTTTTTCGGATAAAAGAATTTTTTTCCTAAAAATGTTGTTTTACCACCTTTTGATGGTGATTCATTTTTAAAAATTATTTTTAAAACCTTTATATTATTTATTTTAAAAAAATAAACTTATTCTATTTAATATGAACATGAAAATTTACTTTGGGTGAAACTTGGGTATTTGATGCTAATGTTTATTTTTTAATAAACAGTGAAAAATACTCAATTTTAATTCAAAACATCCTTTTAATGTAATTTATTTATATTGTTTTATCGTACATTTAATTTTTTTTTAAGTTTAATTGTATTATATATTTATCATGTAATCTAATTTGGTTCATTGGGAGTAATTACACATGGAAATTGGACATAAACGCATGTAAATCTTTTGGTAGTTTTTACATCATAAAAACAAGTTTTTTGGTTTTGAAAACATGAATTAATTATAAATTAATTTATGCAAATTTTATGTCTGGAATTTGAAAAATTGGATTCCATATTTGTAATTAGGATTTACAAACTTTTTAAATAGGTTACTTTTTTTTACACATAATGAATAGTATCATCAATAAATATTTTATTTACTGTTGTTAAAGGTTAAATCTGGTAAATAAGGATATAAAATTAAAATTATAATAATATTAAATAACCCTAATACATTTTTTGACCCTGTTTTATGATATATTTCCGACAATGTGAATCCTTTGGTCGATTTTAGGACCCTATTGAACCACTTGTGCGTGAATATAACATTTAATTACTTTGTATTTAATGTTATGTAAAATATAACAAACATATATTGTTTACTAAAAAGAATTATATTGGGTTATATAAGTGATATCTTCAACTATAAATATTCACTATAAATATAAACTGATTTACTAAATCATGTAATTTTATTTATAATTTATAGTCATCATACAAATAAATTTATTTATGACACAATGGTGATGTAGTGATTACCTTATTAAAGAATGATATTAAAAATGAGATTATAAAAAGGATAATAAATTTATATTGATCCTTTAATGGCATTAATGAATTTTATGGACAATTAGTATTTTTTATCTATGAAATAAGGATGTTTTTTTAGAAAGAAACATGTATTTATTGATTTTATGAAATTCATGATATGAATTTTATATAAATTGACCTAAATGAGTTTTAAAAAAAATATATTTTATTAAGTCATATAATAGTCCTAAAAATATAATATTTGTATAAATGACTTATATAATGTTGTAAATGTAATTAATTAACCACTTGATATTATATTTTCATTTCATGGTAACTATATTGACAATCTAATTTTAATATACATGAATACACTGTAGATGTTAAATTCGTTAACTAAGGGTTAAAGAAAAAATATAATGTTTCTTTTATGACCTAAACATTACTAAAACACATTGGATGAGTGAATTAATACCCATCCTTATCTAATATTTTAAATATAACACATTTGTGTTATTATAATTAAAAAATAATTTAATAATAATATAATATATCATGAGATTCCTAAAGTGCCCCTCCTCCTTCTTGTTAAATGACACCACCACTAAACAATTACTCACACCTCTAAAGACTCTTGAATTGTACAAACTATGATAAAATATTATCCCAACTTTCCTCTATTCCTCCTAGAAGCCTTACATTAGGCATAAAGAAATTCAAGAAATCCTTTTGAATCAAATAATTGGGAGTTTCATGTTTTAAGTGGCAGAGTATTCTCTATAGTTCCTTTCTAATATTCTACTTATTCACTACCTATTTCTTTCTATTTATTTGACTAGAAAAAAACCACTAGTATCCTCAATATACTATGATGTTTTTATGAGAAGGTTTAAAATTACACTCACACCCACATCCATCTAATTGATTTAAGTCATATTGTTTCTGTTGATGGTCAACTACTGCCTCACGAAACAATGATTGTTCAGTTATCTCCTACCACCTCTCATGGTGAAGATTATGATGGAAATATATTTGTATGATATATATTATGTTAATATTGTATTTATGATTTGGTAATTTTTATTTAAAACCTACATTTATTCTTTTTGTGATGCGTAAACATGATATTTTCATTTGAGGAAGCGCGGACTACCGCCCCTTAATGTGATATGACTCGTTCGTGTCATACATGAAAAATAAAAAGGATGGGGTTAATTAACATAAGTATCAAATGTAAAATATTGTATTTTACTCCAATTATAATATACCAATGTATTATTATTTTTTCATTCCATTAAATATGAAATATAAATTAAAGTAGCGTTCATGCATACGTACAACTTACCGTCTCCATGAACCATGAATTTCATTTAATATCTCTAAATGTTATGAAATATTAAAAATAAAAATTTATTATATATATATTATATATATATGAATAATATTCTTGGATATAATGAACTTATACCCCATGTAAAAATTGTAATTATTACAATATCATTTTCAACTCCAATACCATATATTGACAAAATGATCGATATTAACCTAAATAATTATGTAATTTTAATAATATTGTCATCAGTGATATAAAAGGAATAATTAACATGAAAATGGTTCAATAGCAATTAAAAATTAACTTCAGTTTATTATTAATGAAATTAATGAATGAACGATTCAATTCGGAAATGTGGTAAAGGACATCGTCTCCATCTCCTTTAATTGAGGCATATCGTGATGTTATACACCTTTAATATCCAATAATGTGTATATGAATCCATTTTGACATGTTATAGCATGAATTAATATATTCTCATGATATCTAGAGTTTTTAATGGAGTTATTCTTTAATTATTATTATTCGGGTGTTTTTAAGTGAAAATGGACTCTTTAAATAAAACATCATTTTTAAATGTTTTAAAGTTGTATTATTCTAAACCAATCCATTTCACATAAATGTTTTTGAATGTTTTTTATGAATTTATCTATCTTTTCATGAATTTTTTAAAATTTTAATTTATTTCAAATGTTTCAATGTTTTATAGGAAACATGGAATCAAATTCTCTTTATTAAATATTTTAAATGGGTTTCGAAATGCATTGAATATTTCAATAACTTAAACTGAGCTCTTATTATTGAAATTTGGAAATGTTGTTCTTCCTTTATGATCATTTTTTATGATTATATATTAGTACATGAATGTTTTACGGGTGGTTACGAGATTAACCAATGATGGGTGGTTTCGTGATAAACCAAATGACGGGTAGTTCCATGATAAACCATGGATGGGTGGTTATTTTATAACCTCAAATGCATTGGGTATGGAAGTTAGATGTATGTATTTTCCATTTAGTAATATGTTTGTAAGTCAACAATATGTTTCTTCCATTTATGTATTTTTATGTCCAAAGTTACCCATATATGCTATGCGTTTTTTTCTATGGGCTTTATTGTAATATTTTGGTAACAAAAGGGTAATCATTGAGGTTATATTTAGTGACGTATTTTCTCCACATCATGAAGGTGAAAAGTATTACTCTATGATAATGTATTCATGGTTTACTTTTAAAAAAAGTATTCCTCCCTCATGAATCCCTAAATTTTCTATTTATGCTCATCCTAATATTGAAAATGTTTTTTTCAGGAATTCAATATAAATAGGGTCATGGATGGGATCAATAAAAAGTCATGTTTTCTAAAACATGGAACATGCATATTTCTTTTTTTAAGTGTTTTTGTTTTATTAAAAAATAGATATTGTGTTGTAGTGTCTACTTGTTATATTCATTTTTATATTTATAAGATACCACCTAATTATATAATGCTCTAAACATCAAAATATACTCAATGTGAATTACAAACATAATTCAAATTATTTAATGTTTATAGGTGGGGCCTTATAATTGGTATCAGATTTCGGATTAGATAACCTCATAGATTATGGTGTTATTTAAGCATAAGTGACATAACTATAATAGATAGCATATTATAATTATTCATAGTTATTTTAGATAAATTTAATGAATAAAAGATAACTACATATGTATATCTTAGTATTTACCCTCCTCATAATATATTATATGATTATTTTAATAATATTCTTACACTCACCTTTTTGGTTTTAGGAAATGGTGGGATCTAGCAGGTACGAAGGTAACAATGGATGTGAGGAAAACTGTGACGGGTTATTGAATAAGCAACTGAATGAAAAGGTAGCTTCATTTATAACTATTATGGTTATTCTCAAGAAACTATCTTGAGTTAGGGTTGACAACATGATCGTTGTTTATTTTTATAAGGCACTGTATATGAGAGAAACAAATCCCTATTGATGTTCAGGTAATAATCATAAAATTTATTATATTCCAAAACCTATTTTTCAAGGATGTGTAAAGAAACACCTAGGAAAATTCTTCAAAGGGATGGTAAGATGATAAAGATGTGGTAATTAAGGTCATAAAGAAAGAACCTTCCATGGAAAATGGGAGGGTCCAATTGACTTCCATAAAGGGAAAAAGGTATTTCTAAGGGATCAATAGAATGTTTTAAATTTAGTGTGTATAGTCTTTATGAAAATAGATGTTTTACCAAGAAGGTTTGGTAATGGGATTATGTGGTCCATACATATATATATTTACCAATACTTAATGCTATTCTAATCAAGGATGATGTAACTAAAAATGAAATATGAAAGGTATAGATAATTTATTTTCTTAAGTATTGAAATTATTGAAATATTATGACAGTATGCATGATTTTGTTTTTAGGAATGATATACAAATGAATAAGATTTAACAACATGGATAAAGGATCATGAATAATGTTTGATGATTAAGATGTATTAATTTTATGAATTGAAAAGTTATGTTGGATCTATGGATGATGATATATTAAAATGTATTAATGATAGGATAAAATTGGAATACTTTTCTAGTATGTATATCCTTGATGATTGTTATGTGAAAATTTTATTCAAGTAATTATTATATTTAATTTAGTTGATATAGTTATAAAGAACCACTAGGGTTTATATGAAGCTTGAAATCAATTCAATTACTGGTTATTACTTCTTCGTATGAAAATTTGAGGTATGGGATAACATTTCATGTTAAAATATGTTATGGTTATTTTTTATGAATTTATATTATTTTTTGTAATGTAATGAAATTATATAGTTTTTAAAAAATTACAATATGCAGACCATTTGAAAAATCATTGCCTCAGACAAATATGTTGGAATCAAACCATCAACCAAAGTATAACTAGGATTTATCGCCTACCAAAAGACTACATGAAGTCCTTGGATAGTATGAGTTATTATTTTTACTTAAATAATTTTATGTATCAATAATAAGTTGGTTTTGGGAACTTATGTTTTATTATATGGATATCCTTAGTATAGGAAAATGTTTTTCTGATTAAGTGATAAATGTTATTTTAGAAGACGTTTTTTCTTTTTGAAACACTATATGCCTAATGAAAATAGTATACTATGCTATTTCATTTGAGGATTAATGGAGGAATTTTATTTTGGAAGAATCTATGATTTTATTGTGGATATATATTGATTTTGGTTATTTATGTAAATGATTAACCTATCATAGAGAATATTTGTTTAGGTTAATTGCATTTTAGTATGAGACCTTAAGAGTGGTTGATGTTATTTGGAGATAAATGTATTAATTTTTCTGGAACACAATGTTACCAAATCTTTCAAAAATGTGGGTTTCAAATGTAGTTTTATTATTTTGAATAATTTAATGTAAATTGTGTATCGAGTGGTCCTTGTTGGGAATTTGGTATTCATTGTTCAATTTTAAAGATTATGAGTATTACTTATTTTTATAAAAAATTATCCATTTGGTGGATTATCTGATCTTGTACTTTTGTTTTTCATTAATGTTTAAAGATAGGAAAAACATAGGGTTCATTTTTTTTGGTTCATGATATTATCTAGAAGTTGATTCAAGCACTTCAGGTGTAACTAAGTCATTTTTAATACTCATCATTTGGAGATGAGGTATGTTTGTGTACAAATTTATTAAAGGATGAAACTCTACATGAAAGGTAATCGTATTTATTTATATTCTTGGTCAATATCATAAAAACGTTTACACTTTATGAGAAGGAACCCAAAACAAAAACATGGTCAATTCATTTTTCCCACTATGAAATCAAATACCGTTTAATCAATCACAAGATTGTGGTTTTTTGGTGGTTAACTTTCTCCTGATCATGTTTTCTATCACTCTCCATCAGAACATGATGGTTGGTTTTCTCTTTCATATCCATGTTTTCATGGATTCCATGTTTTTTTAATCTCATTTTTCCATTATAATTCAATTTATTTCTTTTAATGTGATAGTTTTATTGACTTTTTTTATGATATGGGACATTCAATTACGTTTTAGAGTCTAATTTTAAAATTGAGAGGACCCAAATTCCAAAATGGTGGAAGGATGTAATGGCCTTGGTATTTAAAGAATTTTTTTTATTTCTATTAATACATATGAATAAGATATGAGTTATAAGTGAAAGGGGATTATTTTTTCTGATAGCGAATGTGACACCCAAAAACGGGCTTCTCAGAAATCTTACATTGTGCAAAACATTGAGATATACTGAAAAATAATACGCTAATCTTATTATAAAATTAAATGGTAGTTAACGCCTAGCCATTGTAATTTAGGTAATTAATTGTATCAACTGAATTTAGAAATATGGTTTACACATGTTTAAATGATGATTCATTAATTAACAAATTTATTAGAAATAGAAATAAAAACCAATTGAATAGAAGGATGTGTTTTTATGAAATCATATTTAAATGAAAATAAATATGATTTTATATAAATCTTTATGATTTATTATTTAATGTAAAATATATGATATATATTCAGTGTACTGTTTTAAATTCATCTTATATGATATAATAATGAATTCATTTTTTCAGATAAATGAAGTATATTTCTAAAAAAGTTGTTTTGCTGCCTTTTGATAGAGAATGCTGTTTAAATCTAATTTTGACACATTTATATATTTTATTTGACAAAAAAAACTTTTTAATTTTAAGCATAACATTATAATTTACATTCGATGAAATTTTGGTATTTTTCTACTAATGTACATTTTTATAGAATAGTTAAAAATGTTTCATTTTAATGGAAAACTACCTTCCAATCTAATTTATTTATATCTTTATATTGTACATTTAAATGGTTATAATGATTAATTGGATTATATTTTTATCATTTAATCTATTTTTTCCAATTAGGACTAATTTCACATTCATATTGGACATAAACACATGTTAATCTTTTGGTATTTTTTACTTGTTAAAAACACGCTTTATTTGTTATGACAAGAAAAAATTAATTTTATATTAATTTTTGAAAATTATGTGTTTTGAATCTGAAAAAAATGGTTCCATATTTTTAATCAGGAGGTCTTAATTTTTTCAATAGGTAAATTTTATTTTTTGACATTATGAATAGTAACTACAGTAAATATTTTATTTACCACGGTTAAAGGGTAAATCTTGTAAATAATGGTAAAAAATAATATTATAATAATATTAAATTTCCCTAACTAATGCACTAACACTATTTTATGAGATATTTTTTTTCATGGGAATCCTTGTGTCAAATTAAGGACCTCATGCAGACACTTGTGTGTGAGAATGACATTTAAATGGTTATAATTTCATGTTAAGGAAAATATAACATAGACATATATCTTTAAGTAATAAAATATTTATATGGGGTTATAAAAGTTATATATTCCACTATAAATAATCATTATAAATCTAAAACTATTACATACAACATTTTATTTTTTTAATAATTTTTAAAAAATAACTAAATACATATATTTATGACACAATGATGATGTAGTGATTCCCTTATTAATGAATAACTTAAATAAATTTGATTATGAAAATTAAAATAAATTTATTTTTAAACATTTTATACCATCCATGAATTTTATAGATGATTATTACTTATTTTATTTGAATTAATTATGTTTTTCAAAATAATCAAGTTGTTGTGGATTTTTTAAATGTTATGATATTAATAGTATATAAATTGAAAAAAATTATTTTAAAAAAAAATTCTATTTTATTAAATGATATAATACATATAAAAATCTATGATTTAGCCAAATAACTTATATAATGTTTTAAATTTCATTAATGAACCACTTGAGGTCCTATTTTTGTGTTGTTGTACCTATATCAACTATATAGTATGAATATACAGGAAGACATGGTAAAAGTTAAATTTGATAACGAAGTGTTAAAACTAAAAGATAAGGTTACATATATGACCTATAAATGTCTAAAACCCATTTTATGAGACGATTTAGAAACATCCTCATATTATATTCCAAATATATCACTTTTTGATATTATAACTCTAAAATCAAGTGATTATAAATTAATATTTCGAGACATTCCTAAAGTTCCCCTCCTCCCTCTAATAAAAGGACAGCACCTCTAACCCATTTCTAACACCTCTACAGCCTCTATGGTCATCCAATGTCTACCCAAAAAATATCACAACATCCATATCTTCCTCCATGAATACTTAACATAGTCATAAGGCAATACAAGAAAGCCTTTTGGCTCAAATCAATGGGAGTTACACGTTTTAAGAGGTAGTGTCTTCTCTAAAGTTTCATTCCAATATTCTACATCTTCACCCCTTATTCATTTTATATTATATAAATACATAACAAAACCATTATACACAATATAAAAGGAATTTTTTAGGTGATGTTTCAAAATTACACTTACACACACCTCCTTCTAATGGATTTAGAACATTCTGTTTCTGTGGACGGTGAACTACTACCTCACGAAACGATGATTGTTCAATTTTCTCCTTCCACCTCTCATGGTGGAAATTATGATGGAAATGTATTTATTTGATATATATTATGTTAATATTGTGTTATTAATCATTAACTTATATTTACAATATATCTTTATGCTTTTCATGATGTGTAAACAAGATAATTTTTTTTGTGGAAGGGCAGACTACTTCCCACTGAAAGTTGTATGACTCATTCATGCCATACCTGGAACATATAAATGATTATATTATTTAACTTATGTAACATAAATAAAATATGATATTATACATGAATTATAATATACCTATGTATCATTATTTTTTCATTCTATTAAATTTTAAATAGAATTCAATGTAGTGTTCATGCATATATACAACTAACCGTCTCCCGGAATGGTGAAGTTCATTTCTTATCTCCAAATATTATGGAATATTATAAATATTCTTAAAATGGATATATATGATATATATATATATGAAAAATATTTTGTAGATAATGGATTTTTGATCACATGGACAAATTATAAATATAACAAGATCATTTTCGACTCCATTTCCCAGTATCTAAAAAACAATTAATATTAACATAAATAATTATGTAAATTTTATAATGTGGTAATAAGTCATATAAAAGGAATAAACAACATAATATAAGTTCTTATGAAAGTATAAATTAACTTAATTTTATTATTGTAGAAATTAATTAATGAACTAGTCAAGATGGACATAAGGTAAAGGACTTCGTCTCTTTGTCCTTTCTTTGAGGCATATCTTGATGTTATACACCATTAATATCTTATAATGTGTATATGAATCCCTATAGACATGGTCTATCATGAATTAATATATTATCAATGTATTTAATGTTATTAATAATGTTATTCTATAATTATTATTATTCAAGTGTTTTGTAGTGGAAATGGAATCTATAAATAAAACATCATTTTTAAATGTTTTAATGAATTATTCTTCCAAAAATTCCATTTCGCATCAATGTTTTCAATATTCTTTTTTGGAATTTATATATACGTTCAAGTGTGTTTTGAAATGTTAATTTATTTTTATAGTTTCAAAGTTGTATTGGTAACATTGATTCAAAGTCTATTTATTCAATATTTTATATGGGTTTAGTAATGGGTGAATATTTCAAAATATTAAACTAATCTCTTGTGATTTATATGTGAAAATGTTATTCTTACATTATTCTTATTTTATGTGAAATGATTATATAATGGAACTTGGACATTTTATGGGTGGATATATGATAACTCAATGATTTCTGGTAATGTGATAAACCAAATGATTAGTGGTTCTGTGATAAACCATAGATGGTTTCTTACATTATAACCTCCAATTCATTGGGTCTGGATTTTGTCCATAAGGCTATTCCATTTAGTGATATTTTTCAAATTAGATCATAATGTTATTCCATTTAAGTACTTTTATGTACCAAGTTACCATTATGTTCCATATGTTGTTTTATTTGGGATGTATGATAATATTTTGGTTACAAAATGTTAAATCAATGAGCTTATATTTAGTAAAGTTTATTTTCTACTTCTTTAAGGTGAAAAGTATTAATTTATGATAAATTATTCATTGAATAAATGTTGTTTTAAAAAACTAATAGTTTTCCTTCATTATGTATCCCTTACTAATATTTTTATGATCATCCCACGTTTGAAAAATATTTTCACATAATGTAAAGATGAATTGGGTCAAGGATGTGATCAAGGAAAAGTCAGGTTGTCTAAAACATTGAACTATACATGTTTCATTTTTAAGAGTTTTTTTTTATAAAAAAATGGATAGTGTGTTGTAGTGTCTACTTTTAATATTATATTTTCTATGTATTATTTATGGCTGAATTCTCTAAGTATATAACCCTTGTATGATACTCAATGTGAATTATTAACTTATTTCAAGATTATATAATGTTTAATGCACAGGCCTTATATTTGTAACATAATAAAATACATTTTTTGATCTTAACTTAATATCTTAATATTTTCAAAATCATTGATTTGAATACTATCATAATTGAAATTATTTATTTATTTATCAAAATGAGGTTTTAATAAATTATTTACTTTCCATTTAAAATTTTTAAAAATTATAGAATAATAATTCTATGGTCCAAAATGTTCTGATGTATTAATTTATGGTCTAATTGACATCAAATTAGTTATTATTTCACGATTTTAATATTCTAATATTATTTTGCCTAGTTAAATATTAAATAAATTAACTAAGTGTGGATTGAAATGATAATGGTCTAAATTAACAGAAAAACATGTATAAAATCAATTGGGTGATGATATTAACATCCTATATAATATTATATTTAAAATTGGTTCATTATAGAGGTTTTGGTATGGGGTTTGTTTATTATAAATTAATAATTTTATAGATCCCAAAAGTGCCCCTCTCATCAATTATAAAAATGAACCTCCTCCCTCTACATTTTACATCACTATAATCCATCAATCTCGGTCATCCCATGACCTTATCTCTCTCAACATCCATAGTTACATTATAGTGGTTATGTTCTTCTTCAAATATTATATCTAGTTATCTAAGATGATATTTATATGAATAACATTGAAAAAGATGAGGATTTCATACATACAAAGGAAATTGGACTTAAGTAAGGGAGAATTTCTCCATCTCATTATTTTCCAATATTGTTTATATATATTTATTTATTAGGATACATTTATTATCCACAATAATGTTTTATAAAAAATAAAATATTAATTCTATTCTTGTTCAATAATTTAAATTCAATTTTACCCATTGGTGAATTTTTATTTAATTGTATGTAGGGATTGTTTTTTCTAATTTGATACGAGGAACCTTTTGAATTTTCTAGAAAAAGTTCATGGAGAATATTTTTTAACTAATATTGAATGAATAGATTTTAATGTTTTTAGAAAACCATATTTACATGTATATTCCTCTATATGATTACATGTTTTTTTAAGGAAATTTTTCCTTTTAAAATTGAATATAATTTTGAGAAATGAAAATGTTTTTGAAGAAAGAATGATATTTTACTCAATAATTTATTCCAAGTGTTATATAAAAATTATTTTCCACCTAATGTGGAATATTTTAATAAAGTTATGTTTTATGTATAATATCCTTATTGTTCCTATGACTAGAATGTGTTATTTAGGGAATGATATTTATGAAATATATATTTTTTACAAGGATTATGTTATGAAGGTGTGATATATTAAGAATCCCACTTTATTCCATGGTTTATACTATGATGAATGATTTCTATTTTTGTTGAACATTGATGAATGATTTCATTATGAAATGGGTTAGTCCTATATTTCCTTACAATGCATTGGGTAAATATTTATATCTCATGACATAGACATGGCTGGAATGAGAAATGATCTTGGATTTGTAATAAAGGGTTGTAACAAGGAGTGGACTCGGTTATATAATGGAATTTGTCCACTATGATTTTCTTTGCACTAGGCCTTGACTAATATGAACTTATTTTCTATTCATATGTTTGTTCCAAAAGACATCATGTCTTTTGTTATGACTTTTGAGATTATGTTCAATGATTATTATGAACTTTTATGATTTATACCATTGCATGATATCACTATTTCTCATATGTAGTATAAAATTTCTAAATTTTATGTTTTGTGAGGAATGCTTCCTATATATCATTCATCTACTAGTAGTATTATTGATCAATTAGAGGATATAGGTTCATATGGGACCTACTAGTCCTTTTGATGAACCCTACTACATTATCTTGGGAATGGGTTTTCTTTACATTATACATGCACAGATTGATTGTCATCACAGACAAGTAAAATGACTACATAGTGAATGGTTGAGGTTGTCCTTTTTCAATGAGAGATACCACGTAGTGGGATGAAGGAGTGTTGTGAGCATGGGGTTATCTCCTATTACCCATCAACTAGTGAGTATGACCCATGGTGTGGAAGATTCTTTACGCTTATTTTTTCCATTAGTTTTGGAGGATTATATGAATGTCTTCCCCAAAGATGCTTCAGGAATACCATTGTGGATGGAGTATGAGTTCTCTATAGACATGCACCCAATTTCTTCTGCAGTATATCAAATGGAGGACACTAATATTTGTGAGCTAAGGTTGCAGTTAGAGGATCTTCATGATAAATGTCTCATCAGACCCGATGTCTTCCCTTGGGATGATCCAGCTCTAATTGTGAAGAAGGAATATGATATTATACAGCTTTACAAGGATTATCATCACCTAAACCAGACCCTTAAAAAGAAAAAAATACACATTCTCGATGATTGATGAAACATTTTATCAGTTTTGAGGTGTGAAATGGTTCTCAGTGATCGATCTCATGTTTGGATATCACTATTTGTAGGATTGTGAGGATGATTTTATGATGTTTTCCTTTCGATGTATTTATAGAAACTACCTGTTTTTAAGGAATCCTTTCGGTGTGACAAATTTATCCACCATTTTCATGGATTTTATGAGCCCATACTTCTAACCTTATTGAGACTCGTTTGTTATTGTTTTCATTGATTACATACTCTTCTAATATATGGCCAAGGAGTAGCATGAAGGGCACATGGAAATGGTCCTTGATTTAGATAAGGTGCACCGGATTTATGGAATTCTCTTGAAATCATGGTTCAGGATTAAGTTATGTCACTTTATAGGGAATTTCATTATGAAACAAGTTCTAGCTATGGATCAAGAAATGATTTATGTAATGATTGATTGGGAGCCACCCAAGAATGTGTCATATGTGTGAAGATATCTTCTCTTTGAGGGTTACTACATAAAATTTGTGGAATACTTATCTCGAATCGAAGCCCCATTAACTAGTCTAAAGTGAATGGGGAAGTATTTTACCTTTTCTGACCAATGCCAGAAAGCCTTTTACTAGTTGAGGTTGAGGCTAATGAGTTCCCTAATTTTTAGACTAGATGAGGAAAGATATGTGTTCATATTCTATTTTGATTCCTCCAGAGCTGGTCATGGTTTTGGGATGATGCAATGATATGTTGTCGTCGCGTATGGGTAATGAAAATGAAGGCCCACAAAGATTAATTATGCGACTCATGATCTAGATCATGCATTAGAAGTTTTTTCCGTGAGGATGTGGAGGCACTACCATCTAGGATATTTATTTGTGGTCTACTCAGAACACCAAAGACTCAGGTATGTCTTCACCCAGAGAGACTTGATCATGTGGCAAAAACACTGGTTGGATTTCTTATTGGACTAAAACATCAATATATTCTACACATTAGTCAAGTAAGACATAATATTATATTCTCTCCTTAGGATTTTCCAGGATCTCCTAGTGCATGATGATTCAGACCAGTTGGCTTCCCATTAGATGACCCTAGGTGGTGTAGGAGGGTAGATTTTTCTTATTGTCAGTGGTATTGATTCCTTCCCTCCTTAATTGTGTGAGTGTCTACTAGGTGGGAGTCATGCACTGTGAAGTTCTGTGTGATCAAATATCCACATGATACACATTAAATGGAAATTATGAAGGAGTAAATCAAGAGATCTTATTCTAGGGAGAACAAGGGTTCCAGTAACATTGCGATAAGAGGTGGTGTGTGAGTTCTACACTTCCCTCATTGTGACACAACCTGACATGGGGAAGAATAATAGAGTCCTTCCATGGATAGTTTGTAGGTCTAACTTGGTATTAAGTGTTGTTGAGTTCTTATAAGGATTCTTTACCAATAAGCAGCTTAAGGAGTAGCATAATTTTCTTATAGTTATTGTCACATCCTATGAATATTCTAGAGTGGAAATGATATATATTATATTCAAGGATGTATTCACGAGGTATCCATGTATATAAAAGGGTGATGACACCATATGGTTGATTGTAGATTTACTCACGAATTCACCACACTTCCTTTCCGTAAGATAGTGGAGTTTGGTGGAGAGTTTGGGGAAACTATATGAGAAAGATCTCTTCCACCTTCACATGGTACCCTCGATGATTATCTCGGATCATGACATGCGGTGTACATCACCATTGATGAGAGAACAGTAAGAGGAATTCGAGATCATGTTAGGGTTGAGTACAGATTTTCACCCTTAAAATGAGGGGTATACTAGCCACACTGTCTGGGATCCAAAGGATATGCTAAGGGATTGCATGTTGGATTTCAGCCGAAGCAGGGAGGAACAACTTCACCTAGTAAAGTTTGTGTAAAAAATAGATACCAGTCCACCATCAGAATGGATCCTTTTGATGAATTTTATGAGATACCCAATAGGTTTTATATATATTGGATGAATATTGGATATCTCTCTCTTATGAATCTAGAGTTGGTTCGGGTTATAACAGAGAAAGTGTGAATCATCCTTGAACTGATGAAGATGGGCTAGAGAAGATAGAAGTCCTACCTAGATCATCGCCATATTCCCTTGATGTTAGGATAGGGAGACCATGTATTTTTGATAGTATCCCCGTGTCATGGGATAGAGAGGTTCTTTCGGGGATTCAAGTTATCCCTAAACCATATCAAGCTGTAAAAAATTGTGTAGAGGGTCGCTGAGGTTCGTTATCACCTCGTCGTACCCCCATAGCTAGAGAAGGACCACGAATTATTCCATATTTTTCTGGTTAGGTGATACATGCATGACATGTAACACCCCGAGCTTCCACGATACGCTTCTCATTCAATAATGCAATAGCTTGCATTGTACGCAAGTTCGAGTTCTAACACACCGCAACTAATCAAAATAGCCGTTATGAATAGTAATAACCACTTTTTAAAATTATAGAAATTTTATATTTCAAAATGGACTTCATTTTGTATTCGTAATATCGAAATTAGCCTATGTTGAATTTTTGGTATTTTTCTGAGAACTTCTAATTTTTTATGAATAGTGAAAAATACATAAAAACAACTTTTTTAATCAAAATAATTTATACAGATAAATTATACTATTTAGTGGTTTTAAGGTATAATTAGAAAATATTTTTACCATTTTATCCAATGGTGGTCATTAGAATTAATTTAACATTGAAATTGGACATAAACAATTGCCAAACTTTTGATATAAATTGTTTCTTAAAAACACGCTATTTGTTGTAACAGCGGGAATTAATTATGAAATTAATTAATACAACTTATATGTTTGGAATTTTGTAAAATAGACATCATTTTTGAATTCGGAATATCAATTATAGCTTAGGGTGAAATTTTGGCCTTATTCTGAAAAACTTCAATTTTTGATGAATAGTGAAACCACTAAGTGGTAGTTAAATAACTGATTTTTCGTTTAAATGAAATATTACAACTTCTGTGATTTGATTTTCAAAAATCCGACATACATGGTTGTCATTAAGAAGTAAAATGTGGTTCAATGAGATCAAAATAATTTTTGGTGAATAGTAACTTTTAAGTTCTTAATCGCGATTAGTGGTAATTAGTGTAGTTTAAGGTATAAATAATACATTAATAATATGAAATGACCTAGACACATGTCCCAACCTCATTGGTTGAGTCATGGCCGACCAAGACAAGCCATGGCCTAACTTGGGGACCCCATGGATCCACTTTTGTTGGGAAATAACATAAATTACTTTTTATTTAATGTTAAAGTGAAAATGACACTAACATAAATTGTTCTACTAAAACAATTTTTAATTGGGGTTATACAAGTCCAAATTTTGATTATAAATAGTCATTGGAAAGCTAAAACGATTTCCTACATCATAGTATTTGTTTTATAATTTTTAGACATTAAATAAATTAAATTATTTATGACATCATTATGATGTGGCGATGACCTCATTATTTAACGATTTAAATAAAATGAGAAGATAATGCAAAATCCAAGGATTACACTTGTCCAAAGCCTATTGGATGAGGATATTTCGAAACCTTATCACCTTAGCCTCGAATTATATAGATGTGGGACCTTTAGAATCCGAAAAGCATTTTGAAATAATGTAACATTTCATTACTTTCCAAAAGTGCCCCTCCTCTCCACTTATAAAAGGCCCCCACCTCTCCCACCTTATTCACACCATCAAGCCATTTGGCTCGGCCAACCTCTGCCCAAATACTCTCCCAACATTCCTTCCTTACTCCTAGAAACCTCACTTTGGGCAGAACTCTTCCCAAGGAAGCCTTTAGCTCAAATCAAAAAGAGTTACCCGATTTTGAGGTAATGTCTTTTCTAATGTTGTTTTGTTTTATTTTTCTTCTCCAACCCCCTAAACTCTTTTTATTCATTTCTTTTGTAACAACACCAGTATCCTCAATATACTAGGATGTTGTTATAAGAAGGATTCGAGCTACACTTACACACACCTACATCTAATGGTTAAAGAACATACGGTTTCTGTGGATGGAGAATTTCTGCCTCACGAAACGATGATTGTTCAACACTCATATAACACCTCCAAAGGTGGCCATTAAGATGTCACTATATTCATATATGATATATAATGTGTTTATGTTTTACTTATGCTTCTGTATTTCTCATTTATGGCTTACTTTATGATTTCCATTATGGGTAAAACGCGATAATTTCATTTTAGGAAGTGCGGACTACCGCCCCCTCAAAGTGATTTGAATCGTAAATGCCATATGTGGGATGTATAAAGGATGGAGTAAATGGTATTATACGCTATATTATACTGTAATTATATTATACATTTATATCATTATGATTTAGTTCCATTAAATATGAAATTGAAATGAAAGTAGCGTTCATGCGTACGTACGGCTTACCGTCTCCATGAACGGTGCATTTCATTTCTTACCTCTAAATGTTACGTAATATTATAAATGAATGTATATACTGGATATATAAGATATATATGAAATCTAAATCATTAATATAATTCTGGATATAATGGATATTTCACCACATAAACAACTTGTAATTATAAGAAGCTTATTGTTGACTCAAGTACCAAAGATCGACAAAACGACCGTTATTAACTTAAATAATTACATAATGTTCATATCATTGTAATAAGTGATATAATAAGGATAATGAAATTGAAAATGGTTCTTAATAAGGTATATATTAACTCTAGTTTATTATTCAGGAGGTTAAAGAACGGTTGAGTCAAGTCAGACACGAGGTAAGGGAACTTCTTAACCCAATTTCCATTCTTTGGGTTAATCTCCTACTTTCAAATTATGTCATGATATTATTATGTCCTATTTTGTATTTTTACTTTATTAATGTGTACCTATAGTGAATACACATAATATATCTATTTTATTTTAAAAATGATCTTTTTAAGGACTTCGTCTCAATCTCCTTTCATTGAGGCATATTTGGTTTTATATACAACTTTCTTTTATACGGTGTATAAAACCCTTTGTCTTTTAAGTTTATTCAAAAGGAATATTTTTTATATGAAACGTTTTACTAAATGAAAAAAGGGAATGTTTTTTCTTTCCGTACTTATGCGGCGACAACGACTTCTCCGCCGCCGTGACCATTATTTGAGATTCGGCTTCCTCTACAAGCCATCATTCCTTTTTAATGAAAAATAAATACAAAGTTTTAACTTTCTTTTATTTTGGTATTGAAAATGGTTTTGAAATCGTTTTTATTATATCAATATGTTGTATTTATATCTTGTGATTTAAATGAGGAAATGTTATGTTTCCTTTATGCATGTTTTATGTGATACGATTATGTTATGGTTTATGATATGTTTAAACCTATTCATATGAGGAATGCATTGGACTTAATAAGTGACGGGTGGAGCCCGCTATAGCTCCTCGATGCATCGGCAGGTCTCATGAGACAAACTAGTGTCTTGGCACGAGGCCTTGACAAAATCTTATTTGTGGTCTTGGCACGAGGCCTTGACTACGTGGTTATGATAGTCTGGCATTATGCATTCCATCATTATGAAAGTGGTTATTGATATTACATGTGATTATTCGACCAGTAGAATATCCATGTGAAGAAGTAAATGGCATTATCTCATTTTACTTTTGCCATGTTATGTTGAAGTTCAAGTTTGAAAGGCTTTTGTTTTAGTTGTACATTGCCTTAAATGTTAATGTTTATTTATGAAAGCTTCCGAAATATTGTTATCCTTACTGAGCATCTGAGCTCACCCCTTTCAATGTTTTAATATTTTCCAGGATGTGAAGAAGTATTTTATGAATGACCTGCAGGGATAGTCAGAAGAGGATATGAGTGTGGACTATGGAGACTTTGTTATTGTAGTTTTTCACTTTTTGATGTAATGAAAGACTTATGAATGTATCTAGTGTTTCCAATGCTACTAAACTAATCGGTCTTTCGAGACTTGATCTTTTGTGATCATGCCAATGTTACGAAGTAATGCACCGACTCTGGGTAGCTGGGGTCGGGGCGTTACAGTTGGTATCAGAGGCAGTTTAGTACTAACCTTGGAAGCTAGATATAGATAAACTCTGATTAGAACGCATAGCCCAAAGATAGGCTTCGAGGATTAGTATAGAAGAATTTCCTAGAATTTTGGTATTATAGAGATGATATGAGTTTTCCGAGCAATACATCCCTGTCTGGATACGAGCAGGTAGAGGCGGCTCTGGCACAGATGTACCTAGGGGTAAAACCCGAAAACACCGCTTTGAGCTAGACTCGAACGGGAACTGGTGCACGACAACGGGCCTTGCTGCACTCTTGGTTACGACACTCCCGGGGGATACGCTTAGGATAATTCTCATTTTCTTTACAAACCACTATGAACGGTTATGAGTATATACTTCCTCAAATAAAACCTTTTTATGATTATGGATTATATCCATAAATAGTTCAATTTATGTTAAGTATTTTACAAGTATGGAATTATGTATTTTGATTCATAAACTAATCTAGTTTATGCCATTGTTTAGAAATGGCGCCTAGTAGAAGGAATGGAAACTGTATCAATGCACGAACTCCGTGTAGGGATTGCCCTCCTGCTCAAGATAATTATTGTGGACCTGAAGATACAACTGGTGCTGATCAACTTATTACCATACTGGGACAACTCACGCAGGTTATGAATAACAACCTTACTCGTATGGAGCACCCTGATCCGCAACGTGGAGGATCAATGCTAGACCGTTTCATGAGGCAACAACCGCCAACCTTCAATGGGAGTACAAATCCTACAGTAGCTGAGCAATGGATAAATTCCTTAGAGAAAATATTCCATGCCTTGGGGAGTAGTGAAAGGGAGAAGGTTGTCATGGCAGTTTACCGCCTCACTGGAGATGCCGATCAGTGGTGGTCACTGATTCAAAACACAAAGGAAGATGATGACGTATCGAATATGGAATGGAGGGAGTTCAAAGAGCTTTTCTTAGAAAAATACTTTCCTCGTGACCATCGAGCAGATATGGAAAGGCAATTTCTGAGTCTGAGGCAGAAGGAGGATGAGAATGTCGCAAAGTATGAGGCTAACTTTACAAGGTTAGCGAGGCATGCTGCCGATTATATACGTAACCCAAGGAGTAAGATTGATCGTTTCTTTGATGGGTTAAAACCATTTCTCCGACGAGCTTTAGTATCACAATCCTTCTCATCATACGAAGATATAGTCTCATGTGCTATCAAGACAGAAAAGGAATTCTCTAAGTCTTATGACAACAAAGTAAAGCAAGAGAAGAAGAGAACGGTGGAACAAGAGACAGATAAAGGGAAAAAGGGAAAGAAGGATTTTCCATTATGTGATAATTGTGGGAAGAATCACCCTGGTACTTGCCTAAAAGGAATGGGAGTCTGTTATAAATGTGGAGAAAAAGGTCACCAGGCACGTGATTGCAAGGGAAAGAAAGAGGCTGTCAAAGTTGAATGCTACAATTGTAGAGAAATGGGTCATTACGCAAATGAATGTCCTAAGCGTCAAGGAATCTTACCTCAGAAAAGGCCAAGGGATCAAGGACAATCTTATGCTATTACTACAGTTGAAGCAGAATAACTAATGTATTGATGCTTTCGGACTCATGGATTATATTCTGGTTATTAGAATAATGTGATCTATATAAGGATTGTACTGCAGTACTTGTTGGTTTCAGTAAGGTTTTAATATGATTAAGGTAATCATATTTTTAGTATGTGACAATAAGAGAAACTTTTCTTTGTTTGGGGAATCTGATGTTACAATTGATTTTGGAATTAAGAGACCTTTTAGAGAAAGTTTGGACAGAGGTATTTTGGATAACTATAAATGTTGGGATGGATTTAGTTGAACTTTGAATAGTATTGTTTAAGGTTAAAACTTTTCTGAAGATTATTTCTGGAATACTATAATACTATATTTTTAGAAAAAGGACAACCTGCAGGGTGGGGAATAACCCGTCGCGTCGGACACAGCTGCAGGAATCGAACCCACAACCATAGTGCGACAAGCCTTTATTTCCTACCACTAGCCTACAGGAAGTCCCTGGTTATTACAAAATCGTTTTACTAATCTAAATGGTATGTGTTAACATTTGGAACCTTATACAATTAGGATAAATAGAATATTTTTGAGTTCCGTTACCATTTGGAGTAAAAGTTGGGTTTGTGGTAAAAATTTATTAACGAATGAAAGTATACATAACAAGTATGTATATTCCCCTACGTTCTTAGTAAATCTCATAAATAAATTCCTCAACATAATAAAAGGTAACTTAAAACAAAAATGTTGTCGGTTAACTTTTCCAACTGGGGATTCAATAACCGTTTAACCAATCACAAGTTTGTGATTTTCTTATGGTTAAACTTTCTCCTAATCCTGTTTTCTATAACTCTCCATCAGACCTTGATGGTTTGTTTCTCCTCCATATCCATATTTTCATAGAATCCTAGAATGGGCTATATCGGGTGACCTTTGTACTTATCCTGCTTTCTTTTAATGTTATATATTTATTAACCTTATTTCCGATGTGGGTTTTCCACAAAGGTATTTTCTATTTTCAGCCTTTTATTATCAAAGAAAAATTTCAAATTGTGAGGACGCAATTTATTGAAGGAGGGGAGAATGTAACACCCCGAGCTTCCACGATACGCTTCTCATTCAATAATGCAATAGCTTGCATTGTACGCAAGTTCGAGTTCTAACACACCGCAACTAATCAAAATAGCCGTTATGAATAGTAATAACCACTTTTTAAAATTATAGAAATTTTATATTTCAAAATGGACTTCATTTTGTATTCGTAATATCGAAATTAGCCTATGTTGAATTTTTGGTATTTTTCTGAGAACTTCTAATTTTTTATGAATAGTGAAAAATACATAAAAACAACTTTTTAATCAAAATAATTTATACAGATAAATTATACTATTTAGTGGTTTTAAGGTATAATTAGAAAATATTTTTACCATTTTATCCAATGGTGGTCATTAGAATTAATTTAACATTGAAATTGGACATAAACAATTGCCAAACTTTTGATATAAATTGTTTCTTAAAAACACGCTATTTGTTGTAACAGCGGGAATTAATTATGAAATTAATTAATACAACTTATATGTTTGGAATTTTGTAAAATAGACATCATTTTTGAATTCGGAATATCAATTATAGCTTAGGGTGAAATTTTGGCCTTATTCTGAAAAACTTCAATTTTTGATGAATAGTGAAACCACTAAGTGGTAGTTAAATAACTGATTTTTCGTTTAAATGAAATATTACAACTTCTGTGATTTGATTTTCAAAAATCCGACATACATGGTTGTCATTAAGAAGTAAAATGTGGTTCAATGAGATCAAAATAATTTTTTGGTGAATAGTAACTTTTAAGTTCTTAATCGCGATTAGTGGTAATTAGTGTAGTTTAAGGTATAAATAATACATTAATAATATGAAATGACCTAGACACATGTCCCAACCTCATTGGTTGAGTCATGGCCGACCAAGACAAGCCATGGCCTAACTTGGGGACCCCATGGATCCACTTTTGTTGGGAAATAACATAAATTACTTTTTATTTAATGTTAAAGTGAAAATGACACTAACATAAATTGTTCTACTAAAACAATTTTTAATTGGGGTTATACAAGTCCAAATTTTGATTATAAATAGTCATTGGAAAGCTAAAAAGATTTCCTACATCATAGTATTTGTTTTATAATTTTTAGACATTAAATAAATTAAATTATTTATGACATCATTATGATGTGGCGATGACCTCATTATTTAACGATTTAAATAAAATGAGAAGATAATGCAAAATCCAAGGATTACACTTGTCCAAAGCCTATTGGATGAGGAGATTTCGAAACCTTATCACCTTAGCCTCGAATTATATAGATGTGGGACCTTTAGAATCCGAAAAGCATTTTGAAATAATGTAACATTTCATTACTTTCCAAAAGTGCCCCTCCTCTCCACTTATAAAAGGCCCCCACCTCTCCCACCTTATTCACACCATCAAGCCATTTGGCTCGGCCAACCTCTGCCCAAATACTCTCCCAACATTCCTTCCTTACTCCTAGAAACCTCACTTTGGGCAGAACTCTTCCCAAGGAAGCCTTTAGCTCAAATCAAAAAGAGTTACCCGATTTTGAGGTAATGTCTTTTCTAATGTTGTTTTGTTTTATTTTTCTTCTCCAACCCCCTAAACTCTTTTTATTCATTTCTTTTGTAACAACACCAGTATCCTCAATATACTAGGATGTTTTTATAAGAAGGATTCGAGCTACACTTACACACACCTACATCTAATGGTTAAAGAACATACGGTTTCTGTGGATGGAGAATTTCTGCCTCACGAAACGATGATTGTTCAACACTCATATAACACCTCCAAAGGTGGCCATTAAGATGTCACTATATTCATATATGATATATAATGTGTTTATGTTTTACTTATGCTTCTGTATTTCTCATTTATGGCTTACTTTATGATTTCCATTATGGGTAAAACGCGATAATTTCATTTTAGGAAGTGCGGACTACCGCCCCCTCAAAGTGATTTGAATCGTAAATGCCATATGTGGGATGTATAAAGGATGGAGTAAATGGTATTATACGCTATATTATACTGTAATTATATTATACATTTATATCATTATGATTTAGTTCCATTAAATATGAAATTGAAATGAAAGTAGCGTTCATGCGTACGTACGGCTTACCGTCTCCATGAACGGTGCATTTCATTTCTTACCTCTAAATGTTACGTAATATTATAAATGAATGTATATACTGGATATATAAGATATATATGACATCTAAATCATTAATATAATTCTGGATATAATGGATATTTCACCACATAAACAACTTGTAATTATAAGAAGCTTATTGTTGACTCAAGTACCAAAGATCGACAAAACGACCGTTATTAACTTAAATAATTACATAATGTTCATATCATTGTAATAAGTGATATAATAAGGATAATGAAATTGAAAATGGTTCTTAATAAGGTATATATTAACTCTAGTTTATTATTCAGGAGGTTAAAGAACGGTTGAGTCAAGTCAGACACGAGGTAAGGGAACTTCTTAACCCAATTTCCATTCTTTGGGTTAATCTCCTACTTTCAAATTATGTCATGATATTATTATGTCCTATTTTGTATTTTTACTTTATTAATGTGTACCTATAGTTAATACACATAATATATCTATTTTATTTTAAAAATGATCTTTTTAAGGACTTCGTCTCAATCTCCTTTCATTGAGGCATATTTGGTTTTATATACAACTTTCTTTTATACGGTGTATAAACCCCTTTGTCTTTTAAGTTTATTCAAAAGGAATCTTTTTTATATGAAACGTTTTACTAAATGACAAAAGGGAATGTTTTTTCTTTCCGTACTTATGCGGCGACAACGACTTCTCCGCCGCCGTGACCATTATTTGAGATTCGGCTTCCTCTACAAGCCATCATTCCTTTTTAATGAAAAATAAATACAAAGTTTTAACTTTCTTTTATTTTGGTATTGAAAATGGTTTTGAAATCGTTTTTATTATATCAATATGTTGTATTTATATCTTGTGATTTAAATGAGGAAATGTTATGTTTCCTTTATGCATGTTTTATGTGATACGATTATGTTATGGTTTATGATATGTTTAAACCTATTCATATGAGGAATGCATTGGACTTAATAAGTGACGGGTGGAGCCCGCTATAGCTCCTCGATGCATCGGCAGGTCTCATGAGACAAACTAGTGTCTTGGCACGAGGCCTTGACAAAATCTTATTTGTGGTCTTGGCACGAGGCCTTGACTACGTGGTTATGATAGTCTGGCATTATGCATTCCATCATTATGAAAGTGGTTATTGATATTACATGTGATTATTCGACCAATAGAATATCCATGTGAAGAAGTAAATGACATTATCTCATTTTACTTTTGCCATGTTATGTTGAAGTTCAAGTTTGAAAGGCTTTTGTTTTAGTTGTACATTGCCTTAAATGTTAATGTTTATTTATGAAAGCTTCCGAAATATTGTTATCCTTACTGAGCATCTGAGCTCACCCCTTTCAATGTTTTAATATTTTCCAGGATGTGAAGAAGTATTTTATGAATGACCTGCAGGGATAGTCAGAAGAGGATATGAGTGTGGACTATGGAGACTTTGTTATTGTAGTTTTTCACTTTTTGATGTAATGAAAGACTTATGAATGTATCTAGTGTTTCCAAGTCTACTAAACTAATCGGTCTTTCGAGACTTGATCTTTTGTGATCATGCCAATGTTACGAAGTAATGCACCGACTCTGGGTAGCTGGGGTCGGGGCGTTACATGACATGATGCACATATATGAATGGGGAGAGATGGACATCAAGGATGTGCCCATCTTCGTAGAGCACACAGTAGTGATCAAGGACCAACATGAATAGAACATCTGAGAAAAAGAAGCCGCATAAGTTAGAGTTTTATGGAGGCACAAAACGTTATATTAGAGAACCTCAGAGAATGATATCTAGATGTGGGATCAGTATCTTGAATTTTTTTCATAGTTTTTATTTGATAGGATTAAAATTTTGAAGTGGTAAATGATGCAGAGAACTAATTATTCCTCATAAGATATGGAAATATGACTAATTTTATTTCCAAATCTTTGCACTGAGATGACATGTGATTCCATGTCCCGATGTTCCTGGAATTAAATCTATAAAAATATTAATCAGATTTTATGTTTCATCTACACAGATAATTAAAATAGTGATAACTCTTAAATAGATGACCATATTTGAAATTTGAGACCATGGTTATGTCTAGAACATGTTGTATTCTCTAGGTATGATATAAAATGAGTCATCATTGGATGTTCTGACAACTTGCTCATTGCAGATGTGTTTAAGTGGTTAAATAATTAAATTATTTATTTATTTAAATGAAAAATTAATTATGTGAGTATCGTTAAATATCTCACTATAGAGATTTTCTATGGATTTGATAACCTTTAGTTCTTCCAATAGTTCCTCCCTTCTCCTCATATTTAAAAACACAACTACACACTATATACAATGATGAAGATACAATGTGTATCCGACAATATTGGTGTTTCATAGTTTTTATGATATTTAAAGAGGAAATGGAATGTACCCCCTTGAGAAGCTATGTATCCTCCTTCCCATGTGAACAATTCTTTTGAAGGATTACACGACTAGCGAAAACAACAAGGTCACTAAATAGGTGGGAGAGATCATGTAGTCCACCAACAATGTGTGCGACACTACATGAATGTGACCCATGTATTGGCTAGTTAACGTGAGCATGAAGTGGAAAAGGATGACAAAATGTGTGGGCCCCTTACACGTTATGTTCTTCATGGGCTATTCCAGGTGATTTTTAATCCTCCATATCTCTTTTTTTGGACTCGGATTTTAGCATACCTAATACCAATCATGTGTGTTTATTGGTTTAAAATTTAACGGTTCCATCAGAAAAATATTTTGAGAGATGATAAGAATGTTCCAGTTTGGAAATCATAGATACAACACCTGATGATGGCAGTGCTCAGAAAATATTACCAGAGCAGTTTTGGACTGACCTTCCACATTGGATGGGAAATTTAGTCCCTGATTCTTCTGAGTTACACTGTTGTAGGTTTTAGGTAGGTTATTTCCTTGAAATTTTAGGAAAACCCACCAAATGGGTTGGGTAGTGTGGTCCCCAAATATTCTGAGCTGACCCTCTAGGTGGACCGGGTAGTTTATCCCATAATGATTCTGAGTTATCCTTTGAATTTTATGGGCAGTGGATTTCCTCAACATTCTGGGATGACCCTCCAACTAGGATGGATAATGTAGTCTCTAATGACTTTGTAGGCATGAAACTCTATCCAGGTTGGGTAACGGTGTGCCCTTGATGTCTCACAAGGCTTACCCTCCGGCACTGTCGAGGCATTGGAAAGACCTGATGATAATTATGAGTGGTACCTTCTATTAGGATATGTTCTTGGTATTCTTTTGTGACTACCAAAAAAGACCATTGACTATTAAGAATAGTGTAAATGTGAAGTTCAACATACCTTTGGACTCTTGAGGGAGAGGGGCGTTTTCTTGTAATGTCCCATACTATGACTCATTAAGGATTTGTCCAAAAACTCAGTTCCATCAAACGGTTCCCCAAAACGGTGACACCGGTTACAGTCGCCCACTAAAACAGTGGCACCGTGTTGGTGGCATAGTCATGGTGGCACCCTCACGGTCCCACACCGAAATGGTGGTACCATTGACGGTGACAAATGTGATGGTGGCACCGTGAGGAAGGCACCGAGACCATGGCACCACTTAGGGTGTCCCACCCTTGTTCTTTTTCCAGTTTCCGACTTTTACTGCTCATAGAATGTATCATTGGACGTAAAAGAGTTCTTATACCTATTTAAAAGACAATAAATGCCCCAAAATGATATCTCAAATTTCCCAAGAGTCTGGAAACCCTTGACTTACCAAATAATGTGGCTTTTCCTCTGTGTAACACCTTTTCCTGTACTATCCCGTTCTGACCCTATTACCTATTTTCTGCTAATTAAATGAAGTCATTTAATGTAAAACTATATGGACACCTCTCCAATGAGAATTATTAAATAAAACATAATTCCATCGTGCGTAACCATCCAACCATGTGGTAAAACCATGATTCTCCATTAGTTCTATAACAGATTTTCATATCCCATAACTTCTGGAACTTTCCTTTTAATAACAGGACAATTATTTCTTCTTCTTGGATGGTCTCTTTTTCCTTCCCTGGTGTGTTTGGAGTCCCCCTTCCTAAGGTAAGTGGAGCACATGTTCTTGAAAATTTCTGCTCACTCTTGGATTCCTCATAGTTCCTCCCCTAAAAGTCTTGCATCCCCAGTTCTTGGTGCATGGGGAGAAACATCGATAGTTGATCATCCATGTAGGGTTCTTCCTTCGTCTCTCTTTACTGTGTATCATGAAGGGCGAGTTAGCTAATTTTTCTACGTGGTTGGATGAAACTGAACCTTAATGATGATAATAAAAGGACTTTTAAAGAATTAAGGGTGTTTTTAGATTATGTTGTTGTACTCTTTTACCCTTTCTTTTATGTTATGAATTGTAAGGGATTTTGTCCACTACAAAATAATGTCATTGGTGGTGTTTTCATGAACACAAATGGACCCTGGTCTTCTGTGATGATTGATTGGATGTAATATGAAAATTGGTTAATCACATAAAATCAGTTGATTAAATGAATATATAGTGAACAAGAATCCTTCATTTGGTTCTAGTACCTTGAGAGATCTCATGGATCCCTTTTTTTGTGGTGACTTTACAAGAGAACCAGTTGTGAATGATTAAATCGATGCTTAGCTATTTTTCCCTCCATGGCTTGTGACTATGCATGTTAGTTAACCAGTGGTGAAGAATTATTTAAAAGGAATTAATTGAATATGAAAACAAGGATGGGTTCAATTGGAAATTGTTTTTATGGAATGAGTTGTGACTTGGATATGAGTGGTTTACTTTTTATGAATGAATATTAAAGATGATGTTTGTGTATTTGATGGTTTTGGAACCCCTAGGTTTGGATGAGTTCTTATTTACATATATGTATAATTTAGTTCCTATATTTTTTATTCTCACCCCAGCCATGTTGAGAAATTCATACCGAACACCCCCATTTCAATCGAGGACGGTGTTTTTCCTAACAATCCGATGAGTGGACGATTATTAGCTCATTTTATGCTCCCTTTCCCGAGTAGCTCAAGAATATTTGGTAGGATATGATGATCTGAGTTACATTATATCCCTAGATCATTTGGGAATGGTACATGGTGGTGTTTGGCCAAGGTGTGTGGGTGGAGGTTGTTTCCCAAGTGTATTTGAGATGAGGTCGAAGTGTCTTTAGAAGTAACAGCAGTTGTTCGGGACCCAGTGTCTTTAGTCATAGAGATAGTTGTTCTGGCCCACGTGTGTGTGACCCTGGTTACAATTGGTTTGTATGGCCCCATTTTTTGATGAAGGGATGTGTGGTTTTGATATCCTAGGTTTGTGCCGGCGGGTAATGTCAGTGGGACTATGGTGAAAATGGTGGGGTAGGTCTGACGCATAGGTTGCCTTTAATAACTAGTGGGAAAGTGGTGCGAGGTACCCAAATAGAAATGTTCAATTAATATGACATTACTTTTATTGAGTTATTTGGGGAGTGTTCCTTGGTGGGGTTGTGTGGATAACATCCTTGCTAGGTTCTTTGGATGTTTCCTTTTCTCACGGGGCATTATAATTCCTACCCACTTTTGCACAAGAGCTTTTGGATTTCCCTACCGAGTAAACCTGTATACTCACTCTACATATATAAAATTGATATCTGTTTTCAAGGATGTCGTCGTGGACCATGTGGGACGGTACTAGTTTAGATGATGGGACAATTTTTGTTGGTATTTTTCTTTTCATTGGTATTTACCTTTCGATTTTTCTTGTATTGTAGCACATATTATTTGAAACGTGCATGTGGGAATTGTTTGTTCTCGATTTACATTTCAATCTACTTTTGGTGTTGTTTGGGATTTACTATCTTATCTCCTGATCCTACTAAATAAAAATGGTAATTCCATCCATTTTGCGTGTGAATCTATACCCATGGTTCTATTCACCACTCTGGGACCCGTTGAAGGTAGGTCTCGGGGTTCATTATCACTCTTTCAACATGAAGAATGAAGGGCCTAGAAATATGTTGCCCCTTTCCTCATCTAGGTGAAGAATACTCATGAAAGAATGGTATTAGAGGCGCGGTCGAGAGATAGAATCGAGTTCGGAGATAGGCATAGTAAAGATTGTATGGGATGGTAGGGAAACAGTGTTAGGAAATGTTTTTTCATGAAATAGGCCAGGGAAGACCAACTAAGACACGAGATTTTATGGCTACCCATGATCCAATGTAAGGACTCTACGCCTACTGAACGACCAAGTGAGGCTACAATGATTACAGGGTAGAGACCCTAGAAAATGTATAAGCATCATAATTACTTATGTTCTTGTGTTTCATTTGTATTTTAATTTTTAAAATGAATAAAGAGTCTATGAAAAATTAAAAACAATATTCCAGGCTACTCCAGCTTAGGCATTCCTTGTTTACCTAGAAATTATGGCATCTAGATGGCGACCATGTGTAGTGTGGGTGATCGATGTACAAGATGTTGATTTGGCTGATCGTCAGAGTGCTGACCAAGTTGAGGAGGACAATTAGGGGCATAGAAAAATTAATGCCTTTCAGCGGTGGAACCTCAGGAAGTATGAGGTCAGCAGTTCAGATATGGAGACAGAGAGCTGGCTCGAGGAGCTGGTGATAAGTGTAGGCTTAATTCGGGCTCTGATTGAGTAGAGGGTTCCTTTGGAAGTATGATATATGCGAGGAGCAACACATCAGTGGTGGACGCTTGATCTTGGGGAGAAGGGGGATGTTGAGATAACGTGGACTGACTTCGAGTGGGGGTTCTGGGCAGAATTCTTCTCTTCCACGATGATGGATGGGAAGAGGCATGAGAAAATCTTCCTTCAGAAGGGGATTATGTAAGTGAGAGAGTTGGGGATCACATTCATGGATCTCTATTTCTATGATTCAAAACTATTTTAAGATGGGAAGTCTCGAGCGAGCCGTTTAAAGTAGGCAATCTGACCTACTCTTCAGTATGTTGTTACTCCATTTACTCTACTAACATACATGGAAGTCTATAAGATGGATGAAGTGCTGGAGAGGATGCACATTCTGTTAGGTGTGCCCTGAGAAGGGATCTATCAGGGATCGTCAAAGTGGTAGGCCAGCAGCAACATGCCTCCAACGTCATGGCCTTCCAGGTGTTGGCTAGTGGGGAGCAAGCATCGGAAGTTCCAGATCCAATCTCCTGGTCCTCACCATTTCTTTTCAGGCCATGGACCGAGATGCGTCAAATGTGGTAGCCATGGTCATCTTTGGAATCAGTTCTTGTACCAGCTGTAGTACAGTAGGGGAGCGCCGATTCATTGCCCACATCAGCAACAACAGTTTCCAGCTATTCCCGTTATGCAGCATCAACAAATACAACGATCTCCCACTCCTCCAAGAGCAGACATTGTAGGAGGAGGCTGACGTCAGGTCACTCCATAGGTACCTCGACTAGGTCATGGTCTAGGAGGCCACCAACAGCCGAGGGATTGAGGAACTAGGTGTGGGAAGTTGCATGTTGTAGAGGCAGTAGTTCCAGCAGGGTTGGAAGTCGTTCGAGTTCTGATAGGCTTAATTAGTACTCATGACTACACCTTGTTTGATTTAGGAGCTTCACACTCTTTTTTTCACCCAGGCATTCCAGTTCTTTGGTTCTAGGAACATAGGCACTTTCTATTCCCCTTGTTTTGAGTACACCAGTTAGATGTTAGACCAGCTTGTCTCTTGTTGGCCGAGAATGTCGAATGATGTTGGGACCACATCAGTGAAGTGGATGACTTATTTTTCTATAAATGTAGTCATATGATTTCATTCTATGCATATACTATCTGTTCTCTATATGTGTTATTATCTACTACTTTTGAAGGATAATCGAGTTTTCATATGTGCGTAGACAACGTGTGACTTTTGTCAGCGGGCTGGGTTTCCTGGGAGGCAACCAGCGTGTGAATCCCCTTCATTCCTTGTTAGCTGAACTGTTAGTGGAGTATGTAGAAATAGAAATGGATGAATACATGGGGATATCTAGGTAATTCATGGACGTCTTCCCTAAAGAGGTAGGGACTCTACCTCATTGACGTGGTATTAAGTTCAGGATAGACTTGTAACCCGGTGCCCATCCGATTTCGATGGCTCCCTATCGGATGGAGACTTTTGAGATGTGAGATATATGGATTTAGATTGATGATCTAGTGATGAAGGTGTTTTTTTATGAAGCACGTCACCATGGGGTGCCACCAACTTGTTCATGAAGAAGGCAGTTGGTGGTCTCAGGCTATGCATAGACTATTGGAGACAGAATTAGGTAACGACCAAGAACCCTTACTCTCTCCCAAGGATAGACGAATTTTATACAACTGTAAGGGGGAATGATGGTTCTCCACGACCGACCTATGGTATGGATATCACCAGTTGTGGTTTTAAGAGAGTGACATCTCGAAGACTGCCATTAATTGAAGATATGAAAACATTATGTTTTTGGACATTCTGTTCAATGTTATAAACGTGCCAGCTGGGTTCATTGGGCTCATAAAATCCATCTTCCTAGAATATCTGGACCGGTTTGTAGTCCTAATTATTTACTTCATCCTAACATACTCAATATATGTGGAGGATCATGTTGAGGATGTGAGAACAGTTTCATTGGACCTTCGACAACAATAGTTGTACGGGATGTTTTCCACGTGGTGTTATGGACATTATAGGTGCATTTCCATGGACATGTGGTGTCCGAGAAGGAAATATCAGTGGACACATTGATGGTTGAAGCAGTTGTTTCTTAGAGAGCACCCTAGGACGTGGTAGAAGTTTGTAGTTTCCTCTGTCTAGTAGGTTAATAAAGGATATTCATGTCCAACTTCTCCCGATTTGTAGCACCTTTGGAAGCCTTGACCTAGAAAAACTAGGCTTTCGTGTGGAGTGGGAATTCCAGGGAATCTATCAGTTATCAGAAGCAGAAGATGGTTACTGACCTATTACTGAGGTTTCCAGAAGAAGGGGTGGCGTATGATGAGTTATGTGATGCTAAATACCATGTCTTGGGTTGTTTGATGATGTAGCAGCATGGTGTGATCTCTTCTGGGTCTAGCCAGTTATATCCGAATGAGTGCAACTATTACCACCACGAATTGAAGCATCCAGTGGTTGTGTTCACACTAACGTTGTGGCGGCACTACCACATCGGGGAGCGCCTCGTGGTCTTCACATATCACAAAATCATGAGGTATATACTCTCTTAATGGGAACAGAACTTGCGGCAGCAGAGATGAATGGATTTTCTTCAAGGCTACAACTTCAAAAAAAATTACACCACAGGAAAGGGGAAAATAGTGGTTGATGCCTTGAGCATGATGTCGCAAAAGGATGTGGTTCAAGAGTCGGTAGATGCTTGGAAGGCGATGAAGGAGTTGACTGACCTACACCTGGATGCAAGCGTGGCGGATGGCATATGATTTCTATTCCAGATGACAGTGAAGTCCACTCTGTTACAGATGGTGGGGGAGTCCATGTGGGGGGACATAGAGGCAGAAGTGATGTGTGATCGTGTTATCCAGGGTGATTCTCTAAGAGGATGGTCAATAGATGAGAATAATCAGATTTTGTTTCATGGAATGTTGGTCATCCTAGTGATAATGGATGAGATAGTTCTTGTTGATTTCAACAAAATCAACCCTAGAAATACATCCATGAGTTTCTAAGATGTTCCAAGCTATGCGGATTCATTTTTGGTGGCCTGGGGTGAAGTGGGTAGTTGGAGAGCTTGTGGAAAAGTGCCTCATGTGTAAGTAGATAAAGGATGAACACCGCATCCCAAGAGGCCTGTTACAACCTTTAGATGTCCCCAAGTGGATGTGGGAGGACATCTCAATGGATATCATCACAGGACTACCCAAAGATCATGGAGGTTGTGATGGTATCTATGTTGAGGTGGACCAGTGGATGAAATCAACTCACGTCCTAGAAATCAAGAAGTCGAGTACAATGGATGCCTTAGCACATAGGTACGTGGGAAAAGTGGTGTTGTTTCATTGAGTCCTGAGGACCATAGTCCTTGATCGGGATACCTAGTTTACCTCACAAGTACTGAATGTATTGAAACATTATGTTTCCACCCAACTATGCCTCAACACTGCTTTCAACCCCCCCACCAGACAGATGGGCAGACAGAGCACACCATCCCGACGTTGGGGGATATGCTACAGGCATGTGTTCTAAACATTGGGGGATCGTGGGTATGACAAATTCCTCAGGTATAGTTTTCCTACAATAATAGATATCACTCTACCTTTGGAATGGGTATATTCGATTCTTTGTATGAGAGGTTGTGTCACTCACCCATGTGTTAGAAAGAGTTCAGGGAAGAAGGTGTTCTTGGCCCAGAAGTGGTGTAAAGCATAACGGAGAAGAATCAGCTTATACTAAAGATAATGAAGGAGGATCCGGACTATCATAAGTTGTATACTGATTATATGAGGAGACCCTTGGAGTTCGATGTCCAGGACCACATTTACTTGAACTTACCCCATGGCTTGGAAAATGGAGGCTCGGCTAGGGGATTATGCTTTCTCTTAGGTTCATTGAACACTTAAAGGTGTTGAGATGGTTTAGTGAAGTGGCATATCCTCAAGAGCTACCACCACCACTACTGAGAGTGTACGATGTCTTCCATGTGTCTCAGCTCCATTGGTAACTACACAATTATTCAAAAATCGCCTATTGGAGAAGGTCTAATATTGAGGAAGATGACACATTTGTAGAGATATCATTGAGGATCGAGGAATGTGGGGAGAGGGTGCTTTGTGGATGAACCATTTAATTGTTTCTTGTGTTGTGGTGGTATGGTGGCCTCAAGGATAGTACCATGCAAAGAGAGGCACAAATACGTGCTCAATACCCAGAGTTGTTTTGAGTTTTGTTATGTTCTATTTTTTACATGTCTGTGATGTAGTGTTTGACCTTTTTATATATAAAATGGAATTTTTTCCTTCCCCTCCAGATGTTTGGGGATAGTCTTGATTGTGGGGAGGGAAGGGCCTAATCACTACTCAAGATGCATTAAGGTGGATGCAGTTAAACCCGTGTGGTCAAGTCAGTGTCGACCAAAGTAGATAGTATCATGATATAGAGGAAGGGAATCCCTAATCCATATGACAAGATGGTATGGACTTTACATATTTGGGTGGTTACATGAGGGAGATGTTTTCCTAGATGGTGAGGAGTTTTTCTATTGAGAGGTATCTTTAGAGGAGGTTGTTTGGACCCTACTCTTTTCTTCGGGACTAGTTATAGTTCCCAAGGGTGAGAATACTTTATGAGGATTCTAATGTAATGGATCAGAAAATGACTCATTGAGGAGTTTTCCAAAAACATGGTTCCATAAAACGGTTCCGCCAAAATGGTGCCACCGGTCATGGTCTCACACCAAAATGGTGGCACCGATTACGATGGAACCGTAATAGAGGAACCGTAATGGTGGCATCATAATAGTCGCACTGTCATGGTCACACCATCATGGTCACACCATCATGGTCACACACCAAAATGGTCTCACCGCTTAGAGTGACACCGTGATGGTGGAACTGTGAGGGATGCACTATAACAGTCAGACCATCATTGTCTCACACCGAAATGGTGGCACATCTTATGCTGGCATCTTGAGGGTCGCACCATGAGCATGGCACAACTTATTGTGTCCCACCAAACGGTGTCCCATCCTAGTTCGTTTTCCAGTTTTAGTCTTTTTCTACTCCAATAATGTATCCTTTGATGCAAAAAAGGTTTTATACCCCATTCAAATCCATCAAAATCCCATAAATGATAAATATAATTTTCAATGTGTCTAGAGACCCTTGACTTAACAAAACATGTGGGTTTTCCTCAGTGTCACATCTTTTCCTGTATTATTTATTTCTACCCCTACTATGTGTTTTCCTCTAATTAAAAGAATCTATTTAACAGATAGTTGTTATATCCACCTCTCTTATTATGAATTATTATATAACAATCAATTCCATTATGTCTAACCGTCCAATCGTGTGGTGAAACCAGGATGCGCATTTAATTCCATTCAATATTTTCATATACAATAACTCCAGGATCACGCTTTTTTATTACACGGGAATTATTTATTCTTCTTGGATGGTCTCTTTTTATTACCTTGGTATGTTGGGAGTCCCCCTTTACAAGGAAAGTGGTGTGCCACAACTAGAGATTTTGCACTCACTCGTGGATTCCTTAGTGTTCTTCCCCTGCAATTCGTACATCCCCAGTTCTTGGTGTGTAGAGAGAATCGTTAATTGTTGACCATTCAAGTAGGGTTCTTCATTCGTCTATGTTTACTATGTGTCAGGAAGGGTGGAAATGCTAGTGTTTATATGTGGATGGATGAAACCAAAATTTAAGGAAGATAATAAACTGACATTTAAATAATGAAGGGGTGTGTTTGATGATGATGTTGTAATATTTTACCCTTTCATATATGTTGTGAACTGTATGGCCTTGTGTCTACTAAAAATCATGGTCGTTGGTGGTATTTCCTTGAGCACTAATGGACCCCAATATTTTGTGATGATTGAATGTTTGTAACATGATAATTGGCTAATCACGTAAAATTAGTTGATTAATTGAATGTCCAGTGAACAATAATCCTCATGTGAACACTCTGATTAACCAAAAAAAATAATTAACTCAATGAATGGTTTGATAGAATCTAAAAATTCCCTTAGTCTATCTTAGAAAAATATATGGTTGTTTTACTTGATCCTTGGGGGGTGACTAAGATGGGGATGGGATCCCCTGTTGTGGTGCAATTGTTGGTTTGTGAATCTAAGGAAGTGTGGGGCCTTATGGTGGAGTTTGTTTTGGTTCTAGTACTTTGAGGGATCTCAAAGATCCGTTTTGTTGTTGTGAATTTACAAGAGAGCCAATTGTGAATGTATAAATTGGTGCTTGGTTGTGTTTCCCTCCTTCGCTTGTGACTATCCCTATTAGTTTCCCAGTAGTGAAAAATTATTTAAATGGAATTACTTGAATATGAAAACCAAAATGGGTTCAATGGGAAATAGTTTCGGAGAATTAGTTGTGACTTGGCTATAAGTGGTGTGGTTTTTAGGAAATAATAGTAATGAGGGTGTTTGTGTATTGGATGGTTTTAGAACCCCTAGGATGTGATGAGTGCTTATTTACCTATACATATAATTTAGTTCTTATGTTTTTTATACGCTCCCCACCCAAGATGAGAACATCATGCTGAACACCCCCATTTCAATGGGGGAGGGATTTTTTTCCAACACTCCGATTAGTTTTTGGTTATTAACCCTTTTTTAACTCCATTTTAAGAGTACTCTGAGACACTTCCAATAGGTTGTGACGGCATGAGGTCCATTATATCCCTAGATCCTTTGGCCAGGGTTCGCGGTGGTGGTTAAAACCAGTGTGTGTGGAATGGTTGTTTCCCCAGTGTCATTGGGATGAGGACCAGGTGTCTTCGCATGTGGAAATGGTTGTTTGGGCTCAGCTGTCTTCGGACATGGAGGCAGTTGTTCTAGACAAGATATGTGTGGGTGTGGTTATGATTGAGTGTTGTGGCCTAGGTGTTTGTGGGCGGGATGCGTGCTCGTTCTAGCCCAGGTGTCTGCAGGCGAGGAATGAATGTGGGCCTATAGTGGGAATGGTGGGAACCATCTGATGGGTAGTATGTATTCAATTACCAGTGGGAAATATGTGTGGGGTACCAATATATTGATGTGATCTTACTATTACTTTTCTTGGCTTGTGTTATTTTGGGAGTTTTCCATGGTGAGGGTGGGTGAATAGCTTCCTTGCTAGGTGCTTTAGTTATCTCCTTTTCTCACAGGGTATTACAATGCCTCGCCATTTGTGCATGAGAAATATTGGTTTTCCCTATTTATTTAACATGTATTCTCACCCTGCGTATATAAAACTACTTTCAAGTTAAAAAGATGACTTTGAGGACCATGCATGACCGTACTAGTTTAGACTTTGGGAGGGTTTTGTTGCTATTTTTCATTTCATTGGTATTTACCTTTGGAGTTTTCATGTAGGGAAGCACTTATTATATGAAACATGTATGTAGAAATGGATTGTTATGGCTTTAATTTTACTTCTTCTTTTGGTGGTGTTTGGGATTTAGTATCTTATATCCCAATCCAACTAAATAATAAGGTTAATTCTTTCCATTTTTTGTGGGAATATTTACCTTGGGTGTTAGTCTCAACTCTGGGACCTATTGAAGGCGGGTCTCGGGGGAAATTATCTCCTCTTCAACATGAACAATGATGGGCCAGGAAATCTATTGCCCCTTCCCTCATCTTGGTGAAGGTGGGTAATGACATTTCCCCACCATTATTCATTTTTTATGCAATCTAAATATCTGAGGGTGAGTAAGTGTCATCCAAATTCAATAGTAACAAGTTGTGGTGATTTGAGCCCCTTTGACTTCTTTGTCCTAGGAATACATAGGGGGCACTGTGCATCATAGATGTTTTAACATGGAACTGTTCGATACCTAATTTCATGCGATGAGCTAAGAGATTTGGATCCCCTTACTCACTAATTTGGGCATCTTTGATTGAACATATATTTATCTATCTATCATGTTACAGTATGCACCACATTAGTATTGGTTACTATCATTCTAGGAGAGACTAAATGCATAGTGTATGCCATGTTCTTTCAATGTATAGATTCTCATAGTTGGATGAGTCTACTCTCCAGATATAGGTAGTGAATATTCTATGAGGAGTTCGTCTCCCCACCATTTCTAGCTCCTTGTATTTTCATGAGTCTGCATCCATTCTCTTGTTGAGATGAGTTGTATTCTATCTATTCACTTTTGTTGTACCTTGTTATATCTACTTCTTTTCATTTCAATGTATCTCTTATTTATCCCCATCACCTTTTTCAAGTTGTATTTCTGGGTATGCATAGAATCACCACTTCATGGGATTCTCCCAATAAGTGTCATGTCTTTTGTAAATGGTGGATAAGTTCATCACGATCATAGAAGAGCTTTGGGAAACATGTTGTTTTGAATACATTCAGTGGTCGTAGTGGATATTCAAGAGGGTGGATCTCTCAGTTGTTACTCTTTCTAGTTTCATTTAGTTTTGAAGAGGATTCTAGTTTGTGTGTGTGTTTGTTCCCTTTAAATTTTTAGATCCCACTATCATACTCGTGTACCATCTAGAGGTTCATGCATTCCCATTTTACTTTAAATAATTTTTATCTATTTAAAATTTCTCATTACACTTTTTCTACTTCTCCACTTCACTTTTTTGTTAAGTGGGTTTTGTGGACATGTACATGATTCACGAAAATGCCCCCCAATGATTTTTGTTCCTTCAGCACTTTTCACCAAAAACTAGTCTATGGAGGCAATCTTGGTGTAATTATGTTCATGCCTGGGCGTGATTTTGGCCATGAAACCTAAAACATACATAAAATTTCTAGAATTTAATATTTTATATTTTTCTAAATTAATAATCATTCCCCCATAATTTATTCAATTTCCCCCCATGAACCATAAATATTTCAATTTAATTATTGAACAATATAAAATTGGATCCAAGAGTACCCTTGTTTTCACAAATAGAAAACATACCACATCCACCATTCCATGATATAAATCACCATTGAACCCTCATTAAATATATTTAATATTATACTCCCTAGAACCATAACACATTTACATAACCTCATTGTCATAATATAATATCTAAATTCTTTTTTTATGAGGTGTAATTCTATGAATGATCAAGTTTCTCGTATAGGTATTATCACCTTGTTATGTAATGTTCTAAATTATAGTCTTAAAAACATCACATAACAATAATAACATGATAATATAAGTATCATTAGTTTAAATATTTGTTTTTATATTAATTTTATCAAACATATTTCTTTATTTCTGTCCACTTATTAAAAAAGGAATGTCAATCGTATGTGTGTAGCCAATAACCTTCATAAAGAACTATTTTCTTATAGTTTTAAATTTTATATCAAATAATCATCCCATATGATTAAAAAAATAAAAGATTTAAAACAATATAATTTTTAATCCTTCATAATGATATATCTTCAAAAGAAACACCCCCTTAACCATACATTCTAATCGAGTTAAATAGTGTTCTTTTTTAAGTCAACTAACCCCCAACATAAATGATTTTATAAACTCTTTCATGGATGAATTATTGAACATAAATAAGAAATATTATTACAATATATTATTGAAATAAATATTTATTATGGTTCTAGAAATATTATATTAATATTATAATCATTATTAACTAAAAATTTTCATAATTTGAAATCACTAATATAAGCCAACACTGACTCCATTTTCCCACAGAGTAACTAAAAAACATAATGAATGATATTAGAGATTTTAAAGTTATATTTGATATATATAAAACAATTATATGATCTAATATGCAATAAAATGATCGGTAAAGATATATAAATAATATATCATCCACGTATAGTTGAGGATATTAACACACATTAATGAAAATATAGTTCAACAATATAACACATTAACTGAATTATTATAATTTAAGTGTGTTAATTGAAATATATTATAATATTTTTAGGAAATTATTAATTAATATGGTCAAATATATCATATGGAAGGTTAATTGTTTTTAAACCATGTGTAAATGTAATGGACATTTGATTCTAATATTGCATTCATAGAGTTAAAAAATTATAATTCAGATATGTTTTCAAATAAATATATTTTTAATAGTGTATTACAATAATTTCTGGGGAAAATAGCTTTCAATTAAAAATCCAATTTCATGATTTTTTACCTTTTCAATTTTTTTACACAAAAATGCTTTTTTTGAAAAGTAATTAATCATTGACTTTTATCGTGATTCTTATGAAAAATAATTCATGAATGTTCTTGGGTGATTCCATTTTCTCATTCCTCTCTTTAAAAATATATATTTATCCAAAGAATTTATGTTTTAATTTTCCCACTATTTTAATATATCATTAAATAATTTTATTTTGGTAATGATTATTAGAAGGAAATATTATTTTTTCATTTTCTTGTTCAATGTTATCGAACTGATTTCAATTTCATTTGTTTTATTGTGAAAATATAATTATTTCTATTCAAATATATTATTTTACCCATTTTATTTCGATGGATTCATAAAGAAATGTGTATGGATTCCATTTTTAGGATTAATAAAATTATTCTTTTTACAAGGGTTCATTATGATATGTTTGAAAATGATTTTATGTGGCACATGATTGTATGGGTGATGGTGGGTGGGGTATTATATAAAAATTAAATGAATTAGATTATGTTTTTATATTATATGATATAAATGAATGAATATAGTAATTTTTTTTTCAAAATATGTGTTCACAATGAGTTAAAAAATTTTTTTTAGAAATACTAATTTTGTCTACAGAAGAGATGCAATAATGTTTATTCTCACATAAGATTCAAATGTCTGTTGTTATTAAATAAATTTATATTAATAATAATGTTATACATAATTTTAATTATAAAATATAATTCTATGGAATCCTCTTTTTCATGGTATTTAACTATTATTAATATATTTAAAACTTTTATGTCATTATATCATGATATGTGATTAGTTGGTTGCATTTTATGATATTTAATATCTTTTATACTACTATAATAAACATTTGATGGTATTTATTTCTTTGGCATGTTTTATGATTGTCTTATTATGTATTTTTTTCATTGTGATACAAACATATTACTCATAGTTTAATTTGCCTTCTGATTTTTTTCACCAATTAAGAATCTTATCTCATCCTATTCTTATATTTCAATTCCCCGTGATATGAAGATGTTTATATTATATGAAATTTCTAGAAAGGGGTCTATATGATCTTTATTATCAATAAAAATGTTTAGGTTTTGGGAAACAAGTTATGTTAATTTCTAGTTACCAATTCATTAAAACATTCAATACAAGGAATGTGTAACTATTTTCTGAATTATTATTTAAACCAGGAAATTAATATATTATTTATTTTATGTACATCATTGGTCACATTAGTTGGTATTATTGGAGGGTTTAATTATATTTGAAGACTAATTTAATTATTTTTTACATTAGTTTGGAGAAATTAATCAAACACCATAGAGAATATCTTAAATAATACAGTCCATTTAAAGGATTAAATCACAATGCATTGGTAATGTATATATTCTTCGGTTACTCTTGTAATTGAATTATAATCGGGCTACTACAACTGGAAAAAAGTTCTAGAATAGTTTATCCAAAGGGTTACAACCATGATGATGGCGTTTTGGTTTTTAACTAACCCATGAAATGTTTCGTGAAAAGAGTCTTAAATTCTAACCTCATTTTACACACCCATGTGATATCATTTTCTATGTAAAATTACATTTACAAATAATTACAAAATATTTGAAAATTTATAAATAGTTCCCTTATAATTATAATAATAAATTACCTTTATTAAATCCTAGTGTCTCATAAGCTAATGTATGAAGGTCATCTATGAACTCCCGTATACAATTTTAAAATTTCGATGTAATTACACTCATTAATTTATGTATTCTCTTTCATAATTTATCATATTATCATTTTTTAATGTAGTGATAATTATGAAATCCATATGGAAAAAAATTATATAATATGTGTAATTATACCAAGTAATGTAAGGATTTTAACTAAAATCATCACATGGGAAGAAGAAATTTATAAAATAATTATTGAATTGTAATATTATAATGTATTTAAAAATAATATGCCTCGTTTCCCCCAAAATGATGTTATTGAGTTTCCCATCATTCTCATAACTAGATACCTTATTATACCAGTTAGTTTGTAAAGAATTTATTCTATTGAATAATATGATTGATATAGGTAATTAGAATAAAATTTTTAGAAGTTATTTATTTTCCCTAATGCTTCACCATGGTGCATGAAATTCCACTTTGAAAAAAATTATGGGTCAATGAATATTTTTATTTTTATTGAGCTTGTTAAAATAAAGGTTTTTTATGCTTTTTCTCTACCACATATCTATGATCTATTTTTTGACCACAAAGGATCTCAATACATCATGAATTCTAATATTAAACCTAGATATCATTTGTTAGGGTTGAAAAGGGAATAATTTTCTAATATAGATATCCTATAAATGTAAAAAACTATGATTTTATATTGATATCCTTTGGAAATAAAAATCCATCTACTATATTCATAGATATTATGAATTGACTCACTTGAAACAACCATGATCAAATTGTCATTATATTTATAAAAGATATTCTTAAATAATTAATTACTAAAGAAAATCATAATTATAACTTGAAAATTCTTTTCATGTTATTGATAAAGAATAATATTTATTTAATACTTTTCAAATGTGAATTTTCATTATAAGATGTATCATTCATTGGTTTTTTATGTTAACTATGTTAAATAAACCACTCATAGTGGGTGTGGTGAATCAATGTTTTAATTTTAAAAATTCCATTTATTTATTATATATCCTCTTCAAAAATGTTATGTTTCTCATTCCAATAAATTATATATATCAATATCAACCCTCATATAGTTGTAATATAGTATAGGGTAGTATAAAAAATTTAAGGGGATCAAAATCAAATCCTACACCATTAAACTTTTCTTAGAAAAAAAAATATTTATTCTCCAATATAAATACTTGTGTTTCAACTAGGGACCGTAACACCCTATTTTTATAGAAAAGAAAATATTATTGGAGGGTGTATTTGAAAGGCATCAGAGATATTTAAAGATCCAAAATATATATAACAGTTATAACATAGCCATTTAGATGGCAGGTATGACATTTATTTACTACATTATTAAACACACATAGATATATGTATATATATATATATATTTAAATATAAATAATTGGTAATTTTTAGTAAATAATAAATCCGTTTTTATTAATGTAAATTTATTTTTCAATAGTAATGTTTTCTTTTAAAAAAATTCTTTCTTTTCCTAAAAACACAATATAATTATTTTATTGGAATATAATAAAATTTATTTGATATAAATAGATATATCTTTAAAATCACAACATCAATATGTAATTTGGGTTAAATTGAAAAAAATTAAAAAATATATTTTTAGTAACTAGTTACTAATACATATTTTTCAAAAAAAATTAATATATTTTCAATAAATTAGGAAATTTAAATGCCACATTATGTTTTTAATTTTATTTAATGTAAAATTTATTTTATTTACCTATATTTTACCCACTTATATTTCTTTGAATCAAATTTATATTTGATTTTATTATATATTTATGTTTGGGTTTTAAAATGGGTTTTTCTAAAAATATCATCAATGTGAATCATGTTTCTTTTTTTAATTAATTAAATAAAATTATAATGAATAATGAATTAAAATAAGTATATATATTACATATCAATAAATATTAATTTAAGTTTATATAATATTAATTATTGTCCATATCATTAATTTAAAATCACTTTTCCCAAGAGAAATACACTTTATGGGATCTTCATTTTTTAGCATGTCTAGGTCGAATATTGTTTTGAATTTTTTACACAAATGTTAATTGAAATTGAAAAAATGGATTCCATATTTTGAATCATAATAAGTTATTTGGTATAATATATTAAACATATTTTTAGATCACAATAAATATTGAAAACAGTAAAAATATATTATTGTGATTAAGGTTGAAATGGGTTTACCTGGGTATTAAATTAAAATTATAAGGGTAGAAATTACCTAAACACTCGAATAAAAACAATTTTTTTGAAATATTTTTTACCATATTTTAACCATGTCACTACAATTCCAATTTTTTTTGGATTTTTTTGATTCAAATACATTGGTACACATAATTTATTTAAAAAATTAAACATTTTTCAATCACCTAACTTATAATATCCAAATCCATATGCCTTATATTTTATAAATTAAATACTTTATATTCTATAAAATCGTAGAAAAATTACTTTCAAACATCCATTCCCTCATTCTAGATGCCTTGGATTTATCATAATACCATTACAAGAATACATTATGTAAAATCCCAAAGGGGTGTTCGAAGAGGATGTAAAATTACCAACTATGCATGTTTCTTTTATTTCCATGAACACATATATTAAATATTATTTAAATATTCTCACATGATGAATAAAGTATCTAATATATACTGATACACTGTTATATCAATGTAGTAACATAAATATTTCTTCTCTTCTATCAAATATGACACATAAATTATCATTTGTGTGTGTCGAAGACTACCACCTCATAAAACGATGTCACTAGTTTTCCATAAACACCCCTCACATATTGTTGTAATTATTTATTTAAATTTTATATATGATATTTTTATCATATTTATAGTTATATTGTTATGATATCACATATTCCATTTTTTACATTCTATTCCGTTGCAAATTTATTAATTCCACACATGTGTGATGTGGATGACCACCACATGATGTGTTCTGATTCATTTTTAACTGACAATTTACCAATAAGGTAATAAAAACAATGCTATTGAATATGTTTGGTATATATAAATATAAACTTATATTTATGTAATATATATCATTCTTAAAATAAAATATACAATATACATTTTGACACATAAAAATGAGAATATCGTTCATGTACGTGTGCACTACCACCTATATGAAGTGATGCGATTATTTTTTCATTACCACATTACAATAATGATATATCTCTATATATGTATATTTATAGAAAAAACATTTTATTAATGATATTATTATAATTATATAATGATAAAAAACCAATACCTACATAAAATAATTATCATGGGAAAATGGGATCATTACTCGTGTATATGTATAGCATACTATCTCCATGATCATACCATCGTTCATTATTTATAAATCCTTTTTATGATTGGATTTAAAATTAAAACTAATGAATATATATAATAATTATTTCAAGATTATTGTACTGTATATTTTAAAAGAAATTTCATATTTTACCATGGTCAACACACCAAAAGCATTTTGAAACATAAAACCAAACGTCCACAAAATAGCCAACATGGACTTAAATTATTTATTTTTAAATATGTAATTTTAAATAAATAAATAAACTATTTTAGTATAAGTTAATCTACATATTTAATTTTCAAAATTAAGAAAATAATTGATTTATTCTTATTATACAGTTTTAATGGATATACAATGAATTTTTGGACTCCATGTAAGGTTTTTGTTATCTTGCATTTAATTTTTTGAGACATATTCCAGATTCACCATTAGTTAATATTTTCTAGTGTATATGGTAACATTTTACATTTAATACCACGATTCATTCCTAAATAATTGAATTTTTTGTTTCAACATGATTTATTTCTTTCACGAGTATTTTACATGAATGTTACCATGTCGTAAACATTTTCATATGTCAATTAATTTTTGTTAGGTTATATTAGTTATTTAAGGTATTTTATGTTCCATGATTATGTTCGTAATGAATTTTCATTATCATATGTTGTATTTAAATTTAATTTTTTTGGGTTTTCTTTTGATAAAAATAATTTATTCATTGATTAATTCTGAAGTTCTATGGTATTGTTTTTGTAAGGGTTTCACTTTTCACTTTAACTTCTCGAAGACATATTCTATATTCACCAATTATTATAAATATGTTTGTATATAATTACCGTGAATATATATTATGATTATTTTCTGGAAAATTATATTAATTTACAAATCCAAATTAGTTTCCTTCTTTTCATGGGGTTTTTATCTAGAGATAACCAATGTAGAAATGGACATTGTCACTATTTCTATTCATTAAGGAATATTATGATATTACTCATCTATCATATTTAATGAGTTATATATACTTACACATTGACCTGATATATCATGAAACTCTTAATTTTAATTATATTTAATTTTAAATTTGTTGTTATTATTTAATGTGACTTTCAATTTAAAATATTACTAAAGAAAAAATTTATTTTTGTTACAATAACCATTCTATTTCAGATTGTTTATATTGATGATTAATTTAGTGTAAATCATATAATAAAAATTCCATGACCCACATATCATTATTCGCAATATATTAATTTTTTTTAACATTTTCTATTTCCATTTCCTCCCTTATTTATGATGAAATATCATGAATGTCATATCTAAGTGATACTGATCAAATATTTTCATTGGATCGGTTATCATTATCTTCCATATACATGTTTTATAAAAAAATTTAAAAAACATAGGTTTATATTTTTATAATGATATTGTTATTTATCCAATTTAATTCTCATGTCATAATCATGATTCAAATAGATTTTTATGTAAACCATTTCTTTTTTTGGGATAATTATTTCAAAGAAAATTTTATGTAACCCGATTTTTTCTACTAAAACACAGTATCTAAAACACAGTTTCTAAATTCTCTAAAATTCAGAATCTGAATACTCTAAAATAGTATTTTTGAATTCTCTGAAATTCAGAATACTAATTCTCTGAAATTCAGAATCTGAAATATCTGCAATTCAAAATGCGAATTCTCTAAAATTCAGAATCCAAATTCTCGGAAATTCCAAATCTAAATTATCTAAAATTCATAATCATAATTCATTGAAATTCAAAATCTGAATTATCTTAAATTTAGATTTCAATTTCTCTGATATTCAGAATCCAATTTCTATGAAATTACATTTCTAAATCTCTGAATTTCAGACTCTAAATTCCTCCAAATTCAGACTCTGAAGTCCTCTGAATTCAGACTCCACATTCCCCTAAATTCAGACTCTGAATTCCTTATAATTCAGACTCCGAATTCCATAGAATTCAAGGTCTCAATTTCATATAATTGAGACTCTGAATTTTTTAAAATTCAGGATCCGAATTCCTTAGAATTCAGACTCTGAATTCCTTAGAATTCAGAATCCGAATTCCTTAGAATTTAGAATCCAAAGTAAGCTGATTTCCGATTCTAAATTTTGTGGAAAATAGAATCTGAATTTCCATGTAATATAGACTCTGAATATTTTTTCATAGACTCTAATTATAATTTTTTCATAGACTATAAAAAACTAATTTTGTTAAGAAACCATATTTTTCTTAACATTGTTATAGATATTAAAAGATTCCAAGCATTTTGTTTCTAACCAACCACTGATTGAGTGACACATGTACAGGTATTTTTAGGATCCAAGGAAAAATAATACCATTAGAGGGGGATCAGACCATTAGAGATGTTCCTTTAAATAATATCTCATTTGAATGAGTCCATGAAACTGTTCGACAACTCTAGAGATTACATGCTACTGAGGTGATTTCTAGAGAGAGATACTCTCTTGCTTTGTGAGTACTGAACATATTGTTCAGACTTATTCATGAAAAAATATTGTTTCTATTTATAATTGAGGGATTCCAGGATAATAAAATAGAGGTTTCTACTTCCTTAATGTTCGTGGACATCCTTGATAAGGACGACAGAGGCATCGACTTCCTTGATGTTCGAGGGCTTTCCAAGATAGCAAGACCGACTCTGATATTTCTATCGAAGGCTTTCCCTGGTGTGGGTAGGACAAAATTTCTTGAAAGTATAAATCAAGGTACCTTTATCCAAGGTTATTGGATACCCTACTCTTTGGGATGAAAGATTTCATACTTGCTACTTGTATTGTTTCATGTTTATTTTCCTCTTCATTTTGATTATTAAGGAATGTATAACAATTTTATTCTTTCTTATACTTGTATACATTGATTAGTAATATTCTAAACGCATTAAGGTAGAATATTTGTCCTTCTCAACTTCTCTTATGTTTCACTTCCATAACAATATTTCTGGAATCTAGCATGTTTGTAGAACTAAGAGGTCTTGTGAATTTACCTTGTTTAACACTATTAAATAATAGAATGTTTAATACTGTCTTTAAAAGTTCCAAAAGAATTTATTAAAGTATACAATTCTCTCCCTCTTGTATATTGAGTATATACATCATATTTAAATCTTAAAACTTATATTTTTCAATATTGTTTCTTTTGATCATGATATATAAATCATGGAATGTGATAATTTATTCAGAAAAATCATTTAATTATTAAATCTTTATTTAATTAGTTTGTGTTTTCAGATCTATGTATTGATGGGTATGATTATTCATATTTTATACTCATGCATTCAATTATTTAAAAATACCTAATTTAAATTATTATGGTTCATACTAACAATTAATCTCTAGTAACTATGATTAGGATTAAAAAGAGTTTGATCTCACAATTGTTATGATTTATTTTCCTCCATTTATAATGATATTGGTTGAATGAGTTTTCTATTGATGGGTATCAAGGGGATGATTATGATAACCAAATTGGGATTATAAAAATATATTTATAGTGGTAGATGGTGTTCATTTTTATGAACATGTTGTTTACAAATCCATGATGATATGAATTTTTATTAATTCTATAAAACTGAAGAAATAAAATGTACTTGAAAATCTAAGTGATACAATTTTTTCATATTTTGAATGATTTAGATAAGAAAAAATGGGTCACATTCATTAGTTTCAATGGTGGATATGTAAATTATATATTTTCAAAACTAGATCAGGAAGTGTGCATGCATTGAAATTTTAGATGGTATTTGAGAAAATGTATCGAAAAAGTATAAAATTTGTAATATTCCACGTGATTATATATTAATAGTTATAGATACCATGTTATGTCTATAATATTAAATATTAACTTATATTAAATATCTTAGAAACCCAATTGAGGTTTTATACAATGTGATCTTAAAATGATTAATGAATTTTTTTGAGAATTTTAATTAAGTTGAAGAATTTTTCCATCTTTGTCTTAACATGAAGTATTTATTTCATTTTTTTGAAGATATATTTTAATGTTTTTATATCCACCTGGATATATATGTTCTTATATTTTGATTCATTAATGGGAACATAACTTTTATCATATAGAAAACCATGAGATTGAATTATGATTTTATGAATATGTTATTAATGTTATTTATAAGAAAGAAGGTCTTATTTTTGTTCTTTTAAGAATAAAGGTATGACATAACCTTTTAAATTTAAAAATTAATTAATTTTTATTTTATTGATGATATTTTTTAAATATTGTTATACATTCATAGAATTATTTAGATATGAATTATTGTGTTATTGTTGAATTTTGAATATTAATGAATCATATGAATATTTATTAAAATGGGTAATTATCTTTCCATATACTATTTTTTTTGGTTACTGTTTAAATATATGTTGAAAAATTTTTATTCCATTTATGGTTATGTGGTCTTAAATTTTTGATTTTAGTTCTTTGTGAATGAAAAATTCATTTATAATACACATCGTTTGGGGAAATATTTAAGATCGTTGTTGAAATAGGATAAATAATAAAATTATACTTTTCATGTATGTTTGTTTCTATTTTTTATAGTGATGTAATTATTGATCTCTTGAAAGAGGATATTAAAACCAAAACATTATTCTAGTACATTTATTTCTGATAAACCAATGGTCTTTTCACACAGAAAATATTAATTTTTTAACGATCCTTCACTTTCTATGGATCATTCACATTCATATGATCTATTATCTCAGTCACTATCCATAACTATTTTTTATTTTATTTTATTTATAAATCATCACATACATCTTTGGTTCTCATATTTGGAAACCAAGTATGTGTAATTTCAAATGACGTTCATATGATCTTTTCTCTCTTATAAAGAGTAAAATTTAATATCCATTTTACCATATGGCTTAAGAAATTGTGTTTTAGATTTTCCAACCATTTATTACTAATATAATGTTAAAAAATGGATCAAATTTATTAAATCATGTGAGGATACAATACATTGAGATTCTGGAAAAGGGAAAAAATTTCGATAGTGTATTCGATACGGGACAATATGATTAAATGACCCAAAAAATATATAACATTTATAACCTAACCATCAAATTTGAGGGAATGGAAAATATTAAATAAATTATGATATATATATATACTATTAAATATTTTTCTTTTTTAATTCTTTAGTAAATATGAAATTAATTTTTTTAATGTTATTTTGTTAATCAAGAATATTTTTCCCCATAATTTATATTTATTTTCATGTATGAATAACATATTATTATTATTTTTGGGATAATTTCATAATTAATATTTATAAAAATTATTTATTATTTGATGTTTTATTGTCAAATTTTAATTGGTGTAAAATATTTGGTTTTTTTAGAAAATATTGAATTTCTTGTGAATACTGAAAAATAATGATTATTTTAAAAATGATATTTATTTTCAATAAATTTTGAAATTTAAATGTAAAATTATGGATTAAATATTTTTAATTCTAAAAAAATACCAATAAATTGTATTTAATTCACTAAATTTATTTTTAATCGATATTATATAAAACGTTTATTTAAGTTTACATTTGGGATTAAAAATGAGATTTCTCTACAAACTGTTTCAATGTGATTATTATTTCTAACATTTTTTTATTAAAAACCAAAAATTAATAAATATTTTACCTAAATTAAATTTTTATTTTCCAATTAATATTAATTTATATTAATAAAATAATAATTATTATTTTTATAGTTAATATAAAATCATCATTTCATTAAAGAATACACTTATTGAAACCCTGTTTTTTCATCACAATAAAGTTTTTAATTCAAATTAAATTTTTTTTAAATATATGAATTGAATTTTGATTACTATATATCATATTTTTAATAGTATATATATATATATCAATATCATCATATTTTTTTGAGCATACTGAATAGTGAAAATAGTAAAATAAATTTGGGTCATTAAGGTGAAAACAAGTTTAAGAGGGAGTTAAAATTAATTATATGGTCCAAAATCACCTAAATTATTCTCTAACATCCATTTTATGGAAATATTATGAACTTATAAGGTATATTTATTTCTAAATACCTATTTTTATCTTTTTTTAATTTGAAATCAAGTTTCTTACACTTTTTTTATTTCAAAAATTACAAATGTGACACTCAGCTCATATATAAAAGGATACTCTATCTCACATACTCTTCAAATGATTACAAAATATTTGATAGGGAAATACATGAAACAATAATATTAAAACTTCCATAAAGTCATCATATAATATTATTATTAATTATAAATCCATTCTAGGAATAGATTATCTATAATTCTAATGAGGTTGTCCGAGAAATGGTAAAATTCGAAAAACATGGGTTTTGATTTATTTCTTCTTCTACCTCCACAAAAAGATTTAAAAAAAATATAACTAGTGTCTCTATTATATAATTATATGTTATTATATTAATTTGATAACCAAAATACATCTCCTCTCCTATCAAATCCTATATGAAATCATCATTCATGTGTATGGAGAACAATCTACATTCAAACTGATGTCATTAGCTTTGTATCATCACCTCTCAGGGATTATAGTAATGATGTATTTAATATACATATATATATATATATAATATTATGAAATAATTTTAAATTTTTAGTTATGATATCAAATAAACCTTTTTTTGAATTCTATTTACTAGGTCATATGATAACATCGCTTATGTGTACGACGGACAATGGCCACCTAATGCGATATGACATGTTTTTCACATACATTTTACACAGAAGGTAATAAGGATAATTTTATTGAATATATGGGATACACATGAAATAAAATTGGTATTTATAATATATTTAATATTTTTAAAAGATAACATATCATTATCTTTTATCACAAATATATGTTGTCGTCCTTCTCTTATATGTGGATTGTTGCCTCTACAAAGCGTTGAAATTGTATTCTCAACACAATATTGCTATAAGGAAATTAATAAGTATAATTAATAAATTATATAATATTCTATAAATTATTAAAATTCATTAATGATTTATTAATTCATACCTTATATCTATGATGATGTCTTAAAAATGGAAATGTTATTTATGTGTACATACGATATACCATCTCAATGAACATCCGATTGTTTTTTTCATAAACAATATTTATAATTTATTTTAATAGTATAATTAATGAATAAATATACTAATTATGTCATTACAAATATTAATCATATTTTTAGTTAATGACCTCTTTGATTGTGGTCAAGAGATCAAATCCGTTTTGAAATAATGAATTAAATGTCCCAAAAACACCTGATGCATACATAACTAATTAAATATTTAATTATGAAATTTAAAAAATGAATTATGTAAATATAATTTTTTGTGTTAAAACTATAAAATTTAATTCCAAAATAAAATAATTGATATAATCAAATTATATAAGAGTTAAATGATATTATCGGAATATCTGGACTCAAGGTAAGGTTTTTCTCATCTCACATTGATTTATATGAGACATATGCCATATTCACCCCATATTATTATTTTTTGGGGTACATACATACTCATTTAAAAAGAAATATCATTAATTATTCAAATAGCCGGGACTTGTTTATTTTAATTTCAATTATATAATCTATATGATTTTTTATTTATTGATACCTTGTGGTAAATAATTTCATAACACAATTAGTTTTTATTGTGATATATTATTTCATCATTTTTATGATATTATTTGTCAATGTGGGTAATAAATCTTTACTATCATATACTGTATTTAAATTTTTTTTGTGGTTTTCAATTTTATAAACATAAATGTTTCATTTATTAATCCCAAAATATAGTGGTATAATTATTGAAAGTTTTTCTTGTCTCGATTTTCATTCTGTGAGAAAAATTTTATATTTTCCACTTCTTTTCATTATGAAATATATATACTAACCATGAATGATTTTTATGATTATGTTCTTAAAAAATTTTCATTTAAAAATCCTTACAAGGTTCAATATTTTCAAGGGGTTTTTATCATTATATAACCAAATCCAAAATAAACCTCATATAAATTTTCCAATATTGAAGCATATTTTAATGTTACAGAAATATCTTATTTTATAAATTGTATCTATTACCCTATTGATATGTTATATAATGAAATAATATATTATAAAAATATTTAATGTTTTATTTGATGTCATTCTCTCATTTGGCTTGCGATTGAAAAGATAACAGAAATTGAAAAGGCTTTATGTTACAACCTCCAATCGTTTCTTGATTATTTATATTGAAGTTTATTTTAGAAAAAATAAAATTACATTATTTTATTAAAAAAAAATATATTAATTCTAAACTAGTAATGAATGTGGTTAATGTGTTTTATTACCCCTCACCCCAACTAATTTTTGAAATATCAAGAATATCCTTTCAAATAATAGAGATCAGGTATTTTCTTTTAGAACTTGTGTCATTATCTTATATATCTTTGTTTAATAAAAAGTAATGAAAATGATATTTTCTATAATAAAAGTATATAGAAAAACCATTTTATATTATTATATAACTAATTTTTTATTTTTTAACGTAAATTTCCAATAATTTTCTAAATCGGTCACTTTTTAATCCATTTTAATTGTGTTGAGAGTAAAATGATTATTTTTGTCATTTATTAAATTTATAGATTTTACCATTATCATTTCCCTTATTTTCCTTGAATTATAATCTTTATGCTTCCATTTTTATTTTCAATCACAAATATTTACCCTATATTTTGTGATTTTTTTCAATTGTTTTTATAATGAATTTTTTCCCCTCACCAAAAATTGATGATATTTAAACAGAATCTCCATTCACAATTGTTAATAACACTAGTTTTAATTATTCTACAATGGGGATATTTTTTAATGATTTCAACCTCATTCTATCTCTGTATAGATTAATATTTATTAAAAATAGATAGACACGAAAAAATTTATTTTCCACTTAATAATCATGTTGAAATGATATCATTATTGAACCCAATTTCTATCCTTTGGTTAATCATGTTTCAAATAGGTTATTATGTAACCTAGTTATTTTATATGTGTTAATAATTTTTTAAAAATATTGTTATGTAACCCATTTTTTCTATGGGTTAGTCATTTTTTAATGATATTTATATGCATCCAGTTTTATTTCTATAGTCAAATCATGCTTCAAATATATTTTTATGGATCTCATATTTTTCATAATGGTTAATAATGTCTTAGTGATATTTTTATGAATCCTATTTCTACTCCATATTTAAATCTTGTTCTTAAATGAATAATGTTTCTTTAAATTGATTTATAATGAAATGAATATTATATATACCCTATTCAAGATACGGTTCGTGGATATTTTTATAAGTACATAAGTACATGTTTTATGCATTGGATAGAAGGTCATGTTTTTTAAACATGGATGAGAGGTTTTGGGATAATGCAAAGATGGGTGGGTATGTTATAGGTCTCCAATGCATTGGGTTCTCTAGAGATAGATTTTAACCATATTTGTAATTCCATTTTATATAAGAGATGTGAATATAGTGTTCCAGGATAATAATGAGTTCCTTATATGACTTATATGGGTTTAATAAATTCATTATGATCATGATTGGTATCACAACTCTACAGATTATTAATTCTGGTGAGTCTTACATTTGTAAAATTGTTATTCTGTGTGTTCATATTAGATATTCATGGTATTTATGGGTAAAAATGATATTAATATGAATTCACATTGATTATTTCATCATATCATTATGCTATTCATATTATACATGATGATATTTAATTATTAATTACAACATTTACCCTTACTGAGAATTTGAGATGTACCTTTTATGGTTCATTTTACCCTAGTAATAAATATTGACGATTAAAAAAAGTTATTGAAATTTTTCATATGGATGATGAAGATGACCAAATATGGAACATAAAAGGTTTGGAATATTTTGGGATGATGTTCATATTTATGAACCAGTTGGCCATGAATTTATTTTGATACATGTTTTTCTTAATTCTCTAAATCTCGTAACATAATATGTCCATTTGAATGTAAGAGATCCAATATTTATATTTTTTGTTGAAGGGTTTTTATAAAAATATTTGGTGAACTACATTGGTATCAATGATTTAAATGTAATATTTATTTTATTAGTGGATGATCAAGGATTTTGGGTTCAGGGATGTTATATTCACATTCCCTAGTTACCTGTATCATGAAACTGGTTAGAAACCATAATTTCAATTCTTCATTTATTGTATAGGCGCCCCAATCACAAGCATCAATCATATGGTTATACCACCCAGCTCTAACCTCCTTATTAAATGTTTATCCAAAGATAAAAATATCATATTCTTTATATTTTATCCCTCAATTGGAATGGGGGTCTCCTTTATGTTCATATGACTCTACAAGGACTTCTGTAGTTTTTTAAAAAAAAATTATCCGAAGAACTCCATTCATATCTTAAATTATTTCTGTTTTCTTTTTCAAATACAATGTAACATGTACTTCTCATCTCGAAATATTAAAATTCATTGACTCCACATTTGTTCAATATAAATATGTATCAAGATTATCAAAAATTTTCATCATAATGTATATGATATATCTCTTTTTTCTACACATCAAATCATCATCACATGGATAAATCATTTATATTCATCTTAGTAATATAATTTATATGAATGTTATTATTATCATTGTATTGAAGATTAAATATGGAAATACTATGAAAATTTATTAATCGTTATTTATCTATTATCATTTTCAATTTAAACAAAAAATTATCAAATCAGTTATTCTTAACATAATTCAATTTTAAATTTAATTGAATGATTCATCATATAAATTCCCATTAAAATACCCAATAAATTCAATTCATATTATAATTATTTAAAATTTATACATCAATTAAATATCACAAGTCATTATTTTATGTATAAATTATGATATATTGTGGTGGTATTCGTCATTTAATGCATGGAATAAATGGGTAATTACAATTATTTAATAAAGTCTTAATTATTAAGGGTATTATTTCATGATCAATCACCCATAATTTTTATTCATAATTTTCAAATGAATTAAAATCCAAAACCATATATAAATTCATAATTTAATATCTAGGGTATTTAGATATCATCTATATCTTTTTACATCATTAAAAAATAATTTCATTCTCATAATACTTCAACACATGCAGTTGAACCTGAAATAATTAAACATAATATTCATATACCACGATTTTGTAAACATTAATTTTTATTCTTATTATTCATTATATATTCTTATATTCATGAAATAAGTTTGTTATTGGTTTGTTATAATGTATAAAACATATATCTGTGATATCCATACTTTTTAAATGCATCAATTCCGAATGAATCTTTATATACAAAGATCATTCATGTTTGTGGACACGAATTCCATCTAGCCTATAATAAAATATGTCCCCTATTAATGTATATCATTTAAAATTCTCACACCAACTCGGATTATCAATTTTCATACATCACAAGCCAGAAATCATGCCTCTATAACATTCCCAAATATTTTCTTATAAACATGTAAAAAAGATGATTTTCACGACCCCCTCCCTACAAAGTGTACCCCTCCTAGGTTGGAAATGGGAAAAGGGATATAATGACCCCCGATTCTGACCTCCAGTAGGACCCGGGATGGCGAATAGCACCGAGTGTATAAAAAACACACAAATAGGAGGCATTACCCTCTAAACGAACACATGCGGAAGTGATAGATAAGATTGAAACCAACCAAATCCAACTCAGAACTGAAATATAAAAGAATACCATGTGCATGTGTTTAATGCCATGCAAAAGTACTACAACTGAATGGGGAAAAACTACATGTACCCAAAAGAATGTAAAAACAGCAGCAACCACAAGCCCGAACAGCTCCGGCAACCCCAAGCTAGTAGAAACCAGCTTGATCTCCAACCTGCTCTTTGTGACCGGAAAAAAAGTTTATATATACATAGGGTGAGTATAATTGTATAATCAGTAGGATCCTCACTGAATCTTCTCGTGCAATGTAAATAAAGCATGTTGAAGCACAGTGAACAACAATTTAAACTAACTCGTAACCTGAATAGGTATACTATGTTCCCAACCTCACCATGACTACTCTCATCAAGAAACTCATACAAGAATATATCATATAATAAAGAATATCAAGGGTACCCCGCTAATACGTACCCACTAGTTTGATTCTTTGCCCTAACGCCGCACGTCCTTAGAATATCTCTCCAAAAGGCTTTCCCGCAGACACCTGGGCGAAGCACCACAATATGCACCTCGTGAAACAAAACCACTACATCCACACACCAAAGTAAGTAAGTAGTTTCTAGGATCCACCACAGCTCGCATAAATTGTATCATACATTGGGTATTATACCTCAAGCCATTACATCTCATACACTGAGTAACGATCCTCAAGCCATCACATCCTATACACATTACACCTATAATAGTACATAGAAAACAATATCTAGAATATATAAGTGTGAATAACCACAATCCATTACAGTCCTCTACACACATATACGGGGCAAACTAACCAATGTGTCTCTCAGCACTAGTAACTACCAAGAGAAAAGAGCGGGGCCAAAGGGGGTAGTCAGCCATCTATCCTCCCACTAGAATATTGGGGAAAACACCCCCCACCCATTGCTCAAATTCATCAGGGTCTCAGTTTCTCTTACTGATAGGGTGGATTAGCGTATAGAAACACAAAACGTACAGGATATATTATATCTCACAACCACAATATGGATATTACCTAGTCTTAGACACAACTATAGCTGACGTCTCTCATACTCAGGGCTGATACTTCTAATACTAGGTATCCTATAAGCACACAAATGTTTAAATAACTTTATTAGATTACTTCATTCCCTTTTTATCAGTTCCACTGTACATTTATTAATTACAGAAACATTAATTAACCATTAACAATTCCAAATTAAATATCATTATTCTCGCACCCAATGTCAATTGTTCCTTCAAAAATTACAACCTCATCATAATGAGTCAGTATCTCTATCCCCATGGGTTAACACCATTTATTCAATTATTCATTATAGAAAAATAAATTCCCACATTCCCATGAATTCTAGAAAAACATTATATGCAACTAAACAGAAGGGGGATCAACACGGTGAGTAGATGTACTAACCGTCGAGTCTTTTCTTCTTATAGCAAGAGCATATATAAATCCTCCCTTGAGAAGACATACATGGAATACATGTGGCATACCCGACATGCCGTCGCCCCTTTCGGAAGAGGGTTAGTAAGACCAGCTGCCTTGAGCGGTGGGGAAAAGTTCAGCAGATAAACAACCAATCAAAATTACCATGTATCCAACAATCACATCCATCCCATTCCATCATCCCCGATGTCCTCCCCAACACCCGCATGCATAAACTGATACATCGAACCACTCAAGGAATCATCTGCTACCATAACAAAAAGGGACTCCATGCTTCCACATATTACCACAACCATCCAGGCTCATACTAAAACACAAGCAGCAGTAAAACAAACATCTTCATGATTGGGCTCTTGGCCCTTAAACAAACAAGAGGGTAACTCAGAACCCTAAAACCAATTATATTTTAACAACCACTAATTCTTCATTCCATCATGGTTTAACCGATTTATTATTCATTGGTTTTATATTTGGGTAACCAAACTAGTATGTTATCACAAATAAATAAACATCCTTACATCACCAATTTGATTAACATCAAATTACAACTAGAACCAGATTCGTTATCATCACTCTTTATCTTTAGCCAACAATTATCAATTAATAGTGATTTATGGTCTTTATAGATTTCCATCGAGAACAAACATCAATGCAAAGCCAGCATATATATCACACTATCTAGAAAAACAAGAGGCAATAACATACGATCGATTTCAATTTATTTATCCTTTTAAAATATTTATTATGTTAATTACATTGTCATACAATGGGACTAAACATGCTAAAAATACATTTGCACATAAAAGAAATAGAAGCTATGAATCCCCTACCTCAAACGGATCCTCACATTCTTTATCCACACAAGGGGTCATGATCCTCCTCTTGTGACAACTGCATCCACCCAAGGACGCCACGATACGAAAGCACCAACCATGCCCAAAGAAAAACCCCATTATAAGCATGGAGATTATATTCTATAACATGGAAATGAGAAACAGGAGGGGATGATCCCCAATGTAATGACTATAAAACATACCTTACATCGAAGATTGACCAATATTGCTCGGTTGCATCAAAATAGAGCGGAACCAATATGAGGAGTAAATTTTTATTGTGCAACTCCTACAGGAATTATTGAAAGGTTCTAGCATCTCATAGCCTAGAAAAAAGTAGAAGAACAACGGAAGATGATATCTTGTCCCTTTAGAAGATTTAATGGGTGATGGTTTGAGATATGCTTAATTCCCCATTAAAAGAGGATCGCATTAACCCACAAGGTTTGACCAAGTAAAAAAACATCATGAGCCATATGAATAATCAATATAGGATTTATGGTCTTTGAATCGTCCTTAAGAGTCCTTAAAATAAAGAATTAATTGTATTTTACGTTAATGGAAATGTCAAAGTGGTGAAACTATAGGAAGATGGAAACACTGTTCACATACTCAAAATTTGGAAACGGAATGAATCTATCTTCATTAGACCTCACCATTAGTGGTTACCGATAGACCTCACCATTAGAGGTTACCGATAGACCTCACCATTAGAGGTTACCATAGACCTCACCATTAGATGTTACTGATAGACCACACTGTTAGATCTAACTGATAAAACTCACCATTAGAGGTTACCGAATGACCTCACCATTCTAGAAACACTATACACCTACCGTTCTGGAAACATTGTACACCTTATGATAGAGGTTACCGATATATCTTTTCACTGATGAAACTGTTCGAAAAATTGGAAATTTGGAAAAGTGTTGGGGATATGTCACCTTGACCTCTCAGAACACCTCAAACACCACATTTTCACAATGTAATGGACCAGAGAGGTCTGGGCCATTACATCATATTACTCTCAAAACATTCTCATCCTCGAGAATTCAAAACCAACATAAAGAGACAAAAAATGAAACGGGGTCCGAACAACCACCCATCATGATACCTCTCAAAAGAGAGTAATCCACAAAAGCAACAAAAGAAATTCATAAATAAAATATGAAAGGTCTATCCACAATGTGAACATCATTACATGAAGAGAGTTAAAAATCAAAAAACTCTGGGTACTGAGCAAGCATCTGTGACTAACGTTCCCAGGTACTCTCCTCCATGCCACCGTGTTGCCACAAGACATGAACATATGGGATAGAATTCTCATGCAATAATGTCTCCTTGCAGTCTTTGATCTGCACATGTCGCTCCTCAAAGGGTTCATCATCATCAACATCGATATCTCCCCAAACAATGTTGTGAGAGTCATCATGAAGATAACGATTGAGTTTTGTTACATGGAAAACATCATGTATCCAACCCGTCTGTGGGAAAACTACTACTCGATACTCCATATCTCCCACATGAGATAACACCTTGAAAGGCCCAAAAAATCTGGGAGAAAGCTTACTTCCATGACCAAAATGTCACTTCCCATGATGGGGAGTCACCTTCAAAAACACATGATCCCCAATATTAAACTCTAAGGGCCTACTTCATTGATCAAAATATTATTTCTGGAGATCTTGCGTTATCATTATCCTCTCACAAATTACCTGAACCATCTCTGTTGTATTCTGCTCTAGTTCCGGTCTGAATATTTCCGACTCTCCGACCTCAGTCTAGCACTACGGAGAATGTAATGGTCCACCATATAAGGCTTCAAATTGTTCCATACTGATGTTGGAGTGAAAACTATTGTTGTAAGTGAACTCCACCAAGTGTATGTGCCTTATCCATGAGACTCCAAAATCAAGAAAACATGAGTGTAACATGTATTCAAGTGTATGGATGGTTCTCTCTGTCTGACCATCCATTTGTGGATGAAAAGCAGTGCTATGGTATAGTTGAGAACCAAAAGCATGTTGGAGACTTCTCTACACGCTAGAGGTAAAACGAGGATCACGATCCGAAATGATCGTCCTAGGGACTCCATGATGTCTCACCACCTCCTCTAGATATTTCCATGACAAAAATACCACTGAGATCAACTGCTTGACCGCTATGAAGTGGTCTGATTTTGTTAAACAATCCACTACAACCCAAACATCATCATGTCCTCCAAGAGCTCAAGGTAAACCTGTAACAATGTCCATTAAGATTTCCTCCCACTTCTAATAAGGAATCTCTAATAGCTGGACAAGGCCACCAGGAACACAGTGTTCAGCCTTCACCTTCTGGCAGACTAAATATCGAGACACAAACTCTGCAACCACACGCTTCATCCCAGGCCACCAAAACTGACTCCTCAAGGATCGGTACATCTTTTTCACACCAGGATGTACTTCTATGGGAGAACTATGGAACTCTTTGAGAACCGTCTCAGGAATCGTCAAGGGAAAAAAATCCTTCCATGATATAAATCACAGTGTTGTTCATACACCAACCAACCAACTGGGCCCTCACCACAAACAACTCGGTCTCTCCAAACCTCCACCTCTAGATCACCCAACTGTGACTCTTCCACCTTCTACACCATGGATGATTGTACCATCATCTGAAAAAGACAACCTCTAACCCAACATCTCCTATATTAAGATGCAATGATGATAGTTCTTCCATTACTCTCCAGGAATCACCGGATTCATGCACAACATCACTATGTGACTTTCGGCTCAGCACATCAGCTACAACATTCCCTTTTCCAGGATTATATGATATTTCAATGTCGTATTCCTGCAAGAACTCCATCCACCGATGCTATCATAATTTCATGTCATGTTGGTAGAAAACATACATCAAACTCTTATGATCAGGGAAAACCACAAAGATCTCACCAATGAGGTAATGTATCCACAAATTCAGAGCAAACACCACGGGTGCCAACTCAAGATCAGGGGTGGAATAGTTGCGTTTATGGGGATGCAACTGCTGAGACACATAAGAAACTACTAACCTCTGCTAAATGATAACACATGGTAACCCCAGATTTTAAGCATCACAGAAAACATCTAACTAAATTCCATCATCTAAAAGACAAAGTACTGGAGCAGTTACTAAATTCTTCTCTAGATACTCGAAATCTTCCTAACAGTGATCAGTCTATATGAATGCCTGATACTTCCTGGTGAAAGCTATTAGAGGAGTCGAAACTTCTGATAAATTGTCTAGGAACCTCTTATAGCAGCCTGTGAGACCCTGGATACTTCACACCTCTAAAACTATCTTGTGGGATTCCCAATAAACACTTACTTCTATGTTCGATGGAATCATAGCTACTCTTTGTTGGGACACAACATGACCCAAGAAACGGACTTCTCAAGCACAAAAATCACACTTCGATAGCTTCCTGAATTACTGATGTTTGAGAAGAACTCCCAAAATGTTTTGTATATGCTCTGCATGCTCTTATTCATATGTGAAGTACACAAGGACGTCGTTGATGAAAACTACCATGAATTTGTCCAGGAACTCACTGAATACAACATTCATCAATCCCATGAATATAGCTGGAGAATTTTTTATGCCAATCAACATTAGAATGAAATAATATTTCTCATGATGACAACAGAAAGTAGTATTTAGGATATCATGATCCTTCACACGCATCTAATAATATCCTGACCACAATTTGATCTTTTAGAACCTACTTGCACCCTTCAATTGATCGAATAAGTCTCCAATCCAAGTAATATGATAGATATTAATTATTTTCACATAGTTTTGGCAAATATAATCGACACAGAACTGCAAAATATTGTCGGCCTTCTTCACAAACAAAATTGGGGCACCCCATTTTGACACATTTAGCCAAACAAAACCATACGACAATAGACCATCAAGAAGTATACGTAGCTCTCGTAACTCATAAGGGGTCATCCTCTATGGAGAGATGGAGATAGGAGATTCTCATGGTTGTAGCTCGATCCCATACTCGATCTCTCATATAGGGGGTAGTGCTACAACCTATTCAAGAAAGACATAAGGGTACTCGTCTAGGACCCTAGGAAACGCCAACTACTGAATGTCTGAAGAACGGGACATCATCTCAGCCATCATGGATGATAAGGATGGAACACCCCTGTGACCCATCCGAGGATCTCGCTCACCAACAAACACAACTTGCTCTCTATCCTCACAAATGATAAAGACCTTCTTCTTGAAAAATCTACAGTAGCATGCACCATATACAACCAATCCATGATAAGGATGACAACATATGGTTGTATTCGTAAACATAGGAATTCTCCCCAAGAGAGGTGCTTCCCCAACACTAGCTCACAGTCTCTACATACTTCAAACAAGTCAGTTCGACCTCAAACTGGCGTTGTCAACGCCAAGAGCACTGGAAGCCTCTCTACCTCATGTCCCAATGCATGGACAAGGTTAGGTGATATGATGGAGTGTGTGGATCTTGAATCAAACAAGGAATACACCAAGGTAGAAAACAAGCAATGGGTACCTCGAACGATGTCTGGATCACCTGGAGCTGGAAATGCTAGAGCATGAAGCTGACCACGACCTCATTCATGGCCTATCTGACCTGATGAAGACCACCACCATGGTCGTGCTCTGATCTCTGGGGACGGGGAGAGTCATGGGACTGTCCTTTGCCTACCCCATCTACCCTCTGCTGATCTAATGCTGGTGCAACTGGCTGCTGTTTCCTCGGCTGAAACTTCCTCAATGAAGGAACCTAGAGCGTAGAGCCCGGAGCACGATGATCGCTCTGAAAGGTCAGGCACTCCTGCTGCTGATGGCCATGACCACCACATGAAAAAAAGCTCCTGATCCCTTGGCATAAGCCTGGTATTTACTGCCTCTAGAGAAAAGAGAATTGAAGGGATGGGTCCTAACCCCGGCTGAACAAAAACTCTTCTACCCTGAAAACCTGGAACACCAGAGCACAACTATGATTCGTGAGGAATCAGGCCTATTCCCCACTCATGACGATTAGGTCTGGGCCAATGTCCTCTCCACAACCTCTACCCTCACCAGTACCTCAAGATATGTTTCCAGCATAAATGGGGTGACATAGCGCTAGATCTCTGGATGAAAAGCCACCTCAAAATGCCTCTCATTGGCCTCCTCATCTTGTAGTCAGTCTGAAGAATATTGTAAAAGGTTCCTGAAATGGATTTTAAACTCTTGAACACTGGATCTCCCCTGTCAAATGGTAACATGCTCCTGGTGACTAGACGCCTTCACACTCGAAGAAAGAATCTTGACTCTAAACCTGTCTCAGAACTCTTCCCATGAGATCGGTGTCTCCTCGTGATCCCTAAGGATCATGAACCACCACTGCCTCGCTGCTCCACACAACATTGTCACAACTAAGGACACCCATTGCTCCTTACGAGTATGAATCTGACTAAATACTATCTCGAACTCCTCTAACCAGTCATCTATGACTTCGTCAGAAACAGATCCCTCATACTTCTATAGAATCTAGCACTGAAACTATTGGAGTGTCTTCCTCCAAGTGTTGTCGTCATCAACCATTACCCTGCATTGAACTGCTGGGACAACCAGTTGGACATTTTTTGTGAAAACCTGACAAGGACGTCGACCTGTAGCAATACTTGTAAAATAACACCCATTAGAGTTCTTAATCCTGGATTATGGAAGACTCCACATTAATTAATTAATTGTTTTATTTTATTCGTTTTTGGTTATCTTATCACAAGTTCTACTCATTAAAACACATGCACAAAGAAGAATGAAGCATGATCCTTTACTAGGTCTCAACCCTGTAACTAGTATCACATTTTTTAGTAGCCATTGTAATAATAATGGTCCATACATTAGATCATAGGGAGCTTTAGAGGCCTATGTCTCAGCTAGTCTCCAGTGTCTACCTCACTTACTAAAAATGAATGACACCATTTCCCTACCAACCGATGCAACCTCACTTGTGCCAAACTCCAAACTCCATCCTATCCATTAACCAGACCTCTGACACCACTTGGTCACGCCCCCACCCAAAGACACACAATGTGTACCCCTCATTGGTAGACAATGTGAAAAGGGAGATAATGACCCCTGAGTCCTGCCTCCAGTAGGCCCCGGGATGGTGACAAGCACTGAGGGTATAATAAAAAAACAAATGGGAGGAATTACCCTCTAAGGGAACACATTCCATAGAGATAGATAAGATAGAAACCAAAAAACTATAACTCAGAATTAAAATATAAAAGAAACCCAAGTGAACCTATGTAATTCCATGCAAAATTATGACAACTGAAAGGGGAAAAACTGCAAGTACACTAAATAAAGTAAAAACAGCAGAAACCATAAGACCGAATAGCTCATGCAACCCCAATCAAGTAGAAACCAGCTTGATCTCCAACCTGATCCATGTGACTGAAAAAATGGTTTATATATTCATAGGGTGGGTATAAATGTATACTCAGTAAGATCCTCCCCGAAGCCTCTCGTTCAAATTAAAGAAATCATGCTAAAGCACAATGAACAACAAGTGAAACTATCTCGTCACCTAAACAGGTATACTATGTTCCCCAATTCACCAAGGCTACTCTCACCAAGTAAAGCATACAATAAAATGTCATATTATAAAGATTATCAAGGGTAACCCACTACTACTTCCACACTGGTTTGCCTCTTTTCACTAACGTCGCATGTCCTGAGCATTTCTCTCCCAAAAGGCCTTCCCGCAGACACCTGGGCGAAGCACCACAATATGAACCTCGTGCAACAAAACCCCCAATTCAACACACAAAATTAACCAGGTTGTTTTTGGGAGCCACCACAGCTCGCATAACATGTATCATACGTCAGGTATTATACCTCAAGCAATTATATCCCATAAAATGAATAAGGATCCTCAATCCATCACAACCTATACACATTACACTTATAGTAGTACATAGAAAACTATATCTAGAATATATGTATGTGAATAACAAAAAGCCATTAAATACCTCTACACACATATATAGGGAAAACTGAAAAATGTGCCTACTAGTTCTATTAACTACCAAGAGAAAGAGCAGGGCCAAATGGGGTAGTCATCCATCCATCCTCCCACCGTAATGTTGGAAAAACACCCCCTAGGGCTCAAAGTCCATGTCGTGTTAGTTTCACTTACAGACATGGTATAGTATCATAAAGAAACACAAAAATTACATGATATATTATAACTCACAACCACACTATGGGCATTACCTAGTCTTAGAAACAAATGCATCTAACGTCTCTCGGACTCTGGGATGCTACTTCTAAGACTAGGTATCCTATACAAACACAACAATTTAAAGATATTTATTAGATTACTTCATTCCCATTTTATATGTTCCGTTGTACGCTATTTAATTCATTAAACAATAATTAACTCTGAAAAATTACACATGAAATTTCATTAGCTTCACACCCAAAGTCAATTGTTCCTTAAAAAATTACAACCTCATCATTATGTTCCAGCATCTCCATCCCCATGGGTTCACACCATTTATTAAATCATTCTTTATAGAAAAATACATTCCCACATTCCCAGACATTATATAAAAACATTATTTTCTATTAAACACAAGGTGGATTAACATGGTGAGTAGATTTACTACCCATCGAGTCATTGCCTCTTATAGAAAGAGCATATACCCATCCTTCCATGAGAAGCTAAACATGGAAACTATGTGGCATACCATGCGTGTCATCACCTCTTTCTGGAGAAGGGTAAGTATGACCAACTGCCTTGATCAGTGGGGAAAAGTAATGCATATAGTCAACCAATCATAATTACCAAGCATCCAACAATCACATTCATCACATTCCATCATCCCTAGTGTCCTCCCTGACACCCGCATTCATAAACCGATGCATCTCTCCACTCTAGGAGTCATATTCTGCCACAACCAAAAGAGCCTCCATGCATTCACATATTACCAAAAACGTCTAGGCTCACATTAAAACACATGAAGCGGTAAAAAAACATCTTCAATATTGGGATCTTGGATTTTAAACAAACAAGAGGGTAACTCAGAACCCTATAAGAATTTTTTTTAACAACCACCAGTTCATTAATCCAATTGGTTTAACCGATTTATTATATGTTGGTTCCAAATTAGAGAAACCTAACCCGTAAGTTATCACGAATAAATATACATTCTTACTACACAAATTTGATTAACATAAAATTACAACTAGAACTAGATTCGTTTTCCTTCCTCTTTATATTTAGCCAACAAATATTAATTAGTCCAAGTTTACTTTCTTTACCGATTTCCATCAAGAACAAACAAATAAGAAAAGAAATCATTGATATTACACTATCTAGAAAAACAAGAGGCAATAATAGACGATCAATATAAATTTATTTATCCGGTTAAAATATATATCATGTCAATTCCAATGTCATAAATTTGGATTAAAAATGTTAACAATAATGTTTCATGTAAAATAAAGATAAGCAATGAATCCCCTACCTCAAACAGTTCCTCACATTATTTATCTACACAATGGGTCACGATCCTCCTCTCGCGACAATTGCATCCACTCGAGGATGCCACGGTAAGATAGAATCGACCAAACCCCAAGAAAAACCCCATTAGAAGCATAGCGATTACATGCTATAACATGGAAAGGAGAAACAAGAGTAGTTGATCCCCAATGGAATGACTATAAAACATACCTTATATCAAAGATTGACTGATATAGGTCAGTTTCATCAAAATAGAGTGTAACCAATCCGAGGATTAATGTTTGGTTGTGTAACTCCTACTGGAAGGATTGAAATGTTCTAGAGTCTCATAGACTTGAACAAAGAGGAAGAACAATGGAGGATGATATATTGTCCCTTTTGAAGATTTAATGGGGTGATGGTTTAAGATACGCTTATTTCCCCATTAAGAGCGGATCACATTAACCCACACAGTTTGACCATGTAAAAAAACATCCAGAGCCATAGGAATAATTAATATATGATTTATGGTCATTGAATCGGTTTGAAGAGTCCTTAAAATAAAGCTTTAAATGTATTTTATGTCAAAGTAAACATCAAAGGGGTGAAATAGTATGAAGTAGGAAACACTGTTCACATACTCAAAAGTTGGAAAAGGAAAGAAAATGTCATTGATAGACCTCATTGTTAGAGGTTACTGATATTCCTCACCATTAGAGGTTACCAATAGACCTTAGAGTTAGAAGATTCCATAGAACTCACAATTAGATGTTACTATAGACCTCACCATTAGAGGTTACCAATAGACCTCACCATTAGTGGCTACCGATAGACCTCACCATTCTAGAAACACTGTACACCTACCATTCTGGAAACATTGTACACCTACCGATAGAGGTTACTGATAGAACTGTTCACTGATGGAATTTTTCAAAGGATTGTAAATTTGGGAAAGTGTTGGTGATATGTCACCTTGACGTCCCGGAACACCTCAAACACCATATCATCACAAAGTAATGTACCAGAGAGTTCTAGGCCATTACAGTGATGGTCACGATAAACATCTTCTGAATCGACACACAAATCTGTATTTTTTATCTTTATATTTCTCTCATTATGTTAGAATTCATGCAGAATGGAAATAATAACTCTATTTATATACATTCCCATCAACATTGAGGAATGTATCACCATCCACACAATGTACATTATTAAATATCAAATGTTCAAATTTTAACCTCTTAGAATCATAATTTATTAGCCTAGTTGGTTCATAAATGGGCATAACATCATTTTTTTAATCATTTGAAAAATCTATTATTTATGAATTAATTTATTTTGAACATTAATTTGATATTTTATTCTCATTTTGTTACTTTATTATTTCTTACAGAACACACTCACATGTGTTTGAACTACGCAAATACACGTGGTTAATCGATGGTTATACAGATGATCAATATAATTGAGCACATTCAGTCCAAAATAGGTGCACAGTCAACATACATGTTTTCTTGTAGTAATATACTTATAAAAATGGTTGATCTAAAGAATTAAAATCATAAATTGAATATAATCCTGATATACTTTTCGATTTTTTGTTTAATTTGGCATCACATGGAAGAATATGTTCTGTGAATTGAACTAACGAAGGAGGTAGATCATATCAGATGGATTTTATTATATGATAATTTATCAAATAGTGATATAAAATTCTATATAAAATGACTCCAAAATATTTTTTTAATGATATGGATAATTTTATGTATTAAAATACAACCCATTATCCAATCCTTGTGAATAATCATGCCCACTATAGATCACTACACAACGATTCCCACGGCGTGTTCATCCCCATGTGTACCGTACACCTCATAAGCATCCATAATTATATATTAATGCCCACCCATCATAGTTAATAGTTATATTACCTCTTGTATACTCATACTATAAATTTATTTTACCTCTTGTGTGGATAGACAAGCTCCCATCTGACTGGGGGAGATGGAATTTTGTATTATATGGTAATGGACAATTTTTCAACATAAAATCCAACAAAATTAAATATAATTATTCTATGTATTGAAAATATTATAATAATACTTTCTCAAATAAAATTCTCAATTAAAAAAATCATCCTCAATTATATATAAAATTAATTTATTTTTATATAGTAATAAAATATGTTATGGTGGTTTAATAAGTCTTTAACACGTGTTTTCCTTTATCAAACCCATAGAAAATTTTCATGATTTTCAAATAAATTACCCTTGTAATGGATGAATATTTCATAATATATTAAATATTATTTCATTATTTTTTATTATAATTATGTAGTTTTTTCATCAATATTGAAATATTTCATGCAGATTAATATCAGTTTAATAATCAAATGATATTAAAAATCAATGTTCTAAAATTAGGATATCGAATTTCATTAAATGATTGCATATCATTCATAATAAATCAACATGCATCCTAACCACAAAACCACTCACCAAACACATACTAACAAATTAAAAATATAAATACGTAATTGGTTTCAATAATCTCCCCCAATTTAGTTGTCATCAATTTTTTTCACTTTTTTAAAGTCATTATGTGTTCTCAAATAATCCTCTCCCCTAATTAATATAAAATAAAAAGGTTAATGTAGGGTTATTCTCATTTATTGTTATACCTTTATAGGAATTATAGATTCTCTTAAACCATAATTTATATAATGATGATGCCAAATGGTTATATTATCAAAAAAAACTTTAGGTTTTCAATTATACGTCTATATGATCTCATGTGATATTGAAAATAAGATAGATACAACTTATTTTTTATATGATTTCCATAAACAATCATGCACGTGACATCATTGTTAGAACGTAATTATCTCACAAATAATTTTTATATGTAACATATTTATTAAATATTATTTAATGTATATGACATCAAAAAGTAATTAAAAATGTTCTATTGAAATATATATTTCCCCTTTTTTTCACAATTTCATCAATCAACTCCATATAAAAAATTATGTTTGAAACAATAAATAAAGATGATCTTCATTGTAAATTTTAAACCTAAAAACAATTGTTATAAAATATATCCATGATTTCCAAAATCAATGGAATAAAATATTGATAGATTAATCTTAATGTTTCTCCCACTTAAGATAGGAATTATTCTTCTTCCTTTTCATGGTAGTTAGAATAGTTCATTAAGGAAAATGAACATCTTATATAGAGAGGTTAAAATGCTTGGAAACCTCCATCAATTTCTTTCTTCATAGCTTAGAACACATAAAAAAATGTTGAAATAAGGAGGCTTTATGAGTTTCTCAAAAGTAACATTAAAATGGTGGGATTTTTTTCACCTTGGACATTCATATCTTCCTACCGCGAACAATACTGGATACATTAGTACATTTTTTCATGATCAACAATTGAAATATCTCGAAGGGAATTCCAAATACCAATGTGTTTGATACTAGCACCTTCCATCGTACAACATCATAGAGTGTCAATTTTTACACTAAATAGTAGATGGGAAAGGATGCAAGTTAGTATGATATTCACTAAAAGGGGAAAAGTTCCATAAAAATAGATATAGCTAGTCCCAAAACAGTACATTATCAACTTAATAATCATCTATGAGGATAACATTCAAACAACCAAGGGAAAAGGTGGATGAAATATTTACTTATCACCTCCAAGACCCTTGGTCTAAAAGGCCAAGAACAAAAAAAAACCAACAAGTGGGGATTTCCCATATGAGGGGCCTAAGAATATATAATCTTAAAATAGTTGAATTATAAGGTAGTTTATGATATTAAAATAATAGTAGTGGATTAACATATTTCCTTTATTAATTCCAAAAAATTTAAATTTTAATAGGTATATTTATTTAAATACTTGTAATGGAATTAATATTTTATATGTTAAATGAAATGAATATTTTATTTATATAAATTTATTATTTGTAAAATAAATATTCAATGAGGTGTAAATGATAATTTTATTTAAAATAGTTTATATAAACCAATTGGAATCCAAAAATAATTCACCAACCAATTGAAAGTATAATAAATTATGGTAAAGTAATCCCCGTAAAAACTTCCATGTGTTATGTTATATTATTTTTTAATATTATCACTATAGGAAATATACAATTTTGTAGTAATTATTTTTGGATATCATGACAGTTTAAACTGCCTCTATAAGATTCTGTGGTAGTTTCTGAAAATCACCGCTAAATTGTGTGTTTGGAAATTATTGGAGGTGTTTAAAGAAGTTTAGTGGATGTTTGTAAAGCACAGATCCCAGTTATCAAGATTTGGTGCATTACTACATAACATTAATATGATTAAAAGGAATCATGTCTCGAAAGACCGATTAGTTTTTCAGTCCTGTAAAATAGATTACATACATGAAGTTAAACATTTCAACTTGAAATGAAAAACAACAGTATTTTATTCCATTAGAAAAGTCCAAGCCTCCTAGATTATGCCTCCAAGTCACTCATAACTAAATTCTGCATATCCTAGTAAAATAAAACATAAGAAAGGGGTGAGCTCAGATGCTGAGTAAGGTTAAAGAATTTAGCCGAAGTTATAAAATTTTGAGTCATGATGTGTAATAAAACAACATCATTTAAAAAATAATGATCATAATATGGAAAAAATAAATCATACATTAGCAAATAAACAAGAAAATTGATATTCTACAAGTTGAATAATCACATATAATAACTAATTTCAGAATGAGGTAATGTATAGTACCAGATGTTAATTTCCTGTCAAGGCCTCATGCTAGGACTTATGGGCTATATGTAACTAGACCCAAACCCGGAGAGCCTTTGTAAACAGACTCCACCCCGGAGAGCCTCTGCAACCATAATCCAACCCAGAGAGCCTCTCTAAACGGAATCCAACCAAAAGAGCCTCTATAACCAGACTCCAAACCAGAGGGTCTGTTGTAACCAGATGCCACACTAGAGGGTCTGCTGTAACTGGACCCCAACTCGGAGAGCTTACTTTTACCGGTCCCCAACAAAGAACATACTAGTTCAATACATTCATCATAAGAAAATGATGAAATATAACATAAACATTTATATTAAAACTAGCATACGAAATATCAATACATTATCCATGAACCATGAATGGTATAAAAATAACACAACCACAGTCATACATATCACAAAAAATTCAATACAATATAAGAAATTTTTATCATAATAAATCAACTTCAAAAAAGCTTAAAATACTTTAATGGATGTTGACATACATTAAATTGATCAGTAAAATTCTTTGAGAGAAATACCCCTTTTACATTAAACCGTTTAAAATTCTCAAAATTTATAAAGGTAGTCATTTAAAAGGGATTTTTGATTCAAAGTGTCCCAATCCACTTTAAAACTTTTTAAAAGAATTATCATATCAAGAAATTAATGTCCATATAAATAAATCATTATCATAATTTTGAAATCATAGAAATAACCATAATATATATATCATATATAAATATTGTTCAATCTTAATTTCCACTATGAGATGCGGTAGGAGATAATCGAACAATCATCGTTTCCTAAGGTGTTATTTTTCCAACCACAGAAACTGTATGTTCTTCACCCATTACATGGAGGTGTGTGTAATTTTAGTTCAAATCCTTCTCATAAAAAAATACTAGTATATTTTGGATAATGATGTTGTCATAAGAGAAATTAATAATAATTGTTTAGTGGGTTGGATAAGTAAAATAAAACAAAATAAAAGAATAGAATTTTAGATAAATTGTAACCTGTAATTTGGGTAACATCCTTGTTGGAACCATGGTTGTTATATGCATGAATTGGAGTATGGTTTGTGTTTTTTTTCAATCCTCAGTAGACGTTAAGAATGTGTGCCAGCAAAGTGATCATACAGAACAAGAAGATAATAGTATTGAAGATTGCACTGTTTTCTACTGTTTTCTTATTTTTTGGGCCTGAAAATCGAAAAATGAAAAAAGTGATTTTTGGAAAAGAGACTTGCACACCATTGAATTGAAGGAGGAAAAACATTAAAACCTTTTGTATTTAAATATCAGGATATAAAAATATGGCAATGGGATATGGGAACCCATGTTTTATGTTTGGTCGCGCAAGTGACATGCCCGACAAAGACTTGTGCGCCGAAGCTTGAACACCGAGGGATGACTTGTGCACCCTCTCTTAAGGTATCCAAATGCCTATAAATATAGGTCGACCCCTACTTATTTGGTACAATGTTATGAATTAGAGGAAATCAGAGCTCTTGTCACGCATGTGTTGTGGTCGCGCAAGTAGTTGTGGGTCGCGCAATTTGAAGTTGCCCGACAGTTGTTTGATGTGCGTCCAATGTGGTTTGGGTGAGAAAGGGGCTGAGTTGCCCAAGTTTGGAGTTGGTGAAGGTGGCGTTGCGTAGGAGTTTTGGTGACACTTTCACACCAGGATTTGATGAAGCGCGGTAGTTCATAGTTGTGTGCCAAAATCAGTTTTGGCATAAAAAGACGTTAGTCGCGAAAGTTTGAAGTTGATGAAGTGAGTGTCGCACATGTGGGAGAGGTGAACTTGAGCGCTATCTTGAAACTTGCACGCCGGTCTTAGAGAAGTGTACCAAGCAAGTCTTTCTAGGGCTACATGAAAGCTTAATGTTTGCTTGATACTATTGGTGAAAAGTGAGATTAGTCTTCAGGGGGATGTTGGAATTCAATAGATCATCAACATACAATAGAGGATGTATTCATTAGCGATTATGAAGAGAACTTTATGTTTATAAACTAAGTGGGACTTCACCAAATGCAGTGAGCTAGGGGGAGTCAATGGAAGTGACCCAAGGGATGTAGCGAGATATCCCTAATGTTTTGTAATGGTCGTGAGCCTGTGATAGAGTGACTATTCCCAAACCTTTGTAATCCACATCTAGTGATGTTTAGTGGATTTTCGTACGACCGAAAATCTGTCGGCGTATGCTCCTTGGACATAGACCTTAGTGGTGAACCAAGTAATAAGTTTTCTGTCATCTATCAATATATTAATGTTTCTTTTCTGATCATATCCAACTTACAGGTCTCACAAGTTCCTACTAATGTGGGAGCAAGATCCATCAGTTTAAAAGAAAACATTTTCACCCTAATTCACCCCTCCCCGCTTAGGGTGTGCTGGGGTCCTACAAGTGATATCAGAGGGAGATTGCTGGTGTTAGATTTGTCCTTTGTCGTCATGGAGAATGCAGTCAACTCTAGAGGAATACCTCTCTTTGATGGAAGTAATTTTAGATTTGGATGAATAGAATAAAATCTCATTTAAGATCCCTTGGAATGTAATTCCTCTTTGATACTGTGCATGGAATACATCATACTGATCCAACACGGCTTTCAATGACTGATACAGATAGGAATGTTCTTGTTGCGGATTCTAATACTCAAAATGCTATCACTGCGACTCTCTAAGATCAGATCAATCTATAGGTGATGAGTTTCACATCAGCGAAGTCAATGTGGGATAAACATAAAAACATTTCTGATGGAGACAACAAGGGGATGGAGGAAAAACCTCAAGTCTTACACAATATTATAGATGATCTAAAGATGCATCCTAATGAGAATGAAAATTCATTATTCAATCAAATTACTGATGTTGTGGGAGAAATTAGAGGTCTTGGAGAAGAAATCAAAGACATTGATATCGTAAAGAAAATATTGAGAATACGTCCTTCTATATACAATGCAAAGGTGTCGCTCTTCAAAATCAGATATATATAAACTTTCTCTATATAATCTTTTAAGTATTCTAGTTCCATATGAGATGAGAGTATAACCAGAAGATTCCAGGACTCTTGTAAACAATGAAATGGAATTAAAAGCCATGGAAAAGATGAAAATTTCTGAAGATAATGGTGGTGAAGATAAAGAGGATAAGGAAATTCATTCTCTCATCACCAAGAAGATGAAGAATGGAAAAGGTAAATTCAATGGTAAGCTACCTAAATCATATTTTCAATTTGGAAATTTCGAGCACATTGCCTCTTAGTTCCAAAGAAAGATTGATGACGATGAATGTGAAGAAGAAGACAACGAGAAGCCTTAGAAAAGGTTTCTCAATAATGGAGACTTCAAATTTTGAATGAAAATATAGAGGAAGATTATTTTCTGTGAAGATGAAGATGATGAAATTGAATTTTTTGATGAAGATGAACCAGAATTTTAAATAGGAAACCATGCTTCCATGATGGATACCATTGAAAAGTCAGAACCCATGATCAACAAAAGCAGAGATAATCAGATTACTATTAATGGAGATCCAAAGATTCAAATTAAGGATGCCCTTTCAAAGCATGTGAATAAATTCAAGAGATGCAGTAAGTGGAAGGAAATGGTGGAAGAATCATCAGAATGTGTCGATGAGCATGAAGCAGAAAATGAATGAGTAGAAGAACTAGTGAATGTTCAGTCTTCAATCCTTGAAAGCACAGATGACGTTGTAGAACTAAAGCATAGAATTGAAGAACAAGCAAAGGTCATAAATGACCTTTCGTACATACTGGATGAAAATTCCAAGACTATTGAGGGTCTTAAAGAAGAATTTACTACTCTTATGAGTAAAATTGAATGTCAATATACAAAAAATGATTTTAAGAATAAAATTCATTTTGGAATATTCTCAGGTGCCGAATTACTAGAATGAGCCAAGTGTGGTTCAGATGGGGTTGTAAAAATCTTGAGTGATCAAAGACACGCTAGCAAGGGAAATAGTGGAATTAGTTGTGAAGCAGAGACATCAACTACAGAATGTGAAAAGTGCCAAAAGAATGACAAGATGAAAGTTGGAAATGTTGAAATGTTGCCTAATGTGCTGAAAAATTTACCCTAAATCCATACTAAAAGAGAACTAAAAATTATCCTCAAACATTTAGAAATGACAGGTAGTATAACTATTCCCTCAAATAAAATTTTATGGAGAGAAATTCTTGTGAGACAAAATTTCCTCTCATGAAGTGTCAGTTATGTGGATACATGGGCCACACTATGTCATATTTCGAAGAAGCATTGATCTACATGAATGGGGAATATCTGGGGTGTCTGGAAAGGAGATTGACTTCATATAGTCCATCTTATAGAATAAATAGTTTCTACGGATACTATTTTCATTGTTCTAACTTTGGACAGAAATCTATGTATTGAATGAAGAGATTTGATAGAAGATATGCATTCAACCCTCAGAAACGTTTCAATATTCATCCTAATGATGGTGTTGATCTCACAAACATTTTTTCTCCTTTGGATGAAGATTATTGGTATAAAGAGTCTGATTATATAGAATAAATAATTATAAGGCCGTCAATATTTTATACTCAATCCAATACCTCATGGATTGAAAAATGGAAGATCGTGAAATCCAATCATGCAGAAGTAACCTTCAAAGCTACAAAGATCGGAAGAACCTAGATTCTTGATAGTAGATGCACTTCACATATGACAGGAATTTATGACCTATTCAAGAACATTGATAATATGGTTGATGGAATAGTAATGGTTGGTAACGATGGTGATTTGAAGATTAAAGGCAGTGGGAATACTAATTTCACCAATGGTGAGATGAAAAATAATGAAGATCTTTATGTAGATAGTCTACGCTACAATCTCCTCAGTGTAAGTCAACTCTGTGACTCAGGGCTCATAGTAACATTCAATCAAAAAGGTTACACTATAATGGAAAAAACATGTAATTATCTTATGAATGGATATAGAAAAGATGGAAACTTATATCAGGTTGACAACAATGTAAACTCTTGATATTTTTCTGTTGAAGAATAAAACAACCACTGGCATCGAAGGATGGGGCACATTAACCACCAAGGCATGGAAAATATATCTAGCCTAAATATTTTCATGGATATATCCATTTTGAAACGTAAAGGGAAAAGGCTTGTGATGCATGCATACGAGGGAAGCTAGTCTGTAATTCATATCAACCAAATATAAAAAGGGCATCACACCTTCTTGATCTCATCCATATAGATGTATGTGGCCTGATAAATGTTTCCGGATCTCATGGAGAGAGGTACATAGTCCTTTTCATTGATGATTATAATATAATTGCTTGTATAATGGTGATTCATAGGAAGCAACAAGTACATGATTGCATGAAAACTTGTCGCCGGATTGCCGAGAATGATACTAGACAAACAATAAAAGTCCTACGATCTGACAATGGAGGGGAATACATGTCCACTAAGTTTGATAATTACCTAGAAAAACATGGAATACAGCATGAGGTAGCTGCTGTGAGAACTCCATAGCAAAAAGGAGTTGTTGAGCGCCATAATCTACATGTCTAAAATATGTCCAGGACTGTGTTGATTGAGAGTTGTATCTCTCGCCACTACAATAAAGAGGATGTTTAAGCTGAATTTCACATTCATAATCGAACATGGATTTATATGGGAGAAACGATGGCACCATAAGAATTTTGTCATGGAAGGAATCCTTCGCTGAAATATTTTCATGTTTTTGGAAGGAATTGTTTCATCCGAAATGACGAAGGAAATCAAGAGAAGTTGGTGAAAATGCTGATGTAAGAATTTTTATTGGGTATCCAATGAACATCAAAGCCTACAAGTGTTTCCGTAAATTCTTTGGGAGGATTGTAGAAAGAAATTATGTTAAGATCATTGAATCCAAAACTCCAAATGATTCAAATAATTCCAATGCTGAGGAGATTGATGTTGATGATGAATGTAAACATGGAGTAAATACAAATACAGAAATAATGGAATGTGTAGAAAACACTCAGGGCTCACATCATGATGTTGACTCAGAAGAAGAAACTGAGTAGGAAATATTGGGTGGAAAGAATGTCACTGAACCACACAGGAGAAAGAGATGAGCTGAGATTGATCCATCTATCATAATTGGGGAAATGAGTGCACTCACACAAATAAGGAGGATGATGAATTACACACAATCTTCTTTTCTGTCAGCCATGGAGCCATCCTCATTTGAAGAAGTTTCAAAGGATGAATCTTGTGTGAGATCCATGATGGAATAGTTAGATCAGATTGACAAGAATCAGACATGGTATCTTGTCCAGAGACACGATGGTCACAATGTGATGGGTAAAAAATGGATCTTCAAGAACATGTTTTATGAGCATATAAGTGTTTTTAGAAACAATTCATGACTGGTATGTAAAGTATATTCTCAGATTGAAGGTATTGATGTTGAAGAAACTTTTCCCTCATGGATAGACTGGAGTCAATCATGAATTTTCTTACCCTGGCTCTCCAAAAAGGATATAAAGTATATCAAATGGATGTCAAGACAGATTTCATGAATGGTGTACTCGAATAAGAAGTCCGCATTGAACAACCAGTGGGTTTTCATCTTGGTACTGATGAAACAAAGGTATGCAAACTAAAGATAGCTATTTATAGCATGAAACAGGCACCACCAGCATGGTACTCCCGGCTGAATTCTTACCTCATGATGCTTGAATTCAAAAGAGGAGGATTTGATCACAATCTATATGTGATGAATTCCCCAAATGATCAGTTCATGTTTATAGTCTATGTTGATGAGATTATATTTGGTGCATGGAGGAAGAAAATAGTGGATGAGTTTTCTAATCATAGGAAATTAGAATTTTAAATGTTTATGATTGGGGATCTCACATATTTCCTAGGGATACAGGTGATTCAAAGGAAGGATTACACTTTCATTTCTTAATAAAAGTATGCAAGAGAGCTGCAAAAGAAGTTTAACATGAAAGACTTCAAACCAATGTCATCTCTAATTTTAGTTGGAACCAAACATGGAAAGCATGAGGATGGACCATCTGTAGACCCCACTATGTACTGGATGATAATTGGGAGCCCACTCTCCCTGATAGTGACACATACAGATATTGTCTTTGCAACATGTCTAGCAGCCCGCTTTCAGAGTAATCCAAAGGAGGAACATATCACACCAGTAAAAATAATCATGAGGTATATTCAAGGTACTCACAGTTGTGGCTTATAACTTGCTGCAGGAAGAGATAGTGAATTAGCAACATTTTTCGATGCTGACTAGGCTGGCGATGTAGTGGAAATAAATTACACTAGTGGTGGAGCATTCTATATAGGGAATAAATGTTTTCACCGGTTGAGCAAGAAACAACAAAGTACTTCTCTTATGACTGCTGAAGCTGTGTATATATCTTCCACAAAGCATGCACTCAACTGCTATTGATGAAGCAACAACTAACAGATATTGGTGCTGAGGTGAAGCAAAAAATGGTAATTTACTGTGATAACATGAGTACAATTGATCTTACGAACAATCATGTTCAACATTCTCGTATAAAACATATTGAAATAAAATATCACATTTTTAATGAAAAAGTTTTGCATGGAATGATTAGAATGGATCATGTGGGAACTGATGAGAAAGTGGCTGATGTCCTGACCAAGCCACTATCAGCGGCTGTGTTTGAGAAGCATCGGTTGAATCTCGGTGTTCAGCCACCTCCCAGTGCATAAAGTGGTTACTCCATACCCCTATCCCTAGTTATGTTAATTTTTTTAATCTGTTTATGGATTAGATTAAGTATTTGGGGGAGATACTATCCAGGGGGAGTGTGGTTTGAGATGAATAATGAATAATTACCGGTCTTTGGGATTATTTTCAATGTGTTAGAAAAGAATTAATTCAGGAATTTAATGCTTTTGTGACAAATTGATAATTCAGTGTAGGTGATGGGATATGAAGGAATAAATTGGACGAGAATCTAATTCAAGCTTCTTCTAATAATTTCTACACTGAGCATCACTCACGCGGACTTAGAGCACTAGCTGATTTGATTCTTGCAATTTTGGTTTCCCTGTGGCTGGTGCTCTATTGAATTAATTTACTAATTTCCAAAAAACCAAAGGCGGAGAATGTTGGAACCATGGTCTTTCTATGCATGAATTGGAGTGCGGTTTGTTTTTTTTTCAATCCTAAGAGGATGTTCAGAATGTGTGCGATCAAAGTGATCATACAAAACAAGCAGATAAAAGTATTGAAGGTGGCACCATTTTCCATTGTTTTCCAATTTTTTTAGACAGAAAATCGACAAATGAAAAAAAGTGGTTTTTGGAAAGGAGACTTGTGCATTGTTGACTTAAAGGAGAGGAAACTTGCATGCCTTTTTTATCATGATTATCACATAACAATTTGGAAAATGGAGAAAGGCGCCTAAGTTTCTTGTTTGGTCGCGCTTGTGTTTTGCACGGCAGAGACATGCGCGCTGATACTTGCACCCCGAGGGAAGGCTTGCATGTCATCGTGCATGGTATCCAAATGCCTATAAATAGTGTTCGACCACTCCTCATTATGTACAATGTGTAGACTTAAATAAAATCAGACATCCCATCATGCAGGGGTTGTGGTCACGCATGTGGTGGTGGGTTGCACAAGTTGAAGTTGCGCGACAGTTCTTTTCTGCGAGTCCAAGGTGGCTTGGGCGAGAAAGGGGTGGAGTCTCCCTGGTTTTGTGTTGATGAAATAGGTGTCGTGCAAGTGGTTTGGTGACACATGAGCGCCAGGATTTGAAGAAGCGCGATAGTTCATAGTGGTGCACCAAAATCGGTTTGGGCGTAAAAGGATGTGAGTCGCACAAGTTTGAAGTTGAAGAAGTGAGTGTCACGCAAGTGGGAGAGGTGAACTTGTGTGTCGTCTTGAAACTTGTGCGTCGGGCTTGGAGAAGCATGCTAGGTGTTGTTGAAGTACTACAGTCTTTCTAGGGCATCGCGAAAGCTGAATGTTTTCCCGATACCGTTGGTGCAATGTGAGATTAGTCTTCGGGTGGATGTTGGACTTCAACAGAGCATCAACACACAACAGAGGATTTATTCATTAGTGATGACGAAGAGTCCATCACGTCTATAAACTGAGTGGGACTTCACCAAAGGTAGTGAGCAAGGGGGAGTCAATAGGAGTGACCTGAGGGATGCAGTGAGCTATCCCTAAACATTTATAAAGGCAGTGAGGCTGTGAAAGATTGACGATAGTCGAACCATTTTAATCAACATCTAGTGATGTTTAGTGGAATTTGTCATGATGGAAAACCTGTCGGCATATGATCCGTGGACGTTTCCCTTATTGGTGAACCATGCAAAATTTGTTGTTTCATATCTCTTTATGTTAATTTTTCCTTTCTGTTCATATCCATCTTACAGGTTTAACAAATTCCTACCAACGTGGGAACAAGATACATCACTTTAAAAGAAACAGTTGTCACCCTGATTCACCCATCCCCTCTCAGGGTGTCTCGACGTCCTACATGTGGTATCAGAGGGAGGTTACTGGTGTCAGATCTATCCTTTGTCGTTATGGAGAATACATTCAGCGATAAGGGAATACCTCTATTCGATGGAAGTAATTTTCATATTTGGACGAACATAATGAAATCTCATTTAAGATCCCTTGGAATGGAAGTACTATTTTCTACTGTGCACATAATACAAGATTCTAATCCAACAGGTCTTTCTATGACTAATATAGACATGAGTGTTCTTAACACCGTTGCTAAAGCTTAGAATGCTATCATTACGACTCTCTCAGATCATATCTATCTAAAGGTGATTATTTACACCTCATCAAAGTCTATGTGGGATAAAATTGAAAACATTTATGAAGAAGACATCAAATTGAAGGATGTAAAACTTCAAGTCTTACACAATAGTTTTGACGATTAAAATATGCATCCCAATGAGAATGAAGATTCTTCATTTAGTCGAATTAGTAAAGTTATGGGAGAAATTAGAGGTCTTGGATAAGAAATCATAGAAATGGATATCGTTAAGAAAATAATGGGAAGAATTCCTTCTATGTACAATTCAAATGAGTTAGATCTTGAAGAAATAGATATATCTAAACATTCTTTGGATGATCATTCAAGTAGTCTTGTGGAATATGAGATAAGAGTCAAACCCGAAGATGCCCCGACTCGTTTAAGTAAGGAAATAGAATTCAAAGACAGGGAAAAACTAAAAATTTCAGAAGATAGTGGTGGTGAAGATGAAGGGGAAAAGGAAATTCTTTCTCTTATTTCCATGAACCCGAAAATGGGAAATGTTAAATTCAAAGGGAAGCTACCTCTGTCATGTTTTCATTGTGTAATAGTAGGGAACATTGCCTATCGGTTCCAATGATAGTGAGAGAATGATGAATGTAAGGCAGAATACATCGACAAGCCTCAGAAAACTTTTTTCAAAAAGGGAGAATTCAAATATGGAATGAAAATATAGAGGAAGAGTTTTGTCTATGAAGAGGAAGATGATGACATTGAATTTTGGGAAGAAGAAAACCCAGAATTTAAAATAGGAAACCATGCTTCCATGATGGATACCATTGAAAAGTCTTAACCCTCGATCAACAAAGGTAGAGATAATTAGATTACTGCTAATGGTGATATAAATATTCATATTAAGGATTCCCTTTAAAAGATTGGGAATAAATTCATGAGATGAAATAAGTGGATGGAAATGGTTGAAGAATCAACAGAATGTGTTGATGAGCTTGAAGCAGAAATTGAATGACTAGAAGAACTAGTGAAAGTTAAGTATTCAATCCTTGAAAGAACAGATGGAATTGTGGAACTACATCATAGAATTAATGAACATGCAAAGGTCATCAATGTCCTTTCATCCTAACTTGAAGCAATGTCAAACACTGTTGAGGGTCTTGAAGAATAAGTTATTACTCTTATGAGTAAAATTGAATGTCAATCAACCGCAAATTGTCGTATGAAGAAAATTCATTTTGGAAGATTCTCAGTTGCAGAATTATTGGAAAGATCCAAGTGAGGATTAGATGGGGTTGGAAAAATCTTGAGTGATGAAAGACCTGCTTCATGGGATAGAGAGGAATAGGCTATGAAGCTGATACATCAACTGCAGGAAGTGAAATGAGACAAAAGGAATACAAGATGAAATTTGGACATGTTAAAACGTTTACTAAAGTGCTGAAAAGGGACCCTCAATCAAAACTAAAATGAGAGCTGAAAATTAACCTCAACCATTCAGAAATGACATGCAGTCTAATAATTATCTCAAGGAAGAAGTTTTGAGGATTAATTCATGTGATAATACTTTTTCTCTCATGAAGTGTCAGTTCTATGGCTAGATTGTCCATACAATGTCATATTGCGAAGAAGCAAAGAGGTACTTGAATGGGGAAGATCTGGGATGTCAACAAAGAATATTGGCTTCATATCCTCCATCTTATAGTAGAATTAGTTTCTATGGATACTGTTTTCATTGTTCTAACAATGTCCATAAATCTATGTAATGCAGGTAGAGATTCGATAGAAGAGATTCATACTACTCTCCGAAATAGGTCAATATTCATCATCCTGATGGAGTTGATCTCACAAACATGTTTTCTCCTCTGGAAGAAGATTATGGGTATGAAGAATATCATTATGTGGAATAAATAATTAGACGGCAATAAATATCTTATACTCAATCCAATACCTCATGGAATGAAAAAAGAAAGATCGAGATATCCAATCTTGCAGAAGTACCCTTCAAAGCTACAAAGAGCTGCAACACTTGGATTTTTGACAGTGGATGATCTTCACATATGAAAAGAATTTCTGACCTTTTGAAGAACATTGAAAAGAAGGATGATGGAACAGTATGGTTTGGTAATGATGGTGCTTTGAAGATTAAGGTAATGGGAATACTGCTCTCGCCAATGGTGAGCTGAAAAATACTAAATTTCTTTATGTGGATGGTCTATGCCAAAATCTCCTCAGTGTAAGTAAACATTATGACTTCCGTATCATAGTAACTGTTAATAAAAAATTGATGCACTATAAAGGGGGAAAAGGGAATTCTCTTTTGAAAGGATGTAGAATATAAGGAAACTTATATCAGGTTGATAGAAAGTAAACTCATGCTATTTTTCTGTTAAAGAAAAAAACAACCTTTGGCAATGAAGGTGGGGCCACATTAACCACCATGACATGGAAATGATATCAAAGATGAAAATTTTCATGGATATCGCCATTCTTAAAAGAGAACGGGAAAAGACTTGTGATTCTTTCCTATGAGGGAAGATAGTCTGTAATTCATATCTACCAAAGATAACAAGGGAATCACACCTTCTTGATCTAATCCATACAAACGTATGTGGCCCGATAAATGATTACAGAACACATGGAGAGAGGTACTTCATCCATTTCATTGATGATTATAATAGAATGGCTTGTGTACTGGTGATTCAAAGGAAGCGACAAGTACTTGATTGCATGAAAACATATCGCCGGATTCCCGAGAATGTTACTAGACGGAAAATAAAAGCCATGCGATCTAAAAATGGAGGGGAAATCATGTCCATTGAGTTTGATAATTACCTAGAAAAACATGGAATACAACATGAGGTAGCTACTGTGAGAAATCCACAACAAAATGGAGTTTTTGAGCACTGGAATCAACAGGTCAACAATATGGCCAGGACTATGCCGATTGAGAGTTGTATCTCTCGCCACTACATAAAAGAGGCTGTTGAAGCTACAGTACACATTAAGAATCAAACAGGGCTTTATATGGGAGAAATAAAGACACCATATGGATTGTGTCATGGAACAAATCATTTGTTGAAATATATTCATGTTTTTGGAAGAAAATGTTTCATCTGAAATAATGAAGGAAATCAAGGGATGTTTGCTAATAATGACGATGAAATAATTTTTCATGGGTATCCAATGAACAAAAAAGCCTAAAAGTATTTCGATAAACACATGGGGAGGATTTTCAAAAGCATTGATGTTAAGATCATTGAAGGAAAATCCCAAATGATTTAAATTATTACAATGCTGAGGAGATATAATATGAGGATGAATTTGAACATGGAGTAAATAAAAATACAAAAATAATGGAAGGTGTAAAAAACACTCAAGGCTCACATGATGATGTTGACTCAGAAGAAGAACCTGAAGAGGAAATATTGGGTGTAGTGAATGCGACTGAACCTCACTAGAGAAATAGAAGAGATTTGATTGACCCTTCTTTCATAATTAGGGACATGAGTCACCCACACAAACAAGGAGGATGAAGAATAAAACACAATCGGCATTTCTGTCAACCATGGAGCAATCCTCATTTGAAGAAGCTGTAAAGGATGAATCCTGGGTGAAAGCCATGAACGAAGAGTTAGATCAGATTGACAAGAATCAGACATGGGATCTTTTCCAAAGACCTGAAGTTCACAATGTGATTGGTACAAAATAAATCTTCTAGAATGTGTTGATGAGCATAGATGAGTTTTTAGAAACAAGGCACGACTGGTATTTAAACGATATTCCCAGATTGAAGATATTGATGTGGAAGAAACCTTTTCACTAGTGGCTAGACTGGAGTCAATCAGGCTTTTTCATACCATGGCTCTACAAATAGGATATAAATCATATCAAATGGATATCAAGACAACTTTCTTGAATGGTGTACTCGAATTATAAGTCAACATTGAACAACCAGTGGGTTTTCTTCTCGATACTGATAAAACAATGGTCTGAAAACTAAAGAAATCTCTTTATGGCTTGAAACAGGCACCACGGGCATGGTACTCAAGGATGTATTCTTACCTCAAGAAGATGGATTCAAAACATAAGGAGTTGATCTCAATCTATTTGTGATTATTTCCCCAAAAAATCAGTTCATTGTTTTAGTCTACGTTGATGACATTATATTTGGTGGAAGTAGGAAGAAATCCATGGATGAGTTTCCTAATCACATGATATCCAAATTTGAAATGTATATGATTGGGGAGCTCACATATTTAATGGGTCTTCAGGTGATTCAAAGGAAGGATTACACTTTCATTTCTCAGGAAATGAATGAAAGAGAGTTGCTGAAGAATTTTGACATGCAAGACTCCAAACCAATTTAATCTCTGATTGTCATTGGAACCAAACATAGAAAGCATGAGGATAAGGAATCTGTAGACCTCACTATGTACAGGGGGATAATTGGGATCCTGCTATACCTGAGAGCGACACAGATAGATATTGTCTTTGCATCCTTTCATGCGGCCCGCTTTTAGATTAATCCAAAGGAGGAACATAAGACAACAACAAAAATAATCATGCGGTAAATTCAAGGTACTCACAATTGTGGATTATTCTCTGCAGTAGGAAGATACAGTTAATTATCAGAATTTTCTAATGCTGACTGGGATGGTGATGTAGTGTACAGAAAGTCCACCAGTGGTGGAGGATTATATATAGGTAATAAATGTGTTGTCTATTGACCAAGAAACAAGAAAGTACTTTTCTAAGTACTGTTTAATCTGAGTATATCTCTGCCACAATTTCTTGCAATCAGCTGCTATATATTAAGCAATAAATAACATATATTGGTGATGAGGTGAAGCAAACAATGGTAATTTAATGTCATAACAAGAGTGAAATTGATCTTACAATGAATCTTGTTCATCATTCTTGTACAAAACATATTGAAATCAGGTATCACGTTATTAAAAAAAAGTTGATCAAGGCATGATTAGAATGGATCACGTGGGAACTGATGAGAAAGTGGCTGATATCCTGACCAAGCCACTATCAGCGGCTGTGTTTGAGAATCATCAGTTGAAGCTTGGTGTTCAAACACCTCCCAGTGTATAAAGAGGTTATGCAATACCCCTCTCTGTAGTTATGTTAATTGTTTTTAATATTCTTATGGATGTGATGGAGGTTTGTGGGGGAGATACTATCCTAGGGTAGTGTGGTTTGAGATGAACAATGAACAATTATAGGACTTTGGGATTATTGTCAATGGGGTATAAAGGAAGAAATTTAGGCATGTAATGCTTTTGTGACACATTGAGAATTCAATGTTGGTGATAGGATGAAAATGAATTCATTTTATGGGACCCAATTCAAGCTTCCTCTCTTAATTTCTACACTGAGCATTTCTCACGTAGACATAGAGTGTTGGCTAAGTTGTTTCTTTCATTTTTGGTTTGCCTATAGATGGTTCTCTATTGTATTCATTTACTGATTGTCGACAAACCCAAAGGGGGAGATTGTTGGAACCATGGTTGTTCAATGCAATAATTGGAGTATGGTTTTTTTTTGTCCATCCTCAGTGGTTGTTCAGAATGTGTGCCAGCAAAGTGATCATACAGAACAAGCAGATAACTGTATTGAAGGTGGCACTGTTTTCCAGTGTTTTCCAATTTTTTGGGCTTGAAAATCGACAAATGAAAAAAATTGTTTTTGGAAAAGAGACTTGAACGATGTTGACTTGAATGCGAGGAAACTTTCACACCCTTTTTTCAAGATTAGCACATGAAAATAAGGAAAAGGGAGAAGGGTTCCCAAGTTTATGTTTGGGCGTGCAAGTGACATACGCTGCAGAGACTTTCACGCCGAAACTTGAGAGTCGAAGTAAGACTTAAGCGCTGTCGTGCAGGTTATAAAAATGCCTATAAATATATGTCAAGCTCTCCTCATTTGTTATGAAGTTCAGAAATAGAGAAAATTAGAGATCTCGTCATGAAGGATTTGTGGTCGTGCAAGTGGGGGTGGGTCGCACAAGTTGAAGTTGCGCGAAAGTTGTTTGATGCAAGTCCAAGGTGGTTTGGGAGAGAAATGGGTTGAGTCGCCCATGTTTGGTGTTGGTGAATGATGTATATTGCAGGTGGTTTGGTGACACTTGCACGCCAGGATTTTAAGAAGCACGACAGTTCATAGTTGCATGCCAAATTCGGTTTGGGTGTAAAATGATGTGAGTCGCACAAGATTGAAGGTGAAGATGTGAGTTTCGTGCAAGTGGTATAGGTGAACTTGCACGCCATCTTGAAACATGTGCACCAGTATTGGAGAAGTGCGCTAGGTGTGGTTGAAGTATGCCAGTCTTTCAGGGGCTACGCGAAAGATGAATGTTTGCCTGATACCATTGGTGAAAAGTTAGATTAGTCATTGGGTGGATGTTCGATTTCAATAGGGCATATACATACAACATAGGATGTATTAATTAGCGATGATGAAGATACCTTCACATCTATTCACTGAGTGGGACTTCATCAAATGCAGTGAGACATGGGGAGTCAACAGGAGTGACCCAAGGGACCTAGTGAGCTATCCCTAAACTTTTTTAAAGGCAGTGAGTCTGGGATAGAGTGATTTTTCTGAACCTTTTTTATCCATATCTATTGAAGTTTAATGGAATTTTGTATGAATGAAAACCTTTTGGCTTATGCTCATTAGTCGTAGCCCTTAGTGGTGAACCATGTAAAAATTGTTGTGTCATCTCTCTGCATGATAATGTTTCCTTTCTGATCATATACATCTTATAGGTTTAACATGTTATTACCCACATGGGAACAAGATTCATCACTTTCAAAGAATAATTTGTCACCCAGATTCACCCCTCCCCTCTTAGGGTGTCTCGGGGTCCTACAAGTGGTATCAGAGGAAGGTTGCTGGGGTTAGATATGTCATTTGTCGTCATGGAGAATGCAGTAAAATCTAGGGGAATAACTCTCTTTTATGGAAGTAATTTTCATATTTGGAAGAATAGAATGAAATATCATTTAAGGTCCCTTGGAATGTAAGTTCACTTTGCTACTATGCACGGAATACATGAAACTGATCCAACAGTGCTTGCTATGACTGATACAGACAAGAATGTTCTTGACGAAGATGTTAAAGCTCAGAATGCTATCACTGTGGCTCTCTCATATCTGATCTATCTAAAGGTGATGTGTTTCACCTCAGTAAATTCTATGTATGATAAAATTGAAAATATTTATGAAGAATACAATAAGGTGAATGAGGCGAAACTTCAAGTCTTAGACAACATGTCTGACGATCTAAATATGCATCCAAATGAGATTGCAGATTGATTCTTTATTGGAATTACTGAATTTTTAGGAGCAATTAGAGGTCTTGGAGAAGAAATCAAAGGCATTGATATCATAATGAAAATCTTGAGAAGGATTCCTCCTATGTACAATGAAAAGGTGCCAACTCTTGATGAAATAGATCTATCTAAACTTTCACTGGATGATCCTTTAAGGTGTATAGTGGCATATGAGATGAGAGTTCAACATGAAGATGCCACGACTCGTGTAAGCTAGGAAATGGCATTCAAATCCAGTGAGAAATTTAAAATTCCAATAGAGAGTGGTGGTGAAGATGAAGAGGAAAATGAAATTATTTCTCTCATCACCATGAAGCTGAAGAAGAGAAAAGGTAAATTCAATGGTAAGCTACCTCTGGAATGTTTTCGTTGTGGAAGAGTCGGACACAATGCTTCTCAGTGCCAAATAATGTTTGATGATGATGAAAGTGAATTATAAGACATAGAGAAGCCTCAAAAAGGTTTTTTAAAAAGTGAGACTTCAAATATGGAAATAAAATATAGAGGAAGAGTTTTTTTGTGAAGAGTAATATGATGATATTGAATTTTGTGAATTAGAAGAACCGGAATTTAAAATAGCAAACCATGCTTCCATGATGGCTACCATTGAAAAGTCAGAATAGTCGATCAACAAAGGTAGAGATAATCATATTATTGATAATGGTGATCCAAATATTCAAAATAAGGATTCCCTTTCAAATATTGGGAATAAATTCAAGAGATGCAATAAGTGTAAGGAAATGGTGGAAGAATCATCATAATGTGTCGAAGAACATGAAGCAGAAATTGAATGACTAGAAGAACTTGTGGAAGTTCAGTCTTCTATCCTTGAAAGCACAGATGACGTTGTGGAACTAAAGCTTAGAATTGAAGAACCATAAAAGGTCATAAATAACCTTTCATCCCAACTGGAAGAAAATTCCACGACTGTTGAGTGTCTTGAAGATGAAGTTATTACTCTTAGGAGTAAAATTGAATGTCAATCAACCGCAAATTATGTAAAGAAGAAAATTTATTTTGGAATATTATCATATGAAGAATTACAGGCAAAAACAAAGTGTGGTTTATATGGGGTTGCAAAAATCATGGTTGATCAAAGACTAGCTTTCATGGGAAAGAGAGGAATTGGTTGTGAAGCTGAGACATCAACTGCTGGATGTGAATAGAGCCAAAAGAAAGACAAGATGAAAGTTGGAAATAATGAAACGTTACCTAAAGTTCTGAAAAAGTAACCCTCAATCCAAACTAAAAAGAGAACATAAAAATATCCTCAAACATTCAGAAATGATAGGCAGTCTAACTATTCTGTCGAGGATGAATGTGTGAGGAGAAATTCAAGTGAGAATATAGTTCCTCTCATGAAGTGTCAGTTCTGTGGCTACATGGGCCATACCATGTCATATTTCGATGAATCAAGGATCTACATGAATGGGGAAGATCTGGGAAATCAAAATAGGAGTCTAGATTCATATCCTCCATCTTATAGAATAAATAGTTTCTATTTTTACTGTTTTAATTGTTCTAACATTGGCCATAAAGAAATGTATAGCAGGCAGAGATTCTATAGAAGAAATGAATACAACTCTCAGAAATGGGTCAATATTCATACTCATGATGGTGTCAATCTCACAAATAGGTTTTATCATTTGAAAGATGATTATGGGTATGAAGAATCTGATTATGTGGAAGAAATATTTATCAGGCTGTAAATATCTTATACTCAATCCAATACCTCATGGAAAGAAAAAAAGGAAGATTGAGAAATCCAATTTTGTATAAGTAGCCTTCAAAGCTACAAAGAGCTAGAGCACCAGGATTCTTGATAGTGGATGCTCTTCACATATGACTATAAATGCTGACCATTTGAAGAACATTGAAAAGAAGGTTGATGGAATAGTTAGTTTGGTAATGATGGTGCTTTGAAGATTAAAGGCAGTAGGAATAGTTCTCTCCTCAATGGAGAGCTGAGAAATACTGATGTTATTTATGTGGACTGTCAATTCCACAATCTCCTCAGTGTAAGTCAACTCTGTGACTCATGGCTCATATTAACATTCAATCAAAAAGGATGCACTATAAAGGAAAAATAGGGAATTCTCTTCTGAAATTATGTAGATCACATGGAAACTTATATCAGGATGACACAAAGTAAAATCTTTCTAGTTGTCTTTCGAAGAAAAAGACAACCTCTGGCATCGATGTCTGGTCCACATTAACCAACAAGGCATGGAAAAGATATCTAAGCTGATGATTGTCGTGGATATCCCCATTCTGAAACATGAATGTGAAAAGACTTGCGATGATTGCATATGAGGGAATCTATTCTATAATTCATATTTACCAAAGAAGAAAAGGGAATCACACCTTCTTGATCTCTTCTATATAGAAGTATGTGGTCTGATAAATGTTTTCAGAACTCATGGAATGAGGTACTTAGTCCTTTTCATTGATGATTATAGTTTAATGTCTTGAGTAATGGTGATTTATAGGATGCGACAAGTACTTGATTGCAGGAAAACTTATCACTGCATTGCCAAGAATGATACTAGATGGAAAATAAAAGTCCTGAAACCTAAAAATGGAAAGGAATATATGTCCATTGAGTTTTAGAATTACCTATAAAAAATATGGAATACAACATGAGGTTGTTGTTGTGATAACTCCACAAGAAAATGGATTTGCTGAGCACTGAAATCGATAGGTCAACAATATGGACAAGACTATACTGATTGAGAGTTGTATCTCTTTCCACTACTAGAAAGAGGATTTTGAAGCTGCAATGCACATTTATAATCGAACATGGATTTATATGGGATAAACGAAGAAACCATATAAATTGTGTCATGGAAGGAAAACTTTGTTGAAATATTTTCATTTTTTTGGAAAAAAATGTTTCATCCGAAATAAAGAAGGAAATCAAGGGATGGTTGGTGATAATGCTGATAAAGGAATATTTCTAGGGTATCCAATTAACAACAAAGCCTATAGGTGTTTCAATAAAATGTTGGGGTGTATTGTAGAAAGCAATGATGTTAAGATCATTGAATCCAAAACCCCAAATTCTTTAAATAATTCCTATGCTGAGGAGATAGGATATGAGGATGAATGTGAACATAGTGTAAATACAATTATATATATAGAGGAAGGTCTACAAAACACTCGAGGCTCATATCATGATGTTGACTTAGAAGAAGAATCTGAAGAGGAAATCTTGGGTGGAGGAAATGCAAATTAACCTCACAAGTGAAATCGAAAAGCTGAGATTGATCCACCTAAAATAATTAGAGAAAGGATTTCACCCACACAAACAAGGAGGATTAGTAATAACACACAATCTACATTTCTATCATTCATGGATCCATCCTCATTTGAATAATCTACAATGGATGAATCCTGGGTGAAAACCATGAATGTAGAGTTAGATCAGAATGACAAGAATCAGACATGGGATCTTGTCTAGATACCTGAAGGTCACAATGTGATTGGTACAAAATGGATCTTCAAGAACAAATTTTATGACCATGGATGTGTTGTTAGAAATAAGGCATGACAGGTATGTAAAGGATATTTCCATATTTAAGGTATTGATATTGAAGAAACCATTTCTCCAGTGGCTAGACTGGAGTCAATCATGATATTTCTTTCCATTGATCTCCAAAGAGGATATAAAGTATATCAAATGGATGTCAAGACAGCGTTATTGAATGTTTTACTCGAAGTAGAAGTCTACATTTAACAACTAATGTGTTTTCTTATTGGTATTGATGAATCAAAGGTCTACAAACTAAAGAAAGTTCTTTATTTACTGAAAGAGGCACCACGGGCGTGGTACTTCCAGCTAGATTCATACCTCAAGAAGTTGGAATTCAGAAGTGGAGTAGTTGATCACAATCTCTATGTGATAAATTCCCCAAAAGATCAGTTCAAGGTTCTAGTCTAAGTTGATGACATTATATTTGGTGGAAGCAGGAAGAAATCAGTGGATGAGTTTTCTAATCACATGAAATAAGAATTTGAAATGTCTTTGATTGGGGTGCTCACATATTTCATGGGGATGCATGTGAATCAAAGGAAGGATTACACATTCATTTTTCAGGAAAAGTATGCAAGAGAGCTACTGAAGAAGTTTAACATGCAGGACTCCAAACCAATGTCAACTCCGATTGCAGTTGGAACCAAACATGGAATGCATGAGGAAGGGGAATCTGTAGACCCAACTATGTACAAGAGGATAATTGGGAGCCTCCTATACTAGACAGTGACACTGACATATATTGTCTTTGAAACCTTTATAGCATCCCGCTATAAGATTAATCCATAGGAGGAACATATTAAAGATTTAAAAAGAATCATGGGGTATATTCAAGTTACTCACAGTTGTGGCTTATACAATGCTTCAAGAAGAGACAATGAATTATCAGCATTTTCTGATACTGACTGGGCTGGCAATGTAGTGGACAGAATGTCCACTAGTGGTAGATCATTCTATATATGGAATAAATTTGTTTTCGCATTGAGAAAGAAACAAGAAAGTACTTCTCTTATTACTGCTGAAGATGAGTATATTTCTTCCACAAAGGCATGCACTTAACTACTATGGATGAAAAAACAACTAACAGATATTGGTGATGAGGTGAAGCAACCAATAGTAATTTTCTTGTGACAACAAGAGTGCAATTGATCTTATGATGAATCATGTTCATCATTATTATACAAAACATATTGAAATCAGGTATCACTTTATCAATGAAAAAGTTGAGAAAGGCATGATTAGAATGGATCATGTGGGAATGGATGAGCCAGTGGTTAATATCCAGACCAAGCCACTACCAATGGCTGTGTTTGAGAAGCATCATTAGAACCTCAGTGTTCAGCCACCTACATGTTCATAATGAGGTTACACAATACTTATCTCCTCAGTTATGTTAACTGTTTTTAATCTGTTTATGGATTCGATGCAGGTTTGTGTGGGAGATACAATACAGGGGGAGTGTGGTTAGATCTAATCAATGAACAGTTACCTGTCGTTGGGTTTATTATCAATGGGGTAGAAAGGAATAAATTCATGCATGTAATTCTTTTGTGACACATTAATATTTATGTTTCTGTGATAGGATTGGAAGGAATACATTAGATGGGAACCCAATTAATGCTTTTTTTATTATTGTTAACACCGATCATTGCTTAAGTAGACATAGATTGTTGGCTGAGTTGATTTTGGCATTTGTGGTTTGCCTCTGGCTAGTGCTCAAATGAATTTATTTACTGCTTTCCAACAAACCCAAAGGGGGAGATTGTTGGAACCATGGATGTTATATGAATGAATAAGAAGATGGTTTTTGTTTTTTTTTCAATCCTTAGTGGAAGTTGAGAATGTGTGCCAGCTAAGTGATCATACAGAACAAGTAGATAACACTATTGAAGGTGGCACCATTTTCTAGTGTTTTACAGTTTTTTGGTCCTGAAAATCAACAAATAGAAAAAAGTGGTTTTTGGAAAGGATACTTGCACGCCCTTGACTTGAAGGAGAGTAAACTTGTTCACCTTTTTTTCAAGATCAGAACATGAAAATATGGAAAAGGGAGAATGGCACACAAGTTTTATGTTTGGTCGCGCATGTGACTTGCGAGATAGGGACTTGCGTTCTAAAACATGCGCACTGAGGGATGTCTTGTGCGCCGTATTTTAGGGTATCCATATTATTATATAGAGAGGTATAACCCTCCTAATTAGGTATGAAGTTTAGACATAGAGAAAATTAGATCTCCCATCGTGTAAGTGTTGTGGTCGCGCAAGTGGTGGTTGGTCGCACAAGTTGATGTTGCCCGACAGTTGTTTGTTGTGCGTCCAAGGTGCATTGGGCGAGAAATGGATTGAGTCGCCCAAGTTTGGAGTTGGTGAAGGTGGTGTCGCACATGTATTTTGGTGACACGTGCACACTAGGATTTGAAGAAGCGCCGTAGTTCATAGTGGCGTGCCAAAATCCGTTTTGGCGTAAAAGGTCGTTAGTCATGAAATATTGACGTTGAAGAAGTGGGTGTCGTGCAAATGGGAGTGGTGAACTTGCACGTCGTCTTGAAACATGTGTTTCGGGCATGGAGAAGCATTCCAGGTGTGGTTGAAGTATTCTAGTATTTATGTGGCTGTGTAAAAGATGAATGTTTGCTCACTACTATTGGTGCAAAGTGAGATTAGTCTTCGAGTGGGTGTTGGACTTCAACATGACATCTACATACAACAGGGGATGTATTAATTAGCGATAATGAAGAGACCTTCATGTCTATAAACTGAGTGGGACTTCACCAAAACCAGTGAGCCAGGGGGAGTCAAAAGGAGTGACCCATGGGACTTAGTGAGATATACCAAGACGTTTGTAAAGGCAGTGAGCCTGGAAGAGAGTGATTGTGACTAATCCTTTGTAATCCACATCTATTGATGTATAGTGGAATTTGGTACGACCAACAACCTGTCGGTGTATGATCCTTGGATCTAGCCCTTAGTGGTGAACCGCGTAAAAAGTGATGTGTCATATCATTGCATGTTAATGTTTTCTTTCTGATCATATCTATCTTACAGGTTCAACAAGTCCCCACCAACAAGGAAACATGATCCATCAATTTAAAATAAAAATTTGTCACCCTGATTCACCCCTCCCCTCTCATGGTGTCTTAGGGTCCTACATTCCTTTCAGTTGAACAAAAATGACCTTTTGAAGTGACTTCTTCCTATGGTATGGATTCTAGGTGTAAGATAAGGAGCTTGAGAGCTTATTTGGGCATGTTTTGGACGATCCAAGTGGCTTGAGAGGTGTGTGGGATGGGTTATTAGTGGAGTCCATTTATAAGGGGGAGGAGGAACTCTTTAGGAAAGTGTGAAAATATTTTTTTATTATATAGTGATATTCAGTTTATAATGGTCCAAAACTAATTAAAGTCAAATTTAATATGACTCATAGCAGAAATAAAATCATCTAATAAGCATTGTACAGGTTTTGAAAATAGTTTAATATTAATAATCTTATTGATTTAAATAATTTATTAATGAGATAAATACTACAACATTATTGTGTCATAAATAATTCTATATATTTGATGACTAAAAATTATAAAAAATTTAATAATTTAGGAAATTTATTTATCTTTACAATGAATATTTATAGTCAAAAAGATAACTTATATAACTCCATGTAAAATTTGATTTAATAAATGATAATTGTTAATGTATTTTTTCCATTACATTATGTTAATTAAAATAAAGTGCCATTATCCATCATAAGTTTCTCCATGGGGTCCCAAAATTGACCCCACGATGCCCATGGTCGGCCATGACTCATCCAATAAAGTTAGGAAAAGTGTTAAGGTAATTTTGTATTTTTATAATAATCTTTTTTCCTAGAATTACCATATTTAACTTTATCCACGGTAAATAAGAGTAAAAAGGTATTGTCATCCAAAATTATTTTCATTTTATTGAACAAAGTTTTATATACTGAGGTTAACTGTGTCTCTTGTATTTTATAAATTAAACTCACTGATGCGTTAAAATTATGTTTTATGCAATTTTCAAATTCTCCAAGAAGGTGGGTAAAAGACGTTATAATGTTCAATAAAATTATTATATATTTAAATTTATTATAAAATGACACTAATGAATTATATTGAACTCATATAGGTATTATGTATCTATTATAACCAAAAATAAATTTAAATAAAATAAATAATTATTTAAATAAAAAATTGGTTTTAACCAATAACTCAGTGTTTTTCACTATTCATCAAAAATTGAATGTTTCCAAAATATACAAAATATTTACCCAAATCTAATTTTGATATAATGAATTATATAATTATGTCTATTTTTAAAAAATTCAAAACATTGATTTTTCATTTATTAATTTAAAATTAATTCCCTATGTCAAAACCAAAAACATTTTTTTGAAATAATAACTAACAAAAGATTTATACTTATTTATGTTCAATTTGAAAGGGAATTTATTTCTAGTGAATAAAGTTGGATTAAATGGTAAAAATATAGTATATTTTTAGTTCCAAACCACTAAAATGTATAATTTAACAATACAAATTATTTTGATTAAAAACGTTGTTTTCAGTTAAAATATATTATTTTTCACTATTCACCCAAAAATGTAAGTAATCAGAAAAAAACCAAAAATTTATTGAAACTAAATTATAATATCCAGATTCCAAAGAAGAAGTTTATTTTGTAAAATTGAATATTTAAAGTTTAAAATATTCGATTTAAAAAGGGTTCATCATTAAAAAGAGGTAAAATTGAATTTTTTATAAAAATAATTCTTTTATCTGAAAATATGAATTTGTTTTTTCATTATCTTTAAGAAACAGGTAATATGGATTCTAAAATTATAAGGATTATATAATGTCCAATATTTAGTTAAAACTATTCATAACCTCTTTTGAACGTCTAGTTTGATAAGTCGTGGTGAACATGAACTCAATGGTGTGTGTAGTGCTAGTTATTGAATTGCATTGAAGAAATAAAGTACTATGAAATCATAGGGTGTTGCATTATTAACTCCTTCAATAAACTGCGTCCTTGCAATTTGAAATTGTTCTAAAAAAATAAAAGTTTGGAAATAGAAAATACCTTAGTTGGAAAACCGACATCGGAAATTGGGTTAAAAAATTACTCTAAATAAGAGGAAAGGGGGAATGAAAATGCCACCACAAAATTATGATCTCGATTAGGAGAACATTGGTGACAATTAGAGATAGATAATTAGATGAAAAATGTAAATATTTATAGGGAGTGATTGAGCTTATCAGTCACAAACAATTGTAGAATTGAGGGCCTCAAATCCATCGATCTATGATGATTTAAAATATCATCGGTTCCACAAAACATAAGGTATTAGGATAACACAATTTTAGTTTTAATATCCTTTACCTAATTTATAAAAATTTATGTCTTCATAGAATAAGAGAATAAAAAAATATACTTGAGAAATAGAATTCCATAGGTTAATTAATTTCTACCACAAACTCATCTTTCACTCTAAAAGATCATAGAAATTAAAAATATTTTATTTATCCAATTCGTATAGGGTTCCAAAAAATTTAAATTATAATTCACGTACCAATCCTTTTAAAAAGTACATTATTGAATCCATGACATCATGTGGGCCAATGGTAGATAATACACTCTTGTCATCCTTCGATTATAGGTTGTTGCTCAACCTCCTGGTTGTCCTTATTACTGAAATACAATAATAATATCATAGTATACTTATCCACAATACTTTTTTCCGAACTCACCGTCCAAAATTTATAAGGAAGGTAAAATTAATGATGATGATTTTTCCATGTAATAACATGTGAACACCCTCATCATATTTTTTTTAAAACACTACAACATCCTGAATTTCCATAAAAGCTTATTGATTACATCCATGCTCCCTTAGTCCTTATAGAATATTTTATATAATCCTTCTATCCAAAAATTTTATAAACTACAACCATGATGGAATATAAAAATCATTAACCTGTCTCAAGGTATTAAATAATATCCAATATAAATTATACAAATAAATCCTATCATATTCCAAAATTCCTTAGTATCAAAATCATATTAAGGTTTATCTTTATCTCAACCATATCTTTAAAAAAATTACCCTGCTATTGTGTCATTTTTCTTTCTTACACACAATATCATGTCCTTAAAGAAATTTTACTATAGTACAACCCTTATATTCTATATAATTCTTATAATATGCACATCATTAATAAGATACTCAAATGACACAATACATTAATAACAAGGTATGAAATCTAATCATTCCTCTTCATCTTCTGTAGAATTATATCTTTATTATTATCCAATAGCAGCATTTGGGGTATACTCTGATGACTTGGACATTGATTCACTTAGTGTTACGAATCCTTGCAGATGAAGCATTGTAAATTTGAGACTTTTTTCTTTCCCTTGAAATCACGTGCTTGGTGTCCTTTTTATCCAAACTTATATCAAACTCCCATTTCCATCATGTATTTACCTAGATGATTCATTCAACAAGTATCACATATTGGAAAATACTTATTTTCCCTCTTCCATTTATCCATCTTTCTCTCTTCCATCATTTTCTTCTCTTTATTCCCTTCAATGTCATAGGTCTCAAATAATTCTTTACTTATATTATTAATACATGATACTATTTCTACATATGTTGAGAATATATGGGAGACTATTTACCTTCTAAATGTTTTCTTAATATCATGAAAGATATGGTCATTCTTACTCTTTGTATTATATGTATTGTTTGAGTTCATATTCCTTATACTGGGAACCATTTCTATACAATGGCATACAGTAGGACAGTTCATGAATTGCAATGAATTATTAAAAACATAGAAAATACCTAATGTAAATTGAAATAGTTTATGGATATAATACATAATCATAAAAATATTTTCATTGGGGAGTAATATACTTGTAAATCGTTCATAATGATTTGTAATGAAAATGAGAATTATCATAAACATATCCCCCGGGAGTGTTGTAACCAAGAGTGCAGCAAGGCCCATTGTTGTGCACCAGTTTCTGTTCGAGTCTAGCTCAATGTAGGGTTTTTGGGTTTTACCCCTAGGTACATTGTGCTAGAGCCGCCTCTACATCCTCCTATCCAGACTGAGATGTATTTTCTTGTAAACTCACAAAGTATCTACATTACCAAATTAGATTATGTTCTTCTATACTATTCCTCAAATTCTATCTTAGGGTAATGTGCTCTAATCAGAGTTTATCTAAATCGAGTTTTTGAGTTTATTGCTAAACTTCCTCTGATACTAACTATAACGCCCTAACCCTAGTTACCCAGATATAATGCATTATTACAGAAGATTGGAATGATTACAAGGAATCAAGTCCTAGAGGACCGATCAATTTAGGAGTCTTGGAAATTAGATTATATACATGAATTTCAACATTAAAACATGAAAAGAAAAAAAATAGAAATTTATTCCATTAGAAACATCCAAGAATCCAAGATTATGCCTAAATGTCACTCATAACTAACTTCTTTATATCATGGGAAAATAAAACATAAGAAATGGGTGATCTCAGATGCTTTGTGAGGGTAAATAATTTAAGAGAATCTTTAAACTTTTATGATAAGATGTGTAAATAAGAAGCAACATTTTACACATAAACATGAACATAATATGGCAAAAATAAATCAATCATTACCATATAAACATGTACATGGATATTCTAATAGTCGAATAATAATATTTAATATTTAATTTCATAATGAGGGACTGTATAGTATCATACATTAATTTCTATGTTAGGGCCTTGTGGCCGGACCTATGGGCTATCTGTAACCAGACCCAAACCCAGAGAGCCTCTATAACCGGACTCCATCCTAGAGAACCTCTGTTACCATATTAAAACCCGGAGAGCCTATGTAACTAGACTCAAACCCGGGAGAGCCTTTGTATAGGACTCCAACCCGAAGGGTCTGCTGTAACTGGACTCCAACACCGAGGGTCTGCTGAAACTGGAACCCAACCCGAAGGGCTTACTTTTACCGGTCCCCAACCCGGAACATACTAGTCCAATACATTCATCATAAGAAAAGGGTGAAATATAACATAAACATTCATATTAAAACTAGCATACGAAATGTCAATAATTTATCCATCAACCATGAATGGTTTAAAAATAACACATCCATAGTCAAACATATCACAAAACATTCAATACAATATTAATGATTTGTATCAAAATAAATCTACTTCAAAAAAGATTAAAATCCATTAAAGGATGTTGACATTGATGAAAATGATCTGTAGAATTCTATGAGATAAATACCCATTTTTCATGAAATCATTTATAAATCTCACCATTTATAATGTTAGTCATTGAAAATGGATTTTTGAATAATATTTTCCTATAAAACATTGAGCCTTTTAAAAATAATTATCATTTCAATACATTCATGTCCATATAAATGAATCCTTTAAATCATTTTGAAAACATGGGCATTCATTAAAAGGTTTTATAAAGATAAATATATAAAACATTTAAAATGATGATCTAGTTAAATAGACCCTGCAATCAAACCGTAAAAATATTCCTTTTTAAATATTTTCTATAAAACGTTGGAATCTATGATATGTATGTCCTAGAAAATACTTACACATTAAAAATATCCGATAATAATGAGATTTAGAAAATAACACTTACCTCATTGTAATCAATCAAGTTGTATGAACAATAGTCAATAAACACCAAATGAATGATAGAATATCAAGAATATAAATAGAAATATTATAATATATATCAAACGGAAGTACAAAATACACCAAATGCAATAAATTAGTGGTGAACAATGGAAATCTCATGGAACTAAAAGTGATATAAGAAACCCCTTACCACATGTCTAACATGACTCACTTGCATGATCCTTGTACTTCCTGAATAATTAACATAAGCTAATTTCTACTTGATTAATAATATTTTCAATTTGATTTTTCCTTTTATATCACTTATTACCTTGCTATTAAAATTTGTTAATTATTTGAGTTAGTATCAGACATTTTGTCAACGTTAGGAACTTCAGTCAAATATGAATTTGTTATAATCATAAACTGTCCATGGGGTCAAAAATGCACTATATAAGGATTTATATTCTTCAATAAGATTTAATATATATCATATATGTCCAGTAAATATATTTATTTGTTATAGAACATAACATTTGGAGATAATAAATGAAATTCATCGTTCATAGAGACGGTTAGACGTACGTACGCAAGAACGCTAATTTCATTTGTATTTTGAATTTTAATGGAATTAAAACATAATGATACATAGGTATATTTTAATTCCAATATAATATAATATATAATTTCATTATATCAATATTTTTTACGTCCCACATAAGTCATTAACGAGTCATATCACTTTGAGAGGGCGGTAGTCCTCACTTCCTGAAATGAAATTATCGTGTTTTACCCATAATGGAAACCATGACGGTATGATATAAATGGAAAATAAATAAGCAAAAAGAAAACATAAACATAATATATATATGATATAAAATACAATTTTATCTTAATGTCCACCATGAGAAGTGGTAAGGGATAATCAAACAATCATCGTTTCATGAGGTGTTAGTTTTCCAGACACAAAAATCGTATGTTCTTCAACCATTAGATGGATATGTGTGTAAGTGTAGTTTGAATCATTCTCAAAAAAAATCCTAGTATATTGAGGATAATGGTGTTTTCATAAAACAATGTAATAAAAAGTGTTTAGTGGGGTTGAAGAAGAAAAATAATACCAAATAAAAGAAAAGAATTTAAGAGATAATGTTTCCTTCAATTTGGGTAACATCTTTTTTTATCCAAAAGGACTTTTTGATGTGACTTGTGATTAAGGTGAGACATATATGTGTATGATAGGGGTCTTGAGAGATTATTTGGGTAGGGGTTGGACCAACCAAGGGGCCTGAGAGGTGTGTGTAATGGGGTAGAAATGGAGTCCTTTTATAAGGTGGTGGAGGGGCTCTTTAAAAAAGTGTGAAAATATTATTTTATTATATTGTGATATTTCCGTTATAATGAGAAAAAACTAATAAAAGTAAATGATAAGATGACTAATGGTCGAAATAAAACCATAAAATAAAAATTTCATAGGTTTTGGATATAGTTTTAATATTAATAATCATATTTATTAGAATCATTTATTAATGAGGTACATACTACACCATTATTATGTCATAAATAATTTAATTTATTTGATGATTAAAAATTAAAAAAAATACCATAATATAGTAAATAATTTTTTTCTTTCCAATGAATAATTATATTTTAAATTATGACCTATATTAAAAAACAATACCATAATATAGTATAATATTTATGATGCCAAATGTAATTTTTATTATGTTTTGAAAACTGGTTTTCTCAAAACCTATCAATTTTCAATAAATATAGGTTTTTTAGTTTAAAATTAAAATATTTAGAAAATTATTTAGATTATATGAATATTATTTTTGGAATCAGAACATAGAAATTATATAATAGTGATGTTTTCATTATTTTATGAGATAATCGATTTTTTGGATAACAATTAAATACTCTATAAATTTATAATGTTTCTTATGACAACATAATGACCTAATAGATGTGTAATAAAAAACTATAAAGGGTATATTAGGCCAAATATATATTTTTTGATTTAAGATAATGTAATTTTTGGATTATTTTTTTAATTTTTTAAATCCTCGTTGAATCCTCCAAGACATATAAACTATTATAAGATTTTATACTCATTTTCTTGAATGTGTGGCTCACCTCCACAAAATAATTGGAAATATTATAATATATGTGGACCATATCCTTATAATATATTTTATACCACTCCCCATTTCTAGAATCCATTTTCAAAAAACCATGGCACTGTTTTTTTTTTTGAATATTTTCTTATGTATCGTCCATAACTAATAAAATAAAGGAATCCCCATAATTTTTTATATAAACCCTCCCAAGATCACATTCATATTCACTCAATCACATTGAATATTGATAACCCTCTAACCCTTACTCTATAGTGTCCTTCCATGGATCCCCCAATATCCCATGAATCCTCCCCCAATCCTTTGGGATCACACATCTATGTAAGGGATCTCCCTCTCTCCATTGTCTTCAAACACCTCTTATATGTCTTGAATTTTAATTTCCATTTTCATAATTTAGGATATTTTCTTCTATACCTAAATTATATAAATTTTAATTTTAAATTATGGTATATTCATTTCACTCCCATTAATCCACCCTATAATCCGTCAATCACAGCCATTACTATGCCAAAATTCAGTAAGGGTTCCTTACATTTTCATTTGTTTTAATGTTTCTTTATATTGTTACATATTTTTATTTTCAATTCCAAATGATGGGTTTTTTTTGTGAGACACACCAAAACACAAATTATTATGTTTTAATGATTATATACCCATTTCTCTATCATTAGTCCCTCTTTTGTACTCATGTTACAATGATGAAATTTCGTAAGGGATATACCTTTATCCCAATTCCATTAAAAACTTTTTTTATTATGAATCTAAATTCCATTTAATATATTGGGATATTATGTCCCATGATCACCTTACTATCCATTTCATGTATAAATTATGATATTCCCTTTTCTCTCTCATTAAACAATTTATGAATTTCTATTAGATGTCTTTATGCTGCTGGAATTGCTCCACGATTTTCTATACCAAAATCATTTTATAGTGAATATCATATCCATTTATCTATCTAGTATATTCATAATTATTCTCATGTAATTATAAATTGGGAACATAAATTTATTTATTCCACATTCCGTGTTCATATAATAAATTAGGATTTTTAATGAATCCATTTTGTATGATCTCTATGGCACAAATAAACATTAAAATGAAATGATTTTGAAGGATGCCCCTTGATAACAATCCAATGCATTGGGTAATGTTTTGAATCACCATATTCCAAGTGCATTGCGGGTTTAATCATGATAATTCATGTTCAATGATAATTTACTCATGAAAATTCATTTTCAATGAGGGTTTACTCATGCAAATCCATGTACAATGAGCCTTGGCACATGATAATGTTATGTTGTATATTGTAGCAACATTTCCATGTTATGAATATCATTATATATAATTCCATTATTTTCCCGTTTCTTTAGAATTTTAATGATATTCCTATTGTCTAACATAAATTTCCTTCCTAATGTTATTCCAGGGTCTTTCTCTTACAGGCTTTACAGCTCACCATTTTTCTATGTATGCCTTAGGGTTATCCCTTGCATAGCTATGTATGAAGAAATGTTCTGGTCATGTAAAAAAATTTAAATAAACATGTGTAATTCATGTTTTAAGATTTTATGTAATGCTCTTAAACCTAAAATACACTATACCTCTCGATCATTTGATTTTTATTCAGTAATTGTTTTTTTAATAAATCATGTATAAATATGAAATAAAAAAGCAGGGTTATTATAGTTTGTATCAGAGAATAGAATTATATTTTTTTGGATTAGTATTAGAAAACTATACTGAGATCCATAGGTATAAGACTAAGTATATAGAAAATAATACCTAAATTTGTGTGAGTATAGAGTTAGTGGTTTATCAAGAAACTACATTCCTGTTTGGATACAAACAAGTTGTGGTGGATCTGGCATAGATGTATCTCGTGGTAAAACCTGAAAATACGTCTTTGAGTTAGACACAAATGAGAATTGGTGTCGTAAACGATCATTCTTACACTCTTAGATCTACACTCCTGGGGGATATGCCGATGGAAATTCATAATCGTAGAACAAATCATTACTAAGGGATCAAAAAAGCCCATAAGAATATTGGTTATCAAGTGTATGATGAATAAAATAGACATAAACCTAAAAATTTCAAAAGATAAGGAGATTAATTTAATTTAGTAGTTGTCCATTTAATATCATTACATTTCCCATTTGGTGTTTAACTATTTAAGATACACATCCCATGTTTTCCTTTTATTCAATCCATTGGTTAGTAATATGAGGAATCAAGATAACAAAAGATGCAAAGATCATTGCAATGAAAACCCTAATGAGAAGGACAATCTAATGGGAGTGGTAATCACAAAAATTGTCTTGATAATCTCTTCGTTAACTCATATATTGAATAGAAGTTGGGTCATGAGAAATGTCCACCCCCCCCCCCCCAAAGAAGATGTCTCAATCGAGTTCTTTATGTGAAAAATTCATATTACTTTTAATGGATAATCAGATACCTCAATCACTAAACTATGGATAAAATACATTGAGAAGAACACCTCCATCCATCAATGCTCTAAACAAGAGAATGTTCTTCTATCTTCTTATCTTATGGAGGGTGAATCTGATCAATGTTGGAAATTGTTCAAAAATAAAAAGCCTAATGAGGACGTTGAGGGGATGGAATGATAGGATTTCTAAAAAAAATCGATAAATATTTTTCCCACACCCTCTGAATTAAGATAGAAATGTACATCCCTTACCTAATGGAAAAATATGAATAATCCATTGGAGATTATGATGAAAACATTACTGGATTTTCAAGGTACTCCTTCGGTTTTTTCATCACCCCTGAATGAAAAGTTGTCCACTTCTTTGGTGGGATAAATCCTAGTCTATGAAAACCCTTATAAATCCATGAATTTGATAGCTATGAGGATTGTTTCTGATGTTCATTCAATTTCGAGATAGAGATCACAAAATCTTAGAGGTATAATGTGGATAAGAAATGTGAAGTGTATTATAATTGTAGCAGTTCAATGGATAAATTCAATGGTGGTATGAAATTATTGCACCCCTCTTTTCCAAATTGGGGAATGAAGAACCCTGAAAATTACATATGGGGATCAAGATAATTCTATTGGTGTTGAAGTGAAGGGAACCTATTTATTAATTTCCAACATGAGAACCCTGTAAATTTGAAATAGTCAAGGAATTCCCTGGTCTACCCTTAATGATTTTCTCATTGCTATAACTACAAAGAACTCAAACACTTTTTGAAACACCTCCCAAAGATATGGGTTTTCAGAGGCAACCAACAAACTATAATGTAGAAAGGGTGATATTTATTCATCATTACCACCAAATTGAATCTCGACATCAAATTGGTCAAAGGAACACTTGTTATTCATTAAATAGTAGAGGATATACTTTTTTATTCTGGTTCTATGAATTATTTTATATCTTGAATGTTTAGTAGAATAATCAAAACACCACCACATGGCATGGAAGTAGAGATGTCATTGAAAACAGATAATGGGGAAATTATTGCATCTTATGTATATAACACATCACCTATCACAATTTGGTGATTGAAATTAACAGTGAACCTCAACATACACCCTCTAGTAGTTCATGGTATGGATTAGATTCCCTTATATAGAGCCATCATAAATTGCCGTGATTTAGGAATCACTCTCCATATTTTAAATCAACCCCCGATTCTATACAAGTTCAAGGAGGAGGATGAATATTTTTTGGAACCATAATCTCAATCATTGATATAACTACACTATGATGACACAAATCTTTTTAAGATGATTGTGTATAAGAAAATAACCATCCTCAAAAACATTCTTATTGCGTGGGAATTCACTGATGTGTTTCCTGCTGAATTTCCTGGTCTCCCTCTTTGAAGAAATGTTGAATTTTTAATTTATATTTTACCTAGGGTGTTTCCAATATCCTAGACTCTATATAGAATGGATTCTGTGGAGCTTGAGGAGATAACTAATAAATTACAATACAATATATATAGAGGGTTTATACTCCAATCTTTTTCACTATGGGGTGCACCAGTCCACTTCGTCATGAAGAATTATGGGTCAATGTGCCTTTGCAATGACTATCATGAGCTCTAAAAAATAATGATAAAGAACAAGTATCTTTTTTCAGTAATTGATTACTTTTTCCATAAAATAAATAAATCATAATATTTTTCCTAGGTGGATCTACATTCAACATATTACCAAATTATGTTGAAGAATTGGGATATCTCCAATACTTCTCTTCATAGAAGGAATGGGAACTATAAATTCATAATAATGCTCTTTGTACTCACTAATTCTCTATAAATTTTAATGGAAACAATGAATAGAGACCTTATAGATTAACTCTAAAAATTTTATTGGTATTTATACATAATATTCTATTATACTCCAAAACTAAGGAGAACCATGAATTGCAGGTGACCAATATCCTAGAGACCTTGCAAAAGAAAAAGATCAATGATATGTACAAAAAGTGTGAGATTTTGTTGAAGGAATTATCATTCATGGAGAATATCATCATTAAATGGGCTATCTATGGAGACTTTAAAAAAATCAATTGAGGGATGGTTAATGAATACATCTGAGATAGACATATATATCTTCTTAAGATTTAGCTAGATATTATCATCGATTTCTGATAAATTTATCATGATTGTAAAAACGTATTTCCATGATAACTCATAAAGGATTCGAGTTTTCTTGAGATGATAAATGTGATTAAAGATACATGAAGATGATGAAGAGGCTTATCACTGGACCTGTGATCACACTACCAACAAGTGGGGAGATTTTTTTAGTCTTCTACAATGCTTCAAAGAGGGACCTAGGTTGTGTGTTGATAAAAAATGACAAATCCATTACACAGGACATAATGAAGCTGAAAATTTCTTGTCAAAACTATCCACACAAGATATGGAGTTGGATCCTATGATTTTTGAATTGAAAATCATGCAACATTCTCTATTTGGGTAAAATTTTGAAAAATATAGGGATCAAAAAATTCTCAAATTTATATTCACAAAAAAAGTGAGGAATATGCACCAATTAAGATGGTTAGATCTTGTCCCAGATTATGACTGTTCAATCAATTACCACCCGGGGAATGCAGATATTTTGGAAGATGCTCAAAGGAAAATGTACCCAAAAATCTATCATTGGTGTGAATTGGGAATGATGAAATCCTCTTTTATTTGATGAATATGGAAATAGGAATCACAAATAATAGAACATCATAAATCCTTTCAAAATGATTCATAAATGTATATTTTGGATAGGTTAAGGAATTCTTAAAAAGATGATGTGGGAATTCAAAATAAATTGGAAAGGAAATCCTCATTGTTCAATGTAAATGATGAAGGAATTGTGATATTTGGGTCAACACTATATGTTCCATAAAATCTATGGTTAAATAATGAACTTTTTTTTGATGCACATTATTCAAATTTCGACATTCATCAAGGAATTAAGAATTTTTATCAAGTTATATAGGAGAACAATTGGTGGGTTAACATGCACAAGGAGATCGCTAAATAAACAACAAAGTTCCTGGTATGTTAGAGAGTGAACTGTGAGAGGAAAGAGTCTAAGGGGGTGATGCAACCATTACCCATACCATCATGGAAATCAAGAAACATCAACATGGACTTCATCACTAGAGTACCAAAGAAATCCAATGGAAACAATTCAAGTTGGGTTGTTGTGGATCATCTTACGAAAAACTGCACATTTCATTTCAATTTGAGAAAATTTTTCATTAGATCAACTTCAATGGATTTACATCAGAGAAGTGGAATGTCTAGATGCGATACTATTATTGATTGTGTCCGATCGATATCCAAGATTCACCTATTTTTTCTATAAGTGTCTCTAATACTCTCTTAATGAATATTTGAACATTTTCATGGCCTATCTCCCTCAAAATTATCATAAATATGAGAATAGTATCCAAAAACATGTGGAAATATTGAGAGTTTTCTCAATAGAAATCCAAGGTAGATGAGACTAACATATTTCTTTGGATTAGTTATCGTAAAAAAATTATTTCCACTCAAGACTCTAACTTTTCCATTATGAATCTCAATGTGGGAAGAGATTCAGTAAACCAACATGTTGGGATGATATTGGGGAAAAAATGTTTTAGGTCCCAAAATGGTGGAGAAATGGTGGAGAAAGTGTAGATCACACAGTAGCACATCATAGTTTCACAGAGTCAAAAAAAGACATATGATAACAATCATCGACGATACCTAGAATTTGGTTTCAAAGAAATTGTATTCATATGGGTATCTCGATTGAAGAACGTGATGAGATTTTGGATGAAGGAAAATCATTTTCCATGGTACATCATCTCTTTTGAGATCCTTGATCGCATCAGAGGAGTGTCATATCGACTGACACTCCCACTGAACATGTCTCAAGTCAACGATGTATTCCATGTTTCACCCTTAAGGATGTAAATACAAAACCCATCACTTGTACTCAATCCATCAGAGGTGTCATTGGAGAATAAATTCTCTTATGAGATGAATCCGTTGAAGATCTAAGATCGTGGAGAAACAATTTGACGCAATAAGAGAATTCCCCCTTCAATGTGTTGTGGAGAAACCACAATTGTGAATAAGCGATGTGGGAACCAGAAAATGTGTTGAAGTTTTGTTACCTTCATATTTTTTAGTTTAGAAAATGAAAATTGCAATCGTAAACTTTTTTAAAGGGGGAAGGTTATAATAACCAAAAATTTTATCAAAACAAATACCGTTCTTTTAATATCTAATAAATATTGAAAACACAAGCACACCATTTGTTTTATTATATATAATTTTATTTAAAGTATAGTTGAGTATCCAAACCATTGATAATATAGTTGTTGAATATTGATCACATGTTTTTTATAAATATCAGGTTTTAATAAATACATTTGACACAGATAATGTGATGGGATATCCAAGTAGGATAATAACCAATGAATCCTATTTATCAGAGCTTCTCAGTGAGATAGGATTTCTAGTCTTTTTTCAAGAATAATCCCAATCCGAGATTTATCAACTTAGGAATGACCCAAATAAATTATGAGTGAATTCCATGCTCATCGAGATCAAAACCTAAAGCATGTTCACCGAACGGACCCATGGAATCCCTACAATTGAACACATTACTCTTAGGATGTATCGAAGTGTAATAAAGGGATATGTAACTGGACCATAAAATTATGATTGTGTACATTATTTTTATATATAATAATTAATATACTTCCATTCTATTATTGTTACTTTGTAAATTATTTTTAATGCACATATGGTATTTCTATTAAATATTCAAATTCAATTAAGAAATCTATTTTGATGAATCAATAGCATTTTTTAATTAAATAATATTTTCATAAAATAATGTAATAAATGAATTTTAATAACAATAAATGAGTGTATAATTTATTGTAAGTCAAATATAATTTTTATTATGGTTTCAAAACTTTTTTTTTCAAACCTCGCCAATTTTCAATAAATGATAGTTTTTTTTAAAAGTGAAAAATCACTAATTTAAAAAATTATGTAGATAAAATGCGTACTATTTTTTGGAATCGGAACATTTAATTTATCAAAGAGTTAATTTTTCATCATTTTAAGATACATTCAAATTTTTGGATAAAAATAAAAAACAATATAAATATATAATGTATTTTATAACATCATTATGACATAATAGTGATGTAATAAAATACTATAAAATGTTTTTTAGCCACATATATATTTACCTTTTAATTTAATATAATTTCTATTTTATTTGATTAATTTTATAAAGCCTTTTCAAATCCTCATAGAAAAATGAAATATTTTAGGATTTTAAAAAAATTTCCAAGAAAGTGTGACTAACCTCCACATAGACTTATAAACTAATTTATAGCACTCCCCTTTTCCAAAAAACATGGGTAAAACCCATGGTATCGTTTTTGGTTTTGAATATTTTGTTGTGTTTTGTCCAAAACCCAAATATTAACGAAATATTCATCCTTTCCTATATAAACCCACCCAAGATCCCATATCTCTTCACTAAAGATCTATAAAGATCTACCACCTTATGAACCCTACTCCATAAATTCTTCTCAAGATCACCCAAGATCCCAAGAAGCCTCCCCCAAGCCTTTGGGATCACACATCCATGTAAAGGATCTCCCACTCTCATTTTTCTTCAAGCACCTATATTATGTCTTTCATTATAATGTCCATTTCCATAATTTTGGAAATGTTCTTCCATAACTCCATACAGTCCATTTTATATACAAATTATGAGATCATAATTTCATTCTAATTAATCCTTCCTTTGATCGCTTAATCACACCCGTTACTAGGTCGAAATTATCTAAGGGTTCCTTCATTTCTCATTTTTATCAATGATTCCATATATTGTTACATCCTTTTATTTTTAATTATAAAATGATGGGGTATGTTTCCAAACCTCACCCATACATCCCTTATTATGTTTTACTGAGGTGATTCTTCTTTCTCTCTCATTAATCTCTCATATATACACATGTTACCATTCTGAAATTCAATAAGGGGTTTTTATTTTCTCATTCAATTCATGAATTTTATTTATATGATTCATATAAATTCCATTTATTATTTTTTATATGTCCTAATATCCCATTACATTCCATTTCATATATAAATTATTATGTTCCATTTTATCTCTCATCAACCCACATTATTAATTTTTATTTTCTGTTTTTATGCTACTGAAATAGCACCATGATTTTCCATGCCAAAATCATCATGTAGTAAATACCACAAAAATTTATCAATCAATCATATTCACCTTAATACTCAAGTACTTTATTATTGAGGATATTCATATATGAATTCAACATTCTGTAATCATTGAATAAATTATTATGTTTGATAAATATATGTTGTGTGATCTATTTGGTAAACTTATAACTAAAAACAAAAAGATTATGAATGGTTCACCCTTATAGTGCTCCAATGCATTTGGTAATGGTTAGTATCATGATACACGATGTGCAATGATGGATCACTCATACTATATCATGTGAAATTAGTGTTTATGCATGCTAATTCATGTTCAATGAGTATTTACTTATTCTAATCCAAGTCTAATGATCCTTGGTCCATGTTAATATCATGATATATGTTGTTACCACATTTCCATGTTATAAATATCATTCTATATCAATACCTTATGTTCATGTATCTTTTTTTATCCATTGATATGCCTATTGAATTACATGTATTTTATTCCACATTTTATTACGTGTTTATTTACATACTATGCTTTATGTCTCACCCTTTTCATATATATGTCCTCAGGTTATCCCATGCACTAGAATGCATAAAGGAATGATATGGTCATATAAAAGATGTTTAGAATAAATATGTGTAAATAATGTATTAAGATGTTATGTAATGTTCATAATCCCCATATAAAATAGACATATTGATCTTATAAGATTTATTTTGTGAAAATTTATATAATAAATCATTTTTCCATATAATATAAAAAGAAGGACTGTCATTAACATCACTATAATAAGATTGGGTGTATAAAATAAATTAACAAGGTTCTCTATCAGGTTCAAACAATACTCAGAATCTTGTGGATTGTTAGTTCTTTTGAATGTAGGTTGCATCTGTAAAAGATACCCTTGAGCACGATTATAAGATACATACATTTGGTGTTACACAACTAGAGCATAAATGGAAATGGATTCAATTGAATATCCCAGGGATTTGACAACAAGCATAATAATCTCATCAATATTAAAATCAATGGCTTGATAACCCCTTTTCATTTCACAATTTTTCTCCTCATTGGGTCGATTAATATATATTCTTGCTGGAATGATTATAAACAACACTAATAATCAACACTGAACCATTATTATATTACTTACATCAACAACATGAAAATTTAAATTGGAATTTCAATCCCATTAGAAAAGATTTCAGGATTTGGATTCCACATACCCAAAATACAATAGGGAAAATACTTGGATCAAATCAGAATATTCCATGAAGGCAATTTTCCTAAAAACTCATGCTGTCACGAGGATCATTACATTGAGAGAAGTAAATGAACACACTGACAAATACTTATCCAGTACCATAAAGAAATTCCAAACCTCATATTGAAATCAAGGAATAATGAATACCCTAACACTTTGATACCAATTTCTCATGTACTACCGAAGATTCCCTAGTACCATGATTCTAAGAAAGGATTTTACATGGTCATAAGGGTGTTCCATATCCCTACCAGTTTGTGACCGTAATTTGGAATAAAAAATATTAAATAATTAATGATTTTTCGAAAATATTTTGAAGATAAATATAAAAGTCGTTATTATCAACAGACTAAAATGATATGTACCATTTAAAAATAGTTATAAAAAATAGTATGTCATCAATTCACTCAACATTAAATATTTTCAAAATCAACCACCCTAAGAAACATGTCAACGGAATCTCCACTTTTCACCTCCATTACTCTACTTCAAAAGGATCAAGAACAACCCCCAAATTTAGGTGGCACTTTCCCATTTCCTAGACCGGAAAAAATATAATCTATAACCTCCATATGTCAATTATAAGGTGTGCGATATATATCCAAGAACAGTCTCATCATGTGTTCCCTAATCAATACCATAACAATTAAATATTTCAGCTATAAATTTATAAAAAACCATACCATGGAATTAAATTTTTATATATTAGAACAAAAGAGTGATTTATTCAATTAGATAGAAGATATGTTCAAATAGAATTCAAACTAGTGTAAATTAATATTTTATATAAAATAGATTATGAATATTAATTGGATGAAATACGATAATTAATTAAATAAATGGAATGTATAATCTAATCATGTAATGTAAGAACTATGAAAATGATACATGTGGTATGCTAGTTTCTTCGTTAATCGGAACCTCACAGTTATCATTAATCAAAATCTTTCTAGATATGTGATCACACTAAAATCAACAACCTATTCTGGGTGGAACTACAAGAAATAAATATACACCCTATTAGGGGAGAAGCTATTGGAAATAAAAATGATATTAAATCCATGATTTTTATCATTGTAAGTCCATTTTTGGGGGATCAATATCCTATAATTCTTAACCCAGTTACCTAGTAACTACCAAGATGCTTATTTGCATTAATCAATCAATTAATCAATCAAACAAACTAGAAATCATTCATTTCAAATCATATCAAAAATAGAATTTCCCAATTTTAGTTTTTAGCATTCATTTTCATTTCAAAAACATTTCATATGTTTTCAACATTTCAGGTTGTTTCATATAATCTTACAATTTAACCAATTTCCAAAAGAACTAAATCAAGTCATTTGATCATATATGTTTCTAAAAAAAGATATCATTTGTCATATAATCATCCAAACATTCCAATTGCATTGAAATTAAGGTTTATATTAAATTACATTCCCATTACAAATTAATGACCATATAATAAAAGATCAATTTTTACGTAAATTTAAAAATCAATTAAATTTTATAAAGAAATTAAATGATTCAATCATATTGTAAATAATTGATCATCCACCTTCCATTAATAAAATTTATTGATATCATCACCTAGAAATGGATCCCCATTGGAAAAAGTATTTCATGAATGATCTTCCATTAAAACATAGAATATAAATCCATAAAAATAGTGTATTGATCCATCTATTACATGATGATATATCAAAATATATAGAGGAGATAATTGTTGATCAAGATCTAATACATGATAGTAGATCAACTTACCAAATGAGATTGAATGAGATCAAAACTTCCCTAATCTTACAAGGAAAGGGTTCAGATGATTTAAAATAACATTTTGAGAGCCGCCGTGAGAAAATCATTTTACTATAAAATAATGGTGATAAGAATCATAAATTGGAAATTTTGAAATTTTAAAATGATGTCATTATGAGTTAAAAACTAGAAAAATAGTATTATAGGGATGGTTTCATGGGTAGACAAACTATGGTTTCTAATTGGTCACTAATATCAGACATTAAGATTGGGTGCTTGGGGTGGTCATTTATTTTCGTTACATATAAACCAACTATGAATGATGTCACTATTCGAGGGTTCAAATTTATAAGGGGTTGTCTGTTTGGTTAGAAAAACATTTCTCCTCCTTTTAGTCTATTACAACAGGGCATACGGATTTTCAAGTGAATCCGTATGGTTTTTTATAACTGCAATCCAACCAGGAACTGTCTAATGGTATTCTAAAAATATCCAAATATAACTCAAAACGTTATCAAACAATACACAACAACGAAGATATCATAAAAAGGTCAATGTATGAAATAATGATGAATAGTTTATGTTAAACATACAATGTCAATATGATAAGCATTCATGTGTCTCTTTTTTTCACATTTACATGACATTATTATATCTTCAATTTCAGCTACCATTTATGTGGAATTTTATTTTACAATTCATGCATCAAAATAATTAATTTTTTTGGTTTAATATTCATCATATTTCTCCATACATATTGTATGTAGATTATTTCCATTAACCATAAATTTTATTATTCCTAAAATTATTTATCCAATTTCTATTAATTCATCCAAAATACTCGGAAATTATTCTTCACATTATTAGTAACCATATAATTTTTACATTAACTTGCACTAGAGTTTTTTAATATTATTCCAATTAAAAACATATGAAACTACATTATACAAACTTCTCATGAATACCACATCCTTATGACCTTCTAAACTATATCATTTACAATATTCCATTAGAATATGAATTTTTTTAATTTCTAGATAGTTTAGGTGACAATATATTCACTTTTGTTCTCTATAGGATTTTATCCTCATATTTCACTAATAATACCCCTTGTTTTATGTATCATTCTTGGTAAAAACATATTCAAAAAAAATATTCTTAGTGATCATTCTTATAATAGTTTTTGGAAAAAATTTAAACATTGTTCTTCTATATTATACCAAGATATATACAACTATTAATTTTGTTGTACTATTTCACATAAAGTATTTCTTTTCATTACGGGATATGGAATCCTTTGAATACTCACCACATTCATTGAAGATGAATATTTCAACTAAATTTTTACAGAAAAAATGTCCTCACATTTGGTTTTATAATGTCGTTATTATATATAATAGGTTGTATTTAAAACTAACTAAAATCATATTTAACTTGTTCATATGTTATTTTATTCCCAATAGTTTAGGAAAAATATCCGTTTACTTCTATATCCTAAGTGATGTATTCATTATATTTGTTCAACTGATGTGAAATTATGACATATATGGATGTTGATTCAGAGAACCCTCCTATCTGTCTAGTAATAATTTATTAATGATCACCCCGTGAATTTTCATCCTCAATATACGTAAAATTTCACTACTTTATGACATCAATATAGAAATATTTAATCTTAATTATCTATTCCATCTATAAAACCACCATCTATTTCTCATTCTCATGATTCTTTATTTCTTTCTTGAGTTATTGTATATGTCCCTCATACAAAAATAATTTTTCATTCTTCTCTCAATCTTTTTTTTCCACTCATATCTATCATCAACAATACTGGATATATCATATACATTCATTACATGATAAAAGAAACTAACCTCATCTGATGGATAACATTATGATGTATCTTTATTTTTTCTCATTAAATATTACTTTAATAATGATTTCCTTCTTCTTATATATTAACCATTATTATTTTTGAGTTCTATCATCATTTTATTTAGATTTTGATTCATCATACATATTTCTTGAACATTTTTTGGAAAAAAGGACCCGAGTCACCATAGTTGAAAAACATTATTAGATTCATATATTATCCCTACACATATAAATTTTTATTCTTATTAAAATAAGTAATATATTTTAATTTATCAAATTTTCATCCTCATTACTGTACCAATAACAGGGTTCATTAATATCTCGTTCTTTTTTAATCCATTTTAACACATCATAAAAATCCATTTCTAAATTTTCTGTCATATGGAAATATGGTATTTTACTCCTCTCATAAGATATGAAAATTTGGTTTTATTTCTCCATGATACAAATCGTCACTTTATTAAGTGGCTGAAATTTTGTTATTAAAATAAACTTGAATGTTCCTCATCTATATATTAACATTGATTAGGTCATCAAATATCTAAAAAATATTACAATGTTACATAAAATCTATTAAACTATGTTGAAATAGTCATTAATATTTTACTCGTTATTATTTTGATATCCTCAATATTGATTCAATAAGGTTAATTATTGATACAATGGAATTAGTTTAAACTTATTAATTATTTTTTCTCTAAATCTCTTTTTTTCTATAAATCCTCTAACATTCTGTGGTAATTTTCCAATAGAAAGATAATGATGGAATTTTATTACTTTTCACTTAACTCATTATTTCTCAAATTGAAATTTGTCATAGCTACATTATCATAAAATGTTGTAAAAACACTATTTCAATATCACTTAATTCTAGGCCATATGATAGGATATAGTGTGACATCGTTTTACTCCATTTGTGAAAATTATTACCCGTAATTATGGGTGATCCTTGACTATTAATTCTGTTAGGATTCACCATGTCTTATAATTTATCATGTATATTTATAGCTAACCTTTCTTTGAAACCAATTAATATCTGCAATTCCAGATAAGCCACTTGGTGGGGGTGGTGAGTTAGTGGTTTTATTTTACGATTATATTTCTTTTAAATACCACATTTATATGTTGTTATTATTCTCATTCAATTAATTATTATATCTCAGTATCACTTTAGAGAAGTTGTAATATAAGAAGTAAAATTATGTAGTATTTTTAAGGTTCAACATAATATTTGGATCCAATCCATAATGGTTTGATATTCCAACAATGATTCTACAACATACAATCAAGTGGTTATAATATGTTAGAATCCTTAGTTAAACATCTCAATTAATTTGGTTAGATATCCCAAATTCAATTCATCAATGATCAATTAAAATCACCAATAAAAAACCTCATAATCTTTTTATAAACATAAAATACAATATCATTTTTTATTTTTGATCCCCAATAAAATGATCATCTTCATAAAATCGTCTTCCTCTATAAGAAATAATGATCTCCTTCACATGTCAACAACACTTTCTGGTCATTAAATGTAGTGTATAATACTCTTTTTGTCAATGAATCTCCATTAATATCATGAATGATCTAAATAGACTTCATCAAAACCTATGCCACATGTGATAAAATTCATGATAAATTTCCCATTCAATAATCATTTTTTATTCAATAAATAATATATTGAGATTCTCAAAATTATCATTCATAATATATTAAATATTAAAATATTTGTAATGAAAAATATTATTCACACACATGCATAATAAAAGTTCAAAATATTATTATAATGAAGATGATCCTCATTATTATAAATGTAATGTTCAATGAATATGGAAATAATATCATCATTAACTGAAGATATATTCATTATTTAATTTTTTTACCTAAATCCCAAATTTTCCCGACAACTATTTCAGAAATAATTCCATGTTAAATTTCAAAGAATGATTACTCATATAAATTTTAATTCAAATACCTGATATATTCAAGTATTATTTTAGTTATTTACATATCTTACATTTATAAAATAATACATGCCATTATTTTCCGCATTAATAATGATCCTTTGTAGAGATATTTTTCATTTATAAAATGGCATAATTTCTTTATTGAAAAAATTTCATTAACACATTAATATAATGTTTATTATTTCATGATAAAGGGCACATAAAACATCCCCATTAATTTATTGAGGAATATTCATAAAATCCTTTAATAATTTCTCTTATTAAATTCCTATGGAAATCAAACATCATATTTTCTTTTTCAATCTATAGAACTGTGTTCTATTTATTCCTTAAATCTTACAATGAATCATGCAACAATTTAATATAATATGTGCTCATCAGACTGTTAGAATAAATTGTACTTTTTTATTATTCGTATTCTATAAATGAATTCACATATGCGGGGGGTTTTCATCATTATTCACACATAAAATAAATAAAAAAAATTCATGATTTTTTAGTTAAACAATTCTGAATGAAGAAATAGATCCCCAATATATGAAATTCATCATGCGTAAATTACAAAAAACTAATACACTAGAGGCTCACCTATTCATGCATATAATTTAGAATTATAATTTATCTGGGGATTATCAATTTTAATTGATCGTATTAATTAAATCAGGACTCTGTATTGTACCAAAAAAAATCAGGATAATCATAGAAAACATATGAATCTCAAAATGAACTCATTGAAACACATCAAATTTATATAGTTTTTATATCTTCTTGTTTAAATCCACTTATAATGATGAATGTGAATCTTTATTCACTCCCCAATTTATATGAGTTCATAGAACCCTTTTTTATATTTCCTTATCTATATATTTTACAACACTAAATCTAATATTCCTTATATTCCAACAAATATAATCATCATTTCCTTGCACAATTATTTCACCAATGGTCTTATTGGGTAGAGTTAAAAAATTTGATCACTCTATTCTTTATATAGTAGTTCATGATGAAATTAAGGTCAATACATGGATGCTCATATTGTCTTTTATTGTGATTGAATTTATCACACTCATAAGTTATCAATCCATGGAAATACATATAGTTGATCGATGGTGACACATACAACAATTTAAAGTGAGAACGATAAATTGCAAACAATTATATAATCTATCTAGTTGTTTTTTATTTTCAGATCGCTCATGGAATGGTTCATCATTATGAATTTCATAGTAAATTTAATATGAGAGTTAATGTCCTATTTTTTGTAGATTCATTGTATGGAAGATGATGAATCAAAGCCTGATCGAACAATAGAGGTAGATTAGATCGTTTCATTTCCATCAAGTCTGTGTTTTTGAATATAATTATAGTTTTCCACATGAAATCATCCCCACATCAAAAATAATATTAAAGTTTTTATCCATATTATGTTAATCATTTCCTTCATCCACTACATGTGAATAATCTATGCCACTCTAGAATGAAACATCAAGACTCCAATGGTTTACACCAACCATTATGCACGATATACCACCTCTACACCCTCCCATGTGGGATTAAGCCTACCCGTGAGGATCCCTGCTGTCATACCCTATATCCACCTTCAGACAACCTTAGGTTTAGTATTATTTGTGGTGATCCATTTTACTGTAAGGGATGATAAGCTAACCTCATGGATTTCACGGGGATGGAATTGTTTTTAGAAAATGGACCACCAAAATACAAAGAATAATTCTTTGTATTGATCATATAATACAATGATGTTTTGAAAATAAATACCTATATAAAATTCCTCCAAAAATCCTATAGAAATTAAAAATTGTTTTATAGCTAAAAAATTATATAATTTTGATTTAAATACTATTCAAAGTAAGGTTTCGTTAATTAAAATCATGAAATATTATAGTGGTCTTCATATAACTTCATCATGTAATTAATGAAAAATTTATAGTCTTCTTGAAATTAATTAATCACTTCTGGGAAACATTATGTCATTTCTTCAACTCCATTGAAACATATCCTAGTGATTAGCAATTTATAAATAATAATCATATATAAAATAATGAAAATTTATCAATCATGGAATTCAATTCCATTGATTTAATCCATTTTATCCAAAATAATTCTATAGGAATCACCACATTATATCTACCCAAAAAAACTTAATGAATATTTTCTAAAAAATGAATAACATTTGTGGGATTAACATCATTTAATCAAAATAACATTAATAATATTAGATATATAAATTATGAATGCTATAAATATATTTCCTTGAACCACTGATGTAACTGAAATCAATAGTTTCTCTATGTTAGAAGGATATTACAAATGCAATATGATATAGTTTTGATGACTATCAAATCCACTGTCAATGTTAACACTGTTGGGATTAAAGTTATTTTTTATAATGGTTTGTGCAGAATCATTCTTGCAACTGATGTAAAGGACTTCCAAAGCAAATATCCTTAAATTACCCTATATTTATAAATGGTTTTTAATATATAATGATTATTTAAACAATGTTAGGGTTATGTTGTCCTGACTAATGGTAAGATAATGGTTCATGTGAAAGAAAGACACAAGATTCAAATTTCCCAAAATATAATTAATAGATTGATTCATTGATCTTTTCATTAAGTAAGTGTGATATATATAATAATAAGAAGAGGATGAAATATTTTTTACACAAAATGAATTGAATATGAGCCATAGGATGTGGTTCTAGTTGATAATAGATTATGACTACTCAACACATTATGACACAGAGATGAAAAATATGACGAAATATTATATTTTTTTGATGTTCCATAATACTCTATCCATAATGAGGATTGAAAACAACCTAATAATCAATGATTAGTAAAAGATGAAACATGATGTCATTGTTAGGGGATATATATCTCATCTTTACCAAATCACTAATCACACATAAAATTCATGTAAATATCAATGGTGAAAATAAAAATGATGTATAGTTATATTATAAGGATAGATATATTTCAAAGGTCAATATTGATAAATATAGAGCTATTAGGTTTGGAACAAATACCTATGTCCAATAAAAGATGGAATCGAAGAACGAATGTTCGAATATTTTGAATAGAATATACTTTTCTATACATCAAGAATGTATAAAAATTTATATATATTTAGAAAAACACCTTTATGGGGATAATATGAAAATATAGATTGCAGAATGAGTATCATAATTCATGGTATCCTTGAATGTTACGGTTGACTAATAGAAGGTTATGGTTATTTCATTATCATTAAAAGAAGATGAACAGAAAAATTAAAATACCACCATGTAATTCATTATAGACCTCCCCAAAAAATCTAATGCTTATAATTTAATTTTTCTTTTTTTCGGTCACCAAAAAATTTCATCAGTTTTCATTTCCGTTAAATAAGATTTCTCCCTTGAATAAATTTAATTTAAATACATAAGGGAATTAGTTAGGATTAATGGAGTACCATTATCAATTTTATCTCACCTATATCCACGACATACCACATGGTTTTTGTACATATTTAGAATTAATTGGAGATAGGTTTGATCTCTATCACGATATGTCAAACCCATATGGAAGGTCTGTCTAAGAGGGAAATTCAAACACTAGAGGATTAATTGAGGTTATAGTTGATGAATTTCCAAGGTTTTTGGGATAAGTTAATCCCCATATTATAGTTTCCTAATAAAATCATTTTAAATTAAATAATTCATATAAAACATTTGATTCTCTATAATAGAATATTTTTAGGACTCCAACATAATGGGGAGTAGTTTGAGGGATGATGGTCATAGTTATAGACCATTTCCAGTAAATTTTGGGTATGTATTAATCTATTGAATAAAAAATCAATGTGGAAAAATTACAATAATAGAGTTATACATATAAACGTTGATGATATCTAGAGTTTTAGGTTGGTGGTATAGTTTTCCTTCAACTATATCAATGTGTGTGAGTTAGGAGATTTGAAAAAAAAGTGAAGTTGACTGCTAGATACTTGAGTCCCATAAAATCCAGATCATGTGGGGGTAATATCTATCTCATATCACACCATCCACATATCTCCTTAGTACATGATGTATTTCATGTATGAATTTTGATAAAGAAAACAAATGTCCCACTAAATGAACTACACTCAAAATATGTGAATATAGAACGTCATCTGGTATATGAGAAAAAACTGGTGTAAGAACAAGATCAATGAGATAAGTAGATGTAGAAAAATACAACTCATATAGTAAATTTTTTTAAGGATAAGTCATATGATTGAGGAGGATATAAGGGATCATGAGGATGTGATGAGAGAAAATTACCCTATGTTTTTTTCATCCATATAATGAAATTTTAAGGTTGAAATTTCTTTATTTTGAGGTTGAATATAATGATGAAATATTTTTGATATATTAAAAAAATCCCAAATTTCAATAACTTGTATTATTGGAAAATAATTGACACAAAAAAAATGAAAATATTATATTAAACATACAAATTTACATATAAGCCTAATTAATTAAAAATAATACAATTTATATGATAAACAGTTAAAATGAGTTAATGTTTTAAACGGGTTTTCTCCATAAGGGAATTTTTTTAAAATTGTTCATTTATCCATTAAAAAATAAATTTAAATATTTTATAATTTTAAATATATAATATTAATTAAATAATTTAATTATTCTTAAATTATTCCCTATTGTGAATTTTTGATGAATTTTATAAAAATGTTTGAATTTTAATTGAAAAATATGGTACTTAGGGAAATTATAACTTCCATGATTATATCAAAATTCTTAAATAACATATATTATTGAAAAAAAATTATTATCATAAAATATGAAATTGTTGAAAATTTTTAAAAAAATTTAATGATTATTTTTAATGGATATATTTGGAAAAATAATTCTATAACTAAAATTAAATGATATATTCAAATAAAAGTTGTTTTTTATTCTCTTTAAATAAAATATTTTTAGATGAATTTCATATACGAAATATAATGTAAGCCAAATAATATTATATAAACTAAAAATAAATATAAAAATTGAATTAATTTATAACTCTGTAAATTATATTGTATATATATATTAACTGTTTTAATAGAATTGTTTTTTAGATATACTTTTTATGCATTTAAGTATATTTTGAATTAAATTTTTATACATATTGAAATATGATTTGATAAAATGGTTATAAAAATTGAAATTATTATATTTAAAATATATTTTATTTTATTTTTTTGGAATCAAAATTAATCAATATGTTTTAAAAATATTTATCACGTTTAATTTTGAATTGAAAAATGAGTTTAACATTGTATAAAAGTCCTATAACATTTAAAATTTGTTTCAGAAATTGAATGGTTGAGATTTTGATTTACTAATACACATTTCAGGTATATGTTTTCAAATTTATGTTCTATTTACCCTAAAATAGTTTCCTATATTTTTTTGAATTATAAATGTTTTTCTAAATGTTTTATTCCTTTCACGTATTAAATCATACTATATTCACTATTCAGAGGTAAAAATCACCATTGAATTCCCAATTAAATATCTATCATTTTCTCTCCCCAGAACCCTATCGAATGAAAATAATACAATGGCCTCACTGATTTAGAGTATTATCTTTAATTCTAAGGCGTAATATAAGAAACTAAAAATTATCCAATAAATGTTTTATATCGTTCTTGTGTTCTATTCTTAATATTTATTTTCCATGTAACTCCGAATGATTTTATATGAGTAATATACCATTTGATAGCACATATGGCATGAATCACAATGCATAAAAGATAATATAACAAAATCAGAATTGAATATAAATTTCCATTATTATAAATATACTTTCATCGATAACATCAAATTCATGAAACAACATGTTCGAATACAAGAAGATACTCTATTAAAACAATATATTTTAAGAATGGCCATTATGACTTTGCAATTAATATGGTGAGTACGAAATGTAATGACTATATTTTCAAAAATATATTTATTACAAATGTACAAATCAGTAAAATGGGGATATTTTGACTAGAAATAAAATAGGAACCGGTTTAAATAGAAAGAAATATTTTCAGAAAACAAAATTTTTTGAAAAGAAAATTAGTCACACATTACATATATAATTTATAATTAGTTTTTAGAATATTTAAGAAAATTATGTGATAAAATAAACATAATTTTTAAATAAACATGTAAAATTTATATTTGGGTTAATTTTTTAGAATATAAAATTCTTAATTTTTTGTGTAACAATGTAAAAACAAATTCTTATAGAAAGGTTTATTTTTTTTTAAATTATTGAAAATAATAAAATATATTTTAATTTAAAAATTGATTCAAGGACAGGGTTGTGATTCTCCCCTCCCAGTTATCCATTTAATCATATGAAATTCTTGCGAACTTGGCGGTCAAGAAAAAATAGACTTCTTCTCAGATTTTGTTCTCAAACACAAGGTCCGTATCATTGTTGTTATAGAGCATATGAAAAACTGCTCTCATATTTTTGACTTCTCCAAAAGGCTCTAAATGCATCGGTATATGAAAGCAGAGCTAGTCAATAATCTTATTTGGTTCATCTGGCATCAAAAATTTTCTGGGGATCTCATTCACTTCAGCGACCAACATGTTACCACAAAGATCAATCATGACAAAGGAATGTTCGTTGCATATTTTATCTATGAGAGATGTGATTCTCATCACTGTGATGCTCTTTGGCTAGATATTTCTAATTTTTACCTGGGAAGCTTCCCCTGGTTCCACAGAGGGGACTTTAATTCCATTTTGAACCTAGTGGAAAAGAAGGGTAGGGGCCTCTTCTTATGGAATTATAGTATTTTAATTGATAAATTCATAGTGGACAATGGGGTTATGGATCTTGGGTTCTATGGAGAATAATTCACGTGGTATAATAATCAGCAATGCCTTCACCACTCATTGAGTTGTATCAACCAGTGCATGGCTAACTTTCATGCCATCTCTCTCTACCCTGATACCCAAGTCAAACATATGGTGCGCGACAAATAGAAACATTACTTAATCATTCATAACATTTCTATTGGTCAGGCGAGACAGGACCACCTCCACTACCTCCAGCCCCGGGCTAGTTTTCCAGGTTTTCATGAAGTGGTTAGAGAGAAGTGGCATGCACCTATTAAAGGAAGGTTGTGGGAGGCCTTTCTCACCCATCTCAGAAAAATAAAATGAAAACATCATGACTGGTATATTCTACTCCCTCAACTGGACAAAGATACATATGATTCTATGCAAGATATTGATCACCTCGATCAATGTTTTGAGGGTTCCTTGGTTGATTGGACCTTTTAATTGATTCCCATTAAAAATAGTATACATTTTTAGTTTTGATCCCTCGACACGAGAGAGTTTTTAGGGAGAAATAAAGAATAAAATGGTTCGAGGATAGGGACTATAACATATCTTTTTTCCATGAATGTATCAATGCAATGAAACACCTATTTCATCCAAACATATCAATTATAGATGGGTCATTCTCAAATGACAGAGAATTGGTGTTGTGCCTCAGTCACTCATACATCAAAGATATTTTGGTGGGCCCAAATCCTTGAATGCCTGATGGTTACCGAGGTGAGGAAGTCGGATTTCTGGCTTCCATCGCTGATGAATTCTCTCCCTGGGGCAATGAGGAAATGACGGGCATACTAGAAGAAGTGGAAGATTATGATTCCATTATGCAGCTCAAAGTTTATAGTACTTTTGGGGCGGATATAATTCTAGGAACCTCCTACAGAGACTCCTAGGAGGTCATCAAATTGGACCTTGCTACGGTTATTTAGGACTTCTTTCACGGAATTTTGCCTCCCAAGAGTGGCATGGTCCATGTCCCTAGTTCTCCTTCCCAAAATGAATAACCCCACCTCCATCCACCACTAACGGAAAGTTAACTTTTGAAACATCCCTTAAAAGGTCCTGGAAATTATTTTTGAAAATATTCTCATGGTTCACATACCCTGCCATATCTCTTTTGAACATCACAACTTCATGAGGGGTCGAATGATTCAGTGTGAAGTTTTCATGGGACACATAATGATCAGAGACATCATCATCAAGGTGCATGGATCTATCCTCATCTTTAAGCTTGATAAGAACAACGCCTTTGATCACGTCGAATGAGGATTCATCGACAAGTTCCTCTCAGGTATGGGAATCTCCCCCCATGTTACCGATCGATTCCTCCAGGCTTTTAGTTATGCATTGCTGCATGTTAACTACATGGGGAAATCTCACAACTTCATTAAGGGAACATGTGGCTTATCGAAGGGAGATCCCATATCTCCGACTCTGTATATCCTCTCTCAATAAATCCTCAGTCACCTTCTTTTCCAGAGTTTTTCCAATGGACAGATATTCCCGTGTAGAAAAAAGGGAGGAGCTCTAGCCATCTCCTACATCATGTATTCTAAGGATTCTGTCATCTTCCTAAAATCATATATGAAATCTATACAAGGGTTGACCCCTGTCTTGGAGGGGTACTATCATTAGATTGGGAATGTTATCAAAAAGAACAAAAGAGACTTCTTCATCTCACGGGGATTTACCCCCTCTCGCATTTCCTCCATTTGCAATCTTTTGGGAATACAAAAAGGTGTTGGTATTTGAGTTATCTGTATGGACCTATCTCCCACCGCCAACATTGAATAAAATATTTTTGACATCATCATGTATCATATCACTAAGAGGGTTCACAGATGAAAAAACATGTACCTCTCATTTGGAGGTCAGATCACCCTGGTAAATGGTGTTCTTATCGGCAGCTTTGTTCTTGATCTTTCTTATGTCAAAGCACTCAAAGGCATCATTACAAAAATTTACAAGGTTTTTTCATGATTTATCTAGGACGCTCAAGATGAGGGGAAACATGCCGGGGTGTCAATAGGGAAAATGGATAAGCCCATATAAGAAGAGGGGATAAGTGTTTGAAGCCTTGCATATACTCTCCTCTTACTTCACAATAAAATGTCTTATGAACTTCATGAATGTCGAACCTTATGGGTTAGGACCATGGGTGGCCCCGTGGTAGACAACGTGCTGATTAATTCTTGAAGGTTCCCATTTATATTAATGATTCTTCCCCTTTTCTCTGCCATTATCCCCCATGTCTGATGGAAAATTGGGGAAGGAAAAGACTTTTTCTTGCATAATAATTGCTTATGTGACCCCTTTGGCATCCCTGGAAATCTGGCATTCAACATTACAGACGAGGAGGCTTAATGATTTCAAGCTTTCATTGAGGCAGGGCTCAACAATGACCAATTATAAACCATTCGCCTCATTGATGTCTTAGTGGCCCTTAAAATGTGTGTTTTCAAACCCTCACACGCCATCAACTTCTCCGCCAAAGATTATCATCATGCACTTATCGCTCAAATGAAAAATAACCAATAAAATTTCTTTATATGTAACAATAAGATACATTCAAAATATAACATTCTTTCTTGAAGATACTATTATAATGTTTTCTCTACTGATGAAAACATCAAAAAATGTGGTGTCTCCCTTCATTCTAGGTGCATGTGATGTAAAGTCCCCAGGGAGGATAGTAGGGATCACATGTTCTTCGAAGGCGACTGGGAACAAGAGGTCTGTTTATTTTTTGGCGGCTTCACTTCTATTAATATTCATCCTGCACTTGGTGACACCTTTCTTTCTCGATGTTTTCACGGCTCAAGAGATAAGGGTGTGGAGCGCATTTCCAGATCCTTTATTCTTCATTCTGGTATATAGTGAATCTGGCATGCTAGGAAAAATTTAAGGATTGAGGGTGTTGGATCGTTTGGAAAAGACATCTTCACTCGTTCCCACAACCTTCTTGATGATTTGACCAGGTGCCTGGAAAATTGGCATGATGCACCTTCCTATCAGATCATCTTCCCTCACTCTCAATCCGGTCTGACAGCCGATTCTCCTAGGGGATATTGGGAGAGGTGGCGGCCTCCTCGAATGGGTCATAACCTCAATATATATGGCTCGTGTAATGAGGGTTCCAAGAGGGGTGGAGGTGTGGTCCGGGACTCCTAGGGAAACATGGTAATGGAATTCACGACCTACCTTGGAAGAGTTTATTCTATTTAATCGGATGCTCTTGCGTTTCTCTCTGGCCTCACTATTTTTGGTAAAGGCGTTATTGTTACTGAAGAAGTGGAGAATTACTCTCTAACTATCTTGAACTCTTTGCATGGTAACATCAATTCCACCTACTCAATCAGTTACCCCACCAAGAAGTTTCATGCCCACATCTCTAACAACATTCGACAGAGACATACATGGAGGAAGGGAAACAAAGTTGTGGGCCACTTAGATAATCATGTAGGGTGGGGTTCAGGCACTATATGTTTTTACAACCCCAATTAGTTGAAATCGGAGGGTGCATTTATTTTTAGAGGGGACACTCGTGGTCTCCATTATTTTAGGACCCCTTAGGCCTTTCTCTTTTTTCCCTAATTTTTTCTCCCGTCTTTCTTTAATATATAATGAACAATATGTCGATGATCCTATTGTTGTAAAAATTTTCTATTTCATAAAACAGTTATTTCTTCTTGTCATTGATTTCATTTTATTTTTAATTCCTCCTCTTATGTGAAATTAATTTTGAAGTATAGATTCCATATTCTTAATATAAAAAATGTAAATCAACTAATATGTTAAACATAATATTTTTAAATAATTAATAAAGAAAACAGTAAAAATTAATTTCCAAAGTTAAGGAAAAAATTGTTTTATAGAGGTTTAAACTAAAAGGATATGAGTTCCAATAACTTAAAGACATAGTAAAATCTCTATTTAATGGACATATATTAACTATTTTCACCATAAAATGGTTTTATATTTTGTTGGGTCACTTTTCCATCATTTTGACTTATAAATTTATATTAGTAATATAAAGAAAATATTTCCTTCTTTTCAATTTTAAATTTTAATTATGTGTTCATATATGGATAAAAGAAATATTTGAATGAATATAGAATTTTTTTTTGAGAAAAATGATATATATTTCATAAGGATAAATTTTTATTAATCATATAATTAAATTAAGTTATTATGAAATGAAAATGAAGTAATTATTTTATTAATTCTAAAATAAAATTAATGATATTGAAATTATGAACATGATTTAATTAATTATGAAATTAATTTTTAGACCTATATATATATATAGAAATTATTTATGAATGAATATAATACTGTTTTTAAACTAGAAGGACTTATTTCTCTAAAAAACTATGTACAAGTTGGTTTAAAAAATCAATCTAGTTGGATTATATCAATGAATATATATATATATATTAATTGAAATTTTTAACATATATATTATGTGTTTTCTGGACTAGATATAAGGACAAATCCAATTTCTCTAAAAAAATAAGTATTTATTTAAAAGCTAGTTTTTATGCCTTTTGATAGAACAATTGTTTTATGTATGGTTTTGAGAATTTTTTAAATAATATTTCAAAAATAAAATATTTTCATTGAAATAATGATATCAAAATTAATTTTTATTTATTTTTTATATTTTTTATTATAATCAATGTGTCTTGAGGAATTGTGAAAAATAATGAATTTAAATTGAAAACAACATTTTCATCACTACAATTAATAAAGTTAAATAATATTTTTGATTGGTTTAAAATAATAATTAGATAAATGTTTTATCTATTCATCAAATTTAGTCCATTGGAATCAATTTTACATCTAATTTGGGTTTAAGAATATATTAATCTTTTGAATACATTCACTATAAAGACCTGTTGCTTCGTCCCATCATTTGGATTAATTTTTGACTAATTTATGAACTTTATTTGAATATAATTTGTAAAAATGAATCCATATTTGGATAAATAAAGTATATATTATTTTAATTAGGTATCTTTTATTTTTGGACAATATAAACTGTTATTTCAATTATTTTTTATTACCACACTTAAAGGTAAATTCGGTAATTGAGGGTAAAATAACAATATTATAAATATTATAAAACTACGCTAACAAATTATAGAAAAATAATGGATGAATTTAGTTCATACCTTAACATATAATATTCAAAAATGAATAATTTAATGGACTCTTTTCCATCGAATGTTTTAGATAATATTATAATCCAAGAGAGTGATAAAATCTCTCAATATTTATTTTAATAAGTATATTATTTTTAATGTGTTGCTAAATATAATATATTATTTATTATTTATATTATAATGAAATATAAAATATTTATATACATCCTGGTATATTATTTGTAAATTTTGTTGAAGAAATAATTTTCCAAAATAATCACACAATGATGACGCAATAATTGTTAAATTAATAAAATAATAAATTAAATGATATTATAAATATTAATAGAAATATAATTTGAATTAATTAAGGTGATATATGAATTTTATAAGTAAATATATCATTTTAGAGTTTTATTTAATGAATTTTATTGAAATTATATTTCTCGAGTTATTTTCCTAAATTCAATGTAATTTATATTTTTAAAATTGATAGTAATTATAGTTTTCAAAATTAAATTATTATTAAGTTCGTAAAAATTAATAAAAAATAAAAAATAGTGAAACAATATATGAGATATGGTCTAAAATGTCATTAATTTTCCATTTATGGTTCAATTTAATCCTTATATGTAAAACTATCCACCTTTTAATATTAAAAAAGTTGTTACCATAGTTAAACGTAAAATACATTAACTACAGTTTAGTAAAAAATAAAAGGTTTCAAATTACACAAAAACCAATCATATTTCTATGTTTGGATTGTATTATCAATATATACTACGTTATATATTAATTTCATTCAATTACTATGTATTTTTATTGAGATTTGATTTAATAAAAATTAATATTTTGAGAAATTCAAAAGGTGCCCCTCCACTACCATATAAAAGAGAACCTATTCATATATTTTCATCACACTTAAAGAACATAATTTTTTCTGAATAACCCTATCCCAATATCTTAACAAATTACATTCCATCATCATATAATCCTTACATTAAGAAGAAATAATGGCAACGAAGTCCTTTTGGGTAAATCAAAATAATGAATGCAATAATGAGGTAACATTCATCATGAAATATTTTTTATTTCATCGTTGAATTACCTAAATTATTAATTTTTATGTCTATATAAAAATTTCAATATCCTAAATATTAATATATATTTTTATATTAACAGTTTTCAAAAAAATCACCTACAGTTCCATCAAATGTGATATGAAATAATCGTTCATGTGTACGGTGGACTACAAAATCATGAACTGATGTCGTTCTTTTTTTTATTGCAACATTTAATGGTTGGTTGTATTGAGAAAATTTCTATTTTTATATGAAACATCTGATATTTATGATTTATTTATTATAATTTAATTATTATATAACCCATACCTTCAAGCCTTCTATTTTTTGTAAATAAAATTACTTCATTCGGGGATGTGTGGAGTACCGCCTCCTCAAAGCAATATTATATGTTAACACATTAAAGGAAATTTATTAAGGATGAGTTGAGTGAACTTATAACATATATATATATATATATCAAAATAATTATAATGTTATTATATTATATATATTTCATTTAACTTATTTATTTTTGTATAGTAATAAAATTTAAAAAATATTCACATGTACATACAACCTACTGCCTCCATGAATGGTGTATTTTATTTTCTAATTCATCCATTTTTAAATTATTATAAATATATATTTACCAAATATATATATGATATATTTTTCATGTTTATCATTATTGTTATAATTAAACCAAGATATATATTAGCCGACCATAAATATAAAAAATCAAAACACATGTGAAAAACAATGAGTATATTAATCGAGGAATAAAAACAACATTTAATTGATAATAAATGGGTAATATAAAATAATAATAAAATAATATATGGTTTTAGATATATTAATATAGTTCTATAATATATATATATTAAATTAATATTTTTTATATAAGAATATTGTGTGATTAATTTGAGTGTTCGTACAAAAGGTAAGGAATCTTTGTCTCAAATTTATTTCCGAAGGACAGATGCCTTATACATTAAATGTTTCATTTGTGTGGCGTATATTTCACCCATTAATGTGTTTTATGAAAATTATTATAATTCTTTACTTATTTTCATGTCCAAATAGTTTAATTTATATAATGAGCGTATGATCCAACAAAATATAAAGTGAAAAGTATTTATTCTACAATCTCATCTATATTGAGGAATATTTTATTTTTCATTGCAGATAAGTAACATTTTTCATCCACATACAGGTATTAAAAAAAACAACCATAATGGGTTTTAATAATATCATTAAAATATTTAGTGTTTTATTTCCCATTTTTTATTTTATTCTAAATTTTTTTAATGTAATTTTATTTTTCATTTTCCAAATGAGGAACATCGTTAAATTCAAGCAAGAATATTTTAAAAAAAATCTTTTAATATTGTACATCATTTTAAGAAAAGAAAAAATTTTCAATGCATCAAGGATATTTTTATCATGAATTAATTTCAAGTTATCTATCAAAATTATTTTACATCAATGATAAAATTACTTTTTGATATATATTGTTTACAGGTAATATGATCCAATTATACTATTCTGATTCTTTCCCTAAAAAATTTAAGTTTATGATGGATTAATGTTTATAAATTATATTTCTTTTCTTTGAATTATGTTATGATGAAATGTTTCTACAACTAATTTATTTTTATGGGATATGATATGATATATTTTCTTTTGGAAAATATATGTATGGTTATTATTATGTGATTGGTGGAACCTATATCTCCCAATAATGAATTTTAAAAATTTAAATAACTCATAAGGTATATGTGTTATGTGTGACCTTTATTTAATGTTCATAATTTTGTGAGTAGAAAATGAATTCATGTATATAATTTTAAGTGTGGATTAGGTTTCCAATTTCATATGTTTGTGCAAGGTCCTAATTTCATGTCCTTAATTTAATTAGGGAACTTGGTACTATTGATACATCATGTTTATGAAAATTCCAATATTTCTTATACTATGTTAGTGTTATGATCTCATTGATTAGGTTCATAGATTCTCTTTTGATCAATGTCTTATAAAATAAAAATATTTATACCATGACTAATTTTTATGATCTTTGAGAGTAAAGTCCCAAAATTTATGTGGAATCTTTTTTAAATACCTGGGAAAATTTAGAGTCCGTGAAAATTGACGGCGCTTGATTCTGTGTCCCGGTGTGCCCGAAATCAATTTCAGAAGTTTTGCTCGGATACGTTCAGAAATCGTGTGAGTGGTATTTTATAATTGTTGAACCAGTGCTTGGAATCGAATTCCTAGGGCACCGTTGAACTCGTAGCGTCGGTTATTGCTTAGTAAGACATTCACTACGGTTGCATTTTAACGTGTTTAGAAGATAGATTTTTGGGATTCGTTAATAAAGTTAAATAAAAATATGATGATAGATTATTTTTATTTCATAGTTGTTATATGATCCAAAAGGAGGTTAGTGGTTGGCGCCACCACACTATAACCTCCCCTGAGAGGTTATGGAGGTGGGGCCCACCTGCACATAACCTCCATTGAGAAGATATTTAGCGTGGGGATGACATGGTCTTTAAACCCTTGTAACTATCCATATTGTGGGGGGGGGGGGTGGGGAAACCATGGTCTTCCCCCACTAATTAAAAGTGTCAAAACACTTAGAATTCATTGAACCCCCTCGTTTAATTAATTCCACTGTTGAATTCTTTTGAATTGTAGCCAATGATTAAATAATAGACAAAGATATTACATCATTTGGTTGGAAATTCATTTGGGTGGTTCTTGAGAGAGAAAATCATCATCTAAATGAATAACATGAAGAACATTCTTTCGACCGAAGGTCGATGAACACCATCTTCTTCATTATTCAACCGAGGAATGAAAGGGAAGTGTCACCCACGAAGAACGCCGACGCCATCCTCGGCTTCTTCTTTCCTGATGTCAATGAAATGATGCGACATTTTTCCCATGACTTCGTAAACAAAAAATCGTCAAGCAAGGTAGGGGGATTTGATTTTTTTGTTCCCATTCTACGTCGTTAATATTTTAGTATTCGTTATGCCGAATTTTATCATCATTACAAGGGGTTTCAGACTGCACTAAAAATTCCGACCCTTCCCCCTTTGGTTGATCTAGTTTATTGACGATGGAGGAACAGACCACGGTGAACAACAGAGGCCGGCGATGGGCCGGATGAGAATGAAACTGGCGGCAGAAAGGCCGCTAGGTCATCAAGAGGGCGCGACACCGCCTCGCTACGCGGAGGGGAGATGTGGCAATGACCTGCCGTGGTGGAGGCACATTGTGTCGTCGCACCTCGCGGAGGGAAGTAGGAGGTCGCGACCAAGGAGGGCCACGACAGAGGGGTGGGGTGTCAACGTGTCGCGCCGGTGGTGCAGGACCGCTGCCAGGGCGGTCCACTGCTAGAGAGCATGGGCGCGGCTCCGTTCCGCAGCACCAGAGAAGACTCGTGGCCTAAGTCTGTGGTAGACAGGGGAGGGCAGCCAGCTTGGCCGCCCCATGGTGCACACTAAAAATGTGGGACCCTTCATGTCCTGTAGTTATAGGGGTCGACGCCATGCATAGGCTGTTATGAACTGGGGGAACCACCCCCCCTGGCGTGGCTAGCTCGGCCATACGGCCAAGCCTCACGGCCAGCCGAGCCAGGCCGCACGACCACCAGGGCCAGGCCACACAGCCGGCCGGGCCGGGCCACACACCCCACCGAGTCGGGCCACCCATTTGGGTCAGGTGTGACCCATGGATGGGGTCAGAACCAAGTCCGAACCCGGGTCTGGTTGGGTCGGGTCGGTCTGGGTCAGTCCGGACCCGAACCTGTTATACCCGATCACACCTTCTCACCCCTAACTCAGGCTATGGGTGTCCGATCGATGAACTGTTTGCATTGTCAGAAATCATGGAACAAGACGATTCATTTGGAATGTCCCACAAGAGTTTTGGAAATGTTTTAAGTACGGTTGGGTTGGTTTGAACCTAAAAACCAAACGGCCCCTGGGACAGAAATGCTAATAACTGACAGATCGATCGTCTGATTGATGCGCTCTCTGTTGAGTGAAGACCCTTATGACATGGAGGTCCATTGAGTTACATCCACTTGAGACATCATTTCATTTAAAGTATCGACCAGTAGCTCGTGGTGCAGATCCTCCTGGAGACGAGCATACAGATTGCGGAGACCTAGTCGCTGACAGACCTAACGACTGCTTGACCGATTCAACTCGGAGTTATTCGACTAGCCAATAGGAAATCACTTGGTTTTTGGCAACAAACCCATGGCGTAGGATCTCCCGATATTTGGCGGCAGACCCACAGTACTCGGCAGGAGGAGTACCTTTGCAGGCTATTAGGTGGAGCACCCTGTATTTCGCAGGAGACCCATAGAGGATAGAGCACCTGGTAGTTGGCAGCAGACCCGCGGTACTGGAAAGGAGGAGTACCTCAGCAGTACTATGTTATTGAGAAGCACCTCAGTGTCATGATAAGCCCATTGTACTTGACAATGGAGCAGTTCTCCAGCAGTCGTGGTTTCGATAATGAAAATCCTGGTTTGAGCTGAGTGAATGACCTTTCTATTTTCCTGATTATTGAGATGGGTAACTTTATAACTTAGTATTTTGTATGAGAATGTATCTAAATAATGGTTATCTGTTGATTTCATAGATAGTTTTTTATCCGTGTTGGATTTTGTGAGACCTTGAGGGTCTCGGGTCCCTACTATGTATCGTAATACTCACCCCTGCACGGGCTATGCCAGCACCTTATTGTGTTGGATGTAGACAACGAACAACGTTGACAGTGGCCGAGAGCACTAGGACTATACAGTACCCATAGGAGAACATTATAACGTATTGGTACACAATGTAGTCTGACAGATGTGGAGTGATGTGGAGGCCATCTATACCTACCCCTAGGTAGGAACCCTAGAGAATGAACCAGGAGCTGCTTTCAACATTCAATGGATTATCCCTTTTTCAATTGTATTTGTAATTTACAGTTGGAATTGTATTCTGGCCCCTCTTTACTTTCAATACACTTGTTATAAAGCTTTTACTTAGTGTTTGGTTCTGCTTGTACTCTGGTCGTTTGTGTTTACGATTTATAAATGAAATGCCTTCCCATTTTTTGAAAAATTTTCATTTAGTTCAAGTCGCCAGCCCCTGGCCTAGGGAAAGCGGGCTTAGGGTAGTCACGATACGGGTCCTAGGGGATGGGTCATGAAAAATTGTTATCACAGGATGCCAGTTCTACCACAGAACATAGGACTCTGATAATTATTTCTGGGAAGAAATATTTTTAAGGGTACTATGTGTGGTTTTTAGTTCAGGGAGTCCAGTTTTGGTGCGGGTGGATGATGTATCCATCGACTAGGACCCTGACTTTGTATTTCTGACTTAGTGCATGAAAACACTACTTGCGTGTGTGTTTTAAAAAGTTTTTTTTAAGTCATCTCAACTAGGTCATCTCACATGGTATTGACTTTTGACTGTGTCGCATCTATTTCTTTATAGATTCCTCCCTTCGGACAACCAGTTAGAGCCCCGAGAGTCATACATACTAGCAGCGCACAGAGTGATGCGGGCGCAGTACAGTGCCCTCTTCTAGTTGAGGAACCAACAGAGGCACCAGTGGTACTACTCCCTTTTGGGAAATCGATGTCACTAGCCCCAGGAGTAGAGAGTGCATGCCGCTTGATCACGATGCATGAGTTCCAGTGCTAGAGGCCACCTAGGTTCAGGGTAGAGGTGGACCCACAAGCGGCTAAGGATTGTCTAGAGGTTGTGGTGAGAGTCTTCAGACTGGTTGGGACACTATCTGGCTTCATGGGGATCCTTTCTGACAACATCCTTCAAGAAAGAAGCTAGAAAATGGTGGATCCTGATGCTCTAGATGCATAATGAGGTGTTAATTCTAAGGGCAGACTTTGAGATCCTATTCCAGGTGGAGTTTTTACCAGCCACCCTTCGAGCAGTGTGGAAACAGGAGCTACTTCATCTGCAGCAGAGCAACATGAGTGTAGCTCAGTACTCAGCGAGGTTCACAGACCTCTCACGCTACTCCACTGATATGGTAAGAGACCAATTCTTCAAGTTCAAGACCATTGAGAAGGGGATCAAGCGAGAGATCAGAGATTTGGTTATCTCCCACAACATCCTGACGCAGACGGAGGTCTTGGAGCGAGCCCTCCTAGTGTAGAGTTTCCCTACTGTGAAGTCTCCAGTAGTGAGACCCACCACTAGTCAGCTAGTAGCATAGTATTCTATAGCCGACAGTAGACAGATGATGCTGAGGTTCAAGAGGACCAGAACCACAGCTGGTCGACCACAACAATCAGGATCAATTGAGGGACCTCCCAGACAGAGGCAGAGGTTCGATTGAGGTGGTCCACAGGGCGCAGGTTGATATGGAAGAGGAGCTGGTCAAGCAGCTAGTGTTGGAAGATGTTACGAGGTGCTATCAACACCCCCACTAAGAAGTCCACCCCAATGACAGAGAGCGGGTGGATAGGAGATAAATCATCTTTAGGAGGATGAGTCTTATGATCACGGTGCTCTAGAGATGATTCGAGGTACTATTTGTGTCTATTCTACCATAGCTGCATTTCTTATGGCTAGAGACACCTACACAAGAAGACTCAATGATTACGGACTAGTTCTGGCAGTGTGAGCATACTCTATGAGATTAGAGCTTTGGATGAGAACTCCTCATAGCGGCGTCGAGGCCTAACGATGTCATCTTGGATATCGACTGGTTATCTACAGTCCGTAAATAAAATGACTATATTAGGAACAAAGTTTGGTGTGTCCACACAGATGGGACTAGGTTTACCTTCACCGACGAGAAAGGAACCTTTGAATCAGAAGACAGACTTACTCAGTGGAGGGTGAATCCGATCACTCATTAGTTCGCTTGCCTTACCCCAGAGTATTTGATGTGGATAGTTCGACTTATCATATAGTGGTGGTCCAGTACAGGGATGTTTTCCCTGACGATGTTACATGACTACCTCCCTAGAGAGAGGTGGACTTCTACAATTACCTGTACCACTAGGACGACACCTATATCTACTCCAGCATATTGGATGGATCCTTCCGAGCTTTGTGAGTTGCGGGTACAGTTGGAGTACTTGCAGGTGAAGGGATCCACCAGGCCCTCTGTTTCTCTGTGGGATTCCCCGATTATGTTCACCATGTAGGCGGATGAGAGTTTGAGGAACTGTGTTGACTACCTTCACCTGAACCATGTGAACATGAATAACAATTACTCACCCTAGAGGATTGAAGACCTCTTTGATAATCTCATGTGAACACAATGGTTCTCGAAGATAGACCTCAGATCAGGTTATCACCAGCTCAGAGTTCGGGATGAGGATGTGCAGAAGACAACCTTCAGGTGTCGATATGACAACTATTAGTTCTTTGTTATTCCCTTCAACATAACCAACAATCCGGCAATGGTCATGTGTCTCATGAACAGGATCTTCAAGCCTTACCTCGACCACATTTTCATGGTCATCATCGACGACATATTGATCTACTAGATTACTGAGGAGGAGCATGCCAACCATTTACATGTAGTACTGAACACACCCTGATAGAACCAGCTTTATAGTAAGCAATCAAAGTTCCATTTTTCTATTCAAGAGGGTCAATTCATGGGACACATCATCTTGGTGTCTCGAGTTGTAGTGGATCTAGCGAAGATTGAAGAAAATCTTACTTGTGAGCTACCCAAGAGTGTGATGGTGGTACAAATTTTCATAGGCTTGGATGGATGCCATCAGAGATTCGCGTCATACATCTCCATAGTTTCAGAACCTCTATCATCCTTGAAGAAGAAGGGGAAAACTTTGGGTGGTTGGAGAGATTCCAACAGAGCATTCAAGAGTTGAGGCATAGGCTGACAAGTGCCCCCATCTTTAGGCTTCTAGAGGATGGCGTAGTGTTCATAGTTTATTATGATGCATCAGGGACCGGACATGGATGTGTCTTGATGTAGGAGAGATTAGTGATTGTGTATGGTTTCTGGCATCTGAGACAACATGATTAGAACTACGCTACCCATGACCTAGAGTTAGAAAAAGTGGTCTTCACCTTGAAGATGTGGCGACACATTCTGGTGGGAGAATGTTTTATCGTGTACTATGATAATAAGAGTCTTAGGTATATCTTCTGCCATATGTTTCTGAACCTGATACAACAGCATTGGATTTAGTTATTCTAGGACTATGACTTCGAGATAGTCTATACTCCTGGGAAGGGGAACATTGTTGTGGATGCGCTCAGTAGGAGGACTGGTATACAACTGCTAGGAGAGGTGACAGATCAGCTGGCTTCCTTACAGATATCCTTTGTGGATAGAGATGGAGAAAACTATCTACAGTCTCTTACAGTCACTCCCCGACTTCTTTAGAGAGTTAGGGTGGCGCAACAAGGGGATGCTGACTACGAGACATGTCATGCTTAGATATCCACAGGTTAGGCCCTGATGGATTTTTTGAAGGTGGAGAGCATGTCATCCACTATAGAAGATGTACCATGGTACCAGTTTCACATCAGGAGGAAGTTTTGAGAGAGTTTCACACTTCCTCTCTAGTGGTACATCCAGGAGTGGCGAAGATGTACCAGGACCATGGACGATAGCATTGGATTATAGGTATGAAGAAGGTTGTTGTAGAGTTTTTCTCATGATGCCTCACTTGTCAGGAAGTGAAGGCAGAGAACCAGGTACCAGCAGCCTTGGTTCAGTGCTGAGAGGTCACATAGTGGAAGTGGGATGGGATATCTATGGACTTCGTGACGGGTCTTCCACGTACATCCAGGGGTCACGACTTGATTTTGTTGGTCGTTTACTGACTCCCCAAGTCGGCCCACTTTCTACAGAACAGATAATAGGGCTCAATAGAGATTTTGGGACGCCTCTATGTGCAGGAGATTGTGTGTTTGCATTGAGTACCTACATTTATTGTCTTCGCCCATGAAACATGATTTACTTCCTGGCTATGGAAGGGGTTGCAAGAATCTTTCGGAACAGAGCTTCTCTTGTGCATTGCCTTCCATCCTCAGACAAATGGTCAGACTGAGAGAACACTGCAGACCCTTGAGGACATGCTCCATTCATGTTTCCTCGACTTCTATTGTAGCTGGGAGGATCACCTACCTTTAGTGGCATTTTCCTACAACAACAGTTATCACTCCAAAATCGGAATGGAACCTTTTGAGGCCTTGTACGGACGATCGTGAAGATCGCCACTGTGCTAGACAGACCTAGGGGAGTAAGCACTAGTGGGATCAAATATGGTATGGGCTACCACTGAGAAGGTTCAGATCAACCAGGAGCAGATGAAAACTGCACAGAGCAGATATAAATCGTATGATGAAAGGAGAGAAAAACCTCTGGAATTCGAGGATGGCAACCACATCTTCTTACGGGTCATGCCTCAAGTAGGTCTACTACGATTTGGCCAAGGTGGAAAAATATCTCTGAGATTCATCAGACCTTTATAGGTCCTCAGCATAGTAGATGAGGTGGCTTACCACTTGGCTCTTCCACCTCAATTGTACTGGGTGCACGATGTATTCCATGTATCTCATCTGAGGAGATATGTGCACGACCCATCCCACATCATCGACCATGAGGAGCTTGACATCGATGACATGGAGACTTTGACGGAGGCTCCAGCGGAGAATGAGGATCGATATGAGCGGGTCCTACGTGGACGGAGGATTCCTCTGGTGCACATACGTTGGTAGCATTGGAACCTCCAAGAGAGCACATGGGGGCGCGAGGCTCAGATGTGTGATCAGTACCCCAATTTGTTCCCTTAGTTTAAATTGTAGTTTACGGGGACGTAAAGCCCTGAGGGGGGGAGAATGTAAAGACCTGGAATTCCCATGTATGATTTTTTTAATACATGGGAACTTTACGAGCCCACGAAAATTGACAGTGCTTGATTCTGAGTCCTGGTGTGCCCGGAATCAATATTAGAATATATTCTCGGGTACGTTCAGTGAACATGTTAGGGAGATTTTTTAACTGTTGAACCGATGCTCGGAATCGAATTCTACGGGCACAATTGAACTCTTATCATCGGTGATTGCTTAGTAAGACCCTCAATGCAGTTCTATTTTAACATTTTTGTAAGATAGATTTTTGGGAACCATTAATAAAGTAAATTAAAAATAAGTTGATAGCTTATTTTTATTTCATGGTGGTTATATGCTCCAAGAGGAGGTTAGTGGTGGTGGCCACCATGTCATTTCCTCCCATTGGAGGTTATGGAGGTGGGTCCAACCCACACATAACCTCACTTCGGAGGATATTTAGCATGGGGACCACACGAACTTCAACCCCCATTAACATTCCATAAAGTGAGGGGGGGCCCTTGAACATCCCACACTAATTAAATGTGCCATCCCACCTAGAATTAATTAAACCCTCTCATTTAATTAATTCAACTTTTGAATTCTTTTGAATTCAAGCCAATGATTAAATAATAGAGATATCTATTATTTCATTTGGATTGAAATTCATTTGGGTGGGACTTGAGAGAGAACTTTATCCTCTCAATGAATAACACGAAAAATCCTCCTTCAACTGATGATCGACAAACACCATCATCAACATTCTTCGACCGGGTTAGGCAAGGGAAGCCTCACCCACAACGAACGTAGATTCCATCCTCGGATTCTTCATTCCTGACATCAACGAAAAGACACCACCTTTTTCATGTGACTTCGTCAACAACAAATCGTCAAGCAAGGTAGGGGGATTTAGGTTGTTTTTTTCCTCTTATATGTCATTTATATTTTGGTATTCATTATGATGAATGTTATAAACATTACAATGGGGGTTCAGACCACACCAACACAGTAGACCCTTCCCCCTTTTGTTGATCTTGGTTGTTGACGATTTATGTACGTACAACAGCGAACAATGGCAGCCGGCGATGGGACGCCCATGAAAGAAACTGGTGGCACAAAGGCCGACGGTTTTCCAAGAAAGCACAAAACTGCCGCATTATGTGGAGGGGAGCTGCGGCTACGACGGGCGGTAGCAGAGACGCAAGGCGTCGTCACGCCAGTGGTGCAGGACTGCGGTCATGTTGGGCCACCGCGAGAGAGCAGGGGCGCGTCGTCGTCACACCGTGCTGGAGTAGACCCACGACTTAAGGCCACAGTGTACATTGGAGGGCGGCTGCCTGAGCCGGCCGCCAGTGCACACTACACAGTTGGGATGCTTCGGGTCCCACGGTTACATGGGCTAGTGCCATGCACCGGCCATTACAAACAGGGGGGGGCAGTGCCCCCGCCATCCAATGCATGGCCGACCAGGCCACGTGGCCAGCTGGGCCCGGCCGGCCGGCCAGCCCACATGGCAAGCTATTAGGAAACTCGACCCATCGGGCCAGGCCACACGACCAACCAGGCTAGGCCCCACGGCCACCAGGGCCAGGCCAAATGGCCAACCGGGCCGGGCCACACGTCCAGCTAGGCCAGGATGCCTTTGGGCTGGGCCACCCCTTTAGGTCGGGTCAGACCCACGCACCGGGTCAGACCATAGTCCGGACACTATGTTGGGTCGGGTCGGGTCAGTCCAATACAGTCGGACCGTAAACGAACATGTTAGACCTGATTACACCTAATCGCCCATAACATCGGCAAAGGTTGTCCGATCAACGAACCGTGTTCGGCGAAGAAAAACTTAGACAGAGGAAATTATTTTGGCCTATACAAATTGATTTACAGACACGGTTGGAGTACAGTCGGGTTGGATTGAATCTAAAAACCAACCGGGCCCTTAAGATGGAAATACCAATAACTCATATACCAGGTGTATGATTGACGCACCGTCTATTACATTGAGACCACTATGACGTGGTGGTCCTTTGGGACACCTACACTTGAGACATCATGACATTTGGAGTATCGACCAATAGCCAATGGAGCGGATCCTCCAAGAGATGAGTGTACAGAGTGAAGAGTCCTAGTAGCTGACAAACATGACAAATGCTTGACCTATTTGAGTCAAAGTGATTTGACTAACCCAGTGTGGAGCGCCTAGTAGTTGTGAGTAGACCCATGATAGGTGTGCTCCCGATATTTGGTGGCAGCCCGCGGTACTCAACAGGAGGAGTACCTCTGCAGGCTATTAGAGGGAGGGACCAGTATATGGTTACAGACCCACAGCGGACGAATCGCCTGGTAGTTGGCAGCAGACAAATGGTACTCGTAAGGTGGAGTACCTCAGCTATCCAAGGTTAGTGAGAAGCACCTCGGTGTCGCGACATTCCCTCTGTACTCGAAAGAGGAGGAGTTCTCCAACATCCATGGATTCGATAATGAAAATATTGGTTTGAGGTGAATCAATGACCTTATTGTTTTCCTCTTTATTAATTTTGGATACATGATAACATAGTTATATGTATGGGAATATACCTAAGTAATGGTTATCCATTGATTTCATACTTTTTGGTTTATCGTTGTTGTATTTTGTGAGACATTGATGGTCTCGAGGTACCTATTGTGTATCGTTATACTCACCCCTACACGGGTTATGCCCTCACCTTGCTGTGTGGGATGCAGACGACGGACAACACTGACTGAGGCCGAGAGTTCCAGGACTCAATGGTACCCGGAGGAGGACCTTATGAAGTATAGGTACATAGTGGAGTCTGATGGATGTGGAGTGTTGTGGAGGCCATATGTACCTACCCATAAGGTAGCAACCCCAGAGGATGATCCCGAAGCTGCTTCCAGCTTTCAGCTATTTTTCCCTTTTTAAGTTGTATTTGTACTTTACAGTTAGGCTTGTATTCTTGGCCCCCATTTATATTCATTACATTAATTATATATCTTTTACTTTGTTTTTACATCCTCTTGTACTCTGGTTATGTGTGTTTACGATTTATAAAGGCAATGCCTTCCCAGTTTTAGGGAATTATGCCATTGGTACCAGTCGCCAGCCTCTGGCTTATAGAAGGAGGATGTGTGGTAGTCACGATACGGGCCCCGGGGGACGGGTCATGACATTAAGATACATGATTTCATCTTCTAATGTGATGATAACATTATCATACCATTTATGCTCAAGTAAATTCTTACATATCATCCTTGGATACCATTAGTGAGCATTTGAGCTCACCCTTTTCTTATGATTATATTCACCTGGATATGATGTCTTTTTTATGTATGATATGTAAAAATGGTTTTGGATTTTATGAAATATATAAGAGAAGATGTTGATATATTATGATATATTTTATTATTCATCCATGTTTCTAATGGAACTAAACTAATATGTTATTTAGTCATGTTTATGTGTATTACAAAACAAATATTGTAAAATAAATGTATGTTATGTATGAGCCATTTTAATTTTTTAAATAATATAACAAAACAGATTAATAATGTACCATTGTATTGTTGTATTTTAAATTAAAATAAAATAAATAATTCCAAAAATGGATAATCGAGAAATTTTAAAATAAATGATATTTTATTAAATCATTTAAAATTCCTAAATATCATATCATCATACAAGTTATTTTTAAATATGTAAAATAAAAAATTATGATCATTTAAGGAAATATTTTTTCAATATCATTTACTGTATTGATCCCCAATGAGTAAAAAAATTGATACTATTGTAAAGGTTAACACGGTGTTTTTTCATGTTATATTCACCTATTTTAATCTTATTTTTAATCGCATATAGGATTTTTTGATAAATATTATTTCATATGTATAATATTTGGGTGAAAATTTTATAATAAGCCTCATTTTACATTATTCGTATAGGATAAATTACCTTTCATACAAACATTAATTACATTAGTTAAAAACTACCATCGTAAAAGAAAGAAAACATTGATGTTAAGGAACAACCTATTTATGAAAAGTGTTATTTTCTTGTTGTGGAGGTGAGTCATAAGAATTAAAACCCTACACCCTTTTAGTTTTCATTTTTTGATCCAACTGTGGTGGGAGTGATTTCCCATTATTTATTGTTTTAGCATACTTAGAGAAATTCCCCCCGACAATCTTAATATGGAACTCACTCTTCTCAATTATTCAAAACTCATAATAAATTTGGATGGACCAAAACTAGATAAAATTACACTTAAATATCTCTATCCACAATCGGGATCATTTTTATCCACAAAGTACCTACCTTAGCCTCCTTAAAAATATATTCATAAGATACTTCCCTAAAAGAAGGTACTTTCCTTGTCTAAGATCATTATTTTTATTATTATTTTACTAACATTAATTATATTATAACACTTATAAAATAATAACACCTATATCTGTAAAACACTATGATGTTTTAATTCCTATGATGTAAAATTTATCATTCTCCACTTGCATCAAATGAAAATGAAATCATCAATTGCATGTAGGGCGGGAAACCGCCTCTATAGAAAATATAACCCATTTCTATCAATGATAAACATGGTTAGATATAATTATCAATTTTAATATATATAATATTTAAGATATTTTAACACTTTAGGATTTATAATATCACATAATACTTTATTCTCTCCATTCTGGTCAAAATATGATAACGTTGCTCATATGTATGGCAGACCACCTTCTGGAGAAACCATGTAGTTTTTTGTCCACAAATACATTATAAGGAAAGAAATAATGGTAAATTTACTAAATATTTGTGACAAATATATGTCTGGTTATAATTAATGGGAAATTATTTTATAATACCATTCCTTCCCCTTTCACCCGTTGTTGGATTGATATCGTCTCTCGTGTGTATGTACGACCTACAGTCTTGACGAAGTCATGTGACTCATTTTATATATAAAATTTTCAAGAAATGTTATATGGATATATCTATTGATAAAAATAGTATTTATTAAATTAATATAATTCTACATATTAAGAAAATATACCCCATGCATAAGAACTGGAGTTTTTTGGACAAAACATTCCGGAGAAAATTAATAAATCAATACTTGAAATATTGAAAATATAAAACTATTAATAACTATTATTTGATCAAATGTTATAATAGGTTCATATATTGTATGATATATATAAATTATATTCTATAAAAAATTTATAATAACTCGATAATTCTTATATAAGAGGTTATAAGATATTAAAAGGATGTCGACCCTTGGTAAGGGTTTCTTGTCTCACTTTTACATGCGTTATACATTTTCCATAATCACCACATATTTGTTTTTATAGTGTATATAATTCATCTATGATGTGTTATATCAGGAATAAATTTTTCATAATGGTATATCATTTTAATTTTAATTTTATTAATTTTATGGGTCATACAATTTAGCATTACCAATGCTGCAGGGTTGCATTTGAAAATCTCTTTATAATTTGGGTTTGTTTTTTGTATAATCCTTATTTTAGAGAATTGATTTATATGTATAAAAAAATTTCATTATAATTTCTTATTATAAGTTTATTTGTAATATTTATAATGTTATCGTAACATGTTATCCTCTTTAGTACTTAATATGTCTGTGAAATGTTTTCATGAAAAATAAAATTTATTTCTCTTTTCCTTTGAAATCCATTTTTCATCAAAGATACATTATTTTGAAAATTGTTCTAAAGTAAATTTATAATGTTTTCCAAATATATTGATAAATTTTTTCTCCTTGATTTAATTTTTTCCAAAATAAATATTGAAAAAAAATTATTGTTGTTTTCAAAATAAGGAACATTTTTCTTTTACCAAACATTTGAAAGGAATTATTATTTTAAGATGTTCATGATGATAAAAAATTTCATCTTTATTCACTGTGAAAATGTTATTTTCTCCAATAATGTATTTAATAATATTTTAATTATAATTCCGTTCATCAATGACATAAACCCTTTATTATATATATGATCTAAGGGTGATATTATATATTTATATAATCATTAATCATTATTTAGATGTTTTATGATCAATTTGACTATGTATGTGAAATTTTATTATTATTCAACATATTTATATGGATTTTTTAGGATTAGGATTATTTAATTCGGATATGAATTAAATATATTTTTTAGTTTTTCAAAAAAAAATGTTTATATTGATCATGATTCATCCATTTTGCATGTTGAATATATTATTCTTTGCATATGATCTATGGGGTGAAGTTATAGATATCCCCTCGATGCATCGATAGGTCTCAAGAGACAAATAAGTTGGACAAATTAGATGGGTTCCAACCAATATATGTAAACTATCTTCTAATAGTTTTAGTTTTATAGATGTATAAATTCCATTATTATGAGATAAGTTATTAATTTACAGGTTATTATAAAATAATCTATAATATCCATTGATTATTTTGAAGATCATATTTTTATTTATACGGAACAATTTTATTATAATTTATTCATGAAATATTATGGTCAAGATATTTTTTAAAAGAGATATATATCTATTATTTAAATTTATATATTGAGTATGATTTATTAATGATAAAATCCTCTATAAGCATACCCTTCCCAAGCAACTGTGTTCACACATTTCTTATATTTTATTTACCAATTATAAGAGGAAGTGTTTTTTGATTGATGTGTTAGGAAACAAAATGAGGAATAATATCGTAATCAATGAAAAAGCATTTTTTATTTTATTTAAATAATATGTTAAATTAATTTATTTAAATTTTTTTCCAAGAAAATTAAAACATTATATCTTGCTGGATTTGATAACTAGTATAGTGTTAAAATTTAATAATGTAGACACCTTATTCGGGTAACCAAGGTTTTGGTTGGCATATTCAAAATATATTATCATCATACAATTTTAACAAAAAATAATTATAAAAATATTTTTTTATTAATTTTTGATCCATTAATGATTCGTTTCCATTCACTTATAAAAAATATAACATTAATTGAGTGTGTGTACAGACTATGTTATTCATGAAGAATAATTTTTTAGATTTTTTATAATTTTTTATTTCTTAAAAAAATATCATAAAATCAAGTTAAATAAATTAATTCTTTAATATTATTTCAATATTATTTTTCAATAATGTAATCATATCTATATAATCACATACTTAACCATATTCATTAATAATGTTTAAACATGTTCAGGTAAATATCAGTTTAATCACATATATGAATGATTCTATAAATAGCTATCATGAATGACTATGGGAAAATAAATACAAATATTATTATAATATATAATGAAATTCCCATTTTCTACTTTTTTGATAATATTATATTTTATATTGTACTTTTTATTAACATATAATTTTTTCAATAAAATCAATGAAATAAGCTAACAACGATTCCATTTTCAAAAAATATAACTAAAACACCACTGAAATGAGATAATAAGTATTGAATCTATGTAATTTTTATCTTATAGTATTATATGTAATATATGATCACATAAATGATTTGTTATTCATATTAACATTAATAATGTTTCACAAGTTTTTTATAAAATTAAAACCAATGTTGAAAAGATGTTAATAAAACCTTATTCGTGAATTGAATTTTTAATAATTAAGAGTATACAAATATATATATAAGAATATAGTTATGAAATAATAGATTTGAATCATTGTCATTATTTTAAATCATTTTAAAAAATTATGATCAAATTCATGTGTAAATGTAAGGGAAATGGTAACTCAAAATCCATTCTTTGAGATATACAATGTCATTTTGTACATTGATTTCTATGATATTCATTTTAAATGGTTTATTTTTTAAAATTATATGAAATAGTGTTTTTAATTCAAATCCTCTATTATTTTATTTCTTTTATCTTGTTTTTAAAAATTTAGTGGGGATATTTTTAATGGAGATATATAAAAATTACATTTTCATTAATGATTTTAATTTATTTTCAATAATTATATATTTTGATTCTTTTTTTAATCTCTTTTCCAAAAATATCTACCACCAATGATTTTACATTTCAATTTTTTAATTACCATTCCTATATTTATAACTGATTATTTTTGGGTGATCATGTTTTTGATGTCATCTACTGTATATCATGTCATTATATAATGTTAAAAAATCATTATTCATTCCATGGGTTCTTTGTGAAAAGAAAAATAGTTCTATTTTTAAATTTTAAGAAGTAATTTTTTTCATGGATCTTTATAAAATGTCACTTACTTCCATATATATGTTTATGAAACCCATTATTTTTAAAATAGATTCATTATAATAATTTTAATTGATTTTATGTAGACAACATATTTATGGATAATGATAAGTGGGGTCATATATCACCATTAACTGCATTGGTTTATGATTATATCTCATGATATTGTAAAATGTATATGTAATGATATTGATCCAACATGCATGGGAATGATATCTTTTCATATATCTTATGGCATGGACAATATAACACATTCACAATATTGTGGTAATAATGAGTTTTACCACACATTTTTCCCATGAAATGTGTTTGTGAAATAATTCCATGTTGATCATCATGTTATTAAAAATATATAAGATACATTTCATATCCCTATAATCTATTGTGCTCATGATTTATCCTTGTTTTTTATGTATTCCACGCTTTTCTCTCATGCACCCATTTTTTGTGAATTTTCAGATCTGATTTTATCATTATTATATCATTTATCCATCCATACTAATTTTTTATGATATATGATTATCAAAATAGATTTTTATTTTCTTTTGATATATTTTCATCATTTATTATTATATTTGTGACTTTACCTTATTATCCTACATGTTATGATATGGACCCCCTTGATAAGTATATGAGATCACCCAATTTTTATGTTTCAAATCTCTATATCATGAAGATGATTATATCATGTGAGATGTATAAAATGGGATCTAATGGAGATGAATTATTTATAAAAATGAATGTGTTATTAAAAAGTTTTTATTTTGGTTGTGTGCATGAAAATATGGGTTCTTATGTTTAGATTGAGTGTCTATTTAGAGATGTATGATTTTAATCTTGTGATTAATGTGTTAATTATGTCAGGATTATCATGGTAATAATTGACTTTCTAAATAATCCCTTATCTTTTTGAACAAAACCTCATATCATTATATTCATGGATGATCTATGGATTCTGAAATGATCTAACAAAATTTATTATTAATTTTTTGTGAAATTGGGGGGTCATTCATGATCTTTATTAATTGTTATAGGTTTTTCTATATTTGTTGAGGTATGTTTCTTAAATCACTCTTATTATTTTAAGGATGAATAATTGAAAATATTTATTCATTATATTTAATTCATGGATTATTCATTGATCGATACTAGCCCATTAACCCTTAGATAGAGGATTATTTATTGTGTGTTAATCTATCAAATTATTATTTTAGATGATTTAATAATGAAATTTATATCAATTTAAATGTTTAAATCTTGTTTAATATTAATTTTACTTTTAATTTTTTCAATAATTTTTTCAATTATATTTATTTGGAAGACATGTAGTGTTTGTGATGAATATCTTGTAAATATATTATCTTATAATGTTTTTTCCAATAAAAAGTATTTTCAATTAAAATTTATGGCATTAAGAGTGGCATGATGAATATTTATTGATAAATTGATCCATGAAATGTTTTATGAGTTTTGAAATGATATGAGTTGTTTTGAAAGTCTTTAAATTGGATGAAAACCATATAATATTGGATTCTTAAATGAAACATGATATTTTAAAACATTAACATGGGTCCAATAGATATTTTGTTTTGAAATGTTTTTCAAATGAAATTATAGAAATTCCCAATGTATTTTTAAATTTCTTTAAGTACATGAGTTCCAAGGTAGTTTTGTGGGAATGATAAATGTTAGTCTTTTAATAGCACATCCTGGTGATTGAAGGATTATGAAAAAAAATATATGGTACAGTAAGGGAGTTCATTACATGGTGTGTTTATCAATTTTCCCTTGGATTGAGATCACAAAATGTGTTCATAAAAATAGTTATATATCACTGTTATTTTTTACAATCATTTTAAAAACCTATCCATGTGTCTCTTAACCAATGTTCATTGATTATTGGTGAATTATTATGAAATTATTAATATATTAGAATATTTATGAAATTGTTTATTTATTATTGTTTTGATAGAAATAAACATTCATTCATTTTTCAAAGGAAATTCACGGACAAATATATTTTAAAATAACAATTGAATTTGTTTGAAATGATTTTTTTTAATGATTATAGAAATTATTACCCTGACATGTTTTATTTCAAATATAGTATATTTTATTTATTTTATATAGAAACACATATGAAATAATTGGTTTATTTCTATTGGAAAAATGTTTTTTGAACTCTATTATTTCTTTTGGGAGTTTGAATACTATTTTATCTAGGTCTAGTGAATGTAAAATCACCACATAGAGGTGGTGAATATTCAGGATTAGAGAGGCCATTACAATTAGTTGCGACTATTGGTAAATTTATCTATCACCCAATGTTACCTATCTCTTGAGCAGTTTTTGGCATGTTGAATGATATTTGACTCTAATCAGATATTATGACATGGTGAATTTTTCTTTTTCTTAAATGATTTCCTACTGATTTCTTTTAAAGAACAAGAACTAGTCACCATCACATAGTGATATGTAACACCCTATGGGTCATGTCAGAATTAGTTTAGGTTTAAATATCTCTAGTTATCTATATAGATTCTGGAATATTTATTATCAAATTAGGACGCTTATATTATTAGGTATATGTATAATGATAGGGTTGACTTGGTAGACTGGAGGCATTGTAGTTTGGAAGTAATTGGATGTTTAAAAGTAATTTCATGTCCATATATCGCCTTATTGAGCCTAAAGTAACAATGTAGTGTTAGGAAAATGATTCTTTTATTTATTTTTTTAATTTCATTCCATACTTTTCCAATGATTTGATATTGGATTTTGGATATGAAGATGAGTTTTTATGGATATAGATGATGCTTGATTGAATATTAACTGATGGTATCTATTTTTCTATTCATGTTCTATAGTATCATGTCCCTAAGAGTATTATTACCTAGTATTCAAGAGGGGTATGTTGATGGAACCCAATAAATATACCCTATATTTGATTACATTCTTCTTAAAGATGTTATTTATACAGTTATTGATTCAGTCCAAGGAGACACCCATATTCATGTTTTTAATCCATATGTACTACTTAAATGGGATGACTATTGAGATCATGATATGTAGTATCGGTATCTTAATACACTTTTTTACGGTATTTAATGGAACTCATGAGTTAGATTATTTTTTAAGAACGATTGAGTTACTCATTGAGTTTTATAGAGATGATAAATATTATTTCGATGAATTGTTTAAGCTCTAAATTAAGGAACCCACCATATGATGGTGGGTTTTTAATTTATTGGAAATGAATATTAATGTCTTTGAGTGTAAATAAATTTGATCTATTTTTTATGGATCATTTCTATATAGGTTCAACTGTATTGTATTTATACATGTAATTTAGCAACCTTCGACATAGTGATATGAAATCGACTCAAAATTCCCGACAATTATATGTACATGATTTGTACTTATATATGGTCATTTTTAATGAGAATGAAAAGGTCTATTGATTTTAAAAATACATTAATAAGATATTAAATATTTATTCATTATATTGATGCATTCCACTTATGCTGATGCTTTTCATTGATATCTAATGGAAGAAATCAAATTGCTAGAATAAATAGTTTGATGGGAATCCACCTATTCTCTACTTGAAGTTTAAATGGATCCATACCAAGATTAATAATGGGGACATGTCTCGGGGTGAAAATAATACCAATGGATCCCTAAATTCGAATTTCTCTAAGTTAAATTTTGTGTCAGCTTATGTCCCATGGACTTGCTTCTAATAAATAAAATTTGGTACATGAAGCACACATGAATATAGATTTTCTGTGGTGTATTTGTATTCTTCAATACAAAATGAGTGTTATCCACTAATATCATGAATAATGAATCATCACGAATTTGATGATTCTCTAGGGGAAACAATTTTTGGGAACGTGATAGTGAAATGATCCATTCTTGTTTCATAATATTTTGTAACCAAATTTTTTTGATGTTGCATCCGGTCATTCTTTTGAATCTACAAGTAATATCGACTTTTTGAATGTTTCTATGTTGAATTTTCCATATTTATTAAAAAAATCCTACGATTTTTAGGATAAATAGTGTTAAGGATCTTTTGTTCCATTACTGTACATTCTCTTTATCTGAGATCGATTTATTCTAGGTATTTTTAGTTCATGATATATATCCTACTGATGTTATTAATAGAATGACCAATTTTTTTCTAATAAATATAGAATTTATTACTATCATCAGTGGGTCTCCATTAATATCGCTACTGGGGAACCACATATTTTCACATAGAATATGACTCAAGTCCTAGATAAGATGAACATCCTATTTACAATATGGGTATGATGTTATACATGAATGATTATAAAATTAACTACTAATACTAATTTGGTGATCTCCCACAAGTGGATATTTTGTTTCTTTTTATTCTTAATTTGACTTTTTCTATCCAAAAAATGGGAGGGTTATGTGGACATCTATATAAAAATGTTGCAATTTACTCATGTAGTATCCATTTATTCTTTTCAAATTGCACCAAGGGAACTGAATGTGTAAAATACTATGTCGGATATCTTGATTCTGAATGGCTTCATTAAACCTATGATGTCACATTGGGAAGCACAAGTTGTTATTATAAAAAATTCCAATAAAACCCTTTTATTGTGCATTTATTAACAAAATCACAAAAATCATTTGATAAATAATAAGTACATATTTCCACGTGTTAAAAAAAATTAATCTCTTGAAAGGGTTGATGTGGTTAAGTATGAATGATCTTTTTTTAGATACCAACAACATAGTTTCCTGCAATTTAACAACAAAACAACCTATATATGTCTAATGTAAGACAATATTAAATATCTTTTCATGCAATTTGGTCTCATAAATTAAAATTATATTTTTCTTTTTTAAGAAAATAGATTTTTCACCAGTATCATGGATTTTTTTGTGGTATTCATAAATGAAATCTAGGTTTTCTCAAAAAATGGGGATGATTTATGTCATTTGAGATTAGTCTTAGTTAACATAATAAACCACCAACATTACACCATCATATCAAAGTAATAATTTTTTATTCAATAAGTGGTGTTCTTGAGGAATATGGTCCTAGGACATGATCTCATAGTTATTCATAAAATGCTAAAAGAATTAATGTCATGGGAAAAACCAATAAATATTTTTAAGATTACAAGCATCGTTGGATTTGAAGGATATTACAATCCATTCATAAAATATACCTCCAAGATATCTTCACTATATTTCCAATATAACATTTAAATAAGTAAAATTCTATTGGGATTAAAAATTTCGGGCATCCATTGATGAGACCACATATAGTTTAAATTTAAATACAGTAATGACTCATCTATGGGCTGGGTAGGACTATGTGGTATTCTATGATACAATAAGATAAAGTTTAAAATTCATTATCATGAATTGTGATCAATTTTTTTATTGGATCTCATTTTCTAGGGTTTTATACGAAGAACAACCCCACATATGATCTTGAAATCTTAGTTGTGTTTCAATCTCTTTATAGTTTTTGGATAAACATTCACTTTTTACAATGATAATAAAATATTGAGTGAAATATATTTCTGAAAATAATTTGAATCTTGAATGTAGTAAAATTATTTATTTCCTACTATCTATTGAATTTTAAATTATATACACTTTTGTAAACTGTGACATTTATACTAATTATTTATGATGGAAACTTTATTAACGAGACGTGATGCAATTATAAGGTGAGAAAAATCTGATAGATTTCACAAGTCCTCTGAATTTGGTAGTCTAGGATGATGAGGCTAAGGATGTTTTTAATAGATTAAAATTGAAATCAGCTATCCAAGAAATTATTTTGATGAAATATATTTTTATATTTAGTTTTAATGAAATAAGTACCTTTTATGTTGTATAGAGATTATCAAAGAATGTTTATTTTCCATATAGGGAAGTCATTACATCAGGAAGTGGTATTTGGAAACTATTCTTCTGATGATGTATATATGAGAGATATATCAGAAATTCTAGTAGAATGTACACCTTGGAATAGGGAATATGTTTTATTATTTGAGGCATCAATTTCATTGTGAGGTAATGGAAATAGAAATTTCATATTTTCCCCCATTTTTATACAAATAAGTAAATAAAATGATGATCATCAGATGTTTTCAGGTTTTCATTATCTCCATTTTCGGTTGACATTTATATGGGATGAGATCTATATTAGCCTTGTTATTTAGTTACCATATGTAACTCATGAAATAAATGTAATATTATTAGTTATCGGTACATTAAACCACTCATCATACTACATTCCCATTATTGATAAACTAATTTTTATAAATTTGTATATTTTTATGTGTTAGAGATCATCAGATTAAACAAATATCAATCATACATTATTTCTAGTAGTGATCCCTAGTTTACATATCATTTTACGATAGTATTATATGAGGTTATGGGATACTAGCTAATATTGAGTATTTTATACAATCCTCAATCATATTTTTAAATAAAATATGATTTGAAGATTCTAGATGACATGATTTGTGCTTATTTCCTTGTCTCTTGACTAGTGTGGGATTTACATTTAGGAATAGTTGATTTTACATATAATAATATATAATAGTTTCCAATTAAAATATTATCATTTAACACCTCCTGTTATAAGACTCATAAATATCCAATGTTTTGGTTAGAGATTGGTGAATCTTCTGTAGTGGGACCATGTTTGTACTATGATATGATGATTATTATTATATTAATTCGATAGAGGATGATGACAATAGATAACTAGTATAAATATTGTTTTTATCTACAATTATTTCCCTTGGCTTTCTCAATGGTTGAATTAGTGTTCTTGAATTTTTTAGATTGGTTGGGACTCCACTGGCATCGAAAAATTACTGAATTTGACACTTATATACATAGAAAAATTTGAATATTTTTATTTTATAGGGAATGTGGATTACCATTTTTTTATATCTGATGATCATGGAACATGTCATTTATCATTTTTCATAGAATAAAATTCATCTTACTAACCCCTATTATAATTTAAATTATGAGGACCTTGATATGGATCTCAATTTGACTATGGCTAAGAAACTGACTCAGAATATTGATTCAAAAAATGGTTATCAATAGATGTCCAATACATTGGTTTATGTTCTATGGAAACATGATTTTGTATCCCATTATTCATGGGATCATTATTTTATGATTAGAAATATGTGGTCTAATCTCTTTTTGGACCAAGATTCTTCATCGACATTCTAGGTGAAAAACATTTATTGTGGGGTGAAATGTAATAACATGATCCCTTATTTTAGGTAGAGACATATATTTCTTTTGATCCTTATTTTTCATATTTTTCTAATGTTATTTTCTTGAGGAAAATTGTTAATTTTAATATGTGTATAGGCCTACGAATTTTTAGCACATAATTACTAAAAATTTGAATTTCTACCTAAGAAACCATGCAATATGTGCTGATGTTGTAGGGGAAGTTGAATGTTTGCACGTGGTTAGTGAAAACTATATTGCCTATCCTAAAATCGATAAAGCATGGTATTGTCTGTTAATTCATAGGTATCACATAGTTTATTAAGAAATGCATTAAATGTCAAGATGATGTCAAATGGTTGGCACATCATTTTCCAAACCATGCAGCCAAACCTTATGAGGGATATTAATTTAAAATATATATATTTTTGAACACAAATTCTATATGAAATATATCTTTTATCTTCCAGTGGTTTAGGATGTCAACCATGGTGACACCACTTTCCTTTTATGGGTGATAATATTACTCATATGAAAGGTTTTGGATGGATTTTGGGGAATTGGATTGGGATTCTCAAAGATGTGAAACTATTTTATGTCATTATTTACTAAGAATTTTTCTTTACCCTTCTATTCTTGAATAGAGCCTTCAACGTAGGTTGTTAATGTAAGAGTTTTGGTTTTTTTCATGATCTTATTGGATATAATATAGATCTATCATGGAATTTGGGTTTTATTTTTGAATCATTATTTTTTTTCTATGTTATTTTGGAATTGTTATGGTATGTCTTTTCTCTATATCTTATTGTATTATAGTTGATAAATTAGAAATTATTATTTCTAAATTTTCATTCTAAGAATATTCCCTAATCAAATGTAGTACTTTTAAAATAAGTGATAGGATCTCATGTGGTGTCTTTACTGATTCAATAATTGGGTATGGTTGTTATGTAAGGTAGTTTCTATAATTTTAAGACATTAATGATTGTCTATATATAATTGGATATCTAAATATTTTGAAATATTGATATGAGTTTCTTGATTAATTATTATGAAATGAGATGTGGTTGTGTGTGTTTATCCTATTAGGTATGGATATTCAGATAAACCATTAATTTTATGAAATATAATGGGTAAAAAAATATTATTTGAAGAGATACATGAGGTACATGTCTTGTAAAAATAAATAATTCAATTAATAATAAATTTCAAATGAAATATATTGTCCTGAAATGAAATAGTTTTGTTGAAAAATATTTTACGTTGGTTTTTGAAATTAAATGGAATGTCTTGAAACTAAAACTTGTGGAAAATATAAATGAACAATTAAAATGATTTCATATTTATTGAAATGAATGAAATCTCCATTTTTGTTTAATTTCAACAATTAACAAAGAGGCATTGCTAGTTTGGTGTGAATAACTGATGCTTGGAATATATTACCTCCATGAAATGAATTGTAGATGAAATTTCAATAAAGTCTATAATGCGGGAAGAGATATTATTTTTTTTGTTGTAATCCCTACACTTCCAGGATTGTGATTTTGGAACACGAGCACAATTGGAGTCACAATTCACTATGATGTTTGAGATCCTCTATTCAAACCTAACCATATATCATATAAGAGTGATTTTATAACTAAAAATGTATTCATGAGAATGATTAATATTAACCATTATTTATGAAATTATTCATTCAAGCTATTTTTTCATATATATACTTATTTATTTCTATATTTATGGAATTTTTCTTTTCACCATTTTTATATTCACTTTTAAATTTATCTAAAAATAATTTGTTTATGAGTTATAAATAGATTACATTGACATGCATTATTTGAAACTATGAATATTTGGTGTATTTGATATTGAAATTCATAATTATTTAATTATAGAGTCATATTGGGATATCATTCTTATACACTACATTTTATTTTGCAGTTTTTATACATTCATATTATATGTCTTGGTAATGTAAAAGCATCGCATGGTTGTGGTGAATGTTCTAAAAATAGTAATTCCCTCAGAGATGATGGTGACTAGAAGATCATATCAGACACTTATTTTATCTAGGCCATGTGATGTTATATTTTCAATTTTATTTTGATTTATTTGGTTGGAATTAAATTTTTGGACTTGTATATATACTCTTATGGTACCTTTCTCTTGATGGCTATTTTTAATTTTTTATTTATTATTTCATGTCCTCAAATTATATTTTAAGAGTTATTCTTATGGAAAATTAATTCCCTTCATTGATTCTCAGTCCCATGAGATATAAATGACCCTTTGGGGATTAGGAATTCACCTTGAGCTATGATTTGATTTATTTATATTCCATTTTCCAAGTTATCTAGGTTTTGTCATTACACTACAAAATATAAAGATAATATACTTTTAGTTGAATATTTTTAAGTTTATAATCTTTCATGTCATGGATATACATTTATGAATGATATAATCAAACTTGGGTTCTAAGAGTTTAATCATATATTTTAAAATATAATAATTTAGTAAATCTTATTTATCAATTCTTCTGTTTAAATATCACTGTGTAATTTCAGTGTACATAATATTTGGTAAATATTTAAACTAAATAATAATATTAATGTGTGGATCTAAAATAATTTATGAATCAAAATGGATTAATTGATTTGAAAATTAATATGATATGGTTATTACATAATAAAGGGAATTTTTAAGGGTCATCAGATGATATGTAAAATTCATTCGAAACATAATGTTACCACATTACAGTATTTCCAATTTTAATGGAAGGTGTAAACATAATTTTTAATAAAATATTAATTCAGACTCCAAAATCGGAAGACTCTAAAATAATTAAATTTTTTATTAAATTATATTGAAAATATCTTTTGACATCAATAGTTAAACGAAATATTCTTGAATAACCCAGATACTGAAGAAGTGATAAAGGAAGGGATTGATAAATATAAAGAAATAAAAAATATTCATAAGTAGGAATGGTGCAAATATTATAAAATAAAAGATTTTCAGTTTATTACATTAAGGTATAGGAGGTTGTTTCTATCCACTATAGTAGAAAATATTTTATGAGATGAAATCCTTAAATCACATAATGAAATGGGATTTTAATATATTTGGAAATAATTTTTAATTTTTATTATATTGGAAAAAATTATATAAATAAAAATTCGAATTAATTGAGTTATAAATACTATTTTTAGCTTATTCTTTAAGATAAATAAAAAATTCTTATATTCATAAATCTGAAATGCATAAATTATTTTCTCCCTTATTATAAATATAATTTAATATTTTTAAATTAAATTATTTTAAGATTTTATTGTGTAAGTTTGATTATTTATTAATACATAGAGTATTTATTTAAATAATATTTTAATGATATGAATATTTGAGAATATTAATTTAAATAGATAATGGTTTTTCTAATAATTTTTTTTGGGGATTTTGGGAAATAAAGGATTGGTATGTAACTATTTTTAAATTATAGAATTAATACGTGATGATTTTTTTAAAATATAATAAATATTCCTTAATACCATATTCATATATAATGTATTAATTTTTTTTGAATTTAAATCTCTCATTAATATCCATATATGAATATACATGATTTTACTAAAACATATTTTGGACTATGGCCTATTTATAGATCCTGAATGATTGATTGTGCTACCATTACAATGATATAATCCTTTCTAAATAATATATGTATCATATAATATTTCATGAATCCATTACATGAAATGTTTTAATTTATATAATAGATTAGATCGTTATCGATATTTATAAAATATTATAATAATTTCTTTCATGCATTGTTAAAAATATAAAAAATTAATGATATTTAAATATAATCTAACTGAGACATAATAATTTTATTGAATGTTTGTTTTATATAAAATTAATCATAAATTGTTTACAATGAAGGATCAAATAAATTAATTGAATATAAGTAACAGTGAGACTAATAATTTTAATGAAAATGAAATGATATTCAATTTATTCAATGTAAATATTATTTAATCCAATGGTAAGGGTTTGTCTGTTATGCTAATGGTAACCTGCTGATGAATTATCTCACATGTGTTCAGTACAATATAGATGATCCAAATGGTTAGATTTTGATATCTTATATGTGTTTAATGATATATATGTTTTGGTTTCCTATATACTAAAGAACATAAATAAATAGATATTACATATTTCAATATTCAAATTTGTTGAATGTATTTTTCATTAAAATAAAGAAATTTTATTTATGACATAATTGAGAGTATTTTTTATTAATATAGATACATAATTAGTAAATGATAAGGATATATGTAATCATAATGAAATATTTAAAACATAATACTAATTATTTTTTTAAATGTATTATAATTAACATATTTTTGTATTCAACAAATTAAGTAATTAATTTAATATTTAAAAAACTATTATCATTCTATAAATAAATATTTTAAAAGGCTAATTTCATAATATTAAAATATTTAATTATTAAATTATATTATATTTTTTATTAAAAAATAATATTTTTTTTAAATTGTACATCTGGAAAATATTTTATAAAAAATTTAATGTTATGAATAAAAAAATTTAAAGATATAACAATAGTTTTTACACACCAATTATTTGTTACATATTTACTAAATTATAATTCATTATACATGTTTTTTATCTTAATATTTAAAATAGATATTTATTTTCAATATTTTTTACTGGAAGAGACGAAAATCATTTTGCAATTTTATTAATTATAACATTATAAAAATTTTACAGTAATATCAATATAAATAGATGTAATATTTTTCTTCCTCATAATTTCTAGAAACTATTATCTTTTATGATGAATAATAATTTTTCATTAAAATTATATGATGAAATATATTTTCCATTTCAATGATGTTAAATGTATTACATGTTTTGGTTTTCTAATAATTATAATGTATCATTAAGAATAAAATTATTACAAAATATTTTTTGAATAATGTTTTTTTGAGAACATTATATTCTATATATAAGACATGGGGACATCTACAAAATTCAGTTATATATAATTAAAAATCATTTGATCACAAACCTTCTACCTATATAAATATTTCTATTGTGAAATATTACTAATGTTCTTTGTTAATTAAAAATATATAAGTGTTAATTAGACAGAAAAATAAATATGAAATTATTTATTTTTCATATCGAGTTGATAATTATCAATATTCCATAAATATTTTTCATGATTTAGTATGAAATTTAATTAATGTATTTATGATTATGTTGTAATGATAAATTTTGAAACCATTTAAAATTTATAGGTTTCTAAAAAAGTACATGATCATCATAAGAAAATTATTATTCCAGGTGAATTAAATTATAATAAAAAAATATATATCAACAGATAAATGTGAATCTTATAGATTATTATATAGTTCAATAACTCACTTTTCTAATTCTGTTTTAGTGTAATGGTCTTTCATAACAGATCAATTATTCCCTATTAGAAATGAATTTGTGAAATATATGTGATATAATTTTTAAAATACCACTCTAGTTTTTTATAATGAAATATATTATGTTATAGATTATTTAAATAAAACATTTATTTATATAATCAATTAAATATTATATTTAAATAATAATGTTTCAAAGTTTTAGTTTTTTATAAATTTGATGAAGTGAATTTAAAATAAAATTTAATAATTTATATAATCATATGTATAAATATTGAATTGTCTATTTTTTCTATATTGCTGAATTCATTAGTTATAATTTTTAAAATTACCTTCAAGACAAAAGGATTATATGGTTGAATGAGAAGAATTTTTTATAAAATTTAGAAAAATCCTAAATTTTTAAGATAAATTTTATAATTAATATAGTTTTTGATGAATATATATTATTCTTGATGTTATTTTTACTATTTTAATCTTGTAATATGTTTTTCTTTTGAAAATGACGTTGATGAAAAATTAGGAAAGCAACATAGTTGTGTTTAGACTCATATATTTGATGAATTTTTTTGACATCCGATGGAATATGGTTATTTCATTGGTTTGATTTAGATTTAACCTACCACCTATTTATAATATATTGTAGGATATAATTAAATTAAATTCAAAATGGAAAAGGGAAATAATTTTTTTTAAATATTAATGATCATTGTATGATAAACGATAGAAATATGTGAATCATTCAATCCTATAATGTGTTTGATTTATCCATAAAATGAAACACACATAGACAACATATAAACTTTCTATAGTGATAATTTAGTGGTGGCTGATTATAAAGAAACATAGTCTTATCCACGATGAATGCATTTATGATATACCATTTAATATTTAATTTCTAATTTTTTTAGTTCATTTAATAATTTTAATACTTCAGAAATATAATATAAATATTAAAAAATCGTAAAATAATTAAAATAACTTCATATTTGTGTCTAATATACAATATTAATGTTTTCCAGCACCATATGATTCCCTAATGTTTTGATAGTTTCTATATTCATTTAATAAATTGGAATAGAAATATAAAAGGGTGATTATAATATATTATAATAAAATAAAAAATTAGTTTTTACTATAATCTGGTATGAATCTTTTCGATATATATTATATTGTAGGACAATTGTACAATTTTATGTGCTTTATGTGGATTCTATATTACTTATATGAAGTAATGTTGTAAAATATAATCAATTTATGTACTTAATTTAAAGAGTCTCTTTAATGTAATTATTAGATATATAATTATACATACTTGTTGTAGATATAGGAAACAATTGATATAATAAAAATCTCTATCCATATTAAATTATAGATATTATATTATTTGTGAATAATATTTGTGAAGTGAAGACAAAAAAATTAAACCACACTGTTTCATAGTGTTAGTATTAGAAATAATTAATTAATATATATATATATATATAATTGAAATATGGTATTTATATAATATATAATTTTGAAATTGATTTAATCATGTTTCTAAAACATATTTATCACAAAATATCTATGTTTCACAACAAAAAGATATATTTTTTTGTGAAATCCAATTATGAATCAAAAAAATAACGTAGAACATATCATTAGTCACATAATATTTAACATGGATATATCTATTATTTATAGAGATGAGGAATACATCATTATATATAAAATCCATGATGATGTAATATAATTTTATGTTATATATTCATAGTGACATTCTATGATTATCTATATCATGATTGAGGTGATACAAGATTTATGTGATCAAAGAATAAAAAAATAAGTGAATTAAACATAAGATAATTATGTAGTGTTAAATTAAATGATATTCATGGATTAATAAGGCTGCATTAATAAGTTATAGAAACAAGGGAACTACCTTTAGTATTAAAACTGATTGAGTTGTGTTATGAATAAGTAAATTCTATTATGAATGTTATCAATAATTGTTCCCACCATAGAATGATATAAAATATTCCAAAATACCATCTGATAAGAGAAATCATATATGATGATAATTAAATTATTTTTTATTATTTAAAATGTACAATATTACATATTCATTCTATAATTTATACAGACATTGAAAAATAAAGGTCAATTCTAATCCATTTGAAACAACCCATTTCTATTGGTCTATATTATTTTATATAATTCTGTGGAAATTTTATATTTTGATTCTTTCAAAATTTTATTATGAATATATTTAGGTTTTTATTTTTTCATAGTTTTTTATAGTGAATTCATAATTAACAATCACCATATTGGAGTTCATGTTTATAAGGACATTCCCCAAATAAGTGACATATTTTTATTGACTATATTGTGTAGAAAACCATAAATAAAAAATAATAAAAGATGTTTCAATATTATTGTTGTTTGAGATTATTAAAATCATTCATGCTGAATATTTATTAGAAAAAATAATTTTAAATAAACATTAATGTAGGTGAAACCGTGTCATTGATTCATATCGGGTCCAAACTGATTTTTTATTTTCGCTGCATTATTTTTTGAGTCTCAAACGAATTTTTGGTTGTTTTCTATTATCACGAGGTTCCTAAAAGTGGTATTTTTTATTATTTCACATAGTTTAAGAAATAATGTGGGGTAACCTTCTAAGGGATTAGATATTTATTATTTTGAGTTTCACATTCTTTTTGAAATGATTAACAAAATATGCAAACAAACCATTAAAATATATAATATTTCAAAAAAACAAAACATGATTATACTCAATTTTCAATAATTTTATGTATCATTAACTTCATCCATGCTAGAATTTCATGATTAATGTAAATATATCTCTACACTTTAGTACATAACCATTCAATTTTTTTATCTATTCCATATTGGTTTAGATGTTAATATCAGATTTTGTTATTTTATTTTTATCTTCTATCCATATTCCATGGTTTCATTTTCCTCAATTAACTCACATGGATATATAGGATTAATTAATTGTTAGAGAAGGTGCTTATATTTTATTATTATAATTTAGGGGATCGATAAGTCATATTTATTTTTATTATTTGGCTTCCACAACAGAATTAGAATTGTCATGATGATTCGAGGTATGATTCATGATGAAATTATTTACATTTTTCATGATACAATATTTTCATGTTTTATAAATTCTTTTCCCTTTAATCATTATATATATTATACCACTTGAGGTATTGGGTAATATACTAATCAATTTTTGCAGCTTACATAAGGGACATCATATGGTTTTCTTGTTAATGTTTTCTAATTGTAATGTAAATTTGAATCAACTGTTTCTATAAATTCTATATATAATTTTTTTTTAAATTGATTTCATATAAAAGAAGTATTATATTCATTTTTACAATGAAAAAAAATATAATTTCATGGTTTTAGGTTATAGTTTGATAAAGGATTTTCCATTATATGATTTAAATTATTTTAAAAATTGAATATGTTTGTTTTAAGGGAGTACATTGTGTTGTATGGTATCTATGATAAATGTAAAAATTTTACAATTACTTAAAACAGATTTTTTTCAATGTCTTTTAAAATATATTATAATCTATTGTTAGTTTTAAATACTTTTATAAAACATAAAAATAGTTCCATGTGATTTATTTCAAACCATTATTTTGGAGCCTTAGGGTTTTATATGTCTTATGTTATATCATTCCTAGTTAAAGAATGCATTCAATTTTTATATTATGCATATAAATAAGATAAATAGTGATATTTCATGATATGGTTTCGAAGGTTTTTTTAGTATTATTTTTATTATTTTATTTATATAGGATGTTATTTTTTTCACTTAATTGATATTTTTCCCTTCTGTGTCTCAGTTGAAAGACCATCTAATTATGTTCCTCATTTTATTTTGGTATAACACATCTAGTTTATGACCTAACCAAAAGTAAAAAAACAGAGTGATTAATTTTCTATTTTACTAAAATAACCTATCCAAGATATAATTATAATAATCCATTTAATGGTGGAATAAATAATTATAATTTGTATTTGTATTCAAGAATTATTTAGTTGTTTTCAAAAAAATATATTAAAATATTCTTATAATCAAAAAGGAAATTATTTTATTAAACTTATTTATTATTATATTTTATCTAAATTATTAATTGTAATATAATATAAATACATTTAAAATTTTGTATTTTATTTTTTAAATCAAAATTTAAAAAATATTTTACGATTGTTTTTTTATATGTTTGGAATGTATTAATGTTTTAAGGAATAGTGAAAATTACTAATTTTAAATGAAAATTATATTATATATTAAATTATTTTCAAGGTGATGTTATTTTTTGGATTAGTTTCAAATTTTAAATATTTAATTATATTTGATAAAATAAAATAATGGTTTTCTAATTTTAATTGTACATTAATTTATTATAATAAAATTTTATTTTTTAAAATGGAATTTTTCTAAACAATATTTTTCGTTATTATTTTTGGTGTTAACTAAAAATCAAATACTTCTACTAATATTATTTTAATTTATAAAAAATTTATTATATTTTTGGATTAATAAGGACCAAATTTACTTAAAATACCTCTTTTTGGAACATATTTATATTAACCATAATAACTTCTAGTATCATTGTAATATGTAAATCAAGTATATTATGTTAAATTGAAAAATATAAGAGTCACCAAAGTCCATAAAAACATAATACATATTATTTAATGATTATATGATTACCATAATTATAAAATTTTCAAATATATATCATTTTGGTGAATCATTTATGAGATTATTACCTTTATAGTATTTAATATTAAAAAATGTCAATCATGTCACTATCATGTTTTTAAAAAGTGTAATTTCTTAAATATGTTGTTACCTAGAGGATATTTTCAACTATATATATATTAATTTGATATATCAAAGACTAATATTAATTGTTGTAATTTTTTTAACATTTTATATTAAGACATATTTTCATTCAATGAATACTCAATTTTGACACAATAATTATTCAAATAATTAAAAAATCAAATAAATAATATTAAAAAAGTAAATGAATTATAATTTAATATATTTAATTTAATTCGCTGATTTTATAGATTACTTGACATGTTTTTTTAAAAATATCTTTTTAAATTATATATTTAATATTGGTATTATTAATGTCAAATTAAATAATCGTTCTAAAAATTGACATTATAGGTATTTTGTAATGAATAATATTTTATTTCATTATATAAAAAGTCCTAACATATTAAATTACATAAATATATTATTATGAAGATTAAAATATCATCTAGTTTCCATTAATGGGTATTTTATAATTATATAGTAAATATATCAGCCCTAAAATTGTAAAAATTCATGAAGTTGTGGTAAGAGTAAGTGGAATTAAATACGGGATAAAACCAATAGATAAGGGTAGAAATATATTCATGCATTTCTATATTTTAATTTAATTAGTGGATTACATCCCATAATCATATATCATTAAAAATAAAAAATATTTTCTCAATTTGTAATTCAAAATTAATTCATATTAATTTAATATTTTTCGAAATTATAAGAGTTACCCACCCCTCTATTATAAAATGGTACCTCTCCTTCACATTTTGTCACACAAAAACAATTTTGGTTCATCAAATAAAAAACAATGACCATATTATAAATAATCCCAATATTATAGAGGTTTTATTTTATAAATAATTTCTATCATATTTGTATTACATTGTAAATTAAAAGAGGTTTTCCAAATAAGATTTATTGTTACTAACATCACATTTTTGTTTAGATTAATCTTCAACATCCAAAAGACATTATTAAACCATAATAAAATAATATATCAATTATATTATATATATAAAGATTCTATTATGTCAATTTCATGACCTATATCCATTTCCTCTTCCATCAACTCTGAAATGAATTCATCATTCATGTGTACAGTGGACTACCCCTCGTGAAAGGATGTAATTAATTTTCCATCACAATCTCTTGTAGATGGAATATAACTATGGAGTTAATGTTAATATGTAAAATTAATGACATATTTATAATTATTAAACGATTATTTATCTATATAATTATTACCTTTCCATGAAAAAAATTGAAAAAGTCGTTCATGTGTAGGTGTGGATTACCACCTCCATTAGGGATGAGAATCCTTTCCATCATCAAATAATATAGATTATATATATATATATATATTTAAAGATTTAAAATTTTATATGTTATATTATTATTATTATTATAAAAGGATTAAATTATATTTACTTTCATTTCATAATTATTATTCAAAAACGGACACATTACTAAGGAAAAAGTATGACCTACTGTCTCCAGGGTTATTACATTGTTAACTTTTAATGACCATATATAATTTCATGATATAAAAGATTATTTTATATAAAAATATGATATTTATTTCATGATTATTCTTATGGATATGATGGAATTAAGCCCTTTTGAATGTTTTCAATAAATTAGAGTGAAATTTGACCTATGTATTGAATATTGTCAAAACATTCAATATGAACATAAATGATTAAGGAATTATATAAACATGATATTAAAAAAACTTATGTAATAATTAAAACAAAAACGGTTTTTAAATAATTATAATATTTAAATAATTTTTCCTTATTTTCATAGTTAATGTACAGGATGATTCAGTATCATTGTAAGGGGCATTATTTTATTTTATTTAAATTCACAAAATACCTTATTTTCTTTATATATCCGTGTTTTTTAAAAAATAAATAATTTTTTTAATTTTTTTTAAATATTTTAAACCCATTTTTAAATTTTTTTTAAAATGTTTTTGAATAATTTATTAGTTTCCATGTGATTTGGTGAATTTTATGACAAAAAATTAATATATTTTTTTTAACATATAAGAAATGAGCATAATTTCCTTACATTGTGACTAATATTTTCATTAAAGTTATCATTGAATTCATATATAGTTATTTTCAAATAAATTTATTTCCATTTTATGCACTCAATATTCGTAAGAGATAATGTGAATATACTGTAATGGTTATTATTTGATTAACTATTATGGTTAATCTAATAGTATATGTGATTTTTAATCTATGGGAATAATAAGATAATAATTATGATGGTTTTAAAATTATTTTTGGTTGTTACTCTGATGATCCCACCTATTTTGAAAATATTTTATTTGTGTTTTCTTGTGATGTATATGTTTTCTCTGAGAATTTTATCCCTTACATAATTTTTTTATTACATAATCTCATAGAATAATGTGACAAAGTTATGTATGTTATGAATTTTTGTTTTTTCAACGGACTAGTAGTATAGTTTCTATAACTGTCACATAAAAATATTTTTGATTTCATATCACTTTTTAAAATGTTTTTCAAAGGTATTGAATGATAATTTTTCACAATAATCAGAAAAATGTAAAATTATTTAATATATTTCATGAAAATAAATCATTATTGTGTTATATTATTTTCAACGGAAAAAGGATACTGACTATTAGTTCCCACTTCTAAATTATTAGTTATATATGTTGTAGTTTTTCCTAATTATATATTACTACAATCATAAATAATTATTCATAATGAAAGAAATAGATTTATAGTCTAATGATAGTAAAATATTTAATTAATATGGTCGTGTCCTAATAGAAGGTATCATAGCAAGGTTTTATACAAATTTACTGATAATGAGGATTTCACATCTAGATTTTCTAAGAATTTTAGACCCCATAATGGGTTTAAAATATTAAGAGTTATTATAAGTTCAAATTCATATAAATACCATTTCTTGTTAAAAGTGCATGATTTATATGGGATTAATGATATTTATGAAATTTGATTTATAATGGGGAATAAATTATCTATAATGGATTTTATGGATAAAATGTTGCATAATACAGGAGAGTATCATATTTTCAAGTCTCGTTTTCTTTTTAACAAAAAATTATATATTTCATGTATTAATTATGTTATTATATATAGTTTACATAATGTTTATAATGGTGGAAGTAAAATTATCTATCCCAAATTTATTATCCCATATATATGATTTGATTACCATTATTTTTTCATATCTTGTTCAAATGATTTTTAAAGCTTTTTGGAGAATAAAATCATCTGTAATAAATTGTTTTACTTATCCAACTCATTTTCATTTGAAGGAAAATTTTATTTTTCATGGTATATTATTCATTTAACATAAAAATATTATCTCTATAAAATCTTTTGAAACATGAAATTCAACAAATCACATTACAATTTATTTTCTGGAAGACATGATTTTTATCAGAAGATTATGGGGATATTAATGAAATCATGATGTGTGGATTTATGGTATGAATATTTTTTTCTGTTATATGTATGAATATATTTTGGGTTGATTTTATTAATCATAGGAATATAAATCATATCATTTATTGCAGGATTTATTTACAAAGGAATTATTTGATTAATCATGATTATTTTTTTAAGAATGAAGTGAAATGAAATAGGTATTTCTTTAATGAGTATACAAAATTTTTATATAGTTTTACCTAATAAATATTATAGTAATAATGAAACACCTATATAATTTTTATATTATAGGATTTAGTTTAAATTTTTTTAAATCATATGTTTGTATGAATTGATTCCTTTGAACATAGGTGTCGTGAACGATAGTCATTTTTTTGGAGTCATTTACTGTGTTTTCATTAATTTTTGATGTTCATATAACCCTACATTTTATTATTGGAAGAATTTTATTTTAGAAAAAATGAAATTAAATATGGTTGACACCATTTTTAAGGTATTAAAACTCTTTAGGGATTATATGATCCTTGATATTGAGATAGTTATGGATTTTTCAACATTGTAACATATGTTTTTTTGAAAATTTATTTTGTAAAAAACATTATTTTGGTAACCATATATGATACTAATGGATATTAGTTTATAAAAAAATAATTAATTTTATTTTTAATGAATATATTTTCATAATTTGGATTTATAGTGAATATGGTAATTAATGTAAATTAGTATAATATAATAAAGATTGTGTGAATAGAAAAATTACATTTGGGTATGTGACAATAAGTGTGATTGATATTATTTAGAGAAAAATATTAAATTCAGCACATAATTATATGTTGTTGAATCCTTTGGATTCTTTAGTTTTTAGATTAGACTATATTATTTTTATTAATATTTAGGGTTGTTATTTGTTGAATTAACTATGTTAAATTTTTTATATTACTATGGAATTTTGGGGATTAAAAGTTTTTTTTCTTCATTTTATGGGATATTCATTTTGGGAATTATATTATAATTTGATAACCATTTTGCATATTGTTAATGACTATATAATGAATAAATATTTTATTTTTTGTGGATTTGTTTATTTGTTAAAGTTAAAAATATTGCTTATAGAATAAATATTCATCTTAAATACCCATCATTCAGATCAAAATATGATAATCTGTTTCAAATGTATTAATGGATGAAACCCCACTGGAATTGTATATATATTACCATATATTCGTAATCTAAAAATTAAAGTAATTACTCAATTATGGAAAATTTATTTTAGATTAGGAAAATCATTCTTTTATATTTCATACGAAAAAATGATTTCCCTTTTAACTAATAGCTTATTTATAATTTTCTAACTATTATCTTTATCATGGCCTTGTTTTATATCAAACTCCATCAGTATTGGTGATTTAATTTTTTTCATCTATATCCATTTCTTCAGTTTTCAAAAATGTTATCCTACTTGTAAAATTGTTGTGTTTTATTCCAGATGAAACATGTACCTTCCATTCAATCCTATCAAGAATATGATTTATTTTCCATATATAGGATGTGGTATTTCAATAAAATTATGTGGAAACGTAAAACCGTTTATTTTCATTCCAAAATTTAATTTTTAATAATGATATTTTAAAACAGGGGGATAATTTTATGACCAATGGAATTAATGAATAAATAATTCTAATAGATATTAATAATTGTGAATTATTTATTTATATTTATAAAAAATATTTTATATAATTATAAAATAAAAAATAAATAGTTTAATTTATCTCATTTTTTAATTTTTTTAATGATTAATTTTCATATTTTATAGTTTTTATTAGAAAAATTAGTTAAAATTTTAAATTTAGCATGTCAAAATAATCATAATATGAATTTTTGACATTTTTATGAAAATATTAATTTTTCAGTGAAAAAAAAGAATTATTTTATTTAAAACTATATTTTATGATAAATTATATTCAATTTAAAATTATTTTTCACAATTATACAATGTTTTAATTATTTTATTTTAATTTTATATAATATATATTTAATTTTTGAAATATATTTTATAATTTAATTTCTATAAAACCATTTTATATTTCCAAGAAAAATACATCTGTTACATTTTTAGATCAACATTAAATTCTCATTTCTACATATGTAAATTTAATTTCTAAAAAACTAATCCATATTTGTAATTAGGATGTCCATGTTTTGTAAATTGGTCTCTTTTATTTTTCACATTATGAATAGTAACCTCAATAATTCTATTGACCACAGTAATGGAAAATCGTGTAATTTTGGTTAAAATAAAAATAATAAGAATAATAAAAGTACCCAATCACATATCTATATATTATTTGATGGGTATATTTGGAACATAGTCATCAAAATATTTAATTTATGGAATTTTCAGGGCACATTAATGAGATTATGACCTTTCTATTATTTTATTTAAAAAAATTCAATAATGTTAATATTGTGGTTTTTAATAAGTGTAATATTTTAAAAATAGTGTTGTATAAAATTTATCTAGACTATAAATAGTAGGTTGGAATTTAAAAGAGTTACCTTCATTATATTAATTTATTTTTAATTTTAAGAGATGATATGAGTAACAAAAATCCATAGTCAATGTTGACATAGTAATTATTTAATTAATTGAAAAATCAGATAAGTGTTATTAAGAATACTTGCTTAAATATAATTTGTTACAATTAGTAAAACACAGAAATTCTATATATAGCTTTAAAAAATTTTAGATATATTAAAATAATTGGATCGTTTTATAAGTTTTCCTTGATCTTCTAATGTCAATGTCATGAATATTTCTTAAAATTAGAATTATGAATATTTTATAGTGAATTATATTTTATTAAATGAACCAAAATCCATAAAAATATAAAATTTGGTCAATTTAATATAATATATTTTAAAATGTATACCATAATCAATTTACCTATTGATTTTATTTTTATAGTTTTAATGTTTTCCCTCAAATTGTAAAAAACTATATTGGCACAGGTAAGAGTTAAATAGGTTAAATAGGGGTTTAACCCCAATAGAAAAATAATATATATAGTATAATGTTATATGATTTTTTATTGTCAATATGTAGATCCGTACACATATTTTCATCAAAATAAATCATTTTTTGTTCATATTAATATCAAAATTAATTTATATTAGTTAAATATGTTGAGAAATTCCAAGAGTGATCATCCCATCTCTTATAAAAGGGAACCCCTATTTCTCATTTCATCAAACATAAATACCATTTTAAATCATACAATTCCGTAAAAAACACTATAATATAATTCCTCCACAAATTTTAGATATATTTTATTTTTCAAAATAATAATCCTAGAGGTATAATGTTTTTGGAAAATGAAGTTTTCCAAAGAAGACGCAAAGTACGTATCTTCATGTTTTATATTTTTTTCTACCAACACTTCCAAAAAACCTTATTTAATAATTAAAAAAAGAATATAAAAATTCCTACATAGACATAGATTTTATAATGATATTATATTGACCAATATCTATCAACTATTTTGTAAAATGGGATAATAATTAATCCTTCATGTGTACACTGATCTATGAACTCACAAAATGATATATTTCATTTTTCATAACTATCTATCATGGATGGATTATAATTATGGACATAATTATTAATTATGATATTAATCACATATCTCGAAATAGTAAAATATTATATTTATTTTATTTTCTATCCTTTTCAAGAAAAGATGAAATAATAATTTCATTCATTTGTACTTGTGGACTACTATCCCCACAATATGATGTGATATATTTATCACCACCACATCCTATAAATGATATAAAAAATTAAATTTTAAGATGTTAAATGATATTTATGAAATTATGAAAATTATATATAGATAAAATAATAATTACCTACTATAAAAAATAATTATTTAATAATGGAATCATTACTCAAGCATATGTATGATCTATCATCTCAATGATTGGAATATAGTTATTTTTTCCTAACCATGTTTAATGGTTATATGTAGACATATAAATGATGTTAAAAAACGATAATATTTTATTTTTATTATTCTAGATTTTATGGAATGATAAGCAATTCGGTCATATTCATCCCACAGAGTTTACATTGGACTTATGCATGAAATATTATCCAAACATCAAATGTGAACATATATGATGATGAAATTGTATTTAACAATGTTTTAAAAATTTTATGTAATAATGAAAACTATATATTTTATTATGAATTTAAATATTAATAATAAATCTATTATTTTAGAAGATAAATAACGTACTTGATGAATTAGAGAAAATTTGAGGGAAATTTATTTAGAAATAAATTTCTTTAATGATTCCCTTAAAACAAAAATTTTCTTCCATATAAATATTTTATAAATATGATATAATGAAATTTTTTATTATAATAGTGTTGTTTTATATATTCATTTTTACCCATCTATTAGTTTTTATCTAAAAATTTGATAATTTTTTTATCAGTTTCCAAATCTGTTAGTTTTGGAATTTTATGATGAAGAATAAGGATGTAATTTTTTTAAATTATACAGAATGAGAGGCTTTATCCTTTACCATGAATAATTTATCTTTTAATTTTAATTTATAATTGTACTTTTTTATTTAAAATAGTTTTCCCCCTCTTTATATGTGAATTAAAAATAAGTTATTTCAAAATGAAATTGTATTTCCTGTATGAATGTTTTTATAAAGAAGGATTTCATAATTTGTGATATTGTTATGGTTCCTGTTAATTTCTATGATGGATGGTGGTTTTATTATAAACCTAGGATGGTTGTATACATTATATTTTTTTAATTAATTTGGTATGTAATTTTACCCTATGGTTATTAAATATATCAGATGGAGATAAAAGATTATGTTTCTCCTAAGAGATAAATGGAATATATTTTGATGGTTAATCCAAGATTTATGTTGATGGTTAATCCTTGATTAACAATATTGGTTAGTCTAGGGTTATGTTTTTATGTTAACCATTACAGTCTTCCATTAGTTTTTGTGATTGTTTCTCTATTTATGTCACAAACTTCTAAAATTGTTTATCAATGTTTTTATCAGTTTTAAAAGTTATCGTCGACATCTAAGTGTATGTATTTCTTATAAAATTTTTTTTTTCATAATCTGAATGAGTAATGTGATAACGTTATGTATATTATATATTTCAATATTTCCCCCCAAATATGTTGTTTATTCCTTTTGACTTACCATAATGAGTTTTTTGAAATCATCCAATGTTTTAAAGTGTTTTTCATTGGGAATTAGTAATGTGTAAGAACAATGATACAGTCATGATAAATTTTTTTAATGATATTTCATGAATACAAAACATTTTTTTAAATGATTTTTGTGTTAAAATTATTATTAAGTATTATATTCCACTTTAACGGTATGGGTATATCATTTATGAGTTATTGGTAGTTCTCAAATACCCTGAAAAATTGATATATGATAATTAAAGAAGACGAATTGCAGTATAATGTCAGTAGAATATGTAATTTATATTTTCTATTACTTTCAATAATGATCAATAATGTTTTGACATTCAATAGTGAAAAACTGGTTCTTATCATTAAGTAATTTTATTTGCGTATCAATGAAATTTTTAATTAATTGATAAACCCTATAGGCCTATAATGAGATTGTTCTATTATGATTGTTTGAAGGAATGGATCAATCATGTTAGTAGAAACTTATCCCATATCAGTTTCATATGTTCATGAAATAAAACATTCAAATCCATATGAATTTAATGGAATATTCCTAAAATATTATTAGTATTCAAATCTATTGAGATTATTATCAATCATCAATATGGGATGCAGATAAAGGAGTAATCTAATCATTTTTAGGGTCACTGTTTATTTCCCCATAATAATTATCTATTTACATCTAAAAGAATCATCGCCTTAAAAGATATTTTATTATAAACCTTATATATGTAGTACATGATTTGTTAATAGAATTTTATAAAAAAGTTGTTGAATAAGGAATTTTTTTCATCTAACATTCCAATTAGAAACACTTGGGAATTAGAGAAGTTGAATTCAGTGACCCCCATAGCCTACCTCCAATAAGTAATGGGTTAAAAAAGCGATGAGAAAAGTTTTCAAAAAAATTGAGTTGATTTACTTATTTAATTAAAATTCATTAAAATATAGAACTTATAAACTCTCCAAATATACCATGAATTATTTTATTATTTATAAAAACCCAATGTCACATATATTTCTCAGGTTATTAAAATAATAAAAATTATTCAATAATAAAATAAAATAACTTATAAATCATTAGAATCCATCTATGACTGTTGCAAAAATTACTAATCTATTCACATCTATTCAAAAAAATCATTGAATACAATGATGGGGTGAGTAGTGTGAAATAGATAGTATAATAATATTTTTATTTAATTCAATATCTAAACGAAATTCAATTTATGTTTTCAAATAAATGAAAAAATATATAAATAATTATTTTATGATTAATGTTAAAATACAAGTATTACTCAAATACTATTTATTCAAAAACAATCACCTATAGATATCATATCATATTACATAAAATATTTTACAAACTTTTAGAATAATAAATCATGATTTTAAAGGTTTTATAATAAAATAATAATCCCACTATATGACATCTATATTGAGTAAAAATTCTACATGATATGACATCCATAAAAAATTATATTTATTCATACCAACAATCCCTTATTTAACCCAACACCTATCATTAAATCATCACGTCCATACATCCCATACTACCTAGACATCATAAAAAAATCACTTCATGCACCGACATTATGAAATTCCATCATCCAATTAATCCATATCATCTCATCTGTTAATCCCATTAAGTCACTTCACCATATCTTTATGTCCCACATATCCACATCATCACATCCATGTATTCTATATAACCTCTCCATTTCTAACATTGAACTAGAAATTGAGATATTATATCCCAATAAATCACCTACTCCTTCATGTAATTACAACCAATGGATATGTAACCATGTTAACATTAACACCTTAGAAAAAAAATATAAAATTCATCTTTCATAACATTTAACCATTACAAGCTTATTTTGAAAATATATTCCTCGTAAATATATGTGAAATTACTAGATAAATCATAAAAACATTTCAACCATGAAGGAGGGTAAAAATAAAATAGAATATGAAATTAATCAATAGAATAATTTTATTCATTTATAATTTTATCTATAAAAAATAATCAAATTAAAATTACTTTGTATATTGAAAAAATATAACAAAAAAATCAACAAGTAACCAATTATAGATATAATATTAGAAACCATATGTAATTGAAAAAATAATTTAAAAAGATAAATAATATTAATATCAAATATTGAATAGGGAAACGAGTGATACCATTCAGGAATAAATTATTATCGTAATTATATTTTAATCACATCAAACATCAATAAACAATTTTATCTATTTAATTCATCAATATTCTAAATTATCCTTCATATGGAAATATTAATTATTAAATTATTTTAATTATTTTAATGAAATAATCCTTAAATTTTCTAGTTAACTATATCAGACATCAATAACTAAAACCATGTTTACAAACCTTTTCAAATTGAAAAAATTCTATTATATTAATTCGCATTCACTTTATAAAATAACACATTTTTAAATATCAAAAGTAAGAAGGTTTAAGGTATGTTTCATTTTTTTACTATTTTCATCATTAGTGATCTCAATATTTATTTTTATTTTTTAATCATTCCCCTTACATATTCATAGTTTTATAATTTTTGTATCACATATAATCATTCTTAAAATGTAAAATAGAATTAAAAGTATTAAATTGGGAAAAATCACAGTTAGATAATCATCCTCCCGATTTGATATTATTTTTCCATAAAACTATTTCAATAATATTCCTCATTTATTATTAATTTCAATATAATTTAAAAAAAACCCAATATCATTGATTAAAATGAAAGCATATAAGAATATTATAATATTCATAAGAAATAGTAATTTGAATGAAATACTTAAATTAATCATAAATTTAGGATTTAAATTATAGTAGAGCGTCTAATGACATCATCCACATGACCATTGAAGGGTATGAGAGAAGGGTATGATAAAAATTCCATTATGTAAATCACCAATAGTCCACATAAACCAAATATCTAATAAGCATCTATAGGATCAGGTATCAACATAAAATTAACATTGAGATATGATCCTTGATAAATTAATCATTTATATTATATTTAAATAATTTTTTCATAAGGATACATTGGTGTTATCAAATTAACTAAATAATGATATTTCACTTCACCCATTTTTAATGGATATAAGAAAATAGAATGATGATTATTCTAGTCATTATGTACTAGGGGAGATATTTTAAGGATCTAGGATTCAATAATATTGGTAATTCATGTTCATACCTCATAAAACACATTATATTTCTATATATATTATTATAGATATATTTTATCTCATAATGTGAATATATTTAATTCACAGCATTAGAGTAACAATTGTTGCTGACTATCTACATTACCTTTTGACCGCTTTCCAATATGTTTTTCTCACACACTCCTTAAATGTTATTTCATATTATCATATCTATTGAAATAATATTTTTTCTGATGTTTCTTTATAATCGCTTTTGTTTTTCTTACGGATTCTATAAATTATAAAATTGAATATGATATTTTTTATTAATCATTATTCTACCTCACCCAACAATGACATCTCCCCTCACGTAACAATTAATAAAAAATATATTGTGTAATTTATTGATTAATAATCCATGAATTGAATATTTTTCTTATTTTCTAAAATTTAGGAATACATTTTATATATTCATATCATTAACTGCCTCTTCTAAAAAAGGTAAAAAATCACTATTGTTTTAAGGAATGATATAACTTCATATAAATATTTAATAACACAATTTTAATAAAAAATATATTATGACATACATGTTTAAATATACATATTCTAATTTTCATTAATATTTTTGAAAATGTTTATTAATAGTTTTTAAATAAATTTAATTATTTCTATGACATTGTAAATATATAATACATTATTAATTAATTAAATAGATATTATGAAAATACATTGAATATTTAGTACAATTTTAACCCATAATATTATTATATCGTTGACTAAAAATACTTTTTAAGAAATAATTTGAAACCTAATAAATTAAAAACACATTTATAAAATTTGTATAATATAAATGTAATATTTTTTCTGACGTAGGTTTGTATATTCATGCATAATATATTCTGAAAAACGTATACACAAGACAATGGCAACATTTTCCAAGATATCAATTATTCATAAATGATTAAATTCAATAAATTATTATTAACTATGAAATTTAACATCTCCAAAAAATAAAAAACCGAAAAATGAAAAAGTTAAGGATGGGAAAAATATATAACTATATAATAGATATATTTCAATATAATCTCATATCTATTAATTAAAATTAAAAAAATTTAATGGAATATTCCTTATATTCATGAACCTACATCTTAATAGAAACAAAAACACATCAAAGAAAATATGTTTATAAATAATTACATAGTTAAGTAACCTTTTAACCCAAAAATGGTAAAAACGGTAAAACATCATGATTTTTTTTAAATTATTCATATTTCTTCCTGCCAACTCCTGACTGAAAAGTCCACTTTAATATTAGAAATCAAAACATGTAAATAAATTTTCAATCATATTTCAAATATTATTTCATAAATATTAATTCAAATAATGAATTCACAAGAATATAAAATTTAATAAATGATAATAACACTTTTAATTCACTTTATGTTCCTTAATTAATTACAATATATGGGGATCAAACATTAATATAATTTATATCTGGCCCACCAATGAGATTAATGTAGATCAGCCCTTCATATATAATGTCCAAAAATACAAATCATGAATAAAAAACTTGAAAAATATTTTAAACCCTTGAGAAAAAAACTTTATGACATAGAAATACCATTTTATTTTACAAATTGATTTAATGACCAAAACAATATTTTCAACGAAAAACCATTTTCAGTATCAAAATAAACAATAAATAAAAAATAATTTCATATAATAAAATATTTAAAATTTAAAAATACCTAGAATGTTAAAAATATTCACAGTGGGGGAAATGTTTTTTCAATGTGTACATTAATAATTAAAAATTCTCTATTCCTTTTATTAGTATATTTCATGTAAAACATATGAAATTGTTCATTCTAAAAACAATTGAAGAAATTGACAATATATTCTAAGAATTATATTATGGTTCTATAATTATCATAACATCATTAATATTGTATTAATCATTTAAATGAACTTATATTTATCATCAATGTGATGTGGTGCTGAAAATGGATCACATCCCTTCATGGAGGAGATAGTTCACATTTACGCATGAAAGACGTTACAATTTTATTTTTCAAATAAGGTTAAGAAATTAAATTGTATATTATTATTTAATAATGATAAATATTTATTAAATTTCATATATAATGAATAATTCCATCATTATAAAATTTTTTGGTAGATTGTGGTAGAAAATGAATTATATTAGTCAGACATGTAGTAGTTCTTTGTACACAAGAATGATAATTTTTTCTTATTTAATAGAAGTTTAGATGTATTTAGGTTATTATATTAATTATATAAAATATTAGAATAATATGGATGTTTTACATGTTATTTCATCATAGATTATGTAAATTTAGTGGAGTTCGATGAAGAAACAAAAAATAAACACTTAATGAAAAAACAATACATTTTCTCTGAAGAATAATTTTTTTCAAAACACCAATATAAAAATAAGGGTGTAGTTATTCTTAATACAGGGGATCCATAATGTGGTTTGAGATTCTTGTAAGTTTTTTGGGAAGATCCTAGATGAACCAAATTGGGTTTTAGGTGTGACGAAAATAGAAGAAAGTGTACCCGTTATATGAGGGGGCACAGCTAGAATTTAAAAAAATTTAAAATCAATATAAATTAGTTGTTTATTCTCAATGTCAGAAAAATTATTAATTTCTAATAGAGTTTGATTATTGGTATTAATAACTTTATCAAATAAAAATTATATATTTTTTGACTATTTTTTAATCATTATCTTTTAGAATTGACCCATATTTAACATTTTTAATTCTTACTATTATATAATGTAATTTATGCTTTGAGGGGTAATAAATTTACAATATAATTCAAAAAGTCAAATAAATGAATCGTTGATAATATTATGATAATTATATAAAACATTTGATGTAGTTTTAATTTTTTATTAATTTTATTTTATTTAATAAAATATTATTTATTTTAAAAATTCATTAGTGCCAATTTTGACAATATTCATTACATGACTTTTTAAAAATATCGTAAAAACATTTTATATTTTATTAAACTATAGAAAATTATTTTATGAATTTAATAATACAATATTTTATTTACTATAATTTTTTTAATATCATTTCACTGATATTTCTAATAATTAATCTATTATTGTAGCATCATTGTGTAATCCCTTAATTTAATTCTTTACCATTAAAGAAAAATAATAAATTATCTTAATGAATATAAAATTTTAGCTTTCCAAATATTATTTATAATAAAACATGTAAATTATATTACCCCATTATTAAAATATTTCACTTGTAAAAAAACATTACTAAATTTACTTTTCCTTGAATTAAATCCTATAAATGAATTAAAGTCATCCATGTGGAACAACAAGATCATAAAATCGGTGCATGAACGATTTTAAGAAACACTAAGTCATCTAATAAATATATGAGACATGTTAGGTTAATTTTTATGTGACATTTAATAATATTTTTACACTTAATTACCGGATATACCTTTAACCATGTCAAATAAATTAATAAATCTACTATTAAAAATGTCCAAATATAAAACAGTCTTAATTACTAGAATGATAACTTTTGTTTCAATATATGGAATCAATTTCAAAAAATCTATTTCACTGATAAAAAATTTTATTTACCCTCATATTATATAATTAATTTAAAATGTTATTCTTAAATAGGGTTTATGATTTAAATTTTCAATGTGGTATGGGATAACTTGAATGTTTAGTGATTTAATTTTAAATTATTATTATCTATGTAAATATTATTGATATTATTTTAAAATTTTAATTATATGGACAATAAATTATTATAATGTAAATTTTATATATATTTTTTAATTTCATTCAATGTTTTTCAAAATGAGTCATTTTAACTGTTTTATAGAAAAAAACTTACATATGAAAAAATGAATGTTCTATTCTTATTATACACAGAGACAAAGATTTCATGTTGCCAAGTCTATTATTTAATTTTTTTGGATTCATTTGTACAAATATATATTTTTATAAAGGAATTTCCCTCTTACCTTCTTTCTTGTTCTTCTATATTGAAAGTGGTTTTTAAAGAAAATCATATTTTTATATAATATTATTTCATATTGGATTAAATGAGTTTTTCGTAGGGTTTCAAAGTGAATGTATTTTATTAATGACATGGTATTTGAGAATTATAGGAAACAAGTGAGATTAAAAATTTTATCACATAGGGTGACCCAGATTATTCCAAGTAACCTTGATACAACATAATAAGGGATGGTCAAGATAGCGCTGGGTGAGTCTGTTATAGCTTAACAAGGGATGTGCCATTTAGCATTGTGGAAACTCATTAGATATTAACATGTGATGGACATGATTTCCCCATGTATGGTCCCTACATCATAACATGGGGTGGCCAACATAGAACTATATAAGCCCATAATAGCTTAATAGGATATCGACCATATGGTTATCTCAAGTCAAATTTTTTAGAAATAGTATTTTGTATATGATACATTAAGTATCATGAAGGATTTTTTATTACATTCAATGGGTTTTAAATTTTTCTTTTAGAAAAAACTAATCTTTGTTTAAAACAATTTATTATTTCTTATTATCAAAGAAAACTAGGAATAAGGTAAATGTTCTATGAGTTTTCCTTTTTTACTAAAATAATCATTTTTATTATTTTTATATCCCTTATTGAGATTTTTTGATCCTCCTATGTTTTTAAAATGTCAATCATACGATTTATGGTGTAATAGAGACAATGATGGATGAATAGAAAATTCTAGAGATTGATTATGAATGTAATCCTTATTTCAATTTAAGTGGTTACAATTGGTGGAAAAAATGGGTACTGAATGTAAGTTTCCACTTTTTATATATTGGTTTACTATGTAAGATATTTTTTTAATTCACTTATACCATATACTAAAAATATAGTCGAATATGAATTCTAATTAAAAAAATTAGAATATGTAATGTTTAATGGTGGACCCTTATATAATCTTTGGTTCATGTAATCAGATATCAAAATGTGCTTGATGACAATATCACTTTCTACATAATTTTCATTGGATCTCACTACTGAATCATGTGAAGGACTCATTATTGTATTTAGATCTCATGATCGGGTCAAGAAAAGCATATGATACATATTTATATGGTAGTGGATGGAATAGATATCCATGGGTTACGAAGTTACGGTGGTGTATTGGTTTCCTATAAATATTTTTTTACACGATAGTCCGATGGGGTGATGTTTTTTGAGGTGATTTGATCAGGATAAAATGTGTTTCTATTGATCCATACAAGAATCTTTTTAAAGGGACTTGTGATGGTTTTTCAAGAAGAAGAAATGTATTTTTTAGGAATAGTATGATGTAAAATTCTAGAATAAAGAGTTCCAAATTATCATATGAATGATAATGTGATGGATTCATATCAAGGTTTAACATGATGGGATGTTTACCTTGGGAATTAGAGGAATTATTGATGCCATTTTATTTTTTTGATCTATTAAATGTCTATTAGTGGAATCACATGATCCCCAAGATATATTGAATGTATCAGGGATGAATCATATGATCCAGATAATATATTTAAGGACTCATGATAGAATCATGTGATTCATGTGATATATAGATGATTTCCTGGATGGGCCACACAAAACATTCTCAAGGAGTAATCTTGAAGGGAGATCACACAAAGAGTTTTGTCAAAGGGGTTTTGTGAAGTGTCCATAGATTCTATGGAGAATAATCATATATCCTGGTGGTTGTAATAAATTTTATTAATCCAGAGAATCAAGTGACACACAACTGTGATTCTACTCAAAACTAATTGTCAAATGTTTCTATTATAGAAGTAGTGAGTTCACGTCAACATAGAGTGGGAGGTGATATTTCAAATATTTAATTTTTTTAATCTATAAATGATAGTGGTTTTTCTCCAAAACTTTTCTTGTAAATGAAATGTAAAGGATTTGGTAAATCAACATGTTTTTGTGGGATGTTTCTTGGATATAGACCAATGATGGAGAATGATGTAAAACTATTGTGTCATGTGAATGTGTTAATTCTCATTAATTATATAGTATGGTAAGGATAGAGAATAGAGTTTTGTTTATCAAATTGACTATATCTTGACAGAAAAGTATTATTTTCATTCATACATAGGATGATACCCCACTCCCTGCTTGAGGTATTTTACCTTGAATGTGATAATAATTAGAATCTGAAAAAATGGTTGACTTCAGAGTTTCTCTTTAGTCATATATGATGGATTTTTTTAATCTCAAATGGTTTTCAATATTTTATGGATTTAATTTCAAGATATGGAATTAGTAAATATTTCACTACATTATATCATTGAGTTTGGGATCTTTTAAAATTGTGATGTGTGGTCTTTCTATCACCGTGGATAGTGGTGCATTATAAAAACAACACTAAAGGTGCATGGTTGCTAATTATAGAGGAATAAATTACCTTGGAGATCCTTATTCAACATGTACCACATGAAATTTAGGTCACATAAATAATCACATTCTATGTGTTATTTTGTTTATAAATATATATTAAGGAGATTTAAAATTCCAAGAACCTAAATTTAGGGTATTATAGAAAAAATATGAGAACCTAAGGATACACCCCTAATGAATATTTTAACTCATTATTTAACAAGATGAATTTTTTTCGAATCTATTTAATTTCTATAAGATATTTTATATTATTTGAATACTTTCCAGAACATCATATGAATTTAACCCCCTCAGTTTAAAATGATTGTTTCTATTTTGGATGATACATCTGCAGTTTTTTTTAAAATTTGATATATTTCTTACTACTATTGTGAGATGTGAGAAGAGAAATGTTGATAAAGAGTCTATGGAAAATGGAAAATCCAATTAGGTGTAATTAAAGGCAATGAAAAATACCACTTTAAAATATGGTCAAAGAAAATAATTTTTGGATAATGTTATGTAATTAAATATCATAAATATTAATAGGGGAAAAGGAACGATTATTATAAAACAACCCCTCATATGATTTTTTTATGGAAATGATGGAAATATTACATTAAATCCTCCCATGAATTTTCATAATGATGACGTGTGTATTGATAAAACTCTCAAGAAGGCGACTATTTATAGTGTGAGAGGTATGAAAAAAAACATGAAAATTTGTTATAAAGAATAATTTTTTTCACAATAAGATGATTGTTTATATGAATATGCAGTAAAATAGAATAAGGATTGAAATGATATTTATTAAAAAACGTAGTGAAAGCATGGGGAAAACCTTATAAAAGGGAAGTTAAAATGTTATAGATAATAATGAGGTAATTATTTCTCTCAATGTTGAATTATATAAAGATATTGGGGAGGTAAATGTTTAGATATCCAAAAAAAATATGGTAGTTAAGGATTCAAAACCATATATATAGTATGAGGAGTAATAAAATTCATTTATGAAGGTATAAAAAAAATACCAAAACATAAAATCCAGGAATCTCATGAAATAATCCTTATGTTCAAACTAAATATCTAATAACAAATTACAAATATTGACATACTGACTAACATAACACAATAATTAGTTAAAAGGATCAATTAACATGAGGAATAATTTTTCTTCCTTTAAAGAAAGGTAACTAGTGAAGACAAATTCATGTTCCCTAATATAAAATCAGTAAATTAGGTCCCACATTTGACAAATAAATTGAAATTTTAATCGAGTAGTCAAGAAAAATAGTTAAGGGAATATCTTGGGAAGAAAATGACTGATCATAATGACATAGATGTTATGGGAATTGATCGTAAATAGAATAAAATAATGGTTTATATAAAACTAAAATCACCCAAACAATGTTTGATATTGATATGGGAATGTATATAAATCTATAATTAAAATATCCCAATATATTGTCATTTTATTGGTAATTATGCACAATAATTCACATTGTATTTAGTGTAACTACTCTGGAAGGATATTTCATCATCAAATTCCAGTTTTATAACCAATATGAATCAAAAACATTTATGTGAAATAGTGGAATCCAAAAAAAAATTCCCAAAATTCCATTGGTGGTAAATGTTTTTAGTGTATGTGATTCAATAAAATGGACAGAGATTTCTCAACAACAACGAATATAAATGTTCTGAAATGGATCCAAAATGTGCAAATTTAGAAGGATTCATTAATTTTTCATGGGAATAAAATTAAATTTATATCTTTTTAATATATGTTTATGTCATAATACATCATAGATGGTCAAGAATATTAGTTGATATCATATATGAAGTCAAATAAAAATTTCATAAAGAAAAACTTTGAGGAGACTATGGTTGCTTGTATTTCCTTCAAATAAATATATATCACTAAAATATTGATCATTGATAGTTGGTGTAACTCCCATATGATAGGTAATATGGATATAATTATAGGGATAAAGTATAATAATGAAGTTGTATTAATAATTTGGAAACAATGAATGTCTGTAGATAATTTGATTAGGTAAAGTTATGTCTTCTGAAAAAGACCTGAGCGGTGCTAATGTCATGGTTTTTAAGACATTAATTACAATTTTATAATTATACATCAACAATGTGAATAATGAAATTCTATATGATTTCCCAAAAAAATGGGTATATTCGAAGAAAAATATATAAAATCTTAATTTAATGTAAACCACACCAAGGAGAATTTCTATCTTTTTAGTGGAGAATAAGATAACTTTTCCAATCTAATGAAATGGGAATAGGTTTTTGTGATAAACACCATTAACATTGGAACCCAAAATCAATTTCAAATTTAGTTACTTGGAATGTATATCAATATTAAATTATGTTATTTGTGGTAATACTCATACAAGATATTTTTTCCATCAATGAAATATTAATCAAAAGGAAAATAATGTGAAAGATAAATGGTGAGTGAGAATTGTTAAACTAATTCACAATAGTGTGTGTGGACCAATTTCATAGTGATACCTTTTTTGAATTAAGTTGAAAACTACTTAACTATAGTACTATCTTGAAAACATGGAATTTTGAACTAATATTCATTAGTATGAACTCCACAACATAATGGTATTTATGAAAGAAGAAATTTAATTATCTTGAATATTTCGATAACTCTTCCAATCAATAAATACCATTATAGTACTTTTTTATAAATAATCAATGATAACAACATTGTAAATTTCATACATGGACATAGTGTGTCTAGAGGAATATAAGGCTACAATTGAGATATTTTATATAAAGAGACCAGCATTGATGTTACTTCTAATACATGGATGTTATATCTTTATTTTTAATAAGGATACATATAGGATGTTTCAATCTCAATGATTTGAGGGGATATTTTTTGGTTTCTAAAGAAAAGGAAGAGAATATAAATTATTCAATAAGATGGTATGAAAGTTAATATATATCCTTGTTGTTTCTATAGTGTAAAATGATTATAATATTAACAAACTCCTAATAAATTTAAGAGTATGGTGATAAAGAGATGATAATTTTATGGTGAATTAAAAGTTTTGATACAATGAAATATTATGATTTAGATGATTAGATTAATAAACCTCTTCAAAAACAAAAAATTTGAGCATATATTCATAATAAAAATATCATCTATAATCATTCATTTCCAGTATAAATGAAGAGATCTCTGCAGTGAACCCTTTTTCCGCACTCTCCCTTAGGGCAGTGGTGATGGATATCATGCTTGCCTCCCACCCTCAGCTGGTGTTCTCCCCTTTCAATGATTCATCCTCTCTCCATGATTTTCCTCATACCCTCCTTAGCTTGAATGTATTTTCCCTCCATAATGGTTCTCCTTCACATGTGATCTCTATCCAGGAGTTCTCTAAGGCTTTGTCACTCAATGAGTTATCTCTCATCGTCCACCTTGGTCGTTGATGACCATCCATCGATCTCTTCGACAAGTTCATCAACAATGCATGTCCCCTGAAAAACCGCATCGTGGTTGGGCTTCTAGATTCTCACCAATTTCTTCTATGATTTGAATGAACTGATGAACTTGCTTTCGCATGGTCCAAAAGAATACGCTCATATGATGATTCTCATTTCATTCTTGTTCATATGCAGTTATGAGTTCTATTGGAAACATGTGACCCCACTCCATGGGTTTTTTGCAAGATTCTTATATGTACCCCTTCTTTTTCAAAATCCCTCTATTCTATAGATGATGGGTAACATCATCAGGAGGTTCCTAGCTTTCGATGAGCACTCTCTCTCCATTTTTCACACGATTTATCCCTACATTTTTGTGAAAGTGTATATATCAAAACCTCTAATGGACACTGTTTGTATTGAGGTGGGTGAAGATTTATTTTATAAAAAATATGTGGTCTTAAAAAATTTGTTTGACTTAAGGAATTTTGGATTTTTTCTTATACACCATAAAGCTAATTGTAATTCTCCTCGTAGATAATCTAATTCTGTAGTGTTCTACACCTTTAGTTGAAGGTGTTTCATTTTTTATATGGTTTATAGGATAATCCATCCATGATGTTGGGGGGGAGCTCTTTTCTATTCTACTATTACTTTGGGGAAATTGGATGTTGTTTCTTCTATTATTTTATGTCTGGATGGTTTGTATGCATGCTTTATCTTAGCCTTATTAAAGAATTTCCAATGATCTCCCCCAGGGAGTAATCCCTTGGTTTCTGTTGTTTTTAATCATTTGAGTGAATATTTGGGTGTTCTATCACCTAATGTGAAAGGTCCGGTGGAACATGCTGAACCTGGCGCAAGAATGGATGCTGATGATGTGCATGCCTCTGGTAATAATCGGGTAGTGGATACTCGACGGTCATCGAAGGGAGGTGATTGTCTTAATATTTCATTCAATTTGGAAGATGTATGTATATGAATTTATGAAATTGTATGTGAGGGGATCCATGTTGAGCGAATTACTATGAAATTTTCTAGACCGATAGGAGTGGGGACAACTATGAATCTAAGTAACCGTTTTGAGAATCTGATGAATGAAGGGCCTACCGAGGAGGAAAATCAGCTGGAAACAATCAATAAGGAGTAGGGTATTCTATGAGAGGAGTCTGGGGAAAATTTATCATGTTATTTATCTAGATTTAGTGCTCAATAATTCAAATGCAGTGATGTCTACAATCTGAGGAGGAAGAAGGGACGAAAAGGAGGAAAGAATGGCCAAAAATACTATTCATATCTATATTCTCCAATAAAGACAACATCATCCCGGAGGATAAAGACTCATTTTATAGAAACTACTCGCATCATTAATGGTAATTCGGTTCGTGTTGAGGTTACAGTTTCATTGAATGTTCCCTATATTAATTTCCTATAGGTGATAGGCTTGGCAATTGTACAACCATTGGAGTTTCTTCTGCATTCCGGAGAAGTAATAGAGGATGAATCCCTAGTTATTTATTACATTGAAAAATGGTGAAAAAATGATGCTAAGAACGATTCGGGTTACCACCTATAGATAATAGAGTGTTTGTATTGAAAAGAAGAATCAAATCATAGATAGAGTCTTTAATGAGGGGAAAATTAACCAAGAGGATTTCATGCATGCATGTGACATACTGGAACAATGCTTTAAAGACCTTGTACAAGATGATCTGGATACAACCGTAAGCATTCCCACCTATAATATCCTTATGGATAAGCATGCTAATTTTCTTATTTTTCCTTTAATATTATTGTTTTCTTCTAGGTTTTCCACATTTACATTAAAGGTGACTTTTGTTTAATAATAACAATCTGATGTGAAGTGATTTACTAGTTTAAACAAGGAGGATTAAGAATCGAAACATGAATCATTTTATTGAAGCTATATAATATATAAGTTTAAGATGGTTCATGAGAAGGAAATTTAATTTGGGAGGTTAATTAATAGATTGAAAAAATAAAAAACAAATCATAAATGGGAGTTTATTTCTTGAGTGACAAACAAAAATTTCTTTAGGAAATAGGGTTATTCCATAACAAATTGACCTAAGATGATATGATAATTAAAAATTACGAGTGGATTTTGTGTATGTGATACTTCCAGAACAAGGTTATTGTTTTGGGTAATCATTAACATCTACTTTCAGTCAAGAGATTATTTGATTTTTTTCTATAGTCATGTAAAAAAAATCCAAATTTTACTACACAGATCTGAAGTCAATATTTCTGAATGAGGTTCAAGAAGATTATGTTTATATTGAATAGTCATATGATTTTCAATTCATTGAATTTGATAAAAAAAATTCTGTTAAATATTTTTATATATGTGATAAAGCTAACACCAGGATAATGTTTCTCGTAACTAGATGAGTATCAAAAGAAGAACATTAACCATTATGGAGATATTGATTATTATATGTTTGTAAATAATGAAATTTACCCAAGAATGATGGTAATTTTTTTATTATGTCATACTATTTGGTGGATTTATTCATGTTTTGAAATGAAAATTTAGTAATTTTTATGAAATTTTAGTTCTAAATGTCTATGATTTAAGAGATAACATTTTTCATTGTTTTAAAGGTAACTCATGGAGGAAAATAAAAATTTATTTCTCAATAAAAATATTCTAAGGAGGATCTATGATAATTTGGAATGGAATATTTCAAATAGATAAAAAGTATAGAGGCTAATCAGATGAAACTATAATGAGATAATGATGGAAAATGTGTCAAAATGACTAAATATTAAACGTTTATTGGGATCATAATATAAGTAACTAAATCACAACATTTTCACATTTTTCACCACATTTCTGAATAATATAATGAATATAATTTACCATAAATCCACTAACTTAGATTAAATATAATAATAAATTATTTCATATTCATTGTGTAATTTGGTTTATGGTACATTGAAAAATCATTGCAAGATTTATTGGGTTTTACATATTCATATTAGGATAGGTTATAATATAATCAAAATTGAACATCTTCGGGTGAATTATATCATTATGGACTATGTTTTTAACCTATAATCATATTGTCGGATTACATTTCATTTAGAACAATAGATTATAAATATATTAAATTTTTACAAGCATGCATTTTTTTATTATGGTTGATGTAAAAAATTCATGACATTGGAATTGAAGTGACATATCTAATCAAAATACATTGTGATAATTCAAATCGAAAATTTCTTATAAAAAATAATATCAATTACTCATGGAAACATTAAATTAAAATTATGAAAATTTATTTTATTAGATGCGGTAGCATTTGCTTGTGAAATTGTAGTATATGCTAGTGGGACATTAGGCTGCCAACATTTTGATAAAGGATAAACACAGTGAATATATTGAACATCGTTAATTGGATATTGGAGTTCAATACAGTCATTGAAATATAACAATACGAATATAAGACCCCCATATACTTGAGTTATGGGTTTTTACCTTATGATCAAATGATTTTTATTTATCATGCTTTAAACCACAATGATTGACCTTTTTCATTATTCAAAAATGGGGATACAATACCATGGTTAGAGGGAGAATATTAGAGGGGGAGAAAAAAAATTCGGATATGTAAATATGATGATGTTAAAGTTGATCTATCAATGATGAACAATCATGATAAGTTGGGATTTTGGGGTACATGACACAATATGTTGTTATGTGTAGTTAAAGAGTGATTTAAATTATTGGAATTTTTTATTTTTTGATGTGGAGAAGGTTTCTAGTGTATAGTTCAAGAATTAAGTTAATAATTAATGAAATTTTCATTTTACTCTTGTTTCTCATTCTGGTAATGACTGATGTGGGATTATCATATATGTTAAGGATATTCATGATCTCTATTTGTGGGTGTATAAAGAACATATTTTCACATGTTCATGAATTTTTTACTTGATAGTTATTGAATAATAAAATTGTTTCAACAAACCCAAATGGGGATATTGTAATAAAAAATCAGCAATGATGAATATCTTATTTTGATTGTGTTTTTACACAGTTGAGTTTGTTGACTAATGAGAGTTATCAAATGAATCAAGAAGAGTGAGCACAAATTCTTGTACTGATCTCACATATGTAAAATTTTATAATATATCTTGTAGATAATGACTTTTAGAATTTATCATGTGAAGAAAGAATTATAGAACTGAACAAGTAGGGAAAATGTTCCATAAAAGATCATATTATGCGATGATTTGTTTTCATGAATTATCTATACATCATGAAATGGAATAATTCTATGAAAAATGTGATTATTATGGGATATTTCGGAGAGATCATTTGAAGCACATAAATAAATTGCATGATTCTCATAGAAACATGAGAAGTGATACGGTGAAGTACCTAAAGGAACGACATTATTTTCATCGGATCATTCATAATGTTAATTTAAAGAGAGAAAAATTAAATTTTCTAGTAATTATAGAGATATATTGTAGTCATTTTATATAATGAAAAGTGTGTTATTATCAATAAAACATGTGATTAAATCATCTGAAGCACATTAAGAAAATGATTCATGAAATGATGGAGATATTTAGAGTTAATTATAAATCACATAATAACATCACATTACATGGATCTTATGATATGATGTCACAAAGTGCATGAATTCAATTTCACAAACTAGTTGATTGTATTTTGATCTCACCAGGGGACCATATGAAGTAATCATGATTTTATGGGGACCTCATGATGGAATTACATGATGCACGGGAATATAATAATGTTAAAACCACATGAATTCATTTGGATCTCATTTTGGGATGACCCAATGTTCATCATTTCAATTTCAACATAGTTTAAAAAATGAAAAACCATGATTTGTAGAGTTATGGTTTCGTTTTTTCTTTAAATACCTTTTTATGTATTCACTATATAGGATGATTTTTGGGGGTTTGGTTTGAACTAGAGAAAAATGGTTTCTTTGTATCAATTGAATGATCTTGAAAAAGGGTCTTTTGATGTTATACAATTATAATGATATATATTTATTATAATCATTATATGGCCTTTCCCTTGAACGACATGGTCTATATAATTAGAAAGAATATCATATTAATGAGTCTCTTAAAGTTATCCCATGAATAGATGTATATGTTGGGAAATGGATGGAATATTCATGTCACATGATATACATAATATTTTGAAGGTCTTCCATTTGAATCATGAAATATATGGGATAAGTTGATGTTTTCATGGATGAATCACATGATCCACATAATTGTTTGAAGGTATCAAAGATTAATCACATGTTTCACGTGATATGTAAGAGGTATCACATAGGGGCGTTGTGAAGGGGTATCATGTATGAGTCTTGTGAAGAGATAACACAATGGGGATTCATGAAGGGGTTTTATGTAGGGGTCACTTGATCCATGAAGGTATCAAAGATTAATCACATGTTTCATCGTTTTTATGAAGTATGATTATAAAGACACACACTTTTGTTACTCATCTTTGAACAAATTGTAAATAGTTTCTTCTATTATATTAGTGATTTAACATCATTAAAGATAATAGAATGAGCATTATAATTTTAAATTTGTTTAAACATGGAGTGACAGTGAGTTATCTTCATACATTTTATTATAATTGATCATTAATGGATTTGTTTTATCGGCACATTTCCATTGTATACTCCTTGGATGTATCCATGGGAGGGTGGATCATATGCAACTATTGCGTCATATGCATGTTTAAATTTCCATTCATTTACTTTTACAAGAAGGAGAGAGAAGACAGTTTCTTTAAACAATGAAACTAAATCTAGGGAGATAGTTTTTCTAAATTTCATACATAGATTCAACCCCACTCTTAGGGTATTTTTTCTTTAAAGCCAAAAATATATATAAACGTGGTGAATAGTCTATAAATATTATTTAACAAGATTTTTCTAATGATTCTTTAGTCTAAATAATTCTTATCCATATATTGAATCATCTAGGAATTTATATTAAAAATAAAACATTAACATTATAAAATTCGATTAGGTATACCAATAAAAATTTTCCAATCATTTCACCATATTTCTTACATTATGAAATATGACATCTTTTTATGATTTGAAAACAATTATAGAACTATATAATAAAAAATCATAAATATAACATTGTAATTTAAACTTATTTAAGTCTATTACTAATGTTTTAGTAAACATGTATCCCGTTATTGAATAATATATACACCAAAGCATTTTAAGATAGCATGTTTCACACACAATTATATTTATTATAATTTAATCAAAAATAATTATCATGTGTATGTCACATAAATATAAATTTACAAGAAATTAATACAAAAATCATTATCTAAAATCATATTTATAAATTATTGAAACTTATTAAAAGTATTCATAGATCCCTCTTAAATTTTGTAACACTCTAATCAAATAACATTCCACCTGAACATATTTAGTTAGTTATCAATATCTTATCATCAAATCACATGGGTCACCAATACATTGATCATAGTTATTATTGAGGACATTATGGCTCTATAATATCTTAAATGGTAACGTAAATATAATTTTTTCCATAAATTTCCACACCTGCTTCAATGTACTGTTTGAAATAACATTGTTACCATGTTCTACCCATGAAAACATCAATTGGTTCTCAAGGAATAATTAAATATATTTTTAAACACAAATCCTTGATATCAAATATTTAAAATGCATCACAAATGGAAAAACTACAAGGTAAAAAATATAGTAATGAGTGACCATGGATGCTCAACAATATTATCCCATTACTTGAAGACCAAAATTTATGGCCATTATCACATGATTAAAATGAATTCCAATCGTAGTTTTTAGGTAAAATAATGAAGCACTGATCAAAACCCAATGGAAACCATGTAAATTTATATTTATTCCCATAAAATAATGTCAAATTCTTGATTTTGAACCATAAAATAATTTTACACCCTTAAAAACATTATTGAAACACTAATGCATTATTTGAATCTACCTAAGAAACATAAATAGATTAAATCTATCATGGTATATCATAAAAAACAATAAAATTGTGTTTGGGAGATCACTGAAATGTTCTCTGTATAATAGTATATATATATTTATATTCAATTATACATAAATTAGAAAAAAAATGATGGGTAATATATACATGAAATCATTTAAGAAATGTAATGGTTAAAATAATTTTATAGGGATATAACACTCTCATACTATTCAATCATAACACTATCATCTTAACATATCATACCATGAAATAAATTTTTTTATCAAAACTAAGAACATAAAATCCCCATTATAAAAAAATTATAATATTCATAGAAGAACAAAATATAGAATAAAATGTTGAAAAGAGTTGATATAGTATAAGATATGTAAAAAAATTATTCAAACATGTTAGTAAGACCAGCTCTTGACTAGAAAAGATTATTGCACCATTACATCCCACCATGAGGTGAAGAAAAATCATAATATCCATTCACATATTGAAAATGAATCACCACCTACCTATATATTATTTTACCAAATCATTATATCTATGTTCCCCTTAAAGGGACAAAATAATAACAACATTCCCAATGTAGCAACATAATCACATCCCTATATCTCATAATGTAATATAGCTACATCACTTCATCCAATAAAAGCTCATCCAAACATCAACACATACCATGCAACCTAACCATATCGTACTATATTCTGAACCTAATTCCATTACATGCCAATAAAAAATATTACCCTTAAAGTCATTATAGCCGAAGTGTATGTTTTTATTGTTTCATTATGTCCTTGCATCCCATAATTAAACCCAATTTTCTAAACATTGATCCATTACATGCCATATATGTAAATATATATTAGAAAATTGAGTTATCCATTACATATTAAGGCTTACAAACATCATAAAATAGTTATGGGGTATGTATATAGTAACACAAATTATTATTCTTGGTCAGAAAATACATAAAATTATGTTAAAAATTAATTAAAATTTTTTATACATTCCTTGTTATAAAATATTCACATAATAAGAATATAATAATTTTTCATTCATTATTAAATAGAATGATACCACTTATAATTTAATAAATTCATTAATAAGAAATATATGAAGAATATCCAATAAGGCGGTGATGAACATGTTGCACCATAAATAATGAAATAATTACACCAAATATGATTTCAGTCATCCATTATTTATAAACTATTTCTTCAATTATATTATGGGTTAATATCAATTATTTTATTTATAGAATATTAATTTAAAATTAGCTATTAAATGTTCTAGTCACATGGTCCATTAATTATATTTCCTAATATACTAAACTTCCTCAACTATCCAAATGTATAAATATATATCCTGAAAAGGGAACGTGAAATATATTAATATATATTCAATTATAAATTTAATTTATTACAAACAAATTATAGAATATTATTCCAAAACTACCCTTTCTAGATATATTTAACTAAATCTATATTGATAATTATATTTTTAGTTAAACCCATGTGCCCACACTACTTATAATTTTATCATACTTCTTAAGCCCAAAAATTTATTTCACTATATGCAAAATATATTTTAATCATACATATTTTACATGTCTACAAACATATAAATTTCCACATTCTTTTATTAAATAATCATATTTTTCACTTAATGTAATAGAACATGTTTAAATTAGTTCAAATATGAAAATTATATATATATAGAAATATATATTCAGAGTAATTTATTTCAATATATAATTGGAATAACTATATAATAACATGATTAAGAATATAATCATTTATTTTCATGTCATATTTTTGAAATATAAATATCAATAAGTCTACAATGAATAGTTAATTCATAAATATTGTTGAGAAAATTTTAGAACACATGAAACATCTCCTCACTATTTTCATAATTATTTAAATTCATCATTATAAACATTTCTTCAATATTTTAATTAAACATGGGTAGCTGAAAAAATGATGTTGAATATATAATCAGGGAAAAATTTTAACATGGAATAATTAGTGAGAAATATGTTAGGTTCTTCCTTCCATTATCATCCTCACCATTTTAGATTTTTTCCAATGAACTTTTTTTAGAATATACCTCATTTATCATGAATTAACCTATATTAATTGAAATGAACATAATTAATTGTTTAAAAAACAACATTAAATAATAACAATTCATTCATAAGAATAAATTAGTGGAATGAGAGTCATAAATTTTTATTTCATTAATGGAAAAAAGAATTTGGACCATATAAATTCACATTCCCCAGAAATAAATGGTCCATGAGAAAAGTGTAATAATAAATGTTATATGTATATCACTATACAATCTCTTGAAATAAAAATGAAAAACATTTCCCTAGAAAATGGAATAAACATGTCATTAATCCTTATGTAAGGCTCAATATAGATTAAATAATTGTTACTTCATTCAACTATTTGGCCTTCAGGATATAAAATTATATTCAATCAAGTAAATGATACGGGTATACATTACACGTTTTTAATGTATATCAAAATAAGTGAATGAAAATAATTCATTCCATTACATTAATTGGGGTTATATTATACTGATTAATGATTTATTATGAAATGATTAAATTATTCTTTGAGTATCTAATATTTTATATTAAAAATGATAAGAACCTACAAATCCTCTGTGAAATAATGAAACAAATCACAGTTTGATAAAATATTCAAATTCATTCTTCATGTTATTTTCATTACAATACTTCCACTTCACCACTGGTTAGTATCACTCACACCCCAAAATTTACATCCCAAAATCGACCCTCAATAAATCATCATGCCACATAGGTGTCTATATCAACCCATTATCTTCTTTGAAATAGTATCATAAATGAATAATAACTCCATTACATTATTCTCTTCAGTGTTTCATATATCTATTTCTTAATCCCCAATGAAAAATATATTATATTCATTTTTTTAATTTTTTTAATAAATAGCCAAAAATAGACTATTCGATAAAATTATGATATTGTTTAGGTAGGTTCTTCATATTTCGAAAATTAGTTTTCTATTCTGAAAATTTGAAAATAACAATAGTATTAAATAATAACATAATAAAACTAAATTTATTATATATATATATATATATGATTTTATAATCAAATATATAGTGAAACCCTAGAATTATTATATATATATATATATCCAAAATCCAAGTAACCAATTTTCATAATGATTAATAATATTATATAAGACATAAATTCCTTAACTATAGATTATTATAAAAATATTTAACTCACAATAAATTAAATTAAAAATAAGTATATAAAAATAATATATATTATAACATTATCATGTGTGATAAATATATATCAATAAATGAAATTCAAATAAATATGTGAAAAATAAAAAATTTGAGACACATGTACATTATTACTTCTTCAAGTACTAATTTATTTTTTAATATCAACTTCCTTATTAATATGTAAAATATTTTGAAATCATAATATTCATTAATAAGAAATGAAATGTTAGAGATAATGAATTAATACTTCCCCAAACACTCAATAACCATGAAAATATAATTTCGCATCTCAATAATGTAAATTTCATTATATATGGTAAATCCCAAATAATTATCATTCATGATAATTAATATTAACAAATCAAAACCCATAACTGACAATAAGTGTTAAATTTAAAATGTAATCATTATTACAAATGGATTCTGAAACACATACAAGATAAAATATTTAAAAATTATTTCACCTTAAAATTTATCATAAAAAATAAATTGTTCCAAAATTCTTTCATATTTCATGATGATCAACTTGTTCAAAGTTAGAAAAACTCTAGACAACCAAATATACTTATAATGAAATCTATTTCATTAATAGAAATTCATACACATCTATTTATTTTAAAATAAAACATTAAAAATTGATAATAAATATTAATTCCAAATAATATATAACTTATTAAAGATTATTTATTATTAAAAATCCATCTAAATGTTTATAATTGTTTGGAAATATATTTATTTGTAAGTATATTTTATAATCAAAGAACACCATTACAATTTGAAATTAAAATAATTTAATTTCATATAGAAAAACATTCATTTTATTTTTTTAACAAAATAATGAGGGACTATAGGCTTCAATTAACAAATAATCATTCCCTCATTTATCATCCACTTAAGATTAATGGACTCGAATAATAAATGATACTGTTATTGATAATTACCAAATTCCAAAACATAACGGCACAAAATATCATATCATGTTAAATGTTTTCTAAATCAATCATATATAAATAACCTTGATGTGTCCATTATTTTCAATCCATATCTGATAAATATAATCCAGGATTGAATATATATCTTTTGATATGCTCAGATTTTTTGGAATGGAATAGTGTTGGTTCAGGAGGATAAAGGGTGAAGTTGAATTGATTTTCAATGAGGTACATGATTCAATGATTCCATTTTTATTTTTTACATTATATATTATGTTAATGGTGTTGGTGCAGAACTAAAGTGTAGCAGCAATGTTTCTTTGTTATATTTCCTTTTTAATACATATAGTTTCGATTTTGGGATTAATAAATGAGTCATCAAAGGTGGAGCTTATGCAGTTCTTAAAATTTTGGGGTCACTACATCATGGTGCTAGAAAACAATGTGGATTTATTCTAAGAACAAAATTCCATAGTGTAGTGGTTCCATTATTAATTTGTATGTTTTCCTTAGATTATACGAACATATACTTGACCAAACCATTCATTCCAGACATGAATTTAACTATGAAACATTATTGCATAGTCAGTTTCTATACAATAAATCTTTATTATATTCCAGTCCATTTTTAACAATGTTATAGGTAATTAAATGTAGTGTTATGATTCCAATTTTTACAATTAAATTCCAAAAACCCAAAAATATATCCACCACAGAGACCATTATTTCAAACCATCAGTGAATCTATTGATTCATCAAGTCCACTTTCCACCCTTAAATCGTTGTATTCATCCCATATGTTAGATGATCAACTTTTAGAATTCCAAGGATCATTAAAAATTGTGGTTTATAAAGTTGGTGTGGGTTCATAAGATGGGTATCATATTTTGGAAAATCATTATGTTAACATCGAAAACATTGATTTAGGATTAACTTAACAACATCAGTCATTATTTTGAGTTATATGGCATACTTGGTTATGTGTTATTGCTAATGAAGAGATCGTTGCTTCATTTGATCTATTGTAATTTTTGGGTATCCTATTATACATTTTTTTAGTATGCATTTTTTTCTATTATACATTAAACATAATAAGGGGATACTCCATAGCCCATGGAATAGTTGATATTACTTGATTCTTCCATGAAATGTCGGTCTTTACATGTATACTATTCATATTTTATGGAATATTTTTCATGATTTATTTTTCATATCTATTTCTATACTTATCATTGTATTTTGGAATAGCTAGTGGAATATAAAATTTAGTGTTAAGGTTGACAAGTGGCCCTAATAGATTTGACCATCCCCTTATAGGGGGAGAATTGAAAATTTAATGTCGATATTTTGGTACCAGATATATGGAAGATAATTTAAAATATTTGAATATGATTATCCTAATAAGGGAGAATGGAATACATTGATGAGGGAGGGCACATATTACACTATGATGTATAAATTTTGAGTGATAGTGAAAATGTATGCAGTTCCATAGATATTGACATGCCAATATTGTGTTCTATCAAATAAGAGTTGGTATACATGGGTCATTTGTGAGACTTTCACTTAAAATTATATATTGAATTATACTTGAAGGTTAATAGACTTATATATATTGATCCATTTCATGAAATGAATCTTAATGAAATTCTTCCTACCAGAAAAAAAAAGCATATATGGATGGGGTTTGTGGAATCTTATTTATCACAAGATAACTCATCATAAGATTGGATAGGTCCTAGTATTTACATTTACCTCTCTATGATGACATCAAACTATATATACATGAATACTCATGGAATGGACTCATTGGTGGTTTCATAATGGGTATATACTCACACTTGACATCAGCATCTAAATACGTGTGAATGAATTATGATTCATGACCTAGATAATTGGAAGGGAAAATGGAGGGTTTTTTAGAAGCTTGGTGTTAGGATGGAGAATCATTACCTAGAGAAACTCTAATGTGATTAAAACTACACTTTTCTTAATTTTCCTTTAGTTTTATTTCTTATACAAGGCTGCCTAATTCATAGAGCATCAAATTGTTTTTATTATATGATATGACATTAAATATGATATTTTATAATATTTATGGTATTCTCTTATAACACCCAGTTATTTTATGATTTTTTTCAAATAAATTTTATCATTATAAAATTTTACATTACATGCAACATCGATTTTACCTATATTAAAAACAAAATTGAGTTAAATTGAAATCTAACATACTATTAAAATATCAATATTTAATATGATATTTCACGCTTATCTATTATGATTCTGAGAATGAATATAATTAATAATGTTATGAAAAATTATTTTCTACACATGTATTGAATACAATATTTTTGAGATATTAACTAGAAATTAAAATTAAAACATTATGAAAATATGGAAGATAATTTTCTAAAAAATAAATTTTTTTGAAAAATATTCATTTTAAAAAATAATTTTATAAAAAATATTTGGCGATTTATTTAAATTCAAATTTTCAAAAAAAATGTTAAATAAAATTTTAAAACATATCCTTATATGTTTCTAAGACAGTAGATAACAATAAATCCAATTTTAAGAAAAATAATTATATTTAAAAAAAACTAATTTTTCATATGTCGCTAATTTTCTTAATATGAATTTATATAATTGAATATTTAGAACATTTATTGGAAAATTTTTATTTACTATTTTAAATCATAACTTCAGCATTATTTTATTGTTAATTTGGAAGAATTTTCTATGAAGTTATATGTATCAATGAATATAAGAAAATAATATTTTTTAAAAATAATTTTCATTTCATTTAACAATAAGAAAGCTATTTTTAGAAGAAAAAATGTTCCTTATTTTGAAATATTCCTTATTTTGGTCAAAAAGAAAATCTACAAATTCTTTTAGGAAAAAACAATATATGTTTCTTGAAGAAGAGGTAACATCCCTAACCAAGCATTATAATTTTCTTCTTCCTCTACCACCTAAAATTATTATGAAACCATGATAATATAAAAACCCATATATCTTCTATATAATGAGATGTTATTATATTAATTTAATAATTAAATATTTCTACTCTTCCATCAAATGGGTTACTAAATCATCATTCATGTGTAAAATCGAACACCACATCTCGAACTAATGTTATTAATTTTCTATCACAACCTCACACGGTAGGATAAAGTAATATATTTTTTGTAATTATATTATATTTATGTGATTTTTGTGATTTTTTATTATTTACATTATATATTCCTTCTTAATTTCATTCCCATGGGAATAAAATAATGTCATTCATGTGTACGGGTGACTATCACCTCGTGAAGAAATGTGATTAATTAAATCATTAAATATAGGATAAAAGTATGGGTATAATGAAAAATGTGAGATATATGGTGTACAAATTATTTTAATGGTAATATATAATATATACATATTTCATTCAGTCCTTCATGAAAAATGGAAACAACGTTCATGTGTAGGTATAACCTATCGTATCAAGAAAGAGTGTACTTCATATTCATTCTATAAATTTATATCAAACTATAAAAAAATATATTGAATGTAAGTGATATTTATATCATATTTAATGTTATATAAATTTTTCAAAAAAATTTAAATTATGAGGGTGAAAAATAAATATTAATAACATTCCCAAAATATATCGTTTTTATTTCTGGAAATGTGACATTAAAGTGAAATGGTAATTAAAATGTTATTAAAAGGAACTAATTAATTAATTTATGTTATGATATATATATTTATAATTATTTTTATATATTTATAATAAAACTATATTTATTATTCTTGTTTTTCGAACAAGTATGAAGGAATTCAAGTCTTCCGGTAAGGTATTTATGCATTACTTTTATATTTCGATGATTCGCATGTCATATCCAAAATATGATTCATTTATAGGGTGTAAATACTGGAAATAAATTTATTTTATGGTTCTTTTAATAAATTTTTATGTGGACTGAAATATCCATTTTAGGATTTCCCATTCATGGGGTTTGCGGTTTAAAAGCTACCAAAGCAGGAAGTGTTTTGTGTCTAAATTTTACATCTTTAAGACATATGTTATGTTTTGAAACTATATTATTTTATGAGTTTTATATAACACCCATTTTGATATTTAAAATCATTAATTCAATTATTATCAACATATTATATGTCAAACCCCATCCAAATGGTTCTCAAACCACAACAACCCCATGTCTGCCTTAGTAGGAAACCATTGGTGAATGGAATATCTAATGTGGGAGGCCTTTTCATAATGTACCTATATTCATCCACGCAAACATAAAAATGGTGAAGTGAATAGAAATAAAATATTATAGACACAATATATAGAGTAATAATCAATATTTTAAAAACCATTAGAATGTACAAGAGTACGGGAGTGTAAACTGAAAATTAATGGGAGAAAATATATGCCAAACCAGAAAGATATCCCAACCCTAAAATTGGAAGGTAAATTGATGAGTGATCCTAGATTCTAATAACTATGATCTAAACACCATGAATTTCCCAATGAACTAGGTATCTCTAATATCCCTTGTAATCACGACCATCCATTCTTTCATATTCCCAAGAATGAAAATGTGTGAGAAAAGACCATTTAGAGTTGATTCCATGAATACCCATAAGGACGACCTCAACGACAAAGTGTGAGTAGTAAGACATATAATAGGAATAGATAGGTAGTGCAACATAATTCAAGAGAGTAAAAAGAATCTAAAAATGGATATAGAAATATATAAACACACAAAATAAAATAAGCCTAAATCAATGTGAAATTAGATGTCCGTCTCAAAACCCATCCTCGAAAAAGGAGTTTCAATAGCTCCAGATGCCTATAGATGATGCCCACATTCTCTCACGTCTATATGTAGAGACATCAAAATCATGACACATCTAACCAAGGTGATTCATAGTTTAGGGTCTATAATCTCTACATAGATTATACATTCCCTCGTATAAAATTATGGTTTCAATAATTAGATATCTATATCAATCATGGCATGTCTCGATAAGATGGTTCCACTTAAGTAATTAGTGGAGGAACCATGCCATCCCCACATGGAGGGTGCCACATTAATATCCAATAGGGGGCCCATGCCCAACCAATCTAGAGGGTTACAATCTAATATTCTTTGATCAGAACCCAGATACTAGACGTGGGATCCACTCGAATAGAAGATAGATGACCCATTTCAAGCCCAGTAAGAGGGTGTTACTTTCATAGTCATGGATAAATTCCCAACACAGCTGGAGAGTGCCACACTAGATATGATGGACTCCTTCCCTAACTTCTTAGGAGGCTTCCACGCAGTGGATTAATAGAGTAACCCTTCTATACACTTGTAGGATGGTTCCACTATTATAGTTGATATAGGACTGATTACCAGCCCAGCTGTAGGGTTCCACTCTAATATGTGATCAAGGACCCATGACCTTCCTGGTAGGAGGGTGCCACTTTGATCCCACTGATGATCCTCCTCGGTCACTTCCATCGATGTTCATCAACTAAATAACCTTAATTCCATGAAAATATCCCATAATATCTCAAAATACAGTAGAATGTCCACTTTCATGTTCTATATGATAAAAGACTAAGAATAGGCCCCTTGCAGGCTGAAATCCGAGTCCAAACAAAGAAGACACAAGAGGTTAAAGGTTCCTCAAAAGGAATGTTGGGGTACATGGTGTGTAAGAGACCCTCAAAATGTTTGGTCCCACATTAATTGTAACACCCCAATCTTCCACGGTACGCTTCTCTTTGAAAAATACAGTAGCGTGTGTTGTATGCAACTTCGAGTTTTAACACACCACAACCAATCAGACTAGCCGTTATGAATAATAATACCCACTTTTTAAAATTAAGTAAATTTGAACTTTCAAAATGGACTTCATTTTTTTATTTGGAATATCAAATTTATCTTTGGGTGAATTTTTGGTATTTTCTGAAAACATTAATTTTTTGATGAATAGTGAAAAACACTTAGTTATAGTTCAAAACCAAATTTTTATTTAAATAATTATTTATTTTATTTATATTTATTGTAGGTCAAAATAGATACATAATACATATATAAGTTCAATGTAATTCATTTGAGTCAGTTTATAATAATTATATATATATATAAAATTTATTGAACTTTTCACCATCATTTCCCCACCTCCTAGGAGAATTTTCAAATTCACATAAAACATAATTTTACTACTTCTGTAAGAGGAATATCAAAAATCTTAGTGACATGATTTAAATAAATTAGTAAAATTTGTTTCAATAAGATGAAAATATTTTTTGGTGAATAGTAACTTTTTACTTTTATTTACCATGGTTAAAATTTGATAGGGTAATTAAGGGTAAAATTGATATTATTATTACCATATCACATGTCCTAATTCTACTGGATAAGTATAGTTCAACCCTAAACAACCTTAGTGATAACATATGAACCACTTTGGTCCACTTGGATTAGATTAGGATATTTATTATTATTTAATTCAAAGAAGAGTTAAAAGGGTTAAAATCAATGTTTAATAACTAAATAACTTGTAATATAGGAGTATACATAAGATAAATTAGATTATAAATATTCATAAGAAATATAATAAGATTTTATACATAATGGTATTTTATTTATAATTTTTAGTCATTAAATAATTAAATTTATTTATGGCACAATGGTGATATAGTAATTACTTAATTAATGAAATATTAAAATAATTGTTATTATAAATATCCAAATAAATGTTATTTTAGCATTATTATGAATTATACTAATTTTCATGGTAAATATGACATATTAGGGCCAGTTAGGTGAATTTTACTCAATGCAATAATGCTGTTATGAATTTAGAAAAAACAAAATATTAAATAGTGTCAAAATTGACATAAAAGAGTTTTTAAAACAAATATTATATTATTAATTGATATTCTATTCCTAAAAATCTATGGTTTGGGAGAAGAACTTATATAATAATATATGTATCATTAATGAACCACTTGGGGTTTTCTAAGATGTATATAGTGTGTTTCTTAACTATATAATATTAAAATATAAAGAGACACGGTAAATGTCAAACTATTTAACTAAGAGTTGAATCTAAAAGATAAAGTTAAAATACTCACCCATACCTATCTAAAACCTATTGTTTTAGTGGATTTCAACTCATCCCTTCCTTAACATTTAAATAATCCTTTTTTGAATGATTATAATCCGAAAATGATTTTGTTAGAAAATAATATTTCTCTCTTTTCCTATGGTGCCCCACACCACTCTTATAAAAGGGACCTCCCACTTAACTGAAATTAACACCTTCAAAGCCTTTTGGAACGGACAACCCCTGCCCAAATATCCTCTCAAATTACCTCAGTTCATCCTAGAGGCCTTTATTTAGTCATAATTTTATCTTAAGGATCCCTTCTTGTCAAATCAAAGAGAAGAACCCGAAAAAGATGTAAATATCTCACCACCTATTTCAAGTTTATTTCTTATTCTAGTTCCTTTTACATTTTTGTTCCCATTCTATAATAATAACTCTATTATATTCTATATACTTTTATGTTATTATGAATATGGTACAGCCATATTAATTATTCTATACATCCTTTGAATGACATGTCACCATACTTGCATACGTACGGACTACCATCTCCACGTCGGGGTGTAATTGTTATTGAATATATTATTATTTGGATGGGTATAATATTGATTTGTAATTGATTTAAATAATATATGTAACTAGATAATGATTCTTACTATATGATATACCATCCAATTATATATTATTTTAATATCAAATGAGTGATATTGTCGCTCGTGCGTATGTATGGATTACATTCTCCACGAACGTGGTGAGATTCATTACCCATCGTATCCATTCAAGAATAAATTTCATTTCATGAATAAAATTTTTTTTAGAGACATGATATCATTCGGGATATTAATATGATACATCCCATCCATAACACATATGACTCAAATAACAACTAATATAAAGGAAAACAAATCCATTAACAACCGAAATGACAATAATACTAAGATATTATTAACAAAGAAATGTGAAAAGATCATATATGATGTCATATTAATGTATATGATTCATGTGTAATTTAACAAAAATTATACCACCATTATAAACAGGGTTAACCAACCCTCGACCAAGGAAAAAGTATAATGTATAGGGTTTCTTATCTCACTTTTAATTCCGTGAGATATCCATTGTTCACCACATATTTATTTCATATGGTGTGTATAATTCCCATGATTGTATTCATTGTGTAATATAAATTATTTTATGGATATTTACATCATCATTGTATTATCATTCTTTCATGGGTGTATGTATCGTAAGCTACTGAATCGATAATGGAATTTGAACATTCAATTTCCACTCATTCGGCTATACGAATACATCATTGATTATTTTACTCCATGATTATGTGTGGAATCACTATTCATTTTCTTATGTCAAAATTTCCACGACCCTTTCTATGGATATATATTTGATACACATAATCAATCCATTGATAAATTCTCAAGTCATCGATATGAACATGATAAGAGAAATTTTAACTGAATCTCCATCTGTTGAGTTAAACAACCAAATCATTTGTGTTGTTTTTACAAGAATATATGTGAATGTCCTATGATTGATTTACACTGAATATACAATTATTTTGATTGTATTTATAATTTTCACACATAATCATGTCATTTATTTATCTTAAACCAAAGGATACGGTCTTTATAAGAGATTTCTTCTCAATTGACATTCCATCGAGGCTCCATTGTTGTTATACACCAAATCAATTTTATATGGGGTATATAATGTGCTTTGACATAGTATATCACGAATCCCTTTATTCTCATGATATAACAATGTTTTTATTACCTCAATTATTTTTATTCATTTTTCTCTCTTTTGGTTAGGAACTCTATCTAAAATATTATTTTAAAATGTTTTAAATATTTGTTATTCTAAATCTTTCACATTAATGTCCATGTTTTAAAAATGGTTTTAAGGATATATTTATACGAACATTAATTTTTTAAAATTTAAATTTCTTTTAAATGTGTCAATTTGCTATGGGGTACATTGATTCCAAAATCTATTTTAAACGGCTTCTTGATAAATAGAGAGACTCTTACATGTTTTCAAGAAAAAAGGGGGATATTTCTCTTAAATAGTTTTGATGATTATTTTCATCTATGTCAATATCATTAATTATTCTCTCTTGAGTTTGATCTATTATAATAAAATCTTCTATATTGTATTTATTGAGTTATGTTTGACTATGGATGTGCTATTTTTATACCAGTAATGGTTTTTGGTTAAAATATTGACATTTATTATGCTAGTTTTAATAAAAATGTTCATATTATGCTTCAAACTTTTCATATGATGAATGAATTGGGCTTAGTAAGTGACGGGTAGAGCCCACTATAGCTCCTCGATGCATCAGTTGGTCTCATGAGACAAACTAGTGTCTTGACACAAGGCGTTGACAAAATCTTATTTTCCTTCTTGGCACAAGGCCTTCAATATGGGGTTATGATTGTCTGGAATTATGAAATCCATCATTATGAAAGTGGTTATTAATATTTCATGTGATTATTCGAATATTAGAATACTCATAAGAATAAGTAAATGGAATTTTTTCATTTCATTTTTGCCATATTATGTTGAGGTTCATGTTTAAAATGATTTTCTTTTAGTTATACATTTCCTTAAATGTTTATTCTTATTTATGAATGTTAATGATATATTGTAATGCTTATTTAGCATCTGAGCACAACCCTATATATGTTTTATTTTTCAAAATATGTGAAGAAGTATTTTATGACTGACTTGCAGGGATAGTCTATGGGGATAAGAGTGTGGACTATGGAGACTATGTTGTTGTTGTTTTTCACTTCATCATGTAATTTAAGACTTATGAATGTATATAGTACATCCATGTCTACTAAACTAATCAGCCTTTCGACACTTGATTTTTTATGATCATGTCAATGATACGTAATGAGGCACTGACTCTGGGCTTCTGGGGTCGGTGTGTGACAGTTTGTATCAGAAGATGTTCAATTAAAACCTTGGAATCAAGATTTAGATAAACTCCGATTAGTGCACATAGCCCTAAGATAGACTTTGAGGATTAGTATAGAGGAACATCCTAAAAGTTTTCTATTGCAGTTATTTTTTGATTTTTCCAAACAATACATCCATTTCTGGATACGAGCAGATAGTGGAACCTCTAGCACAGATGTAACTGGGGTAAAAACCCTAAAACATCGCTTGGAACTATAGTCGAACGTGAACTAGTGTACGATAATGGGCCATTCTGCACTATTGCTAACGACACTCTTGGGGGATATGATTAGAAAAATTTACATTTTTTACAAACTCATTTTTAGTATTTTAATATAATATGAGAATAAATGAACTTGGTTAATCCTAAGGTGTTTGAAATTGAAAATATGGTGTCATGATATTCTCCAAATGATTTTATGACTATTGTTACTCATATAATGCTTTCTAGTTTTTTTCAACGTCTTTATTCCAAGGAAGTCATAGTAACATTGAGAATGCTTTACAAGGTGGGAACTGTGGTGGAAATGTGCAACAAAATGGAATGTTGATAGGCGTAAAAGATATCGTGTTCATGGAAAATCAGTTTTCCAAAAATATGATCAACAACATATATATTAACCAACTCCTAGTCTCAACAAAGAAGTGAAAGGTGATGAATGATAAGAGCTCCAGTAGTGGATACCATGGAGAAAATAATCCTAAATTTCCACCATGCAGGAAATATTGAAGGAGACACCGAAGATAGTGTCTCAATGGTACAAAGAAAAGCATTGCATGTGGGAAAGAAAGACATAATGTGAATAATTTCTGAGGAAAACTGAAGATTACTATGGAAGAAAAAAATGTTCCCAAGAATCCATTTACAGTCATTTGACTTAAATGTAGGGATCATGGCCATTACCTGAGTGAATTACCTATTCTATAAGATATTTTCTCAGTCAAAGAATAATCTATGTGAAAATAAATGGTTGGAGAAAGGTTTAAATGTTTTAGTGCTCCTTGTTGATGGGATTACTTTGGAATAATTTTCTCATTTATTTGTAACTGTACAGTTTGTCATGTGAAATTTATATTTGAGGAAGAAATATCTTTTATCTTATGGATATTGTTATAAATAACCATTTGGTTTTATATGATCATTGGGTTTGAGGAAATTACAGGTTATTATATTTTGGGATGAATATTCAAGGTATGAGATAACATTTGTGGTTAAATTATGTTACGGTTATTTTGAGGAATTTTTTTCATTTTGATAATATTATAAAATATATTATTTGATAAAAGGAAAACACACAGACTGTGTGACAACCCGTCGTGTCAGAAAAAGATGTGGGAATCGAACCCACAACTAGAGTGTGATTAGGATTTATCCCCTACAAGTGGACTACGTGAAGTCCCTGGTTAATGTAACTAATTATTTTTAGTTAAATAAGTTTATTAATCAATAATAAGTTGATTTGGCATCTTATGAAGTATCAAATGAATACCCTTAGTATAAGAAATTGATTTGGTTATTAAGTGATAAATTTTATTTTGGAAGATGTTCTCTTGGTTGGGAACACTATATACCCAAGTAAAATAGAATACTTTAGGATTTCACTTGAGGAGTAATGGTTGATTTTATCTATGTTTTTATTGTGAATTTTTTGTGATTTGGGATATTTATGAAAATGATTAACCTATAATAGAGAATATGTGATTAGGTTAATTACTTTTAAGCGTGTGACTTTATGAGTAGTTGATGTCATTTGGAGAAACAATTTAATGTTGAAGACTACATAACCAAATTCTTCTATTTTATTGTTGTCAATATTATTTTGGATTATATTAAAGGATTTAAAGGAAAATTGTTTATTGAATGGTATTTATTTAACTTTGGGGTATTGATGGATTAATTTTATAAATTACGATTAGTGTTTCTTTCTCTAATGTAATATCCTTTTAAGGGATCATCTGATCTTGTATTAACCATTTTGGTTTTTATTAATCTCTAAAAACTATGTAAATGTATATTTTATCCTTTATGAATCATGAGATTCTCTAGAAGTTGATTTTCTCTCTTCCGGTGTGACCAAATCAACTTGAATACTCATTGTTTAAAAAATTCAGATAGTAGTAAAAATTTATTAAATAATGAAGCTCTACATAAAATTTAGGTATTTCTCTTTATGTTCTTGGTCAATAACATAAATAAATTCCTCATCTTTATGAATTGAAACTTAAAAAAATGTTGTCTGTTTACTTTTCCTACTAGGAAACTAATGACCATTTGTTCCATCAAATGTTTGTGGATTTCTTATTTTTTGACATTCTCCTGATCATGTTTTCCATCCCTCTCAATCAGAACTTTACACTTAGTTTATCTTCCATATCCATGTATTCCTACATGGAATACTTGTATGGGTTATCTCGGTTGTCCTTTGTACTTCTCTTTATTTTTTTAAAGTGATAGTTTTATTGACTCTTTATCGGATGTGGGACTTTCAATTATGTTCCCAATCCAAATTTTAAAAATTTCTAGGACGCAATTAATTGAAACAGGGAAGAATGTAACACCCCAAGCATCTGCGGTACGCTTCTCTTTCAATAATACAGTAGTGTGTGTTGTACGCAACTACGAGTTCTAATACACCAAAACAAATCAAACTAGCCGTTATGAATAGTAATACCCACTTTTTGAAATTTTATATATTTTATCATTCAAAATAGACTTCATTTTTTGAATCAGAATATCGAAATTACCTTAGGGTGAATTTTTGGAATTTTTCTAATGACTTTCAATTTTTGATGAATAGTGAAACACACTGAGTTATAGTTTAATACCGAATATTTAAATAAATATATATTTATTTTACTAAAAATTGATACATTATACCTATATAATTTCAAATTAGTTAATTAAATTCAATTTATATTAATTTTATATATTTAAAAAATTTATTGAACTTTACACCGTCTTTTACCCAACTCCTAGGAGAATTTGAAAATTCACATAAAACATAATTTTACCTTTTTTGTAGTGAAGTTTCAGAAATCCGAGAGACGGTGTTAATAACATGGAATAAAATTTGTTACAATAAGATAAAAATAATTTTCAGTGGATAGTTACTTTTGTTATTTTATTTACCACGATTAAAAGTAAATAAGGAAATTAAGGATAAAAATATTACTATTATTACCCTAACACATGTCCTAATTCTATTTTATAAGTATATTTCGACCAAAAACAACCTTAGGAATAAAATATGAACTTCTTTGGTCCACATGAATTATATTACGACATTTATTATTGTTTAATTCAAGGAAGGGTTAAAAGAGTTGAAATCAATGTGTAATAACTAAAACATTTTTAATATAGGGTTATAAATGAGATAAATTCTATTATAAATATTCCTTAGAAAGATAAAAATATTTTCTACAAAATTTAATTTTATTTATAATTTTTAGACATTAAATAAATTTATTTATTTATGTCACAATGGTGATGTCGTAATTACCTAATTAATGAAATATTAAAATAATTGATATTATAAATATCCTAATAAATGAAATTTTAGAATTTTTATGAATTCCACTAATTTTATAGGTTAATATGAAATATTAGAGTTTTGTTCAAAGTAAAAATGTTGTTACAATTTTATCAAAAACAAAATACCAAATAGTGTAAAAATTGACATAAATGGTTTTTTAAAACAAATATTTTATTATTAATTGATATTATATTCCTAATAATATATGGTTTAGAAAAAGGACTTATATAATGATAGTTATATCATTAATGAACCACATGGGATTCTCTAGGATGTATAGAGTTAGTTTATTAACCATATAATATAAAAATTAACGATACATGGTAAATATCAATCTATTTAACTAAGAGTTAAATCGAAATGATAAAGTTAAAATAGTGACCCAAACCTGTATAAATAATATTGTTTGAGTGGTTTGTGACACATTACCATCTTAGCCTTTAAATAATCAATTTTGGAGCCAATATAACCCGAAATTGATTATATTATAAACTAATATTTCTAGCCTCTCTTAAGGTGCCCCTCACCCCTCTTATAAAAGGGCACTCCCCTTCTATCGAATTCACACCTTCAAACCATATTGAATCAGCCAAAACCTTCCCAAATATCCTATCAACTTCCCTCAATTGATCCTATAGGCCTTCCTTTAGTCATAAAGCCAACATAAGGAATCTTTTTGATTAAATCAAAAGGAATAACCCGAAGAAGAGGTAAATATCTCACAACCTCTTTTAGGTTCCAATCTTCTTCCAATTCTTGATTCTTTGTCTTTTCCATTATAAAATAATAAATCTAGTGTCTTATATATGTTTGGATGTTATTATGAATATTTTACAACCATATTCATTATTCTATCCATCCTTTTGATGACATGTCACCATACATGCGTACGTACGGACTACCGTCTCCATATTGTGGTGTAATTGTTATTCATTACATTATAATTTGGATGGGTATCATAATGATGTGTAATTAATTTAAATAATAAATAAAACATGATAATGATTCTTCATATAGGATATACCATCGAATTATATTTTATTTTAATTTCAAAAGAATGATACTATCGCTCATACGTATGTACGGATTACCGTCTCCATGAACGCAATGAGATTCATTCCCCATCATATACATTCAAGACTAAATTTCATTTTATGATTATAATATATTTATAGAGACATGATATCATTCTGGATATGAATAATATACATCCCATCCACAACACATATGACTCACAAAACTAAGAATATAAAGAAAAACGAATCTGTTAACACTAAAAACTATGATATACTATGATATTATTAACAAAGGAATGTTAAAATATCATATATGATATAATATTGATGTATATGATTATTTAATAATTTAATAACAATTATTTAACCATTATACAAGTGTTTAACCTACCCTTTACCAAGGAAAAATTACAAAGTAAGGGGGTATCTTATCTCACTTTTAATTCAGTGAGATTTCCATTGTTCACCACTTATTTATTTCCTGTTGTGTGTGTACTACCCATGATTGTATTCATTATGTAATATAAATTAATTTATGGATATTTACATCATCTTTGTATGATCCTTATTTCATGGGTGTATGTTTCGTATGTTACCAAATCGATAAGGGAATTTGAAATTTCAATTTCCACTCATTCGGCTTTACGCATACTACAATGATTATTTTACTCCAAGAGTATTTGTGGAATAACTATTCATTTACTTATGTCATAATTTACACTCCCCTTTCTAAGAATATAATTTTGATACATATAATCACTCCATTAATAAATTCTGAAGTCATCGTTATGAATATGATAAGAGTAATTTTAACTCAATTTCCATTTGTTTAGTAAAATATCCAATTCATTGGTGTTGTTTTTACAAGAGTATGTGTGAATGTCCTATGATTGATTTACACTAAATATCCAATCATATTTAGTGTATTTATATTTTTCACACATTATTACTTTGTTGATTAATCATTAACCTAAGGATAGAGTCTTTATAAGTGAATTCATCTCAATTTACATTCCATTGAGTCGTATTTGTTGTTATACACCAAATCACTTTTATGTGGTGTATATAATGTACTTTGACATAGTATATCATGAATCCCTTTATTCTCATGATATTAAAAGGTTTTTATTACCTTAATTATTTGTATTCAAGTGTCTCCCTTTTTTTTAGAAACTCTATCTAACATATCATTGCAATATTTTTTAATGATTTATTATTCTAAATCATTCACATTAATGTCCTTGTTTTAAAAATGGGTTTAAGGATTAATTTATATGTACATTAAATTTTTAAAATTAAAATTCTTCTTAAATGTTTCAAATTGTTATGGGAAACATTGATTCAAAAATCTATTTAAATGTCTTTTTGACAAATAGTGAGACTCATAAATGTTTTCAAAAAAGGGGGATATTTCTCATAAATAGTTTTGATGATTATTTTCATGTATATCAATATCATTAATTATTCTCTATTGAGGATGATCTATAATAATACAATCTTCCATATTGTATTGAATGATTTATGTAGGACTGTGGATGTTATAAATTTATACCATTCATGTTTTGCAGTTTAAATATTTACATTTTGTATGATAGTTTTAATACAAATGTTCATATTATTCTTCAACCATTTTAAATGAGGAATGTGTTGGACTTATTATGTGACAGGTGGAGCCCACAATAGTTCCTCAATGCATCGGTAGGTCTCATGAGACAAACCAAATTCTTGGCAAAATTCCTTGACATAATCTTATTTCTAGCCTTGGAATAAGGCCTTGACTATGTGGTTATGATATTCTGGCATTATGCATTCCATCATTATGAAAGTGGTTATTGATATTGCATGTGATTATTCGACTAGTAGAATATCCATGTGAATAAGTAAATGGAATTATTTCATTTCATTATTTCCATATTATGCTGATGTTCATGTTCAAAGGTATTTTGTTTTAGTTATACATTCCATTAAATGTTTACACATATTTAGGAACGTTTCTGCTATACATTTATCCTTAATGAGAATTTGACCTCACCACTTCCTATGTTTTATTTTTTCCAGGATGTGAAGAAGTATTTTATGACTCACAATTAGGGATAGTCTGAGGGGATATGATTGTGGAATATAGATACTAGGTTGTTTTAAGTTTTTATAGTATCATGTAATGTAAGACTTATGAATGTATTTAGTGTATCGAAGGCTACTAAACTAATCGGTCTTTCGAGACATGATCATTTATGATCTTTCCAATGATATATAATAATGCACTGACTATGTGCTTATAGGGTCGGGCGTTACATTACTACCAATAAATTTCTATAATAGTACATTTTTAACTACCTATCTACATTAACTAGACATTTAGAGGGACTGTATGGATTGCCTTAGCCACTTGGGGTGCTGCCCATGCATCTAGCCAGGTCATTGTAACCCTTCTTGTATTTGGGTACTCTGGTGTATTGTGTGTCTTTCTAAACACGGTTCCTCCTATTTCTATGTTAATTCAAGTGTATTTAGATACACTTCATGTTATTTGAGAAACACATTCCCATATACTCATAGAGTAGAAGTCCTGCCTCCAGCACTGAGTCACAAAGTGTGTGGGGGTCCTACAAGGCTTCTGATACATATAAACATGGAAAAACTTACCAACTACAGAAAAGTGACTACACTGAAACTTTTCTTCACAATATATGGTTTTTAGTTGGGGTTTTTCATGAAATATTTCTTCTATTCCCACACATTCCATATATGAGTTTGACGATTTGAATATCACCACTATTCTTTCTAAAATCAATAGTTATTGCCTTAATTTTGCATTTCATGATATCTGGTGTTTGGAAATAAATTTCTTATTTTACATGGTGGATTCCTACATTTTTTAGGAATATCTAAATCCCTTAAAACATTATTTGGGATTATATTGAACAAATCCAACACTCATAACCCAAAAATCATCCAATGTCTCCCTTTCATTTCCAAAGTATTTGTTGCATGTGATTCCACTATGAATAAAGGGGTCCAATACAACATTTTACCTCTTGGACGCATCTATCCATGGCCCCATTGTTTATTTTAGAATAATATAATGACTAATCCTAGGAAAATTACCCCAAAATGTGAATGATCATTGGCCAAGATCTTGTGGCCACCAAACAATATCGATGATATCCATGGTGAGAAACCAACGAATACACTAATTAAAAATGGTGCACAAGAACATGAAAAATATTTTAATTAATGAAGATAAATAAGAAAGATGGTTATTCTCAACAAATTTAATCAATAATGAATGATCCCAAAAATTGAATTTTTCTTACCTTGATTTGGTTAGTTTTTAATTGAATAATGCACTCACCAATTCAATAAGAGAAGTCATTGCATTAGTGTCATGTTGACTTATTTCAATCTGGAGTCTCATCAACTTCTTATGTTTATTCATCAATGAGAGGGGAAAGGAAATACCCTCCATCCTCTTAGTTTTTATCTAGAAATAAGTGAAGGATTTTTCCTAATCTCAAAAGATAAACATTTATTTTCATAGTAATCCATGGTCTCATATTTTTTATCCATAATTCCATTCATGAATTATACAATTTTATTTATGAAATTGTGTGATATTAGAATAAAATATATTTAATATTTTTATAAAATTAATTCTTGGAAAAATATGAATCAGAGTAAAAAGTTGTGTAAGTGTTTGCAATAAAAAATATTTGAAAATATATTCTATAGTCTTACAAAGAAAAGCAAGATTTCTACATCATTCCCTCCTTCAAGATTTATTTCCATGAATAAAAAATTCTCGAGATACAAAACTCGTATCTTTTTACCATAGTCCTAGGAGATCTCATACATATTACCATACATCCACAACATGAAAATCAAAGGGATTTTGATTCCACATAGTTTCCTTCTTTGATGATCCATGATATCCATTGGGTGAACTAAAAATGTGTCTCCATCCACAATGTCCACCTATCCCATCTCGATACTAATCATGGGGTCATACACATATCATCTCAACTATGACACAATGAAGACATCATGCAACTACTCTTACTATGTGATTGAGATGTAGAAGTAAGAAACCTTTAAAAACATCTGAATGATCTTGAATTCCGCAATGATCCTGGTGGAAATCATTCTTACATCGATGAATCACTACAATCAAAATCACGGGGACACTCTTAGGAAAACAAAGTCCCCCTGATCGAACTACAACGTCTTATGATGTTAAAATGTAGTAGATTTATTCAGACAAGGGATTATCCTCATCCCTTTTGTAATGAAATGAACCTTATCCATCGTCACCTGAACTATCTCTGAACAAATCAGATTTTTCCCATAGATATTTTTCAAGCATAAGGGTGACATGAAAGGTCTCTTATGATGGTCCTCATAAGATTCCATGATGATAGTTGTTTCCTCTTGAATTGGGGATGACCTCGTTGATTTAAGGTTCAAACATTCCAATCGGTTTCTAACGGGTTTGTTTGTCGAACCAGAAACATTCAATGATTATATATCCATTTAGAGCTACTTTCCAAAGAAAGGTGCTCATTAGTAGTTGACTGATGAGGAGCAAGAGTTTTCAATGGTCGAGAGGATGGGAGATCAGACTCATCATGCCTTTTTTAGGGGAATTATTGTCTACTCTAGGACTCTCATTATATATTTAAGCTATGTTCGTGAATTCTTAATACATTACCTGGTATAAAATGTGCTTTCCATTAAATCTGACAATCAATGATTGATATGAAGAAAATTTAGTGAATCTTTTATATGTATTCGAGGTTCTTCATCGATAGAGAATCATCTATATTTGTTAGAGATTCTTAGTTGATGGTATCATTAAATACATAAAAGTCTCTTGGACATTATGATGACCATACTGGTTTTAAAGCCACTCAGTGGGGAACTTGAGGTTTTTTGACATTCAGGAGGACATGGATTATTTTAGCATTGGTAACGTACCCACTGATGGGCTACCTACATATCCTTTGTTTTGGAAAAGAAATCAGAACACATATAGTTTGAGTAAGGGAGTATGATGTTTATGCATGATTGATGGCTCAAAGAAAGATGTCATGATTAATTTTACACTCTAAGCTCATGTGTGTCATGCTCAGTGTGAGAAACAAGAGGTATTAGTGAAACCAGAAAATTGTTCCATGCATTGATGTGGGGATTATGTATGTATGACTGCCCAAATAAATGAGGATTAAGATGTACATCAGGGAAGAAATCCATGAACAGGGTCCATAAAGGTATATGTGCTTCATCAAGATTTGGATACTCTAATCTTGGGGCTTACTCCTATGGAAGATTCCCATGTTAGGAGAGGACTTATGATTGGGTTTTACTCCTGAGAAGGAAGCCCATATCAAAAGGAATTATGACTGGTTAAGAGAAAATAAGACCGGGGCTTATTCCTAAGGAGGAGGCCCAGGTTAAAGGGATTTGAAAATTAAGGGACTTGGGGATTACTCCTAAAGAGGATGCCCATATTTGAGACTAGGGATTATTCCTGAAAAGGAATCCTAGGTTAAAGTATTTAAGGATTGGGGCTTACTCCAGAGAAGGATGCCCATATTTGGGGAATTATGACTGGGGCTTATTCTTGAAAAGGAGGCCCAGGTTATAGGACTTAAGGTTTGGGGCTTACTCGTGAGGAGGATGCCCATATTTGGGGAATTATGACTGGGGCTTATTCCTGAAAAGGAGTCCCATGTTAGAGAACTCATGGTTTGGGGATTACTCCTAAGGAGGATGCCCATATTTGGGGAATTATGACCGGGGCTTATTCATGAAAAGGATTCCCATGTTAGAGGACTTGGGGCTTACTCCTAAGGGGGATACCCAAATTAAAGAGGATTTGGACTAGGGCTTACTCTTGAAAAGGAGGCTCAGGTTAGAGATTATCTCATCGTAAAGGATGAGGTTGAAGAATGAACTCTCTATATTTAGTGACATAAAGATGTGAGAATCACTATGTTTTGAGAGATGTTCCATGGAGCTCCTTTCAGAAAAGGAATTCAATCAAGAAAACATGCCATAAAATCCTTTGAAGAGTGTCTTGAAGAATGAATCTTGAATAGGAGAGGTGGAATGAAATAAGATGGGTGAAATGGGCGTGAATGGAACCCAAAAAGATAGGGGCATGCAAGTCCTGGAAGGTGCACAGTTTATGGGTGGGCGCGCAATTATTGGTCGCGCATGTATACATGTGTGGCTCATGTGTACTTGTGTGATCTTTTCCATGTAGAGTAATACTTGGGCGATTCATGACCAAATCATTTAGAATCATCCTAACGTACTTCCAGAAGAGTGGAGCGCAAGTTTCAATGAATAAGTAAGGAGGCGCCCAAGTGTGTCCATTTCCCTTAAGGGTAAAAAAACTTAGGCACACAAGTGTTAGTGAATTTTAACACTTATAACTTATTCCTCTTGTTTAGACCTTCCATTCTTTGAAATGAATTACCTTAGAAGTGTTTGAAAGATATGAAGAAGAGATTTGGGCATTCAAAGCTCTGTATCGGAATTCTGGAAAAATTCCTCTCGAAATTGGGGGCCCATAGGGTCTATTTATCGGCTTCTGAAGACCCTGGGTGGTTATCACTTAGGGTGCGCAAGTCACTTGTGCGACCATTAGGTGGCGTGCAAGTAAAATTGTGCAACAGAAAGGGAACTTGCACGACCCTAACTCCTTTGACTCCTTTTTCATTACTTTGTCAATTTTTGATGTTTTCTTCAAAGAACGAATCACTTTGGGAGAAGTCATTTGCAATTCCATTCCTTTAGTTTGATCCGTAAGAATAAGGATGTGACACTGTGGAAAAGAAGAAAACCAAAGGGTAAGTGTCGCATAGGTGTTCACCGCGCAACTGTCATCGCGCAGGTGTGAGGCGTGCATGGCTGGAGTGCACTAGATAGAGTGTGCTGGCTATAGGCGCATATGTGGGCAGCTTGGCCTATAAATATGCAATCATTTTCCACGTATAGCACCTGATTTCTGGATTTTCGAGATCTCGCCGCGCAGGTCTCCTTCATCGTGCCAGTTGCTCGTTTTCCATTGTTTCTTCGTTGTCACACTGTCGTCAAGGTATTTGGACTTGCGTGGTTATACATGCGCGCAAAAAACATGCGCGGCACATTAAAACTTGCGCGACACATCCATACTTGCGCGCCTTAATTCCTTTTCCATTTTTCTGAATTCCGTCACAAATTATATGAAAAACAAACCCATTTAAGAGTTAATTTATTCATCTTTTGTGAAGAATCAATGGATCCAAGAAGAATTGGAACGGCTGATGAACTTGCAAGAAAAATAATTGATGAAATGGTGGATATCATTGGCCACGATTATTATACCGTCTATGATAGCACTCTCCCATATTTGGCTATGTATTTGAAGACATATCACTTTGATTTCCCACAAAGAACATATCTGCCTTTGTAAGGTTATGGTCATCTGCGAGAAGTCATTTTTCCTGAGGCAAAGAACAATCTCATATTTTCATGGTTTCAGAGTTACTACAACATTGCTTCGGCAAATATCTCATATTGAGGAGGATTTATAAATTCCAGAACAGTGGATAAGGCCCACATGATGCATCATAGCCCTTATATGCCAGATCTGAAACCTCATAAGCCTAAGCTGCAACCACATTGTCATCTTTCAATCTTCCGAAATGCTCAGATGAATCAATCCAAAGGCTAGAAAATAATTTGGGACTTCCGTCCTGGGGTAGGTGTGAATCCAGCTTGAATGTGGGCATACTGGGTACAACAAACCTATGCAGAGTTTATCGAAGATCAGAAAGGAGTTGCGATATACGAAGCTGTCTTGGTTTGGAAAACATATGTTTACATACATGATAACTTTGTGTCAGAGATACTCAGCCACTGGAGACCAGAAGCCAATTCTTTCCATATGACTCATGGAGAAGTAGGCCTCAGTCTGTGGGATGTCCACAGGATCTCAGGGGCTCCAATTTTGGGAGATATGTATGATGAATTCATTCCTCCCAAGGTGACTTGGAATGAGTCAGAGAAGACTCTTGCTTTGTCTTGGGAATTATTTAAAATCTTCCACATGCTCAAGAGTTCAGAGACCTCCTTAACTCATTCTATAAAGGATATTCATCTGGAGGAGTGGATGAATATATTCCTAATTGCGAAGAAAGTGAAGGGGCCAAATGAGAAGGATCTAAAAGAAAAAGGATCCAAGAAAATGAAATTCAAAGATAAGAGGCCCACCCATCCTACTACCTGCCCAAAACCTAAGAAGAAGGGTGCTCCTAATACGTTCTTTCCATATCTAGAAGTAGGAGCATTCGAGAAGTGGGGATTTGAGTTTAATCAAAGTATCCCAAAGAATACTCATCTGGTGGGCTTCATGGATTTGTGGCTCAAAATTTATCTCTTGCCAGTCGGGGATTCGAATGGAGGCGCCCGGCCATCGACCTTCATTATTGTGGTAAAGTTGGCTGAGGGAAAAATGGATGGGTTGGCTACCCCCATTTTAGAAAAGATTCATAGGAGTATAATTAATGGCTTCATTGGTAAATCTCCTTTAAGAATATTGGGATCATTCCAAGTTTTATGGGGATGGATCGCCACTAACTTTAGGACTTATAATTTACAGAATGGATTACAAATTCTTGGAAGTTCATTCAAGCCATATGTAAAAGAATTTTCTAGAGTTTCTCCATTAGATCATAATGCCTATGATATAAAAGTGAGGCTGCTAATGTTTTAGTAATTCAACTTCTTTCCCTATGGAAATCCGCCAACCGGGCGGTTTGTTGATGATGGAACAACCCACTTGGATTTAAGGGCATACATGCAAGCTTGCAGAGATGGTGTGCTAGTAGCCAGGATTGACGGAGAAATTATATGTGAGGCATATGCTCCATATAGATTTTCATGTCAATTCAAGTGTCTTCAAAAGATTTTTGTATCTCTCCCAGTACATATCAGGTCAGAGCAACATCCGATGGTTGCTCGGCAACTGTGGCAGCTAACGTCAAGGGAGAATACTGGGTCGGTATTTGATCTACAAGTTGAAAAGGTGTTACATAACATGACTACATGGTATGCTAAGCATTGGATAACATCATACCCAAAGGGGTGCTGAATCAGCTAGTTTATCAGGTGGGGAAAAGGAAAAGTACTGCAGAGAAAGGAACCCTTCCTCATAAAGGTGATGCTTCCCCACCTGAAGCTGATTCGCCAGATTCCTCCTCTATGAATGATTCACCGGATTCCAATTATGGGGATGATGAGGCACAAAAAGTGGAAAAGCAGCCTTGTTCCCGACATAATCCTCCAGTTAGAATCAAAAGACATACTCTATCAACACTAGGTGAGTTACTTCATTGTGGTAATTTAATAAACATCACTTTATAATGTAATAAGTCTTATTTTCTTATTCTCTATCAATAGGTGCAGGAGATTGGAAGAAATTGAAGTTGAAAATTGTAGGACCTTCCTCGCAGCCTTCTGGTACACGCACTGAATATCAATGACTAGAGGCTGTCCAGACATGGCAGAGTCTATATTGTTGGACTGAGACTGCCTGGATGGAATTATGTGATGGTCTACAACTCCCTGGAATTGGGAATCTCAGGTCTTCTACAGATATCCAATATGAGGATAACCCCAATGAAGTGCGGGATTACATCAGAGAGCTAGAAATGCTCATATATGCTACTGACAATTCCATTCATGTTACCAAATGGATGAAGGAATTGATAGATTATGGCGCCTCTGAGGGGGCTGATGAGGAGTGGCATGATTATGTGGCTCCGGAAGATGTATGGTTTATTTCCTTATTTTCTTCGCAACTTGATTTCAATAGAATCTTTGTTACTCAAGGAAATTATTTTCATCCCCTTGCAGCTTGCAAAGAAAGGAACATCTGAGGTTCCTTCACCACAGTATAACCCTGGTGGTACTGCCATTGGGGCTACTTATGAGTCTCCTCACGAATCGGGAAAGATATCTCCAGGCCAGCGGGCCATGAATGAGGAGTTCGACATGGCCTTCCATTCCCCAATTCAGGTGCCAATAAGGGAGAATGATGATACTCCTATAAAGCGAAAAGGACAAAGGTGAAGAAGGAGGAAGTCCAGCGCTAAACGCTTTATCAACGGTGGTAAGTCCATCAGATAATCATGAATCTATACCCATGAAAAGTTTTCTCTTATTTATGGGGATTGTAGGGACTTCTTCAATTTCCCATCTGAGGGAAAAGACTGATCCTCTTTTGAGGACCGCAAAAGGTGTTGTGGAACAATAGCAAATTCAGGATGACTTTCCTGCTCATGGAGAAGAGCTAACATCTATTCCCAGCATCCCTCCAACTGCTATTGTGAGAAGAGAAGAACCTGTTTCTAGTAAGTTAAGAATGCTCTATAACATGTTGACTGAAGAATCTACTGACATCCATTCTGTGATATTTCAGGTTCAACCCCTGCATTAGAGCTCATAGAGGTCGTTGCAACCGACGCCTCCGTTTTAACTGAGGAAGATGTCCAGGGTCAGGGACCGCAGGATGAAGGTCACCAAGAAGACAGATCAATTGATCCCACTAGTGAGACTAACCAGGATTCTAATATGACATTAGATGAAATGATGGAACTTGGAACATCTTTCAAAGATTTTATAAATCATGTTATATTACCATGTAATATAGAAGATTATGGACATGAGTGTTATCCTTCATCCTATTAAGAATAACTTCTTATTACATATCTAATCATGATTGGTTAAAATGTGTAGTTTTGTCTGAGAAAGCTGCTGAACAACCCATTCCTGAAGGGGGTACAGAAAACCCTACGATTGTAGAGAAATTAGCACAAGTAGAGATGAACCCAATAGAGCTTCCTCAAACTCATCCTGAAAATCTTGTCAAAGCTAGGAATGATGGGGAGGAGACATCTACGGTTTCTTATCTACATTTGGTTAAGGAATAACAATATTTGTGACTGTACATAATTGGAAAGAGAACTGATTCTTTTGTTATCCGTTGAAACTAACCAAATCTTTCAATTGATTATGCAGGGCCATCAATTGCAGTGGCTAGATCTGGAGCTGAGGCCTCAACATCCACCTCAATGGGAATTGAAAGTGCATAAGCTTAGCTCAGGGGGAAGGATTAGAATGGGGCACTTCTCTAAGTTCATTAATCCCAGATTAAATGCCCCCCTATGATGATGACGTCAAATCAAACCCAGAGGTACTTAAGGCACTCAGATTTTCATGAAGAAAGGCATGGAACAATATATGGAAAATCATATCTGAGGTGTCTTTAGAAGATTTGTATTCAAAGATTTATCGGTTTTCATCTCAGTTATTCATGCTAGGACTTGGTGGTTTTGGATCTGAAAAGATTCATGTCGCAGTGAAACAAGTCATTTTAAGAAGGGAACAAGAGAAAAAGTACCGTGAAGATCTGACCAGGGTGAAGCTATCAGCCAAAATAAGTGAATTTGAGGCTACAGAATCCTGAGGTGAGGCTGACTATGCTTCCAAGATGAAGGAGCTGAAGCATAAGATCAAAGATAATGTTTTCCAGTGGATGCACCTTCATAAACAGTTAGACATTCTTACTGGGGAACTTGACCAACTCAATAATTCACTGGAGGGAGATCAAATGAATGGTATGAAAGCCATCGCGGATGCCAAGAAATCACTCCATCAGGAAGAGAAGAGTGAAGTTGGTTGGGTGAAGGAGCTTAAATTAGCTTCTGATGAAGCTCAGGATGTTGTTCATCAAGTGAAGACTTAGGTTGACAGCCTCTTGTAATTTCCTAGAAATTGGAAGAGGCTCCAATCTGTGTATGTCCTTATAATTATTGTGCATCAAATAGAAATAATGATTTCAAATTCAATTACATGTGCACGTATTTTCTTGCTACCTGTTTTAAATTTTACCTAACCCAATGGGAATAGTAATCATAGTTTGATTTTTACTAGGATTAATGTAAATAACCCTACAAAATTTGAATCATTTAATTTCTCAATATTACCTAAATCATACGAAATGTATGTTTAGTGAGCTGGAACTTGATTTTTATTCATAGTTCTTTTGTCTTTTGTGGGCAGTTTAAAGTCATGCACGTCAGACAAACATAGGCTAATGTTTAAGGTCGAAATAGCTTTGATCGAATGAATTAGAATTGAATCAATTCCTTGAAAATTTATCTGAAAACACATTATCATACTCAAGTATGAAGGAAAATATATAAACTATGACTTAAGAATATTTGAATCTGAGTAATGATATGAAAAAGAGATAAAAGGAATTAGAAAAAGTAGTTTCCATGAATGAAGATACCATTATTTAACAAACCTGTTAGTGGGTTGAATTATGCAGGGCCGCCTAAGGGTATTGGATGCATATTCAAATAAATAGCATCATTTGGCTAACAAGTCTGTTATATAGACTATTTATGCAAGGCCGCCTAAGGGCACATGCTGCATAGTCAAGAAAAATAACTATCAAAAATTTACTTTCCTAGTGATAAAAATCTAGTGAATGTTTATGAAGATTCAAATTTTACAAATTAAAGAGTTTCCTATATGGAATGAGGTTCCTGAATATGGAGAAGATATTTCCAAACAAGTCTATCGAAGAACTGGATGAATATCACTCCTACGAAGGTCTGACCCAAACATAGGTAAAGAGAATATAAACCATAGACATGAATACTTTTAGATAATGAGAAAGGATATGTGATAAGTATGTTAAGGATGGCTATTTTTACAGATCCCTATATATTTTCATTAAGACAAATAAGGAAAAAATTATCTTTCTTCCCAAGAATGAAGTTACTCGTATTTATCAAACCCGTTAGGGGGCTGAATTATACAGGGTCACCTAAGGGCATTGACTGCATAGTCAAATAATAGCATCTTTTGGTTGACAGGTCCGTTATATAGACTGTTTATGCAAGTCCACCTAAGGGAATGTGCTGCATGGTCAGGCAAAAGAACTCTCATAATTTTAGGCCTTTTGTGAATAGAATTCAAGAAAAGGGTTATTAATATCTAGAAGTATTCAATATTAGGATTATGACACATAAATATGGGTATTGTCCAATGTATGCAGAGATACACGGATCAATGATAACCATAATCATGTTGTGGATGGATCCTTAATAGAACTGTTGGACTTCACTATGTATCCCATAAGAATGGTAATCAAGCCATACGTAGTTCTTGAACTATTGTTTAACATTGTCTGGGACAAAAGGATTGGAGATCTTAGTTTAGGGTCATAGATCATGGACCATTATAAGAAATAAACAGTGTGTGTTTTCATAGGGACTTTTCAGCCAGGGTACTGAAAGAGGAATTTGGGGTTAGGCGCAAAAGACTTGGGGCTGGATTCAAGGGACACTCGAACATTCCTATGTATCCCATAAGGATGGGAATCAGGACCACGTAGTTATAGAACTGCCCTCTGTACAAATTTGGTTCGTACATGTGAAGGGTGAAAGGGTAATTTAGTGCAATGATGATTTAACCCAAGATAAAAGGTTCAGGCATTGCCATGTATGCACATAGTCATTGGAATGAAACATGATTGAAAAGTCAATGAAAATAATGGTTCCCTATCAGGTAAAGGTATCAATGAATGTTGTAGTTTATTGTCGTATAAGACAAAAAGTGATGTACAGTTTAGCAAGGATGAAAGTGAACCAATGTAAAGATATTGATTGTGAGGACAGTCTCACGAATCGACATCAAATGAGATGGAGGTGAACCGATGTGAAGAGATTGGCTTTGGGATTGAACCTTGGGAGGATGCCTACATACCTAGACTGGAAGGCAAGGATCCAAGTCCGTGTAGTTCAATTAATGAATGAATTAATGATCAAGTTGTTCTTAGGGACAATGACCTAAAAAATGATGTTGGGACTTATGCGTGGTTAGCGGCCCAGAGTGTGTGTTATGGTTGAAATTTTCTCTAAGCTCAAGTGAGTCATACTCAGTGTGAGAAACAAGAGGTATCAACAACCTTAATGATGAACAGTTTAATGTCATGTAGGACATATAAAGGGACTATGCCATTTAAAGTCTTGCAGTTAGGACTATTGGTGATACACAGTTTAGTGTCATGTAGCAGGGACAAATTACATTTTAATGTCATGTAGGATGTTTCAAAGGACTTTCTATACAGTTTAGCATCATGTAGTTAGGAAAATAGGGACAACACAATTTAATGTCATCTTGGACAAAAAGAGGATTGTGCAGTTTAATGTCATGCAGTAAGGACAAAAGAGAACATATTTTAACTTCATGTTTTTCATATTAATGACTTTTTTCATAGTTTAACATCATTTTGGACGAAAAAGGGATGATACAGTTTAGCGTCATGTTGAAAAAATGTGTGAATAGTTTAAGGTCCTATTCATGGACCGTTGGTTATGCAGTTTAACGTCATGTTGGATGAAATGGACTTGCAAATAGTTTTGCGTCATATGCATGGAATGTTGCTATATAGTTTAATTTCATATAGTTAGGACGATGAAGGGGACACATTTTAACGTCATGTTGGACGAATTAGGGAACTTTTTCACTGTTTAACATCATGTGGGACGAAAGTAATACAAATAGTTTAAGGTCATATGTATTGACCGTGGATGATGTAGTTTAACGTCATGCTGGACGTAAGGGACTTTTATATAGTTTAGTGTCATGTAGTTTGGAAGTCCCAGTTTAACGTCGTGTGGGACGAATGTAATACAAATAGTTTAAGATCATATGTATGGATCGTGGATGATGCAGTTTAACCTCATGATGGTTGTGAGGGACGTGCAAATATTTTAAGGTCGTATGCATGGACCGTTGCTGTATTTTGTGTTCATACAAAATATTTCTTCAGAAATATAGCATTGGTGAGAGTAGTGATGAGTTCTCCATCCATTTAGATTAAAGAATAAGCTATATTGGATTAGACGTTATGTGTTGAGTAAGGTCCATCCAATTTTGGCTCAAGCTTGGGAGGTTTCTTTCCTGGTATCATTGGAGTTCTAATAACTACTACAAATTCTCCCTAAACGAATGAACGAAGACGATCTTTTTTGTCGAAAGATCATGCTATTCGATTCTGATAGGCTTCCAAGTGGTGCAAAGTGCACAATATTTTCTCATCTAACCATTCCAATTCATTCAATACCTTTTGAGATTATTCATATGTAGATGACTGATCAAAAATGGATACTTTGAGAGAGGGTAGTTGAAATTCAATGGGAAAGATGGCTTATGTACCATATACTAGTGAATATGGAGTTGACCAAGTTTCAGTGCGGTTGGTAGTCCGAAAAGCCCATAAAGCATGAAAGAGTTTATCAGGACATGATTTCTTATCATTATCCACCATATATTATTGTATATTTGATAGAGTCTTGCTGAAATCTTCTATCTGGCAATTGGCCGTTGCATGATACCGAGATGAATGGTTGGATTTGATGTTGTATTCTTGATACAACTTCTTCACCTCAGATGAATAGAAGTTGGTGCCATTGTCCGTCAATATGGTATGAGGGACTCCAAATCTGGTAAAGATGTTATAATTGATGAAGCTAACAATGATTTTAGACATGAATTCCTTGAGAGGTACTGCCTCTACCCATTTGGAAAAGAACCCAGTTGCAGTAAGAATATACTTAAACTGCATGGCCATAGTTGAAGGGTAAGGTCCCACCACATACATTCCCCATGTGGAAAATGGCCATGAGTATTTAGCTGTATGAAGCACCTCTATAGGTTTATGAATTAATTTGGCATGTACTTGGAATGAATGACACTTCATTGTGAAATAAAAACAATCTTGTATCATTAAAGTCCAAATGTATCCAAGCCTTCGAATCTGATCAGACAGTCTATGTCCAGACTGGTGGGCACCACAGATTCCTATATGCACTTCTTTCATGATAGCCATTGTCTCTTCACCATCAATGCATCTAAAGAGAACTCCATCAAAACCATGTTTGTAGAGAATTTTCTCTCGGTGATCTGGGCTATCATAAAGAGTAAAATTGACCACATGTCGCCGAATTTGTTCTTTCCCAGCTCTATCAGGTGGAAGTGTTCCATTTTGAAGGTATTCCCTGATAGGTGACATCTATCCTGTAGTATAACCTTATGTTTCAGGAATGGGACTAATTTCATTAATCTCATCTGTTTTACTTCGAACATAAGGTGAAATTGCATGATGGTGGGAAATACTGATGGTTGTCTCATCCCGATTTGGATCTGCCAGAGCTGTGGCTATATTAGCCAGTGCATCAGCTTGGGCATTTTGTGATCTTGGGACATAAGAAAATGTCAGTTCTGAAGGTAATTCTGCCGTTAACTCTCTGACATAATCATACAACAGGATTAGTTCTTCTTTTCTGATGGCATAATCCCCATTTACTTGTTTGATTACCAGGTCTGAATCACCATTCACCTTTAAGTGATTCACTTGTGCTTGAAGCGCCAATTCCAAGCCTGCGATTAGAGCTTGATATTCTGCTTCATTATTGGTACCACCTTCCCATAATAAGAAGGAATAAGGTAACACTTCCTTTTCTGGATAAATGAGCACAATTCCTAATCCAACTTTGTTGAATTTACAATTTTCCATTTTCCTCCCTGTTGGACTTCTGGAAGCACCATCAAAATACATTTCCCATTCCTGAGTACTTTCTTGAATAGAGAAGACTTCCTCATCAGGGAGTTCAATATCTAAAGATGTGTCTTCCACTGAAGGGTGTTCAGCCAGGAAATCAGACAGAGTTTGGCCCTTTATTTCCTTTTGAGACACATACTGAATGTCGAATTGCTGCAAAATAACTGCCCACCTTTCCAGACGTCCTCTAAGAATTGGACGACTAAGGATGAATTTGATCAGGTTATTGCGAGATACCAATTAGACCTCGTGATGTTGCAGGTAGTGTCTCAACTTCTGAACTGCAAAGATTAATTCCAGGCATCACTTCTCAATACATGAATACCGAGTTTCTGCTTTAAGCATAGTTCGACTGAGGTAATAGAGGCTGTTTTCATTCCCAAAATCATTATTCTGAGTAATAAAGGCACCCAATGATCGCTCTAGAGCTGTCACGTAGAGGATAAGTGGTCTTCCTTCAACAGGTGGCATGAGTACCGGTGGACTCAAGAGGTATTTCTTGAGAATATCGAATGCTTCTTGACATTCTTCGGTCCACTGCTAAGTGACTCCCTTCTTCATCAATTTGGTGAAGGGTAAAATTTTTCCTTCCAAATTAGAAATGAAATGCCGAATATAGGCTAAGTGTCCTTGAAGTCCTCTTAATTCTTTCAAGTTTCAAGGAGGTGACATACCAAGGATTGAATTTGTCTTCTTAGGATCGACTTCAATACCACGATGGCATACAACAATGCTGAGAAATTTTCCTGAGGTTACCCCAAAAGCACGTTGTAAGGGGTTCATCTTCAAATTATGTTGTCGAAGCTTGCAGAATATGACTTCCAAATCAGCCAAGTCATTAGAACGTTGTTTTGATTTAACCACCAAATATTCTACATAGAATTCAACAAACTTCCCTAGAAAGGGTTTAAAGATAGGATGCATGGCATGCTGATATGTTGTGCCAGCATTCTTTATGCCAAAGGGCATTAACCATACAAAAAAGCCATGAAATTTTCCTGAGGTTACCCCAAAAGCAGATTTTAAGGGGATAATCTTCAAATTATGTTGTCAAAGCTTGCAGAATATGAATTCTAAATCTTCTAAGTGATTAGAACGTTGTTTGGATTTGACCACCAAATAATCCACATAACATTCAACAAACTTTTTCAAAAAGGGTTTGATGATACGATGCATGGCATGTTGATACATTGTGCCTGCATTCTTTAGGCCGAAGGGCATTACTCGATAGAAAAACACACCCTGAGGGGCTCTGAAGGCTGTGTATTCTTCATCTTCTGGGGCCATTTGGATTTGATTATATCCACAATATCCATCCATGAAGGAAAGTGATTCATATCCAGTTTTTTCATTAATTAAAAGTTCTGTATTTGGAACTGGGAAATCATCCTTAGGACAATACCGATTAAGATCACTACAAGCAATGAAAACATTAATTTTTCTATTACTCTTTTTCACTGGGATAATATTATACATCCACATGGGATTTTGAACTTCTATGAAGAAGTTAGCTTTGATGATATTATCCACTTTAGCCTCAATTATGGAAGCATAGGTTGGGTGTGTTCTTTTAGCAGCTTCTTTGAATCCTCGATGTTCTTCTGGAAAACCCAAATGATGAGTGGCAACATCAGTATCAAGACCTAAAATCTCTCTATAGTTCCAAGAAAATATATCTTTATTTTTATTTAAAAAGTAAATATACATCTCATGTTCTTCAAGAGTCACGGCCGCACTGATTAATGTGGGGCATGGATCTTCTATTTTGGCAAGATCAATTTCTCTGAGATCATCCACAGTGGTAGAGATACCCTCTTCAACTAATGGAGGAGAATCCATGATATCTTCCTCTTCTTCTTCAATATGTTTTATTTCCCCTGTTTCCACTTGCATAGTAGATGATGAAGTAGAATATTCATGATCAGAAGAGATGTCAAATTTTGCACATCTTGAAGAAAAAGCTTCCATTTCGGACCTGATTGATGATGAAGGGTCTTCTTTGGGTAAAAAAGAGGAGATGATGGATTGAGAATCGACATTATCGTTTACCTATGATATTGATATAACTTACCCTGGCCTGATTGGCGAAGTATAGACTTGTTGGATTTCAGCATATGAAATGAATACATCTCCATTTGAGCTTTCATCAATTCTTGGTGAATCACCAATTTCTCCCATGATGTCTGGATCGATTGTCATAATTAACATTATGGATCTTTCCATAAGATTATTTTTATATGGGTCTATCTTTTCAATTTGACTGATAGGCAACACATAATCTATATTCACATGTGTAAATGGATTTACTTGAATCTTTTCCAAACCATATGGAGCATTAAATTTGGTAATCTTCTTTTTTGTGGATTTCTCCCTTCCCCTCATGTGATAGAGTTCTGCCTCAATGTATTGAGATTCATATGTCTTGAACGAGGCCTTATCACCATATAATGTCCCAACATGACCATCGAAAAAAAACATGATACAGTGATGGTATGATGATGGGATAACCGCATGCCGATGTAGCCAGGGTCTTCCAAGAAATATGTTGAAGGCTGAGTCTTGATTAATAACCATGAAATATGAATTGGACAGAAGATCTCCAAACTGAGTTCTGAGTGTAATTTCACCTAGTGTTTCTTGTTCATTTTTATCATATCCTTGTAACATCAAAGTATAAGGAGATAAATAAGATTCTGTGAGGCCCAATCAACAAAGTGTACGAATGGTCATGAGGTTGACTCATGAACCATTATCAATGAAAACTCTTCGGATGTCTATGATATTGTCCTTTCCAGATAAGTACAAATGTCTAATATGTCCATTCATGACATCATCTTCATCATCATCAATAAAATATATTGCTACTTGGAATTCTGCAGGATTATTCTCTACATGGTAGACTTCAGCTGCAACAATTTTCGTTTCAAACACCTGAGGACGTGATAAAGACTCAATGAGTGCCTCTCGATGATCCTTTGATAAATTCAAGCCATCCAGAATTGATAACGTGGCTGGTACTTGGGGCAGGTGTTTCAATATATCATAATTTTTATCCAAAGGTATGTGTTTCCCAACAGGAACATGTGGTTTAGCAGTTTCCTTGAAAGTTGATGCCTTGGAATTTGATGTATCTTGTACTGGGATAAGTGTTGGTAATACTACTGGAATTGTAAGATTAGACTGATTATGTCTATTTACTTGCTGAGAGGAAGAAGATGGAACCTTCAACCGATCTTCCAGAATATTTTTTCAAGTGCTAAGTCTTCCTTGTGTGGAAGATCTTTCTTTTTCTTGTTGATCTCGTTGAAGGGCTCTACAACGAGCTTCTGGCACATACACGGTTCTAGCAGGGGTAGAATTGGAATAGTGACCTCTGAAAGATCCACGTCTTCCCTTGTATCCTGATCCTCTGTAACTTCCTCTGATTCCTCTATTTGATATAGGGAATTCGGGCTCAATAAAATCGAAACTGTGACAGGAATACGGATCTGTTAATTGAATCATATTAATAAAACTGGAAATCAACTCTTCATCCGATGAAGACTCTGCCTGATTAACCTGTCCAGGTTGTGCCATTTGGTGGGGCGGTGCCCGTGATTTTGAATTAGATGGCATGAAGTCTGCCAGAGTCGAAGACAAAGTAGGCTTTGACACATTCTAATCTTCTTCTGATTCTTTTTCTTTCTTTGAATCATGCCTTTTATTTGTGGATTTTACCTCTGATGAAGAGGGATTTCCTTCGGATTTCTTGGTAGAGGGCACAATTGGTTTCTTCAATTGTGTTCGCAAAATAGAATGAGTTCGGTTGATCGTCATTATGACCATCCAATCATCATATTTTTGTGCATTTGTTTTCTTAAATTCAGGCCACACGCCTTCCCCCTCTGGAAATGTAGCAGTAACACATGCTACCTAAGCTGGAGAACCTTTTAATTTGACTTATCCCGAGTTGACCATCTATTGAATGAGGTCTTTGAAGACCAAAATCTCTTGGATGGCATGCCCCAACATATGATGAAAGGTGAAATAGTTGGGACGGTCTTCGTATCCTTCATTGTTTGGCCTTTTGGGACTTGGAAACTCAACCAAATTATTATCTAGAGCCGAAATGATGTAACCAGGAACTTGTTCATTTCGGAAAGTGTATTTTTTTCACTTTAGATCCTCAAATTTTTTTCGTCTTTGATCTCTTTGATCATCTTGATGATACGGACATTGTCGTTGGCACTCAGGAGGTGGAGCCCTTTGAGAAGATGAAGGTTTTGAAGTAGAAACAGGTAGAGGTGCTTGTTTAAGAATAACTGTAGCAGTCTCTGCTTTACCCATTCTCCTTCCTGGAGTTGATGGAATTATACGAGCCTTATCCTTAGTTTTTATAAGATAATCTTCAATCTGTTGAGCGATTGAAGTAAGGTCTCGAAACCCTCCTATATATTTCCTAGGGATCAATGACGAGCGTAATTCGTCATGTAGATTTACCACACAGATTGGAAATAGTTCTCCCTGAGGGAGTTCTAAGCTTAGGGAATATGATAATCCCTTCCACCGAGAAATGAAATATGAGACCCTTTCATTATCCCTTTTCTTACAGTTTTTATGATAAAAACTGTTGTCTTTGGCAACGTTGAGCTAAACTGAAAAAAATATTTTTAGCGAAGATCTTCCCACCTGGTAATTGACCGAGATTGCAAGCTTGTGTACCAAACAAAAGCTGGTCCTTGTATTGTTCGCATGAAGCATCTGAGTTTCATTGCTTCTTGCTGTTCCAGAGTTCCCATCATCGGATCGCAACAAGATACGTAATTTGTCAAATGTTGTTCAGGATCGCCTGATCCATTGAAAATAAGGAATACAGGGTTCCCAAAACTTGATGGGGGAAGTATTGAATCTACCCATTCAGGGTAAACTCTCTTTTCTTGTTGAACCTACGCACAGTTCCCTACCATAGTCTCTATCTGATATTTTAATGACTCAATGGTAGTTATTAACTTTTGAGAAACATCCGGTTGAACATGGACATGGGCAGGTGAAATAACTAGAGCTGGTACAGATGTGGTGGCTGGTACTGCAACCCATGGTAGCACCACCAATTGTTGTTGCACTTGACCCGTAGGATTAGGCCTGTGAGGGTGTACTGATAGAGGAGGATATTCTTGATCCATCTCAGTAACTACAACAAACTCCCTTGGCTGTCTGACTCCAGCACGCTGAGGAGGAAGACTACCTTGAACTATTTCTGCATCCATCCTCCTCAATTCCTTCATTTCTTCCTCTTGTTGTGAAAATCCTTGCTCTACTCAGAGCAATTGGCCTTCTCTAGAGGAATGGTATGTAACTCGATTATTTCCTTTCCCCTTGTTGGCTCCCTTTCAAGGAGGGGGATGTGGGTTATTTTAAGGAACGCCCATATTTTTGGTAAACCATGGATTTTTTGTACATACACCTTCTTCATTTGTGTCTGGGCGTACAACTTCTTGAATAGGAAACTATTCAGCTGATCCCTCTGAGTGAGCCTCGTCTGGTGAATTAGAAACAATGAAATTGATGACATTAATTTATGCATAATGCATCGCATCTCTTCTATCAAAATTTCTGCGATATTGTCTTCTTCTATGTCTTTGATGAGACATTGCCTTTCATTGATTTGATCCCTCAAGAACTTCTTGGAGAACCGTAATTTGTAGAGAGTCCCCGGATAATTTTTTTCTTCTTTCCTCTTGCAGATTCTTACCTAATCGAGATAAGACCTACTTTCTTTGAGGGAGAGATTGAGGATTTGAAAAAGTCCCCAGTCCAGTGGACTGGGGCTGTTCCTACTGTTCCTGCTCAACTCCTCGAAACCTATTTGTTGATTCTGATGGTTGGATTAAAAGAGTCCCCAGTCTGGAAAGATGGGGTAGCTCTTGACATGATATGTCTGAGACATTCTTAAAAGATCTCCTAATCATGCAGACCTTGGTCTGGAAATTATCTGGATGCATCAATCGATATCCACATTTATCACTCAGTTCAAAAGACCGTTGGATGATTTCTAAGACTTCTGTCACTTGATGATGTGCTTTCTCCATATGAGAGGCATGTTCAATATTCTCATTTGCTTGATGCATAAGTAATTCAAAAACATGTTCTCCGTATTCTTGATTTTGAGAAGAACTAGTTGAGGCATGTTATTGGGAAAGCTTTTGATTACAAACAATACACATTGACTGTGGGCGGCTACAAGAAACAACATTGCATGAGACCATTTTCGGTGAGCTTTGCTGACTGGAGAGAACAGTGAAATATAGTGCTCCATGAAAACCCCATCCTCAAACATGAATACAAGATGTGTCATTGGCAATTAACTTGCGAAATATTCTTAGTGCACCAAGGCATGAATGCTGAAGGGATCTCCGTTGCTTTTCAGCCGTCGGATATCGAGAGACTGATAAATATGCCAAATCAATCTAACGTTTTATCCCTTCTATTATCTTAACATGATTTTCAAATTCATCATAAGATAATACTTTATTTTTCAACTAAAAAAGAGTTTTCCATATTTTGAGACAAATATCATGAATTCCATCTTCCGTCAACATCTCTGGAATGTCATAATGAGAGTCATCCAGAGGCCAAAACCTGACAGGCACTTCACCTTTTCCCAGTTGGTTTCTCATGTTCATCATTTCTTCTTTATCATTCAATGAGGATTCCTCTACCTGATGTAACCAAAGCTGGTGCTTCCTTATTGCTTCATCGGATTCAACAATATTGGTAGAGATATCACTGATCAAACTAGAACCTGCATGACTTAGGGGTGGTTCGAAGAATGACCTACACACTGTGCTATCTTCTAATTGAGAAAGTATTTCACTTCTAGTGATGAAGCATTATAAATGACTGGTTTCGCATTTTCAAGTGCCTCAAGATAAGAGGGATTTCATGGCACTACATTGTCCACTAGAGCATTTTCCGGACAATGGGCATCACTACTGCGGAGAGGAATTTCATAGCGAAATTCATCATCATGGGGAGGACCACCATGGTGGGTTATAGCAAAAGATGTGATCTCTTTCTCCTTGGACTTCTGGCCACACAGAGGGTTATTGTAGCTCTCATTTGAAGATGAAACTTCATGATCATCCGAACTTTCATGAAGCAAGCCTTCATGAGGAAGTGTCTGTTGAAGACCAACTGAATTAACGTTTCCACTATTGGGAATTGAGGTATTAGAATCATGGATTCCAATAGATAATTGTCTAAGGGCTTCAAGAACCCTAGAATCGAGCAAGGACTTGTTACAGATTGGCTCTTGATCTCTTGACTGTGCTGGGCAGGTCTTCTTCTTAGACGCCTTCTTACTCGCCTTGGAAACCACTTGTTGACGAAAGTGGCAACTCTGAGCAGGTGTATCTTCCTGATTAGGAGATATGGCTAGGTTAGGATAGCAATATCTACTCAAATAAGGTGTATGTGCCTAACTTGGTTATCTGTATGATATGGGATAGTATTCCCCACAACCCTCTTGGACTAGAACAGATGTGTGTGTTTGTTTTAGAGTGAACTATTGATTTGTCACTCCACTAGTAGGGATTGATTTCTGTGTCTTTCCCTAAGATGTTGATGATGCTGTTATAATATCCTGGCATGCATCCAGAATATGATCAGGGATTTTCTTCTTCTCTTTCTCCATTGATTAAATATGCTTGGTGACTTCAGCTGCCAGAATAGGGATATATTTCCATTTCGTGCTTTGAGTAGGTGTGTCTACCGTCTCTTGTCCTCCTTTTCCTATCAGTGAATCATGACAGTACTCAAGTGTGGGGGCAAAGAGTTGAGTCTGCCTCATATTTGTCGCCGAAGATTTCCGACTGAATTCTCTGAGTGCTACCAAGTGAGAATGTTGGTAGGATTGATCAATAATAGCAGGTGTATGTGCCTGCTGATTGTACTTTGCCGAACGTCATTGACGAGATCTAACATATGTTGTCAGATGATCCTGCTAACTAGCTGATGTCGTATAAATAGGTGTATGTTCCTACCTATAGTACTCTGCCAGAATTGCCTAGTGGGATTGGTGTGATGCTGCCAGACGAGTCTGTTGGACATCGAAATTAAAACGGATGGGTGTATGTCCCCGCTCATTGTTTTCCACCAGGATTGGTTGGTGGATTTCTCTGGGGATATCAGAGATGAGAACCTACTCACTATTGACCAGAATTCGCCTCTGGTGATTTGTCTTTCCTGCTCGGGTTCAAGGAACCTGAGCCGAACGTCTGGAGTCGATACCCTCATCATGTTGGGGGCGCACTGCCGCACGATTCTGGAGGCGATTGTTGATGGGAGCCCTCGGGATGGACTCATGCTTCCTTCAAATAAGTCCCTATGGGAACTTCTCATTCACCTCCCTATAATATGGGAGTGAATGGTGATTTAATTCTGGGGATAACGACCTGAAACGGTTGGAGATAGTAGTTAGCAGCACATGATTCTTGATCGCTGGTCGTCGCTGTCTGGACGACCAGGGTGAATTGTCCACTTGGAGTGCTTATCGATCAGCCTCCAGAGTTGGAATGGTACCGTTTTGATGTTACTTCTTAACCAACACATTTGATACCCAGCGTTGAAGATGCAGAGTTAGTTATGTCCTCCTCAGAGCGGATGATGATCTAGTAGGAGTAGCAGCAGTGGCATTCACAACAGCAATATTCACAGGTGTGAACATGAGAGAAACCATTTCATAGAATGCAGAAAATATGGGAAAAGAGTTCATGATTGATATAAAAGACGTAATCTAGATAAATTCAGCCACTATATCTTTTGGATGAGAACATATGTCAATGATTGTTTTTGTTGGCCCTCTCATTGAGTTTTAAAAAGGGGCCTAACAAATAAGTAAAACATCATTTTAACTTGGTTAAGGATTCATGTCGGGTTCACCATTTTTTGTTTCCTCTGGAATTGGGGATGTCCTCGTTGATTGAATGTTCAAACATTCCAATCAGTTTCTAACGGGTTTATTCGTAGAACCGTAAACATCCAATGATTTCATATCCATTTAGATCTACATTCCAATGCTAGGTACTCATTAGTTATGGACTGATGAGGCTTAGGAATTTGCATTGGTCGAGAGGACGGGAGGTCGGACTCATCACACCTTTTTTAGGGGAATTATTGTCTACTCTAGGACTCTCTTTATAGATTTAAGTTATGTTCATGAATCCTTATTACATTACCAGGTATAAAATGTGATTTCCTTTAAATCTGACAATCAATGATTGATATGAAGAAAATTTAGAGAATCTTTTATATGTATTCGAGGTTCTTCATCGATAGAGAATCATCTGTATTTGTTAGAGATTCTTAGTTGATGGTATCCTTAAATACATAAAAGTATCTTGGACTTTATGATGACCATACTGGTTTTAAAGCCTCTCAGTGGGGTACTTGAAGTTTATTGTCATTCAAAAGGACATGGATTATTTCAGAGTTGGGATCATACCTAGTGATGGGCTAACTATGTATCCTTTGTTTTGGAAAAGGAATCAGAACCCATGAAGTTCGAGTAAAGGAGTATGATGTTTATTCATGATTGATGGATCAATTAAATATGTCATGATTACTTTTACACTCTAAGATCACGTGAGTCATGATCGGTGTGAGAAAAAAGATGTATTAGTGAAACCAGACAATTAGGCCATTGAATGATGTGAGGCTTATGTATGTATGACTTCCCAAATAAAAAAGGATTATGATTTACTTCAGGGAAGAAATCCATGAACAGGGTCCATAAAGGTATATGTGCTTCATGGATAATTGGATACTCTAATCATGGGGCTTACTCCTAAGGAAGTTACCCAAGTTAGGAGGGGACTTATGATTGGGTTTTACTCCTGAGAAGAAATCCCATAACAAAATGAATTATGACTGGTTAAGAGAAAATAAGATTGGGGATTATTCCTAAGGAGGAGGCCCAGGTTAATGGGATTTGAAAAATAAGGGACTTGGGGCATACTCCTAATGAGGATGGCCATATTTGAGACTAGGGATTATTCTTGAAAAGGAAACCCAGGTTAAAGTATTTAAGGTTTGGGGCTTACTCCCGAGAAGGATTCCCGTATTTGGAGAATTATCACTGGGGCTTATTCCTAAAAAGGATGCCCAGGTTAGAAGACTTAAGGTTTGGGGCTTACTCCTATGGAGGATGCCCATATTTGGGGAATTATGACTATGACTAATTCCTGAAAAGGAGGCCTAGGTTAGATGGATTGGGGATTACTCCTAAAGAGGATGCCCAAATTAATGAGGATTTGGACTACAGAGTACTCGTGAAAAAGGATGCCCTGGTTAGAGATTCTCTCATCATAAAGGATAAGGTTGAATGAATGAACTCTCTAGCTTTAGTGACAGAATGATGTAAAAATAACTACGTTTTGAGTGTTGTTCGATGGAGCATCTTTCAGATAATGAGTTTAACAAAAAAAGCATGCAATAAATGGCATTGAAGAGTGTCTTGAATACTGAATCTTGAATAGGATCGGTGGAATGGCATAAGAGGGGTGAAATGGGTAGGAAAGGCACCCAAAAAATAGATGCACACAAGTCCGAGTAGGCGCGCAGGTGCTGCGTGGGCGGGAAAGTATTGGGTGCGCATGTATACCTATGCGGCTCATGGGTTCTTGCGTGATCCTTTCCTAGTAGAGTAATACTTGGGAGATTCTTGACCAAAGCCTTTAGAATAATCCTAAGGTACTTTCAGAAGAGTGGTGCGCAAGTTTCAATGAATAGGTAAGGAGGCGCGCAAGTTTGTCCATTTCCCATCAGGGTAAAAACACTTAGGCGCGCAAGTGTTAGTTAATTTTAACAATTAGACCTTATTCCTCTTGTTTAGACCTTCTAGTATAGGTAAAGAATTACCTTAGAAGTGTTCGGCATACTTGAAGTAGAGTCCTGGGCGTTCAGATCTCTCTATCTGAATTCTAGAAAAATTCCTCCCGAAATGGGGGGCCTACAGGGTCTATTTATAGGCTTTTGAAGACCCTGTGCAGTTATTACTTAGGGCGCTCAAGTCACTTGCGTGACCATTAGGCGGTGTGCAAGTATAATTGCGCGAAAGTAAGGGAACTTGCACGAACCTAAGTCCTTTGACTCATTTTTCATTCCTTTGTCGATTTTTGATGTTTTCTTCAAAGGATGAATCACTTTGGGCGAAGTCATTTCCCATTCCATTCCTTTAGAAAATGTGACGAAAAGGAGTGTCAACAATAGTATATTAGTATCTATTGTTTTAGAAGAACTCATCCAATGGTAATTGGTCCATCTAGCTCCTAATGAAGTCTAGAATTAACTTCTTCACCATATCCTCCATCACATGGATAATATTCTTGGTTTTACCATATATATGGGGATAAAATGTTGTACTCATCCTCATATGGGTATGTAATCCCTCATGATAGACTCTCTGCAACCATTAAATCAATCTTGAATCATTATTTAAGACATTAATAGATGGAAACCAATGATGGTGGACAATATCCTATATTTACATCATCCCTAAACACTCCAAAAAAACAATGCTCTTTGACAGAAAGGTTATTAAGTTGATCAACTATCACCTATATGGTGTTATGGCCTTGCAATCTACATGGAATCATTATTACAATGTCCATGGATATTCTAACCCATTTCTTCTCTGTGACCTCAATGTATTACAAAAAACATGATGGAATCTATTGCACAAAATTCACCTACATACAGATGACACATTGAGAGTTGAACTCAACGACAATCAATCTTATGTTAGCTCACCAAAACTACCATAGATAGACTACATTACTTCTTACATAAACCGGGATGTACATCGAAATGACATGCGGGGAACTGCCCCATCACCTAATCTTACATCATTACTGGGAAAAAGTTTTATACTAAGAAAAGTATGACCTAATTACATCATTTTGAAAATCAATCTGGGGGGTCTCTTGAGGATATGTGGTCAAAAAAGACACTACAATATATATTTTTCATCAAGGACTCTCTAAAATTATGGAGGTGCAGAGGAGTAAAAACCATTTATTGATGAAAAATTGAAACCTCCATCTCATGTAGGGATTTCTGTAAGGAATACAACTACTAAGACTCCTCATGTACTAGACAAACTTGGGACTTCCAGCTTAAGGAATATGAGACCACATTTATTTTCGTGAGTGTATAGTCTATCTCAAATTAATTGTCCTATAAGAACTCTAATTAGATCCTCTACATCAATTTCAAATCACTCTTCAAGAACATGATCTTGAGAATCAGATCTACTTATAAAACAACGATTTTTTCTCTTAGATGATAGTCCCTCCACATCCCAAGGGAAAACAATATTGTTCTAACATATTGGTTATGATTTAAATTGTTCTACTCATGCTGTCTCAAATTCCCCAAACCATATGAGATGTGTTCCTATGTCTACATCAACATGCATCTGAGAATAGGTCCATTTTCCTCGCAATATAATACGTAGTCTATACCCTCATATGGTAGTATCAAAATTCGAGTACTCGTGAGCATAAAAATAATCTCCTAGATGGATCCCTATAACTACTCAGTAATGGAAAAATGATTCCCTTTCCATGTGAGGGTTCTCATAGGGGATTCAATCCTACATAAGTCTTCCAAAAACCAATGGTATCAGCATTAAAATATAAGTAAACTCTATACTACTAATAGGATCTTATGTGGATCCCCAGAAAGAAGCACATTGATATTTACTGATTCCAAATCTAATTCATTGTCACAATTGACATGCATAAAAAAGTGAACCTCATGAATCTAGAATTTGAGAATTGAGTGAATACCAAAAATTTGGTTCTCCCCAATAGAAATCTATGTCCATCTGAAAGTGATCATCATGCTCCTCCTCCCACACAAGGTGTATGAGTATGTCATCAATTTAGACAACATTGAAGTATTCCAAGTACTACTAGAAGATATGGTTCATGAAATCTATAAACACATTAGGAGACTTCATCACAACATATAGAATCTCTCAGAACACATCATTTCCATAGTGAAATTAGAATTCCAGATTCATTATCTTAGCCTCATGAGCACCCAACTGGTGGTGTATGCAATGGACATTGATCTTTGAGAACCATATTGCACCTCACAAATGAAAAAAGAACTCATAAATCCACTGAAATTGGTACATTTTAATTATCACGGATTAGTTTAGGTGAATACCATCTATGAAAATATACAAGCTTCCATATTAATATTTCATGAACAATACTAATGTTTCCCAATGGGAAAAACTGAGTCTGATAATAGATTTCTCTCAAATGTCCTCCAACTACAACAATGGATTTTTATTCTTGGTTGGGGCCATAAAATATTTCACTAAAGATATTATAGAAGTCTAAGAAATCATGTTGGACAATAAATAAAACACCCCAAGAGGTATTCTCATAACTTCCTTGGGGAATACATCCTTAAAATAATCCAAAATAGAAGTAATATATATTCATGAAGAGTTCAATACACCAAGGGATACACTCTCCCACTGATGAGTGATGGCCTATAGCCACCTGCTTGAAAAACACACTCATCCCACCATGAGATCTTCATCACCATTAAAATAGAATGCCTTCCCCTTATTTTAAAGGTATATGACTCCTATAAAATTATTTTCAATCATGGATAAGACCATATAAAACAAATACATACCTAATATGATGTTATAGGGTTCCATTATGATGAAAAAATGTCCCACAATATCCTCTCCACACCATGAATTAGTTCATACTTCGCGTGGATAAACTGTATGGAATAATTGTTCGTATTAGTAACGTCAAAATGAAGCATCTGGGAAAAAGACACAACTCGGAGCTCCATATTTCTAACATGGATAATAGATATCAATTAATGACTAAAAAATTTATCTATTCATGGATATGAAATAGTAGAAGCATCACAGATCATACATCTAATCATCTCATGTGCCACTAGGTCATGTGCCACCATAGCTGTCAGTTATCCAAGAACTATACCGCCAACTTTGTGGAAGAGACATGGTATGCATGGTGGACATGGTGGAAATATACCATATCATCATCCAACACACACATATACTCCTACTATATCTTAACCTACTCATCTTACAACTCCACGTATCTAGGGTCACCCAACCCTCACTTGGGAGGTCCCGAGTCATAGAGATGCCTCTATTGTGGTGGATCCTCAACAATCTTCATGCACTACTTATCACATCATAATAGGAATTCATATATCTAGTGACCTCACCTATCACAGGTATTTCACTCAACATCTATAGTATTACATTCTATTCAATTCTTCTCCTAAACACATGATTGATCCAATTCTTGGTAGCATATCCTATGACAATATCCTATTGACAAGAATCAGTTAGCCAATATAGATTACTAATCCCTTGGACATCCACTGCTAGCTCTTGTAGCTCGAAATCCATTTTATAGTAATATATTAATCACCTTTTTTCACTCAAACATTCCAAAATATGTGGGAATGAAAAAGGGTACCACATTAGCAAAAATATATATATGGATCCCATACCCAAACATTTGTGCTACGTATTAGCCATCACAAATTATATTGAGGGAGTACTATATATGGTCATTGAACATCATTTCATACTCATCAACAATCATCTCTATCTACTTTAGATCCAGATCCTCTTGAATATAGATTGTCCACAAGTAGGATTGGTTTTACTTCTCACATAATAGTTCTTGGATGTCAGCCTACAAGAGTGTCGACTAATCATGAATCCATGTTATAATAATCCCCTAGCACCCTAAAAATCCATGGAAACTTATTGTGGCCAGTGAAACCACCTAATACATTGATTTTTGGAAAATCCTAATGACATACACCACTAAATATAGACAATATTACACTTCCTGGGGATTTGGATCACCACCTAACATTAGTGGCCTTTGGCATTGGAACTTCTGGTGTGTGATAAACCTATATGATTTCTCTGTTTGCTATTCTAGTATGATCATCTCTTCAAATGGTTGGGGTGTTTCTACATATTCACATAGAGGAAAGAACTCATTTTACTGAACCTAAATAATGACATCGTCAATCATCATATGGTCATCATGATATGTAACTAGAAACCTAAATGTATATCATCGTAGTGAATTCCTAAACATGCAAATCATGTTATGCCATGGATTGATGCAAAATTATATACAATTAGTAACTAAATTCTTGTTTAAAATCATAGTCTTATTATAATATCATTAATGTACCACTAGACTCTTGATTCCAATATATTTTGATACCAATTTGATAAGAATTAAGTCATGTTCCTAGTGAATGTATACAATGTTTGAATCATTAACACTAGGTTCCCTAGCATGAGAGCCGCACTCTAGACACTTTGTCATTTTTTCTGTAAATCCCAACAAAATCATCACTATAGTACTAATCCAAACACAATATAAAGAATCAAACCAAATATGATATCAATGAATCATTATCAAACCCAAAAGTGCTTAAGATGAAACTACCCCAAGCCCACATCCATAGGCAAGGGGATGGTGAAAAGTTCTGAAATGGATAACTAATATAGGAGACTAGGGCCTAACGTAAATATTCACATAGACACTAACCTATCAATAAAAAAATAATGGGGAGTGAAATTAAATAGATGCGTCATTGAGAGAAATATAAATTCATGTAAAAACGTTTATGGTTCCCAAAAATACAACTGTGTACACTATAAGGAAATGGGTAAATATACATGCTCAACCAGAATGTTGTCCAAACCTAAAAAAATGGTTAATAAATTGTTGAAATAGTCTTGTTCATGATCTCAAAAATCAGTCCAATGTAAGTGGTCTAATGAAATAGGTATCCTTGAGACCCCTTTTAATCGTAGCTGACATGTCCATCATCCATATAAGACACGAGACATGTGGAAAAATCCCATGCATTATTGAGTATATGCGTACCAATTGTGAATCCATGAAAGATGAAGGGGGTTCAGTAAGAGACACAATTGTAATATACAAACAGCACAACACAATAAAATAGTGTAAACAAAATGAAACAACATAAATAAATATATATATATATATATGTGTGTGTTCAAAACCGATGAATCCAAAATGAAAGAGAAATGGGATCGTCATACCACATCCCAACCTATGAAAAGAGACCTAATAACTTCAGAAGTCCATCAACAATGCCCAAAATCACAGGCATCTATCTTAAGAGACATACAAGTCAAGACACACCTAAAAACATTTCCACATATTCGACAGAACGTTTTATATAGGCATTTAAACCATTAATTGTTCTAATATGATGGTTCTACGTAGTATATAGCTATAGGAAAAATTCCCTATCACAATAAGAGGATTCCACTCATGTAATGGGTAGATAACCCATTCCCATCATAGATGGAGGATTCCACTGCAATGGCTGGAACATGACCCATGTCCAGCCCAGATACAGGTTTCCTCTATAATAGTATATGACCCATACATTGATACAAATGGAGGTTCCACTCTAATAGAAGTTAGATGAGTCATTCCCTGACCAGTGGGAGGGATCCACTATTATTGTCAAGGAACCCTATACAACCCAGTAAGAGGGTACCACATTAGTAATTGAGGATACACGCCCAAACATTATAGGAGGGTGCCAATCAGTGGATAGATAGAGTACCCATGACATATCCCAATAGAATGGTGACACTATATTAGTTGATACGAGACCCATTTATATCCATGATGTAGGGTTCCACTCAAATAGTCGATCAAGGACCCAAGCCCCTATCATCTTAAGGGAGCCACTCAGACCCCTCTAATGATGTTGCATGATCATTTTCATCATCTACTGTTGCCTAAATAATTATCATGCATGAAACATATTGAATCCTAAATAAAAATACATTATTCTTGAATACATCAGGTTATACATTGAAAAACACTCAGTATAGTTTACTCACAGGCCAAACCATGTGTCCAAAAAAAAGATGTTAGAGGTTGAAGGCTCCAAAAAAGTTAGGGGTACACAGTGTGTAAGGGACCCATAGGGTGTGATATCTTGCTTTAATACCTATTCATTCCCATACTGGTACACAAATTACTATATATATATACATATACACTGAATGCAGAGGGACTAAATAAAGTGCCTTAGACTATTAGGGGTTTTCCCATGCTTCTAGCCATGTTTTTGTTACCTTTATATTGTCCATGTACTCTGGTACGCAACATGTATCTCAACAAAATATTCATCCCACATCCCTAGAGATTTATGTGTATTTAGGTACAAAGAGTGTTATTGACTATGCATGTTATTATGTATACTCATATTATATTTTGGTAGGCCTCACACAGTGTGTGTGGTTCCCACATGGTTTTTGAAACATGAAAACATTCCAAAACCCTATATTCCAAATCCAACATATTGTGTGTCCTATATTTTTCAAAATACTTGATGTATAATAAATTTCTTCATCGAAATATAGATATATGCCCATTAATTACAGATATTAGTGTGGTTCTTAGGATCTCATGTGAAATATCTCTGGAATTGGTGGATATTACCTATGTTCATCATTTTCGACCATCCAATGGTAATAAATCGTTATCCGATTCACCGATTGGGGTTTGTCACATTCCCCATGTGTATTGCAAGATACACCATATCCAATAAGGAATAAAATTAACAAACCAAAAAATAATTAAACTTCAAATCATCCCAAATAGTTGTTTTATTTTCAAACATTTCATTTCATGTGATCTCTCTTGGAATAAAGGTTGTTTGATTAGACATAGTCTCACCCAGAAATGTTGAGCCATTGACCCATAATTCTCTCTCATCAAACGAGATGAATAGTTTGGATAATGTCACAAAATCAAAAGGGAATGATAAGTTTCCCAATTTTCACATCTAACAGACACAATTATAGGATATCATGGGAGAAAAACAAATAGAAAAACAAATTAAAACTAATACAATGGCATCTGAAAAATCATGTAATTTATACATATCAAGAAGAATGATTTTCATGCTCTACCAATTTAATCGAAAAGGGAAGAATACAAAAACTAAAGATTCCTTCATGGTTTTGTATTTTCATTGTTTAAGAACACACTCACTAATAAATAATAGGAGTCATTATGTTGACACATTCTCGATCTACATTGACCTAAAGTCTCATCATTGTTGGATCTTGATTAATCAATGAGAGGTAGAATGAAACTATCTCATTCCTATCAGGGTTCATGTGGAAACACTGGTAGTATTATTTGTAATGGAATATTTAAATAGAATATAAACTATTTTATTTAATTAAATAAAATAATAATTTATTTATTTAACTAATCACACCCATCGACGACCAATTTTATTTTAATTCGTCACACTGACCAATTATATGTAATTACTTGGGAAAACCTCGTTTTTAGTACTCAATTGTTCTCTCATATTTCTTATAATATATTCCATTTAAGAGTTAAGTTATTTTATTTAAGAAATTATGTGCATGTAATAAAAAATAAATTTAATATTTTTATAAAATAAAATTTACAAATACTCAGACTTGTAATAAAATGTCATCTTTGTACCTATAAACCAAAATATTTCATCAAATATTAACCAGTTATAAAATTAAAAAATAATCGATCTAAATATTTATTAAATTTATTGTTATTTCTTCATTGGGATTATGATTCAAAGATACCAATGTATTATGTGTATTATTGTAAAATATCATCATATATCAGGATTGGTTACAATTATATTTCTAGTGATAAAATCACATAATCTATCTCTCGTGAATTTTATTATACTACGGCTATGTCATGAGAATAAATTATTTCAATTATTTTTCCTCTATTAACATATTTCGTAGTTCAAAATAAATTTTAATGATAAATACTCTTCACACCTCACTTTAGTCAAAACCCCATTTTCTTCTGAAACCATGAATTCCAAAAATACTCTAAAAATGTATTTAAATTGTTCAAATAATTTATTACGGGAATTTAAATACATGTTTTAATTATTTTTTAAAGTTTTGAGAAGAATATTAATTCCAATTTATACATTTTTCCCTTATGGATATTACAAAAAAAATTAAATGAATTATCATCTAAGCATTTATGGAATGATTGGAATTCTCCAAATTAATTAACATTATTTTTGTTATAGATTAAATTATATTTTTTCATGGTTATTTTCAAATAAATTTATTTTCATAGTGGTAACAATTTAGGAAAATTTCTATCAAACTATATATTATATTTTCGACAATAGAGGTTTTAAATGATGTCTGGATATTTTTAATTAAAATTATTTGTAAAATATTTTATTTTTTAAAATGTTTTTCCTATTGTGTAAATGATATTTTCCTTGTGAAATTTTCTATGTGATCTTCCAAAATCACTTTCCAACTATGATGACATTATCTGAAGTTATTTATTATTTATTGGAAAATGAATTAATGTTACCACATTTAATATTTTTTCTAAAATGATAATGTTTATATTGATGATATGATTATAAAACCCTTTTATTATCCATGTCTTATTCTATGGAGAATTGAAGGAATATTTATTAAAAAAATTTTCACTACATAGGTTTCGATGTTATGATATATTGATTGATTTATGTTATATTATCACATATATGTATGAGGTTCACTATGAGATGGGTGGGACCAATAAATGCCTCCAATAAAATTGGTAAATAATTATATCTCATGACATATAAATTGTAAAAAATTAGATGAGATTGATACAATGTATAAAATAGTTGTGTCCTGATCCATTATAGGAAATAGGTATGTCCTAATCCACCCTAGGAAAGAGGTGATGAGAAATGATGCATTATATTGATGGTCTAAGTAATTAACCATGAAATATTAAATGTTTCCCTATTTTAATGATGGTAGAACCATTTTAGGAAATGATCATATGGTTAATTACTTATTTATAATGATTTCATAGTCTTATGGCCTATTTTTATGAAATGATAATGTTTTATGCTATGAATTGTGAATATGAACATTGATATGTTGGGAATGAACATTATAAGTTATTTTAATGATCACAAACCCTTATGTTTACCCTATGATATTATATAAACAATGAATAATATATCTTATTTTTACTATTTATCAGTAATGAAGATCACAATTTCTTATGACTCCATCCCTGGATTTGGATGAATGGTTTAGGTTGGTTATATTGAGTTGGAGAACAATGTGAGCATATTTTTGTGTTATATGTTTAAGATAATTCATGAAATATGAATATTGTGTTTGTAATATATGGAAAGTAAAAACTTCTAGTCTATAGATATGTTTTTGTGTAATTTATTGAGTACTCATTTAAATAATTGTAATATCCATATATTAAGTGCTAGGGTCACTATAGTTTGTTTCTGATGAATGGTATAGTTATCCTTTTTTAAAATGAATAAGAAAACATTTACTAAATCTATATAGATATTTCAAATAATATATCGTGGAATATTTATATAGATATGTATAAGGGTGAGTCAATGTATAAAAATATGTAATTGAATTTTTGTAAAGGATAGAGAACGTGGTTTCCAAGAAATTTATTCAATTTCTGCAAACTATTAGTAGATATGGCTCTATCACAGATATACATGGGGGTAATAACTCCAATAGGGAAAATTTAGATGGCCCCGGTCATAAACAGGTGCACGATAATTGGGAATGATAGACACCTAGTTTTAAACTATTTAGGAATATTATTTGTCCCTTTAAAACCACATTATAAAACATCATCAAATATTTAAATAATGATAATTAATGAACTCAGATAAGACTATGGGGTCATAAATTGACAAGAAGGTTCCATGATTTTGACATCCTATAATTTATTTTTCCTAATTGATTGGTTCTCTAAAATGATTATTAATTATCATGATATTTTTTTTTAGTTTTATTCAATGGTGGGAACCAGATAAAACAATATAATATTAAAATGCGAAATATGACCTATTGGTGAGCAATTTAATGGGATGGTTTATGGGGTGAAAGATATTGTGATTATTCCAAGTCATTTATCATGATATATGATGAAAACATTTCTCATTAACCAACTATTTGAATCTCTAAACAAGAGAGTCATATAGATTGTTGAGAGTTAAGGTGGTGGAGACAATGGAATAATTAGGATTTTGTTGGGAAAAAATCCCTCAAGGTAACATTGGAGTAATTTTGGGTTGATTTTGTTTTTTGACAAAGCATGTTATCATGGATATTTATCGAGTTCCCATGAATTTGTTGGCAATCCTTGTTAACAACGAATGATGACAAAGGAAAGGACGATCTGGAGGCAGTACAAAAGAGCAGTACAAGGTGGCGTCGTTTCCCAGTGTTTGCCCAATTTTTGGGGTCCAAAATTTGGAATTTGGTGAGCATCGCCAAAATATGATTTCAATGAAGATCATAATTTGATATGGGAAAGGAATGAATTTCGCGAAGATATGATTCATGGTTTGTAAATCGCGAAGACCAGAAGAATGGAGGTCGTGAGTCTTCGCGATTACGTCAAGATTCGCGAACGGCAGAGGCTGAAGCGAATAGTGGCGGTGATGGGATTTGCGAGGGAGCTTCACGGTGAAGGCGTTAAGGAATTTTGACGGTGATGCTTCGCGATTACGTCAAGCTCCGTGAATAGAAAATTTACGTGGTGCTTTGCGATTTGGATAGAATTCCGGCGGAAACTTTGGATCTTTGTGATTTGAGATGACATGGCGTTGACTTCGTGCGGAAGGGACGAGGGTCAGTGGAATCGCCTATAAATAGAGGCCGACCCCCTTGAGAGAAATAGAGAGAATTTTCAGAGAAAATCCATTGCTCTCGATTGGCAAAGGTGGTTCGCGGAGCCAGTGTGCTTCGCGAAATATGTGCTTCGTGGTGGCTATTGTATCTCCGCGAAACCTGCGAACTCCACGTTGTCTTAGTCAGCTTCATGAGGGACGTTGCTTTGCGACGGCTTGAGCTTCACGAGAGTGCTTCGCGAAAGTGCTTCGCGAAAACGCAGGAGCATCGCAAAGGCTTGTTTGAGGTTCACAAAAATGGGAGCTTCGCGAAGTAGGGGGCTTTGCGAAGGTACTTTACAAAGGTAGTTGCCCAGTAGTCATAGGAAAAGTTCTATTCATCAGTGGATGAATGTTAGACTTCAACAAAACATCTATCAATGGTTGAAGATGCATTATTTCATGCAAATGGGGAGACCAACAGGTCTATAAACTGTGAATGGATTCCCTTCTAGAGCAGTGAGCTTAGGAAGAGGAAGAAGATGATCCTCTCCACCGGTAGTGATCCAAAGAGAGAGAAACAGGGAGTGACCCTTGGGAAAGCATTGAGCTGACCCAAAACTCGGTAAATGTAGTGAGCCTGGGCATAGAAGTGATCTAGCCCGAACATTGTAATCCACAGCTAGTGAAGTTTAGTGGAATTGGTACGACCGGAAACTTGTCGGTGTATGCTCCTTGGACGTAGCCCTTGGCGTTGAACCAATTAAAATTGGTGTGTCATGTTCATGCTTTACTTTCTGTCTACATTCTGAAATAGTAAAGAGAGAGAAGAATGTTTTTCTTAATAGCGAAACAAGATAAGAACAGGCGTTAATTTTAAATTTTTCATAACTTGATTCACCCCCCCTCTCAGGTTATTCATCCTTGTGGACCTAACATATTTTTTTCCAATATATATAAATAATGTGGGTAGATGCACTAAGTTAATGTCTTAGTAGAATGAGAATATATTTTCCTTGTGGAAATATAGGACATAAAGAAAGTAATTCCAGAGGAAAATGAAATGTTTATTTATGTAATGGAATGTAATATTGATATCCCTATAGTATTATAGATGGAGGAATTTTTTAAATATATAAATCATGGGAATCATTCTTACTGATTCCCTAAGTGAAATTCTTGTTAAGAGAATCAATGTGGTGGTATGAGTTTTGGTTTTACTTCTGATGATGAAAAGACAATAAATAAAATATGAAACAATATAGTCATTAGGGAATATGTGAATGAGTCCTATTTCATTGTTTAAGAATTATATATATTGACTGAATTTTTTATGAATTGTATTTCTTAAATTTTGGAATGATAAGGATTATTCAGTATAATGATTTCATAGAGGGTTTTAAAAAATAATTTAAATTGTCTTGATAACCTATAAAAGTGATTTAATGTAAATGTGATATTTCATTTAAAATATATTATTAAAGGAAATATATACCATCATATATTCATGACATTGAGATAATGCTATTGGGATAAACTGATGACTGGTATGGATAAAGATAATTGGATATCACTGAATAACATAGAACTGGTTAATTATTTTTGGATTGTGTATTTTATTATATAATTGATGGAGTTTAATTTTTTCATGTATTTTTGAAATATATCATACAATTTTCATTTAATTTATGAAATAAATAATCATGTATTATTTAAACATGTATTTATGTTAATTCATGTTATTACCATGTTTTTTGAGAATACCTAATGAAGGTATTCACATATTTTTTATATGAAAATTAAGAGGTAATTAATAATATTTGGGGTTTTAGTGCTTTTTAATTTTGAAACATTAGTGACCTTCATTATAATGTTTTTATATTTAATATTTTGGAAGTATCCTAAGGATAACCAATTATAAAATGGTTTGTGTTGAATATCATATGGGTTTTTTGAGATTAATTTTTCACAGTAGATTATTACGATTTATCGTTATTGGATAACCAATGAATTTTTTTTTATAACTATAGATAGAATGAATGACTTATCATTAAATTATGGTTGTTATTATCAGTTATCGATTAATGATAAAAATTTCTTCTCTATTTCCAAGAGTAAGATTCCAAAAGAAATTTGATTGAAGAACAACCAATTTCTGAAAATCATCTTACGATATATTGGAAAGCTATAAAATTGGCATATATTTCCCTTTTAAAATAATTTTTGTATTGGGAAGGTATCTTATATAATGGAGCTTAAACTTATCCTATATCAGGTTCACATTATGTAACATGTATCACTCATGAGGATGTACAGACCAAATCCTTCACAAGTACATAACCTAGAGGTCATGCTTCTAGAGAATGGTCATTATTATAATAATTTGGTCAAGATTCTGGATTGTATATATAATGTACTCTGAAACAAGAAAACCAATTTGAAAAACAAATTTTTTAAAAACCCACCATCTTAACGAAGCTATGGGAAAAATTAAGGATTTAATGAGGCATATGTTTTATCAATTGTTGAAACAATTGTGACAAATTAAGAGGTCATATTTCTTTTTTATCGAAGAATAATATTACCCCGCCAGATTTTTGGAAATAATTTTTTCAAAAAAATTAATGTTTTAGAGGTTATCCATTACATAAAACAAATATTTTAGCTTTTGTTACATGCCAAAATGTCTTTTTATGGCCTTATAAGCAACAACATGTTTAATTTTAATCATTACATACAATTAAAATATTATTTTTGAATATGGTAGTTATGTAATAGAAATTGTAATAAAATGAATAAATAAAAATAACTACATTATGAACATATATAGTTTAAAATTTAATATAATTATAATTATTTAGTGAAACATTAATTAGAAATTAAAATAAAAACAATTCAAAAATAAGGTAAATCATTTATGAAAAACTATTTTTTGTTAACAGGAATTTTTTTAAGTCATTATATTCAAAAATTAACATTTAGTGAATTATTTAAATAAAATTTATAATTAATATATTCAATAAAATGATTAACATACTTATTTTATGTTTTCTAGACTATAAATAAGGAAAAATTTAATTTTAATCTTAAAAACTATATTATTCTAAAAAATATATCTATTTTTATGCAATAATTTTAGATAATAATTTTTTTCAATTTTTGAAAAACAAATTATAATGTTGTTTGTTTAATAAATTATAATTTAAAAATTATTTATGGGATTTTTTTTTAGAATTTCATAATAAGATAAATGTTTTGATGAACGGTGAAAATTCAGGATGTTATTAAGCATTTTAATTTATTTTAACATATCGAAAAACATAAAAATTATTTAAAAATGATTTTAAATTTAAAATCAGTTATATTATTTTTTCATTAATCCCATTTTGGTCATTGGAATTTTTTAAATATTTAATATCCATATAAAACCTTTTAAAACATTTGAACATTTTCACCTCGGGAATCTGCTTTCTCGTCCCATCTACTGGGTTAATTTCAAATTAAAATTATCAACGGTTTTAAATAGTTTTTCGAAAAATTGATTATATATTTATAATTTTTATAATTTTTATTATATAATATAGTCAATATATTTTTCATCATAATTAATAGTAAAATTAGGAAAAAATATTTATAGTGGTTAATGAAAACATTTGTTTACTAAAGGGTTAAACAAAAAAATATAATGTTTACAAATAACAAAAAAATTATAAAAAAAATTTCTTGAAATATATAGAAATTATATATTGTATGATCTATAATGTTCCATTTTTCTGTGTAGAGTTTAAAAAACAATGGAATCGATTTTATATTTCAAAATTTACAAGAGTGACACTTAACTAACTTTAAAATGGCCTCCAACTATCTTATACTGTCAACACCTCCAAAAACATTTTTATCAAAAATTCCTAGTATTTGTAACTTAATTAATTCCCTTCTATCACCAATTAATCCTTCTCTTTGTTTTTATGACAACCAAGGATTCCTTTTCATGCAATCTAAAAGAAGGTGTCCGAAGAAGATGTGACTTCCATAATCATTAGTTTTACATTATTTAATCCTCCACCTCCTTCAATTATTATTAATACATAATGATACAAAAAAATAAATATATTTAATATACTAAAATTTAATTATGATAATTTAATTACCTAATCCATTTTATTCTTCTATCGAATAGATTATGAAATCATTATATGTGTGTATGGTGTACTACCACCTCATGAACTAATTATATTTTTTTCCATAAATACCTCTAGTAGTTAATATAAGGATGAATTTATGTTTTTATATGATATTGATAATTTTATTATGAATATAATGCCATCAAATCAAATTTTCTTTCTTACATTCCTTGTTTCAGAATATGATAGCATCATTCATGTGTATAACAGACTACCACCTCACGAAGTGATGTGATTCGTTCACACTATACATGGACAGTAAGAAGTGAATATATTATATATATGAATGAAATTTACTCTATAAGGCTAATATATTATTTAACTTTTTTATATACATATTTTCAGAAAATGGAAACAATGTTCATGCGTACGTATGACATACTGTCTCCATGAATAGTGTATTTTATTTTATTTCTAAAAATTTTATGGATCACTATAAATAAATAAATAATAAATAAATAATATATTTATATAATTTTAAAGAAAATAGATTATTTAATCAAAATTAATATAAGTTTCCTGAAAATAAATAATTAAATTATACACTAAAAACATAGTAGTTATTTCCCAAAACATGACATTAACAAGGAATTAAAAATAAACGTGTAATAAAATGATAAATATAAATAATATGCGGTATGATATATATGTAGTTATTTAATATATTAACGATAATATTTTTTTTATTATACAGGAGGTTCAATTTTGTATTATGGTTTTCATGAATTTTTCTTATGGATTTATGTCTCACTTTTATTTCTCAATGAGGGAAATTCTATATTCACTATGATTTTATTTTAAAGGGTGTGTATACTACCCATTAAATTATTTTTTGATGAATTTAAATAAATATATGTGGAATTACATGTCTATTGAAGGATATCTCTATATAACAACCCTAATGTTTTAAAAATAAATTGAATTTCATGAAACACTAAATCTCAATATAATAAAATATTATTTTAAGGATATAGTCATAAACTATCTCTTAAACATAATTCCTTCACTTCTATGATTTTGAATTTCATAAAACCAAAATCTATGATTATGATCAGTAATTTATTTAGAGTTATAGAGAACAAAATTTATTTTTTTGGTGAATACTAACATTACAATATTAATTGTAACATGAATAGTTAAATGCCCTTTAATTAATAGTTAATCATATTATTGTTTTATTCTCCTAAGGTTATAAGATAATGAGATCTGTATTAATTTTTCAATGAGATATAAATATAGTTAGTGTTAAAAATTTATTTTTGGAATAAAATAAGATTATAAATAAAAATTATATTATTCGTATTTATAATTTTTTTTGGGAAAAGAGGATTTCATTTTTTAATTCTATGGATTAAAAAAAATTGGGTTATTATTTTTGATTTTTCTGAAATTCAATAATTTTTTATGAATAATTAAATAGGGTAATATACTGTATATATACATTATTAGTTAAATACACTATTCCTAGCTTAATGGCTGAGGTAATAACCCTTGGTTAGAACTCAAATGCTCTCATTACTATTTAGGGTCACTTGAGTCAATAATATTCATAGTCTCTAGAAAAAATATTAATCTAATAATTAGAATAATGGAAACCCCCACCTCTCCTCCACTGTAAATACCACCCTTACCCCCCCCCCCCATCATCCTTTCACACCTCTAAATATTTTATATTTGTCTATATTCTTTCCAAATATCCTCTCAATGTACCTTCTCATGACCATGATATTACTATCTCAACATTAGGCCAAAACTAATGTCCTTAATAAGGATTTCATGGAGAATAGATCAAGAGGTAAAAATCCTTTTTCTTTTTCTTGTGTTTTCTTTTCAATTCTGTTTCTTTTCATATAATTTCATTACCTACCATTATCCAAAATGAATTAATGGTCTATAATCGTATATTTTATGGATCTTATCATGTTTATTGAAAAAAATTCATCATCATGATTCCTATTCTCTTCAACTTATTCTAAAAATAAAAACACTGTCTGTGATGTGTTGATTTACAAAAATTATGGAAGAACTGTCTCCAATTTCCATTACATCTTTCAGAACTATTTATAAAACCATTATAATTATTTAAACATATTTAAAAGTTTATGATATATCATATTTCATGTGATTTAATTGAAATATAAACATTATATTATGTTATATAATAGAACAGGTTCATGATTTTCAAATAACCACCAAAATGATCTAAACGAATATCACTAATGATATATCTAATGATTCATCCTCTTAATATATAAAAAATGATTTATGGAATCATGTAATATAATGGAAACATATTAATACCATTTAATTACACTTCTAGAATTTCAAACCCAATTTATAAGGAAATACCTTACGAACCGACCATGGAAGTCATTTAATGAATGCACCTGAAACAATAGATATAATAAAATATTATTAATTAATGTGTAGAATGATATTATAAAATTATTATATAATGTCTTATAAACATAAATATGTTTTTTTTAAATATTAATAACCCTATTTTAACCTTAATACATGAGTTTAAAATAAGTTTCAATTAATAAAAACATGAGGTAAAGGAATTCTTAACCTAATTTCCATTCTTTGGGTAATCCTTCCACTTCATTGATTAAATGGTAAAATGAATATTTTTGTCATGAATATTTTTAGTTATGTTTTTTATGTATAATTACTATGTATACACATAATACTATCATTCTAATAATTATCAAATCCATTATAGGATATTTTTAAGGGATGTTCCATTAAAAATCATCTTTTCAAATTCTTTTCACAAAATTCCAGAGTAATTTTTTATGAAATTATTCATCTATTATAATTATTTTATTGATGATGGATATTATTTATGATGAAGATTGGGAATTATATCTCCCAGTAATTCATTTATTATTTGTATGTTGTAAGTCGGCCATATGGTTACTCCAAGTGTAACTGTGATGGTTACACCATAAGGTAGTCGTGAGGGTTACATTGTATAAAAGTCATTAGGGTTACAAATCATAATGTATCCATGAGGGTTTAAAAATTATGTAATTAATTCCCCAAGACACTCTTATTCTCTATTTCGTATTTCTATGATTTATGAAAATGTCATGTTTCACAACGTATGTACATGATTCTTTATGGGAGAGTAGTATGTTTGTGAAAATGATTTGATATATTTACAAGTATGCACAGACTAAAGGATTCTTTTCTTTTTTTCCCTTACTATGATTTTTATGTTAATCCCATGATTTTTACATTCTTTTCATAGGTTATACGGATTATTATGATAAATAAGGAAGGCATGTTAATGGTTATGATGAATTGTTGAAAAAATCATGTTGTTGTTATGTTTTTATGATTTTTTGTATTGTAAGAAATGGATATTATTTTAATGGTAACCACCATATATGATCATGGGTTGATATTTATGATTTATATAGTAAATTTAAAAACCTATAAACTAAAAATATAAATAGGCATATAAATAACTGAAATCTAGTTGAAATAAGTAGAATATTTAAGGATTAAGGGAAAGATATTATAGTTGATATGAAATCATGGTTTAGATAATATTAATTGTTAGGCTGATGTTAACAAATAAAATCAATTGTTATTACCTTATGTTTGTTCTAAAATGACAGATCATTTTATGTATACCCTGTTTCATCGTCTAAGATATGTGTGTTGAAACTTGTTTTTCACAAAAGAAATATGGATACTCGAGTTGGAAAGAACTGAGAAGCTGATATATTTCTGAATCTGCTACCGGGAATTGAGGGAATTGGAACAGAACAGTTTCTTATAGTAATGGATTAGTTGAGACATGAAATAAATGGAATATTAATCCATTCATCTGAATGACTCAATATTATACAATAGAACATGACGATATTGGAACATTTTATGAGGAAACACACTCTTATTTTTAGTGTATCTTCTGACCCAGTAGTAGCTGAAGTATGGATTAAATCCTTTTAAATTATAATCAATTTTATGTGATGTTAGGATAATTAATTATTAATTCCTTCTATTTATCTTTTTTAAGGTGAATTTGATCAGTGGTGCTCAATTTTCAATAATATCAATGATATAGATGTGATTAATTCTTTATTGTGGGATGAATATAAAAGTCTTTTCCTTAAAGAATATTTTCGTAAGTTAGTTAGACATATCTAAGAAAAGAATTTACTTGAATTGAAGAATATGGGGGAAATTCAGTTTTCTTTTATAAACCAATATTCCCCAGATTGGTGAGTTATGCTCCATGTATTATTTTTAATCATGATAGAAAAATCAACCATATTATACTCATGATTAAGGACATGCAATTGAAGGGAATTGGATTCCTGTTAGTTAAAAAGGTATGAGAACTTTTTCTGATGTGTAGATATTATATAAAGGGATTTTCTTGATGACCATTCATACCTTCATAAAAAATTGAAAAATTGGTATGAATAGAAAGTTATGGAAAAGAATAAATCGATAAAATCTGATAAAAAGAAAGGCTAATTTCTTGTTTGTGAAAAGTGCCATAAAAAGTACCATGGGGAATGCCATACCAAAACCAGTAAGTGTTTTCGATGTTGTATGTTTTCATATATGGCTCAACATTTTAATGAAATTTATCATAAGTTTAATCATAATAAGAATACTAAGACATTTTTTATAGGTGGCGAGATGGTGCAATATTCAAATGCATACACAAATAGAGATAGTAAGGATGAAATGATGCCATACTATAAGCAGAAAGGTGTAGTGATATCCTTTAGGACCATTTCAACAATTTTTTGGTAATCCAATGAAGATGTATCAGGTACCTTGTTTGTTTAATTATATTTTTCTAATGTTTTTTTGATATGGGTTCTACACATTCCATTATTTCGAAGATATATTCTATTAAATTATAAATATCACCTAAACAAATGAGACCTAAACATATTTTTAAAGAAACATGGGGGAATTATTATAGAAAAGAATAATTATAATAATATTTCTAGTTTTGGTATTTGGAAATAATTTACTTGAAAAACCTGTTGTTTTACTATTAGTAGAGTTTAATGCCATTCATGGTATAGATTGAATTTCAGTTTTTCAAAATAATATTTATTTTAAAGCTAAAGAAGTTATTTTTCAGAAAGACTTTAGATTATATATAAGAATGAACCCATAAAATTAATAACATATCATGGTCGTTAAAAACTATTGAATGATGGAAATGAAACTTATGTTCCTCGTATTTTTGATAACACGGGAACTGTTCAGTTTAATGATGTGTCGGTGGTAAAGGAATACCTTGAAATTTTTCCTGTTGAGTTATCAGGTGTTATACCAGATCTAAATGTTTAAATCACAATTCACTTAGATCCTAATGCTTAGACAATTTTAAAACCCCCATTTTGAATGGATCAAATGATACTTCTTTCATTGAAAAATCATTTGGAGGAGTTTCTTGGTAAAGGCATAATTCATCAAAGCACTTAATGATGGGGAGATCTGGTTTTGTTTGTTAAAAAAAGAGGGTTCAATGATACTTTGTATTTATTATAGATCCATGAATAACATCACTGCTAAAATCACGTATCATTTTCCTCATGTTAATTATTTTTTTGATCATATCTAGGGAGAATAGTATTTTTTGAAGGTTGACCTATGTTCAGGGTACCATCTATTAAATGTAAATAAGGTATACATCCTAAAGACTCTGTTTCATACTAGATATGGGCAATATGAATTTGTTTTCATGTCGTTTGGGTTAAATAATTAAACTACTATATTAATGAATATTATTAATATAGTATTTCATGAGCTCTTGGATAAGTTTTTTGTTGTTTATATTGATAAAATTTTTGTATATTATAAATGTAATGATGATCAGGAAAAGTATCAATGTAATTTTTTTGAAATCATAAATTAAATGAAACTATACGTAAAATTTAAGAGGTTTTGAATTTTGGTTGCAACATATTTATTTTCATGGTAATATTTTAAATAAGGATGGAATAATAGTTGATCCTATCAATACAAAAGTGGATGAAAATTGTACAAGACCAACCAATGTAATAGTGATTCGCATGTTTCTTGGACTAGTGGGTTATTACCAACGATTTGTTAAATACATTACACAGTAATCTATCCCACTAACTAAGTTAATACAAAAAGTGGTTAATTTTTTGGACTGAAGAATGTGATGTTTTTTTTAAATGAAGAAGAGATTTTTGATTTCTACAGTTTTGGATCTGCGTTCTAGAAATGGTGGTTGTTTTTATCTACATTGATTCTTTATTGAAGGGACTTGGTTGTGTTCTGATGTAGAATCCTCAGGTAATTGTTCATGTTTAAAGATAACTAAAACCTCATGAGTTAAAATATCCCACTCATTATTTGGAATTAGAATCTGTGGTTTTTCTGTGGAAAATTTGGAGGAATCGTTTATACGGATCTAAATTGAAATATGTACCGACCATAAAAGTCTGAAGTATATATTCACATAGAAGGAACTAAATAAGAGGTAGAGATGATGGCTTGAATTACTAAAGGATTTTTATTGCAAGGTCAATTACCATAAAAGAAAAAAAATGTAATGTGGTGGATTATTTTATTTAAAAACATCATGCATCATTAACTGTGTTATGATCAAAACACGACCCCTTGATTAATGATTTGATGAATTTTGACTTGGATGTTTTTGGTGTAGAAAATTACTCTATTTTGTTTCAGTTTTCTGTGCAGTCATCGTTGTAAGATAGAATGGAGAAAGCATTTATGGTATATAGTGATCGATAAAAAAATGTTAAATTGATTAAAATGTGTATGATTACATAATTTAACATTGATAAAGATTTTGGTTTGAGATTTGGATACATATTGTGTGTGCATTGTGTCTCTAGGATGAAGAATGATTTTTCATGAGGATATCATAGTTCCTATTAGTCATTTCATCCAAGAAACATAGTTATGTATAGAGACATTTGTGTGTATTACTGGTGGGCAAGAATGAAATTAGATATTGCATATTTTACCATAAAATGTTTGACAAGTCAATGGGTTAAAGCAAAGTGGAAATTACCTAAGGGGATTCTTCATCCTTTACCAGTACTAAAGTGTAAATGGGAAAATATATACATGGACATCATTGTTGGACTACCATTGACTTCTAGAAGTAAAAATGAAATTTTTTTGGATCAACTGACTAAATATTTTCATTTCCTTCTTACTAGAGAAATTATATCTTTGGACTAGCTTTCTCGATTATACCTCAATGATATTTTCTAGTAACATGGAGTTTCTATTCTATTTTATCTGAACGTATTCCTAGGTTCACCTATAACTTTTGGAAAGTCCTTCAAAGTCTCTTGGAATAGAATTAAATTTCAATACAGCTTTACATCCTCAATCAGATGGGCAGTCTGAATAGACAATTCAGACTTATGTGGATATTCATAGAGATTGTTTAATATATTACTAGGGATGTTTTGATCATCATATTTGTTTTGGTGAATTTTTTATAATAATAGTTTTCATGACACTATACATATGGAACCTTTTATGGAGTTATATGGGAATATGTTTTGAAATCCCGTATCTTGGGATAATGTTAGGAAAAGGAAGGTGATATGACATGAATTAATAGAGGAAGTGGTTGAGAAAATTGGAATGATAAATAAAACATGAGTAAATCTCAGATCAGGTCGAAAATATATGCCGATAATAGGAGGAAAGACGTTTTTGTTGAGTTAGGTGATCATGTTTTTCTTAGAATATCACCATGGAAAATCGATATTCATATTGGCAAGAAAGGAAAGTTAACTCCATGGTTTATTGGAAATTATGAAATCCTATTTAAAGTTGGACCAGTAACCTACCTAGTAGAATTTCCCATGAGTTTATCTTTGGTATTCAATGTTTTTAATAATTTCTTATTGAGAAAGTTTTTTCCAGATTCATATCATGTTTTGTGCCCCAAAGCAGTTCAGTTAGATGAAAACCTTTCTTATGAAGATAAACATGTTCAGATTCATGATCGAAGAGAACATGTATTGAGGAACAAGGTAATCTATGAGGTAAAGGTTTTATGGAGAAATAACAGGGTTGAAGAAGCAACATGGGAATCTTACAATGATATGAGGGAATGGTACCCTCAAATTTTTAATAAGTAAAATTACAACAATTATGAGGACGCAATTTCTAGAAGTAGGTGACAATATAACACACCACGAATTAAATATATATTAGAATGCATGAAACACTATATATCTACATAATGAATCTTTTTTTAATGATATATTTCTGAAGTAGCTGTTAAACATAATTTTGCGACATATATGATTTGAATTCTGAACAAATGGACATTAACGGTTGTGATCAGTAATTTATTTAGAGTATGATAGAACCAACTAGATATAATTTGTGAAAACAAACATAAAATTATGAATAGTAATATGACCCTTATGAATGTTTAATCATATTATTATTTTATTTTCCTATGGTTATAAGATAACAAGATCTTTATTACTTTTTCAATGTGGTATAAAATCAATTGTATTTTTAAAATTGTTATTTTTTGAGGAAAAAAGATTTTATTAAAAAAACAAAATAATCTTATTTATGAAATTATTTTTTGAAAATTGTGGTTTATTTTTTAATTTAACAAATAATAAATGGTTTTTGTGAATATTTTGTTTTTTTCTAAAATTCAGGATTTTTTTGGAATAGTAAAATAATGTAACATACCGTATATATACATTCTCAGTTAAATACACTATTCCTAACATCAATGTTGATTTATGAACCATTGGTTCAAAATATTATTCTTTTATTTCTTTTTAAGGACACCTAAATCAAGACTAATCATATTCTTGAGCGAAAATATTAAAATAATGATTAAAATAATGGAAACCCCCTCTCCTCTGCTATAAATACCACCATCAACCCCCACATACTCTCACAACCCTCAAGATTATAGAATTTTATAAATTCTACCAAATACTCTTCCCAAATACCTTCACATGACCCAGACCTATTAGTCTCCCCAAAAGGCCAAAACCAAATACCTTAAAGGGGATCTCAAGGACAAGAGATCAAAAGGTAGGAATCCCATTTCATTTTCCTGTGCTTTATTTTCAATTTTGATTATTTTCTTATACTCTAAACCCCTTCACCATTTCCAAGATTCCTAAAAGATCCAAAATAATATATATTTTGTATTTTATCATGATAATGGAAAAATTCATCCCCATGCTTCCTCTCCTCTTCCTATTATTCAAAAAATAAAAACATTGTGTGTGATGTTCTGATTTACCAAAATCGTGGACGATGTGTTTTAAATTTCCATTACATTCTTAAAAATTGGATATAAAACCATTCAAATGGATAGAAAATTCTTAATTTCGATGATATATCCATTTTCATGTTATTTAGTTAACATATAAACATAATATTTTGTTATATAATGAAACTAGTTGATGATTATCAAAGAACAACTAATATGATGTAAATAAATATCACTATGGATTTATCTAATGGTTAATACCCATACAATATAAACAAAATGATGCATGGAATCATTTAATATTTTGGGAAATTATTAATACCATTTCATTCCACTAATATAATTTAACTTCCATTTGACAAGGAAGTGATTTACGAACAGACCTTGGAAATCATGTAAAGAATTAACCCGAAACAATTGAAAGAACAAAATATTATTAATTAATGGGTTGAATTATGTTATAAAATGATCCTATAAGGTCTTATTATAAGGATCCATCCTTAGTAAATTACATATTATTGAATTAAATTAATAATTCACATTGAGGATCTTTTCGGGTTTAGAGTTTTAGAGAATTAAGACAGAACTATTACATCTCAATGATTACAAGGTAGACACATCTACTCAGTTTCCATTTTCTTCACAACAAATAAACACTTTAACAAAATAGTAATGTCTAGTTCCATGTTTTAGACATCATTACATTTCCTTGATCCTATCCTTGACCATATTCCAATTTATGTCCTGTGGAAAACATTTCAAAAATGTGGGATGAGAAAAAAAAGCTAAGTTAGGGTTATAACAATATGGAAAGAAAACATTAGTCCACGTATACATACGAATCAATGAAATCATACTTTACTCATAAAACATAACCAATTTAACATACCTCATTAAATCATAAGATTTAGGAATAACTCATAGAAATAAACCTTTGCTTTTAACTCCTTTATGTTACCCAATGCAATAGAGAGTTGTCTCAGGCTCACCCGCCCTGAGTTTATCAAGGAACCCCCCGACTTCATAAACATTTCCCACGAACCATAAAATAATCATAACACATAAATCATGAATGAAAGAAACATAAAATTTCCAAATTTAAATAACAAGAGATCACATCATGATATTATCATAAATAAAAACATCTAATAAAATCATTAAAACTCTTTGAGAGAAAAATCCTTTTAGACTTTGAAAATATTAATCGAAGATATTTAAAAGAGAATTTAGAATCAAAGTGTCCAATACCACTTAGAATCATTTTAAAGGGTCTTAAAACATTCATTTAGATATAAATAAATCCTTAAAACCAATTTTCAAACATGGACATGGATGATAAATGTTTAAAAGAATAAATATTTAAAACCTTTTAAAACAATGATTTAATAAAGAGTCATTTTCTATATTGAACATTTGAATTATAAGACACATGAAAATATACCATTTTCAAAACATTTAAATGACCTTATTATAGACATAATATGTATATGGATATTCAAATTGGCTGTATATACACTTTATAAAATAATAAAAGTGAATATCATTAAGAAATGTCTCAATGAGAAGAAATTGAGATGTATTCCCAATCAAGGATCATGCCATTGTAGAAAAGATAAAGAAATGTCATAAATATGTGTGAAAATTTTAAATAAACTAAATATAAGTGGATACATAGTGTAAAAAAATATGATGTCATCCACAAATATTCATGGAATGACATAATCCAGAAGTAGTGGTTTAACCCAATGAATTGGAAATTGGTTAAGAAGTTCCCTTGTGAAAATTCGATAGCCTTACAGCGTCACATAAAATTTTAGAAAAAGATTTGATGAGAGAGATAATGGGTATCTAATAACTTGGAAATAAAATTTATAGAAATAAGGATATATAAGAACATATCCCAACATAAGAATATGTAATTTAAATGACAAAACAAAATGAACTCTTTTAAAACTAGGAGGGTGGATGGTTCCCTTACCGACGTGGGTAACTTTCGAAACGTACACCCCATGAAAGAAGGACTATAAAACAATGATGTAAATACCCATAAAAGAAACTATATAACAAAAAGAGTATAATAATGGGTCGTACATACACCACTCAAAGGAAATGGTGGCAAATGTAGAATAAATCTCATGGGAATAAAAGTGAGATGAAAAACCCCCTTATGAAAATTCGGCAGCCTAACGACACCACATAAAACGTCAAAAAATTGATTGATGAGATCAAAAAGAGTCTCTTATCATATTATCAAAAAAATTACATAAATATGAATATAAAAGAACATCCCCCAAAATAAGAAAGATGATCTTAAAGTAAGTGACATAAAAGAGAGTACAAAAAATGAAAGACAGAGGTTGGATCCCTTACCTCATGTCCAACTTGTCCTTTTTGTTTCTTTATATTCCTGAAAAATAAAATAGAGATAATTTATACTTGCTAAAGAACATTTTTCAATTTCATTATTCCATTTATATCACTTATTACCATGTTATGAACATTATGTAATTATTTAAGTTAATGATGTTCATTTTGTCGATCAATGGTACTTGATTCAAAAATAAACTTGTTATAATTACAATTTATTCATTTGTTAAAATATCCATTATATCTAGAATTATATTAATAATTTAGATATCATGTATATCATATATATTCAGTAAATACTTTCATTTATAATATTACATAACATTTAAAGGTTTGAAATGAAATGCACCGTTCATGGAGACGGTAAGCTGTACGTATGCATGAACACTGCTTTCCATTCTATTTTGTATTTAATGGAATTAAAACTAAATTATATATATATATATTATAATTCCAGTATAATATATATATGTTATATAGGTCACATATGTTCATTAATTTAATTCTTTATACATTCCATGAATTTCATGAACGAGTCACATCACTTGAGGGGGCGATAGTCCACACTTCCTCAGATGAATTTATCTCATTTTCACAACATGAAAAGAATAAAGTTATGTTTTAAATGTAAAATAAAGAATAATAGAGAGAAATAAATATAATATATATCATAAATAAATATTGTTCCATCATAATGGCCACCAGGAGAGGTGGTATGAGAATATTGAACAATCATCGTTTCATGAGGCATTAATTTTCCATCCACGGAAACAGTATGTTATTTAACCATTTGACGGAGGTGTGTGTAAGTGTAGCTTGAATACATCCCATAAAACATCCTAGTATATTGTAGATACTGGTGTTTTTAAAAATTAAAGGAATAAAAAGAGTTTAGGGGGTTGGAGAAGAAAAATAAAACAAAATAACATAAGAGAAGACATTACCTTTAAATCGGGTAACTCCCTTTTGTTTGAACCAAAACGGTTTCTTGAAGACTTTTATGCCTATGGTAAGTCTTCTAGGATGAATAGAGGGATGTGGAGAGATAAAATAAAGAGATTTTGGCCGAGCCAATGGCTAGAGGGGTGTGGGTAAGGAGGTAGAGGTGGGGGCCTTTTATAAGAGGGGGGAGGGGCACTCTTGGAATGACTTGAAAAGTTACTTTATTATAAAAATATTTTCGGCTATTAAAGGTCCCACAATTATATATTTCTAGGGTAAGGTGATTAGAGTTATAAATATAACAATACAATAGGTTTTGGACAAGTGTAAGTCTTATATTTTACCTTATCTTCTCATTTTATATAAATCGTTCATTAATGAGGTTATCACCGCATCATCCTGGTGCCATAAATAAATTTATTTATATAATGTATAAAAATTATAAAAAAATTATATCATGATGTATTAAATCTTGTTATATTTATAATTAAAATTTATAGTAAAAAATCTGACGTGTGTAACCCCATGTAAAAATTGATTTTGTAAAATAATACATGTTTGTGACATTTTTATTTTAACCATAAATAAAAAAGTTATTATTGTCATTTTCCTACCAAAGTCAATCCATGGGGTCCCCAAGTTTACCCATGGATTTTAGAGGTCGGTAATAACTAATCCAACAATGGTAGGACATGTTTCATGGTCATTTCATATTATTATAACATTATCTTTACCTTAAATTACACTAATTACCATTAATCGCGATTAATAAAACCTAAAAGTTACTATTCACCAAAAAATTATTTTAATCCCATTGAACCACATTTCGCATTCTAATGAAAACCATTTATGATTGATTTTTGAAATTCAATTCACAGAAGTGGTAATGTTTCATTTAAAAGAAATCATTTTTTTAACTACAACTTAGGGGTTTCACTATCATCAAAAATTGAGGTTTTTCGGAAAAATACCAAAAATTCACCCTAAGCTATATTTGATATTCCGAATTCAAAAATGATGTCTATTTTAATAAATTCAAAACATATATGTTTCATTAATTTATTTAATAATTTATTCCCGCTGTCAAAACAAATAAAGTGTCTTTAAGAAACAATATCTATTAAAAGATTGACACTAGTTTGAGTCTAATTTCAAAGTAAATTTAATTCCAATTACCACCATTGGATTAAATGGTAAAAATATATTCTAATTTAACTTTAAAACCAATTCAAAAGATGATCAAATCATATAAATAAATTATATTAAAGAGAATTTTTTAATTAAAATACAACATTTTAACTTATTCATTAAAATTGGAATTTATTTAAAAAAATAACAAAAAACTACACAAAGTAAATTTTGATATCCTGATTGTAAAGAAGGATTTTATTTGGTCCAATATAACATATATAATTGTCAACAAGTGTATCTAAAAAGGTTCTCCATCAAAAGGCGGTTAATCGACCTTTTAATGAATATTAGAATATTTACTCTTAAAATTTGGATTCAGTCAAATTTTAAGCCTCTAACATTTATTGGATAAAAGAAAAAATATTTGAAAAACATATATAGTCATTTTGTAGTTATTTCTGTTCATTCCCGCCATTAAAATATCTAGGCATTAACTACCATTTAAAATAATATTATTTTATTATTATAGTGCAACGTAAGATTTCCAAGAAACTCGTTGTTGCATATTGGGTACTCCATCGAGCATAGTGTTCCCCTTAAATTAATATTAACATTTTATTCAAAAATATGGATGAATATAAAAATTTCATATTCTTTATTTACCTGGGGTGTTACATCCTTCCCCCCTTTTGGGAATTGCGTCCTCACAATTTTAAAATTGGGCTCGGAAACTTCATTGAAAGTCCCAAATCAGAACAAGGGTTGGTAAAACTATCACTTTAAAAGAATGAAAGAAAAGTACAGAGGTCACCCGATTTAACCCATACTAGGATTCCATGTAAGAAAACATGGATACGGATGAAAAAAAGGGTCATGTTCTGAGGGAGAGTGATAGAAAACATGTTTAGGATAATGGTAACCACCAGAAAATCACAAACTTATAATGGGTTAAACATTATTTGATTCCAGAGTAGTAAAAGTTAAAAGACAACAATTCAGTTTTAAGGTAATTTTCTTTGAGAAATTTTCTTTAAGGTAATTTATTCATGTTTACTTTCATCTTTTACTAGATTTCTTACATAAACTCATATTTTCTCCTAAATACAAGTATTTAGGAATAAATATTCACATTAAGAGTTCAATAATCAACATCAATAGAATCACCTAATCCAAAAAATAAAACTATATACTTCCCATGTCTTTTGACCTTGACCAAAACCAAAACGAAACAGGTTAGTACAAAATCAGATAATACCCAAAAAGAATAATCATTTATAAAAAAATCTATTTTTATTCTCCAAAATTTGTCAAACAATACCCAAAGTTGAACAAAGACCATTCAATAAACATCTATCCATTAAATTCTCCACATTAATAAAAACTAAGATTGCAACCCAAATCTATGAAGGATTTAATCACATACTCTTAAAAGATAAACCTTATCATTTATCTCCAAATAACATCAGTTACTATTAAAGTCTCATACTAAAAAGTAATTAACCTAATCAATTGTTCTCTATGATAGGTTAATAATTTCTATAGATAACTGAAAATCAACTTATTCTAGATTCATAAGATCATCCAACTAAAACTAATTAGACCAAATAACCAGGGACTTCACGTAGTCCAGTGGTAGGTGATAACTACCAGTCGCACTTTGGTTGTGGGTTCGATTTCTGAAGCTTCGTCCGATGCGACAGGTTGTCACACTGTCTACATGTTGACCTTTTTCCAAAACTACATTATTTTTCTAACATTCCCTAAAAAGTGATAGAATCTTCAAAAATAACCATAAAATAATTTAACCTCAAGTTTATCTCATGTCGTTCATATTCCATCATAACATATAGTAAAACATAATTACCTCAAAATCAAGGATCATATAAACCCTAATGGTTACCTTTATAATTATTACCTGAACATCCACATCGAGTTGGTTCTCTCATACATGATGCATTAGAGAAATCACCGAGGTTAAAGTGGTTTATAATAACCACGAGATCTCTCATTGAATCCCCCATTTCATCGAGTCTCTTAATTGGAGAACCACCACAGTTTCCTTCAAACCCATTATCACTTTTTTGCCTGATAGATCCATCCATTTAATAATAAAAAAAGGTTTGTGTGAGTATATCAACAAAGTCATCATGTACTAAAGAGGAAGATAAACACTAAGATATAATTATCCATGTTAACTCAAACTCATTACAACTTTCATAAATAACAATGACTCTATCTAATATAATAACCATTATGGTTATACAAAACTAGTCACTTATGTGTAAACAATACTCTAACCACTAAATTTATCTAAACTGACCTCTGATACCAACTATAAGGACCTGACCTTTGTCTAATACATATTATTGAATTAAATGAATAATTCCCATTGAGGATCTTTTCAGGTTTAGTGTTTTAGGTAATTAGGACATAATTATTACATCTCAAAGAATAACAGGTAGACACGTCTACTCAGTTTCCATTTTTTTCACAAAAAATAAACTCTTGGACAAAAGAGTCATGTCTAGTTCCATGTTTTAGTCATAATGACATTTCCTTGATCCCATCCTTAACCATATTCCACTTTAAGTCATGTGGAAAACATTTCAGAAACATGGGATGAGCACAAAAAGCTGAGTAAGGGTTATAACAATACGGTTAGAATACATTATTCAATGAATACATACGAAAAAATGAAATCATACTTTAATCATAAAAAATAATCACATTAACATACCGCATTAAATCATAATATTTAGGAATAACTCATAGAAATCATAAGACATATAGGTAACTTGAGGCATTTAGAACATTCTTACATAGGGAATAAACCTCATTGTTACGTTTGGAATACCCATCATAGTATATTCCATAAATATCTTCGTAGAAACCTTATCTTTTAACTCCTTCGCATTAACCAATTCATTGGAAAGCTATCTCGGGCTCACCCGCCCTTAGTTTATCACGGAACCACCCGATTTCATTAACACTGCCCAAGAACCATAACATAATCATAACACTTAAAAAATGCATAAAAGATATATAAAATTTCCACATTTCAATCACAAGAGATCATATCATGATATTATCATAAATAAAAACATCTAATAAAATCATTAATACTCTATGAGAGAAAAATCCCTTTAGACTTTGAAAATATTAAAAGAATACCTTTAAAATAGATTTTAGAATCAAAGTGTCCCATACCACTTCGAAACTTTCGAAAGGGTTTTAAAACATTCCTGACTATATAAATAATTCCTTAAAACAATTTTTAAAACATGGACATGGATGATAAATTTTTAAAAGAATAAATCTTTAAAACCAATTAAAACAATGTTTTAATAAAATAGTCCTTTTCCATTTTGAACATTTAAATTATAAGTCACATGAAAGTAGACCATTTTCAAAACATTTAAATGAATTTAGTATAGAAATATTATGGTTATGGAAAGTAAAAGGGGTTGTATATACATATTATAAAATAATAAAAGCTAATATTTTTAAGAAATGTCTTAATGAGAAGAAATTTAGATGTATTTCCAATCAAGAATCATGCCATTGGAGCAAGGATAACGAAATGAAATAATTATGTGTGACAAATATAAATACAGTAAATATAATTGGATACTCAGTGTAAAACAATAAGATGTAATCCACACATATTCATATCACGACACAATCTAGAATTATAGGTGTAACCCAAGGAATTGGAATGGGGTTAACAAGTTCCCTTGCAAATATTCGATAGCCTAACGGCGTCACATCAAATTTTAGAAAAAGAGTTGATGAGAGAGATAAAGGGTATCTCATCACATGGACATAAAATTTACAGCAATAAGGATATATAAGAACATATCCCAACATATGAATATGTAATTTAAAAGACCAAACAAAAATCAGTCTTTTAAAAATAAGAGGGTGAAAGGTTCCCTTACCGACGTGTGTAACTTTCGAAATGCACACTCCATGGAAGAAGGACTATAGAACAATGATTTAAATACCCATAAACGAAATTATATGACACAAAGAGTAGAATAATGGGTAGTACATACACCACTCAAAAGAAATGGTGGAAAATGTAGCATAAATCTCATAGGAATAAAAGTGAGATGTAAAATTCTCTTATGAAAATTCGGCAGTCTAACGACACCACATAAAACATCAAAAAATAGATTGATGAGATTAAAAAGAGTCTATTATCATATTATAATAAAAATTGCACAAAGACGAATATAAAATAACATCCCCCAATATAATAAAGAGGATCTTAAAGTAAGTGACATAAAAGAGATTACTTAAAAATAAAGAGAGAGGTAAGATCCCTAATCTCAAGTCCAACTTGTCTTGTTGATTTATTAGTATTACTGAATTATAAACTAGATTTAATTTCTACATGATTATGAACCTTTTTCAAGTTCATTATTCCTTTGATATCACTTATTACCATGTTATAAACATTATGTAATTATTTAAGTTATTAACGGTCATTTTTTCGATCATTGGTACTTGAGTAAAAAATAAACTTGTCATAATTACCAGTTCTTCATGTGGTAAAATATCAATTATATCCAGAATTATATTCATGATTTAGATATCATATATATCATATATATCTAGTATATACTTGAATTTATAATATTACATAACATTTAAAGGTAATAAATTAAATGCACTGTTCATGGAGACGGTAAGCCGTATGTACGCATGAACGCTGTTTTCCTTTCTATTTCATATTTAATGGAATTAAAAATAAATGAGATATATATATATATATTATAATTCAAGTATATCATATATATGTTATATAGGTCACATATGTTCATTAATTTAATTCTTCATACATTCCATGTATTGCATGAACGATTCACATCACTTGAGGGGGTGGTAGTCCACACTTCCTCAAATGAAATTATCGCATTTGCACAACATGCAAAGTATAAAGGTAAGTTATAAATGTAAAATACAGAAGCATAAAGAGGAAATAAATATAATATATATCATAAATATATATAGTCCCGTCATAATTTCCACCATGAGAGTTGGTAGGAGAAGATAGAACAATCATCGTTTCGTGAGGCAGTAATTCGCCATCTACGGAAATAGTATGTTCTTTAACCATTATACGGAGGTGTGTGTAAGTGTAGCTCCAATAAATATCATAAAAACATCCTAGTATATTTATTATACTGGTTTTTTTACAATAGAAATGAATAAAAATAGTTTTCGGGGGTTGGAGAAGAAAAATAAAACAAAAGAACATAAGAGAGGACATTACCTTTAAATCGGGTAACTCCTTTTGGTTTGACCAAAAGGGTTGCTTGAAGAGCTTTCAGCCTAAGGTAATGCTTCTAGGCTGAATAAGGGAATGTGGAGAGATAAAATGATCAGATTTTGGCCGAGATAATGGGTTGAGGGGTGTGGGTAAGGAGGTAGAGGTGGGGGCCTTTTATAAGAGGGAGGATGGGCACTCTTGGAATGTCTTGAAAAATCTCTTTATTATAAAATGATTTTCTGATATTAAAGGTCCCACAATTATATATTTAGAGGATAAGGTGATAAGAGTTCAAAATACACTCATGCAATAGGTTTTTGACAAGTGTATGTCTTATATTTTACCTTATCTTCTCATTTTATTTAAATCGTTCATTAATGAGGTAATCACTGCATCACCATGGTGTCATAAATAAATTTATTTATATAATGTCTAAAAATTAAACAAAAAAATAATTATGTTTGAAATATTTTTTAATTTATAATGAATATTTATAGTCAAAAATATGACTTTTATAACCCCATGTAAAAATTGTTTTATAAAAACAATACATGTTTGTGACATTTTTATTTTTACTTTAAATATAAAGTTATTAATGTAATTTTCCTACCAAAGTGACTCCATGTCGTCCTCAAGTTGACCCATGGATTTTATTGGTCGGACATGACTCATACAGTAAGGTTAGGGCATGTGTCAAGGTAATTTCATATTATTATAACATTATATTTACATTAAATTACACTAATTATCTTTAATCGCGATTAATAAAACATAAAAGTTACTATTCACCAAAAAATTATTTTAATACCCTTGAACCAAATTTTACATCGTAATGAAAACCATGTATGTTGGATTTTTGAAATTAAAATCACATATGTTGTAAAGTTTCATTTAAATGAATAATCATATTTTTAACTACCACTTAGTGGTTTCACTATTCATCAAAAATTGAAGTTTTTCAAAATAATACCAAAAATTCACCCTATGCTATATTTGAAATTCCGAATTCAAAAATGATGTTTATTTTACAAAATTAAAAACATATAAGTTTCATTAATTAATTTAATAATTAATATCCGCTGTCAAAACAAATAGCATGTTTTTAAGAAACAATATCTATTAAAAGATTTTCACTACTTTAAGTCCAATTTCAAAGTAAAATTAATTACAATGACCACCATTGGATTAAATGGTAAAAATACTTTCTTATTTCACATTAAAACAAATTCATATGATGATATAATCATATAAATAAATTATATTAAAAAGAGGTTTTTAATTAAAATACAACATTTTTCACTTAATCATTAAAAATGGACTTTATCAATAAAATAACAAAAACATACACAATGTAAATTTTGATATCCCGATTATGAAGAAGGATTTTATTTGGTCCAATATAACATATAAAATTGTCACCAAGTGGATTTAAAAATGTTCTCCATCAAAAGGTGGTTAATCAACCTTTTAAAGAATATGAGAATATTTACGCTTAAAAATTTGATTCATTCTCATTTTAAGCCTCTAACATTTATTGGATAAAAGTAAAAATATTTGACAAACATATATAATCATTTTTTAGTTATTTCTGTTCATTCCCGCCATTACAACTGCTAGGCATTAACTACCATTTAAAATAACATTATTTTATTATTAGAGTGCAACGTATGATTTCCAAGAAACTCGTTGTTGTGTATTGGGTATGCCATCGAGCATAGAGTTCCCATTAAATTAATATTAACATTTTATTCACAAATATGGATAAATATAAAAATTTCATATTCTTTATTTACCTGGGGTGTTACACTTATAAACATAAATATGTTTCTGTAATATATTAATAACACTATTTTAACAATTATAAAGGAATTTTGATCATGTTTCTTGTAAGAAAAACCAGAGGTAAGGGAATTCATAACTTAATTTTCATTTTTATGGTTATCCTTCCACTTCTTAGATTATATGGTACCAAGAATATTTTTTTGTTTTTTTATTGTATAATGTTTAATTATGTGGATTTATAGTGTATAGATATAATAATTTCATTCTAATAGTTATCACATCAATTATATGATATTTGTGTGGGAATTTCCTTAAAAAATCCCCGCCTAAAATTATTTTTTTCAAAATTCAAATGTAATGTTTTTTTGAAACTATTCATATATTACGATTATTCCCTAGATAGTAGAATTTTTTTATAATGAATTTCGGAACCTATATCAACCTACAGTACATTGGGATTGTGTAATTTTTCGGTCAGTCGTATGGTTACTCCAAGAGTAACTGTGATGGTTACACTATAAGGTAGTCATGAGGCTTACATTATAAGGTAGTTTTGCAGGATAAAAATCTGAAGGTTGCAATGAGGGTTACAGAGTTAAGTAATTAATTCCATAAGATAATATTCTTCTCTATTTTTGTTTTGTAATATTTAAGTAAATATGTTTTTTCACAAAGTAAGTATATGATTATATATGGGTGAAAATTATTTCTTTATTAAAATTATATCTTATATTTATAGGTATTCATGGACTAATGGTTTATTTCATTCTATTTATATCCCATAATGATCTTTTTATTATCATCCCATGTTTTTTAAATTTATTTCCTTGGTTATAATAATGTGTAATAGAATGAAAAATATCAAGATAAATGTTATGAATATTGGACCAAAAGATCATGTTGTAGTTTTGTGTTTAAAATTTTATGTTTTGGATGGAATGGATATAGTTTTATTGGAACCCACATTGTGTACTTGTGGGATGATATGTATGATTTATGCCTGATCATTCTAAATATCTAAATCAAAGAGATATTTGGGAATGTAATGATGTGAATTCAAGATGAAATAAGTCGAATATGTACGGTTTAATTCCAGGATCTTATTCCCTATCTTGGGGTTTATGGTTCTAATGTTACCAAATTGGTATGCAATTTTGGTCTCAATTTGACTTATTTTAGACATAAGTTATGTTATACATGTATCTTATTTAATATGGTGTATATACAAACAACTTGACAATTAATATCATAAATTTATCTATTTTCCTAATATTATAATTTTTATTCAATGATATTATTTAATGGGGTTTATGATTTGTATTACCAAAGCAGTAAGGGTATTATGTTACAATATCATCATTTATAGGGATTTCTCACCATTGTGATTACAATGATGACATAACATGATCAATCTCTAAAAATAATAATTAAATTGATTATTATATTTTTATCTCATGAGAATACATGTTTTACCTTAATATTAATTTTTTTATTTACTCAAAAGTTCAAAATAATGTTTTTAAGAAAAATAATCATTCTTTCACTCATTGGTTGAAATCCTATTTCCTTGAAAAATGATTATTTATAAAACTTATTTCAAAATAACTTTTCAAATTCATAAAATGAATTTTTAAAGAAATTTTTACACATTTTATACTTCTTAAAATAAGATTTTAAAGGAATCATCATTTCATTTTCCAAAAAATGCATGTTTCTCTATTATCAAAAATGTGAAAGGATTTATTAAGACACTTACGAGATGAATTGAATTTATCACCATCATAAAAAATATTTTTTTGAAGATACCATTATAATATTTCATGTATATTTTCAATGTAAAAAAAATTAAGAAAATTATATTTTAAAAAGTTTTTTTCAAAAAATAATGGATGTGTTCCCCTGGAAAAATTTTTAAATATAATTTTATAAGTTTTCACTATTAACGTCAATTAAAAAGATATTAATTTGTTTTTAAATTTTAAAATGTGGGTTGAAATATAGAAGGGATATTTTTTGATGGAATGTTCCAATTTATCTTCCAAATCAATTTCTATCTATGATGACAACATTGGATGTTACATATTCTTTATTGTTTATAACATAGAATAATGCCATCCTTACTCATTATTTCAATGGTTATTATTTATTTTGATCGATTTTTTTGAAACTCATTTATTCTTTATGGGTTATTCTATGGTAAATTTATGAAATTCTTATGAAATTTATTTTATTTAATTGGGTTGTTATGTAATGATATGATGATTTTTTTACAATAATGGGGAATAGTTAATTATAGTTATTTTATGAGAAGGGTGGGAAATATATCTCAATATAATTTATTTTTTAGTAATTTATATCTCACAGGATAAAATTGTGAATCCGGTATATGGGCTTGATCCACCATTGGAATCATGTGCATCATGATCCACTATGGAAAACAATTGTATCCTATTCCACAATGGGAAATTAGTGATGAGTCCAAATCAACTACGGTGGAGGTATTTGTATTTAACCATAAAATATGAAATATTTTTATATATTTATGATGGTTACAAACATTTATTAAATGATCATAAGGTTAATGATTAATTAAGGATGATTTATCACTATTATGGGCTATTTTTCCTAAAATGTCAAAAAAATACATGATTCATGTTTACGAACTACGAAATGTTAGGTATAAACATATTATGTTATGTTAAAGATAACATAAAAATATTATTATATTATTTTTTTAATATATATAGATATTTATATCTCGTTTTTTATCCTTAATAAGAATCAACGATTACCCATTATTATGTCTCATTCCCTAGATTATAAAAAATTGTTTTGGTAGGGTATTCCAAGGAGGTATATTATGTGACATGATAATAATATGAGATACTGAATATCATTATTGAAATATGAAAATTGTGTTTCAAGACATCAGATACACTAAACATTTATGGTATTCATGTCTTTGATTTTTTAATTTATTAAATATTAATCTATAAAGATGAAATATCAATTAATGAATGTCATAAGTGTTTATATATTCAGTTTAGTATTTCTTTTTCTTTTGTATTTATTGTCTTATTATTGGGTACATCTAGGATAATTTCTGGTATAGTCTTTCCACAAGATTTTCACACCCTCACCACTAACCAACTTCCTCTTGCATATGAGTGGGTGTTATTGATTTCATGTTTCAATTTCTCTCAAACGTGGTGATTCGGGTTGGGGTGTTGAAAAATGAAATCAGATATATGTTTTTTATATTAATATTTTAAATTATGTAACATGGTAGAAAATTATTATGTTATGTGGTACTCATGTATGTGAATTTTATTATGCCTTTCCAGTTCATGTTTTAACCAACCTCAAAGTTATCACCTTAAAATTATAGATAGATTCATGTATTTAAATTATTTGGATGATCAAAAGTATGTTGTGATGCTATAGTTTATTTCATTTGGGTTCATTCATAACTCTTGAATATTATCGTAATATAACAATTCATGTATATTCCTATTGTTTTATAATATTTCATTAATTTAAAAACATAATTTGTGCTATTTATTTGGTTATATATCATATATTAATAATATTTTGATATATCTATACAATAATTATTATGTTATAAATGTGTATGATATTATATTTGTGTGTATGTGTGTTTGTTTGTTTGTTTATGTCTAACATGCATGTATTGAGGTTTTTGATTGAGCCATGGGTATTATTAGGATGGTTATACTTTTTCTGTGGTTATATACAAGTATATTCCATCAAATTGATATACCTTATATTTGAATTGAATCTAAGTATGATATAAATGTATGAAATTATTTTTAGGTGTTCTAATTGTTTGATTGAAAATTAAGAAAAATTCCACCTCAAATATATTAAATGTAAAAACATAGTGACATAATCTATAAATAAACATCAATGGAGGAAATGAAAATTCAAATAGAAGCTATAAATAATGATTATCCTAAATGTTTTTCTACTCATGATTCATTGGATTTGGTGGTATAATTATTCAAATACGAATCGTTCCAAATACAATTACTCATATTATACACACATAGAGGATAATGGTTGACTATTCTTGATATTTATAGAACCATTATTTTGTTAAATTCCATGTAACATATCATCATATTTAGTATGAAGTTATAGTTTATATTATTTATCATATCATTTACTGTTAGAAACTCTTGAAAAAAAAGCGAGTGAAGATGGATGCCTTTAAGAATAAAGGACTTTTCAAGAGGTGTTTTGGAATATTGGTAAAGCTAGAAAATAATGAGTGTCCTAAATGGGAGGTATTCAAGGATTTTTACTTATAAAATTACTACTGAATATGATAAATCATTACCTCGAATAATATCAACTAATCCAAAATGAAGTCTTATCATAGACTTATAACGAAAATTCAATAACATGAATAAAAGGCTATAAAAATATAACACAATCAAAAGTGAATAAAAATAATCAACATCATAATTCATTAATTTAAGTTTAATTTTGTTGGAAATGATATTAGTTGTTCTTAACTCTATAAAATAATTTAATTGTGGTTTATGACAACCATATTATCAAAATACACATTCTCACTTATAATTTCTTCATCTCATGAAATATATCAAAAAACGATTGAAAAAAAAATAAAATCATCTATAAATGATAAAATATTAACATGAAGTAAAATTAAATTGTTGCTTTCAGTCAATCCCTCCACTTTTAACCACCATAATTTTTATCATACAGAATCCAACAATTACATCATATCCCCATGTATCTATATAATCTATGTATTATTATATCACATTGTACTAAATCCTCTTATTTTTATCAACATTATTTTATATTTATTGGTTTCATAGTAAAATTAATTATGTATGTGAACAAAATAATAACACGACATTCTTGGGGGTTTAGATAAATTATTTCATTAGGTTGAAATTTCAATATTTTACTAATTTATATAATATGTGACCTAACCCTCCCACTATTTGTACACCTAATTAGGTGATAGTGAAGAGAAATAGTGACTCTTAAATCATGCCACCTATGGGAACTATGATACATATTATATAAAATAGTATACAACACTCAAATGAGGGTAATTACCCTCAATATTTGTGGATCTGTAGAAAAAACCCCAAATAATACACCATACCCTGAAACAAAATAAAAAAATCCCTAATATGAAATATCCCATATTAATAAACATAAAATAGATATAAATGACTCTATATAAAATAATTCAAAATGATTCATGTAGTACAAACAACACAAAAACCAAAATATCATGATTTTACATTCATACCTAATTATAAATTTATTCATAGATAAAATCATGTATATATATATTGGGTGAAAATTACAGTTATACTCAAAATGATCGCATACATAGAATCTCATGGGAATTTAAATTGAGAATTTCATGTCATGATAATCAAGTAACATAACTAAAAAACAATGAAAAATGGAAACTATTCTCCCATCTTTACAATGTATCAATAAAAAAACACATCATTGTATAATAAGATAATAAATTGAAAAATATGATATTGGGAACCTCGTACCTAATTTCCCTCTAATTTTCTACTCCCTTCAAATGAGATGAAATTACTTCCTCTCATTCCTTCAATATACACTTGTAACATAACAAACTATATATCATATCTTTTCATAACACCCACATGTTGGATCTATTAGGATAAGACACATTTCTATTATTACACCATGGGGGTAGTAGTGTATTAGGATCATGTAATACATATAAATCATTTAATCTCCTTACCACACATGAACCACAACAAATATCCCATCATCAACCACAGATATCACCATAAAATTATATTGAAGGTTGATAAGGATTGAGTGGGTAGTCTACATCTATATCAAATCAATCTGAATGTTAGGGAAAACACTTCCATAAAATATTAGTTCAAGTCAAATTATCCATCTCAAGTGGAGTGTATAAAAAATTAACAATACATTACATGTATATAATAGTTCTATATAAGTAAAAAACTATAGTTTCACACAAGAATCATTGTATATGTCACCATCAAGTGACTATTAATATCATTCATATAGATACTACCAAAAATGTAGAATAACTAAACCAAATGTATCATACCATCGGGACATAATCCGGGTTCATATTCTTTTGCATTGTTTACCATTTATTCAACAAATATTTATCAATTTAACTATCAATTTAATTTTTTACCATCATTTTATTAAATACATATCAAATGATTATATATTAAATTTTTATTTCATTTTTAATGAACTAATACCTAGCTACCTCGACCTTTTGATTCAACATCCCAACCAAGGCCACTATACAACAAATATCCAAGTCCACCAAACACTACACAAGTAATTCCACACAACTACTTACAACCAATTCAACCAAACAATAAGAAATCAATTCTAGTAGGGAATAGAAATATTTAACATGAAATATTAATTTACCAATGGTATGGATACTACAATTTCATGATAAGTATCAATACATACCAACACAACATGTAATATTTACAAAAAATAATTTTTTATGAATCAATAATAATTAATATCGTAGAATTAGGGTTACCACATTCACATAAAAAGAAAAAAATTTATTTCATTTTTCAAGTTTATTAACTTATTTATTGAAATTAATACAATTATTATAGATAAAACATTATAAATTATAATTTAATAGATGAGCATAAAAAATAATATAAATTCAATCCCTCAACTCAAAAAATCTTAATAATTCACTATGCAAGCCAATTAAAGTGAGGATGAAATATAACGCCAAGAATAAAATTGGGATCCTCAAATAAATATGAAACACTTTGATGTCTCCACAATATTTTATCCCAATAAACCCTCAACTCTAAATAACAACATCTATAATAATCCTCCAATGAAATATCTAACATATAATGAAATAGAAGTGAAATCCATCTAGAATTACTAATATCAACACTTAATCATCTAAGGATGAATTCTAAATATAAGAGGATTTTAGGGATACCAAGGTTGGAAACCATTAATATGATGTTTAGTGGAAAAAGGAGAGAATAAATTAAATTTGTTGAAGGATGATATTTATAGATAGTATGTAAAACACTATATTTGATTCATGAATGGATGTTTCGCACTGTAAAACTCATGTGGGTCACATCCACCAAGTAACTAGGCACTCAATATAAAAATCTACAAAGAAATTCATGTAGTGAATATATAGTTTCATACAATTAATTATTTGGAGACTAAATCAATACAAAATATACTATGAACATTCATGTAAAGAATAAAATTCCAAATCAAGAAATAGTTTTCGAAAAATTTCTAAAAAAAGCACTTAAATCATGAATACATCCTATGAAACATAATTCAAAACACAAATCATTGATTCATTGTGTCATAATCTAGTTTTTGTCAAATATTTTACTCACTGATTTATTAACCCATCCTCAATCACATCTCAAGGATAACAACACAAAAAACACTAATGCATCACACCAAAAGGATATGGGAACTATATTATATACCACTCGAATGATTATCATCCATGAAAATAAAAAATTACTTGAGAAGGAATGTACAATAACCTTGAAAGAAGAAAAAAATACTTTTGGGGATTCCTAGGAAAAAAATATGTAACAGTAACAAAAATCCAAATAGTAAGACTCATTACAAAATATCAAGATGTCAAAAAACATAAAAACATTCTAACATCATCAAAACAAAAAAAATTAGGGAATAAAAATTAAAATATTAGACATTAAATCATGACTCTTAATATTATATAATTTTTTCAAAGCCAAAATTCCTCGATAGTACATGGACCAAGAGGATAAAAGCCCCTCTAAACTATATCTCTTAGTGGTATTGAATTGAAATCAGTTGTTTAACAAACATCAGGTCACCAAAGGTATTTAATTAAATCGTTTTAATGATGTGGGAATCATCAAGAAGATATTATCAGAGCATGGACACATGAAATAAACCATTTACTATACTCTAATGTGACGGTAGAAAAGAATGAACATCCCCCTCACTAATTCATTCCCATACCTTGAAGAGAGAAACAATTATGCGTGAGTGCTTTCTTCCCTAACCAAACCTCCACTCTCAATGCTGATGTACATCTAGTAAATAATACATGCCAATCCCCAAACAGTAACACCCTCACTTGCTGATTTTTGAAATCCTTTTTAGAAACCCTCACAATAATTATCCTTTCATGAAATACTTGAATATTCTATATCATTCACTACACCATCTAGAGACCAAGAAGAGTTTCCTTTCATACCATGATCAAGACCATTTAGTGCTATAATAACATGTCAAATAATGACTTAGTAGGAAACATATATTTACATTAGTGATATATATAATTATATGAAAACACAAACAAAAATATAGTGTCAAACCAAAGATCCATCAATATCTATGATGAATTTTATATGTTTATTTTCAATAACATTGATTCTATACTCTAGTTATCAATCCATTAGGCGATAAAAACTAATTCTACATTATAAATAAGATAGAAATACATGATAAAATCTCATAAAGAATCAAAATTTAAAATGAAAATCATGTTAATAAAGGATGTTACTCAAAGAACTATTTTTTATAACTACATCATCCACACATTGTGTCCCAAAATTTTAATTATTACTTAAAATTATAGGATTTGAAGATATTTAGAATAATTTTTCAATCGATCAATGATCCCCTATATTTTATCCTATCCTGTTATATCCTCTTGTAACCCATTGAAAATGCCTATTAATATTTTTTCCCACATATCCATGGTTATATCCAAATTCTAGAGAATCTCATCTGAGATGTAATGGTATTCCATCGTCTACTAGTAAAATTTGAATCATTCCATGAACTAAACCATTAAATCCATAATTTATTGATTTCCCATACACCACCTCAATCCATGATATATCTTAAATATAAAATTTGGTATCACTATAATAGATTTCTAAAACTGTTGGATGAATCCCTCACACTTCTCCAATGGGATGGCTACCCTTTCCGAGAATATAACCTGATGATCCTCATCCTCAAGATCATCCCTCAAGAGCATCATTATAATTGATCTGGTCACATATCGGCTAACCCATATGCATCTTTACTATGACTCCTCAAACTACATCAGTAAAGTGGTAACTACTATCATCTATAATTGGTATCATATACTATAAAAATACTCTTTATAGTGATTCAAGAATACTAACTCCTCTATTTTCCCCACAAAATCTATATATTTTTGAATAGATCCTCAAAACATTCTTATCATTTCATCATACATAAAATTGAAAATTCCTAGTGTATATAAGATATAAAATAAGTATAATAGGAGGAAATACATCCATCACCAGTATAATATATTCTGGTCACAAAGGTATAAAGTATACCTTAGGATTTGTAGATCCATGCGGACAAAAAATAATTCTTTGATGATATAATGTTTTCCAAATTTAAAGAAAATCATCAATGTTTCCATCTTTACATCATTTGTTGAATATTTATTCTCAGGGTTGAATAATTAATATTATCTTTAGAGGATAACTATCCACTAGTTAATAATGAAAATCCAAAATCTCATATGGGATATTTTAGAATTCACCGAACATATCACACCCACCATAGGGAATAGAAGAACAAGGATAATGTACAACATCTCTTTTATATATCCAAATGTTTTTAGATACTTATATGTCCAAATTAATTTCTAGTCCTTCATGAATAGGTTTTTTAATGGGGCCTTAATATTTTAGAAATTATAAATAAACAACTTCCAATAGCTTATGTTTCTATGAATCTAACAGACCGATGTAACACTTCTGTTTGTTTCATAAGAATAAATTGTATCGTAATTATATCAATCCACCCAAAATCACTTATATGACACCACCTGATTAAAAAAATACATGTGTCTTGAATATATTATATATTTTTCCAAAATCCAATTAATATTATATTTTTTATGTGAAGGTAAAATAGTCCTATGGTTCTTGACATAGTCCTCATTTTTCATTAGGTAAATGATAATTTTTTCAAAGAATATGTATATGATTAGGTCCATGAACTCAAATGACATAGATTTCATGGGTCCCATGAAAAATTATTTTTTTATTAAACATAATGATATTAAATTGGACACAAAAGTCCCATACCAACACTCGAAAGTGTTAATCATAATATCTACTCCCTTAAATAGTAGTTAATGGAACCTAAAATAATGATAAATCACTAAAAACCATATGGCTCTGTTCAACTTGTTTAATAGGTAAACATTTCATGGAGGAGGGTATTGATTCATTATTGTGGACTAATTTAGACATCAAATTAGGACAAACATCATCGTACTGTGATATTATTTATTGTATAATAAGATTGGATCCCCCTATAGAGACACATTATTCCTCACAAATCTTCTCTATATTAGATTATCATCATGGGGCTCCAAATTCAACAACATTAAGAGATCAATCAAATAAGGTGTCATTAAATTCATTGTATCAACTAAAATTATCTTTATTCAAAAACACAAGAAATTTTTATGGGTGAGGGCCACAACCATATTGGGGAAAATTTCAAAAAACTCAACAATGAATCTATATAAACCAAAAACCCATCCTCTTACTATCACAAACAATGACTAAATCATCTTAGGTTGAAAGGGATTTTTTCACCAATCATGAATATGGAAACCTAAATAACCAAATAATAACACAATATATTAGACCATGTATAAAAATACATACCACCAATGAGAAATAATTGCCAAATATTAAAATGGAATCAAAAAAATCTATTCCATGTATGATATCATATGTTTATATAAGAAAAAAATTTAAATCTCTTGATAACTAAAGTTTCTCCATATTTTTTCTGAATCTTCAATTCACATCAAATAATTGAGAATCATAATAGTCTTTAATTGACAACACAAGAATCATGGAAATACTCTTGTCAAACTATCATAGTACCCTAATCGTAGTGAGTTATAAAATATCATTTTAAGAAATCGATATTAAAAAAATAGTTTGTAGGGTATATGTCAAACTAATTATCCTTATATTGAATAATAGATCTGAAATAATGAAAATGTATATCTCACGCATGTAGAATTGTCCTAATCCTCTTCCTTAAAGATGGTGTAAATCACACCTATTCTAAACCCTAGGTTCCTATTTTTTGTAACATCCAGGGCTACCCTCTAAAACATTGACTCCCCATGGATGAGAATAATCCATCCAATAAAATGTTGTAAATAAGACAGAAGACCCATTGGCTAAAACTACCTCAGTGGAATCAATTTTTTTATAAGATAATGATTCCATACTGTCTAAGATATTCTGAGTCTTCAAGACTAAAGGGAACTTCTACTACAAATTACCATGCCCTTCATATAAAAATTAAATATTTAATATCCTAATATATGAATTAGAATTTTTGGTGCCTAAGATACAAAATAATAACTATTTAGGAAGTCTCCCTACTAATCGGAATCTTTACAAGCCTAATATTTTCCACCATTAATCTATATCCCAACTCCCTAGAGGTCACTATTGACTCTCAACTATTGTTATTTCATCCCACCAATACACCCTCATAATCCCTTTTTTATTGTAATCTAATAATATTTATATAATATAAATGAGAAATATATATAATTAAGTTTGTGGATAAATGTCCCACTCCCCTTCAAGTAATGATGTCTGATCTCATCATCTAGAAATGAATTATTGAAAAATCATTGATGTTAAAACAAATTAAATCTCTTCCCAAAATGCTCAAATTCTCCTAATGATGGTTGAAAAACTCCAAATTCTTGGTTGACTTCACTTGAATTGAATCGAAACATGTATCTTATTTTCAATGAAGGATTTTTTATTTTTTTTATTTTAATATTTTTCCTCAAAATCTATATTGTTTTAAATTCTTCAAAAATTTTATTATTTAATTATAATATTTTGTTAATGTTTATTACTATATTTTAAATTATTGATAAAAAATAAAATAGAATTGTTTCATCTATTTCTATATGATTTAAATTATATTTCTTTTACAAATATAATGTAATTTTTAAAAAATATTCAGACACACAATTATTTTCCAATCGTCATAGTTAATATTCATTATCAACATTCCTAAAAAAGTTTCCATTGTTATTTTCATGTAATATATTTTGTTCAATATTATGGAATTTATTTAAAAAATATATTTATATGGAAAAAAATTCATCTTTATGTAATAATTTAAAGGGTTCTTCTATGGTTAAAATTTGTTTTTCAAAGGGTACTCTATTGAAAAATAATAGGTGTCAAATTTATTTTTCATTACATAGCACCTGACAATTATTGATAATGATGGATGATCCCAATATATCTATTGATGGTGGCTAACTTGATATAGATATCAATTTAATTGGGAAATGATTAGTCTTTGAAGACATACAATGGGGGAGATATCCATGTAGGATTCTCTGATGGAATTAAATGGTCAAAATATATTTTCAAAAATGGTTAAACATGAGTAAACATTATTTATGAATATAATTTTCCATGATATCGATGTTATTCATCTAAAAATATTATTTATAAATTTTATGAATTTTTAAGGAAAGAATATTTAAAAATATATAAGGATGAATTATTTTCATTTATGATGAAAAAATTTACATCATAAAGTCTTCATTATATTTCAATGGTGCTAATGGGTTTTAATGTTTTTTCATTAATAAACTGAAAGTATTCTCATGTTTATTTAATAAATTTATATAAATAATATTTAATTTTGAAAAATATTAATGTTTTAAGGGGTTTCATGTCAATCAATAAACTAATGAAATTCCTATATTTATATATCTGATAATAATAATTTTTACCATACCAGGTTTATAAATAATTCTCTTAGGATTAAGATATGTTTGGGGATTATTAAAATGGAAATCATTTAAATATGAGGAATAATCTATACCTATTAATAAGTGTGTTGAATAAAAAAATGTACAATTTTATAATCATGTTTTTTTCAGAAAAATATATATTGTTTTGAAATATCCACTGTGTTAGGTAACATATTCAAAAATTATAAAAATATCTAACATAAAATATCCTTTTAGTGTGATAAGTTGAAACTATTTTCATAAATCATGTAATCCTGAGTTTTTTTTGTCATAAGGCATTATATTTACACCCAACTCCATAAAACCAAAAAAAACCAATATAATCCCTACACATATTAAAATATGTTTCAATGGTTCATACACCAAACAATCCCATTTTATTTATTAGTTTATCACATCCAATACATCATGGTGAAATAACACATGATTAAATAACAATTTAGAAGAATATTTATCCATAAAACTATATCTATTCATAATAATGTACTGTAATATTTCATACTCATATCTTCTGGGATAGAAACATTATAATATAATCATTTAATATCATGTCATAATTTTGAATGATATAAATTAATCAATATCTATCAAATATGACACTCATAAGGATTACAATTTAAAAGAAGAAGGAATGCTACTTCCTATAACAATATCAGGTATTGTTAATTTTTATCTTTTTCACATTTTTAAAATACCATTATTTCAAAATGATAGTTTCATAATTTTTTTATAAATATATGGAATAAACAATATGTAATGGCATAAAATATTTCTATATAAAATATTATATGAACAGAATTTTTTCCTGTGGAAACATATTTTTAGACTATTTCTTGTTTTTTAATCATGTATATAGAGTTAATTTCTATAAAAAACAAAAAGAAAATTAATCTGATGATTTAAATATCGAATCTTACAAACAGTCACACAACCCAAAGAAATAAATGATTATTGTATTATAGATTAGTTTCCTAAAGACTATTTTAGAACACTTTAGAACATTTATCTATAATCATTCTTTATTTCACCCTTTCTAGAATTCTCACATGATATATTCTTATTTATATAATGGGGATTATAAATAAAAAAACATTTAAACTCAAATTCTCAGTAAGGTAATGACATATCATAATGTATTACTTCATAAAAAAAATTAAAAAATTAAGAATACATAATATCATACTAAAATATTAAAATAATATATATAGTAATCATAAAACAATATTAAGATAAATAATATCATAAAAAGACCATTATGAAACCCAAAAATATGTTATCGAGATGAAATATACATATAAAAAGTACTAAAATATCTTACCATGTTATTAAATTTTGGAATACATTAAAAATAATGATAATTTATTAAATAATATAAATAATTACATATAAACTAAATCAATCTAGAAATAGTTACCATAAAATGAAAAATTCCATAAAAATATTGTACAACCATAAGCATAGAAAATATAGTGATATAATATTTCCACATATCATTCACACATAAAAAAATTTAAAAAGTCCTCCAACATTTCAATCTTTAACTATAATTATAAAAAAAATTCCATATCTCATTCACACACAAAACATGTCAAAAAACTTTTATGTGTCTCATTTACACAATAATCATGTGAAAGAAGCATCCCACATCTTGTTCAGAAAAAAATATAATGATAAAAAAAATTATATATATCACAAAAAATTACTTTATCTTATGTAATGTCAAACCATAACCGATGTATTAGAGGGTGATATCGGCCATCAAACATCATAATTCATATATAATATTTTCACTAGAATATAAAAAAATTATAGACTAATAAGGAACCCACAAAAATAATTGTGTTCCAAATAACTATGAAACACGCCTCATAAAAATAAATTTTGAGATCAAATAATATCATAATGATAATTTTATAACATAACTCATATCATAATAACATATAATTTTAGATCAAAACAACACTTCATGAATGATAAACAATGGAGATTAAATTTAAGATAAAATAAAAAAGTTTTTACAAAACTTTTAATGACATTGATGTTAAATTTGTTTTCAAAATTTTTTTTAATGGTAATGTTAAGACATTTGAAAATATTATATAAATAATTCCAAACATAAAATATTTTAAAATATATAAATTTTATAAAATTATGTAGTGAAATTACATTGAAAACAATTGCTTTTAAAATAATCATTATTAATGAAGACATAAAAAATATATTGTGTTTTATAACAAATAAAATGAGTATTCATTGGATACATTTAATTTTAATGAATTCATAATAAATTATAATTTAAAATAAAAATAAAAACTATTTAAAGGAGGAGAAAAATACATTAAACCATTTAATTCTAAAAAATCATACATAATAGAGACATGAAAAAAAGATAATATTTTCAAAAAGGGCAAATGAAAATACATTGAAAACATTTACTTTAAAATAGAGTTGTTAATATTTGGACTATAATAATTTATAATGTATTCAAAGAGGGATAATATAGGTTATTTGAAATATTTTATTTTTTAATGGTATATATTATAACATAAACATGATAAATGATATAATTATTTTCAAAATACTGTTTTTAGTTGATGGTAAAAAATACTTTTAAGAAGGAAAATTCTTTTTTTAATTTTGAAATAAACTTGTTGAAAACCCACATCATTAAATGTATGATGAATACATTATTTTTAAATTAATAATTTTGCAAAAAATGTATTATTTTATAAAAAATAAAATTTCCCACTATGTAATGGTGAACATTTTTGGGATATAAAAAATATGAATTTTGAAAAAAAAATCCATTAAAATAAGTATAAATTGTTCTTAACAAAAATTCGTGTTCAATAAAAAATAAAATCAATGAGGAACAATAAATTTAATTCTAAAATTATTTCCATGGAAAATAATCTGAAAATCAATATAAAAACAAAATAGGAAATAATAGATCAATCATGAATACATATATTAAAAAATGTTATTTTAGCCTTAGGAGAGATTTGAGTCATGAAACCCACTTAGGGCTTCGGTAATTTATGAATAAAAAATTAAATGGAATCATAGATTTATATGGATCATTCATTCCCATTAATTAAATCATGGATTATGTTTAAATAAATTCTTTATAAGTATATACACCATATAAATAATAAATTTTAACATAAAATTAAAACATGTATCAATGGAATAATTTTCAGATGAATAACCATTACAATATAATAAATGATACAGTAATAATATGAACGATAGAAATAGATCAAGTATCTGATGTTAAAAACCATGAAAAATTATTATCCATGTTAATATATTCCCAAATGGTAGTATACAAAAAATTTTAAATAAATTCCATAAAATAATTTCTATCTCAATAATGGAGGTTTTTATACAAAACACAAACCTTCTTTCCCTACATAGTTGATCATTCTCTAGGATCATGTTTAAATACCATAAATAACATAATTAAATTTTCCAAATATCAATCATAAAATTACACTTTTATAATCCTTGTTAATTTTTTTTTCATGAGTACATTAATTAGTTATATTAAATCATGGCAGTTGATTTTTAATAACATTAAGGACATAACACGTTTTAAATAATATTGATATTGTTAACCATATTTAGACAAAAATTTCATTATTGTTAAAAAATTTGTGTTTTATAACATATAATGTATATTTATTTAATATTTTATTATTTTATTTTATATGATTTTTGGTTATGTTATGAAAAAATATAAATTATAACGAATATTTTTGAAAATTTTAGTGAATTAAAATGAAACATAATACAGTATTTATAAAAATATATATATAAATATATTTTTACTATTTATAATATGATAATATTAGTTTCCATGTTCTCATATTCATACATAATGGGGTTTTAAATCATCATTCATGAATGTGCTGAACTAAACCAAAATTGTACATGATTTAACTCCTTTAGTTATTATGGTTAAGGAGTTGTCTCAATTGACATGATATAACTATGAAAAATCATAAATATATTACTATTTTTAAATTATTTTGAACCATTCGTGATTATTTTTGAAATACTAATGAAAATTAAAAACAAATTAAGTTAAATTATTCTCTATTGTGGTGGTTGTAACACCTCAAGCTTCCACGATACACTTCTTATTTAATAATACAGTAGCGTGTGTTGTACGCAACTTCGATTCTAACACACAACACAACCAATCAAACTAGCCATTAGGAATAACAATACCCACTTTTTGAAATTTTATAAATTTTATCATTCAAAATGGACTTCATTTTTGGATTTGCAATATCGAAATTAGCTTAGCGTAAATTTTTTGTATTTTTTTGAAAACATTCAATTTTTTATAAATAGTGAAAAAAACACTGAGTAATAGTTTAAAACCAAATTTGTATTTAAATAATTATTTATTTTATTTAAATTTAAATAAGGTCAAAACAGATAAATAAAAACTATATAAGTTCAATGTAATTCATTGGAGTTAGTATAAAATAAATTTAGATATATAAAAATTTTATTGAACTTTTCACCGTCTTTTACCCACCTCCTAGGAGAATGTTGAAATTCAAAAAAACATAGTTTTAGCGCTTCTGTGACTGAAATTTCGAAAATCTGAGAGACACGGTTATTATTAAGGAGTAAAATGTGGTTCAATGAGATGAAAATGATTTTTGGTGAATAGTAACTTTTTTACTTTAATTTACCACGGTTAAAAGTAAATAGGGTAATTAAGTGTAAAAATGATATTAATATAACCCTAACACATGTTCTAATTCTATTGGACAAATGTATCTCGACCTAGAACAACCTTAGGAATAAAATATTATCATCTAGGTCCACTTGGATTAGATTAGGACATTTATTATTATTTAATTCAAAGTGGAGTTAAAAGAGATAAAATCAATGTTTAATAACTAACTTTTTTTTAATATTAGGTTATACATAAGATAGATTAGATTATTAATATTAATTAGAAATACGAAAAGATTTCCTACATAATGGTATTTTATTTATAATTGTTATACATTAAATAATTTAATTTATTTATGACACAATGGTGATGCAGTAATTACCTAATTAATAAAATATTAAAATAATTGATATTATAAGTATCAAAATAAATGTAATTTGAGACTTTTTATGAATTAAACTAATTTAATAGTCTAATATGAAATATTAGGATTGGTTATATAAATTTTTTCCAAAGTAAAAATGATGTTTTGAAATTATCGAAAACAAAATACCCAATAGTGTTAAAATTGACATAAAAGAGTTTTTAATACAATTATTATATTATTAATTAATATTATATTCCTAAAATTTTAAGGCTAGGCCAAAGGACTTAAATAATGATAGGTTTATCATTAATGGACCACTTGGGGGTCTCTTGGAGATATATAATATGTTTATTAACTATATAATATAAAAATACAAAGAGACATGGTAAATGTCAAACTATTTAACTAAGAGTTAAATATAAATGATAAGGTTAATATAGTGACCCAAACCTGTCCAAAAATATATTGGATGAAAGGATTTTGATCCATACCTGCTTTAACATTTAAATAATCAACTTTTTTAGCCAATAGAAACCAAATACAAATTTATTATAAAATAATATTTCTAGCTTTTCCAAAGGTGCCCCTCAACCCTCTTATAAAATGGTACTCCACCTTCTCTCTAATTTACACCTTCAAAGCCTTTTGGATCGACCAAATCCTAACCAAATATTCTCCCAACTTCCCTTAATTTAACCGAGAGGCCTTAGTTTGATCATAAATCCATCCTATAGATCCCTTTTGATCAAATCGAAAGGAAGAAGCCGAAGAAGAGGTAATGTTTTCACCACCCTCTTTCATGTTCCTTTATTCTTCAAATTATTCATTCTTTGTTATTTCTATTCTAAAATAATAACTCCAGTATCTTATTTATACTATGATGTTATTATAAATATGGTACATCCATATTCATTATTCTATCCATCCTTTGAATGACATGTCACCATACGTGCGTACGCACGGTTTACCATCTCCACGTCGTAGTGTAATTGTTATTAAAAAAATATTATATTGATGGGTATGATAATAATGTGTAATTGATTTAAATAATAAATATTACATGATAATTATTATTTATATATGATATACCATCCATTTATAAATTATTTTAATATCAAAATAATGATATTGTCGATCGTGCGTACGTACAGACTACCGTCTCCACGAATGTGATAAGATTCATTCCCCATCGTATCCATACAAGTCTAATTATCATTTTAGGATTAAAAATAATGTTTAAGGACTTGATATCATTCTTCATATTAATAATATACAACCTATCTATAACAAATACTACTTATGTAACAAATCATACAAAACAAAACGAGTAAGTTAACACCCGAAACGACGATAATACTAATATATTATAAACAAATCAACGCTAAAAGTTTATATATGATATCATATTAATGTATATGATTATATTATAATTCAATAAAAATTATTTCACCATTATACAGGAGGCTAAACTACCCTTTACCAAGGAAAAGATAATAAGTAAGGTGTTTCTTATCTCACTTTTAATTCTGTGAGATTTTCATTGTTCACCACTAATTTATTGCTTGTGGTGTGTGTACTGCCCATGATTGTATTAATTGTGTAATATAAATTAATTTATGGATATTTACATCATCATTTTATGATCCATATTTCATGGGATGTATGTTTAATAAGTTACCAAAATGGTAAGGGAATTACAAATTTCAATTCCCACTCATTCAGCTTTACGCATACTTCATTGATTATTTTACTCCAAGATTATGTGTGGAATCAGTATTTATTTGCTTATGTCATAATTTCAACTCCCCTTTTTGTGGATATACTTTTTAGACACATAGTCACTCCATTTATAATTTCTCATGTCATCGATATGATCTTTATAAGAGTAATTTTTAACTCAATCTCCATTTATTGAGTTAAACATATAATCCATTTGTGTTTTTTTACAAGAATATGTATGAATTTACTTTGATTTTTTAACACTAAATATCTAATCATATTGAGTGTTTTTATATTTTTCATACATAATTATTTTGGTGATTTATCCTTAACCTAAGGATACGACCTTTATGGGAGATTTTAACTCAATCTACATTCTATTGAGACTCCTTTGTTATTATACAACAAAACACTATTATATGGTGTATATAATGTACTTTGACATATTATATCATGAATCCATTTATTCTCATGAAATTAAAAAGTCTTGATTACCTCGTTTATTTGTATTCAAGTGTCTCTCTTTTGGATAGGAACTCTAACTAAAATATCATTTTAAAAGTTTTTAATGATTTATTATTCTAAATCATTCTCATTAATGTACATGTTTTAAAAATGGTTTTAAGGATTTATTTATATGGACATTAAAGTTTTCAGATCAAAATTCCTTTTAAATGATTCAAAGTGGTATGGGACACATTGATTCAAAAATCTATTTTAAATGGCTTCTTGACAAATAGTGTGACTTTTAAATATTTTCTAGAAAAAGGGGGATATTTCTCTCAAAAAATTAATGATTATTTTAATCTATGTCAACATCCTTCATTATTCTCGATTCAGGTTAATCTGATATAATACAATCTTCCATATTGTAACGAATGAGTTATGTATGACTGTGGATATCCTATTTTAATACCATTCATGGTTTGTGGTTAAAAATTTTAACATTTCGCATGCTAGTTTTAATAAGAATGATTATATTATGTTCCCAACTTTTCATATGAGGAATGCATTGGACAAAGTATGTGGCGGGTGGAGCCCGTTATAGCTCCTCGATGTATCGGTAGGTCTAATGAGACAAACTAGTGTCTTGGGACAAGGCCTTGACAAAATATTATTTGTTGTCATGGAACGAGGCCTTGACTATATGGTTATGATAGTCTGGAATTATGAATTCCATCATTATGAAAGTGGTTATAGATATTTCATGTGGTTATTCAACATGTATAATATCTATGTGAATAAGTAAATTGCATTATTTCATTTTTTCTTTGCCATATTATGCTGAATTTCACGTTTAAAAGGATTATTTTAGTTATACATTGCCTTAAATATTTATTCTTATTTATTAAAGATCCCGCTATATTTTAATCCTTACATAGCATCTGAGCTCACCCCATTCATTGTTTTATTTTTTCCAGGATGTAAAGATGTAATTTATGAATGACCTGCAGGGATAATATGAGGGGATATGAATAAAAGATGTTGTTGTAGTGTTTTTTTACTTTATGATGTAATGTAAGACTTATAAATATATCTAGTGTTTCTAAGACTACTAAACTAATCGGTCTTTAGAGACTTGATCTTTTGTGATCATGCCAATGTTCTGTAATAATTCACCGACTCTGGGTAACTGTGGTCGGGGTGTTACAGTTGGTATCAGAGGAAGTTTAGTACAATCATTGGAAACTAGATTTAGATAAACTCTGATAAGAGCACATAGCCCAAATATAGACTTTGAGGATTGGAATAGAAGAACTTACTCAAATATTGGAATTGAATTGATTTTGTGAGTTTTCCACGAAATACATCCCTGTCTAGATACGAGAAGGTAGAGGTGGCTCTGGCACAGATGTAATTAGGGGTAAAAATCGAAAACACCGCTTTGAGCTAGACTCGAACGAGAACTGGTGCACGACAACGGGCCTTGATGCACCGTTGGTTATTAAACTCCTAGGGGATATGATTAGGATAATTTACATTTTCTTTAAAAACAAATTTGACGTATTTTATTATAAGCTGAGAATAAATGACCTTGGTTAAACTTAAGGTGTTTCAAATTGAGAATATGGTGTCATGATATTCTCGAAATGATTTTATGACTACTGTTACTCACACAATGCTTTCTGGTTTTAGTCAATGACTGGAGTCCAAGGAAGTCATAGTAACATTGAGAATGATGTACAAGGTGGGAACCATGGTGTAAATGAGAAACAAAATGTAATGTTGTTAGGTGTAAAACATATCGTGTTCATGCCAAATCAGTTTTCCAAGAATATGATCGATAACATATATATTAACTAACTCCCGGACTCAACAAAGAAGAGTAAGATAATGAATTATAAGATCTCCAGTAGTGGAGACAATAGAGAAAAGAATCCTAAATTTCCATTATGTAAGAAATATGAAAGGAGAAACCCAGGAAAGTTTCTCAACGGAATAATGAAATTCTTTACGTGCGGGAAAGAAGGGCATAAAGTGAAGAATTGCCAAGGAAAAATGAAGAGTACTATAGAAGAAAATAAAAATGGTTCGAAAAATACATTTATAGTCATTTTCTATAAATCTAGGGGCCCTGGCCATTACCGGAGTGAATTCCCAATTCTATAACACATTTTATTCATCACAGAAGAAGCTATGTGGAAATAAATGGTTGGAGAAATGTTTTAATGTATTAGTGCTATTTTTTTATAGGATTACATTGGAATAATTTTATCTTGAATTTGTAACCCCGCATTATTCCAAGTTAGAATGATATTTGAGGGAGACATACATTTTCCCTTGTGGATAAAGTAATAAATAACAATTTGGTTTTATATAATCATTGGGTTTGAGGCAATTACAAGTTATTATATTTTGGGTTGAAAATGGAAGTTATGAGATAACATTTCTGGTTAAAATTATTTTATGGTTATTTTGCTGAATTAATCAAATTTTGTTAATGTTATAAAATACAGTTTTTGAAAAAGTTCAACATGAAGACTGTGTGACAACCCGTCGCGTTAGACAAAGCTATGGGAATCGAACCCACAACCAAAGTGCGATTGGGATTTATCTCCTACCATTGGACTACGTGAAGTCCCCGGTTAGTGTGACTAGTTATTTTTAGTTAAATGATTTTATTGATCAATAATAAGTTTATTTGGGTTCTTATGTCTTATCAAATGAATAATATTATTATAGGAAAATGATTTGGTGATTAAGTGATAACTGTTATTTTGGAAGATGTTCAATTTGTTGGGAACACTATATGCCCAACAAACTAGAATACTATGAGATTTCATTTGTGGAGTAATGGTGGATTTTTATCAATGATTTTATTGTGAATTTATTGTGATTTGGGTTATTTATGGAAATGATTATCCTATAATAGAGAATATGTGATTAGGTTAATTACTTTTATGTTTTTGAAATTAATAGTAGGTGATGTCATTTGAAGATACAATTCAATGTGGAAGACTACATAACAAAATTCTTCTATGTTTTGGGTTTCATTATTAGTTTGGATTATATTGAAGGATTTTAAGGACAACTGTTTATTGAATTGTATTTATTTTACTTTGGGGTATTGTTGGGTTAATTTTATAAATTATGATTAGTGTTTCGTTATCTAAAGCAATAACCTTTGGGGGGATCATCAGATCTTGTACTAACCGTAATGGTTTTGATTAATCTCTAAATACAAGGTAAATATATAGTTTGTAACACACGAGATTTTTTATGAGAAATATTTTTTTTATGTTATATACATCATCAAAAGAATCTTTCACTACACAAAACACTATCTTGTCATTCTTTACACGTAATCGCAACCTTCCTTGATAACTTGCATTGTACGCAATACCGAGTTTCACTAAACAATGATATGCTGTTAAAATATTATTAAAACTAGCCATTATCAATAGTAATACCCACTTTTTGAAATTTTTTAAATTATATCATTCAAATTTGACTTCATTTTTGGATTTGGAAAATCAAAATTAGCCTAGGGTGAAATTTTGGTATTTTTCTGAAAACATTCAATTTTTGATGAACAGTGAAAACACTAGGTTACTATTTAAAAAACAACTTTTTATTTAAATAATTATTTATTTTATTTATATTTATTTTAGGTAAAAATTGATACACAATACCTATATAAGTTCAATATAATTCACTGGAGACATTTTATAATAATTTTAGATATAAAATTTTTTTATTGAACTTTTCACTGTCTTTTACCCACCTCCAAGGAGAATTTGGAAATTCACAGAAAACATAATTTTACAACTTCATTGAGTGGAATTTCAAAAATCCGAGAGACACAGTTAATATAAAGAACTAAAATGTGGTTCAATGAGATGAAAATAATTTTTGGTGAATAGTGACTTTTTACTTTTATTTACCATGATTAAAAGTAAATAGGGTAATTAAGGGTAAACATGATATTATTATTACCATAACATATGTCGTAATTCTATTGGATAATTATAATTCGACCAAAAAAACTATAGGAATAAAATATGACCATTTAGGTCCACATAGATTAGATTAGGACATTTATTATTAATTTATTTAAAGAAGGTTGAAAATAGTTAAAATCAATGTTTAATAACTAATTCATTTTTAATATAGGGTTATACATAAGATAAATTCGACTATAAATATTCAGTAGAAATATAAAAATATTTCCTACCTAATTATATAAAATGTATAATTTTTAGACATTAAATAATTTATGTTATATATGACACAATGGTGATGCAGTAACAACCTAAATAATGAAATATTAATATAATTGATATTATAAATACAAAAATAAATGCAATTTGATAATTTATATTAATTCCAATAATTTTCTAGGTTACTATGACATTTTATTATTGATTTAATTAACCTTTTTAGAAATAATAATGTTGTTGTGATTTTTCCAAAAATACATTACCAAATAGTGTCAAAATTGACATAAAATAGTTTTTTAAAACAAATATTATATTATTAATTGTTATTTTATTCCTAAAAATCTAAGGTACCACCAAATGACTTATATAAGGCTATATATATTAATAATGAACAACTTGGGGTTCTTTTGGCTTGTTATAGTACGTTTTTTAACCTTATAGTGTAAGAGAACAAGAAGACACTGTAAAAGTAAAATTATTTAACATAAAGTTAAATCTAAATGATATTGTTAAAATATAAATCTAAACATGTCTAAATTATATTGAATGAGAGGATTTCGACCCATCCTCACATTAACTTCTTAAAAATCAATTGGGAGCTATTAAAAACAGAATATGACTTTATAATAAAATAATATTTTTAGTTTTTCAAAAGGTGCCCCTCTCCTCCCTTATTAAAGGGCACCTCCTCCCTCTCCTCCTCAAACCACTTTGAGCCATCATGATCAGCCATACACAGCCAATTTATCTTCTCCACTTACCTAGAAATATACTAGAGGTCCTGATATTCTTCAAAGACCATCTTTATTTCCCTAAGAGGAGGTTAAGAAGAGGCGCTTTAAAGAAGAGGTAATGTCTGTTACTGATTCTTTCAACTTTATTTCTTCTTCTACTTCATCATATTTAGATGTTTCATTTTGAAGTAATAACATCAGTATCACTAATATACTTATATGTTATTATAAACATGAAACAACCCTATTTCACTTTCTATCCATCCTACGGATAATGAAATCACCGCGCATGCATACGTATGGAATACCTTCTCCACGTCGTGGGGTAATCTGTTTTCCACCACCACCTTACTTAGATGGGTATAATGGTGTAAATAATAACTATATATTATTATTGTAAAGTGATATTTATTCTCAAATAGTATACAAACACTTCAATACAATTCAACGATCATGGGAACGATATCATCACTCGTGTGTGCATACGACCTACCGTCTCCATGATGTGATGTGACTCATTCTACATGATCTTCATTGCATAATGATTATATAAATGAATTTAATTAATAAATATGATATATATTACACTAAAACCATACTGGAAATTAGGTATCTATATCCAAAAAATAATAATAAGAATTTATTTGACAAAACACGCATAAGAACAAAAAGCAATAAACACCCGAATAACAAGTAGCAATGTAATATTACTAATAAGAAGCTATGAATATAAGAATGTGACCATATATGATATCATAACAATGGGTATTATTCTGTAATAATTCAATAACATTATTTAAATCATTATACACGAGGTTCAGTCACGTAAGATGCAAATCAGACCTAAGGTAATGGAAAATCTCACAATCTCATTTTTATCCGAGATTGTTTATACTTCTGGATTTACTAGGGCATATTTATCATCTTCATCCATGATTCCTCAATATGTAATATTATTTCCATCCACCTACAATGGTTTAAATCCAATTTTACACATTGGTGAGTTTTTAGTAAAAGATATGAAAGGAATCATTTGTCGTATTTTGTACGATGTACTTTTCACTTTTCCGGCCAAAGTACGAGAAGAAAGTTTTTTTAACTTATAGGGCCTGAATGGAATTTTAGAACATTATTTCCATGAATCTTCCTTTACAAGTTTTCAAATATATTTTTAATCAACGCCTTTTAGTTTAAAATTGTATGACAATTTAAGAATGAAAAAAATGTTTTTTTAAAGTAGAAAGGATATTTTCCTCAAGAATGGAGTTCAAGTGATTTATCAAAAATTATTTTCCATCTAAGATAATATAGGGTTATGTTTATATCCCTATTTTTACATTTATTTGATTATGTTATTATGGAATTATTTTTATGGTGTCCTTTTATCTTATACGATTTATGTTATGATTTCATGATGTATAAGAATCCCACTTTTTTTTACATGGGTTATGCTATGATGTATGATTTATGATTTTTTGGAACACATAAGAATGGTATAATTATGATATGGGTGGGACCTATATATCCCTCTAATTCATTGCGTAAATATTTATATCTCATGAGATAGACATGGCTGGAATGGCAGGTTAATCCGGTTCCGTGAAACAGGACTGAAGCGCGGAGTGAACTCAGTTCAAAAATGGACTTTGTCAACTAAGATAGTCTTGGAAATGAGTCTTGACTAATAATAAATGATACTTTATGATTATGTTTGTATGCCACAATGTTTCATGTTTTACGTTATCATTATTTGGAATACATTTCACTATTATGAATGATCCCATGTCATGATATTATGATCTCTTTTGTAGGACCAGCTTTTCAAAATGTTACGTTCTTACGAATATGATATGATTGATATTTCTTTTGTTTACCCTTACTGAGAATTTCAGCTCACCCGTCTGTATGTTTTATTTTCCCTTGGTCTGGAATAAAGGTATTAAGTTGAATATGCCAAAAGAGACTCTAGATATGATGAAATAAATGAGAGACAATGTAGATGATTTATAAACCAGTTGATTATGTTTCTATGTTTCTAAAGACACTATACCTATACAGTCCTTTCATGGTTTTATTATATGTTGTAATAAGTATGCTTCAATTCTGAAGTAATAACAATGTATGTAAGGTATGGGTCATTATAGTTGGTATCCGAGGAAAGGTATAGTCAACCTTTGGAACTAGGGTGTGGAAGCCTTTGTAAGAACCCTAAGGATATATCTAAGCATAGAACACAATCTTAGTGTTTTATAAATAACCATGAATATCCTATGATAGGACCTAAATCGTGAAATTTTAGTCTTGATTATGTGGTTTACCTATTATAATTATTATTTCTCACACTATTCTTCTTGGATTTAGTCAATGGCTGGAACCCGAAGGAACCGTGTTAATTCTGAATGCGACGGGCAATGCAATGATTGTCCACCTGAGCAACCAAATGTTATCAGAGCTGGAATGAAAAATCTTGTAGCCATACTCACACAAATTTCCCAAGCTATGAATCATGCAGGACTTACAAATGAGCAAAGGAAGGAGAAAAATTCTGTTGAATCTTTCATGAGGCAGCGTCCACCCTCATTCAACGGGTCTACTGATCCATTAGTTGCTAAACAATGGATCAGTACTACTGAAAATAAATTTTCAGTTCTTTAGTGTTATGAACATGACAAATTCATCTTAGCAGTGTATTGCGTGGAAGGTGATGCTGATTAATGGTGGAATCTTATCAAGAATACTAGGCAACGAGATTAAATTCAGTCCATGGAATGGGATGAGTTCAAGAACATATTTTTCACTAAGTACTTCCCTTTTATTCTTCGAACAAAGATGGAGAAGGAGTATCTTGTACTAAAGAAAAATGATTATTAATCTGTTGGTACCTTCAAAGAAAATTTTACAAGACTTTCAAGGTACGCTTCTGGGATTATTATCCTACCTACTAGTAAGATTGATCAATTATTTAGTGGCTTAAAACCAAGTCTTTGCAGGGCGTTAGCCAAAAAGGACTTCAATAGCTATGATGAAATCGTTTGATGTGCTCTCAAGCTTGATATGGAGATTGGAGTAACCCATCAGTCATGTGCATTTAATATGAAGAGGAAAATGGAATTCAACGAAAAATATAAAGACCACTCTAAAAAGAAGATGAGTTTTCCCTTATGCTCAATGTGTGTAAGGAAACATGGATGGAGTTGTCTAAAATGGAAAAGTAAATGTTTCAAATGTGAAAAAGTAGGTCATCGGGCATTTGAATGCCGCAATGATTGAAGAATATGTCTAGTGTTGTGAACAAAGAATAGGCTACACATGGTGCACCTCAACACTTCAATGTTACAAGTTAATGGAAATGGCGCATTATGCCAATCAATGCCCTAATATAAGGGTTGTTGATGATGACCGACTTCAACAAACTCTTAAGGCTAAAGACAAATGAATTTCACATTAAATTTCTATCAGTGATGTGGAGTATGATAACGAAGTGGTGAAAGGTACACTTACCATCCACTCTAAAGTAGAAAATGTTTTATTGGATTCTGTATCCACCCACTTTTTTATTTCTGAATAATTTTCTAAGGGTATCGCCGTATTACCCCAACAATTAGATGTTGAGTTAGCTCTGACAATCCCTAATGGCACAACAGTCACATCAAAAGTTTATAATTCTTCTCCGATTGAAGTTTGTGGGAAAGTGCTTCCTGCAAAGATTGTGATCCTTCCCATAGTGGTATTTTATGTGATTCTTGGCATGGATTGGGTTTCTTTATATGGAGCTCTTATCAATTACCAAATAAGGGAAGTCACATTTCATATTCCTAATCAATCTATGATAATCTATCGATGCAAGGATGAACATAACCTTCCAGTGGAAATTTCTTTCATCTTATGGGTCTGGATTCCACTAAATGAAGGATATTTATCTCAAATGGTTGTTGAGAAACTCATGATTAAGAATATTCCCATTGTATGGGAGTTTCATGATGTCTTTCTAGAGGAATATCTGGGTCTTCCACCAAATCGTGAAGTTGAGTTTTCAATAGAACTCGTACCGGGGGCTTTGCCTATTTCAACGACACCATATAGAATGGCCCCAATTGAGTTGCAGGAAATGAATAAGTAACTCCAAGGAAATCTTGCTAAGGGATCCATACTCCCTAGTGTGTCACCTTGGGGAGAACCTATTCTATTTGTAAAGAAGAAAGATAGATCAATGAGACTCTATATTGATTATCGAGAACATAACAAGATCACTATCAAGAAAAATATCATCTTCCATGCATTGATGACTTATTTGACCAACTACGCGGAGCTCAATACTTTTCCATGTTTGATCTTCGTTCAGGGTATCATTAATTAAGGGTAAAAATATAGGATATACCAGAGACGGCTTTCCTCACATGGTATGAACACTATGAATTTATAGTGATGCCATTTGTCTTACTAATGCCCCTCATATCATCATGGATCTAATGAATAGAGTCATTACAGACTATCATGATCACTTTGTGGTAGTCTTTGTAGACGATATTCTTGTCTATTTAATGAGAAAGGAATTACATGAAGATCACTTGAGAATTGTATTGTAGACCCTGAGAAAGGAGAAGCTTTATGCCAAATTTACCAAGTGTGAAATTTGGATTCAAAAAGTTTCATTTTTTTGTCACATAATCTCAAAAGAGGGGATATCTGTGGATCCAACAAAAAAAGATGTTATCGAAATATGGTCGAGAACAACAAAAGTAACTGAGATCCGAAGTTTTCTTGGTTTGGCTGGATATTTTCAACGTTTTTTGAATGATTTTTCATGATTATCTTATCCACACACCAGGTTGACTCGAAAGGGAGTTAAGTTTGTTTGGACGGAGGAGTGTGAAGAGAATTTCATGGAGTTAAAAAGAAGGTTCTCCAGTGCACCTATGCTCACACTACCTTGTAGTGGAGAATGGTTTGTGATCTACAGTGTTGAATCCAAGAAGGGATTGGGCTGTGTTCTCATGCAAAACGATATGGTGATAGCTTATGCCTCACGACAGTTGAAAATCCATGAGAAAAATTACCCAACTCATGATTTGGAGTTAGTTGCGGTAACCCTTGCATTAAATATTTAGAGACATTATCATTATGGAGAAAGGTGTGATATTTATACTGATCATAAAAGTTTGAAGTATATTTTCACAAAAAAAGGAGCTGAATATGCGCCAAAGAAGATGGTTGGAGTTGATTAAGGATTACGACTACTCAATTCATTACCACCCTGGGAAGGCAAACAAGGTGGCGGATGCATTAAGTCGACAAGACCATGCTAGCCTATCCATGATGAGGATAAAAAATGATCCAATATTTATGGATTTACAAAGGATGGATCTTGGAATTATAATGGAAGGGGAAAAATCTTATCTTTCTCAAATGAATGTTCAACCATATATACATGTAAAGAATAAAGAGGCATATAAAGAATATGTAGATTTACAAAAGAAGGTGATAAATGTTCCTGAATTCAACCTTGATTGTGATGGGATAATAATGTTCTGAAATCGGGTTTGGGATCCTCCAATCCCAGAATTAAACAAGTATCTGTTGGATGAGGCTCATAGTTCTTCATTCTCTATTCATCCTGGAAGCACAAAGATGTATATGGACCTGAAAGAGTACTTATGGGGGGATGGCATGAAAAGGGATGTTGCTGAATATATCTCTCGATGCTTGGTTTGTGAGCAAGTTAAAGAAGAGAGGCAGAACTCTAAGGGGATGTTACAACCATTACCCATACCCGAATGGAAATGGGAAAACATCACTATGGACTTTGTCACAGGACATCCTAAAACAACCAAAGGAAATAATGCTATCTGGGTCATAGTTTATCGTCTTACAAAGTCGACACACTTCATTTCTATTTGAGAAGATTTCTCTCTGGATCAGCTTGCTAGGATATATGTAAAGGAAGTGTTAAGATTGCATGGAGTACCACTTTCCATTATATCTGATCAGGGTCTGAGGTTTACCTAAATGTTTTGGTGAATTCTTCAGCATACTCTGGATACAGAGTTGAGTTTCAGCACTACTTATGATCCTCAGACTGACGGTCAGTCAGAGAGGACAATTCAAACTCTAAAAGATATGTTGAGAGCTTGCTCTATGAATTTCAAAGGAGGTTGGAATCAACACCTACCTTCGGTGGAATTTTCTTATAATAATAGATTTCACTCCAATATTCATATTTATCCTTATGAATCTCTTTATGGAAATTAATGCAGGACTCCATCTTGCGGGGATGAAGTTGGGGAAAGAAAGCTATTAAGACCTGATCTTGTTGATGAGATGGAAGAAAAGGTCTGATCTATTCAACAACAGATAAGATCAGCTCAGAGTCGACAAAAAAGTTGTGCCGATAATCAAAGAAAAGACCTAGAGTTTTAAGTGGGTGATAAAGTGTTCTTAAGAATATCTCCTTGGAAGAGAGTAATGAGATTTGGAAAGAAGGGGAAAGCTGAGCCCTAGGTATATCTTTCATTTCGAAATACATGATCATGTTGGGAGGGTAGCTTACCAATTGGCACTTCCATTGAATATCTCTCAAGTTTATGATGTGTTCCATGTATCTCTTCTGAGAAAATACATACTCGATCCTTCACATGTACTCCGCTCAGAAGTTGTACCGCTGGAGCATGATCTTTCTTATGAAGAACAGACGACAGGGATTCTGGATCGAAGAGAAAAAGTCATACAAAACAAGACCACTTGCTTGGAGAATGTTTTATAGAGGAACCACCAATTATAAGAAGCTACATGGGGGCTTTAGGATATGATGAAGGAGAGGTTTCCTCATTTTTTTGTTACCAAGTGATGAATTTCGAGGGCGAATTTCATTTTAAGCGGGGTAGAATGTAACACCCGAGATTTTTTATGAGAAATATATTATTTTTTATGTTATATACATCATCAAATTAATCTTTCACTACACACAACACTATCTTGGCTTTCTTTACACGCAATCGCGACCTTCCTCGATAGCTTGCATTATACGCAATACCGAGTTTCACTAAACAATGATATGCTATTAAAATATTATTAAAACTAGCCTTTATGAACAGTAATACCCACTTTTTGAAATATTATAAATTTTATCATTCAAAATTGACTTCATATTTGGATTCAGAATATCGAAATTATCCTAAGGTGAAATTTTGGTATTTTTCTGAAAACTTTCAATTTTTGATGAATAGTGAAAACACTAGGTTACTATTTAAAACAGACTTTTTATTTAAATAATTATTTATCGTATTTAAATTTATTTTATGTAAAAATTGATACATAATACATATATAAGTTCAATATAATTCGTTGGAGTCATTTTATAATAATTTTAGATATATAAAAATTTTATTGAACTTTTCCATATCTTTTACCCACCTCCTAGGAGAATTTAGAAATTCACACAAAACTAAATTTTACTGCTTCTATGAGTGGAATTTAAAAAATCCAAGAGAAACAGTTATTATCAAGAACTAAAATGTGGTTCAATGAGTTGAAAATAATTTTTGGTGATTAGTAACTTTTTACTTTTATTTACCACGGTTAAAAGTAAATAGGGTAATTAAGGGTAAAAATGATATTGTTATTACCCTAACACATGTCCTAATTCTATTCGATATGAGTAATTTGACCAAAAACAACCTTTTGAATAAAATATGACCACTTAGGTCCACTTGGATTATATTAGGACATTTATTATTCTTTTATTTAAAGAAGGGTTAAAATAGTTAAAATCAAAGTTTAATAACTAATTCATTTTTAATATAGGGTTATACATAAGATAAATTTGACTATAAATATTAATTAGAAAGCTAGAATTTTTCCTACATAATGATAGTTTATTTATAATTTTTATAAATTAAATAATTTTTGTTATATAGGACACAATGGTGATGCAGTAATTACCTAAATAATGAAATATTAAAATAATTGCTATTATAAATACTCAAATAAATGTAATATGAGACTTTATATGAATTAAAATAATTTTATAGGTAAATATGACATTTTATTATTCAATTAATTAACTTTTTTCGAACTAATCATGCTGTTATTATTTTCACAAAAATAAATTACCAAATAGTGTCAAAATAGACATAAAATCATTTTTTAAAACAAATATTATATTATTAATTGTTATTTTATACCTAAGCATATAAGGTTCAGAAACATGACTTAGATAAGGCTATATATATTAATAATGAACAACTTGGGGTTCGTTTGGCTTGTTATAGTATGTTTATTAACCTTATAGTGGAGGAAAACAAGGAGACACTGTAAAAGTAATACTTTTAAACTTAAAGTTAAATCTAAATGATACGGTTAAAATAGATACCAAAACATGTCTAATTTCTATTGGATGAGAGGATTTCGACCCATCCCCACATTAGCTTCTATATAAATCAATTCTGAGCTATTAAAAACCGAATATGACTTTATAATAAAATAATATTTTTAGTTTTTCAAAAGGTTCCCCTCTCCTCCCTTATAAAAGAGCTCCTCCTCCCTCTCCTCCTCACCCCACTTTGAGCCATCAAGCTCGGGCAAACCCTGCCAATTTTTCTTCTAAACTCCCCTAGAAACATCCTAGAGGTCCTGGTCTTCTTAAAAGACAATCTTTAGTACCCGAAGAGAAGGTTAAGTAGAGGCACTTCAAAGAAGAGGTAATTTACGTCACCGATTATTTCACATTCATTTCTTCTTCTACTTCTTCTTCATTAGTTGTTTTATTATGAAGTAATAACATCAGTATCACTCATATACTGATATTTTATTATAAATATCAAACAACCCTATTTAACCTTCTATCAATAACATGGAAAATGAAATCAATGTGTGTGCGTACGTACGGAATACCGTCTCAACACTACGGTGTAATATGTTTTCCACCACCACCATACCTAGAAGGGTATAACGGTGTAAATAATAACTATATTATTTATTTTAAAGTGATATTGATTCTGAAATATTATAAATACACTTCAATAAAATTCCATGATCATGGGAATGATATCATCGTTCGTGCGTACGTACGGTCTACCATCTCCACGATGTGATGTGACTCGTTCTACATGATCTTAATTTAATAATGATTATATAAATGAATTCACTGAATAAATATGATATATATTACACTAATAAAATTCTGGAAATGAGGTATCTATAATCTAAAAATATGAAAAATAATTCATTCAACAAAACACGCAAAAGAACAAAAAGAAATAATCACCTGAATGACAAGTATCAATGAAATATTACTAATAAAAAGCTAAGAATCTAAGAATATGACCATATCGTGTATCATAACAATGGGTATGATTATGGAATAAGTAAATAACATTATTTAAATCATTATACATGAGGTTTGGACATGTATGAAGAAAATCAGACCTAAGGTATGGGAAAATCTCACAATCTCATTTTTATCCGAGATTGTTTATACTTCCGGATTAACTGGGGCATATTTATCATCCACATCCTTGTTTAGTCAATATTTATTATTATTTAAATCCACATAAAATGGTTTAAATCCAATTTTACCCATTGGTGAGTTTTTAGTAAAATATATGAAAGGAATCTTTTGTCGTTTTTAGAATGAGGTACTTTTTGACTTTTCAGCCAAAGTACGAGAAGAATGTTTTTTTAACTTATACGGCCTGAATGGACTTTTCAAACATTATTTCCACGAAGATTACTTTACATGTTTTAATTTTTTTTACTCAACATCATTTAGTTTAATACTTTATGACATTTTAATATTTGAAAAAATGTTTTTTTAAGTAGAAAAGATATTTTCCTCAAGAATGGAGTTCAAGTGTTATATCAAAATTATTTTCCATATAAGATAATATAGGGTTCTGTTTCTATCCATATTTTTACATTTATTTGATTATTTTATGATGGAATTACTTTTATGGTGTCCTTTTATCTTATACGATTTATGTGTTGATGGCATGATGTATAAGAATCACATTTTTATTACATGGGTTATGCTATGGTGTATGATTTATGATTTTGTGGAACACATAAAAATGGTATCATTATAAGATGGGTGGGACCTATATCTTCCTACAATTCATTGGGTAAATATTAATATCTCATGAGATAGACAAGGTTGGAATGGCAGGTTAATCTGATTCAGTGAAACAGGACTAAAATGAGGAGTGAACTCGGTTCAGAAATAGACTTTGTCCACTAAGATAGTCTTGGGAATGAGTCTTGACTAATAATAAATGATTGTCTATGATTATGGGTGTATGCCACAAAGTTTCATGTTTTATGTTATGATTATTTGGATTACATTTCACTATTATTAATGATCCCATATCATGATATTATGATCTCTTTTGCAGGACAAGACTTTCAAAATTTTATGTTCTTAAGAATATGATATGATTTATATTTCTTTTGTTTACCCTTACTGAGCATTTGAGCTCACCCTTTTGTATGTTTTCATTTCCCCATGTCTTGAATAAGGGTATTAAGTAGAATATTCCAAAAGGGAATCTATATATGATGAAATAAATGAGAGACAATGTAGATGATTTATGAACCAGTGGTTTATGTATTCCAATTTCTAAAGACACTATACCTATACTTTCCTTTCATGGTTTTGTTATATGTTGTAATATGTATGCTTCAATTCCAAAGTAATCAAAATGTATGTAAAGTATGCGTCTTTATATAGTTTATCCTTCGTGGATCATGTGATTCTATAGAAGTTTATTCTATCTCTTCCAGTGTGACCAACTGTTCTTCAATACTCATCATTTAAACAATTGAGTTAGTGGTGGAAATTTATTAAAGAATGAAACTATACTTAACAAGTAAGTATATCCCTTTATTTACTTATTCAATCTCGTAAATTAATTCCTTATAATTATGTAATGTAACTTAAAAGAAATTGTGTCCATATACTTTTCCTACTGAGAACCTAATGACCGTTTGTCCCATCACAAGTTTATGGCTTTCTTGATGTTACATTTATCCTGATCAAGTTTTCTATCCCTCTCCATCAGAACATGACACTTAGTTGATCTTCCATATCCATGTTTTCCTACATGGAATCCTAGTATGAGTTATCTTGGTGACCTTTGTACTCCTCTTTATTTATTTTAAGGTGATAGTTTTATTTAATATTATTATGATGTGGGACCTTCCATTATATTCCCAAGACCAATATTAAAAATATCGAGGACAAAATTATTTGAAGGATGGGTGAATGTGACACCCGAAGCTTCCAAGATACGCTTCTCTTTGAATAATACAGTAGTGTGTGTTGTATGCAACTTCGAGTTTTAACACACACCTAAACCAATAAAACTAGATGTTATGAATAGTAATACCCACTTTTTGAAATTTTATAAATTTTATCTTTCAAAATGTACTTCATTTTTGGATTCATAATATTGAAATTAGGTTAGGGTGAATTTTTGGTATTTTTCTGAAAACACTCAATTTTTTAGGAATAGTGAAAAAACAGCGAGTTATAGTTCAAAACTGAATTTTTATTTAAATAATTATTTATTTTTTTAAAATTTTATTATGGTAGAAATAGATACATAATACCTATATAATTTCCATGTAATTCATTGATGTTAGTTTAGAATAATTTTAGATATATAAAAATTTTATTGAACTTTTCACCGTCTTTTACCCACCTCTTAGGAGAATTCAGAAATTCACATAAATCATAATTTTACCACTTCTATGAGTGGAATTTTGATAATATGAGATACAAGGTTAATATCAAAGATTAATATGTGGCTCAATGAGATGAAAATAATCTTTGGTGAATAGTAACTTTTTACTTTTATTTTCCATGGTTAAATGTAAATAGGATAATTAAGGGTAAAAATGATATTTATATTACCCTAACACATGTACTAATTCTATTGGACAAGGGTATCTAGACCAAAAAATCTTATTAATAATATATTATCATATAGGTCCACTTGGATTAGATTAGGACATATATTATTATTTAATTCAAAGAAGAGTTAAAAGAGATAAAATCAAAGTTTAACTAAAAAAATTTTAATATATAGTTATATATAAGATAAATTCGATTATAAATATTCATTAAAAAAATAACATTATTTCCTACATAATAGTATTTTATTTATAATTTTTATAAATTAAATAATTTAATCTATTTACTACACAATGGTGATGAAGTAATTAACAAATTAATGAAATATTAAAATAATTGATATTATAAATATCAAAAATAAATGTAATTTTAGACTTTTTATGAATTACACTAATTTTATACATTAATATAAAATATTATTATTGGTTATATAAATTTCGTTTGAAGTAATAATGCTGCTATGAAATTATCAAAAACAAAATACCCAATATTGTCAAAATTGACATAAAAGTGTTTTTAAAACAAATATTATATTATTAATTGATATTATATTACTAAAAATCTAAGGTTCAGAAAAATGACTTATATAATGATAGATCTATCATTAATGGGACACTTGGGGGTCTCTTGGAGTTATATAGTAAGTTTATTAACTATATAATATAAAAATACAACGAGACATGTTAAATGTCAAACTATTATACTAAGAGTTATATATAAATGATAAGGTTAATATAGTGACACAAACCTGTCTAAAATATATTGGAGTAAAGGATTTAGACCCATACCCACCTTAACCTTTAGATAATCCACTTTAGTGCCATTAGAAACCGAATATGATTTTATTATAAACTAATATTTATAGCTTTTCCAAGGTGCCCCTCACCCCTCTTATAAAAGGGTACTCCCACTTCACTCTAATTTACACCTTCAAAGCATTTTGGCTCGGCCAAACCCTGCCCAAATATTCTCTAAACTTCCCTAAATTTAACCTATTTGGCTTATTTCGATCATAATTCAATCCTATGGAGCCCTTTTGATCAAATCAAAAGGAAGAACCTGAAGAAGAGGTAATGTTTTCACCTCCCTCTTTCAAGTTCCTTTCTTTTTCAAATTCATCTTTCATTATTATTTCCATTTTAAAATAATAACTCAAGTATATTATATATACTATGATGTTATTATAAATATGGTACATCCATATTTATTATTCTATCCATCCATTGAATGACATGTCACCATACGTGCGTACATACGACTTACTGTCTCCACGTTGTGGTGTAATTGTTATTCAAAATCTTATTATTTTGATGTGTATGATAATGATGTGTAATTGATGTAAATAATAAATATAACATGATAATTATTTTCTATATATTATATACTATACATTTATATATTATTGTAATATCTAAAGAATGATATTGTCACTCATGCATACGTATGGACTGCCGTCTCCACGAACACGATGAGATTCATTCCCCATCGTTTCCATACCCGTCTAATTCTCATTTTATGATTACAAATAATGTTTAATGACTTTATTTCATTCTTTATATGAATAAGATACAACATATCTATAACAAACAATACTTATATAACAAAACATATAAAAAACGAGTAAGTTAACACCCGAAACGACGATAATGCTACGATATTATTAACAAATCAATGTTAAAAGATCATATATGATATAATATTAATGTATATGATTATTTTATACTTAAATAAAAATTATTTCACCATTATAAAGGAGGATAAACTACCCTTGACCAAGGAAAAATTACAATGTAAGGGGTTTCTTATCTAACTTTTAATTCGGTGAGATTTCCATTGTTCACCACTTATTTATTGCATGTGGTGTGTGTACTGCACATGATTGTATTAATTGTTAATATAATTTAATTTATGGATATTTATATCATAATTTTATGATCCATATTTTATGGGATGTATTTTTCTTAAGTTACCAAATTGGTAAGAGAATTACAAATTTCAATTTCCACTCATTCGGCTTTACACATACTTCATTAATTATTTTACTCCAAGATTATGTGTCGAATCCCTATTTATTTTCTTATGTCATAATTTGCACTCCCCTTTCTGTGGATATACAATTGATAAATATAATCATTCCATTGATAATTTCTCTAGTCATCGATATGAACTTGATAAGAGTAATTTTTAACTCAATCTCCATTTATTGAGTTAAACATCTAATTCATTGGTGTTGTGTTTACAAGAATATGTGTGAATGTCCTTTGATTGTTTTAAACTGAATATCCAATCATATTGAGTGTATTTATATTTGTCACATATTATTATGTCTTTGATTATCCTTAACATAAGGATATGACTTTTATTTTAGATTTCATCTCAATTTACATTTCATTGAGACTCCTTTGTTGTTATACACCAAATCACTTTTATATGGTGTATATAATGTACTTTGACATAGTATATCATGAATCCATTTATTTAAATGATATTTAAAAGTCTTGATTACCTCAATTATTTGTATTCAAGTATCTCTCTTTTGGTTAGTAACTCTAAGTAAAATATCATTTTAAATTGTTTGAATGATTTATTATTCTAAATCTTTCTCATTAATGTCCATGTTTTAAAAATGGTTTTTAGTATTTATTTATATGGAAATTAATGTTTAAAAATCAAAATTCATTTTAAATGTTTCAATTTTTTATGGGACACTTTGTTTCAAAAATCAATTTTAAATGTTTTGTTGACAAATAGTGTGACATTTAAATGTTTTCAAGAAAAAGGGGTATATTTCTATCAATAATTGGTGATTGTTTTAATATATGTCAATATCCATCATTATTCTAGATTGAGTTTAATCTGATACAATACAATCTTCTATATTGTATCGAATGAGTTATGTTTGACTGTGGATGTGCTATTTTTATACCATTCATGGTTTGTGGTTAAAAGTATTGACATTTCGTATGATAGTTTTAATACGAATGTTTATGTTATGTTTAAAAATTTTCATGTGAGGATTGTATTGGACTTAGTATATGACGGGTGGAGTTCGCTATAGCTCCTTGATGCATCGGTAGGTCACATGAGACAAAGTAGTGTCTTGGCACAAGGCTTTGACAAAATCTTATTTGTAGTCTTGGAACGAGGCCATGACTATGTGGTTATGATAGTCTGGAATTATGAATTCCATCATTATGAAAGTGGTTATTGATAATACATATGGTAATTCGACTAGTAGAATATCCATGGGAATAAGTAAATGGCTTTATTTAATTTTATCTTTTCCATATTATGTTGAAGTTCAAGTTTAAAAGGCTTTTGTTTTAGATATACATTGCCTTAAATTTTTTTGGTTATTTATAAATGTTTATGCTATATTCTTATCCTTACTGAGCATCTGAGCTCACCCCTTTTAATGTTTTATTTTTCCCAGGATGTGGATAAGTAATTTATGAATACCCTGTTGGGATAGTATGAGGGGATATAGAGACAAGATATTGTTGTAGTTTTTTTACTTTATGATTTAATTTATGACTTATAAATATATCTAGTGTTTCCAAAACTACTAAACTATTCAGTCTTTCGAGACGTGAACTTTTGTGATCATGCCAATGTTATGTAATAATGCACCGACTCTGGGTAACTGGGGTTGGGGTGTTACAGTGGTAGTCCATCTAGACACCAGATTATCATTCAATTGTTTCTCTAAGTGTATTATATGAATAATTAACTTTTGTAACATTAATATTTCAATAATTAAGAATACAATTAATATGAAATCTCTATTACTAAAATAGTGATACCATATTTGGAAGACTATGATTAAGAAGAAAATCATAGCATGGAAATAATACTTACATTAATGACATGATCATTCCATGGAATACTCGTTCGAATTGAAGGGCATCAGCTAATAATTACAAATCATGGGATTATTTTTTCATGATAGGTTTATATGGAGATTAATTGGTATTAGTTTCACGTATTAATTAAATGTAAATGTGTTAGTTTCAAAGTGTGTAATTGTCCCCCATCTATAAGATATGAAACGACACTATTGGAAACACAATATAAATTTAAATAATATCATGAAACTGTTCCAATATTAATGTTTCCAAATATTGACAATAATGTAGTGTGGGTGTAATAAGGTCTATAATGACAACACAAATTCTTTCCACAGATGTTATAAAACATGTTATATGGTTTTTATTATTATTATTTTAATATTTTAATATGTTACTTCATAACTCTGTAACTAATTTTTACATAACTGATTTTATGTTTATATACGAATAAATAAAAACTCATAAAACACAATTTTGGTGTTATGGAACAATTTATAACATCATTATGTCACATGATAATTCTAACTAAAATAAAATATATGTTTACAATAAAATAAATAATTTTTTTTAATATTGTTTTAGAAAAAAAATTACATTTTAACTATAATGGATTCTTAATATTATTGAGCATTGATTAAAAAATAATTGTTTGTTATTACATTTAATTATATTTTTATACATCATATTATAATTATTATTCAATTTATTTCAATTCACTTGATTTTATATAAATTCTATGATAATAAAAAGTTATTAAAATAATTATTTCACCATTATCATGGTAATTAGCATTGATTGTCATAATATAAATTCTTAAATTATAAACTAATTTTTTCAATAATAAATATTATGGTGTCATGATTGATCCCTCAGGGCCCATGCCATGACATTTCATAGGCCTACCTCTTTAAAGCAAGAGGTGGGTGAGTAGCACTGAATGCGTTAAATTGCAAGTGGTAGGCATTTTCTGGTGTACCTATATGCGCATACACGGCCAAAAAATTCCCACAAACTGAAAGGGGAAAATGAGTATACTGAAACAAGTTATGAGTTAAGGTGATATTGAAACTAGTGGGCTACAATACAAACAAAACAAAAATAACTGAAAAAAACAATGTACAAATTGACTCAGGTAGCCATCTACTGAAAACCCCACTTGATGAAAAGAGTAGTTTAGCTACTAAAAACCAAAGTAGTGCGTCATGTCTACCTGATCCTACAGGGGCCCACATGAACTTAGGACACCAATTCCACCATCAAAATTTATGTCATTTTTCAAGACACAACACATGCTGGTGAAGCCCGTGTAGTAGTGAGTAACATAGTACTCCATAGGGGACCCCAGTCCACTATGGAGAAACACCAGAAAGAAATCAAAAATAAAAGACACAAAGCAAGGACAAATCACACCATATACAATCTAACACATATAAAGAAGGTTCATCATCTATAGTGATGAACATGTCATATTGTTGAGAGACTCATCCCTGATATATCACATCTCCAATGCTAGGACACTATGGTTCCACATGGTTGCTTCTTGACTTTCGGGCCACTAATGAACCACATTGCTACTGCGTGTCTTCTCAGACACTAAGGATCCACACGGGTGATGCTCGTCTGCCAGAACACTAAGGATCCACACGACTGATGCTCATTTGTCAGAACACTAAGGATCCACATGGATCCTACTCTTCTTGATGTCCACTAGGAATCCACATGGATTATACTCATTTAATGGGCCCCAAAGGATCTATATCGATGTTTTCGTGTGTCGGGACACTATGAATCCACCCGACTGCATCTTGTCTACTAGGGAACTAAGGATCCACAAGACATCTGCTTTTCTATCAGGCCACTAAAGATCGACATGGATTCTGCTAGAGCCATCAGTCATGCCTCAACCACCACAAAGTACCACATTGAATAATATAAAGGACCATCTCATCATAATGGTTCCAACGCAATATATGGAAGATCGAATAGATTCTCGGTCTATATGATATGGGAATTTTAGTAAAAATGGTGTGGTTGGATTCAAGACTGATCCAAATCGGAAAAAGGCCAACCCCTGAAAAAACACACAGAGATTACATCAGAAGGAACACCTCATCATAAGGAACCTCATGTCGTAGATGGTGTGTCAATAATATACATGTGTTGCGAGTTATTAGCATTTTAGTAAATAGGGGTCTGTTGCGTTTGGGCCTGTTCCGAGCTGGAAAGACCAAAATGACCAACCTAGCCCGAGGATCTTATATACACTGGTTTTACTCAACTGACTCGACCTGGCCCCTTTTGTTTCTTGTTTGGTCTGGTTCGACCTAGCCAGTGGCCCAGTCTTAATGGGCCTTGTTGGACCCATCCCGGTTTGGCAGAGGGTCCAGCATGTTGGGTCACCCGATGACCCAATCTGGTCCGGCCCTGCCTAATGGGCATGGATCTGGCCTGCTAGTGTAGGTCCATCCTGTTGCGTGCTGGTCTTACCCACTAGTATAGGACTTTCCCTCTGGGCTGCAGGACATGGTCATTAGTTCAAGGGACCTACACATTTGATGGGGGCAAATCTCACCGGCACAATGTATATCCCAAGACATGTTTTCCAGTAGTGCACCACCTAGCAGAGACACGACTAGCTTCCACATTCGGCCTCCACTGGCCCTGAAGATGCATGGGGCTCTCTTATCATGGTCGAGCAATTATGGCTCACTGAGCCCCATGGAAGTCCCAGACACAGGCAGTCCCTCCACTCGGTGCCAGGAGGGCGCCACATCTTCCCACTGTCGTAGTCGCCTCATACCACTATGGCTCCCCTCCATGCGTGCATCCACCTCCACCTGTGGCTACCACCATGGGCCACCACTGCTTCCACATCCTATGCACCTATAGATGTTCAGTGGACCATGGCACACACTATGGTGGTCCGTTCTTTGCACCACATGCACTTGTTCTTTCTAGGTAACGTCCTATTCACCACAAATGTCCACTAATTTTTATTCCACCACTATGATGGTCTTTCTATAATGAAAGATTATGGTAGAGGTTCTTGGGCCCTATTCATGATGACTCACACCCTCTGCATTAGAGTTTTATAATCATGTGGAGGCTAGGGGATTGTGGATCAATCGAACTAGAGATAAAAAAATCCTAGATAATAACTCCCAATAGAAATGTCCCCTCTCACATAAACACATGATTCACAGGCCAACCAATTCATGGGTTGATCAATGTTCACCATTTCTAGAAAAAGTATGGGGATGAGTATTAAAATTAAATAACCTCTACCTCATTGGCGTTTGATTCCATAGGGTTTCGTTCTTCAGGGTCCAAGAGGTCGATGGTGTTTGTATTTCTTCGAAGTACGTCGAATTTGATGATGTCCCACCAGAATTTTTTGTTATTATTTTGGTATGAAATCAAATGAAAGTTAATTGTATAATCCCCAATGTTTAATCCTCATTCCACCAATGTGTTACTTTTTAACAAGAAAACATATCGCAGTGTTTCTGTTACTCCGCGACGTCGCATTTGTACTCTATTTCATTTATGAAATGGCATCTCTATTATGAATCATTAAAGTTTCATTACACTATGAGTAAATGATCCATTAATGAGTGTAATTAATGTATGTCATCACTACATTTTAATTTCTCCACAGTGTCCCTGTCTCGCCGCTTGTCTGTGAGAAAAGAAATAAATTATCTTTTTTGAGTAATTTTATTAGTTTTCTCAAAAAGTACAAAAATTACTTTTTTTGTTTGGCCCTTGTAAGATTTAGTTTAGAACTTTAGAATAAAATCATTACATTATGCTTTAATGGTGCCCTCACATTTTTGAATCGAACAGTGGTTCAAATGATAGGAATACCCACTCGAACATTTACTGAACATACCGTAAAAAAATTTCAGAAAAATTAACTTCCACCCATGACCTGTTCCAGTCGAAGTTAGGTTGTACATATGAGGAATACACCTCCACAACCTCAATATTACTCTCATATTTTCAATATGAGTTACCATTTATGAGTTATATCGATTTGAAAATAAAATAATTGTTAATTATTTTATTTATTTCCAAAAACAAACATCCAATATTGTCCCACACCAACCAATGTTAGGATCTTCCATAGGAAATCATAACCTTATGAGTTCATTGGTGGTCTGATATTTTTTAATTTGAGTCACCTTTTCTGAGTTAAAAGAATTTGAAAAATAAAATAACTTTATTTAATTATTTTATTTATGGTTATGCAATTTTTAGGTTTTCTCACTGAAGGATTGTGCCATTAAAACTTAAGTGGCTCCTAGGGTAATCCTTACATCCAAAATGTATTGGTGCCATTAGATTTCGGATACAATAACCCATTTAATAATTATTCCACTATCTCAAAATAACTACTAACATAATGAATTTAAATCGTAACATTTTTCGATCGATCATTCCAGGACCTCTAGGAATTGGAATCTCTCAATGACATTGTGCCTGGTCTCAAAATTATTCCATATAAATAAAAAAGAAAATACATAGATGTTCTAGGACATTAAATTCTCCCCACCTTTCGGATTTACATTCCTAAAATAAAAAAAAAGTAAAAATAAAATAGATGGTGGTACTCAACACGAAGGTGAGCCTCCCACTCCCATTTACTATTTTGGAGGTTCTCGTGCTACCACCTATCATGCAATTGAGGAATCAACCATATATGAAGGACCCACTCCTATCAATCCTCTATCTCCACCAGGAACTCTTCAAACATAGCCACATCATCAATGTCCATCTCACCCCAGTTGATGAATTGTGATTGATCATGAACGTACCTCCTCAGCTGTGACAGATGGAAAATATCAGGCACCTAGTGCATCTGGGGGTGAAGTGCTAGGTGGTATGCCACCTCCCTAACTCCACCCAGAGTTCAAAAAGGACTGATATACTTGAATATAACTTTCATCCCTGGCCAAAACACCGCAATCACCATCAAGGGGAGACCCGATGGAAAACATGGTCTCGCACACAAAACTCCATGGGACTTTATCAATTGGCCTCCAATACTAATGTCGGAGGACCTGGTACATATACGCCACATCAGGATGTATAAACAATGGGGATGTATTGAAATCCATCAACACATCTTCATGTAACGTCACTAGTACAATAGTGTGTCCTCTGAAAGGGATGAGGTTCTCCCCACCTATAAAAAATCCATCTACAACTTGTTCGGAGGATAACTGAGTACGTCAGGACTCATATTCAAAATCCTAAAATTGTGCCTCCCTGACTTGTTGTACGATTTGGGAGTGACATTCATTAACTAAAGTTATCCTACACCATCATCATCCAAGAAGGATACCTACATCATGGGCGGCTTCTCTGTCACCTCACTCAGCAACTGGAAACTAGACCTTCTGCAGAGTGCATCTGCTACAATGTTCCCCTTCCCAGGTGTATAGACTATCTTAAAGTCATAGTCCTAGTGGAACTGAAACCAACGCCACTCTATTAGGTTCATGTCCAACTGGGAGAAGATATTCCAGAGACTCTTTTGATTTGAGTATATTGTAAATCTCTTTCCATTCAAGTAGTGTCTCCACATATTCAATGAAGGAAAAATTCGGCCAACTTCGTCTCATGGGTCGCACAGTTCTACTGATGCTTTCGAAACTACTGTGAGTTGTAGGTTATCACTATTGGCTCATGCATCAATACATAACCCATTCTAGTCCCAAATGCTTCATATAAAACTATATACCCAATTCCATCCTTAGGTTGTCTCATGATGGGGGAACTCACCAATATATGCCTCAGCTCAGGGAAACACCACTGACATCTCTTTAACAAAATAAAGGAATTTCCCTTTTGTGTCAAAGCTGATGAGGGTACTGCCAGTCTAGAAAAAGTCTAGCAGGAACCTCCGGTATTACCTAGAAAACCCCAAGAAACTCCAAACCTTAGTCAAATTTTGGGGTGTCTCCCAAGCTAGCACTACCTCAATCTTTTCTAGGTTCACTGCAACTCCTGATTCTGAGATGACGTGTCCTAGAATATTGACCTCCAATATACAAAACTAAAACATTGAGAGTTTACCGTAAATCCAGTTCTATCAGAATGTATCTATCACTATCTGCAAATGTATAGTGTGATCCTCCACAGACGCTGAGTATACAAAGATGTCATCAATCCTTGATAGTGTATAAATGATCTTCACAGTCACCCACATTAGGTGCCGATAGTCCCCAAATAACCTCAATGTCACGTCTACCTTATTGGAAAACAATACTGGGGCTTCCGATGGTGAAACATTGGGCCTCACGATGATATTCCCCTATAAGTCCTCTAGTTTCACCCTTTATTCCTAATGCTCTGCGGGATCCATTCGATATGCTGGTGTGGATATTAGTGTCATCCTAGGGTACATATCAAGGTATAATTTTAACTCACTTTGGAGAGGTAATCATGGAACATCTTCAAGGGAGACATCCTAATACTCTATTGTCACTAAGGTACTTGAGGACACTATAAATTCACTACATTAAGGGTCAAACTAGAAAACTGAATTAGAATTTCACTACACCCTCCTCTTCTTGAGTCCATCAATAGCTGCAAGGATTTCCCCTATGCTTTTAAAGGGAAATCTGATTCAATCTCCATAGATGAACAACATACTTATCCTAATACTGTCAATCCTTGAATGAGCGGTACTTGTCCATATCAATAATTTCATTGTATGGCCTCGACGCTACTACCAATCGATCAGAAATAATTCTCTTACCTTGAAGAGTTAGGTCAAGCTGTTTGCACCCATGGGTGGTAATTGCGTCTCATCCCGTTGGAGTCTCTAAATGAGAGGGTCAAGTCAATGGTTTTATCCAGGACCTCTAGGTATCAAAAAAGAAGAAGTGGAAGGAATGGGAAATCACTAGTAAATGTGTATATGATTATTGTATCTAAAGTAGAAAGACAAAAATCATACCTTGATTCATCCCTATGGTCTTGGGGTCCTAATCCTCGATTGTCTGCAATTATCTCCTCTACTTCCTTACCACTGGAATGGTGGGACAATCTTGCATGAGACGTCCCATTTCATGATAATCATTGCATAGTATTCCATTATAAAAACTATAATGTTCCCTCTTATGCACCCTATAGTTCTATGGATTACATTTCACATTTGTAATCTTTTGGTCTTTCCGACCCTACATCTCGTGTGATCATTTCCTCGGATGCACGTGACACACATTTGAACCATGTGCCTCGTCGCTAAGTGCCAAAAGAGTCATCCACGACTCAATTTAGAATGCTGAATCCACCTGAACCACTAGAGTTGGTCTTGTTCGATGATCAATGGGTGGTGGTAACACTAGTATACCAGCTTTTGGGGATATCTCTTTCACTTGTCCTTGAACAGAGGCCTTGTCGCTAGGCAGACTATCCTAATGACCATGTGTCCAGAACCAAGATGGATGTCTTCATTGAGTCATCCTAAAATAGATCAAGATGGTCAACGATCAATAGTTAATACCTAGACAGTTGAATCTTATACAAAAAAAACAAAAAGAGATACTTATGCAACCATTTTATCATTTTTATTGATGAAAAGAATAATTAAGGATCTTGGTGCATGGATATGCCGACCGCGAAACCAACACATGACTCCCCAGATCTGAAACTCGACCCCAAGACACTCACAACTATTTCTCAAAAATAAAATATAGTCTCTCGGTCATTGATTTAGAATAGACCACCATTGATACATCTTTGTCATGAACCATCACCCAGGAACCGTGTCGTGACATACCCCAAGCCTGCCTCTTGAAATATAGGGTTTGAAGACTATTACTGAAGGTGTTAACCTTCAAGTGGGAGGCTTTTTCTTGAGTAACTGGAAGCACACACACACCCAACCAAAGCCCAAAAACTGAAAGGGAAAAACAAGTATACTAAAACAAGTGATGAGTACATGTACAACTGAAACAAGTGGGACAGAATACCAACCAAACAAAAAGAACTGAGAAAAGAAAAATACAAAGGGACTCGGGTAGCCATTCTCTAAAAACACCACCTAAAGGAAAGATTATTGTTACTACCGAAAGCTGAAGTAGTGTGTCACGTCTGCCTGATCCTACTGGGCCCCACCTACTCCTAGGACACCAAGTCCTCTGTTGAAACTTTTTTCATATGCACAACACACAACACCTGTTGGTGAAGCCCATGTAGTGGTGAGTTACACAGTACTCAGTAGGGTACCCTAGTCCAATAAAGATAAACACCCCAATGAAACCAAAAATAAAAGACACAATGTAAAGAAAACTACCAACAGGTAAAGTCTTGAGCATTGGAAGAAGGCTCATCAGCTATAGTGATGAACATTTCGCAGTATTGAGGTACTCATCCTTTTTGAATCACTGCTCATCTGTTGGGCCACAAAGGATCCACAAAACGTCTGCTCTTCTATCGGTACACAAAGTATCCACATGGTTGTTTCTTGTCTATTTGGTCACTAAGGATCCACCTGGCTCATTCCTGTCATCTTGGCCCCAAAGGATCCATGTGGCTGCTACTCATCTGTTGGGCCACTAAGAATCCACACTGCTTCCGCACATCATCTGAGCCACTATGGATCGACAAGTATTATTCTCATTTGAGGGGCCACTAAGGATCCACAAGAATCTTGATCGTCTATCGGGACACTAAGGATTCACACAGCTATTGATCCTCTATCAGTCCACTAAGGATTTAGAGGGATACTTCTCATCTATCGAGCCACTAAGGACCCACATGGCTATTTCTTGATCCATCAGTGATACCTCAACTATGATGAAGTCCCAAATAGAATAACCCAAAGGAATTTCTTATCGTTCGAGTTCTAACACAATAGACAGTATGTCGAATGAACACTCGGTCTGTAAGATATAGGCATTTTAGTAAAAATGGTATGGTTGTATTAGAGTATAATCCAAACTAGCTATATTCCAACACCTTCCAAAACTCTATTAGATTATATCAGAATGACTAACTCATCATTAGGGCTCACGTACTATAGACGACTCCTCAATCAGACACTTGATCTATGATTTATTAGAGTTTTAGTAAATCTGGTCCAGTTGCGTCTGCACCTGGTCTAACCTGGTCAGACCGACCCAACCAACCTTTCCTGAGGCTCCCATATATTGTAGATTAATTCGAATAAATAAACATGACCTCGTTCGGGTATAGTTTGGTTCACTCTGGCCTGTCCCGTGGGCCAGGCCCAATAGGCCTTACTAGACCCGACGCAGTTTGTCCGAGGGTCCAGCCCGCCGGGTTTCCCGACATCCCAGTCTAGTCTGGGCTAGCCCAAAGTGTGCAGGTATGGAATTCCTACATGGGATAGGTCCATATGATTTAGGTTCAACCCACCAGTGTGGGTCTGGCCCGCTAAGCCGCGTGACCAGCCCGTTAGCCTGATGTCGGGCTCACGAAGAGTGGGCCAGTTGTGCGCCACAAAGTCGGGACACAGTTGTCTGCATAGTCCACCCTCCAATGGCCCTCTGAATGTGAAGGGCCTACTTCCTTGGTCGAGAAACCGTGGCTCAATGAGCAACCTTGGCTCACCGAGGGACCTGGATAGCCAGGACGTGGGTTCTCACTCCCCGGGGCACAAGGTTGGCGCCGCTTCTCCTCGCTTCCGCCCTAGCTTGGTGGATATGGCCTCATGTCCCCTTGGTGCACCCAAAATCATGAAGCCTCCTCCTCATTATGTCTCCACCGCCTCGACCAGCGAACAATGTCGCATGAAACTACCATGGTCGCCAGCAAACCAAGAGATGTTCGTCGGACCACCAGACACACTCCATCAGTCCATTTTTTGCACCACCTATGCTTGCAATATTTTGGAAATTTCCTCTTCACAAAAATGGTCCAAAAATATCCTTTCTTATACTTTGAGGATGCTATGACAAAGAATGCACATTGACGAGGTACTGTGTCCTTTTTCGTGTTGGCCCGCACCCACCGCGTTAGATGATTATAATCATAGGAAGGCTCGGGGATTGTCGCTAAATCAAACTAGAGATAAACTAATCTTGAATAATAAGTCCCAAAAGGAAAGTCACCCTCCCACATAAAATAATGAATCACTGATCAACCAATTTTTGAATTGATCCATTTTCATCATTTCAATAATAATATTGCGAAATAACATTAAAATTAAATAACCCCTACCTCATTGGCGTTCGTTGCCGCATCGTTTCATCCTTGAGGGTCCAAGATGTCGACGAGGTTATTTGTTTCTCAATTATCATGGACATCGATGATGTCCCACTGATGTTCGTCATTATTCAATGGGGAGAAAATATTTCAGAGGTTTATCAGGGAATCATCACAGTTTTATCCTCGTTCCTCCAACATGACAACTATTAAAAAGAAAACATGTCGTAGAATTTTTTTATGCCTCATCATCACATCGTTAATTTGTTTCATTTGTGAAACAACTTCACTATTATGTGTCATTAAAGCATCATTACGCTGGGTATTAATGATCCATTAATGTGTCCCAATAACATTCCTCATCATTACATCGCTTCGTTGTTGTGTCACTGATCCTCGGTGATAAAAAAATAAAATAACTTTTTATGTTATTTTATTATTTTTCTCAAAATGTCTGAAAATTAAATTTTTCGTTTGGCCCTTTCTGACAATGTTCAGTCCATTCTTGGTGAATCTTGAAATTCTAAGATTAATTGTTTCCTCTGATTTTTTATCTGAGAACTGGTTCAAATTTTAGGAAAACCAGCTTGCACATTTTTTGAACGTACTTTAAAAAAGTTCAAAAAATTTAACTTCCACCCTCATCCAATGCCAATTGCGATTAGACTACTTTTAATTTGAAAACTCCCAATGAGATCAATATTACTCTCTGATTTTCAATCTGAGTTTCTGTTTTGGAGTTTTAATGATTTGAGAATTATGTAATTGTTACTTAATTATTTTGTTTATGTTTACAAAATAACTTCGATTGTTGGCATGTGCTACCCAATGTTATGATCTTCCTTAAGAAATAATTCCCTCATGAGTTTAGTGGTGGTTTTATATTTTTTTAATCTGAGTCACCATTTGTGAGTTATAAGCTATTGACAAATAGTATAATTTTATTTATGTATTTTATTTACGGTTATTCAATTTTTAGGTTTTCTCACAAGAGGCATGCGCTGACTGAACTTAAGTCGCGCCTAGAGTAAACATGTTATCTTAAATGCGCCAGTGCCCTTAGATTTCGGATACAAGAACACATTTATGAGTTTCTTCATTTTCCACGAAAACTGCTCATCTGCACTATTTAAATCTAAACATTTTTCGATGGATCATTCCAGGATCTTCGTGCCTTAAAATTCCAAGTCGTCTCAGTGCCTGGTCTTAAAATAATTCAATATAAATAAAAAATAATTTACAAGTAAATTTAGGGAAATTACATATGGTAATTATTAAATCAAATATACAATAACATATATAAAATTAGATTTCTAAATCTATGGAAAAGAATCATAATGTTAGATTATGTAATAAATACAAACATGGTTTTCAAAAATGATTATTCCTTTGAATATAATATATATGACTATGATAAAATTTTTCCTGAAATTGAATATAAATATTTTTAAATATTTGTTTTCATTAACATAGTTTTTAGTTAAAATTTTTAAATAAAAAACATTATTTCACAATGAAATAATTAATTAAATATAATAGTCCAAAAAACTAGTTTTCATTAAAACAAAACAGAAATGTTTAAAATTATGAAATAAGGTTCATAAATTCAAATATTATATTAATATTATTTTTTATACTTTATAATTTATAAATTTTTATGCAAATATTTCATAACAAATATAATCCACTCAAAAGTGATTTTTTTTTGAAAAATTAGTAATTTCAATATTCACCTAATTTGGATAAATATTAGGAAATGGTTTTGGATTATTCTATGGTGGATGATATTACTCATATATATCTATTAGGTGAATATAGGATTTATGTTTTTATTGTTCTATACAGAAATTTGATGTGATGCATTTTGAGGTAGGGTCGCTTGATATGCCTAAACAATATGTTCCTATTTTGGGTACTTCTCAGATGGATTTTCCTACTCTTTTTGCAGAAGCATGAGGCATATACGGTTGGTAATTCTAGTGTACACTATGATGTATTTATGTATACTGCTAAATATTAGGCTAATATGGTGAACTTGGAAGATGAGTAACCTTTTGAAACTGTTGAATTTATTCTCCCTAGTTTTTGAAGCAATAGTTCTTATTCATGTGTAATTTGAGATTATTTTAATTGAGTTAATGTTTTTAGGGCCTCTATTTGTAGTTCTCTAGGAGATAGTAGTGACAAAACGACTAGTCTAGGATGTGATTTTTATTTCATGGAGTATTTGGTGGTAGCAAGCAGTTAATATTATGTTTTTTAACTAAGGAAAAGTGTAAAGCCACTAAAATGAGATTAACATCCACGTGGAAGAACCCATAATTTTAGCAGATGGAATGGTTTTAACATTACAAATGCTGTTGATTTTTCATACTTATAGTGCCATTTTAGGTTTTTTTATTTAATTCATTTGATTCATTTTTTATATGGGGTTCTTTCCCTATTTATAATTGTACATTTTGTTTTTCCATTTATAATAAATATAATTTTTCCTTTTCACTCTATCTCAATTACCCCAAAATATTATTCACCTAAAATAATTATTTCAAAAAAAATTTAAAAATATACATGTTAAGATAATTTTGTAGTGAGGAATTAAAAAATTATTTTTAATATTTCTTATTTGTATGATAAAATATGAAAATTAATTTTTAAAAATAAAACAAATAATATGAAGACAAATAAATATATTTCAAATAACCTTTTCAATATTAAATCAATAAAATATAACACATTCAAAAGAAATTATTTATTAAAATTTTACCATATTATTTTTTATTATAGATTTATTAATAATTTGTAATTAATGTTTTTGGGTTTTTATGGTGTATCAACTGGAAAAATTTATTGAAAAATGTATGAATTATAAAATATTGAAAATCAAGAGTAACTTCATTATACCTAGCAAAATAATTTAAAACCTCATAGATTTAATTTTCATTTTTTATTCAGGATATTTAGGAGAATAATACAATTAACATGACTTAATATTTAATTTTCAATCTGGTATCAACATTAATAATCAAAGGAACACTATAAAATTCTTATATTTCTTCCTTATATGCATAAATATTGAATTTAATTCAAACCATTTTTATTGAAAACTCTTCATAATAATGTTTTATAACTCCAAAAAAGGATGTATAAAAAATAATATTTCATGACGAAAATTACATAAACTTCAAATTATGATAAATAATAACTGACAATAATATAAATCCATTAGGTTATTCATTTTATTATCCTAAAGACTCATATTATTATGTAGTTTTGTAGAACTATATTCCAATTATTTATCCTCAAACATAAAGTGAACTATGAGTGTTCCTTTTACCCATCATTTTCATAACCTACCTAAAGTGGTAAGTAGAAAATAATATTTCTCGTGTATCCATTGTTTTTGAGGTTGAGAATAATTGTTATCCTTATTTTCTTTTGGCTTATAAAATAATTTTTAAAAATATAAAAAATCTATACATTTTAGTATTTTGGAAAATATTCTCCTAGGTTTTATGAATATTATTATTTTCCTCTGAATGAAAATAAAAATCACGAAATAAAATCCTTAAGGACATAAAATATGTACATATTATTCAGAGATAATACATTTTGAGATTATTCATCTATTTTAGATAATAAGGTATGCAATTTTCATTCAATCATCATCTTCATAACTGGATATTCTTGGAAGCATCATCATTCTCTTCTCTAGTGAGATATTATTTATATAAGGATTCCATTCATTAATTAAATGTTATGATAGTTTGGCGATCTTAAACATAACATTTTCATTATAGTCTTTCATTTGAGATAGTCCTTCATTAATATACTTCCCATCACAATTATTTTTGATGTGGTATCCCCATTATTAATTAATATATAAAACAAAAAAATATATTAATTATTGATCAATATTTACATAATATAATTATTATGAAATGTTAAACCATGAATTTTTTTTCTCCTTCAAACAATTAAGTTATCATTTAATTTTAAAAAACAACTTAATTGTTTAATACTGTTTCTTTATCTCATATAGAATCTTATTCAATATCATAATAAATCCTATAAAATGGATTCTAATGCTATTTTTATCAACCATGGAATATCCCCCCAGAGTTTCAAACCTGGTGTATGATATGGGCCCATTCACTATACACTATAATGATTTCTGAGATATACTCGACTCACTATTTCGAATTATATTAAAATGTATATCAATATCATTAAAAACCATGTTGATATATTATTAAATAAAATTATATATTTCTTCAAACACCATATAATCCATACCTTTCCTAAATTTTATGTTATTACTTTATGTAGAATATTTTCCCTTATATGATTCCCTTGGGTATTTTCTAATAATGTCTAAAAATTATAAAAAAGACCTAACCTAATCTCCCAAATAAAAACCTACTCTCATAACAACTATAGGGTCTTATGATAATCATAACTTATATATTACATGAATCTTATGTATTAAATAACATTTATCACAAACACACAAAAAATTTAAAGAGAATAGTGATTACTGGAATATAGTTCATCTATATAAAAATATTATTTTACTCTATATAGAATCATTTATCAATAATCAAGATCCATTATAAAAATTATATTAATATTCCTCTAATCTTGTACACTCTCATGTTTCTATAAAAGGATGATACGAAACCTCAAATTGCCTCACCATACTCCTGAGTCTTTTGACTAGAATTGGGGGTGTGAAAAGTATAGGTGGGATACGATACCCATGGTTATAGAGACACAATAATGTAGAATAAATTTAATAATAAAAAATAAATAACACCATTATGAAATACTGAAGAAATAATATATAGTGAAAAACCAACAAAAGAATCATACTAAAAAATATAATAAATAATAAATGAATAATATAATGTCATTATGTAATATAACTAAATATCATGATAAATGTAATAAAAATAATAGGCTATAAGACATAGATAATTACTGAAACTTCCCCTGTCCTACACACCATGTTGATTCTATCTCCAATCATTAACCCAACTACCATGAAACAATCAAAAGTAATGTCCCTTTCCATTATACAATCATGAATCCATGTAATTTTCTCAAGTACCAAACATCATCCTAAATATGGTGTGACTATAACTCAGTAGGAAAACAAAACTATTTATGAACACAACCACTCTTGAAATATGTTTATATAATAAGTTAATAAACAAGTGTATTAATTAATTAAAAAATATAATTTTTAAAACATATATATATTTCATCTCTATAGTAGAATATCTTTTATAATCTCTCACAACCATGTCATCCATAACCATATAACAATTGTAAAACATAACATGACTCATTGCTGTGTTGGAATTTCTCTGACTATGTCTCAGAACCATGAAATAATTTCCTTATAACCATGGTATAAATCATATGAATCTAAGTCAATCCCCTCTATATAATCTTTCCCCCAAACAGTTGTGGTTGATCTCTATATATAATCATTTCATCATGTAAACTAGTGAAACTTCCTATATAATAATTTCATCATGTCTCATGGTAATGCTTAGTATATACATATTTAATCATGTATCTCTAGGAAAAATCACTATATATGAATTTAATAATGAATCATAGGTCATATCCTACTATATTATAATTTCCACGTGGCTCGAGGACAATCCCTGTATATACAAATTATTGATTTAAAAACATGACACATGTTATCGAAACAAGTATATCTCAATGTCACATCATAATGATCAATGATAAATTATTCAAGTTAATATTAATCATTCAATTAAATGTTCCATTTATCATATGGTAAAAACCAATAATATTCCAATTATCTTAATGAACAATCCAAGCCATGGTGAATCTATATCAAGAAAATTGTTAAATACCATTTCAAGATAAAGAGGAAAAAATACATTAAACTATTCATTTATCAACATGGGTTATCTCTCCCTAATGGTAGATACAATTTAGGTCAAAAAATAATTGGATCCATTGGGTAACCAAATAATAACACCGTTTGTTATTTTTAATTTATTTGGTGCAGAATATATTGGAAAAATTTCAATATTAAAAATTCGGACAATTATCATACTAAAAGTTTAATTTTTATACCACCTAACATTATTTTTAGAACAACCTATTCTTTTATTAGGATTATTTAATATTAATGAAGGGAAATATGATCACAGTAAGGTTCCTATATTATAACCGATCAATATCTAAACCAACAATCCACATAGTCAAGAGATTACACATCAATGGTTGGAGAAAAAATTTAAAGAAGGGAAAAACTAACAAAAACAACTTTCTAGGTGTCAGATTCATGATTTGGATGTCTATACTCATTTCATTCAGAAGATAATATCATGTAAGGTTCCATTGGGTCAAGAGGAAGAGTCTACACAAAGGAATGATAAAAAAAGTATTCTGCATAACACCATTAAAATTGAAAATTGTGAAATTACATGTTGTGTAAATCTTTTAAACATTGTGAATTTACTTTTAGAGGGATATGATGAAAAAAATATCACATTTTATTATTATTTAAATAGACCAAAAATTACATTATGTGTATTTCGTATATGACGTGTAACCAGTTCCAACCCTGTATTTGATTCACAACATGTGTCTTGCGAATTTGACATTGGGTGCAATACCTTTACATGGTGTATAATTAACATGTAAAAAATGTCCATCCCCTTTTACATGCTTAAGTATTTTGAACACCTCTAATAAATTGAATAATGGGAAACCCACAAAAATCCTTTTTTCACATGTATAACTGAACTCTATTAATTGAAACAAACACGCATCCCCATACATTAAGTGATTCTACCCAACAAAGGTTATTCATCTCTAAGAAAGACTTCATCACCAAGGATCAAATGAAAAACTCAAATAGGTACCCACCATTAAAGATATGGTTCATACAATTGTATACCTCTCACATGAAAGTCTAATCATCATAACATTTGGATTTTGTACAAAAACGTCATTACATTTGATTCATAACAAGGTAAAGAAATAACATAATTTATCAGTTCATAAACATGATGGAAAATATGATACATACTAAATATATTAATATCATATCTGATTACCTTGGATCAAATTCATAATACATGATTTATAAATTTATTATCATAAAAATATCCTTAAGGAAATATAAAAGATATAACATGATTCCAAAAAAATATAAATAATTAAAAAAAGATACAACAAAATTAATATTTTAAATGTATTTAAAATAAATAATTCATATTCATAAAAAAGTGGAATTACAAGAAATTAAAACTATCATAAAAATTTATCATAATATAATGAAAAACATAGAAATGTGGATAAACTATAACCATGATAAATATTGTGAAAATGTATTCATGAAACTAATCAATATAAAAATTAATCATGGAAAAAATATTTCATCATATAATTATCATAATAGACATGTTAAAATAGATTCGCACATCTCATACACATATAAAAATTTTGAAATAAGAATCACAGATCCCATTTAGAAAACAAACATGTGAGTAATTTTTCATACATATCATTCAAAGAAACAAACTTTTGGACAAATCATGCCACATCTAATTCACATTATAAACTTCTAAAAATTGATTCTTGTGACTCATTAAAAAATAATTATATAATATCATGTAATATGAAACCATAAAAATGTATTTTCAGGCTATATAGGACCCCATCCAGCATTATTCATAAGTATGACTGGCCAACGAGACCATACCCAAGTTGTAAGGGTGCCTTCTTGGCATCCAAGAGACCGAGGTTCAAAACCAGGTGGAGGTGAATTTCTTGGGTACTATAGTAGTACTATATCAGTCACTGTAGTAGACATTGTAACAGTCATTGTTCAGTAATGTAACATACAAAACTATTCACCTAACTTGGGCCTTCTGGCCATTGGTTTGGGCCTACAGGTCCCAAGGACCTTCGGGTCATCAAAGGCCTTCGGGCCACATGGCCATAGGGCCACGTGGACCATGGAGTCCCAGTTCAGTCAGAACAAGCCCCAAAAGAGGATCAAATCATCATGAGTAGCAGCCAACAGGAGTAGAGTTAACTGGATTGGAAGAATGAGAGGCTATGGCAGTGGCCGTCAGGGCCAGTCTCTGTGTAGCTTTGTATGCGTAAATTCTAGCTGGACATCAATGCAAGGTGGTTAGATAGGTGATTAATGACACAAAAGATAGGTTGGTCCAGTTTATGTTGGTTGGGCCTTCGTGTCATGTATTGTGCATGGTATGCCTCTAGGCCTTTCGGTCATCTATTGCGGGTCAGTCGGGCCATGTACCTTGGGCCTACGGGTCATGTACGGGTTCCCCTTCATCCCTTAAAAGCGATATTATACATAGTAAAATAATAAAATATGGACTTCAGGCCATTCATGACATATGTATGACTGTGATATGAAAATCAAACATTCAATATCTAATATTTAACATGGAAAAATAGTGTGTTTCTTAAAAAATACAAAAACATCACATAACATGACATGAAGAAATAAAGAAAATAAAAAAAATATCACTATAAAAGAGAAAGAATATCCTCATAATAGGTAATGGTGTTTAAGAAATATCATTATGAATGATATATATAAGAGGGTAAATAAATGTGATCTTTTTCAGAAATCCTGTTAAGAAAATAATGTATAAATTACCATAAAAAATATTCTGGTGATGATAATGAAGATATTTTTAAAACCATAATAAAAAATAGTTTAAATAAAAATCATTTGAAAAAAATAAATTTTATCATTATCTGAATTGATGATACAATGAAAACATTTATTTTTAAATGATTCGTAAATAATGGATAATTGAAAAGGATATAGTGTTTATAAAAAATGAAGTGAAAATTATTTGAAAAAATGTATGTTAAAATGAAACATTAATAATAATGAATTAAAAAATTTATAATGTATTCAAAGAGGGATGTGAAAATACATTGAAAAAATTTACATTAAAAAAATTGTCAATAATAGTGATAAGAAAATTATAAATTTTTTTAAAAAATGGAAGGTTAACAAACATTGAAAATGATTACATTTACAATTTATATTTTATAATTTAATATTGAAAAGGTAAATAATTTTTATCAAAATAGGTTGTTTATTGGATATTTATAACATCTCGTCTCCCACATTCATGTTTTTACACCTCTTTTCTTATTTTCCACTTGAATATGGTGCATCTTGAGACTACTAAAGATGGAGATAATTTTGTGAGAAAAATGACCTAATGTACATAGATATATTTTTTTTGAACTAATCATGCCCTTGTAAAATTTTGTTAATGTATTTTTTGGGTACTCCATGAGTTTGGTGGAAGAACAAGGTTTTGTGTTGTATTTCATAGTAGTAGAACCTTTTCATTGTGGTATTGGTTTTATTGACATGCGATGATGTTTCTTCTTTATTATCTCTTGATACAATGTGTTATCCGGTTTTGGGGTAAAATAAATGTTAGTTGTGGGGTGGCAGGTGAGGCAAGTGGTTCTATCTCTATCCTAGGTTGGTTAGCATCATTTTTGATATTTTAAAATTTTTATTTTAATGAAGATAAATGATATAAATAAGTTTTTTGTGACTGAAGAACTATTTTTTATGAATGATAATTCTCCCTAAGTTTTGGTAAATAGAAAAAAGTTTTCAAATATTTTTTAATTTTATTTCATTAAATGGCTTTCAAATAATGGTGTGATGTATATGTTTTTATGGGATGTCTTAGAAAACAGAGCACATGGGGAACCTTGGGTACTTATGTTAATGGTATATTGATAGGTCTAAACAACTTTCAAGGGTTTTTCTTATGTGTTGTTGCTCATCTCATTAGGCCTTTTATTCCATGAACATGTTAAACTAGTTGCTAGATTGACCTAATGGAGTGAACCTAACTTCTATATAATCAATGAATATGTCTATTTTCATGATGTATACATGGTTTTCTATGTCATGTATGGGTGTCCTAGCTATCCTGGCCAATAAAATCCCAACCATGTTGTTACATGTACATCTTGGCCGATTTGGGTTATTTGGTTTGTATGATTTTAGATTGCTGCCATGATTTGATATGATATGGGATGCATTATTTTGTCTTTATTCATATATATTCATTGATATATGTATATTAAATTAATTAAAACAAATTTACCTTCATTATATAGGAATGTTGATAAATCTGAAATGAAACTGTTTTGACATGCTTTTGATTTAAAAACTACTAAACTATTATCATTCTTTGTTTTATTTGAATTTGTACATGATTTGATTATAGTTTTGAGATTTGATATGGAACAACTAGGTGAAAACTTGTGGGTCCTATTAGATCACAACATACATAATTCTTTAGTGGTGTATATAATTGATTATATCATTTGATGAATGGAAATATAAGGCATTTTACTGAAGAATTGACGTTTTTTATCTCTTTAATTGAGTTAGTGGTGGTGAGATGGTGAAATTCTCCCCATGCTATCCCATTTAGTAGTTCTATTTCCTATTTTAATACTCTATTGAGGTCACACCTATACATAGTGTTTTATTTCTACTCCTAATTTTATTGTTCTTCGTTAATTGTTTTCTATTATGGAATATATTTTTATCTTCCATTGTTTCTATCTATTATGTGTATATATTCCATGTTGTTATCTCTTAATTTTTGTAGAAATAATTTGTTCAAGTTTTTTTATGCCTAGGTTCTTTTCGATAACCTATGGGGACTGTTAACTCCCATTGGGCATGTGGTGGGTCAGGTGGGCTCCAGATTTAGAGGGTATTCTAGTAAGTTCATTACAAAAAAATATTTCTTAAAAGATATAAAAACCTTTTGAAAATTTGAAATTAGAAATTTTAAAACCCTTATACATAAGTGGAAAGTGATATCATCTTATTATAATTATGAATGGTAGGAGATGGACGATTCTAGATAAAAGAAATTAGATTTCACAATTCATAAAGGAGAAAATTTGTGTGATGAAAAAACATTAATATGGAATAAAAATCCATTGAAATAAATGGGAAATATTATTTAGAAAAATGAATTCAACATAAATAATTTGATCTTAAATTAGAATAAATTGTTATGAAACATGATTTCCCCATTTAATAAGTGATTTATATGAAATTAAATCATAATAGGTTATAATAGATAAATCGTGAAAGATAATCAATGAAGAAGAGTGATTATGTGTAATGGAATGGGTGTTTCCATTCCATTACATTATGTGGATTCTTGTGTTCGAGGTGTCATTGGAATTCAAGTGGACTCTTCTGATCACTTTTCAAAACTCTCAGTTTTCCGTGTTTTCCAATGGTGGATTATCCAAATAATGCCTCATAAAATAGTTGCTCGTTGTCGGTGTGAAACCCTGGTGGTGGATGAATAGTGGTGTCTCACCTGGGTGGTGGATCATGGGATATATCTCACCCTGGAAGTGGCTTTCTAACAATGTACCACAGTGGTTTTTTCTCACCCTAGTAGTGGACCTCTGGCAGTATATCCCCTAGTCGTCGCTCGTCTGGTAGTGACTTCTCTGGTGGTGCCTCATTCCTAGTGGTAGGTCACCCCTGAGCTTCCTCGTATTGATGTTACTCACTAATATTTGACACAAATTCATCCTAATGGTTCCTCAATACCAACATTTCCTCATCTACTTGTTCCTCGCTAGTGGTTCCTCATCTGGTGGTGCCTCGCTGATGGTGTCTCAGGTATTGTGTCTATATTATTCATATGCATTCCCCTTTGACTTATTTATTTTCCATAAAACTTGTCTAATTCCAAATTTAAAATCCATATGTACTGATTCAATGGCTATAAAATATATCATTAATTTCCTAAGTGTGTGGAGGCTTTTAATTGATCAAAATTTACAGTCTTGGCTAGATCCTCCTTCAATGGAAAATAAAAATCATTTCTATTCCGCTGACTCAATTTTTATCTTCCTAAAGCTAAGATATGATTCCCATTATTCATTCCTTATTTTTCCCTCTTGTTATGGAAATTTCAAAATCCCTCTTTCAATTCTAGATATGTATCTAGGATGAGGCAATTAGTTCACGTTTCCCTTGAGGATTACCTATATTACGCACGCCCCTATATTTAGTACAACCAGTAAGTGTCAATTATCATTCATCCAAGTATATTTTCCTTCCTCATTGTAAATTGTAATTCATGTGGGATGGGTTTATAGATAGTTTCCTTTGCGAAGAATGTTTATTCTATATTAAAAAATATAATTAAATTGGTTTAAAAATAATAATGATTATCGATGGAAATGTGAGACATGACGTTGTTATGTTATTAAATTTTTATTGTGTTTTTATGGGATAACTGCCCATTAAAAGTAATGGCCATTTTGTGTCATTGTTTTCAAACATTATGATTTTTTGAATGCATGTGGTTTGTTTTTTTAAGGAAAAATTTTAGTTTACCAACTACATTAAGCAAATTATTGGATTTTCTATGATCATAATGTTTTTATGAAAACTACTCAATTAACAAGTTGATATTATATATTAGATTCCTTATAAAATCTAAAAATGTGTTTTTCCATGGTACATGAGATTATGTGATGTGTGGGATTGATGTGTTATTGTATGTGGGGTAAGTGGATGACATGTGGGTGTGTCATGGGGCTTTTATGGGTGTGGTGTGATTATATAGCTGGGATGTGAAACTAGTTCTGTTGTAATGTGTTTCTACATGAGGTTTTGAGTAGGGGAATGGTTCTATTATTATGATAAACTAGGAGGATAAGTTTGAATAAGTATATTAGTGATTGGTATAGTTAATTCTCCCAGAGATTCTCCATTAATATCATTCATAAAGATTCACCCCATATCTAGAGGGTGGGGTCTAATGATTCATTTCTGTGAATTGACTTAACTTACCACACATCATCATTACCTGGATTAATATAAATTATTATTACAATGTTTCTTGTAATTTGATGTTCCTAATAGTTTCTTGGGTAGTGATGTAGTAAATAAATAATTGCTCGATAAAGTATGGAGAGACATGGATTTGTTTTTTTAATTAGATAAAAGGTGTTAAAGAAATATTCAAATGATGGTTGTTTGATTTAATATGGTAGATTATACATGAATAAAATAATTAACTATTAATGTAGAGGAAATTTGAATCCACGTTAATTTACTAGGGAAATTAACATTTTAAAATGACTATTGAATTTACTAATACATTCATTTAGAAATGGATGTGAAGGTGATAGTGTTGTGAGTTATTTGGTTTTTTGGAATGCATAGTTTGGGATCGGGTTTTTGATACCAACATATACTTGTATTCAATTGTTATTTCAATATGCACCCCACCCATGTTGAGAACAATGTTCCCAACAACCACATCATCAAGCAGGTGGGTGTTTTATCCAATATCTAGTGAGGAGTGGGGATGGTTGTGTTCTCTCTCATTTTCTATCTATCTTTCACGAGAGGTATGTCTGGAATAATTAGTGATGTTTAGAGGTCTATTAGTGATTTATAGTGTTCTTTTTATAGCCTAGGTGTTTTTAGGTAAGTTGGTTTGTGATTTTCTCAGTGTCTTCGCGATGACATGTGTTTTTCATTCCCTAGTGTCTTCGCGACAAGATATGATGTAATTTGTATTGGGGAATTGGTTTTTTTGGGTGAGATTTATTGTGTGGCCCAAGGTTGTGTGGTGAATATGTGTTTTGATGAAAAGGTGTGTGTGAGAGTTATGTGTCATGTGGCCCTGGTGTGTGCGTGTGGGATGTGATGTGGTCTATTAAAGGGATGGGATCTCTAGGATGTACAACAATGGGATTGAGCAGCAAACCAGTGGGAGAGTGGTTTGGGTAACCCTATCACCGATGTTATTTATAAAATATTTTATTACATATATTGTGTTACATAGTGAGCGTGCCCTAGTGAGTTTAGGATTATTAGTATGTCTATTTCATAGCTTTTTGGTTCTTCTATTTTCTCAAAAGATCATAAGTATGCTTCTTTCACATGAGCACGAGCTACATTTTTTTTATAATTGAGAATACTTCTATTCTCACCCTATGTATATCAAACTACAATCATGTTTCCAATTTTATTTTTTTTTGGATCATATTGGGCATTAAAAGATCAAACCATTAGGCCATTGATATGCTGTTTCCATGACATTTTATTTCTATATTTACTATGGAGACTTCTATTATATCATTTTTATTTAAACATGCCATGTGGGATGGTGTTTGGTGATATATAAATATATATTAGAGTTCTTTTTGGTTGATTCATATTATCTCCTGATCTTGTTTCCTTATAAATGATGATCCATTTCATTCTATGTGATTTGTACACCCATGGTTTTTTCCACCAACCTATGGCCTACTTGAGGCTGGACTTGGGGGGTCATTGTATCGCATTCATCATTTCTATCCCTAGAGGGGTATCTTTGGAGAGAGGGGGGGCATGATAATGTGGTATTAGAGCTTATGGTTAAGAGCTAGGATGAATTTTAGAGTTAGGCATAGTGAGGAATGAATGGGGTGTTAGGTAAATTGTTCTAGTTGACCTTTCTGTGTGACATAGTCTAGGGGAAGATGGGACACTGGATTTTAGGGGGCCATGTGATCCAATTCATTTAATCTCAACTTATTTAATGAACAGTCAGGATGGACCCATTTCCATTGAAGATATATAAGAGAGGTACATTGTAACGACCCAAACATTTGTTAATTTAAATTCTTCTTGATCAAGTTAAATATATTATTATGTAAATGGTTAAATAAAATATTCACTTCATTGGTTTTATGTTTTTGGATTTTAATATACTATTATGAATTGCGATCATTTCAAATATATTTGTTGAAAATTGATCACAAGATTAGTATAAATATTGGGCTTAGAGAAATCCAACTTACTCAGAAAAAGGAAGTGATGGCCTTATCCAATAGACCTTCCCCATACAAATCCAATGTTTCGGAGCTCAGAAAGGAGGTGGAGTCATCGGGCTTTACTCTTGACCAAGCCCAAGCTGATCTTGAACATGTTAAGATCGGTCAGAACAACCTATGGAAGAAATTAGAATTTGATAGATATTACCACATGAGAGGTGTTATCCGAGACATCACAACCTTATGCCATAACTGCATACCATAAACTTAGGACATATGTGTTTGTTATTAGGGGATATGTAACAAAACCATAGAACTATGATTATGTGATTTTTTGTATATAATGAATAATTTAAATTCATTTTATTATTGTTACATTGTAAATATTTTTTAAAACCACAAATAATAATTTTTTAGTTAATGTTCAATTAATAAATCATTTTTTATGAATTAATATATTTTAGAATTAAATTATATGTTAATAAAATATTAATATTAAATTCATTTTAAAATATAAATTATCATATAATTTTTATGAATACAATTGTAATTTGTATTAAGGTTTGAAATCTATTTTTCCCAAAAACCATGAATTTTTAATAAATGTCAGCTTTTATTTTTAAAGTAATATTTCACATATTTAGAATATTATTTGGATAAAAAGAATATTAGTTTTGGAAATAGGAAATTGAAATTATCCAGCAATTAATTTCTCATAATTTTTTTAGACAATGGAATTTTTGGGTCAAAATTAAATATCGTTTAAATATGTAATGATTTTTATGACATCATAATGACCCAATAGTGAAGTAATAAAATAAGATAAATTTTTTTTTGCCAATAAAGGTTTTACCATTAAAATAATGTGATTTTATGTTTAATTGATGTATTTAACATAGCCATAATGGACCCTCGATGAGTTATAAAATATTTTATCTTTTTACAATGATTTCCTTGAGAGTGTGACTCACCTCCATATAAGGAAGCATAATATTTTATATAGTTCGGTCATTGGACTTCTGAAATATTTTTTTTAAACTGCCCTTTGTAACAACATATCGTCAAAAACCATGGGATGGTTTGTGGTTTTGATTAGTTAAATGTGTAGGATTAAAAACCTAAATAATAAATAATTACCCCTCTTATCCTTTATTAAGCCACCCAGGATCCATCTTCATCTTTCTCCAATTCCCTTGGTTCTCAACTAAAATATTCCCTCCTCTCACTATAATCCTCCAAATGTGCCCCATGCTCCCAAGATACCTCTCTCAATCCCTCTCAATCCATTGGGATCACACTTCCAAGTAAGGGATTCCTTCTTTATTATTTTAATCCAAGATTCATTATGTTGTAATACCCTTTTACATTAAATTACAAATATTTTGGTATGATTTCACTCCTTCCACATACATCCTTCTTTATGTTTGAATTATGAGAGAGCCATTTTTCACTCATTAATTAATCCCATGTACATATGTTACCATGTCGAAATTCCGTAAGTAATTTATCTCTCCTCATTTACAATCAACCAATTCTTTTGTATTATGAATATAAAATCTGATTACATATGTTGGAAAATGTATATATATGACCCTCTCCCTATCCATTTCATGTAAAACTGATGATACACCCCTTTATATCTTATCAACCATTTTTATTAATTCTTATTTCACGTCATTATTCTACTGAAATTGCACTGAAATTTTCCATGCCAAAGCCATTTTGTCATGAATACCATGCCCATTTCTCTATCAAGGGTATAAACTATTATTCATATTTACATATTTATTATATATTTTCATGTATGAATTCCCCTTTCATTTATCATTGAATAAATTGGTATCTTTAATGATTCAATGTTGTATGATCTATGTGGCACACTTATGAATCAAATGAAATGTTAAAGATGGGTGCACCCTAATAGTGCTCCAATGCATTGGGTAATTAATAGTATCATGATATGTTAAGTGAAATGAGGGTTTCCTCATGCTCTATCTGCAATGATCCTGGCCTCATTCAAATACCATGTTACGTGTTGTGGCCACATTTCCATGTTAAGATAATCATGTTATATCATGCCTTTATTTTCATGTTTTTTTATGATCCACTGATACACGTATTTTATAACATGTATTCAATTCTTCAAGTTAAGACTTATTTAATCCCTTACTATCTATATAGCTCACCCTTTTCTTATGAATTTCATCACGTTATCCCATGCAATGATAAGTACAAGGGAATGTAGTGGTCATAAAAAGGAAGTTCTCAATAAAGATGTTGTGTTTTAAGTTTTTAGTCATTATGTAATTTACATAATCCCCAAAGACCCTACACCTATTGATCTTCTATTTTTTACCAAGTAAATATATTATATAATAAATCATGTTTATGTGTGTAATAAAGATCTGGGTTGTTATAGTTTGTATTAGAGGATATGTTTAGATTTTTTGGGGATTAGGATTCGAAAACACTAGTGAACATTTTAGGGATAAGACTATGTATAATGAAATCCTCCTTATGTTTTAGTGAGTATTGAGTAAGTGGTTTATCTATAAAATACATCCATTTTTGGATATGATAAGGTTGAGGCAGCTCTAGCATAGAAGTACCATAGAGTAAAAAATATGACATGGAGCTTCGGGTGTGACTCGGGGTATAATGGTACATGAAAATGGGCCTTGCTGCACTCTCGGTTATGAAACTCTGGTGGATGTTATTTGGTAAATTCCAAAGCGTAGTATGATCCATTATTAATGGAAAAAATTCCCCTAAGAATATATGTTTGGAAGTCGATCATGGATAACATCGATTGAAACATGTAGATCCATAAGTAACGGAAATAAAAGTTATTTATAAGTCATTCATTTTTTATCATGGATTTCCCTTTATGTGTTTCTTCTAACTATCCATTTATTCCATCCAATGGCTAGTAATATGAGTAATATGGCCGACAAATGATGTGATGGGAAACATGATGAATGTCCCTGTGAGATTCCAAATAAAATGGGAGAACATATAGGGAATACCGTGATTATGACAAACCATCTATCAAAAATCATTGTTAAAAATTTTACTTTTTCAATGCCCAAAGAAAATCAAGGAAGTGGAAGATTTCATAATATGGAAGTCTATCTAATAATGGTTATAAGGTAAATAAGACACAATTTTATTCATCCAAAAAATGTGAAAAGAGGCACCATGTTAAATGTCACAAAGGGATTGGGAGATATTTTAATTGTGGAAAGAAAGGGAACAAAGTATCCAATTGCCATGAAATAATGTATAATGTGATGGATGGAAGGAAATATTCATCTAAGGAATCCTACACTGTTATTTGTCATAAATGTGGAGAATTTGGGCATTATCCAAGATGATTATCTATTGCTATTGCCGAGAAGAATGATGAGAATCAACAATATCCTTAATCAAGGGGGAACGAGAAGTCCTATGATAATATGGATAATGATGGACGAATTACATTTAAAAACTAATTCAAAATATTTCATGTCATAATTTAGTTTAATTAATTATATATTAGTATATATTTTATGTTTTCTAAGAACATTGTGTCCTCGGCAGAAATTATATTAATTCAATAGATAAATTACTTCTATAAGTTTTGTATCACATGTTGATGTTTGTGGGATTGTTCATATTGAAAATTTAATTTGGATCCCTTTAATGGAATTTTAGGCAAAAAGGAAAAATTCATTACCTATGCCTCAAGGAAGTCACACACATGATCTGGAGTAGGCTGTAGTGATTTTCTCAATAAAGATTTGGCAGCATTACCTCGTTAGAGAGATGTGTGAAATATATACGGATAACAAATGACTCAATTATATATTTACATAGAAAGTGTTGAACATGAAACAAAAATGATTTTTAGAGCTGATCAAAGACTATGACTACTCAATCCATTACCACCATGGGAAAGAAAACAAGGTGGAACATGATCTAAGTAGAAAGGAACCAACAATTCTATCATTGATGATAATTTAAAAGGATACAATCTAATTAGATTTTATAATGATTTACATAAGAATAATTAATAATGGAACGTCATAAATCCTTTTAGAAAAAATTTCTCAACTGCCTCTTTTTGAAAGGTCAAAGCATTCTCTGAAAAATGATGTGGAAATTCAGAAGAAGGTGGAAAGTATCAAGAATGGAAAATCCTTAGAGATCAATGTCAATGAAGAGGTAATTGTGAAATTTGGGTCAATTATATGTTTTCCATTGAATCCAGAGTTAAAGAATGAAATTTTGGATGATGTACATAGTTCAAATTTCTTTATTCACCCACGAAACACAAATATGTATCAAGATTTCTGAGAGGATTATTGGTGGGATAACATGTAGAAGGAGATCATTGAGTATTAATCAAATTTCCTAGTATGTCAACATGTGAAGGCTTAGAGTAATTATTCTAAGCGGATGATGAAACCATAACCCAAACCATAATGGAAATGGGAGAACTTCCCCATGGACATTGTCACTAGACATCCAATAAAATTCAAAGGAAATAATGTTATTTTGGTTGTTGTGGACCATCTTACAAAGACTTCACACTTCATTGCAATTTAAGAGGATTTCTCACTGGATCAATTAGAATGGATATAATTTAGATACATGGTAAGGATGCATGGTGTACCACTATTTTTTGTATTCCATTGAGATCTAAGATTCACCTCTACATTTTATAAGAATCATTAACATGCTATGAATACTGAGCTGATCTTCAGTACGACCTATCATCCCCAAACTGATGGCCAATTTAGGCGTACTATCCAAACACATGAGGACATTTTAAGAGCATGCGCAATGGACATTAAAGGAGGATGGGATCAATATATCCCTCTGGATTAGTTATCTTACCAAAATAATTCCACTCAAGATTCCAAATGGATCCTTATGAATCCCTATATGGGAAGAGGTGCATAACACCGACATGTTTGGATGATGATGGGGATAGAAAACTCATGGTTCAGAAAATGGTTAGAAAATGGTGGAGAGGTTTAAGACCATCCAAAAACACATTAAACCATCTCAGAGTTGAAAAAATAGCTACATTTATAATCATTGACAAGACCAAGTGTTTGATGTTTCTAATATGGTATTGCTCATCATTTCACTGGGGAGGAGAATTATGAGATTTGGGAAGATTGAAAAAATAGTCCAAGGAGCATTGGTCCTTATTATATCCTTGATCGTGTTTGTTTAGTGGCCTATCGACCAGCACTCCAACCAAAAAAATCTCAAGTATATGATTTATTTTTATGTATCACTCTGGAGTATGTACATACCTGATCCATCGCATGTACTCAATACAGAAGTGGTACCATTGGAGAATGAACTCTCTTAGGAAGAAAAGTCGGTGATGATCTTAAATCGTAGGGAAAAATTTCTATGATATAAGAAGATTCCACTCTTTATTGTGTTGGGGTGAAACCAAATTTTTATAGAGGCAATAAGGGAATCAGATGATACGATGAAGAAGAGTATTGTGCATCTATTTTAGTGTTGGAAAAAGAAATTTTGAGGGTGAAATTTCTTAAGTGGGGAAGATTGTAACGACCAAAACATTTGTGAATTAAAATTCATATTGATCATGTTTTTTTATAATATAAAATAGTTATATAAAATATGCACTTCATTGGTTTTATGTTTTTGGATTTTAAAATACTAATATGAATTTTGATCTTTTACTAATATTGTCGTTGAACAGTGATCACATGATTAGTATAAATATAGGTCTTTATCAAATCCAGTTTACTCCGGCAAAGAAAGCGATTACCTCATCTAGTATACTTTTACCATACGACACCCATTTATTGAAACACAGAATAGAGGTGGCATCATTGGGCTTCACTCTTAACCAAGTCCAAGCCAAGCTTCAACATGTTATGGTTGAACAAAATTTCCTACAGAAGAATTGGATATTTTTAGATATTACAACCCAAGTGAAGTTATCAGAGCCACCACAAGAGACTGTCACCAATGCACACCTTACCCTTAGGTCACATATGGGTGTTATAATGGGTTATATATGAATACCTTATCACTATGATTATGCGCATCATTTTTTATATAATAATGAATATAAATTCATTTTATTATTGTTACTTTGTAATTAATTTTTAGAGAACAAATAGAATTTTCTTAGTTCATCTTCAATTAAGAAATATATTTAGATGAATTAATGAATTTTAACATAAAATAAAATTTTTATAAAATATTATTTATAAATTAATTTTTAAATATAAATGATCATATAATTTTTTTCAATGCCATTTTAATTTTTATTATGGTTTGGAAGCTATTTTTTAAAAAACACAAGATCTTATTATAAATGTCAATTTTAATTTTAAATGTAAAAATTCACATATATAGAAAATTATTTAGATAAAATTAATATTATTTTTTGAACCAAGGTGCCTAAATTATCCAATGGTTAAATTATCATAATTTTCTGAGACAGTCAAAATTTTGGGTAAAAATTAAATACCGTTTAAATATATAATGTGTTTATGACATCATAATGTCCCAATAGTGATGTAATAAAATAATATAAACATTATTTTCGGCTAAAATATGTTTTACCCTTAAAATAATGTTATTTTGTGTTTATTATATTTATTTTACAATGACTTAATGAACCCTCCAAGACTTAGAAAGCATGTTATCTTTTTAAAATGATTTCCTTGAGAGTGTGACTCACCTCTACATAAGAAAAAATAATATTTTGAGAATTTAGGCCATTTTTCTTATAAAATATTTATTTCAAATCCCCTTTTAAAAACCCCATTAGAAAAAACCATGGGATGGTTTGCGGTTTTGATTTGGTTAATGTGTAGGTTCTAAAAACTAAACAATAAATAATTTAATCTATTTTCCTATATAAACCCCCACAAACTCCAACATTATATTCACTCAAAGACAATAAGGATATACCAATCTCTTGAACCCTCTCTCTATATTCTTCCCATGGTATCCCAATCTCCCAATAATCCACTATTAATCCCTCCCAATCCTTTGGGATCACACATCAATGTAAGGGATTCCTTACATTGTTATTTTTTCCCAAGAATATTTATGTTGAAATACCCTTTTATTTTCAATTAAAAATGTTGATGTATAATTTTTCACCTCCCACATATTTCACTACTTATGTTTGAATTATGATATACCCCTTTCTCTCTCATTAATTCCTCCCATGTACACTTGTTATCATGCCAAAATTTCTTAATTAGTGTCACCCTCCTCATTTACATTCAAGAAATTATTTTGTATTATTAATATAAAATTCCATTACATATTTTGGGAAATGTATCTATATGAACCCTTCACTGTCTATTTCATGTACATATTATGAGAAACCACTTTCTCTCTTATCAACCATTTATACGAATTCTTATTTGATGTTGTTTTGATGCCTAAATTACCCCATGATTTTCCAAGCCAAAGTCATTATGTCGTGAATGCCATGACTATTTCACTATCAAGGGTATTCACCATTATACATGATTACATATCTATTATACATTTTCATTTATTAATTAAACATTTTTTTATTGTGGAATAAATGATGATATTTAATGATTCCATGTTATATGATCCCTGTGGAACTCTAATGCATGAAATGAAATGTTTAGGAAGGGTGTGCCATAATAGAGCTCCAATGAATTAGGTAAATAATAGTATCATGATATGTCAAGTACGATGAGGGTTTACTAATTATAAGTCAAGTGAAATGAAGTTTTTCTTATGATCCATGTGTAGTGACCATTGGATCATGCTAATACCATGTTAAGTGTTGTTCCTACATTTCCATGTAATGATAAACATTATATATGTTTCCTTTACTTTCATGTTTCTTTTATGATCCATTGATATGCATGTTTCCAAAAATGTATTGTATTCATCATGTTATTCCATTTTTATTCCATTACTAGTCTCTATTGCTTACGATTTTCTCATTCATGTCCTCAGGTTATCCCATAGAATGCTAAGTACGAGGGAATATTGCGGTGTCATGTAAAGGAAGTTCTCAATAAAAATACTGTGTTTCATGTTTTTACTAAATATGTAATGTTCCTAATCCCCAAATACTCTAGACATATCGATCATATGTCTTCTATCATGTGATGGGTTTATGTAATAAATCATGTGTGTCTGTGTAATAAACCACTAGGTTGTTTTATACACGCATCATAATGACTTGTGTTCTTATTTGAATTAGGTTTTTTGGGGAAGGTTAAAGTCGATAAAATGTGTTAGAATAAACCATAATGAAAATTCTATACTTCTTGAGATAAAAAAATACATGTATTCTTTTCAAGTATAGCTCATGGTCATGTTTTGTTTGTGGAAAGAGGAGTTGAGGTTCAGCAGTATGATCTAGTATATTGTCATAGGGTTGACCTACTGGGGGAGATTGATCATTCACATAAGATGTTGCACACTATCTAGTGGAAAATATTACAGAAGTATGTGGGAAATGTTTTTGATGTGGAGATAGAGAGATAGTAAGAGAAGCTTGAGATGGATTTCAGTTTGATCCACTCCCCAACAGAGTTCTGGATCCATTTGGTAGAACATAAAATGCGGGGATTTGATCATCAGTGGTAGACATTGTATTTGGGAGAACGGATGGAGTCATATTTTTTTGGTCAAATTATAGATGGATTTTAGGGAATAGTTCCATTCATTGACCATGAACGCTGAGAAGAGGTAGGATAAAATCTCCCTTCAGTTGGAAAGTATATTATGGTGGGATCTGGGAATCAAGGTCATGGAATATTTATGTTTTTTTATTATATTTTTCTAAATTTGGAGTATCACGTTATATATCTTGAGGAGGAACTCCATTCTTTTATCAAGTATGTTGGCACTCATTTTACATTGCCAAATTTTTTTGGATGTTTAGAAATATGACGATCTAATTGAGTGGATGAACATATGAGGAGTTATTCCATGAGTGGGGAGCCAACATAGTTCTTAGACCGGTGGTGTTATCTATGGATGATCTATGGTTCTAGGACTGTTTAGGTTTCGATCAGAAATGATTTGACCTATGTGGATTCCATTTTATCCTTCTGATTCTGTTGATTTCCATTATTTTATTTACATTTTTGCACTAGTGTGTTTTGTTAAAGGGGTTCATGGTAATCATTAGAGCTAGTCCAATTAGTTCATTGATCTTAGATTGGTGGGGGTTGATAGGTTTAGCACTAGCCTCATCTGCGGTTGCAAGTAACACCGTGCCAATAGTAGCGGCAGTAGGTTTTATTTCAACCAATGGGAGATGGAGCATGTAGAGTCAGGCCTCAAGATATTACTCATGTTCATGGATAACTATTTTTTGGGGGATATTGAGGTGGTCGTCATTATATTGGTATCAGATTTGGGCATGGTCAATTTCATGCTATAGAGGCAGTTGTTCTAGAGTGTCCAGATATCATCATATGTATGATTAGTTTGTTTAGTATCGTTTTTTTCCTTGTTTGATTCATGTGATTTTCACTCCTTCATTTCACACACACTAGTTCATGTTGTGGGATTAGATATATAGTTGCCTCCCCATTACCATGTTGTTGATTACACTAGACAGAGGCCAGACCGTCATGTTTGATCTGTTTTGGGGCTATAAAATTATGATGTGACCACATAATCCTTGTGTGGATCTCTTCCCTCTACAGCTGCATCAATAGGACGTCATTCTCAATATTGACCAATTATTTACCCTTAATTTGATTAATAATATCTTTGGGATGATTGTTTTGTTTTTTGGATGTGGAAGGACAACGTGTGGTTTTTATCGGTGAGCAATGTTTTTAGGTGGCTAGTTGGTGTGTGGATAATATTACCTCTTTGTTGGAATGTTGTTTGGTGGAATTAGTGGATTTTGGGATTGTATAGGTTCTCAGGATCATTGGGGTTTTCTTTGATGCTTTTTACAAGGAGGATGTGATGCTTCGCCCTCATCATGGCGTTGAGTTCGAGATAAAATCTCTTCCGGGTTCTTCATCGATTTTGATGGATTATTATCAGATGACACATCCTGAGCTTCTAGACGTGAGGATTCAGGTAGATGATATGATACAGAATGGATTTTTCTATCTCTTTCTTTCATCATGGGGTTCACTAGGGTTGTTCGCAAAGAAGTCATATAGTAGTATGAGGATGTGTATAGACTATTGGGGGTTTTATTAGGTGACAGTCAAACAGCAATAACTCTATTTAGAGAATAAATGATCTTTTTGAACAACTATGTTTGGAGATTTGGTTTTCAAAGATCAGCATGAATTCTGGATATCACCAATAATCATTGAAGGAGGATGAAATCTATAAGACTTCCTTCCAATGTAGGTCTGGGAACTTCAATTTTGTAGTCTTAACATTCGGTGTAATGAATGCATCTTCCATGATCATGGGGATCATAAAATCCATCTTCTTTGAGTTATGATACCAGTTCATCATCACATTCATTGAGGAAATCATAATTACTCAAATTTATAGGAAGATCATGCTGATCATCTCAGAACTATCTTTCAAGTTCACTGATGCCACCATTTATCTTGAACGTTTTCTGATGTATGTTTTGGACATGAGTGGTGCATTTCACCAGGCATGTATTTTCATTATAGGGTGTTAAAGTAGATCTGTCAAATGTTAGTGAATTTATTTCTTGGGTATCATGCAATAATTTGATAGAGGTTCACTGTTTCCATGGTCTTACTGGATTTTATCGAAGACTTGTGCCCAATTTCACTTGTGTTTCAAAACCATTGATAGATATATCTTCTAAGGGCCCATGTTTTTCATGGATTGATCCATTCAAGGAAGCATTTAGTTACATGAATTAGATGTTGGTCAGTGCCATAGTTCTCCGAATATGTGACTAAGAGTTAATGATTGAGGTTTTTTTAACAGTTCCCATATTTGATAGGGATGTGTGTTGATAAATCGTTGAGTAGTAATCTCTTTTGGGTTTAGGTAGTTACATCCTCATGAGCATAAATATACCAACCATGATCCAGAGTTAGTAGCGGTAGTTTTTACATTGAATATGCGGTGGAATTAAAAAATTGTGGAGAATATTGTGGTCTTCACAAATTCTTACAACACATGCTTGACATTCAAGTAAATATCAATAATTTTGTAGAATATTTAATAAAATAACAAAACTGACACCGAAAACATTTTTTTATAACCTATGGAAAGGAAAACATAAGAAATGGTGAGATCATACTCTTAGTATGATTAATCAAGGATGATATGTAAACATAACCATGAACATAAAGGGTATCATAATGTGAACATAACAATAGATGATCATGACCTAAATATCAAAGTTAAAGATGAATCATAATGAAATCAGACAATATAATCCATAAGATCCTAAAATTGACTTAAGGTTTGAAATTGGGGCATACACATCAACTTGTAAAATTGTTAAAATGTATAAATAGTAACAGGTTCACACATTAAGGACATGAAATATGGTCCTTGCATAATCATATGGTTATGGAAACCAGGTCCACTCAAAAAATTATGGGCATTAAAAGTATGTCTATGCATAGAATTGTGAATATGAAATTACGTTCACACACAACAAATATACCTCTTGAGTTATCCATTCTTACCCAAGGCATTGGTGGGAGATATAGGTCCCACCCATCACATAATTAAATCATACATGTTTGTGACAAAATATAGAAATCATTCATCAAATCGTAGTCCTTGAAATAAAATGGCTTTCGTAAACCTCATTCCATCATAAAATAATCCATAGAAAATGAATGGATATCATAAATATCGTCACATAATAAAAGACAATCAACTATAGTAATAATAGGGATAATATACTTGAAACATATCCATATTAAATAATTTTTTCTTAGATGGAAAATAATTGGGATAAATTTTTCCAAATTGATTCTTGAGGGAAATATCATTATTTCTTCAAAAAAATCTTTTCATAAGACATTGTGCATTTTAAATGAAAAAAATATATTTTAAGATATCCATGAAATAATTTAAGTTAAAATTCATGGAAATAAGGAATTATTATATAATTGAAATCCATTCATTTCATATAAGTTTAAAAACCTTCTTCTCATACTTTTTTGGTAAATATCAAAAAGTAAATTGTGTTGAAAATGAAAAAATATTCCTTTCATTGCATTTAATAAAAATTCACCGATGATTAAAATTGAATTTATTTTCCTCCATAATAATAGAGTGAATATTTTAGAATCCATAATTATGAATCATGGTGATGGATTATAAATATACCACAGTAAATAATTACATATAAACAATCTCAGATAATAATGAGATTGCGAAATTATCACAATTTATATGTATGGTTTACTTTGTATGTATTATAAAATCACTTATAATTGGTTAAATAATTTTATTATATTATTATAGAACCATTTTTACATTTATTATATCACATATTATCATACTAACACATGTTTAACGATATTTCATTATAACGCTTCTTTCCGATATCAACTGCTTCATTTTCATATGCATGTTTTGACAGATAAGTTCTGATTATTATTCCTATGTTATAGTTTTATCATTTACATAATGATGTTATTATAATATATATATATATATAATTTTTCTTGTTATATACATTTATATAATTATTTCATTAATTGAGATCTTTTATAATGAATCACATCACATCGTGCGGACTGTTGGTCGTACGTACGCATGTGCAACAATACCATTCACTTAATTATGGAATGGTATGGAAGTAGAAGGTATATATATTATTCTAAATAAAAATATTCTCAAAATAATATTATATACTTACTATTTCCATCATTATACCCATCCATTAATGGTGGTGGTGAAAAACGGATTACACTACAACGTGGATACCGTAATTCATATGTACGCATGCGTGATGATTTCTTTATTGATACGATAGATAGAAGGTGGAATATAGTCATTCCACATTAACAATATCTACTATTAATATATTTTATACTGAATTTATTAATTAAAAACTGATTCAACTCAAGAGTAATAATTCGATGAAGAATTATGTTTGAATGAATGGGTAGAGGAGATTACCTCTTCTTCAACGAGATTCTTCTAGATCTCCTCTTTAGGGCATTAGAGATGGTCTTTTGAGATGAAAAGTGTAACAACAAAAAGATTTAATAATGAAAATATTTATATAACTAATTAAATGTATTATTATGTAAAATGGTTATGTAAAACATATGCACTTCCTTGGTTTTATGTTTTATCATTTTAAAAGATGGTTAAGAATTATTAAAATTGCTAATATAGATGTTGAACATTGATCACATGAATTATATAAATATAGGGCTTTAACAAAACCAGTTTACTCAGAAAAACAACGTGATGTCCTCATCCTGTAGAATTTATCTATTGGAAGTCAATTTTTCAAAGCTCAGAAAGGTGGTAGCATCACTGGGCTTCATTCTTGACAATCCCAGCTCAGTTTCAACATGTTAAGCTTGAACGTAACCACCAATGGGGGAAGTGGAAGTTTGTGGAGATTACCACCTGAGTGTTGTTATCTGAACCACCCCAAGAGTCTGTCACCATCACACACCTTACCCTTCGGTCTTATACGGTTTTTATAAGGGGTTATGTAACATGACCTTAGCACTCTGATTATGTACATTAGTTTTTTATATAATAACGAATATACATTGATTTATTAAATGATACATTGTAAATGTTTTTTAAAGAAAAAATATTATTTTTATTTTATATTCAATTAAGGAAAATATTTTGATGAATTAATGGATTTTTGAACTAAATAATATTTTAATAAAATATTATTACTAAATATAAATGATGGTCTAATATTTATGAATAGAATTGTAATTTCTATTAAGGTTTCAAAACTATTTTGATCAAACCCAAGAATTTTTTATAAATGTCGGTTTCTATTATAAAAGTAAAAATTCACATGTTTATTATATTATTTAGATAAAATGAATATTATTTTTATAATCTGGACGTAGAAATTAACCAAGGAATAATTTTTCATAATTTATTGAGACAGTTGGATTGTTGGGTAAAATTTAAATACCATTTTTATATATAATGTGTTTTAGGATATCATAATGACCCAAAAGTGATGTAATAAAATGTAATAAATGATATATTTGTCTAATATTTTTTTTAACATTATTTTCATTTTATTTTATATTTATTCCAATAATTTTATGGTACCTTAGTGGACCCTCCAAGACTTATAAAACATTTTATCTTTTTAAATTGATTTCATTGAGAGTGTGACTCAACTCCATAGAAGCAAACCTAATATTTTAAGAAGCTTGGAAATAGGACATGTAAAACAATTTTTTCCCTGCCCCTTTGGAAAAAACCATGGGTTGGTTTGTTGTTTTGATTAGTTTAATGTGTGTTGCCGAAAACCTAAATAGTAAAAAATAACCCTCTTTACTTATATAACCCCATCAAATATCGCTCTTCCTCTTCACATAATGACATTGGAGCTAGAATAACCTTATCCCTACTCTCTATATAATCCTCCCAAGGCTCCCCAAACTCCCAATATTCCTCTCTAAAGACTCTCCAAAGACTTTGGTATCACACATTTGAGTATGGGATTTCTTCCTTTCTCATTTTTCTCCAAATTTAATTATTTTGTTTTTTCAATTTCATTTCAATTACAAATGTTAGGGTATGATTTTTCACCTACACCATACATCCATCCATATTTTTTAATGATTATAGACCTCTTTATCTCTCATTAATCTCATTCATTTACACATGTTACCATTCCAAAATTATGTATGGAATTTATCTCTCTTCATTTACATTAAATAAATACTTTCATATTACGAATATAAATTACATTACAAATGTTGGGAAATTCATTTATATATGAACCCTTATAGTAATTTTCATGTAAATATGATTAGAAACACTTTCCTCCCTCATAAACCATTTTTATGAATTCTTATGTCACGTTGTTATGCTACAGAAATTTCACTGCGAATTTACACACCAAAGACACTATTTAGTGAATACCACGTGCATTTCTCTATCATCGGTATTCACCTGTAGGAACATTTAAATATTTATTATTTATTTTCATTTATCAATACCAAATTATTTTATCATGTAAAAAATTATGATGTTTAGTGAATCCATAGTAAATGATCCATGTGGCACAATTAAACATGAAATTAAATGATTAAAAAGGGTGTGCCTTGATAGCACTCGAATTCATTGGGTAATGATTAGTGTCATGATACGTCATGTTCAATGAGTTATTACCCATGATAAATTCAATTGAAATGATGGATTCATCATGAAACATGTAAAATGATCATTGGCTCAAGCTTATACCATGTTAGGTGTTGTTGGCACATTTTCATGTTATGATAGTTATGCTATATCATGAATTTATGTTCATGATTTTATTAAGCTCTGTTGATATGCCTATTCTATAAAATATATTATATTCTTCATTTTATGCCTCTTTAACTCCATTACTAGGTTCTATATCTCACCCTTTTCATATTCATGCCCTCAGGTTATCCCATGCAATGCTAAGTATGAATGAATGTTGTGGTCATGTAAAATAAAATTTCAATAACGATGTTATGTTTTATGTTCAATGTTTTTTTGTAATGTTACTAAGACCCAAAGACACTAGACCTCTTGTACATTCCAATGTTTTGAAACTTTTTTAAAATCAACAACTTTTGATCAAAATATGTTTATCGACAGGTATGTTTTTAGACCGAGCTTTAGAACACTATTTCGAGTGTTGGAACACCTAAAGGTGTCATTTTTGGACTTGAGTAATTACCCAAAAAATTTATCATCCTTCGAAATGAGACTTAAGAGCACCTAATTTGGAATATATACATTTAATGGATCTACATGGGATGTGCACAGTTGTGGTCCAGCCTGTGTAGTTTACACAGTTCTATTTTTTTTATTAAATCAAATTATATTAGATGGGTTTTTTGTGTTTAAAAAAAGGAATGTACTAGTAATAGTAATGTTATTATTATTGTTATTAATGTGTCATAAATTATTTTTATAATTTTAGATTTTAATTTCATGTTAAAGGAGTGTAACATTTATAGGAATTTAATGAGCCTTTTGAGCATCTAAAAGAAAGGCTTAATTAAATGAGGGGTTTCAGATTTAATTGAGCATTTCTATTTCATAGAGGTATTGGGTTCATAAAATTTATGAAAAATATTAATAATGAGATTATTATTATATTAGATTTATTAATGTAAAAATTATTATTATTATGGAAATTAAATATGGGGTTACGGGTTAGTGTTTTTATCATATTAATGATATTGTAATAAATTGGGGGTTTAGGTTTTATATAAATGAAAGTTAGAATAATAATAATTTTTTTTCATTATTATTATTTTGGTAATTTAGTTAAATAAATGTTTAAAAAAATTAATTAAATTATCAATAGGTAATTTCATAATTAATTATGAAATGTTTATAAAGATAATTGTAATTTAATATGCAATTTTAATTAAATGGTGAGTTTTTCACTTATTTGATCAGTGTTTAATGTGTATAATAATAATAAATTTAGTATTTTTTTTATTTTTATATCCAATTAATTATATAAATTTTAAGGGGAAGGAAAATTAAAAGAAAATAAAAACGGGGATGACATGTAGGTGAGGCGCACAACCCCCATATTTTCTTCCTCCTTAGGTGGCGCACCAATTGTTCAGTGCCCTCACACTCCAGCTACTTCGTCTCTTTCTTTGTGTTGCAACCTCCAGCATTGCGTGGACCCTTCTCCATATAGTGCAGCCCTCGGCCAAACCCCATAATAGTAGCGCACGACACTCCTCAGTAAAACCTGTAGCAGGCCACCCCCTCTCTTGGAATCCACTTTGTGCACAAGGGATCCTGTCAGACTCTTCATGAATCATGTATGCCCCTTCAAGGTGAGTTTATCTACGTATAACTCGTGATTCACATCATCCATTTGACTCCTCTCTCTCTCCTTGTTTTCTTGGCATAAACCCTAAGGTTTGAGTTTAATCTGATTATTATGTTCCTCGATTTTTAGGAAATGTAAATGTTGACTCAGGACCCATTCATCTATAATACAGTATCTATTTCCATGGGAGAGGTGGATGGACTCATTTTTCCTTGTTTTCATTCCATCAAGTAAGGATATGCATTTCCTCAATTTGTTTTGCACCATCAAATTTAGACTCTAAAAAATTATATGAGTCCCTAGTACTTAAATGGTTGTGTTGTGTACTATAATTGAATTCATGTGATTCTATGCAATGTTGCAGTGGGTTTTGATCAATGTATAGGGTAAACACATGTATATATATATATAGGTATATATTTATAAACATAAAGGTGTGTGTGTACAATTGTAGACAAATTGTGTATTGGTTGACGTCGTATGTCTAGCTGCTGAATAATTTTTTTATTCTACCCTAATGTAGGGTCCAAAATATCTATCACATTATTTTAAAATTATTTTTATCTTAAAATAATTTGAGAGTACGAGTTTCCTTGATTTTGGAACTACTAAATATTCTTTAAATGATGATTAAAGAAAAACTTTTGGTTGGTGGTAATGGCATATATTGCTTGTTAAAGGTTTTCTGTATTGGATGATGGATATTAAAAATATATTGAGGTTATGCTTTGAATATTAAATTGTTTAACCGAAAACACCCATGGGTATTACATGTAAATGAGACTTAAATAGCGATGGAATTGGACCCCCTTAGGTGTGATTTCTAACCCATGTCACAGAATTTTAGTAACACAAATGTTGATATATTAATTGGAGAATTAAAAGATTGAATAGGGTAGGATGGGTAATTGGGTAATTAATTGAACAATTAATTATCATGTCATGAGATGGAAAAAATGTAACATTTACATAATATTGAGAATATTTAATATTTTGATATGTTCAGAATATAAATTGGAAGTTGGTAATAATTAATGGATGGATTAATTATTACATGATAAGTGTTGAATAGTTAATTAATGGACGAACTTGTTAAAGTGATATGATTTAATTATTTAATTGTTGAATAAAGCAATTTTTATGCATTAAGGTAAGATTCTGAATTTCCTGATTGTTATGACTGTAGGCCAATTGTATTTTTCGATGCATGATTATTTTCCATACCCTATGTTGTCTTGGATAGATTTGTTTAAAAATATGATATATTGTGTGAGATGGTTTCTAAATATCTGGGCCTTTTTCAGCATGTTTTGATATGATTATGACATTCATGTAAATTGTTAAAGTCCTAGAATAATCACTATTTTATTGGACGAGTTTAGAATTGTTATAGAATTTGGATAACTAAATGATGATTTAATTATTTAGTTTTCTTGTTAAGAATAAATAATTCATTACTAACTTTTTAGATGTTGAATGTTTAATTAACTTTTTTCTAATTTGGAGGGAAAATTATGTTGTGAATTAGTTTTTGAATTAATGAAAAGATTAAATAATTAATTAAGGAATGGTTTTGGAGTGTTATATATGGAATTATAAACCAGTGATTAATATTTATGTATGATTGATAAATGGGATATTAGATAGGTACTGATGCTCCAAATACTCATGGGGTACTAGACATGGCCTTCTACACCAAAATTTCTTGCAAATATTCTTTTATGGGACAGTGACTGATGCTCAAAATACCCATGGGTCATGAGACAAGAACTAATGCTCCAAATACTAAGGATGGTGCTAGACATGATGATCCACAACCATTAATTTACATTGGATTATGGTTCCAATTTTTCATACATGAAATGAATTAATGGTTAATGAAAAATGTTGTGAAATAATGATTTGTGAACTGAATATGCGGAAGGGTTTAGATTTATTAATGATTTGTGTGAATCACTATTAGTGGACAAACCCAAGATCGAATCACTATTTTAGTGGATGGGAATGGTCATAGTATATGAATGATTATATTGAATATCTTATGATGTGTTATCCATGAGAAAGCACAATATTGTATATTCTCATTACATTTATTGCTTAAATGGTCATTAGAGACATCTATGGGGAGTGACTTATATGGGGGATGTCAAGGACATGTCGAATCTCAAGACTTTTATGATTTAATGGGGTTTGGATAATTGATAAATGGAAATAACTGTGTATTGATTATTGAGTATGCGTGAAAAATGTATAATGTAGGTTTAGAGACCCTCTAAGGGATGAAGCTGGTACTTGGTTATATAGATACATTGTACCACATTATTTATGCATGTTTTCACAAGGTTTAAATTATTTATTAATGTCTAGATTTGGGGTAGACATCGGTGGTCCTGACCTACTGTGATTTATATCTCACACCCTATTCAGGCCACCTTTGCACTGGGGATCTGAGTGGATTCTATTTTATTGCAGGATTGTGTTGTTTTGATATTCTTGGGAGATAGGATTAGAGGACTGAGCAGATGCTCGGGATTTCAGGGAGATCACCCCCATGTCATTGATTCATTTTGAATTTTTTTTATACTGGAATGTAACGAATGATGATTTTTTCACTAACATCTATTTTTGTATCATTATCATGTAATGGATGCATCTTCTGTATAATGGGCATTGGAAACTCTTATAAAATGAGTATAATTAGTCTTACACTACTTTATATTTTATTATACTGCTTCTTATATTTATTTCCATTGTATATTATTGAAATTTAATATGAAGTTATAGTCTCTCCATTTACTATATGTAGATCCTTGCTGCTAGTTAGCAGCCTCTGGAGTATGGGGAGACGTACTTGAGGTCTTTTGCTAACTGTTCCGGCCTCCGGTTTAGTGGTGAGCTGGGTCGGGACATTACAATGTGGTATCATAGGAGGTTCTTTTCCTATTGTCTTTCTATTTTGTGTTGGTAGATAGGGGACTAGGAAAGTGTCGGTGATTGGATTAATAGTTTTTTTTTCAGATTTATCACCCCATGCATGGGAAATGACTATGTGTCCAGGGAAGGAAATTGATGTTTGTAATATTTGAGGTTACAGATGATATGATTTCACATTGAGTGACTTCTGTATTTTCCACTGCTTATTGATTTTGAGAATTTTGAAAAAAACATGTCTTATCCTGATAGGTAAAGAATGTTTTTATAAATTCATCATCTTAGGCACGTAGATATTAACATGTCATGCATGTAATTTTACATGCAGTTCCATTAGTAGGATGCCTGCTAATTTGTATTGTCTGCCTTGGGTGAAATTTCTTGTTATCATCTTCGTTAGAATGCCTCTATAGATAACATGTTTCAGTGATAAATTTAAAGTGATGGTGTGATTATATTTCATACTTCCATAGTGATTAGAATGTATTTTTTATTATTCCATGCTTCTCTGTAATAGCATGATGTTGTGTTACTGCTTATAACAACTATATAGAGATGTTTTGATGTGTGAATGGGAAGATATATTTAACATGTTAAATGAAAGTAAATTGTTATAAATTGGTTCCCAATCCCAATGATAAGTTGTATGGGAGAATTATAAATTGGTAGATTTCCACATAGGTATTTACAGCTTATATAACCATAGTATGTTTGAAAATGGTTATAAATGTAAAACAGATGAGATATTATTAGAATTAATTGATGATGGGTTCCTTTTTTAAGAACTCTAATTGAATAAATGGGACCCTCCGAGGTTTTCTTTTTCAGTAAAAGGAATTTAAATTCTAAATTGACTGTTTATATTTGGAAAACACTATATGTGAAATGTTTAAAGATTATGTATGTGATAGCAATCCTATATTTCTATAGGGTGTTATTTTGAAAACCAATAGAGATGTTCTGAAAAAGTACATGTTTGTTTGTTGAAATTCATTCAAATATTGATAGGTTGAAATGAATTAATTAAAATGTATAAAAACAAAGAGGGGATTTTGAATATTGAGATTTTGGTTTTTCATGGCCAAGTGAGAGGGTCAACGTTTATGTTTCCTAAGGGGCTAACTCATGGTAGGTAGCACACAAAGAATATTCCTGGATATTAAAGTAATTTTTTTCCATTACTCTGGAAGACTTCTTGGACTCGGGTGTTATGGAACACCAATAGGTTTATTCTATGACTTTTATGATCAATGTTTGATGAGGTGATCATGGTCTGAGTAACATCACACCCTTGCATTAGGTATTCTGAAATAGCATGCTGATGAGTGGCTGGTCATTTATTTTGACATCATGGAAAATCATAAGGTGGATAATTTCACTTCTTTTTCGGTAAACGTGTCCGTAGGATATGTTGAGATTTCAGAATAGAGTTATCCAGTACTAGTTCTAGTGACCTTCTTAATAACCATGGTTTTCACTTAGTGTGGCCTTCTGAATACCATGATCATGTCATTTATATTGACCTCGTCATGGATACACTAAGATAGATTTGATCATACACTACGCTATAGTTTAAATGTTGTTGGATTTGGTGAGTAGTTGTTATCTCGGTAGTACGTAGGATGCATGGTTTTTTTGGGTTACTCTTTTATTCGTGTAAGGGAAAAATTGTTTTTAAAATAGTGTTGTGATTGGTTGACTTGAAAATGTCACTGGAGGTCGGGTAAGGACTTCGATATACATTTAGATTTTATTAGAATAGTTTTAAATGCACATCGACAGTTAAGGGTGTATGTGGGTTTGGGGTCTAGAGCATCTTTTGAGGGATGCATGAAAATCCTGTTTCTATTGGTTAATAATGAGTTGAAATTTTTTTAATGAGGTCCTTGTAATGGCCTCAAATATAAGATTTGTATCAATGTTTAATCTATAATGTGAGTTTTGGATCTGGTTTCAAGGGCTTAGTTGTTAGACTTGTGAAGGTTTAAGGGTGTGTTTGGAACTGGGAATGCAACACGACAGTTCTAACATGATTGAATGATCATGGTGGGTTTTTGTAGTAGTTATCGATGGCTTCTCGAGGACAAGATGTTTTTAAGGTGGGTAGATTGTAAAGTACCATGTTTGTTAACTGGGGTTTTTTGAAATGATCTGAGACATGTGTTGGTCTCCCAACCCATATCCCCAAAAAAATTTAAAGAAAAAGGAATGATAGTGTACACATGAGCTGTAATGAGTTTACAACAACCATAAATTAAAGGAAAAAATGGATATTCTATCCTACACACATCAGTGAGATGCCCCTACCTGATGGAAAGAAATTATCACCCATTGTTGTTCACCATTTCAGTATCCAAAAGAAGGATTTAATGATGAAACCCTCTCCTTGTGTAAATCAAGGCCGAAGTCATCAGCCACCATGTGCCCTTGGTGATGAAACTTGACTTCCAAGATTTTAATCGGTGTGAAGATAGAAACAATCCTCCTATTTAAAACCTAATCACCAAAATCCAATCTCATCTATATAAAACTTATAAAATAAATCATGCACACCACCATGATGTGTAACAATCTCCAGCCATCACAAAACATGGTTTTCAACAAGTAGAGCAGCCATAAATAATGAAAAACCAAGAGAAAACAGGGAGTAAACCAATCATAACAGAGCAGAGAATCTGATAAAACCCATCATTGATAAAAAGAAATGATTTCCAACATAATCCTATGAGGTAAAATCTCATCCAGACAGAATATGGGTAGAACAAGGAAGCAACTAACAAGATACAGAATAGTCAATTAGAGAATCTCAGAGAAGACCCAAAAAACCCAGAAAGACCAACATAAACTACAGAAAATAACAATATATATAGATGTATAGAGTTGTAACAATTGATCAGAACATGAACAACAGAAAATAAGATCAAGGATTGTGCATGGACATCTTCATTTTTTTGGTTGAATATATATCGCTTAAACCTAAGGTATTGCTCTGCAGTAATTTCTCCATCCTGAAGTTTTTGATAAGAAGTATCCTTTTCTAATTCCGTGTAGGTATCCCAGTATTGAGGTTCTTCTTCAAAACATTACTGCATTGTCTCATTCTTTGTTTCTTCAACCAAAGGACTTTCTTGAACAGGTACGGTCACTTCTTTCTGAGCATCATCAAGTAATTGTGTCACAATTTTTCTTTCAAGCTGAGAGTAATCCTTACATTATCTTGCTTTCCTAGGATTTTGAGTGATAAATCCATCAGCATCCAGAATATAATTTTTACCCATCTTGGCCATTGATCTCAAATAGGACTCTTCAATTTGTCTAGGTTAGTCAGCCTCCCCAATTGAGGAACTGGAGTTTGAATTATCCTCATGATATTTATCTCCTTCCTCTTGTGACACTATATTATTTCTTTTCTCTTCACTAATAGAGGTTAGAGCGGCTTCCATATCATTTGAATGAGGGAGCTCATGATCAGTGGTAGAGTCCTTCTTAGAGGGATGATTGTTAGTCATGGCATTAAATATAGAATTCACATAATCAGACCTTTGATTATGATTTCCATGTTTTTCCATCATCAAATCCTGATTTTATATTATGGTTGAAGGGAGCATAGTAGACTTCTCAACAGTGACAATTTTCCCTTTATTTGCCTCTGCCATATGACAATCCATAGGAGCATCTGATGGACCAGCCTCAGTGTAAGCCTCAATCTTTATGTACTCTCGTTTTCTATTTTAAACCCAAATCACTTTTCTGGAAACCAAAGTTGAAGATTTGTAGCAACAATATTTCAAAGGATGTCCATGTTTCAAACAAGAAGTACAGTAATCTTGTATGTTTTCATAAACCACCTCTTGAAAGTAACCATAAGAGCCATTTTGAATCCAAATTTGGTTAGGCAGCTCATGGTAGTCATCATCTTCTACACATATTCTAGACACTAATGGTCTTGAGCACTTTTCTATAGCCAAGTCAATTTTCAGGGGCTTTCCAATGAGCGGTGTGATCAAGAAAAGAGCTGGCTACTTATACAAATGCAGTGGAAGACTAGGGAAGCCAATATATATGGGGACTATAGGATATTCAGTAAAGGGGTCAAATTTAGGGGTCTATTAGAGTACTCTCATCGCACAACCCCCAAAGTACCAAGTGCGTTTAGCCTAAATCCTATAATAGTCATCATGCGATGCAAAATTGAAGATGACATTCGAAGCATTAAGGAAGAAAACATGGAAATCCAAAAAACCAATAACCTCCCTGGAGGTTCTTATGAAATTCAAAGAAGGAAGATGCTTCACAAATTTTCCATCAAGAACATAGTGAAAATCAGATGCTAAGATGAAAACCTCATCAGTGGTGAAGGAAATCACTGGTTACACATGGTGACAGAAAATTTTAGGTTTTATGCAAGAATATGTGGCAAAAGCTCCTTTGAAGGGCCTGGTGTCTTCATTGTTTCTCCCTGCAACTACATTAGCAAAGGATCTGGCATTCAGATTTCATGTAGTTGTGCTAGGGTTCTGCACTCCCTAACTAGGTTTCGGGTTACTTGGTGCTCCCAACAACATGGTTAAAATACAAAGGTTTTCGAAAAAAAATTCTTTTATCAAAGGGTCGGTTTTTAAACTGAGCTTTGGAACATTATTTTGAGTGTTGGAACACCTAAAGGTGTCATTTTAGACATTCATAAATACGAGATTATTTTTTTGGTGTTCCAATGAGTCTAGAGATCCCCAAATTCATAAATTTTAACTTTAATGGATCTACACAGGCGGCGCATAGTTGCACTGTAACCCTTGCAGTTTGCACATTTTAATATTTTGTTAATTTAATTAAATAATAATAAATTGGTATTTTTGAGATTAAATAGAGAAATGTTCTAATAATAATAATTTTATTACTATTATGGTGTTATAAATTATTTTTTTCTTTGATATTTTAATTTCTAGTTAAAGTAGGGTAACATTTATGAGAATTTAATGTGGCTTTTGAGCTTCTTAGAGAATCATTTAATTAAATTAGGGGTTTCATATTTAATGAAGCATTATAATTAAATAGAGGTTTTTGGTTTATCAATTTTTTAAAAATAGTTATAATGAGATTATAATGTTTTTAGTTTTATGAAGGTAATAATTAATTTTATTATGGAAATTGAATTAGGGATTATGGGTTGGAGTTTTTATTATATTAATGATATTGAAATAAATTGGGGGTTTGGGTTTAAAATAAATTAAAGTTTGAATAATAATAATATCAATGTTATTATTATTATTTTCATTATATAGTTAAATAAAATTTAAATAAATTTAACAAAATGATGAATAGGGAGTTTAATAATAAATTATGAAACGTTTATTAAGAGAATAGTAAAGGAAGACGCATTTTTGATTATATGGGGAGTTTTTCACTATTTAGAAAAGTGTTTAATGGGTATAATAAAAATAAAAAAATAAGTATTATTATTTTAGTTATTACATCTATATAATAATATTAATTTTAGTGGAAAAAATTAAAAGGGGAGGCGTGACTTGTAGGTTAGGCGCACAACCCCCAAATTTTCTTTCTCCATAGGCGATGCACCAGGTGTGTATTACCTTCATGCCTCACCTGCTTCGAATCCTTCCCTATGACACAACATCCAGCAGTGCATGGCCCCTTCTCCGAAGGGTTAAATCCTCATTTAAACCCCCTCATAGCAGCACACGACACTCCTGGGCAATACATGTAGCGTGCCACCCCTCTTTTGGACTCCAGTTTGCGCGCGACAGTTCCTCTCAGACTCTTTAAGAATCTTGTCTTCCTCGTCAAGGTGAATCTATCTGTGTATAACTCGTTATTCGCATTAGCCATTTGACTCCACTATCTCACCTTTATTTCTCAGTCAAAAACCTATGGTTCGGTTATAATCTGATTGTTTTGTTCCTCTATTTTTAGGATATGCGAATGTTGACTGGGGACCCATTGGTTTATATTCCAACACCTCCCTCCAAGGGTGAGGTGGATGGACTCATTTCTCCTTGTCTCCATTTCATTGGGTAAGGGTATTCTTTTTATTGTTTCTTTTGAACCATGTAATTTAGAGTCTGAAAAATTATATGGATCCCTAGTATAGTATTTGAGGTTTGTTGAGTCTTGTCGTTGCATTTTTTTGATTCTATGTTATGTTGTAGTGGGTATTGATCAATGTAGAGGGAGTACACATGTATATATATATAATTGTATATTTATATACATAATGGTTTTTGTTTGAAGTAGCAGACCATTTACAGATTGGTTGATGTCGTATGTCATGCTTTTGAATATTATTTTTCTTCCACCATTAGGTATGGTACCAAATCTCTATCACATTATTTTAGAATTTTTTTCATCATAAAATAATTTAAGAGTATTAGTTTCCTTGATTTTGTAACTGCTAAATATTCTTTAAATGATGAGTAAAGATAAACTGTTGGTTGGTGGTAATGTCATATCATGCTTGATTAATGTTGGGTGTGTTGGATGCTGGCCATTGAAAATATGTTGATATAATGCTCTGAATATTTAATGGTTAAATAGGAAGCACCCATGGATCTTCCTTATAAATGTAACTTAAATATAGACGGACTTGGACACCCTTAGGTGTGCCTTTTAACCCATGTCACAGAATTTTAATAATGCAAACGATGATATATCAGTTGTAGAAATAAATGATTTGATAGGGTAGAATGAGTAAGAGGGTAATTAATTGAATAATTCAATATCATGTAATGAGTTTAAGAAATTGTTTCATCTACATAATATTGAGAATATTTAATATATCGACATGTTTATAATATAAATTAGAAATTGGTAATAATTAACAGATAAATTTTTTTTTGCATGATATTAACTGAATGGTTAGTTAATTGATGAACTGGTTAAACAGAAATTATTTAATTAATTAATTATTGAATTAATTAATTTTCATTCATTATGTTATGATTGCAAATAGATTGATTGTTATGACTATTGGCCAACAATATTTTTGGTTGTTTGATTATTTTTCATTCCATAAGTTTTCTTGGATGGAGTTGTTTAAAAATAAGATATGTTGTGTGAGATGGTTGCTAAATATCTGGGCCTTTTTTATCATGGTTTAAGATGATAATTATGTGCATGTAAATTTTTAATGTCATATATGAATCACTTTTTGAGTGTACGGGTTCATACATGTTTAATAATTTTGACAATTAAATGTTGAGTGAGTAATTTAGTAGCCTTGCTAAGAATAATTAATTTTTAATTAATTATCGACATTTGATATTTTGAATGGTAAATAAATTGTAGACTTCATTGAAGGGGAAATTATGTGGTTAATTTGTTGTTGAATTAATTAATAGATTTATGAATTAATTAATTAATGGTTTTGGGGTGTTATACATGGAATTCTGGAATAATAATTAATATGTATGTATGATTGATAAAAGATTTCTGAGATTGGTACTGATGCTCCAAATACTCACGGGGTGTCATACATGGTGTTCTATACGCATCTTGCATGAAAATATTCTTCTACGGGAGAAGTATTAATGCTCTAAATACCCATGGGTACTCATGAGGTTGTTATACATGACTATCTACACCCATTAATTGACATTGGACTATGGGTCCAATTGGTCATACCTGAAATGAATTAGTGGTTGATAAAAATTATTGTGACATAATTATTTGTGAAATGAGTATGAGGAAGGGTTTAGACATAATAATGATTTCGGTGAATCATTGTTAATGGAAATACCTAGGATTGAATAACTATTTAAGTGGATGGGCTTAGACCTAGTATATGAATTATTATATTGAATATCTTATGAAGAATTATACAATCCATAGCACAAGCTTGGATTTGTACATTAGATTTATTACTTAAATGGCCTTTAGAGACATCTGTGGTGATTGACATATATAAGGAATGTCGGGCTTATGCCAAATCTTGAAACATTATAATTTAATGTGGTTTCAATAATTGATAAATGAAAATTATTGCGTAATAATTGATGAGTATGCAAGAAAATGTATAATGCAAGGTTCATACACCAGATGGGGGCTGAAGCAGACACTTGGTTATATAGCTACATTGTACTGCATAATTTTTTTATAATTTTTTTCACATGGATTAAACTATTTTATTACTGTATAGATTTGGGGTAGATACTAGTGGTCCTGAACAACTGAGGTTTATATCTCACACCCTACATGGGCCACCATTGCATTAGTTACCCGAGTAGATTCTATTTGGTTATAGGATTGTTTTGTTTTCATATACTTGATAGATTGGAGCATAGGATTTTGCGGAAGCTCGGGATGATCGAGGAAACCGTCCTGGGGTCTTTGAGTCATTTTTTATTTTCATACTGAATTTAAATTTAATGTATTTTTCTTTTCTCACTACATTCCTTTTTTGTATCATTATCTTTACATGAAAACATCTGCTGTATAATTGGCATTCGCCACTTTTACAAAATGAGTATTATTTTGCTTCCACTACTTTATCATTTATAAGACTACTTCTACTATTTATTTCCATTTTCTATTGTTGAACTTTGATATAATGGAATAGTCTCTCCACTAAATATCCATAGACCCTCTCTGTTAGTCGGAAGCCTCTGGCATAAAGGGAGATGCGATTTAGGTCATGTGGTGACCGATCCAGCAACCAGTTTAGCGGGGAGTCGGGTCGTGATATTACATCTCTTGATCTTCTATCTTGTATCAAGTGAATATTTTATCTAATAAATTATTTTTATGTGTGAAATTATGAGAATGGTTTTAATAGTTGTTATCAAATGGATGTTTAGTAATTTTGTGCATTATGATTAGAAAACTGTAGTGAATGCCATCAGGATAATAATAAGAATAAAAAAACATCCCAAAATCTTGGTCTGTATTGAGTAAGTGGTATATCAAGACAATACATCCATTTCTGGATATGACAAGGTAGATGCTGCTCTGGAACAGATGTATCATAGGGTTAAAACAAGAAAACACTACATTAAGCTAGTCTAGAACGAAACCGGTGCACAAAAATGAGCCTTGTTTCACTCTTGGTTACGACACTCTTGGGGTATATGCTTTTTTAAATTCACATAATTAGTATGAAACATTAATAAGGGCACAAGAGAAATTCCCCTAAGAATATATGATTTCAATTAGATCATAGATAACAAAGATTTAATCTTGAAATTCACAGGTTAAAGAAATAAAATTAATTTAAAAGTCATCTATTTTTTTCATTGGATTACCCTTTATGTTTTAACCCTAAATTTCCTTTTTATTCTAGCTAATTTCAAGTAATTGGAGAACTCATGCTAACAACCGATGTGAAGATCAATGTAATGACTGTACTAATGATATTTTCAATCTGATATGAGTGGGAATCATGAAATTTGTCATTATACTCTCCCAATGAAATCATGTTTTGAATATAAATGTGGGTCTACAGTAACATTAACCCCCCCATGAAAGAAAAAGTCACAATCTAGAGCATCCAAAGACCAAGTCCTCCCACTTTGAATGGATCGTTGGATCCCTCAATCTCTAAACAGTGGATTAACTTTATTGAGAATATCTTCTGCATACTTAAATGTTATGAACAAGAGAAGTAAATTTTGGCTTCTTATCATATGGAGGGTGAAGCTGATCAATGGAAGACATTGATCAAAAATACGAATCTTGGGGAAGGTATTGATCTATTGTAATGGAATGATATCCGAAAAAATGCTTCTTCACATATATTTTCTACACACTCTTTGACATAATATGGAATGGGCCTTCCTTTCCCTCAAGAAAAATATGAAAAATCCAGTAGAGAGTACGAGGAGAACATCACAGGGCTTGGAAGATATGTCTCTAGCTTTTTTGTCACCCACAAATTCATGGTTGACTACTTCATTGGTGGGATAAAACCTAGCCTACATGAGGCCCTAACGATCGATGACTTTGAGATTTATGAAAAAAATTTCTAATGTTCCCACAATGTTAAAATGGGGATATGATAATCTCAAGGGTATCATGGGGATAAGAAGCATAATGTGGATTTCAATTTTAGCGGTGTGGTGGATAAATCCAATAGAGATTTGAAAATCTATCACCCCACTTTCCAAAGGTGCGGAAAGAAGCACCCTGAAAATTATATGAAGGGGAAGAGAAAATGATTTAGTTGTTGAAGACAAGGTCACCTGACCATTAATTTCTTACACGAAAAACATGTGGCTCTGAAAGAGGAGTGGAACACTCTATTCAACCTTCAACGTGTTGTTCATTTCATCAACTGCAAAGAATCGGGGCTCATTTATGTCCAGTTCTCTAATAAAAGTGTTTTTACATGCAACCAACAACTTCCATGGAAGCAAGGGAGATCTTTTTCCATCACTACTACCGATGTGAACCCTAGAAATAAAGTGGTGACAAGTACACAAGTTATTCATTCAATAACAGCGAACATACTTTTTGATTCTGGTTCTACACATTATTTTATATCTCTAATGTTTTGTAGAACTATTCCCAACAACACTACATGTTTTGGATGTAATGATGACTGTGAAAATTAAAAATGGGGAAATCATTGTATCTCATGAATATAACTCATCCCCTATCCTAATTTGTGGACTGAACTTACCGGAAAACAACTTCATACTCCCTTTGGAGGATTTTGATGCAATTATGAGCATGGATTAGATATCCTTATATAGATCCAACATAAATTACAGTGAGAGGAAAATTACTCTCCATATGTAAAACAAACCCCGATTATGTACACGTGCAAGGAGGAGGATTAATCTTCTTATCTTCACAATCTCAATCCTGTATAATACTACCATATTAGCACACATATCATTCTCAGATGATTTATTCTAAGGAAGAAACCATACATGAAGACATGCCTATTATGAGGGGATTTGCTAAATAGTTTCCCGAGGAATTTCATAGTCTTCCTCAAAGATGCGATGTTGAATTCTCAATTGATCTTATACATGGGTCGTTCCTAATATCCAGGACTCCATATAGAATTGTTGATGGGGAGAATGTGGATCTGAATAATCAATGACAAGAGATCCTCGATAATGGGTTTATACGCCCAAGAGATTCACCATGGGTTACACCATTCCACTTCATTAAGAATAATGATGGGTAAATTTGTCTATGCATTGATTATAATCTTCTCAAAAAAACATGATAATTAACAAGTATCATATGACCTGAATTGATGACTTTTTCTATCAGCTATGTGGAGCACAATACTTTTCTTAAGTTGATCTGTAGTTGGGATATTTCCAAGTAAGGGTGAAGAAAGAAGATATCCCCAAGACCACTTTTGTACAAGATATGGTTACTATGAATTCATAGTAATTCCTTTCAGACTCCCTAATTATCCACCAATAATTATGGACAAAATGAATAATGTTAATATATATTACCTTGAAAAAAATTTGGTAGTCCTTATAGATGACACTCTAATATACTCCAAAACCATGGAGGAGTATGAGGAGAATATAAGCACTATACTAGAGAACATTCCAAAGGATAATCTCAATGAAAGGTATAGCAAGTGTGATTTCTTGTTAAAGGATGTATCATTCTTGGGTCATATCTTCAAAAGTAATGGTATGTCTATAGATACCTCCAAGACAACATAAATTGAGGGGTGCATAAGACCAACATCGGTAACAGATATTTATTTCATCATGGGGTTAGTTCGATATTATCGCCAATTTGTGAAACATTTCTCATGATTTTAAAACCCTCTTACCATGATAACTCAAAATGGAGTAATTTTTTCTTGGAGTGATGAATGCGAATATAGCTTTAAGGAGTTGAAAAGGAGGTTTATCACTGTGCATGTTCCCACATAATTAACAAGTGGAGAACATTTTTTGGTATTTAGTGGTGCTTCGATGAAGGGTATGGGGAGTTTTTTGATGAAGAATAACAAATTAATTTCCTATCCTTAATGGAAATTTGAATGTTCATGAGTAAAACTATATGACACATGATCTAGAGTTCATTGTGGTAATCTTCAATTTGAAAATTATTCGATACTACATATTTAGGGAGAATATTTAAATATATACGGACCACAAAAGCATCAAGTATATATTTACACAATGAGAGTTGAATATGTTCCAATGAATATTGTTAGAGATGATCATAGACTATGACTGCTCAATCCATTACAACCCTAGGAAGGCGAACAAGGAGGCGGATGCTGTAAGTGGAATGGACCCAGTGATTCTATCATTGATGAGAATTGATAAGGATCCATACTTCGGAAATTTGATGAATATTGACAAAGGTAATCCTAAATATGGGAACATCATCAATCCTTTCACAAATTCTTTCTCAACAATTACTTTTAAAACTGTTAAAGGAGGCACAAATGGATGATGTGGGAATTCAGAAGAACATGGAAACAATAAAAAAGGGAAATCCTTAGAGATCAATGTTAATTAAGAAGGTATATTATGATTTGGTTCAATAAAATGTGTTCCATCAAATCATGAGTTAGAGAAAGACCTTTTGGATAATTCACATAGTTAAAATTTCTCCATCCACCCATGAATCACAAAGATGATTTGAGATCTCCAAGAGCATTATTGGTGGGATAAAATGAATAAAGAGATCATTGTGTATACATAAAAGTATCTGGAATGTCAGGAAGTGAAGGCTGAGAGGATTATGTATAAGAGGATGATGAAACCATTACCCATACCCACATCAAAATGAGTTAAAATCACCATTTCCTTTTTCATCAGACTTCCGAAGACATATAAAAGAAACAATGTTATCTGGGTCCTTGTAGATCATCATATAAACAATGCACAGTTTATTATAATTCCGGAGGATTTCTCATGAGATTAATTGGCACAAATACATGTCAGATAATTTGTAAGGTTTCATGGAGTACCAATATCAATTGTATCCAATCAAGATACAAGTCTCACAACTATGTTCTGGAAGAGTATCCAACATGCTCTGAACACTTAGTTGAACATCATTACGGCTTGTCATCCTCAATCTGATGGACAATCTAAGCGGACTATCCAGACACTTGAGGACATGTTGCGATCATTCCCAATGGACTTCAATGGAGAATGGAATCAAGATATTTCTTTAGTTGAGTTATCTTATAACAACAGTTTCCACTCAAGCTTCCAAATGGATCTTTATGAAGCCCCTTATGGGATGTGGTGTAGAACACCGTCTTGTGGGGATGAATTTGGGGAGAAAAAACTCCTCGGTTTAGAAATGGTCAAAGAAATGATGGAGAAGGTTAAGACCACACAGTATCACATTAAAGCTTCTTAGAGATGAAAAAAAATCTATGCTGATAATCGTCAATGTCAGACACATGAAATTCGTCCACATATCACCATGGAAGAGATTTATGATATTTGGGAAGAAGGAAATTTTAGTCCAAGGTACATCACCCCTTTTGAGATCCTTGATCTCGTCGGAGTAGTGACCTATGGACTGGGAACTCCTACAGAACCTATCTCAAGTACATGATGTATTCCGTGTGTCTCTCTTGAGGAAGTACATACCTAACCCATCGCATGTACTCAATCCAGAGGAGGTACCAATGTAGAATGACCTCTCATATGAAGAGAATCTGGTGATGATCTTATATCATAGGGAAATAGTTCAACAAAATAAGACAATACCCCTCATCAAGGTGTGGTAACAAAAACCACTAGATTAAAGTAGCAATGTGGGAATCAGTGGAAGTAATGAAACAGACTTACCCTGGTCTATTTTAGTGTGGCAAAAGAAAATTTTCATGGAGAAGTTTATTAAGGGGGAATATTGTAACGAAGCAGACATTTTTTAATGAAAATTTCTCTGGATAAATTTAAATGTATTATTATGTAAAATGGTTATCTAAAACATATTAACATGCTTGTTTTTTTTCTTTTTGTATTTAAAAATAATTTTATAAATTGTTATTGTTGCTAATATAATCATTAAACAGTGATCACATTTTAGTATAAATATAAGGCTTTAACAAATACAATTTACTCAGACAAAGGAAGTGATGGCCTCATCTAGTAAAATTGTTGCACACAAAGACCATTATTTAAACCTTGGAAATGTGGTAGCGTCACTGGTCTTATCTCATGGCCAATCCAAATCCATGCTTCAACACATTAAGCTCGAACAGAACTGCCTATGGTAGAAGTGAAAGATGATAGAGATTACCACCCGGACGATGTTATCTGAGCCACCCCATGAGTTTGTGACCATCACACACCTTACTCATCGGTCTTATACACGTGCTATAAGGGGTTACGTAACAAGATCATAGCACTATGATTATGTTCATTATTTTTTATAAAATAATGAATACACATTCATTTTATAATTCTTACCCTTTAATTTTTTAAATCACATATAGATTTTTTTTAATATTCAATTAAGAAATCAATATTGATTAATTAATTACTTGTTCAATTAAATAATATTTTAATAAAATATTTTTATTAAATATAAATTATCATATAATTTTAATGAATACAATTTTAATTTTCATTATCTTTTGAATACATTATTTGTCAAACCCCTGAAATTTTGATAAAACTAAATTTTTTTAGAAACAATTCACATGTTTAGAAGATCATTTAGATAATATGAATATTATTTTTAGAATTAGGATGTCTAAATTATCTAATGGTGAATTTTTCATTACATTATGAGGATGTTGAATTTTTGGGTAAAAATTAAATACAGTTTTAAAATATAATGTGTTTTATGACAACATGATGACCCAATAGTAGTGTAATAAAATATTATAAATTATTTTTTCGGACAACATATGTTTTAAAATTAAAATAATATTATTTTATATTAGTTTGATTAATTTTACAGTGCCTTAGTGGACCCTCCAAGACTTAAAAACATTTTATCTTTTAAAATTGATTTCCCTGGGAGAGTGACTCACCTCTAGATAAGAAATACTAATATTTTATGAATTTTGGCCATTGGAATTGTAAAATAATGTTTTCCACTACCCTTTGATAAATAATATGAGCAAAATAGTGGGATGGTTTGTTGTTTTGATTAGTTTAATGTGTGGTGCCCAAAACCTAAATAATAAATAATTCACTCTCTTTTCCTATATAAACACACCGAATTTCAAACTTTCTCTTCACATAAAGACTTTGGAGCTTGTCCAACCTCTTACCCCATTCTCTAGAGTCCTCCTAAGGCTCCCTATTCTCTGAAGAATCCTTTATCAATCCTCTCACACATCTTTGGGATCACACATCCATGTAATGGATTTCATTATTTCTCATTTTTTTCACAATTTCATTATTTTGTTATAACATTTTCTATTAAAAAATTGGGGTATGATTTCACACCTCCCACATACTTCCCTCTTTATTTTGTTAATTATGAGAGACCCATTTCTCTCTCATTAATTCCTCCCACGTGCACCTGTTACCATTCCAAAACTGCGTAAGGGATTTCTCTCTCCTTGTTTACATTCATGAAATTCATTTGAATTATAAATATATATTCCATTACATATGTTGTTAAATATATCAATATGACCTAGATAATGTCAATTTCATGTAAATATGTTGAGAAACCCCTTTCTCTTTCATCAACCATTTTTATGAATTCTTATGTCAGGTCATTATGTGGTTGAAATTACACTACGATTTCCCATGAAAAAGTCCTTATGTAGTGAATACCATGTCCATTTTCTATCAAAGGAATTCGGCTCTATAAAATTTACTTATTTATTATTGATGTTCATGTATTAGTACTACATTCCTTTAATGTGTAATAATTGATGATGTTTAATGAATCGTTGTTATATGATTCATGTGGCACACATATGGAAGAAATGAAATGATTAAGAAGGGTGTGCCCTGATAGAGCTCCAATGAATTGGGTAAATATTAGAATCATGTTATGCCAAGTGCAAGGATGGTTTACTGATGATAATTCATGTTAAATGATGTTTTAGTCATTCGCTATGTGCAATGTTCCTTGGCTCATGCTAATACCATGTTTTGTGTTGTTTCCATATTTTGCATGTCATGATTGTCATTCTATATCATGCCTCAATGTTCATTATTTTCTTCTGCTCCATTAATATGCCTATTTTCTAATAGGTACTATATTCTTCATGTTATTACTTTTTTACTCCCTTACTGGGCTTTATAGCTCACCATTTTCTTATGGTTGTGCTCGGGTTATCCCATGCAATTTTAAGTACGAAAGAATGTTGTGGTCGTGTAAAAAAGGTTTTCAATAATGATGTTTTGTTTTATGTTCTATATAGTTATGTAATGTTACTAATCCCTAGAGACACTAGTCCTATTGATCATATATCTTGTATCAGGTAACAATTTTATGTAATAAGTTAGTTTAATTGTGAAATAATGAGAAGGGTTGTTATTAAAAGAACCTACATAATATAACTAAGGTAGTTTCAATGTGTAATTTTATGCGATGGATGTGCATAAAGGCTCAAACAGAAGTGAATAAATGAGGGAGGAGGTTCCCTTTTATAATTGAGGTGAGGGACACCTTTAGAATCACAAAAATTATTAATTTACTAAAAAAAATTAAATCCCATCCCAAAACCTTTAGAATGCCTTAATTGTTTATAGTATTTTAGATAAGGTTGTAGTATAATAAACCAATGAATTCTATCCATGTGTTTCTTTATATTTAATCCATATCCATTTGATTAACATGTATTTATTCTATTTAATTTTTAACTATATTAACAAATATATTAATATTAAAAGTGGGAAATATGCACTTATTTGACTTAAATTAGAGAATAAATAAATAATGTAGAATATTTTACACAATAACCTATATATTTGTTTATTATTAAAATAATTATAGTTTTTTACGAATTTAATAATACACTATTTTTAAAAAATATCAATAATGTCAATTTTGACACAATTCATTTCATGGAATCTAACAATATGAAGATAAGATGTTAACATAAAAAAAATTATTTTTTTATATACCTCAGGGGTCAAGGTCATCTATAAATTTTTTTGGATATATTAATACACATTAATTATAATTATTTCAATATTTTGAAACACATTAATTTTATATTTCCATTAATAATATATTTACAAAATAAGTTTTCTGTAATTATTAAATATACATATTTTTTTGGTAAAAATTAAAAAACACTATGACGAAGGTAAATACTCTATATTTCATATCAAACCATAGATTAAAATATATATCTATGAAAATCCTGCAATAAAAAATTTATATTTTTTAAAAAATTAATGTAACAACTTTAACATTAATTTAAATAAAACATTATATGCGTCATAATTCATTCTATATGGATAAAAATACATAAATATATAAATACATCCAATTTAATGGTTTTAATGGAATAATTCATTTGTTGGATTATAATTATATTATTTTGTGTTGGAATTAATTTCTATAATGCATGTGTTTTCCATAGATAATACATTGAACTCCATAACAATTCATCACTCTATGAACCTTTTCCCCATAGATAAAACATCTTCCCCTTTATTTGAGGTATTCCTAAAGGTTCTTCTTCCATTATTCTTAAAATGTAATAATATTTATATACATTCCTCTATGATTCTTAAAATTATTTAATTTATAAAAATTCATCTTCCTCTAATGTGATGTGTATGGAGTTCCAACAAGGTTCGCATTGATAATAATATATCGTGATAGCTGATTAGGCATAATCACAATAACTTTATCTCCAATCATTATCCAATTTCATTCCTCATAATCACCAGATTTCCCATAAAACTAAATTTTAACCCAATTTCTTATGGTTTCCTCTATTAACTAAAACTATAAATCCTAGAGTTAAAAACACTTCTCATAGAAGAAAACAACATAATCAATGGAAATTATTTTCAATATATAACAAATTAGTTTTAACTAAAGGTTATCCACGATCGTTACCAAAAATATTGAATTGTATAATATAATTAGACTTAACCATAATACATCCTAAGACATATCCTATGAAATATCCCAATGGATCTCAATAAGATGTATAATTCTAGTTTCCAAAGTTTAACTAAACCTTCACTTTTATATGTACTCTAATGAAAGAAGTTTGACAAACATGATCAATATATTTTTCTCTAGAATACTAAAAACATTAAATGATCTAACTACTAAAGAACATATTAGTTTGGATCCTTTGGAAACATAGAACATAGTCTTATAGTATATTGAATTATCATCAATGTTTCCCACATTGATCAACCCAATTTTTACTCTATCCTAAAATTATTCGTTATAATATGGGGAAAAGAAAACATAAGAAATTGTGAGCTCAAATGCTCAGAAAGAGTAAAAAAGGGTTACATGTGAATATAATAATTAACATGAAGGGTATGATAATTTGATCATAACAATAGAATACAGTTCATTTTATATCAATGTTAAACTTTAATCATATGAAAATTAAATAACATTATCCATAAGATCAGAAAATTTACATAACGTGTGAAATTGTGGCATACCAATCAACTTGTAAATTTATTATCATGTCTGAATAAAAAAACATCACTCATTGAAGAAATGAAATCTGGACCGTGCATAAACATATGGAAATGGAAACATGGTTCACTCATAAAATTATGGACAAGAAAACCATGTCTGCACATTGAGGTCATGAAATCATGGTCACGCATTACATGTATACCTCATGATTTATCCATACTTACCAATTGAATTTGAGTGATATAAATGACCATCCAATATCATAATGAAAACATAAATACATGTTTCACAAAAATAGAAATTATTCATCATATTAGAATCCATGAAATAATATTGGTTTCTTAGACATCATTCCATCATAATATAATCCATACAAAATTAATGGATTTCATAAATATATTTCAATCATAAAACTTAATCAATCATATTAATAATAGTGATAATATAATTAAATTATAAATTTTTATAATAATTTCATCATTTATATAATATAATTTTTATATTACACATGAAATATATTCTTGAGGAAAATATATTTTCTTCTTCAAAAACAGTTTCTTTTCACAAAACTCTATGAATTTTTAAAAGAAAATAATTTCTTTGAAGATAATGAGGTAAAAATTTAAGGTAAAATTCATGGAATTAAGGTGTAATGAAATCATAAAAATACCTTCTTTCCATATAAGTTAAAAATCATTTTCTCATACTTTTACTAGAAATGTCCAAAAATACCTCAGATTGAAAACAACACCAAATTACATTCATACAATTTAACAAAAATAGAGAAAATGGTATCATTTATTTAAAAATATTTTAGATAATTATAAATAATAATTTGTAAATATAATTATAAAATAATATCTAGGATGATTAATATATAAGAATATATCCTTATGTATAAAAAAACTCAGATAATAATGAGATTGTTAAATTATCACTTACCTTAGGTCTGAGTTCCCTCATCTATATTAGAAAATCTAGATTAATGGATTAAAAAAATTTATTAACTTATTCCAGAACCATATTTAAATTTATGATATCATATTTTTTCTTACTAACTCTCATTCAGTAATATTTTATTATTACATTTCTTTGGTGTTAAATGCTTCAATTTCTTATGCATGTTTTCTTGAATAAGTTCTCATTATTATTAATACGCTACAGTTATATCATTTACATAATAAATGTAATGTAAATTATGAATATAAATCATATATAATCATTATATACATTAATATAATTTATTATTTGGTGGAGATTTATAGATTCAATCACATCACATCGTGTAGATGGTAGGTCATACGAACGAACGAGCGATGATATCATTCCCATGATAGAGGAATGGTATGGAAGTAAGAGGAATATATATTGTTATATAATTAAAATCATGTTATAATAATAATAATATATAGTTATTATCTCCATCATTATACCAATCCATGTAAGTTGGTGGTGAAAAATACATTACACCATGGGGTGAAGACAGTAAGTCGTACGTACACACGTATGGTGATTTCCTTTTTTGTAAGACGTGTAGAGGGTGGAATATGGTTGTTATTTAATCATAATAACAAATAAAAATATATTTTATATTTTTGTAATTACTTTGAAATGGATACAACTCAAGAAGGGGAATTAGAGGAAGAAATAATATTGAAACAATCAGTAGAATAGAATACCTCTTCTTCGACAAGATTCCCTTTGATCTTTTTTTAATGGAAGTAGAGTTAAACTTTTGAGAAGACCAGAACCTAAATAACATAACTAATAGAATTTTTAATGGAAATGGTTATGTTATGGATGAGTTGTAAGGCTCATTTTGATGTGAATGAATAAGGAATGATGTGCCCTTTGATAATTATGTGGAGGGGCGCCTTTGGAATCTTCAAACTTATTAATTTACAAACAAAATAAAAACCCATCCAAAAACCGAATAAAATGGCATAGTTTTTAATATTATATTATATAAACTTTTATTCTCATCCAATAATAAAATTTATAAAGGTTATTATGTCAATCTAAACCATATCCTTTAAATTAACTCTTTGTTATTCAATTCAAATTTTATTTAAGATAACAAGTATTTAAATTTAAAAATGGTTCAATATTCTCTTATTTGATGTAAATTAGATGATAAAAGACTAATCCATAACATTTATCACTATATATAATAATTATATTTTTAAAAAAAATTGGAAATGATTTGTAAATAATTTAATAATACCTTATTTTCATAAAATAACAACTGTGTCAATTTCCACACTATTCAATTCATGAATTTTAAAAAATTGAAAGAAAATATGTTAAACTAGAATTTTTTTTATATCCTAATGATGTTAATATCATATATAAAATTACATGAACATACGAATCTTCAAAAATCATAATTATTTTAATATTTTAATAACGTTAATTTGATATTTCTATTAATAAACCAATTACTACATCAGTTTTGTGTAATTTTTTAATACACTTATTTTTGGAAAAAAATTAAAAATAAAATAATATGATGAATATAAATCCTTTGTATTTCATATGAAAACTCATATTTGGATACATATCTTCAAAAGTCCTATATTAAAAATGATAAATTTATTAAAACCTAAATGAGACAACTTTAACATCACTTTAAATAAATGATTATAAGTTTCGTAATTTTTTCATACGGATCCAAACGGTCAATAACTATACCCATATATTATTACGGTGGATATATACAAGGAAACTAACATTTTTTCATGTTTTTTTGTATTTTAATATTCATTATACTTTTAATAAAAAATGATTAATTGAATTTTCATCAATTAAATAATTTTTTCAACATCAATGTAGATGTATTTAAAGTACTTATATATTTCTTAAATAATAAAAATAAATTACCATGATAAAGAAAAACATTTTAGATTTAACATGACTACTTATAGTATATTTATCTTAGGCATAAAAATAATTTTTAAAAAAAATTATTGAAATTTAAGTAACAAATATTTAACTTTTCATTAAAAAAATGAATTCAGTTAACAAATTTAATCCAAATAATGTCCAAAGGGTAACATTTCTACCCATGGATGATTCATGATTAAACTCAATCATCCAATTGTATTAGTAGAAGTATTATGTTAATATTATAATATTGTATTTACCCTTAATTACCCAATTTATCTTTTGTCGAATTAATAAAATTTGCAAATGTTACTATACATAATTAAAAATAAATAAATATTTTAAAATAATATGGAAATCCTGATTGCAAATATGGAATCCATATTTTTAAAATTCAAAATATAGAAGTTTTTGTAATTAATTTAAAATTAATTACATTTTCGTAATGAAAAACATGTTTTAAAACGTAAAACACTGCAAAAGATTAAAATATATTAACATATAAATTCATGGTAAAATTGACTCCAATGACCAAAATCAAATTAAATAAAATAATATAGTCTATTTATACATTAAAAACATTCAATAATAAAAAAATTCATATAAATTATTTCAATGTAAAAAGTTTTTTTCGATTAAAATCTAGTATATTTTTACTAATCGTCAAAACATGAAACTTATCAAAAAAAATTTAAAAATACATCCATATTAAATTTTTATATACCTCTTCTAATGAATTGTTTTATTTTGATTTATATAATATAAAAATTTGTTTAAAATATTATTAAAAATGGGTTCTCTATCTAAAGGTGTTAAAAACTGCATTTTTTAAAATACATTTTTCTTCAAAATACAAAATTTTATCTTATATCTTGTCTAGAAAAAATATATTGTTAATTTGAAAAACTACCTTAGATATATTAAATATATATAAAATTAATAAAATCCTTCAAGGGTGATTTTTTTTATATTCATAAACTACGTATTTAAATTCAAATGGTTTATCAAAAAAACATTTGGTTTTATCTAAAATTGGATTTATTTTCAATTATAATTAATTTATAATCAAATAATATTTTCATAATTCAAATAATATTGTTCATATCCACCATTAAGGTGTCAGGATAAAATTTATTACGAAAATATTTATTTTTTTTGATTAAATAAGGTCTTTTGTGAAATGATTTTCATCCAAAGAAATTGAAATGTTATGTAACACAATAGTGGGATATAATTGCATATACCACAAGATAATCTAGTTTAAAATGTATCTCAATAATATTTTATTCTAATGTAGATCAAAATCAATTGTTGAAATCAAAAAAATTATCCTATAAAAATCTCAGGGTATCGAACACAACACATCACAAGATCTTGAGGGATATCTTTTCCTTGCGTGGAATTAATATGTGATTTCAGAGGTTGAAAGAGTTTCTTCATGACTGATTTTGAGATATCATACACATAATAAATGGGAATTTCATGGATGAAAAATTAAGTAAAGATTTGTAGAAGGATATTGCTCTTGAATTTTTAGATGCTTCGAAAACGATGGAGGATTTGATAGCCTTGAACGTAGATGAATGAGTATATGGTGGTAAATAATGTTTCATTCCAATGGTGGTGTAGTATCCGATGACATTTTAGGTGGAGGTATCTTAGTGGGGGGACTCAGAGGATTAGGTGATGTGAAATCGGGTTTCCACTGTAGATGCTCCGGAGGGATGGTTCGATGATGTTCTAAACTAGATTTTGTTTCATGTAATGTTGTTTGTTTAAATAGTATAGCATAGTGGAGTTCTTTGAGAGATTCATAAATATTTTTTTGCAGTCTATCCTAGATTTTCCAAGATTTATTTTTGTTTATGTATATAGTTTTTGAGGCTCAGGATGAAACAAATAGTGGTGGTGAGTGTGGTGATGTGCTTGGTTTTCTGATAGATAAAGGCAAAGCATAATGTTCCAAGTGGGTTTCTGCAATCCTTGGATATTCCCATGTGGAAATAGTATGATATATTGATGGATATCATCATAGGTTTTCATGGTGCTTAGTGATTTTATGATGTTATCTATGTGATAAGGGATTGGTTGAATAAATTATCGTCCTTCATAGTGATCAAGGTGTTGGCATAGTGGATTATTTAGAAAAGAGGTATGTGGATAAGGTGGGGAAACATCATAGAGTTTTGAAGTCCATTATCTTGGATCAGGATGCATGGTTAACCACACGAGTCATGAGGGGATTGTAGCATGATTTTGGATCTCATTTACATGTCATCACTACTTTCCACCCATAGACATATGGGAATACATAATGGACTATAAATATGTTAGAGTTTATGTTGCGAGCATGCATCATGGTCTTCGATAAGTCATTGCTTTCAAACCTTCCTACGGTGGAGTTTTAATATAAAATTAGCTATTAGTATTTCATTGTCACGACCCACATTTGAGGATTTTTATGAGATTCCATTTCATACATCATTGTTCCAGATAAATGAATTGGAGACTGTTATTCTTGGTCCTAATGTGGTATACAGTCTGATAGAGAAATTTCATCTTTTTTGTGAGAAGATTATAAAAGCATAGGACCAACACAAGTATTATGATGGTTGAAAAAAGAGGTCGTTTGATTTAAAGTTTAGAGACCACATGTTTTTGAAGATTCCTCCTTGACATGGGCAGTCATGATTTTACAGAGTGAGGAAGATTTGTCATATGTTTGTTGTGACATTGAGTTCTTGGGGTGAGATGGCAAGGTTTTGTATCGGATAGAGTTTCAATCAAAATTAGAGAGGATCCACGATGTATTTCACATATCACAACTACCTGTGTATCTTTATGACGACTCTAATGTTATTGATTGGGGAGAGCAAGATATCAAGGATGATGTGATATTTGTGGAGCAGACAAAAGAGATCCAGGATTGTTGAGAGAAGGTGTTTCATTGATGGATGATTCTTTTGGTTCTTGTGTTGTAGAGGCATGTTGAATTGGATGAGAGTAATTGGGAGGGACAAACACATATTAATTCCTAGTACCCAATTTATTTTTTAGTTTTTTCTTGTTATGTTTTGATTAATAATTTCATGTTTTAACATTGATTATTATTAGATGAGTTTTTCCCTTGGAATTTGACGTGTGATAATTTCCTAACTTATTAAAAGGGGGGAAGTAATTCCCAAATTAGATTCATTAATTTTGAGGTGATTAAATCCATTTGAATGGGTCAGTGCCTCCCATAATGGATAATATTTTGACATGGAGGACAAAATTCCCTGATTGTAGTTTTTATATGGTGTGATTTTTTTTGGTTGTGAAAATGTTTTTTGTGGTCATTTATGTTGATGTTTCAACAATAAAGATTATATGGCCAAGTTAATAGAATTTATATGAGGTGTTCATTGGTGTAGAGGTTTCCACTACATATTTCAAACAACACAATGTGGTTTATCATTATTGTGTTTATATGAATTAAGTTTGTAATAGTGTTTCAAGTCTAATGAGATCATTGAGATGTATCTTGAGGGATGGTTGTTTAGACCCTTCTATTAATTCCTTCTGCGGTGTTTTTGAATTATTTATGGTGATAATAGTATGAGAGGTATATAATGTAATGACATGGACCTTTCCAGTCGATTATTTTCTTGATAATCTAGTGTTTAAAGTGTACATGGTTGTCACAGTTACTCTTTTCAACACATCAAAGTTTTCAATGTTCTATGTTTCCCAATGTTGTATCATCCCAAAGGTTCATAATGCCAACAGTGGCTTAGGGGGAAATGTCTCACCCAAGTAGTGGATCACTGGCGGTGTGTCACCCTAGTGTTGGCTCATATGTGGTGGCTCACCATGGTAGTGGATTTATTTTTTTCTCTCAACCGAGAGGTGTCTCACTAGCAATGACTCACCCTAAAAGTTTGTCATTGGTGGTTTCTCACCCAAGTGATGGCTCGAAGGGGGTTTCTCACCCCGTAGTTCACATATTTGGCAATTCTTGAATTGGATATACATCATGTTTGGTTGTAAGTTTCCCTAGTTGTGCTTCATATGGTGGGGACTCACTAACAGTGGCAGGTTATTCATCCTAAAGGTTCCTCATTTCCAATAGTTCCACATCCATTGGTTCCTCATGTACAATGTTCTTAGTTCTCCATGTTTTTCCCCTCTGACTTAATTATTGGACATAAAATGAGTTTAATTCCAAGTTTGAAAGGATTTGTGATTGATTAAAAATCCATAAATTAAATGTTAAATTACATAATGGTCCAGTTCCTTTTAATTGTTCAAATCACAAGGTAGTGGAAAATTCCACATTTAATGGAAAATCAGAACTGTTTTTAATCTCGACAATATTTTTCTATGTCCCTAAGTCTAATATATCATTACCCTTGTTCATTAATTTTTCCTTTCTCTTGGTATGGTGTGTACCTAGTCCTTCTTCCCAGTAGAGTCATGTGGCCATGATGAGGCCATTGGTTCATGTTTCCCTGGAGGGTTACCTTCTGTATGTGCGACCCTATTTTTGGATCAACTATGAAGTGTCAATCATCTTTCATCCTTGTAGGTTTTCCTTCATCATTCTAAATGGGGAACTTTATAGGATGGTTATATTGATGTTTTCCCATGTGAAGATAGTTTATTCTGGTTAAATAATCATAATTTAATTATTTTTTAAATCAATATATAGTGATCTAGGAATGTGACACATGCTCTTGTTGGGTTGTTTTTATCTTGATATTGGGTTGGGTATGGGATAACTACCCACTAAAAATCATACTCATTGGGGTACATGTTTTTTCATTGGATGGTTCGTGTAATGCATGTTTTTTGGTTTTTTGTAACATAAATCATAGTTAACCAGAAATATTATTTTAATGAATGGATTCCCCAAGATTATATAGTTTTTGTTAAACCCCTTAATTAATAGGAGGAAAATAAAATAGTGATTCCTTATTATATATGATAATTTTTTTCCTTTTTACGTATGGTGATGTGATGTTTTTGGATTTATGTGGATTGTGTGTGATAGTGAAGTGCATAACAGGTGCCTATGAAGATGGGTTGTGATGGGAGTTGTGTGATTATGTACTTGGGCTATTAAACTAGTTGTGATGTAATTTGTGGTAGAATGTGGTTGTGATTTGGGGGTTTTTTTGTTAATATGATAAAAATTGAGGATATGTTTGAAGAATTAATATAATGATTGGAATGGGTAATTCCCTAAGTGTTTCTACATTAATAAAATTTAGAATGCTTCACCTCATATCTAGAGGTCCTGGAATAATGTTTCATTAATGTGAAGTTCAGAAATTACCATGGATATTCATTCCATGGAATCATATGGATGACTTTTATTATGTTTCTTGTTATATGTTATACCTGATTTTTGTTTGGGAAGTGATGGAATAAATAAATAATTTCTTGATAATGTTATTAGGTCCATGGCTTGGATTTTTTAATATGATTAATTTGGTTAATTAAATACTAAAATGATGGTTGTGTGATTAAGTAATATTGATTCTAAATGACTAAATGAATGTGTGTTGAACTTAGAGAGAGTGTGAAGCATCCATAAATAATATGGGATCTTTGCCTATAGAAATAATTGTTATAGTTATTAATAAATTAATTTGGAGGTGACTGAAAATTTTATAGTATTGTGAGTTAGTTATTTGTTTTAGAACCCATATGTTGGGATAAAGTGTTTGATATTATAAATATACTTTTATTTTTTAGAGACCCAAATATTGATGTACAAGGAAATTACATTACTTTTGTAGAATACTTAATACATAATAAGAACTAACACTCAAGGACGTAATAGTTTAGTGTCTTTGGAAACTCCGAACATAATCTTCTAATCATGGTGATAGATCTTCAACATCTCCAATAAAGATCTTCCCCTTTTTTTCTCACCTAAAAACATTCTTTAAATCCTGGGGAAAAGAAAACATAAAAAGGGTGAGCTCAAATTCTCAGAATGGGTATGCATGGAGAAAATAAAACAAACCATATACATTTGAACCTAAAAACAAGAACATAATGTTTAAACACCAAAATCATGAGCAATGACATAAAACATGGCAGTACATAAGTAATAGAAAATAAAGAAACATTAATCATGATAAAATAGAATGGAAAAAAAACATGTAATTGTGGAAAACCATTAATCCCATGATATGATTTCCATAGTAGCCAAGGAATTGCTTCCAAGACTATCTTAGTGGACAAAGTCCTTTTCTGAATCAAGTTCACTCCTCATTCCAGTCCTGTATCACTGAACCAGATTAACTTACCCTTACATCCATGTCCATATCATGAGATATAAATCTTTAACCAATGAATTTGAGGGAGATATTGGTCCCACCAATCTCATAATGAAATCACTCTTACATGTTCCACAACATAAACATAAATCATTCGTCATGACCGATAAAATAAAATGGGTTTCATAAACATCGTCCCATCATAACATAATCCATATAAAACAAATGGATATCATTTCATCATAATAAAAGTGAAAACATGTAAATCATAGAAACATTATAATTGAAACATATGCATATGAAATAATTTTATCTTAGATGGACAATAGTTTTGACAAAACACTTGAAATGAATTCATGAGGAAAATATCCTTTCTTTTTCAAAAAAATTTTCATTTCATAAAATTCCTTGAAGATTTTAAAAGAAAAGATTTTTTTTAAATAGTCATGAAATCTTGTAGAGTAAGCTTCCTGAAAACAAGGCATTATAAAACCGTAAAAATTTGTTCATGTCGTATAAGTTAAAAACATTCTTATACTTTTTCCGGAAAAGTCAAAAAGTACCTCGTATGGTAAACAAAAGATTGATTCCTTACATACCCTATAGTAAAAGTTAAAAATGGGTAAAATTACTTTAAAGATACATGAAACCGTTTTTAGAAAATAGGTACATTGATGATAAATATAACCCCAGTAAAAACTTACATATAAGCAATCTCGGATAAAAATGAGATTGCAAAACTATCAGTTACCTTATGTCCAATTTCTTATATATGTGTCCGAGATTCTTGTATAGTGGGATTAAACATATTATTAACTTGTAATATAACCATAATAATATTTATTATATCCAATATGATTCACTTACGACTTTATATTATCCATTCATTTGTTAATTCTATGTTAAAGCAGCGTTTTGGGTAAACTCGTTTCATTTATCGTCAGTGTTTTGACTTTTAATTATTAATATGATTACATATATCATGATTAATTAATTCCAGAATATAAAACATGATTTATATATCATATATATTAAGAATATACATATATCTAATAGATTGATAAATGGAATGAAATACACCGTTCACGGAGAAGGAAGGTTGTACGTAAGCATGAACGCTGTTTTTCGTATCCTTATTGAATTGAAGGGAATTTAGTAGATGAAATACATATATATATATATAAATAAATCCAGTAGAATTAATATGTCATATATTCCTTGAATAATTATTATATATACATTATAATCATTCTATAATTGTTATCATGGAAAATGAATCTCATTAAGTCGTGGTGACGGTAATCTGTACGTACGCACGAGCGATGATATCGTTCCCATATTTATTGAATTGAATTAGAGTGGATGATATAATACCTTAGTATCATTATGATGTTACAATAATCATATACAGTTATTCTTTACTCAATTTTACCCATCCAAGTAAGGTGGTGGTGGAAAAACTGATTACACCACGATGTGGAGACGATATTCCGTACGTACGCACGCGCGATGATTTCATTTTATGTAGGATGGATAGAAGTTGAAAACTGGGTTTTTTTTTCATATTTATAATAACATATTAGTATATAAGTAATACTGATGTTATTACTTTATAATGAAACAACTAAAGAATAAGAAGTAGAAGAAGATTCAAACTTGAAAGAATCGGTAGAAGAGATTACCTCTTCCTCGACGCACCTCCTTTAAACACTTTCTTAGGGCACTAGAGTTAGTCTTTTGAGAAGACCCGAACCTCTATGATATAACTAGAGAAGTAGATAAGAGGAATTGTAAGTTTTTGGCTGAGAATCAAGGATCAAAAGGGTGTTAAGAGAAGAGGGAGGAGGTTCCCTTTTATAAGGGAGGAGTTGGGCACCTTTTGAAAGTGTGAAAATATTATTTTATTATAAACTTATATTATATTTCAAAAGGTCCCAAAATCATTAAATATTAAGATAAGATGACTCATGGTCGAAATATAAATCATCTATTCAGAATTGGACATGTTTTGGATAATATTATAATCATTATAATCTTATTTATTTAAATCATTTATTAATGAGGTAAATACTACATCATTATAGTGTCATTTATAATTTAATTTATTTTAAGTCTAAAAATTATAAAAATACACCACCATGTATAAAATTACATTAGCTTTCTAATTAATATTTATAGTCTAAAGGATAATTTATATAACCCCTTTTAAAAATTGATTACTAAAAGATTTTTGTTAATGTCAATTTTGTCTTTACATTAAATTAATTAATCCAAATTGACATTATCACTAAGAAGTGGATCAGTGGGGTCCCGAAATCGACCCAAGGATTCCCATGGTCGGTCACTACTCATACAATAAGGTTATGACAAGTTTTTATGTAATTTCGAATTATTATAATATTTTTTATCCTTAAATCACCCTATTTACCTTTAACCGCAATAAATGAAAGTCAAAAGTTACTATTCACAATAAATTATTTTCATCATATTGAACCACATTTTAATTCTTGATAACAACCATGTATGTCATAATTTTGAAATTCATTTAAAAAAAGTGGTAAATTTTCATTTAAATGAAAGTGTCAGTTTTTTTTATTACCACTAAGTGGTTTCACTATTCATAAAAATTTGATGTTTTTCAGAAAAATACCAAAAATTATGACTAAGCTATATTTGATATTCCAAATTAAAAAATGAATTCTATTTTTTCCAAATTCAAAAAAAAGAAGTGTCATTAGTTAATTTTAAAATTAATTCCCTTTACCAAAACAAATAGCGTGTTTTTATGAAACAATAACTATCAAAAGATCGACACTTGTTTATGTCCAAATTTAAATTGAAATTAATTCCAATGACCAAAATTTGATTAAATGATAAAAATATATTTTAATTACACTTTAAAAACAATTAAAATGATAATCTAACGATATAAAATATTGTGATTAAAAAATTTGTTTTTAATTAAAATATAGCGTGTTTTTACTATTCATTACAATATGAATGTTATCACAATAATATGAAAATTTTGTTCAAATTAAATTTTTATATCCTGATTCCAAGTAAGATTTTATTTTTTCAAAATAAACTTATAAAAATGTCAAAAACTAGATTTAATGTGGGTGCGCCATCAATAGTCGGCAAAACTGCATTTTCATTAAATATTTATTTACCAGAAATATTTATTTAGTTCTCATACCATGTTCTATAAAATATGTAAGATGAATAATAATGTTATAAAATTCAAAATTTAGTTAATAATATTTATAACGTCTAGCCCATAATAATATTATAACAATATATCATTGTTTAGTGAAACCTGATATTTCGTACTACACACGCTATGGAAGAAGGTTGTGATTGCGTGCAATGCAAGCCAAGTCAGGGCTGCGTGTAGTGAAAACTCGATTTGGTGTTGTGTATAACATAATCCAAACTTATTACATTTATACATTAAACAAAATCTATACATAATGCTGCGTAGAATAATTTCCACAAAAAAGATTTGAAATTGTGTGTAACACGAGCCAAGAATAGTGTTGTGTATACTGCAAGCTAATACGATTTTTCATATAGTACAAGCTAATCATGGTGTAGTGTATAATAGACGACATCAAAGAAATTAAAATTTATATATCTCATAAAATATCGGGGTGTTACATTCTACCCCAATTAAAATGAATTGCGCCCTCGAAATTTGTTGGGGTTATAAATCGTTTACTACTTGAAAGTTTCATTCATAGAAACCCACATCATAAAAAAGAATACTAAATCATCATTTTAAAAAGTATATTTAGAAACAAAATGGATACCCAAAGTAACTCATCACATGGGTTCCCACATAGGAGTGTATATGTGAAAATATGAATATGGAAGATAAATCTAACCATCATGTTCTAATGGAGAGTGGTAGAGAACATGTCTATGAAAAATCCATCAATCGCAAAGCCATAAATTTGTGATGTTCTAAGGTACCATCTGATTCATTAGATATGAGAGTACTAGGACATCATTTTTGGTTTCCAAGATCATTTCCCTAACATTGATGAACATTTACATAAGGATAAATACTTACTTGATTTCAGTGTAATATCAACATTGGTCATTCCATGAAAAATTCCCACTTCATCTATATTTAATGAAATGAAGCTTAATTTTTCATTCATGGTGTTTTAGCAGATCTTGCGATAGAATGATAAGTCATCCCATCCTTTTCTATCACAAAAATGTTATCGTAAGTTATTAAATATAAATATTTCCATCTATGGTGAGATTAATCGTATATGATTCCAACAATGCACTTATACTTCATCTATCACACCGCATAATAAAATAAAACTAGTTCCTACTAACCAAGGACTTTTTGTAGGCCATTGGTAGGCAATAAAGGCCTGTCGCACTTCGGTTGTGTGTTTAATTCCCGCAACCTTGTCCAACACGACGAGTTGTCGCCCATCCTATGAGTTGTCCCTTCTCTAAAACTATAATATTATAAAATTCCAAAAATAATATCAAAAAGTTCTATCCTTAAACAAAACTATCTGATGTCTGACATAATCAATTCAAGTCTTTAGACTTATCCAAAAAACACTTGACCAATCTCATAGAATAACGATAGATATTACTAGAAATGTCATTAACCAAGCACGTGAATACCATCATTTATCCCCCATATTTCAGAATATATAACTTGTTGACCAAATTCCAAAAATGTGAATACCTTAATCTTGTGTTCTCTTGCAACATGAATAACCATAGAACCATTGTGAAAACATGAATGTTGTAAAAAGGGAAATCTTTCCACATACCGAAATCCCAAAATTTCAATACACTCAAATCATGATATCACTTTGTGCTTATATCAGTCATGAGCTCTTTAATATTATTTTCTCCTTATCCCTTCATTATGTTCATATCATCTGCTTTCCAAAAATATTTTAGTCACTTTTCATGGCTACCAGTAACATATAATTATTGAAAACAAATACATAGGTATTCCAAAATTCCACGATACCATAAATGAGATTCCATGATACTATTTTGAAATCCCATTACATAAGCATTAAATCATTACACAACATCATTGTCATACTCAACATCACAAATATTGATCGCATGTGACTTCCCTTTATCCTTTGTCTATAGAGGTTTCTCACGTTGATCATCATTACCTTTGGATTAGGGCATTGATTAGAATAATTTCCCATTTCATTGCACATGATGCATTGAGGTGTTGGTTGTGCGTTCTTTGTAGTCTTTTCATTATTCACATCATTAGAAACCATTTTTCCATTACTTCTAGAGTCAGCTGCTCGATGACATTCTTTTCCACACAAAAACATTTACTAGTCTCTTTAAGACAATCTCCACCATACTTCTTTCCAAACATTGAGCATAACGAAACACTCATCTTATTTTCACCATTATTTTCACCATGAGATGGATATGTAACACCAACTTCCAATTCTACCTTGATAGCACAATGCACAATTTCATCATAGCTACTGAAGTCACTTATAGCTAATACCCTTCGAAGACTTGGTTTTAAGCCACTGAAAAATCAATCAACTTTACTTTCAGGTTGGATGATATAGCCAGATGCATACCTTGCAAGCCTTTTAGAATTAGCTTCATATATACCAACAGATTCATCATCCTTTTTCTTATGCTCAAGGAAATAATTTTCCATCTTTGTTCGAAGAATACAAGGGAATAACTTATTGAAAAATAATTTCTTGAACTCTTCCCATTCCATGGTTTGAATTTCATCTCAGGGCCTCGAATTCTTAATTTGAATCCACTAATGATCTACTTCACCTTCTATATGGTAAATATCCAAAATGACTTTTTTCATTTTTCAAAAAGAAAAGTATGGGAAATATCTTTTCAATGGTACTGATACATTGTTAAGAAACAAGTGGAGTAGAAGACCCACTATAGAACGTAGACGTTGCCTCATGAAGGAATCAATAGAATATTGTTCACTTCCTTGCAAATTTGGAAGTACATAATGATTCATAGCTGGTGTAAGTATAACTATAAGATTTTGCACTCCATCTCCCATAACATTGGTTTGTTCAAGAGGAAAATCATTGAATTTTACATTACATTGATCAACATGGTTCCTTCAGGTTCCAGCCATCATCTAAAACCCAAAAAGAATAGTGTGAGAGGAAAAAATCATGCTAGAGAAAACAACATAATAAAGGGGGAGTACCTTTAATATCCAACATCTTAGGTTTAATTTTAATATCGTTACTATAATTCAAGAACTATAACCTATACTTATACATAACCTTAGGTACATCCCTACACATATCGTAGAAATACCTCTAGGTATTTCACTAATGTTTTCACATCCTAGTTTCCAAAGGTTAACTAAACCTTTTCTCTGATACCAACTATAGAGACCCAAAGCTTGACGTACATATAAATTACATTACTTTTTCGGAATACTTAATACAAAACAAGAACCAACACTCAAGGACATTAATAGTTTAGTGTCCTTTGAAACTTGGAACATATTCTTCTAATCATGGTGAAAGATATTCAACATCTTCCATAAAGATCTTCCCCTTTTGTTTTCTTACCAAACACATTTCTTTAAATCATAGGGAAAATAAAACATATAAATGGTGAGATCAGATGCTCATAATGGGTAATCATGGAGAAATTAAGACAAACCATATACATGTGAACATTAATACATGAACATAATGTTTAAACATCAAAATCATGAGAAATGACATAAAACATGGCAGTGTGTAAGGCATAAATCAGAAAAAAACAATAATCAAGATAAAATAGCATGGGAATAAAACATGTAATTGTGGAAAACCATTAATCACATGATATTATTTCCATACTAGCCAAGGCATTGCTGCCAAGACCAACTTAGTAGACAAAGTCTCTTTCTAAATTGAGTTCACTCATCGTTCCAGTCCTGTATCACTAAAGAGGATTAACTTACCATTCCATCCATGTCTATCCCATGAGATATAAATATTTACACAATGAATTGAAGGGATATATAGGTACCACCCATCTCATAATGAAATCATTCTTACGTGTTCGACAACATAAACATAAATCATTCATCATAACCCAAAGAAAAAAATGGGTTTTATAAACATCATCCCATCATATCATAATCCATATAAAACAAATGGATATAATTTCATCATAAGAAAAGTTAAAACATGTAAATCATGGAGACATTATACTTGAAACATACAAATATGAAATAATTTCATCTTAGATGGAAAATGGTTTTGATAAAACACTTGAAATGAATTATTGAGGAAAATATTTGTTCTTTTTCAAAATCATTTTATTTTCACAAAATGCCATGAAAATTTTAAAATAAAAGGATTTTTTTGAAAATATTAATAAAATATTGTAGAGTAAACTTCATGAAAATAAGGCGTTATAAAACCGTAAAAATCCATTCATACCGTATAAGTTAAAAATACATTATCGTACTTTTTCTAGAAAAGTCAAAAATTACCTCGTATGGTAAAAAAAGAATGATTCCTTACATACCCTGTAGTAAAAGTAAAAAATGGGTAAAAAAAGATTTAATCATACATGAAACCATTTTTAGAAAATAGGTACATCGATGATAAATATAACCCTAGTAAATTCTTACGTATAAGAAATCCCGGAAAAAAATGAGATTGCAAAATTATCCCTTACCTTATGTCCAATTGCTTCTGTTTGTGTCTGAGACTCCTATATATTGGGTTTAAAAATATTATTAATTTTTTATAGAACCATAATAAAATTTATGATATCGTATATGATTCACTTACGACTTTATATTATCCGTTCATTTGTCAAATCCATGTTAAAGCATCGTTTTGGGTAAAATTGTTTCATTTATCGTCCGTCTTTTGACTTGTAATTATTAATATGATTACTTTGATAATGATTACTTAATTAAATAATATAAAACATTATTTATATATAATATATACTCAGAATATACATATATATATATATAATATTGATAAATGGAATGAAATAGACTGTTCATGGAGACGGTAGGTTGTACGTACGTATGAACTCTGTTTTTCGTTTCCTTATTGAATTGAATGGAATTAAGTCGATGACATACATATATATATACATCAATCCAATAGAATTATTATGTCACATATTTCCGGATTACTTATTATATATACTTTATAATCATTTTTCAATTGTTAACTTGGAAAATGAATCTCATCGCGTCGTGGAGACAGTAATCTGTACGTACACACGAGCGATGATATCATTCCCATATTTATTGAATGGAATTGGAGTGGATGATAAAATACCATAGAATTAGTATGATCTTATAATTACCATATATAGTTATTCTTAACACAATTATACCCATCCATGTAAGGTGGTGGTGGAAAAATAGATTACACCACGGTGTGTAGACGGTATTCCGTACGTACGCACGCGTGGTGATTTCATTTTCCATAGGATGGATAGAAGGTGAAAATAGGGTTTTTTTAATATTTATAATAACATATCAGTATATAAGTAATACTTATGTTATTACATTACAATGAAACATCTAAAGAAGAGGAAGTAGAAGAAGAAACAAACTTGAAAGAGTCGGTAGAAGAGATTACCTCTTCCTCGATGCACCTCCTTTAAAATATTTCTTAGGGCACTAGAGTTGGTCTATTGAGAAGACACGAACCTATATGATATAACTACAAAGGTTGAGAAGCAGAATTTTCAGGGGTTGGCTGAGCTTCAAGGGTCAAAAGGATGTGAAGAGAAGAGGGAGGAGGTGCCCTTTTATAAGAGAATAGAGGGGCACCTTCGGAATGTGTGAAAATATTATTTTATTATAAACTTATCTTCGGTTTCAAAAGTTCCAAAAATAATTAAAGATGAATATTAGATTACTCATGGTCAAAATAAAATCATCCAATTTTAATTGGACATGTTTTGGAAAATATTTTAATCACTATAATCTTATTTATCTAAATCATTTATTAATGAGGTAAATACTGCATCATTATTGTGTCATAAAAAATTTAATTTATTTGATGTATAAAAATTATTAAAAAAAACAACCATGTAGGAAAAATTTGTATCTTTCTAATGAATATTTATAGTCGAAATGATAATTTATATATGCCCTTTTAAAAATTACTTACTAAATGATTTTCGTTAATGTCAATTTCGTCTTTACATTAAATTAATTAATCCAAATTGTCATTATCACTTCCAAGTGGCTCAATGGGGTCCCAAAATCGACCCAAGGATGACCATGGTCGGACACTGCTCATAAAATAATGTTAGGACAAGTGTTAAGGTAATTTTTATTTATTATAATATTCGTTCAACCTTGAACTACCTTCTTTACCTTTATCTGAATTAAATAAAAGTCAAAAGTTACTATTGAAAATAATTATTTTCATCTTATTGAACCACATTTTACTTCTTGATAACACCCATGTAAGTAGGATTTTTGAAATATAGTTCTCAGAAGTGGTTTCACTATTCATCAAAAATTGAAGTTTTTCAGAAAAATACCAAAAATTAAGCCTAAGTTATATTTGATATTCCGAATTTGAAAATGATGTCTATTTATTCCAAATTCAAAATATAGAAGTGGCATTAATTAATTTTAAAATTAATTCTCGTTATCAAAACAATTAGCGTGTTTTTATGAAACAATAACTATCAAAAGATCGACACTTGCTTATGTACAAATTCAAATTGAAATTAATTCCAATGACCAACATTGGATTAAATGGTAAAATTATATTCTAATTATACTTTAAAACCAATTAAAAAGATAATATAACCATATGAAATATTTCAATGAAAAAAGTTGTTTTTAATTAAAATATAGAGTGTTTTTACTATTAATTAAAATATGAAAGTTATCAAAATAATAAGAAAATTTTATCCAAATTAAATTTTTATATCCTCCATCCAGGGAAGAATTTTATTTTGTCCAATTCAACTTATAAACATGTCAAAAACTATATTTAAAGTGGGTGTGCCATTAAAAGGCGACAAATCTGCATTTTTTTAAAAATACTTATTTACCTGAAAAATTTATTTAGTTCCCATACCAAGTTCTACAAAACATATAAGTTGAATAATAATGTTATAAAATTCAAAATGTAGTCAATACAATTTATAACGGCTATTCCATAATAATATTATAACAATATATCTTTGTTTAGTGTAACCCGGTATGGTGTACTATACACGCTATCGAGGAAGGTCATGATTATGTGTAATTAAAGCCAAGACAGGGCTGCGTGTAGGGAAAACTCCATTTGGTGTTGCATATAACATAATCAAAACATACTTCATTTAAACATTAAACAAAATCTATACTTAATGTTGCGTAGAATAATTTCCACAAAAAGAACATGAAATTGTGTGTAACACAAGCCAAGAATAGTGTTGTGTATACTGCAAGCTAATACGATGTTGCGCATAGTGAACAAAAATCTTGGTGTATTGTATAATAGAAGATATCAAAGAAATTAAAAATTATATATCTCATAAAGTCTCGGGGTGTTACATTATACCCCCCTAAAAATTAATTTCACCCTCGAAATTCGTCGGGGTTATAAATCGTTTACTACTTGAAAGTTTCATTCATAGAAACCCACATCATAAAAAGGAATACTAAATCATCATTTAAAAATTAATGTTAGATACAAAAAGAATACCCAATGTAACTCATCACTTTGGTTCCCACATAGGAGTTTATAGGTGAAAATATGGATATGGAAGAGAAATCTAACCATCATGTTATGATGGAGAGTGGTAGAGAACATGGCTATGAAAAAGCCAGCAATAGCAATGCCGTAAATTTTTTATGATCTAAGGTACCATCTGATTCATCAGATATGAGAGTACTAAGAAAAAAAATTTGGTTTCCAAGATCATTTCCCTAACATTGATGAACTTCTACATAAGGAGAAATACTTACTTGATTTCAGTGTAATATCATCGTTGATCATTCCACGAACAATTTCCACTTCATCTCTATTTAAAGAAATGAAGCTGAATTTTTCATTCATGAAGTGTTAGCAGATCATGCGATAGAATGATAAGTCATCCCATCCTTTTCTATCACAAAATGGTTGGAAAAAGTTATTAAATATACATATGTCCATCTATGGTGAGATTAATCATATATGATTCGAAAAATGGACTTATACTTCATCTATCATACCTATTAATAAAATAAAACTAGTTCCTACTAACAAGGGTCTTCCTGTAGGCTATTGGTAGGCGATAAAGGCCGGTCGCACTTCGGTTGTGTGTTCGGTTCCTACACCCTTGTCTGACGTGACGAGTTGTCGGCCGTCCTACGGGTTGTTCTTTTTCTAAAACTATAATATTATAATATTAAAAAAATATTATAAAAAATTTCTATCCTTAAACAATACTATCTGATTTCAGATATAATACATTCCAGTCATTTGGCTTAACCAAAATACATCTGACCAATCTCATAGTATAATGAATATGATTACTAGAAATTTAATTAACCAAGCATGTTAACACCATCATTTATCCCCCATATATCATACGATATATCTTTTTAATCGCATTCCAAAAATTTGAATACCTTAATCTTGTATTATCTTGTAAAATAAATTACCATAGACCTATAGTGAAAACATGAATGTTGTCAAAAGGTAACTCTTTCCGCATACCAAAATGTAACGCCCCGACCCTAGTTGCCTAGAGTCGGTTCATTATTACATAACATTGGCATGATCACAAGAAAGATCAAATCTCGAAAGACCGATTGGTTTAGTAGCCTTGGAAACACTAGATATATTCATAAGTTTTACATTACATCATAAAATGAAAAACTACTACAACAACATATTGTTTCCACAGTCCACACTATAATCCCCTCATAATATCCCTGCAGGTCATTCATAACTTACATCTTCACATCCTGGGAGAAATAAAACATAGAAAAGGGGTGAGCTCAAATGCCCAGTAAGGATAACAATATAGAGGAACATTCAAAAATAAGCATAAACATTTAAGGCAATGAATTACTAAAACAAAAGCCTTTTAAACTTGAACTTCAACATAGTATGGCAAAAGTAAAATGAAATAATGCCATTTACTTGTTCACATGGATATTCTACTAATCGAATAATCACATGCAAAATCAATAACCACTTTCATAATGTTGGAATGCATAATGCCAGACTATCATAACCACATAGCCAAGGCCTCATGCCAAGACTACAAATAAGATTTTTTCAAGGCCTTGTGCCAAGACACTAGTTTGTCTCATGAGACCTACCGATGAATCGAGGAGCTATAGAGGGCTCCACCCATCACTTATTAAGTCCAATGCATTCCCATATGAAAAGGTTTAAACATAACATAAACATTCGTATTAAAACTAGCATACGAAATGTCAATAATTTCACCATAAACTATGAATGGTATAAAAATAGCACATCCACAGTCAAACATATCACAAAACCTTCAATACAATATAGAAGTTTTGTATCATAATAAATCAACTTCAAATAATCTTAAAATCCATCAAAGGATGTTGACATAGATGAAATCAAAATTCTTTTTAAAGAAGTATCTCCTTTTATTTTAAAATCATTTAAGATCCATATAAAATAAAACATTTTCTTTGAAAATATTCTTATAAGCTTGTATGGAAAGCTTCGACGATTTTATAACGGCGGAAAATAACCGCACCCGCCGTATAAGTTAAAAAAAACATTCTTACCTCAATTCAGTCGAAAAGGTTAAAAAGGACCTTGTTTTGAAAACGACGGAAAGATTCCTTTATAAACCTCTTATAAAAAGTCAAACAAGGGTATAAATGACTTTAACCCATATTCTTGTAAATATTAAAAATGTTTTGAAATACATTTCAAAGAAACATGGATGTGGATGATAAAGAGATCCCAGTAGATTATTACGTATAATACAACCTCGGATAATGAATAGATTGTGAAATAACCCTTACCTTGTACTTTTCCTTGGTTGTGGTAGGTTAACCTCCTGTATAATGGTGAAATAATTGTTATTAAATTATACAAGAATCATATACATTAATATGATATCATATATGATCTTTTAATATTGATTTGATAATAATATCTAAGTATTATCGTTGTTTCGGGTGTTAACTTACTTGTTTTCTTTTGTATGTTTTGTTACGTAAGACATGTATGTAAAGGATAGGTTGTATATTATTCATATCCAGAATGATATCAATTCCTTAAACATCATTTTTAAATCATTAAATGATAATTATACTTGAATGGATACGATGGAGAATGAATCTCATCGCGTTCGTGGAGACGGTAGTCCGTACGTACGCACGAACGCTACTTCCTTTTAATTTTTATTTTAAAAGAATCTAATCCAAATGATACATAGGTATATTACTATTCCAGTATAATAAAATATTTTATATATGTTACTTAAGTTCATTAACACCATCCTTTATACGTTCCATGTGTGGTATGAACGAGTCATATCATTTTAAGGGGGCGGTAGTCCGCACTTCCTCAAATGAAATTATCGTATGTATATACAACATGAAACGAATAATGGTATGAAATAAAATGGAATTACAGAAGCTTATATATAAAATATATATCATTAATATCATATTTAATTACAGTGCCATCATAATGGCCACCATGAGAGGCGGTAATATGTATTTGAACAATCATCGTTTTGTGAGGCGTTAATTTTCCATCCACAGAAACATTATGTTCATCATCCATTAGATGGAGTTGTGTGTATGTGTAGTTTGAATACTTCTTATAACAACATCCTAGTATATTGAGGATACTGGTGTTGTTACAAAAAAAGGGAAAAAAAAGAGTTTGGGGGTTGGAGAAGAAAAATAAATGAAAATAATTTAAGAGAAATCGTTACCTTTAATTTAGGTAACTCAATTTGGTTGGAACCAAAGGACTTCTTGAAATGCTTTCTGCCTAAGGGGAAGCTTCAAGGAGGAGTAGAGGGATGTGGGGAGCTTATTTGGGCAGAGTTTGGACGAGCCAAGTGGCTTTAGAGGTGTGAGGAATGAGTTGAAGTGGTCTCCTTTTATAAGGGAGAGGAGGGGCTCTTTAGGAAGGTGTGAAAGTATTACATTATAATATATTTGTATTCGGTTTATAATGGTCCAAAAATCATTGAGGTCGAAGATAAGATGACTCATATTCTAAATAACATCAACCAATAAGAATTGGACAGGTTTTAGATAATATTTTAATCATTATAATCTTATTTATTTAAATGATTTATTAATGAGGTAAACACTGCATCATTATTGTGTCATTAATAATTTAACTTATTTGATGTCTAAAAATTATAAATAAAATATCATTATGTAGGAAATCTTTTTAGCTTTCTAATTAATATTTATAATCGAAAATACAACATGTATAACCCTATGTAAAAATTGTTCTTCTAAAGGATGTAAGCTTATGCCATTTTTATTTTTATTTTAACTTTATTAATATAAAGTGTCCCTACCACATACAAGTGGCTCCAAGGGGTCCCCAAATTGACCCAAGGATGCTCATGGTCGGGTATGTGTCCACCAATAAGTTTAGGACACGTTTTAGGGTAATTTTTTATTATTATAATATTATTTTTTAACCCTTATTTACCGGATTTACCCTTAACCATGGTAAATAAAATATTTACCACAGTAATTTTTCAAAATGTCTAAAAATAAAAGTTACCTATTTACACAATTTGGACATCCTGATTCCAAATATGGAATCCATTTTTCTAAATTCAAAACACAGAAGTGGCAGAAATTAATTTAAAATTAATTCCCGCTATCAAAACAAAAAGCGTGTTTTTAAGAGATAATAACTATCAAAAGATTGACACTTGTTTATGTTCGGTTTAATTGTAAAATTATGTCCAATGACCAAAATTATATTAAATGGTAAAAATATATTCTAAATGTACTTTAAAACCACTCAAATTCACAATTTATCACTATTAATTATTTTGATTAAAAAAGTTGTTTTTAATTAAAATTTAGTAATTTTCACTATTCATCAAAATATGAAAGTTATCCGAAATGTACCAAAATTTCACCTTAGGCTAAATTCGATATTCCGAATCCAAAAATGAAGTCCATTTTCAAATATAAAATATATATAATTTCAAAAAGTAGGTGTTACTATTCATGACGACTAGTTTGATTAGTTATGGTGTGTTAGAACTCGGTGTTGCGTACAACACACGCTATCACATTATTCAAAGAGAAGCATACCGTAGAAGCTTGGGGAGTTACATTCTCCCCTCCTTCAAATAATTGCGTCCTCGCAATTTCTAGGGTATTACTGCATAAAAAGACTCGGGTGGTTCTTCATCATAAGTTCCTCAGGTTCCCACGTTGCCTCTTCCATCTTATGGTTTCTCCACAAAACTTTTACCAGACGTGTCGTCCGGTTTCTCAGTACTTGTTCTCTTGTATCAAGAATCTTGACGGGCTCTTCACAATAAGACAGATCAGGTTCCAGTTCTAATTCCTCATAGGTGAGTACATGCGTTGGGTCAGGCATGTATTTTCTCAACAGAGATACGTGGAACACATCGTGAACTTTGGAGAGACTTGGCGGCATTGCCAATCGGTAAGCTACATCCCCAATTCGTTCTAGAATTTCGAAAGGTCCGATGTACCTAGGACTCAATTTACCTTTCTTACCAAAATGTATGACTCCCTTCCACGGAGATACCTTCAGAAAAACATGATCACCGACTTGAAATTCCAAATCCTTCCTTCGATTATCGGCATAGCTCTTCTGCCTACTTTGAGCTGCTTTGATGTGATTTTGGATTACATTCACCTTTTCCACCGTTTCCTCCACCAGTTTTGGGCCTACAAGTTTTCTTTCACCAACGTCATCCCAACAGGTTGGTGTACGGCATCTCTTTCCATATAACGCTTCATATGGTGACATCTGAATACTCGAATGGAAGCTATTGTTATAGGAAAATTCTACCAGAGGTAAATATTGATCCCACATACCCTGAAAGTCAAGTGAGAAAGATCTCAACATGTCTTCTAAGGTTTGAATAGTCCGTTCTGATTGTCCGTCTGTCTGAGGGTGGTAAGCAGTGCTCAAATGAAGTTCAGTATCCAGGGATTTCTGAAGACTTTTCCAGAATCTTGAAATAAAACGGGGATCACGATCAGAAACAATTGATAAGGGTACTCCATGAAGTATCACAACTTCATTAATATATAGTCTTGCTAGACGTTCCAGGGGTAGATCTTCTCTTATAGCAAGAAAATGTGCTGACTTGGTAAGACGATCAACAATAACCCATATTGCATCATTCCTTCTAGGAGTCTTTGGTAGCCTCATGACAAAGTCCATCGTAATATTGTCCCATTTCCACTCCGGTATGGGAAGAGGTTGCATGACTCCTCCAGGCTGTTGCCTTCCAGCTTTCACTTGTTGACAAACCATACATCTTGACACAAAATCAGCAATCTCCCTCTTCATGTTGTCCCACCCAAAATGTTCCATCAAATCTCTATACATTTTGGTTCTCCCATGGTGTATAGAGAAATTGGAACTATGAGCATCATCCAGCAATTCCCTTTTGAGATCAGGTATATTGGGAACACAAAGTCTCTTCCCGAATTTCGAAATTCCATCTTCATACACAAAGTCTCTCAATCTCCCATCATTCACAGCTTTAATCTTCTTTTGGAATTCTTCATCATCGGTCTGATAACTCTTAATCCTTTCTAGTAAAGATGGTTTGGCAACCATTTGAAAAAGAATTGATGTTTCACCTTCCCTGGTTATTCCCATGTCCATCTTCACTAGATCCATGAAAATTGGATCCCTTTCAATTCTCATATTGTTCAAAACTCCATGGTCGTTTCTACTCAAAGCATCTGCCACCTTGTTTGCATTCCCTAGGTGGTAGTGTATCGTACAATCATAATCCATGAGTAATTCAAGCCATCTCCTTTGCCTCATGTTGAGTTCTTTTTGTGAGAAAATATACTTCAAACTCTTGTGATCAGTATAAATCTCACATTTTTCACCATAGAGGTAGTGCCTCCATATCTTCAAAGCAAAGATCACTGCTGCTAACTCGAGATCATGAGTAGGATAGTTTTGTTCATGAATTTTCAACTGTCGTGATGCATAGGCAATAACTCTATCATTCTGCATAAGGACACAACCAAGTCCTTTCTTCGATGCATCACTATAAATAACGAACCCATCATTCCCCGATGGTAGAGTCAATATAGGAGCATTGACTAATCTTCTCTTCAGTTCTTCGAAACATTCTTCACACTCTTTTGTCCAAACAAATTTAACCCCTTTACGTGTGAGCTTCATTAATGGGTTAGCCAATCGGACAAAATTCTGGACGAAACGTCGATAATAACCTGTCAAACCAATAAAACTACGTACCTATGTTATACTCGTAGGTGCTGGCCATTCTTGGATTGCCTTGGTCTTAGAAGGATCAACAGAGATTCCATCTTTAGAGACAATATGGCCAAGAAAAGAAATCTCCTGAAGCCAGAATTCACACTTGCTAAACTTTCCATATAATTCATGCCTCCTCAGAGACTTCAAGATAATGCGCAAGTGATTTTCATGATCTTCATAGGTTTTGGAGTATACCAAGATATCATCAATAAATACCACCACAAATTCATCGAGATACTCCTTGAAAATTCTATTCATTAGATCCATGAATACAGAGGGTGCATTAGTCAATCCAAACGGCATTACAGTAAACTCGTAATGCTCGTACCTGGTTCGAAATGCTGTTTTCGGAATGTCTTCCTTCTTCACACACAACTGATGGTATCCAGATCGAAGGTCAATCTTTGAAAAGTATTGAGCTCCATGCAGTTGGTCAAATAAATCATCAATACAAGGTAGGGGATACTTGTTCTTTATCGTTATAGCATTGATCTCCCTGTAGTCGATACATTACCTCATAGATCCATCTTTCTTTTTAACAAAAAGAATAGGGGCTCCCCATGGAGAAACACTAGGGCGAATAAATCCCTTATTACTCAATTCCTCTAGTTGTTTCTTTAGTTCGACTAACTCTATAGTGGCCATTCTATAAGGGGTCTTCGATATAGGCCTTGATCCAGGAATCAAATCAATGGAAAACTCAACTTCTCGTTCTGGAGGATGTCCAGGTAAATCTTCCGGAAATACATCTACAAATTCTTTCACAACAGGTACATCCTCTATTTGAACATTCCTTTCCTCACCGACAGTTATTTCATTCTCTTCCTCCCCAATAATTGAATTAAGTTGAGCTACTGGGGGTGGATCTAAATAAGAATTAGGTGGTGATGATTCTGCTCTAAAAATAAGGTGCTCCTTATCATTATCATCAAGAATCGTAACCTCTTTCTTCTTACAATAAATCTTCGCATCATAGTCCGAAAGCCAGTCCATACCGAGGATTATATCAAACTCAATCATAGGTATGACGATGAGATCAGCATATAATGAAAATTTATGTGCTCTAATGGGGACTGATTCACAAAACTTTGTTGCAATGATACTTCCCTTAGGAGTTTTAACTGACAACTCCCTTATTAAATCAAATTGGAAATATCTAATTTTCTTAGCAAACTGGGAAGATATGAAACAATGCGATGATCCAGAATCAAATAATGCATTTGCTAAACTTGAGGAAACCATTAAATTACCTGCCACCACGTCTTTCAGAGCTTCTACCTCAGCAGTAGTGATAACATAAGCCTGGCCTTGATCCCTTGGCCTTTTCTGAGGTAAGTTCTCCTGACGCTTAGGACATGCATTTGCATAATTCCCCATCTCCCTGCAATTGTAGCACTAAACGTTGGTAGCTTCCTTATTCCCCTTGCAATCATGAGCTTGGTGGCCTTTTTCACCACACTTGTAACAGACTCCCATTCCCTTCAAGCAAGTACCAGGATGTTTCTTCCCGCATTTACCACAAGATGGATATTCAACCTTTCCCTTCTTCCCCTTATTTCCATTCCCAGATTGATCAGAAGGTCTCTTCTTCTCTTGCTTTGCTTTAAAGTCATAAGACTTAGAGAATTCCTTTTCGGTCTTGATAGCACATGAGACAATGTCTTCGTACGATGAAAAGGATTGTTAGACTAATGCTCGACGGAGAAATGGTTTTAACCCATCAAAGAAACGATCAATCTTACTTCTTGGGTTACGAATATAATCACCAGCGTACCTCGCTATCCTTGTAAAGTTAGCCTCATACTTTGTGACATTCTCATCCTCCTTTTGTCTCAGACTCAGAAATTGCCTTTCCATATATGCTCGATGGTCGCGATGGAAGTATTTTTCTAAAAACAGATCTTTGAACTCCCTCCATTCCATATTTGATACTTCATCATCTTCCTTCATGTTCTGAATTAATGACCACCATTGATCAGCATCTCCAGTGAGGCGGTAAACTGCCATGATAACTTTTTCCCTTTCACTGCTCCCCAAAGCCTGAAATATTTTCTCTAGGGAAAATATCCATTGCTCAGCTACTAAGGGATTTGTATTCCCATTGAACGTTGGTGGTTGTTGCCTCATGAATCGATCTAACATTGATCCTCCACGCTGCGGATCAGGGTGATCCATACGGGTAAGGTTATTTTTCATAACCAGAGTAAGTTGTCCCAGTATGGTGATTAGCTGATCAGCGCCAGTTGCATCACCAGCCCCACTATAATTATCTTGAGCAGGAGGGCAATCCCTACATGGAGTGCGTGCATTGATATGGTTTCCATTTCTTCCACTAGGAGCCATTTCTAAACAATGGCATAAACTAGATCAGTTTATGAATCAAAATACATAATCCCATACTTATAAAACACTTAACATAAATTGAACTATTTATGGATATAATCCATAATCATAAAAATGTTTTCTTTGAGGAAGTATATACTCATAAACCCTTCATAATGATTTGTAAAGATAGTGAGAGTTATCCTAAGCATATCCCCCGGGAGTGTCGTAACCAAGAGTGCAGCAAGGCCCGTTGTCGTGCACCAGTTCCCGTTCGAGTCTAGCTCAAAGCGGTGTTTTCGGGTTTTACCCCTAGGTACATCTGTGCCAGAGCCGCCTCTACCTGCTCGTATCCAGACAGGGATGTATTGCTCGGAAAACTCACAAAATCTCTACAATACCAAAATTCTAGGAAATTCTTCTATACTAATACTCAAAGTTCATCTTAGGTCTACGTGCTCTAATCAGAGTTTATCTAAATCTAGCTTCCAAGGTTTGTACTAAACTTCCTCTGATACCAACTGTAACGCCCCGACCCTAGTTGCCTAGAGTCAGTGCATTATTACATAACATTGGCATGATCACAAGAAAGATCAAATCTCGAAAGACCGATTGGTTTAGTAGCCTTGGAAACACTAGATATATTCATAAGTTTTACATTACATCATAAAATGAAAAACTACTACAACAACATAATGTTTCCACATTCCACACTATAATCCCCTCATAATATCCCTGCAGGTCATTCATAACTTACATCTTCACATCCTGGGAGAAATAAAACATAGAAAAGGGGTGAGCTCAAATGCCCAGTAAGGATAACAATATAGAGGAACATTCAAAAATAAGCATAAACATTTAAGGCAATGAATTACTAAAACAAAAGCCTTTTAAACTTGAACTTCAACATAGTATGGCAAAAGTAAAATGAAATAATGCCATTTACTTGTTCACATGGATATTCTACTAATCGAATAATCACATGCAAAATCAATAACCACTTTCATAATGTTGGAATGCATAATGCCAGACTATCATAACCACATAGCCAAGGCCTCGTGCCAAGACTACAAATAAGATTTTGTCAAGGCCTTGTGCCAAGACACTAGTTTGTCTCATGAGACCTACCGATGCATCGAGGAGCTATTGCGGGCTCCACCCGTCACTTATTAAGTCCAATGCATTCCCGTATGAAAAGGTTTAAACATAACATAAACATTCGTATTAAAACTAGCATACGAAATGTCAATAATTTCACCATAAACTATGAATGGTATAAAAATAGCACATCCACAGTCAAACATATCACAAAACCTTCAATACAATATAGATGTTTTGTATCATAATAAATCAACTTCAAATAATCTTAAAATCCATCAAAGGATGTTGACATAGATGAAATAAAAATTCTTTTTAAAGAAGTATCTCCTTTTATTTTGAAATCATTTAAGATCCATATAAAATAAAACATTTTATTTGAAAATATTCTTATAAGCTTGTATGGAAAGCTTCGACGATTTTATAACGGCGGAAAATAACCGCACCCACCGTATAAGTTAAAAAAAACATTCTTACCTCAATTCAGTCGAAAAGGTTAAAAAGGACCTTGTTTTTAAAACGACGGAAAGATTCCTTTATAAACCTCTTATAAAAAGTCAAACAAGGGTATAAATGACTTCAACCCATATTCTTGTAAATAGTAAAAATGTTTTGAAATACATTTCAAAGAAACATGGATGTGGATGATAAAGAGATCCCAGTAGATTATTACGTATAATACAACCTCGGATAATGAAGAGATTGTGAAATAACCCTTACCTTGTACTTTTCCTTGGTTGTGGTAGGTTAACCTCCTGTATAATGGTGAAATAATTGTAATTAAATTATACAAGAATCATATACATTAATATGATATCATATATGATCTTTTAATATTGATTTGATAATAATATCTTAGTATTATCGTTGTTCCGGGTGTTAACTTACTTGTTTGCTTTTGTATGTTTTGTTACGTAAGACATGTATGTAAAGGATAGGTTGTATATTATTCATATCCAGAATGATATCAAGTCCTTAAAAATCATTTTTAAATCATTAAATGATAATTATACTTGAATGGATACGATGGAGAATGAATCTCATCGCGTTCGTGGAGACGGTAGTCCGTATGTACGCACGAACGCTACTTCCATTTAATTTTTATTTTAAAAGAATCGAATCCAAATGATACATAGGTATATTACTATTACAGTATAATATAATATTTTATATATGTTACTTAAGTTCATTAACACCATCCTTTATACGTTCCATGTGTGGTATGAACGAGTCATATCATTTTAAGGGGGCGGTAGTCCGCACTTCCTCAAATGAAATTATCGTATGTATATACAACATGAAACGAATAATGGTATGAAATAAAATGGAATTACAGAAGCTTATATATAAAATATATATCATTAATATCATATTTAATTACAGTGACATCATAATGGCCACCATGAGAGACGGTAATATATATTTGAACAATCATCGTTTCGTGAGGCGTTAATTTGCCATCCACAGAAACATTATGTTCATCATCCATTAGATGGAGTTGTGTGTATGTGTAGTTTGAATAATTCTTATAACAACATACTAGTATATTGAGGATACTGGTGTTGTTACAAAAGAAGGGAAATAAAAAGAGTTTGGGGGTTGGAGAAGCAAAATAAATGAAAATAATTTAAGAGAAATCGTTACCTTTAATTTAGGTAACTCACTTTGGTTGGAAACAAAGGACTTCTTGAAATGCTTTCTGCCTAAAGGGAAGCTTCAAGGAGGAGGAGAGGGATGTGGGGATCTTAGTTGGGCAGAGTTTGGACGAGCCAAGTGGCTTGAGAGGTGTGAGGAATGAGTAGAAGTGGTCTCCTTTTATAAGGGAGAGGAGGGGCTCTTTAGGAAAGTGTGAAAGTATTACTTTATAATATATTTGTATTCGGTTTATAATGGTCCAAAAATCATTGAGGTCGAAGATAAGATGACTCATATTCTATATAACATCAACCAATAAGAATTGGACAGGTTTTAGATAATATTTTAGTCATTATAATCTTATTTATTTAAATGATTTATTAATGAGGTAAACATTGCATCATTATTCTGTCATTAATAATTTAACTTATTTGATGTCAAAAAATTATAAATAAAATATCATTATGTAGGAAATCTTTTTATATTTCTAATGAATATTTATAATCTAAAATCCAACATGTATAACCCTATGTAAAAATTGTTCTTCTAAAAGATGTAAGCTTATACCATTTTTATTTTTATTTGAACTTTATTAATATAAAGTGTCCCTACCACATACAAGTGGCACCAAGGGGTCCCCAAATTGACCCAAGGATGCTCATGGTCGGGTATGTGTCCACCAATAAGGTTAGGACACGTTTTAGGGTAATTTTGTATTATTATAATATTATTTTTTAACCCTTATTTACCGGATTTACCCTTAACCATGGTAAATAAAATATTTACCACAGTAATTATTCAAAATGTCTAAAAATAAAAGTTACCTATTTACACAATTTGGACATCCTGATTCAAAATATGTAATCCATTTTTCTAAATTCAATACACAGAAGTGGCAGAAATTAATTTAAAATTAATTCCCGCTGTCAAAACAAAAAGCGTGTTTTTAAGAGATAATAACTATCAAAAGATTGACACTTGTTTATGTTCGGTTTAATTGTAAAATTATGTCCAATGACCAACATTATATTAAATGGTAAAAATATATTCTAAATTTACTTTAAAACCACTCAAATTCACAATTTATCACTATTAATTATTTTGATTAAAAAAGTTGTTTTTAATTAAAATTTAGTAATTTTCACTATTCATCAAAATATGAAAGTTATCCGAAATGTACCAAAATTTCACCTTAGGCTAAATTCGATATTCCGAATCCAAAAATGAAGTCCATTTTCAAATATAAAATATATATAATTTCAAAAAGTAGGTGTTACTATTCATAACGGCTAGTTTGATTAGTTATGGTGTGTTAGAACTCGGTGTTGCGTACAACACACGCTATCACATTATTCAAAGAGAAGCATACCGTAGAAGTTTGGGGTGTTACACAAAATCCCAAAATTTCAATATACTCAAACCATGATATCAATTTTTCCTTATATCAGTCATGAGATCTTTAATATTATTTTCTCCTTATCCCTTCATTATGCGCATATAATTTGGTTTCAAAAAATATTACAATCACTTTTCATGGTTACTAGTACCATATAATTTTTGAAAAAAATAGATAGATATTCCAAAATTCCTTGATAACATAAATGAGATTCCATGATTCTATTTTGAAATCCCATTACATAAAAACATAATCATTACACAGCATCATTGTCATACTCAACATCACAAATAGTGATTGCATGTGACACACATTTATCCTTTGTCTTAAGTGGTTGCACACATCGATCATCATTACCATTGGATTAGGGCACTGATTAGAATAATGCCCCATTTCATTGCACTTGAAGAATTGAGGTGTTAGTGGTGCCTTCTCTGCAGTCTTTTCATTATTCACATCATTAAAAACAATTTTTCTGTTACATAGACACTCAGCTGCTCGATGGCCTTCTTATCCACACATAAAACATTTTCTAGTCCCTTTAAGACAATCTACAACATGATTCCTTCCACACTTTGATCATAAATAAACATTCATCTTCATTCACCATTATTCTAAGATTTATTCTTTAACTCCATCTTTTTCTTTTTGTCAAAACCATGAGATAGATATGTAACACCAACTTCCAGTTCTACCATGATAGCAGAACACACAATTTCTTCATAGCTACTGAAGTCTCTTATATCTAATTCCCTTTGATGACTTGGTTTTAATCCACTGAAGAATCAATCAAATTTACATTTAGGTTGGATGATAAATCCAGATGCATACCTTGCAAGCCTTGTAAAATTCGCTTTGTATATACCAACAGATTCATAATCCTTTTGCTTAAGCTCAAGGAAATCATTTTCCATCCTTGTTCAATGAATATGAGGGAAGTACTTATTGAAAAATAATTTCATGAACTCATCTCATTACATGTATTCAATTTCAACTCATGGCCTCCTATTCTTAAATTGATTCCACCATTTATTTGCTTCACCTTCTAAACGGTAAATAGCCAGAATGAATTTTTCATTTTTCAAATATCGAAGTATGGAAAATATCTCTTCAATGGTACTGATCCATTGTTCAGAAAAAAGTGGATCAGAAGACCAACTGAAAGAAGGTAGATGTTGCCTCATGAAGGACCCAATAGAATATTTTTCCCTTCTCTACTCATTTGGAAGTCCATAATGATTCATAGATTGTGTATGTATATCCATAAGATTTTTCACTCCATCTCCCATAACATTGGTTTTTTCCAGAGAAAAATCATTGCATTGTCCATTATATTGACCAACATGGTTCATTTGGGTTCCATCCATTGCCGAAAACCAAAAAAGAATATTGTGAGAGGCAAAAATCATGTTAGGGAAAACAACATAATAAAGGGGGAGTACCTTCAATATCCAACATCTGAGGATTAATTTTAATATCGTTACTATAACTCTAGAACTATAACCTACACTTATACTTATCCTTAGGTACATCCCTACACATACCTCAGAAATATCACTAGGGATTTCACTAAAGCTTTCGTATCCTAGTTTCCAAAGGTTAACTAAACCTTTCATATGATACCAAATGTAGAGACCCAAAGCATGACGTACATGGAAATTACATTTCCTTTGCGAAATAAATAATACATTGCACGAAAAAACAATCAAGGACTGAAATAGTTTAGTGTCTTTGGAAACTTGGAACATAATCTTCTAATCATGGTGAAAGATCTTCAACATCTCCCATAAAGATCTTCCCCATTTTTTTTCTTACCTAGAACATTTCTTTAAATCCTGGGGAAAAGAAAACATATAAAGGGTGAGTTCAAATGCTCATTATGGGTATGCATGGAGAAAATAAAACTAACCATATAAATTTTAACATAAAAATATGAACATTATGTTCAATCATCAAAATCTTGAGCAATGACCTAAAACATTGAAGTATGTAAGGCATAGACCCTAAAAAACATTAATCATGATAAAATATCAAGTTAATAAAACATGTAATTCTGGAAAACCATTAAGAACAAGTTATTATTTCAATAGTAGCCAAGGCATTGCTGCCAAGACCATCTTAGTGGACAAATTCCCTTTCTGAATCGAGTTCACTCCTCGTTCCAGTCCTGTATCATGGAACAGGATTAACTTATCGTTCCAGACTTGTGTATCTCATGAAATATAAATCATTACCCAATGCATTATAGGGAGATATTGGTCTAACCCATCTCATAATGAAATCATTATTACGTGTTCCACAACATAAACATAAATCATTCATCATAATTCAGAGAATACAATGGGTTTCATAAACATCATCCCATCATAACATAATCCAGATAAAAAAATGGATACCATTTCATCATAAGAAAAGTGAAACCATGTAAATCATAGAGACATTATACTTGAAACATACACATATGAAATAATGTCATCTTATATGGAAAATGGTTTTGATAAAACACTTGAAATGAATTCATGAGGAAAATATCTTTTCTTTTTCAAAATCATTTTCTTTTCACAAAATCCCATGAAAATTTTAAAAGGAAAATATTTTTTTGAAAATAGTCATGAAATCTGATAGAGTAAGCTTCATGAAAATAATACATTATAAAACCGTAAAAATCCATTCATGTCGTATAAGTTAAAAAAACATTCTTGTACTTTTTCCGGAAAAGTCAAAAAGTACCTCATATAATAAACAAAAGAATGACTCCTTACATACCCTATAGTGAAAGTAAAAAATGGGTAAAATGGAATTTAAAGATACATGAAACCATTTATAGAAAACATGGACATCGATGATAAATATAACCCCAGTAAATACTTACATATAAGCAATCTCGGATAAAAATGAGATTGTAAAATTATCCCTGACCTCATGTCCAATTTCATCTGTATGTGTCCAATACTCTTGTATAGTGGGTTTAAACATATTACTAACTTGTAACAGAACTATAATAATATTTTTGATATCATCTATGATTCAATTACGACTTTATATTATCCGTTCATTTGTCAATTCCATGTTAAGGCATCGTTTTGGGGAAAATCGTTTCATTTATCATATGTGTTTTGACTTGTAATTATTAATATGATTACATAGATCATGACTAATTAATTCCATAATATAAAACATGATTTATATGTAATATAAATTACGAATATACATAAATATAATAGATCAATAAATTGAATTAAATACATCGTTCATGGAGACAGTAGGCCGTACATATGCAGGAACGTTGTTTTTCGTTTCCTTATTGAATTGAATGGAATTAAGTAAATGACATAAATATATATATACATAAATCCAGTAGAATTATTATGTCACATATTTCTTGATTACTTATTATATTTTCTTTATAATCATTTTTGAACAATTGACATGGAAAATGAATCTCGTCGCGTTGTGGAGACGGTAATCCGTACCTACGCATGAGCGATGATATCATTACCATATTTATTGAATGGAATTGGAGTGGATGATATAATACCTTAGAATCATTATGATGTTATAATAATCATATATCGTTATTCTTAACACAATTATACCCATCCATGTAAGGAGGTGGTGGAAAAACTGATTACACCACGGCGTGGAGACGGTATTTCGTACGTACACACGCACGGTGATTTCATTTTCCATAGGATGGATAAAGGTCAAAATAGGGTTTTTAATATTTATAATAACATATTATTATATAATTAATAATTTTGTTATTACTTTATAATTAAACAACTAGAGAAAAGGTTTTAGAAGAAGAAAGAAACTTGAAAGAGTCGGTAGAAGAGATTACCGCTTCCTTGACGCACCTCCTTTAAACTCCTTCTTAGGGAACTAGAGTTGGTCTATTGAGAAGAACAGAACCACTATGATATAATTTGAGAGGTTCAGAAGATGAATTGGTAGGGGTTGGCCGAGCTTCAAGGCTCAAAAGGGTGCGAAGAGAAGAGAGAGGAGGTTCCCTTTTATAAAGGAGGAGAGGGGAACCTTTGGAAAGTGTAAAAATATTATATTACTACAGACTTATCTTGAGTTTCAAAAGGTCCAAAAATCAGTAAATATGAAGACAAAATTACTCATGGTCGAAATAAAATCATCCAATCATAATCGGACATGTTTTGGATAATATTTTAATCATTATAATCTTATTTATTTAAATCATTTATTAATGAGGTAAATACTGCATCATTATAGTGTCACAAATAATTTAAATAAAACATATAAAGGCTGAGCTCAAATGCTCAGTATGGGTATGCATGGAGAAAATAAAACAAACCATATACATTTGAACATAAAAACATGAACATAATGTTTAAACATCAAAATCATGAGCAATGACCTACAACCTGGCAGTATGTAAGTCATAGATCATAAAGAAACATTAATTATGATAAAATAGCATGGGAATAAAACATGTAATTTTGGAAAACCATTATGTACATGATATGATTTTCATAGTAGCCAAGGCATTGCTTCCAAGACCATCTTATGGACAAAGTCCCTTTATGAATCGAGTTCACTCCTCATTCCAGTCCTGTATCATTGAACCAGATTAACTTATCGTTCATCCATGTCTATCTCATGAGATATAAATCATTACCCAATGCATTATAGAGAGATATAGGTCCCACCCGTCTCATAATGAAATCATTCTTACGTGTGCCACATCATAAATATAAATCATTCATCATAACCCAATGAATAAAATGGGTTTCATAAACATCATCCCATCATAACACAATCCATATAAAAAAATGGATATCATTTCATCTTAGGAAAAGTGAAACCATTTAAATCATAGAGTTATTATACTTAAAACATACACATATAAAATAATGTCATCTTAGATGGAAAATGTTTTTGATAAAACACTTGAAATGAATTCTTAAGGAAAATATCCTTTCTTTTTCAAAATCATTTTCTTTTCACAAAATCCCAAGAATATTTTAAAAGAAAAGGATTTTTTGAAAATATTCATGAAATCCTGTAGAGTATGCTTCATGAAAATAAGGCATTATAAAACCGTAAAAATCAATTGATGCCGTATAATTTAAAAAAACATTCTCAATATTTTGTTGGAAAAGTCAAAAAGTACCTCGTATTGTAAACAAAAGAATGATTCCTTACATACGCTGTAGTAAAATAAAAAAAATGGATAAAAAGGAATTTAAACATATGTGAAACCATTTTTAGAAAATAGGGACATCGATGATAAATATAACCCCAGAAAATACTTACGTATAAGCAATCTCGGATAAAAATGAGATTGAAAAATTATCCCTTACCTTATATCCAATTACATCCATATGTGTCCAAGACTCATGTATAGTGGGTTTAAGCATATTATTAACTTTTAAAAGAACCATAATAATATTTATGATATCGTATATGATTCACTTACGACTTTATATTATCTGTTCCTTTGTCAATTCCATGTTAAAGTAGCGTTTTGGGTAAAATCGTTTCATTTATCATCCGTGTTTTGACTTGTAATTATTAATATGATTACATAGATCATGATCACTTAATAACCGAATATAAAACATGATTTATATATAATATATATTCATAATATACATATATATAATATATCAATAAATGTAATTAAATACACCGTTCATGGAGACGGTAGGCCGTACGTACGCATGAACGTTGTTTTTCATTTCCTTATTGAATTGAATGGAATTAAGTAGATTCCATACATAAATATATACATAAATCCAGTAGCATTATTATGTCACATATTTCCTGATTACTTATTATATATACTTTATAATAATTTTTGAGTTGTTAACATGGAAAATGAATCTCATCGTGTTGTGGAGACGGTAATCCGTACGCATGCACGAGTGATGATATCATTCCAATATTTATTGAATGGAATTGGAGTGGATGATATAATACCTTAGAATCAGTATTATGTTATAATAATCATATATAGTTATTCTTAACACAATTATATCCATCCAGGTAATGTGGTGGTGGAAAAACTTATTACACCACAACGTGCAGACGGTATTCCGTATGTACACATGCGCGGTGATTTCATTTTCCGTAGGATGGATAGAAGGTGAAAATAGGTTTTTTTTCATATTTATAATATCATATCAGTATATAAGTAATAAAAATGTTATTAAATTATAATAAAACAACTAAATAAGATGAAGTAGAAGAAGAAAGAAACTTAAAAGAGTCGGTAGAAGAGATAACCTCTTTCTTGATGCACCTCCTTTAAACTCTTTCTTAGGGCACTAGAGTTGGTCTTTTGAGAAGAACAGAACCTCTATGATATAACAAGAAAGATTTAGAAGAGTAATTGTCAGGGGTTGGCCGAGATTCAAGGTTCAAAATGGTGTGAAGAGAAGAGGGAGGAGCTGCCCTTTTATAAGGGAGGAGAGGGGCGTCTTTGGAAAGTGTGAGAATATTATTTTATTATAAACATATCATCAGATTCAAAAGGTCCAAAAATCATTAATTATGAATATAAGATGACTCATGTTCTAAATAAAATCATACAATCGAAATTGGACATGTTTTGGATAATATTTTAATCATTATAATCTTATTTATTTAAATCATTTATTAATGAGATAAATACTGCATCATTATACTGTCATAAATATTTAACTTATTTGATGTCTAAAAATTATAATAAAACACCAACATGTAGGAGATATTTTTTTCTCTCCAATTAATATTTATATTATAAATGCTGATTTATATAACCCCTTTTAAAATTTAATTACTTTAAGATTTTTGTTAATGTCAATTTTGACTTTACATTAAATTAATTAATCCAAATTGTCATTATCACTACCAAGTGGCTCAATGGGGTCCCAAAATCGACCCAAGGATGGTCATGGTCGGCCATTACACATTCAATAACGTTATGACTAGTGTTAAGGTAATTTTGAATTATTATAATATTCTTTTAACCTTGAATTACCCTATTTACCTTTAACCGCAGTAAATAAAAGTCAAAAGTTACTATTCTCCAAAAATTATTTTCATCTTATTGAACCAAATTTTACTTTTTTATAACAAACATGTATGTCAGATATTTGAAATTCAATTCACAGAAGTGGTGAGGTTTTATTTAAATGAAAGAGTCAGTTTTTTTAACTACCACTAAGTGGTTTCTCTATTCCTCAAAAATTGATGTTTATCAGAAAAATACAAAAAAATCAGCCTAAGCTATTTTTGATATTCCGAATTCAAAAATGATGTATATTTTTTCTAAACTCAAAACATATAAGTGACATTAATTAATTTTAAAATTATTCCCTATTATCAAAACAATTAGCGTGTTTTTAAGAAACAATAACTATCAAAATATCGACACTTGTTTATGTCGAAATTCAAATTGAAATTAATTTCAATGACCATCATTGTATTAAATGTTAGGAATATATTTTAATTATACTTTAAAACCAATTAGAAAGATAATATAACCATATTAATTATTTCCAAGGAAAAAGTTGTTTTTAAATAAAATATAGTGTGTTTTTAATTTTATTAAAATATGAAAGTTACCAGATTACATTGAAAATTTTATACAAATTAAATTTTTATATCCTGATTCCAAGGAAAAATATTATTTTTTCAAATTAAACTCATAAACATGTCAAAAACTAGATTTAATGTGGGTGCACTGTCAAAAGGTGGCAAAACAACATTTTTTTAAATACCTATTTACCCAAAAAATTTATTTAGTTCTCATACCATGTTCTAGAAAATATTTATGATGAATAATAATGTTATAAAATTAAAAATTTAGTTAATACTATTTATAATAGCCAGTCCATAATAATATTATGACAATATATCATTGTTTAGTGAAACCCGGTATTGTGTAGTATACACGCTATCGAGGAAAGTCACGATTGTGTGTAATGCAAGCCAAGTCAGGTCTGCGTGAAGTGAAAACTATGTTTAGTGTTGTGTATGACATAATAAAAACTTATTTCGTTTTTACATTAAACAAAATCTATACGTAATGTTTCATATAATAATTTCAACAAAGAGAACTTGAAATTGTGTATAACACGAGCCAAGAATAGTGTTGCATATTCTGCAAGCTAATACAATGTTGCGTATAGTACAAGATAATCTTGGTGTATTTTATAATAGAATAAATCAATGAAATTAAAAATTATATATCTCATAAAATCTCCAGGTGGTACATTCTACCCACCTTAAAATGAATTTCACCCTCAAAATTCGTCAGGGTTATAAATCGTTTACTACTTGAAAGTTTAATTCATAGAAACCCACATCATAAAATGGAATACTAAATATTCATTTTAAAAATAAAAGTTATAATCAAAATGGATACCCAAAGTAACTCATCACTTGAGTTCCCACATAAGAGTGTATAGGTGAAAATATGGATATGGAAGAGAAATCTAATCGCCCTGTTCTGCTGGAGAGTGGTAGATAACATGGCTATGAAAAAGGAAACAATCGCAAATCCATAAATTTGTGATGATCTAAGGTACCATCTGATTCATTAGATATGAGAGTACTAGGACAACATTTTTGGATTCCAATATTATTTTCCTAACTTTGATTAACTTGTACATAAGGAGAAAAAATTACTTGATTTCAGTGTAATATCATCGCCATTCATTCCATGAACAATTTCAACTTCATCTATATTTAAAGAAATGAAGCTGAATTTTTAATTCATGAAATGTCAACAGATCATACGGTATAATGGTAAGTCATCCCATCTTTTTCTATCACAAAAAGGTTAGCATAAGTTATTAAATATACATATGTCCATCTATGGTGAGATTAATCTTATATGATTCCAAAAATGGACTTATACTTCATCTATCATACCACATTATAAAATAAAAATAGTTCCTACTAACCATGGTCTTCCTGTAGGCCAGTGGTAGGAGATAAAGGCCTATCACATTTCGGTTGTGGGTTCGATTCCCGCAACCTTGTCTGACGTGACGTGTTGTCACCCTTCCTATTGGTTGTCCTTTTTCTAACACTATACTATTATAACATTCCAAAACTATTATTAAAATGTTTTAGCCTTAAACAATACTATCTGATGTCTGACATAATCCATTCCAGTCTTTAGACTTATCCAAATTACATCTGAACAATCTCATAGTATAACAAAAACAATTACTAGAAATTTCATTAACCAAGCATGTGAATACCATCATTTATCCCTCATATATCATAAGATATATATTTTTTATCGCATTCCAAACATGTGAATACCTTAATCTTGTATTCTATTTCAACCTGAATTTCCATAGAACCATAGTGAAAACATGAATGTTTTCAAAAGTTAACTCTTTCCACATACCAAAATCCTAAAATTTCAATATAATCAAACCCTGATATCACTTTGTCCTCATATGAGTCATCAGCTCTTTAATATTATTTTTCCTATTATCCCTTAATTATGCACATATCGACTACTTTCCAAAAATAATTTAATCACTTTTCATTGTTACTGGTACCATATAATTATTGAAAACAAATACATTGATATTCAAAAATTCCAGGATACCATAAATGAGATTCCATGATACTATTTTGAAATCTGATTGCATAAACAATTAATCTTTACACAACATCATTTTCATACTCAAAATCACAAATAGTGATAGCATGTGACATCCCATTAACTTTTGCCTTAAGAGGTTGCTCACGTTGATCATCATTAACCCTCGGATTATGGAATTAATTAGCATAATGCCCCCATTAATTAGCACTTGAAGCACTGAAGTTTTGGTGATGTGTTCTCTGTAATCTTTTCTTTATTCACATCATTAGGAACTCTTTTTCCATTATTTCGACACTCAACTGATTGATGACCTCATTTTTCACACATAAAACATTTTCTAGTCCCTTTATGACAATCTCCACCATGCTTCATTCCACACATTGAGCATAAACAAATGTTCATCTTCTTTTCACCATTATTCTGAGATTTCTTCTTGAACTCCATCTTTCGCTTTTTGTCAAAACCCTGAGATGGATATGTAACACCAACTTCCAGTTCTACCATGATAGCACAACGCACAATTTTTTCATAGCTACTGATGTCTCTTATAGCTAATGCCCTTCAAATACTTGGATTTAAGCCACTGGAGAATCGATAAACTTTACATTTAGGTTGGATAATAATGTCAGATGCATACCTTTCAGGCCTTGTAAAATTCACTTCATATATACCAACAGATTTATCATCTTTTTTCTTAAGCTCATGGAAATCCTTTTCCATCCTTGTTCAAAGAATTCGAGGGAAGTACTTATTGAAAAATAATTTCTTGAACTCATCTCATTCCATGGATTCAATTTCGTTTCCGGGCCTCATATTCTTAAATAGAGTCCACCATTGATCTGCTTCACCTTCTAAAAGGTAAATAGCCAGAATGACTTTTTCATTTTCTAAACAGAAAATTATGGAAAATATCTTTTCATTGGTACTGATCCATTGTTTAGCAACAAGTATATCAGAAGACCCACTGAAAGAAGGTAGATGTTGCCTCATGAAGGAATCAATAGAATATTGTTCCTTTCTTTGCTCATTTGGAAGTCCAGAATGATTCATAGCTTATGTAAGTATATCAATAATAGTTTTCACTCCATCTCCCATAATATTGGTTTGTTCAGGAGTAAAATCGTTGCATTGTCCATTACATTGATCAACACGGTTCCTTCGGGTTCTAGCCATCGTCTAAAACACAAAAAGAATAGTGTGAGAGGCAAAAATAATGCTAGAGAAAACAAAATAATAAAGTGGGAGTACCATCAATATCCAAAATCTTAGGTTTAATTTTAATATAGTTATTGTAATTCAAGAACTATAACCTACACTTATACTTAACCTTAGGTAAATCACTACACATACCATAGAAATATTTCTAGGGATTTCACTAAAGTTTTTTCATCCTAGTTTTCAATGTTTAACTAAACCTTTCCTCTGATACCAACTGTAGAGACCCAAAGAATGACGTACATGGAAATTACATTACTTTGGCGGAATACTTAATACATAAAAAGAAACAACACTCAGGTTCCGTAATAGTATAGTGTATTTGGAAACACATAACATAATCTTCTATTCGTGGTGAAAGATCTTCAACATCTCCCATATAGATCTTCCCCTTTTGTTTTCTCACGTAAAACATTACTTTCAATCCTGGTGAAAAGAAAACATATAAAGGGTGAGCTCAAATGCGCAGTATGGGTATTCATGGAGAAAATAAAACAAACCATATACATTTGAACATAAAAACATGAACATAATGTTTAAACATCAAAATATTGAGAAATTACCTAAAACCTGGCAGTACATAAGGCATAGATCATAAAAAAACATTAATCATGATAAAATAGCATGGGGAGAAAACAAGTAATTGTGGAAAACCATTAATCACATGATATGATTTCCATAGTATCCACGACATTACTGCCAAGACCATCTTAGTTGACAATTTCTCTTTCTGAATTGAGTACACCCCTCGTTCCAGTCCTGTATCATTGAAACAGATTAACTTACCCTTCCATCCATGTCTATCTCATGAAATATAAATCATTACCCAATGAATTAGAGGGATATATAGGTACCACCCATCTCATAAAGAAATCAGTATTACGTGTGCCACAACATAAACATAAATTATTCATCATAACCCGAAGAATAAAATGGGTTTCATAAACATCATCCCATCATAACATAATCCATAAACAAAAATGGATATCATTTCATAAAAAGAAAAGTTAAACCATGTAAATAATAGAGACATTATACTTTAAACATACACATATGAAATAATTCCATCTTAGATGGAAATTTTTTTTGATAAAACACTTGAAATTAATTCTTGAGTAAAATATCCACTCTTTTCCAAAGTTATTTTCTTTTCACAAAATCCCATTAAAAATTTAAAAGAAAGGGATTTTTTTTAAATAGTCATGAAATCTTGTAGAGTCAGATTCATGAAAATAAGGAGTAATAAAACCATAAAAATCCATTCATTCCATATAAGATAAAAAACATTCTCGTATTTTTGCCGAAAAAGACAAAAAGTACCTCGTGTGATAAACAATAGAATGATTCCTTATATACCCTGTAGTACAACTAAAAAAATGGGTAAAAAGGTTTTTAAAAATAAATGAAACCATTTTTAGAAAATAGGGACATGGATGATAAATATACCCCTAGTAAATACTTATGTATAAGCAATCTCGGATAAAAATGAGATTTCATAATTATCCATTACCTTATGTCGAATTTCTTCTGTATGTCTCTGAGACTCTTTTATAGTGGGTTTAAACATATTATTAACTTGTAAAAGAACCATAATAATATTTATTATATTATATATGTTTCTTCTATGACTTTATATTATCTATTCAATTATCAATTCCATGTTAAAGTAGTATTTTGGGTAAAATTGTTTCATTTATCATGGGTGTTTTGACTTGTAATTATTAAGATGATTACTTAGATCATGATTAGTTAATTCCAGAAAATAAAACATGATTTATATATAATATATATTCAGAATATACATATATATAATATATAGATAAATGGAAATAAATACACCATTCATGGACACGGTAGGTCGTACGTACGCATGAACGTGATTTTTCGTTTCCTTTTTGAATTTAATGGAATTATGTAGATGAAATATATATATATATATATACATAAATATAGTAGAATTATTATGTCATATATATCATGATTACTTATTATATATACATTATAATAATTCTCGAATTGTTAACATGGAAAATGAATCTCATCGCGTCGTGGAGACGGTAATCCGTACGTACGCACAAGAGATGATATCGTTCCCATATTTATTGAATGGAATTGGAGTGGATGATATAATATCGTATAATTATTATGATTATATAATAATCATATATACTTAATATTTACACAATTATACCCATCCAAGTATGGTGGTGGTGGAAAAACTGATTACACCACTGCGTGGAGACGATATTTCGTACGTACGCAGACACGATGATTTCGTTTTCCGTAGGATGGATAGATGGTGAAAATGGGGTTGTTTCATATTTATAATAACATATCAGTATATAAGTAATATTTATGTTATTAATTTATAATGAAACAACTAAAGAAGAGGATGTAGAAGATAAAATAATCTTGAAAGATTCTTTAGAAGAGATTACCTCTTCCTCGATGCACCTCCTTTCAACTCCTTCATAGGGCACTAGATTTGGTCTTTTGAGAAGACCAGAACCTCTAGGATATAACTAGAGATATTGAGAAGAGTAATTATCAGGGGATAGACAAGCTTCAAGGCTTAAAAGGGGGTTAAGAGAAGAGGGAGGATGTGCCCTTTTATAAGGGATGAGAGGGGAACCTTTTGAAAGTGTGAAAATATTATTTTATTATAAAAATATCTTTGGTTTCTAAAGGTCCAAAAATCATTAAAGATGAATATAAGAAGACTAATGGAAGAAATAATATCATCCTATTATAATTTCACATGTTTTGGATAATATTCTAATCATTATAATATTATTTATTTAAATCATTTATTAGTGATGTAAAAACTACATCATTATTATGTCATAAATAATTTAATTTATTTAATGTCTAAAAACTATAAAAAAAACACCGACATGTATGAAATCATTATTGAATTAAAATGAATATTTATAGTCAGATAGATAATTTATATAACCCCTTTTAAAAATTAATTACTAAAATATTTTTGTTAATGTCAATTTGGTATTTACATTAAATTAATTAATCTATATTGTCATTATCACTACCAAGTGGCTCAATGGAGTTCTAAAATCGACCCAAGGATGCCCATGGTCGACCACTACTCATCCAATAAGGTTAGGACAAATGTTAAGGTAATTTTGAATTATTATAATATTCTTTTAACCTTGATTTACCCTATTTACCTTTAACCGCAATAAATAAATGTCAAAAGTTACTATTCACAAAAATTATCTTCATCGTATTGAATCACATTTTACTTTTTGATAACAACCATGTATGTTGGATTTTAGAAATTCAATTCACAGAAGTGGTAAAATTTAATTTAAATGAAAGAGTCGGTTTTTTTATCTACCACTAAGTGGTTTTACTATTCATTAAAAAATTGAAGTTTTTCAAAAAAATACCAAAAATTCAGCCTAAGATATATTTGATATTCAGAATTCAAAAATGATGTCAATTTTTTCCAAAATAAATAAATATAAGTGGCATTAATTAATTTTAAAATTAATTCCAGCTATGAAAACAAATGCGTGTTTTAAAAAACAATAACTATCAAAATATCGACACTTTTTAATGTCCAAATTCAAAGTGAAATTAAATCCAATGACCAAAACTTGATTAAATGGTAAAAATATATTCTAATTAAATTTTAAAAAAATTAAAAAGATAATCTAACCATATAAATTATTGTTATTAAAAAAGTTGTTTTTATTGAAAATATTTCGTGTTTTTACTATTCATTAAAATATTAAAGTTCTCAAAATAATATGAAAATTTTATCAAAATTAAATTTTTATATCTCGATTCGAAGGAAGAATTTTATCTTGTAAAATTGAACTTATAAACATGTCAAAACTAGATTTAACGTGAGTGAGCCATCAAAAGGTGGAAAAGCTTCATTTTTTTAAAAATACTTATTTACCTGAAAATTTTATTTAGTTTTCATACCATGTTCTAGAAAATATATAAGATGAATTATAATGTTATAAAAATAAAAGTGTAGTTAATACTATTTATAATGGCTATTCCATAATAATATTATAACAATATATCGTTATTTAGTAAAACCTGGTACTGTGTACTACAAACGCCATCGAGGAAGGTCATGATTGCGTGTAATTCAGGCCATGTCAGGGCTGCGTGTAGTGAAAACTCAGTTTGGTGTTGCATATAACATAATCAAAACTTATTTCATTTATACATTAAACAAAATCTATACTTAATGTTGCGTAGAATAATTTCCACAAAATGAACTTGAAATTCTGTGTAAAACGAGCCAAGAATAGTGTTGTGTATATCGAAAGCTAATACGGTGTTGTGTATAGTACAAGCTAATCTTGGTTTAGTGTATAATAGAAGACATCAAAGAAATTAAAAATAATATATCTCATAAAATCTCAGGGTGTTACATTCTACCCCCTTTAAAATTAATTTCTCCCTCGAAATTCGTCGGGGTTATAAATCGTTTACTACTTGAAAGATTCATTCATAGAAACCCACATCATAAAAATGAATACTAAATAATAATTTTAAAAAGGAAAGTAAAAAAAATAGATACCCAAAGTAACCCATCACTTGGGTTCCCACATAGGAGTTTAAAGGTGAAAATATGGATTTGGAAGAGAAATCTAACCATCATGTTCTGATTGAGACTGGTAGAGAACATGGCTATGAAAAAGCCAAAAATCCCAAACCAATAAATTTTTGATGATCTAAGGTACCATCTGATTCATCAGATATTATAGTACTAGGAAAACATTTTTGGTTTCCAAATCATTTACCTAACATTTATGAACTTTTACACAAGGATAAATATTTACATGATTTTAGTGTAATATCACCATTGCTCATTCCATGAACAATTTCCACTTCATCTCTATTTAAAGAAATGAAACTGAATTTTTCATTCATGAAGTGTTAGCAGATCATGCGATAGAATGATAATTCATCTCATCTATTTCTATCACAAAAAGGTTATCATATGTTATTAAATATACATAAGTCCATCTATGTTGAGATTAATCATATATGATTCCAACAATGGACTTATACTTTATCTATCATACCACTTAATAAAATAAAACTAGTTCCTACTAACTAGGGTCTTCCTGTAGGCCAGTGGTAGGAGATAAAGGCATGTCGCACTTCGGTTGTGGGTTCGATTCTTACACACTTGTCTGATGTGACGAGTTGTCGCCCGTCATACGAGTTGTTCTTTTTCTAAAACTATACTATTATAAAATTAAAAAAAAATTATCATAAATTTCTATCCTTAAACAATACTATCTGATTTCTGATATAATACATTCCAGTCTTTAGACTTATCCAAAATACATCTGACCAATCTCATAGTATAAAGAAAAGAATTACTAGAAATTTCATTAACCAAGCATGTTAATACCATCATTTATCCCCCATATATCATAAGATATATCTTGTTGATCTCATTCCAAAAATGTGAATACCTTAATCTTGTATTCTCCTGCAAAATAAATTACCATAGAACCATAGTGAAAACATGAATGCTGTCAAAAGGTAAATCTTTCAGCATACCAAAATCCCAAAATTTCAATATACTCAAACCAAGTTATCACTTTTTCCATATATCAGTCATGAGATCTGTAATATTATTTTCTCCTTATCCCATCATTATGCGCATATAATTTGGTTTCCAAAAATATTACACTCACTTTTCATGGTTACCGGTACCATATAATTATTGAAAAAAAATAGATAGATATTCCAAAATTCCATGATACCATAAATGAGATTCCATGATACTATTTTAAAATCTCATTACATAAAAACATATTCATTACACAACATCATTGTCATACCCAACATCACAAATAGTGATTGCATGTGACTTACATTTATCCTTTTTCTTAAGTGGTTGCACACGTTGATCATCATTACCTTTGTATTAGGGCACTGATTAGCATAATTCTCATTTCATTGCACTTAAATAATTGAGGTGTTAGTGGTGCCTTCTCTATAGTCTTTTCATTATTCACATCATTAGAAACACTTTTTATATTACTTAGACACTCAGCTGCTCGATGGCCTTCTTATCCTCACATAAAATATTTTCTAGTCCCTTTAAGACAATCTCCAACAAGATTCTTTCCACACTTTGATCATAAAAAAACATTCATATTCTTTCACCATTATTCTATGATTTATTCGTTAACTCCATCTTTCACTTTTTGTCAAAACCATGAGATGGATAAGTAACACCAACTTCCAGTTCTTCCATGATAGCAGAACATACAATTTCTTCATAGCTACTGAAGTCTCTTATTTCTAATTCCCTTTGAAGAATTTGTTTTAATCCACTGAAGAATAAATAAAATTTAAATTTAGGTTGGATGATAAATCCAGATGCATACCTTTCAAGCCTTGTAAAATTCGCTTCGTATATACCCACAGATTCATCATCCTTTTGCATAAGCTCAAGGAAATTATTTTCTATCCTTGTTCAATGAATACGAGGGAAGTACTTATTGAAAAATAATTTCTTGAACTCATCTCATTCCATGAATTCAATTTCAACTCAAGGCCTCCTATTCTTAAATAGATTCTACCATTTATCTACTTCACCTTCTAATCGGTAAATAGCCAGAATGACTTTTTCATTTTTCGAACAGTGAAGTATCTGAAATATCTTTTCAATGGTATTGATCCATTGTTCAGCAAAAAGTGGATCAGAAGACCCACTGAAAGAACGTAGATGTCTCCTCATGAAGGACCCAATAGAATATTGTTCCCTTCTCTGCTCATTTGGAAGTCCATAATGATTCATAGATTGTGTAAGTATATCCGTAAGATTTTTCACTCCATCTCCCATAACATTGGTTTGTTCTAGAGAAAAAACATTGCATTTTCCATTATATTGATCGACATGGTTCCTTTGGGTCTCATTCATCATCGAAAACCCAAAAAGAATATTATGAGAGGCAAAAATCATGCTAGGGAAGACAACACAATAAAGGGGGAGTAGCTTCAATATCCAACATCTTAGGTTTAATTTTAATATCGTTAGCATAATTCTAGAACTATAACCTACACTTATACTTAACCTTAGGTACATCCCTACACATACCATAGAAATATCACTAGGGATTTCACTAAAGTTTTCGCATCCAAGTTTCCAAAGGTTAACTAAACAATTCATATGATACCAACTGTAGAGACGCAAAGCATGACGTACATGGAAATTACATTTCTTTTGAGAAATACATAATACATTACATGAAAAAATAGTAAAGGACTGAAATAGTTTAGTGTCTTTTGAAACTCGGAACATAATCTTCTAATCATGGTGAAAGATCTTCAACATCTCCCATAAAGATCTTCCCCATTTTTTTTCTTACCTTGAACCTTTCTTTAAATCCTAGGGAAAAGAAAACATATAAAGGGTGAGTTCAAATTCTCATTATGGGTATGCATGAAGAAAATAAAACTAACCATATACATTTTCACATTAAAATATGAACATTATGTTTAATCATCAAAATCTTGAGCAATGACCTAAAACATTGAAGTATGTATGGCATAGACCCTAAAAAACATTAATCATGATACAATATCAAGGGAATAAAACATGTAATTGTGGAAAACCATTAAGAACAAGTTATTATTTCCATAGTATCCAAGGAATTGTTTCCATGACTATCTTTGTGGACAAATTCCCTTTCTGAATCGAGTTCACTCCTCGTTCCAGTCATGTATCATGGAACCGGGTTAACTTACCGTTCCATCCTTGTGCATCTCATGAAATATAAATCATTACCCAATGCATTATAGGGAGATATAGGTCCAACCCATATCATAATGAAATCATTATTACGTGTTCCACCACATAAACCTAAATCATTCATCATAATCCAGAGAATAAAATGGGTTTCATAAATATCATCCCATCATAACATAATCCATATAAAAAAATGGATACCATTTCATCATAAGAAAAGTGAAACCATTTAAATCATAGAGACATTATACTTGAAACATACACATATGAATTAATGTCATCTTATATGGAAATGGTTTTGATAAAACACTTGAAATGAGTTCTTGACGAAAATAGCCTTTCTTTTTCAAAATCATTTTCTTTTCACAAAATCCCATGAAAATTTTAAAAGAAAAAGATTTTTTTGAAAATAGTCATGAAATATGATAGAGTAAGCTTCATGAAAATAATACATTATAAAACCGTAAAAATCCATTCATGCCGTATAAGTTAAAAAAACATTCTTGTACTTTTTCCGGAAAAGTAAAAAAGTACCTCATATAGTAAACAAAAGAATGATTCCTTACATACCGTGTCGTAAAAGTAAAAAATGGGTAAAAAGGACTTTAAAAATACATGAAACCATTTATAGAAAACATGGAAATCGATGATAAATATATCCCCAGTAAATACTTACGTATAAGCAATCTCAGATAAAAATGAGATTGCAAAATTATCCCTGACCTTATGTCCAATTTCATCCGTATGTGTCCAATACTCTTGTATAGTGGGTTTAAACATATTATTAACCCGTAACAGAACCATAATAATATTTTTGATATTGTATATGATTCACTTACGACTTTATATTATTCGTTCATTTGTCAATTCCATGTTAAGCAGCGTTTTGGGTAAAATCGTTTCATTTATCATTCGTGTTTTGACTTGTAAATATTAATATGATTACATAAATCATGATTAATTAATTCCATAATATAAAAAATAATTTATTTATAATATATATTCCAAATATACATAAATATAATAGAACAATAAATTGAATTAAATACACCGTTCATGGAGACGGTAGGCCGTACATATGCATGAACGTTGTTTTTCGTTTCCTTATTGAATTGAATGGAATTAAGTACATGACATAAATATATATATACATAAATCCAGTAGCATTATTATGTCAAATATTTCCTGATTACATATTATATATACTTTATAATCATTTTTGAATTTTTGACATGGAAAATGAATCTCATCGCGTTGTGGAGACGGAAATCTGTACGTACGCACGAGCGATGATATCATTACCATATTTATTGAATGGAATTGGAGTGGATGATATAACACCATAGAATCAGTATGATGTTATAATAATCATATATCATTATTCTTAACACAATAATACCAATCCATGTAAGGAGGGGTGAAAAAACTGATTACACCACGGCGTGGAGACGGTATTCTATACGTACACACTCACAGTGATTTCATTTTCCGTAGGATTGATAGAAGGTCAAAATAGGGTTTTTTAAATTTATAATAACATATTAGTATATAATTAATACTTTTTTTTATTACTTTATAATAATACAACTAGAGAAGATGTATTAGAAGAAGAAAGAAACTTGAAAGAGTCAGCAGAAGAGATTACCGCTTCCTTGACGCACCTCCTTTAAACTCCTTAGGGAACTAGAGTTGGTCTTTTGAGAAGATCAAAACCACTATGATATAATTTGAGAGGTTGAGAAGATGAATTGGTAGGTGTTTGCTGAGCTTCAAGGCTCAAAAGGGTGTGAAGAGAAGATGGAGGAGGTTCCCTTTTATAAGGGAGAAGAGGGACACCTTTAGAAAGTGTAAAAATATTATATTATTACAGACATATCTTGAGATTCAAAAGGTCAAAAAATCAGTAAAAATGAAGATAAAATGACTCATGGTCGAAATAAAATCATCAAATCAGAATTGGACATGTTTTGGATTATATTATAATCATTATAATCTGTTTTATTTAAATCATTTATTAATGAGGTAAATACTGCATCATTATAGTGTCATAAATAATTTAAATAAAACATATAAAGGCTGATCTCAAATGCTCATTAGGGGTATGCATGGGGAAAATAAAACAAACCATATTCATTTGAACATAAAAACATGAAAATAATGTTTAATCATCAAAATCTTGAGCAATGACCTAAAACCTGGCAGTACATAAGTCATAGATCATAAAGAAACATTATTCATGATAAAATAGCATGGGAATAAAACATGTAATTTTGGAAAAGCATTAAGTACATGATATGATTTTCATAGTAGCCAAGGAATTGCTACCAAGACCATCTTATGGACAAAGTCCCTTTCTGAATCGAGTCCACTCCCCATTCCAGTCATGTATCATTGAACCGGATTAAATTATCGTTCATCCATGTCTGTCTCATGAGATAAAAATCATTACCCAATGCATTATAGGGAGATATAGGTCCCACCCATCTCATAATGAAATCATTCTTACATGTTCCACAGCATAAACATAAATCATTCATCATAACCCAAAGAATAAAATGGGTTTCATAAAAATAATCCCATCATAACATAATCCATATAAAAAATGGATATCATTTCATCATAGGAAAAGTGAAACCATTTAAATCAGAGAGATATTATACTTCATACATACACATATAAAATAATGTCATCTTATATGGAAAATGTATTTGATAAAACACTTGAAAGGAATTATTGAGGAAAAGATCCGTTATTTTTCAAAATCATTTTTTTTTTCACAAAATCCCAAGAAAACATTAAAAGAAAAGGATTTTTTTGAAAATATTCATGAAATGTTGTAGAGTATGCTTCATGAAAATAAGGAGGTATAAAACCGTAAAAATTGATTGATGTCGTATAAGTTAAAAAAACATTCTCAATCTTTTGTTGGAAAAGTCAAAAGTACCTCTTATTGTAAACAAAAGAATGATTCCTTACGTACCCTGTAGTAAAAGTAAAAAATGGCTAAAAGGAATTTAAAAATATATGAAACCATTTTTAGAAAACAGGGACATCGATGATAAATATAACCTCAGTAAATACTTACGTATAAGCAATCTTGGATAAAAATGAGATTGCAAAATTATCCTATACCTTATATCCAATTTCTTTCATATGTGTCCGAGACTCATGTATAGTGGGATTAAACATATTATTAACTTGTAAAAGAACCATAATAATAATTATGATATCGTATATGATTCACTTACGACTTTATATTATCTGTTCATTTGTCAATTCCATGTTAAAGTAGCGTTTTGGGTAAAATCGTTTCATTTATCGTCCGTGTTTTGACTTGTAATTATTAATATGATTACATAGATCATGATTACTTAATACCAGAATATAAAACATGATTAAAATATAATATATATTCATAATATACATATATATAATATATCAATAAATGGAATTAAATACACCGTTCATGGAGACGGTAGGCCGTACGTACGCATGAAAGCTGTTTTTCATTTCCTAATTGAATTGAATGGAATTAAGTAGATTCAATACATAAATATATACATAAATCCAGTAGCATTATTATGTAACATATTTACTGATTACTTATTATATATAATTTATAATAATTTTTGAATTGTTAACATGGAAAATTAATCTCATCGCGTCGTGGAGACGGTAATCCGTACGCATGCACGAGTGATGATATCATTACCATATTTATTGAATGGAATTGGAGTGGATGATATAATACCTTAGAATGAGTATTATGTTATAATAATCATATATAGTTATTCTTAACACAATTATACCCTTCCAGGTAATGTGGTCGTGGAAAAACATATTACACCATAGCGTGTAGATGGTATTCCGTACGTACACACGCGCGGTGATTTAATTTTTCATAGGATGGATAGAAGGTGAAAATAGGGTTTTTTTCATAGTTATAATGACATATCTGTATATAAGTAATACACATGATATTAAATTATAATAAAACAACTAAAGAATAAGAAGTAGAAGAAGAAAAAAACTTGAATGGGTCGGTAGAAGAGATTACCTCTTTCTTGATGCACCTCCTTTAAACTCATTCTTAGGGCACTACAGTTGGTCTTTTGAGAAGACCAGAACCTCTATGATATAACTAGAAAGATTTAGAAGAATAAATTTCAGGGTTTGGCTGAGATTCAAGGCTCAAAATGGTGTGAAGATAAGAGGGACGAGCTGCCCTTTTATAAGGGAGGAGAGGGGCACCTTTGGAAAGTGTGAAAATATAATTTTATTATAAACATATCTTCAGATTCAAAAGGTCCAAAAATCATTAAAGATGAATATAAGATTACTCATGGTCGAAATAAAATCATCCAATCGAAATTGGACATGTTTTGGATAATATTTTAATCATTATAATCTTATTTATTTAAATAATTTATTAATGAGGTAAATACTGCATCATTATAGTGTCATAAATAATTTAATCTATTTGATGCCTAAAAATTATAATAAAACACCAACATGTAGGAGGTATTTTTTTCTTTCCAATTAATATTTATAGTCTAAATGCTATTTTATATAACCCCTTTTAAAATTTTATTACTTAAAGATTTTTGTTAATGTCAATTTTGACTTTACATTAAATTAATTAATCCAAATTGTCATTATCACTACCAAGTTGCTCAATGGGGTCCCAAAATCGACCCAAGGATGGTCATGGTCGGCCATTACTCATAAAATAACATTATGACTAGAGTTAAGGTAATTTTGAATTATTATAATATTCTTTTAACTGTGAATTATATTATTTACCTTTAACCGCAGTAAATAAAAGTCAAAAGTTACTATTCACCAAAAATTATTTTCCTCTTATTGAACCAAATTTTACTTTTTTATAACAACCATGTATGTAATATTTTTGAAATTCAATTCACATAAGTGGTAAAGTTTTATATAAATGAAAGAGTCAGTTATTTTAACTATCACTAAGTGGTTTCACTATTCCTCAAAAATTGATGTTTATCAGAAAAATACAAAAAAATCAGCCTCAGCTATATTTGATATTACGAATTCAAAAATGATGTATATTTTTTCTAAATTCAAAACAGAGAAGTGGCATTAATTAATTTTAAAATTATTTTCTTTTATCAGAACAATTAGCATGTTTTTAAGAAACAATAACTATCAAAATATCGACACTTGTTTATGTCTAAATTCAAATTGAAATTAATTTCAATGACCATCATTGTATTAAATGTTAAAAATATATTTTAATTATACTTTAAAACCAATTAAAAAGATAATACAACCATATGAATTATTGCGGGACAAAAGTTGTTTTTAAATAAAATATAGGGTGTTTTTAATTTTATTAAAATATGAAAGTTATCAGATTACTATGAAAATTTTATACACATTTAATTTTTATATCCTGATTCCAAGGAAGAATTTTATTTTGTCAAATTAAACTTATAAACATGTCAAAAACTATATTTAATGTCGGTGCACTGTCAAAAGGTTGCAAAACAACATTTTTTTTAAATACTTATTTACCCGAAAAATTTATTTAGTTCTCATACCATGTTCTAGAAAATATTTATGATGAATAATAATGTTATAAAATTCAAAATTTAGTTAATACTATTTATAATAGCCAGTCCATAATAATATTATGACAATATATCACTGTTTTGTGAAACCCAATATTGTGTAGTACACACACTATCGAGGAAGGTCACAATTGTGTGTAATGAAAGCCAGGTTAGGGCTGCATGTAGTGAAAACTCCATTTAGTGTTGTGTATATCATAATAAAAACTTATTTCATTTATACATTAAACAAAATCTATATGTAATGTTTCATAGAATAATTTCCACAAAGCGAACTTGAAATTGTGTGTAACACGAGCCAAAAATAGTGTTGCATATACTGCCAGCTAATACAATGTTGTGTATAGTACAAGATAATCTTGGTGTATTGTATAATATAATACATCAATGAAATTAAAAATTATATATAACATAAAATCTCCAGGTGGTATATTCTACCCCCCTTAAAATGAATTTCAGCCTCGAAATTCGTCAGGGTTATAAATTGTTTACTAATTGAAAGTTTAATTCATAGAATCCCACATCATAAAATGGAATACTAAATCATCATTTTAAAAATGAAAGTTATAAAAAAATGGATACCCAAAGTAACTCATCACGTGGGTTCTCGCATAAGAGTGTATAGGTGAAAATATTTATATGGAAGAGAAATCTAATCATCATGTTCTGATGGAGAGTGGTAGATAACATGTCTATGAAAAATCCAACAATCGCAAATCCATAAATTTGTGATGATCTATGGTACCATCTGATTCATTAGATATGAGAGTACTAGGAAAACATTTTTGTTTTCCATGATTATTTCCCTAACATTGATGAACTTTTACATAAGGAGAAAAACATACTTTATTTCAGTGTAATATCATCGCCTGTCATTCCCCGAACAATTTCCACTTCATCTATATTTAATGAAATGAAGCTGAATTTTTAATTCATGAAATGTCAGCTGATCATACGGTAGAATGATAAGTCATCCCATCCTTTTCTATCACAAAACGGTTAGCATATGTTATTAAATATACACATGTCCATCTATGGTGAGATTAATCATATATGATTCCAATAATGGACTTATACTTCATCTATCATACCACTTAATAAAAGAAAAATAGTTCCTACTAACCATGGTCTTCCTGTAGGCTAGTGGTAGGAGATAAAGGCCTATCGCACTTCGTTGTGGGTTTGATTCCCTCAACCTTGTCTGATGTGACGTGTTGTCGACCTTCCTGTGGGTTGTACTTTTTCTAAAACTATACTATTATAACATTCCAAAAATATTATCAAAAAGTTTTAGACTTAAACAATACTATCTGATGTCCGACATAATCCATTCCAGTCTTTAGACTTATCCAAATTACATCTGAACAATCTCATAGTATAAAAAAAACAATTACTAGAAATTTCATTAACCATGCATGTGAATACCATCATTTATCCCTCATATATCATAAGATATATCTTTTTTATCGCATTCCAAACATGTGAATACCTTAATCTTGTATTCTATTGCAACATGAATTACCATATAACCATAGAGAAAACATGAATGTTTTCAAAAGGAAACTCTTTCCACATACCAAAATCCCAAAATTTCAATATAATCAAACCCAGATATCACTTTGTCCACATATCAGTCATGAGCTCTTTAATATTATTTTCTCATTATCCCTTAATTATGTGCATATTGACTTCTTTCCAAAAATATTATAATCACTTTTCATTGTTAGTGGTACCATATAATTATTGAAAACAAATACATCGATATTCCAAAATTCCACGATACCATAAATGAGATTCCATGATACTATTTTGAAATCCCATTACATAAACAATTTATCTTTACACAACATCATTTTCATACTCAAAATCAAAAATAGTAATCGCATGTGACATCCCTTTAACCTTTGCCTTATGAGGTTGCTCACATTGATCATCATTAACCCTTGGATTATGGAATTAATTAGCATAATGCCCCCATTAATTTCACTTGAAGCACTGAAGTGTTGGTGTTGTGTTATCTGCAGTCTTTTCTTTATTCACATCATTAGAAACTCTTTTTCCATTATTTCGACACTCAGCTGATCTATGACCTTATTTTCCACACATAAAACATTTTCTAGTCCCTTTATGACAATCTCCACCATGCTTCTTTCCACACATTGAGCATAAAGAAACATTCATCTTCTTTTCCCCATTATTCTGATATTTCATCTTGAACTCCATCTTTCGCTTTTGTCAAAACCCTGAGATGGATATGTAACACCAACTTCCAGTTCTACCATGATAGCACAACGCACAATTTCTTCATAGCTACTGAAGTCTCTTATAGCTAATTCACATTGAAGACTTGGATTTAAGCCACTGAATAATCGATCAACTTTACATTTAGGTGGGATAATAAAGTCAGATGCATACCTTTCAAGCCTTGTAATATTCGCTTCGTATATACCAACAGATTTATCACCCTTTTTCTTAAGCTCAAGGAAAACCTTTTCCATCCTTGTTTGAAGAATACAAGGGAAGTACTTATTGAAAAATAATTTCTTGAACTCATCTCATTCCATGGATTCAATTTCATTTCTGGGCCTCATATTCTTAATCAGATTCCACCATTGATCTACTTCACCTTCTAAAAGATAAATAGCCAGAATGACTTTTTCATTTTCTGAATAGAAAAGTATGGAAAATATATTTTCATTGGTACTGATCCATTTTTTAGCAACAAGTGGATCAGAAGACCCACTGAAAGAAGGTAGATGTTTCCTCATGAAAGACTCAATAGAATATTGTTCCCTTCTTTTCTCATTTGGAAGTCCATAATTATTCATAGCTTGTGTAAGAATATCAATAATATTTTTCACTCCATATCCCATAACATTGGTTTGTTCTGTAGGAAAATCATTGCATTGTCCATTACATTGATCAACACGGTTCCTTCGGGTTTTAACCATCGTCTAAAACACAAAAAGAATAGTGTGAGAGGAAAAATCATGATAGGGAAAACAACATAATAAAGTGGGAGTACCATCAATATCCAACATCTTAGGTTTAATTTTAATATCCTTGCCGTAATTCAAGAACTATAACCAACACTTATACTTAACCTTATGTACATCCCTACACATACTATAGAATATTTCTAGGGATTTCATTAATGTTTTTTCATCCTAGTTTTCAAAGGTTAACTAAACCTTTACTCTGATAACAAATGTAGAGACCCAAATCATGACGTACATATAAATTACATTACTTTTGAGGGATACTTAATACATAAAAAGAACCAACACTCAAGGTCCGTAATAGTATAGTGTATATGGAAACTCATAACATAATCTTCTATTCATGGTGAAAGATCTTCAACATCTCCCATATAAATCTTACCCTTTTGTTTTCTCACCTAAAACCTTACTTTCAATCCTGGGGAAAAAACTATAAAGGGTGAGCTCAAATTCTCAGTATGGGTATTCATAGAGAAAATAAAACAAACCATGTACATTTGAAAATAAAAACATGAACATAATGTTTAAACATCAAAATCTTGAGCAATTACCTAAAACAAGGCAGTACATAAGGAATAGATCATAAAGAAACATTAATCATGATAAAATAGCATGGGGATAAAACATGTAACTGTGGAAAACCATTAATCACATGATATGATTTCCATAGTAGCCAAGGCATTGCTGCCAAGACCATCTTAGTTGACAATGTCTCTTTCTGAATTGAGTACACCCCTCGTTCTAGTCCTATATCATTGAAACGGATTAACTTACCATTCCATCCATGTCTATCTCATGAAATATAAATCATTACCCAATGAATTTGAGGGAGATATAGTTCCCACCCATCTCATAATGAAATCATTATTACGTGTGCCACAATATAAACATAAATTATTCATCATAACCCAAAGAATAAAATGGGTTTCATAAACATCATCCCATCATAACATAATACATAAAAAAATGGATATAATTTAATCATAAGAATAGTGAGCCCATGTAAATCATAGAGACAATATACTTGAAACATGCACATATAAAATAATGTCATCTTAGATGGAATTTTTTTTTGATAAAACACTTGAAATTAATTCTTGAGTAAAATATACTTTCTTTTTCAAAATCATTTTCTTTTCACAAAATCCCATGAAAATTTTAAAAGAAAATGTTTTTTTTGAAAATAGTAATGAAATCTTGTAGAGTAATATTCATGAAAATAAGGAGTAATGAAACCGTAAATATCCATTCATTCCATATATTATAAAAAAACATTCTCGTATTTTTTCCGAAAAAGTCAATAAGTACCTCATGTGATAAACAAAAGAATGATTCTTACATACCCTGTAGTAAAATTAAAAAATGGGTAAAAAGGTATTTAAACATACATGAAATAATTTTTAGAAAATAGGGACATGGATGATAAATATACCCCCAGTAAATACTTACGTATAAGCAATCTCAGATAAAAATGAGATTTCAAAATTATCCATTACCTTATGTCCAATTTCTTCAGTATGTGTCTGAGACTCTTGTATAATGGGTTTAAACAAATTATTAACTTGTAATAGAACCATAATAATATTTATTATATTATATATTAATCTTCTATGACTTTATATTATCTGTTCAATTGTCAATTCCATGTTAAAGCAGTATTTTGGGTAAAATTGATTCATTTATCATGGGTGTTTTGACTTGTAATTATTAAGATGATTACTTAGATCATGATTAGTAAATTCCAGAAAATAAAACATGATTTATATATAATATATATTCAGAATATACATATATATAATATATAGATAAATGGAAAGAAATACACCGTTCATGGACACGGTAGGTCATACGTACGCATGAACGCTATTTTTCATTTCCTTTTTTGAATTTAATGGAATTAAGTAGATGAAGTAAATATATATATATATATATACATAAATCTAGTAGCATTATTATGTCATATTTTTCATGATTACTTATTATATATACATTATAATAATTCTCGAATGGTTAACATGGAAAATTAATCTCATCGCGTCGTGGAGACGGTAATCCGTACGTACGCACAAGAGATGATATCGATCCCATATTTATTGAATGGAATTAGAGTGGATGATATAATATCGTATAATTATTATGATTTTATAATAATCATATATACTTATTATTTACACAATTATACCCATCCAAGTATGGTGGTGGTGGAAAAACTGATTACACCACTGCGTGGAGACGATATTTCGTACGTACGCACCCACAATGATTTCGTTTTCCGTAGGATGGATAGAAGGAGAAAAATGGGGTTGTTTCATATTTATAATAACATATCAGTATATAAGTAATATTTATGTTATTAATTTATAATGAAACAACTAATGAAGAGAATGTCGAAGATAAAATAAACTTGAAAGAGCCTTTAGAAGATATTACCTCTTCCACGACGCACCTCCTTTAAACTCCTCCATAGGGCACTAGATTTGGTCCTTTGAGAAGACCAGAACCTCTAGGATATAACTATAGATATTGAGAAGAGTAATTAGTAGGGGTTATCCGAGCTTCAAGGCTCAAAAGGGGGTTAAGAGAATAGGGAGGATGCGCCCTTTTATAAGGGATGAGAGGGGAACCTTTTGAAAGTGTGAAAATATTATTTTATTATAAACTTATCTTTGGTTACTAAAGGTCCAAAAATCATTAAAGATGAATATAAGAAGACTCATGGAGGAAATAATATCATCCTATCATAATTTCACATGTTTTGGATAATATTCTAATCATTATAATATTATTTATTTAAATCATTTTTTAATGAGGTAAATACTACATCATTATTATGTCACAAATAATATAATTTATTTGATGTCTAAAATTATAAAACAAACACCGACATGTATGAAATATTTATTGAATTCCACTGAATATTTATAGTCAAAAAGATAATTTATTTAGCCCCTTTTAAAAATTAATTACTAAAATATTTTTGTTAATGTTAATTTTGTATTTACATTAAATTAATTAATCCATATTGTCATTATCACTTCCAAGTGGCTCAGTGGAGTCCCAAAATCGACCCAAGGATGCCCATGTTCGGCCACTACTCATTCAATAAGGTTAGGACAAGTGTTAAGGTAATTTTGAATTATTATAATATTCTTTTAACCTTGAATTACCTATTTACCTTTAACCGTAGTAAATAAAAGTCAAAAGTTACTATTCACAAAAAAAATATTTTCATCGTATTGAACAACATTTTACTTTTTGATAACAACCATGTATGTTGGATTTTTGAAATTCAATTCACAGAAATGTTAAAATCTAATTTAAATGAAAGAGTCAGTTTTTTTAACTACCACTAAGTGGTTTCCTATTCATCAAAAAATTGAGGTTTTTCAAAAAATACCAAAAATTCACCCTAAGCTATATTTGATATTCCGAATTAAAAATTTATGTCTACTTTTTCCAAATTTAAAAAATATAAGTGGCATTAATTAATTTTAAAATTAATTCCATCTATGAAAACAAATGCGTGTTTTAAAAAAACAATAACTATCAAAAGACCGACAGTTTTTAATGTCCAAATTCAAAGTGAAATTAATTTCAAGGACAAAAATTTGATTAAATGGTCAAAATATATTATAATTACACTTAAAAAAATAAAAATATAATCTAACCATCTAAATTATTGCTATGAAAAAAGTTGTTTTTATTTAAAATATAGCGTGATTTTACTATTCCTTAAAATATAAAAGTTCTCAAAATAATATGAAAATTTTATCAAAATTAAATTTTTATATATCGATTCCAAGGAAGAATTTTATATTGTCAAATTGAACGTATAAGCATGTCAAAAACTAGATTTAATGTGGGTGCACCATCAAAAGGCGGAAAAGATGCATTTTTAAAAAAATAATTATTTACCTGAAAATTTTATTTAGTTTTAATACCATGTTCTAGAAAATATATAAGACGAATCATAATGTTATAAAAATCAAAGTGTAGTGAATACTATTTATAACGGATAGTCCATAATAATATTATAACAATATATCGTTATTTAGTGAAACCCAGTACTGCGTACTACAAACGCCATCGAGGAAGGTCGTGATTGCGTGTAATGCATGCCAAGTTAGGGCTGCGTGTAGTGAAAACTCAGTTTGGTGTTGCGTATAATATAATCAAAACTTATTTCATTTATACATAAAACAAAATATATACTTAATGTTGCGTAGAATATTTTCCACAAAATGAACTTGAAATTGTGTGTAACAGGAGCCAAGAATAGTGTTGCATATATTGCAAGCTAATACGGTGTTGTGTATAGTACAAGCTAATCTTGGTGTAGTGTATAATAGAAGACATCAATGAAATTAAAAATAATATATCTCATAAAATCTCAGGGTGTTACATTCTACCCCCCTTAAAATGAATTTCGCCCTCGAAATTTGTCGGGGTTATAAACTGTTCACTACTTGAGAGATTCATTCATAGAAACCCACATCGTAAAAATGAATACTAAATAATCATTTTAAAAAGGAAAGTTAGAAACAAAATGGATACCCAAAGTAACCCATCACTTGGGTTCCCACAAAGGAGTTTAAAGGTGAAAATATGGATATGGAAAAGAAATCTAACCATCATGTTATGATTGAAACTTATAGAGAACATGGCTATGAAAAATCCAAAAATCCAAAGTAATAAATTTGTGATGATCTAAGGTACCATCTGATTCATCAGATATGAGAGTACTAGGAAAACATTTTTGGTTTCCAAGATCATTTATCTAATATTAATGAACTTTTAAATAAGGATAAATATTTACATGATTTTAGTGTAATATCATCATTGGTCATTCCATGAAAAATTTCCACTTCATCTATATTTAATGAAATGAAGTTGGATTTTCATTCATGAAGTGTTAGAAGATCATGTGAAAGAATGATAATTCTTCCCATCCGTTTCTATCAAAAAAAGGTTAGCATATGTTATTAAATATACATAAGTCCATCTATGGTGAGATTAATCATATATGATTCCAACAATGGACTTATACTTCATCTATCATACCGCTTAATAAAAAAAAAACCAGTTCCTACTAACCAGGGTATTCCTGTAGGCCATTTCTAGGCGATAAAGGCATGTCGCACTTCGGTTGTGGGTACGATTCCTACACCCTTGTCTGACGTGACGGGGGTTCCCTCGTCCTATGTGTTGTTCTTTTTCTAAAACTATACTTTTATAAAATTAAAAATATATTATCAAAAATTTCTATCCTTAAACAATACTATCTGATTTCCAATATAATACATTCCAGTCTTTAGACTTATCCAAATTACATCTTACCAATCTCATAGTATAAAGAAAATTATTACTAGAAATTTCATTAACCAAACATGTTAATACCGTCATTTAACCCCCATATATCATAAGATATATATTGTTGATCACATTCCAAAAATGTGAATACCTTAATATTGTATTCTCTTGAAAAATAAATTACCATAGAACCATAGTGAAAACATGAATGATGTCAAAATGTAACTCTTTCCGCATACCAAAATCCCAAAATTTCAATATACTCAAACCATGATATCACTTTTTCCTTATATCAGTCATGAGATCTTTAATATTATTTTCCCTTTATCCCTTCATTATGAGCATGTAATTTGGTTTCCAAAAATATTACAATCACTTTTCATGGTTACCGGTACCATATAATTATTGAAAAAAATAGATAGATATTCCAAAATTCCATGATGCCATAAATGAGATTCCATGATACTATTTTGAAATCATATTACATAAAAAATAATCATTACACAACATCATTTTCATACTCAACATCACAAATAGTGATTGCATGTGACTTACATTTATCCTTTGTCTAAAGTGGTTGCACATGTTGATCATCATTACCTTTGGATTAGGGCACTGATTAGCAAAATGCCCCATTTCATTGCACTTGAAGAATTGAGGTGTTAGTGGTGCCTTCTCTGTAGTGTTTTCTTTATTCACATCATTAGAAACACTTTTTCTATTACTTAGACACTCAGCTGCTCGATGGCCTTCTTATCCACACATAAAAAAATTTATAGTCCCTTTAAGACAATCTCCAAAAAGATTCTTTCCACACTTTGATCATAAGGAAACATTCATCTTCTTTCACCATTATTCTAAGATTTATTCTTTAACTCCATCTTTTTCTTTTTGTCAAAACCATGAGATGGATATGTAACACCAACTTCTAGTTCTACCATGAAAGCAGAACACACAATTTCTTCATAGCTACTGAAGTATCTTATAGCTAATTCCCTTTGAAGACTTTGTTTTAATCCACTGAAGAATCAATAAAATTTACATTTAGGGTGGATGATAAATACAGATGCATACCTTGCAAGACTTGTAAAATTTGCGTCGTATATACCAACAGATTCATCATCCTTTTGCTTAAGCTCATGGAAATCATTTTCCATCCTTGTTCAATGAATACGGGGGAAGTACATATTGAAGAATAATTTCTTGAACTCATCTCATTCCATGTATTTAATTTCAACTCAAGGCCCCCTATTCTTAAATAGATTCAACCATTTATCTGCTTAACCTTCTAAACGGTAAATATCCAGAATGACTTTTTCATTTTTCGAACAGCGAAGTATGGAAAATATCTTTTCCATGGTACTGATCCACTGTTCAGCAAAAAGTGAGTCAGAAGACCCACTGAAAGAAGGTAGATGTTGCCTCATGAAGGACCCAATAGAATATTGTTCCCTTCTCTGCACATTTGGAAGTCCATAATGATTCATAGATTTTGTAAGTATATCCATAAGATTTTTCACTCCATATCCCATAACATTGGTTTGTTCTAGAGAAAAATCATTGCATTTTCCATTATATATATCAACGTGGTTCCTTTGGGTTCTAGCCATAGTCGAAAACCCAAAAAGAATATTGTGAGAGGCAAAAATCATGCTACGGAAAACAACATAATAAAGGGGGAGTACCTTCAATATCCAATGTCTTAGGTTTAATTTTAATATCTTTACCATATTTCTAGAACTATAACCTACACTTATACTTAACCTTAGGTACATTCCTACACATACCTTAGAAATATCACTAGGTATTTCACTAAAGTTTTCGCATCCTAGTTTCCAAAGGTTAACTAAACCTTTAATATGATACCAACTGTAGATAACCAAAGCATAATGTACAAGGAAATTACATTTTTTTTGCGAAATACATAATACATTACAAGAAAAAACACTCAAGGACTGAAATAGTTTAGTGTCTTTGGAAACTCGGAACATAATCTTCTAATTATGGTGAAAGATCTTCAACATCTCCCATAAAGATCTTCCCCATTTTGTTTCTTACCTAGAACCTTTCTTTAAATCCTGGGGAAAAGAAAACATATAAAGGGAGAGTTGAAATGCTCATTATGGGTATTCATGGAGAAAATTAAACTAACCATATACATTTTAACATAAAAATATGAACATTATGTTTAATCATCAAAATCTTGAGCAATGACCTAAAACATTGAAGTACGTAAGGCATATACCCTAAAAAACATTCATCATGATAAAATATCAAGGAAATAAAACATGTAATTGTGGAAAACCATTAATAACAAGTTATTATTTCCATAGTAGCCAAGTCATTACTACCAAGACCATCTTAGTGGAAAAATTCCCTTTCTGAATCGAGATCACTCCTCGTTCCAGTCGTGTATCATGGAACCGGATTAACTTACTGTTCCATCCTTGTGTATCTCATGAAATATAAATCATTACCCAATGCATTATAAGTAGATATAGGTCCAACCCATCTCATAATGAAATCATTATTACGTTTTCCAAAACATAAACATAAATCATTCATCATAATCCAGAGAATAAAATGGGTTTCATAAACATCATCCCATCATAACATAAACCATATAAAAAAATGGATACCATTTCATCATAAGAAAAGTGAAACCATGTAAATCATAGAGATATTATAATTTAAACATACACATATGAAATAATGTTATCTTATATAGAAAATTGTTTTGATGAAACACTTGAAATGAATTCTTGATGAAAATATCCTTTCTTTTTCAAAATCATTTTCTTTTCACAAAATCCCATGAAAATTTTAAAAGAAAAAGATTTTGTTTGAAAATAGTCATGAAATCTGATAGAGTAAGATTCATGAAAATAATACATTATAAAACCGTAAAAATCCATTCATGCCGTATAAGTTTAAAAAAACATTCTTGTACTTTTTCCGGAAATGTCAAAAAGTACCCCATATAGTAAACAAAAGAATGATTCATTACATACCCTGTAGTAAAAGTAAAAAATGGGTAAAAAGGACATTAAACATATAGGAAACCATTTATAGAAAACATGGACATCGATGATAAATATAACCCAAATAAATACTTATGTATAAGCAATCTCGGATAAAAATGAGATTGCAAAATTATCCCTGACCTTATGTCCAATTTCATCCGTATGTGTCCAATACTCTGGTATAGTGGGTTTAAACATATTATTAACTTGTAACAGAACCATAATAATATTTTTTATATCGTATATGATTCACTTAAGACTTTATATTATCCGTTCATTTGTCAATTCCATGTTAAAGCAGCGTTTTCGGTAAAATCGTTTCATTTATCATCCGTGTTTTGACTTTTAATTATTAATATGATTACATAGATCATGATTAATTAATTCCATAATATAAAACACGGTTTATATATAATATATATTCCGAATATACATAAATAGAATAGATCAATAAATTGAATTAAATACACCATTCATGGAGACGGTAGGTCGTACATATGCATGAATGTTGTTTTTTGTTTCCTTATTGAATTGAATGGAATTAAGTACATGAAATAAATATATATATACATAAATCCAGTAGCATTATTATGTCACATATTTCCTGATTACTTATTATATATACTTTATAATCATTTTTGAATTGTTGACATGGAAAATGAATCTCATCGCGTTGTGGAGACGGTAATCCGTACGTGCACACGAGCGATGATATCATTACCATATTTATTGAATGGAATTGGAGTGGATGATATAATCCCTTAGAATAATTATGATGTTATAATAATCATATATCGTTATTCTTAACACAATAATACCCATCCAAGTAAGGAGGTGGTGGAAAAACTGATTACACCACGGCGTGGAGACGGTATTCCGTACGTACACACGCACGGTGATTTCATTTTCCGTAGGATGGATAGAAGGTCTAAATATGGTTTTTAATATTTATATTCACATATTAGTAAATAATTAATACTTTTGTTCTTACTTTATAATGAAACAACTAGAGAAGAGTTATTAGAATAAGAAAGAAACATGAATGATTCGGTAGAAGAGATTACCGCTTCCTTGACGCACCTCCTTTAAACTCCTTCTTATGGAACTAGAGTTGGACTTTTGAGAAGATCAAAACCACTATGATATATTTTGAGAGGTTGAGAAGATGAATTGGTAGGGGTTGGCCGAGCTTCAAGGCTCAAAAGGGTGTGAAGAGAAGAGGGAGGAGGTTCCCTTTTATAAGGGAGGAGAGGGGAACCTTTGGAAAGTGTTAAAAGATTTTATTATTATAGACTTATCTTGAGTTTTAAAAGGTCCACAAATTAGTAAAGATGAAGATAAAATGACTCATGGTCGAAATAAAATCATCCAATCAGAATTGTACATGTTTTGGATAGTATTTTAATCATTATAATCATATTTATATAAATCATTAATTAATGAGGTAAATACTGCATCATTATAGTGTCATAAATAATTTAAATAAAACATATAAATGCTGAGATCAAATGCTCAGTATGGGTATGCATGGAGAAAATAAAACAAAACAGATACATTTGAACATAAAAACATGAACATAAGGTTTAAACATCAAAATCTTGAGGAATGACCTAAAACCTGGCAGTACGTAAGTCATAGATCATAAAGAAACATTAATCATGATAAAATAGCATGGGAATAAAACATGTAATTTTGGAAAACCATTAAGTACATGATATGTTTTTCATAGTAGCCAAGGCATTGCTGCCAAGACTATCTTATGGACAATGTCCCTTTCTAAATCGAGTTCACTCCCCATTCCAGTCCTGTATCATTAAACCATATTAACTTATCGTTCATCCATGTCTATCTAATGAGATATAAATCATTACCCAATGCATTATAGGGAGATACAGGTCACACCCATCTCATAATGAAATCATTCTTACGTGTCCCATAACATAATCATAAATCATTCATCATAACCCAAAGAATAAATTGGGTTTCATAAACATCATCCCATCATAACATAACCCATATAAAAAAATGGATATCATTTCATCATAGGTAAAGTGAAACCATTTAAATCATAGTGATATTATACTTCAAACATACACATATAAAATAATATCATCTTAGATGGAAAATGTTTTTGATAAAACACTTGAAATTAATTCTTGAGGAAAATATCCTTTCTTTTTCAAAATAATTTTCTTTTCACAAAATCCCATGAAAATTTTAAAATAAAATTATTTTTTAAAAATATTCATGAAATCTTGTAGAGTAAGATTCATGAAAATAAGGTGTTATAAAACCGTAAAAATCGATTGATGCCGTATAAGTTAAAAAAAATTCTCAATCTTTTGTTGGAAAAGTCAAAAAGTACCTCGTATTGTAAACAAAAGAATGATTCCGTACATACCCTCTAGTAAAAGTAAAAAATGGCTAAAAGGAATTTAAACAAATATGAAACCATTTTTAGAAAACAGGGACATCGTTAATAAATATAACCCCAGTAAATACTTACGTATAAGCAATCTCGGATAAAAATGAGATTGCAAAATTATCCCATACCTTATATCTAATTTATTCCGTATGTGTCCGAGACTCATGTATAGTGAATTTAAACATATTATTAACTTTTAAAAGAACCATAATAATATTTATGATATCATATATGATTCACTTACGGCTTTATATTATCTGTTCATTTGTCAATTCCATGTTAAAGTAGCGTTTTGGGTAAAATCGTTTCATTTATCTTCCGTGTTTTGACTTGTAATTATTAATATGATTACATAGATCATGATTAATTAATACCACAATATAAAAAATGATTTATATATAATATATATTCATAATATACATATATTTAATATATCAATAAATGGAATTAAATACACCGTTCATGGAGACGGTAGGCCGTACGTACGCATGAACGCTATTTTTCATTTCCTTATTGAATTGAATGGAATTAAGTAGATTCCATACATAAATATATACATAAATCCAGTAGCATTATTATGTCACATATTTCCTGATTACTTATTATATATACTTTATAATAATTTTTGAATTGTTAACATGGAAAATTAATCTCATCGCGTCGTGGAGACGGTAATCCGTACACACGCACGAGTGATGATATCATTCCCATATTTATTGAATGGAATTGGAGTGGATGATATAATACATTAGAATCATTATTATGTTATAATAATCATATATAGTTATTCTTAACATAATTATACCCATCCAGGTAAAGTGGTGGTGGAAAAACTTATTACACCACAGCGTGCAGACGGTATTCCGTACGTACACACGCGCGGTGATTTCATTTTCCGTAGGATGAATAGAAGGTGAAAATAGGGTTTATTTCATATTTATAATAACATATAAGTATATAATTAATACACAAGTTATTAAATTATAATAAAACAACTAATGAAGAGGATGTAGAAGAATAAAGAAACATGAAAGAGTCGGTAGAAGATATTACCTCTTTCTTGATGCACCTCATTTAAACTCTTTCATAGGGCACTAGAGGTGGTCTTTTGAGAAGACCAGAACCTCTATGTTATAACTAGAAAGATTTAGTAGAGTAATTTTCAGGGGTTGGCCGAGATTCAAGGCTCAAAATGGTGTGAAGAGAAGAGGGAGGAGCTTCCCTTTTATAAGGGAGGAGAGTGGAACCTTTGGAAAGTGTGAAAATATTATTTTATTATAAACATATCTTCTGATTCAAAAGGTCCAAAAATCATTAAAGATGAATATAAGATGACTCATGTTTGAAATAAAATCATCCAATCAAAATTGTACATGTTTTGGATAATATTTTAATCATTATAATCTTATTTATTTAAATCATTTATTAATGAGGTAAATACGACATCATTATAGTGTCATAAATAATTTAATTTATATGATGTCTAAAAATTGTAATAAAACACCAACATGTAGGAGATATTTTTTTCTTTCCAATTAATATTTATAGTCTAAATTCTAATTTATATAACCCCTTTTAATATTTTTTTACTTAATGATTTTTCTTAATGTCAATTTTGACTTTACATTAAAATAATTAATCCAAATTGTAATTATCACTACCAAGTGGCTCAATGGGGTCCCAAAATCTACCCAAGGATGGTCATGGTCGGCCATTACTCATAAAATAACATTATGACTAGAGTTAAGGTAATTTTGAATTAATATAATATTCTTTTAACCTTGAATTACCATATTTACCTTTAATCGCAGTAAATAAATGTCAAAAGATACTATTCGCCAAAAATTATTTTCATCATATTGAACCAAAATAGTAATGAAATCTTGTAGAGTAAGATTCATGAAAATAAGGAGTAATGAAACCGTAAAAATCCATTCATTCCATATATTATAAAAAAACATTCTCGTATTTTTTCCGAAAAAGTCAATAAGTACCTCATGTGATAAACAAAAGAATGATTCTTACATACCCTGTAGTAAAATTAAAAAATGGGTAAAAAGGAATTTAAACATACATGAAATAATTTTTAGAAAATAGGGACATGGATGATAAATATACCCCCAGTAAATACTTACGTATAAGCAATCTCAGATAAAAATGAGATTTAAAAATTATCCATTACCTTATGTCCAATTTCTTCAGTATGTGTCTGAGACTCTTGTATAGTGGGTTTAAACAAATTATTAACTTGTAATAGAACCATAATAATATTTATTATATTATATATTATTCGTCTATGACTTTATATTATCTGTTCAATTGTCAATTCCATGTTAAAGCAGTATTTTGGGTAAAATTGTTTCATTTATCATGGGTGTTTTGACTTGTAATTATTAAGATGATTACTTAGATCATGATTAGTAAATTCCAGAAAATAAAACATGATTTATATATAATATATATTCAGAATATACATATATATAATATATAGATAAATGGAAAGAAATACACCGTTCATGGACACGGTAGGTCATACGTACGCATGAACGCTATTTTTCATTTCCTTTTTGAATTTAATGGAATTAAGTAGATGAAATACATATATATATATATATAAAAATAAATCTAGTAGCATTATTATGTCATATTTTTCATGATTACTTATTATATATACATTATAATAATTCTCGAATTGTTAACATGGAAAATGAATCTCATCGCGTCGTGGAGACGGTAATCCGTACGTACGCACAAGAGATGATATCGATCCCATATTTATTGAATGGAATTAGAGTGGATGATATAATATCGTATAATTATTATGATTTTATAATAATCATATATACTTATTATTTACACAATTATACCCATCCAAGTATGGTGGTGGTGGAAAAACTGATTACACCACTGCGTGGAGACGATATTTCGTACGTACGCACCCACAATGATTTCATTTTCCATAGGATGGATAGAAGGAGAAAAATGGGGTTGTTTCATATTTATAATATCATATATGTATATAAGTAATATTTATGTTATTAATTTATAATGAAACAACTAAAGAAGAGGATGTCGAAGATTAAATAAACTTGAAAGAGCCTTTAGAAGATATTACCTCTTCCACGACGCACCTCCTTTAAACTCCTCCATAGGGCACTAGATTTGGTCTTTTGAGAAGACCAGAACCTCTAGGATATAACTAGGGATATTGAGAAGAGTAATTAGTAGGGGTTATCCGAGCTTCAAGGCTCAAAAGGGGGTTAAGAGAATAGGGAGGATGTGCCCTTTTATAAGGGATGAGAGGGGAACCTTTTGAAAGTGTGAAAATATTATTTTATTATAAACTTATCTTTGGTTACTAAAGGTCCAAAAATAATTAAAGATGAATATAAGAAGACTAATGGAGGAAATAATATCATCCTATCATAATTTCACATGTTTTGGATAATATTCTAATCATTATAATATTATTTATTTAAATCATTTTTTAATGAGGTAAATACTACATCATTATTATGTCACAAATAATATAATTTATTTGATGTCTAAAAATTATAAAACAAACACCGACATGTGTGAAATATTTATTTAATTCCACTGAATATTTATAGTCAAAAAGATAATTTATTTATCCCCTTTTAAAATTTAATTACTAAAATATTTTTGTTAATGTTAATTTTGTATTTACATTAAATTAATTAATCCATATTGTCATTATCACTTCCAAGTGGCTCAGTGGAGTCCCAAAATCGACCCAAGGATGCCCATGTTCGGCCACTACTCATCCAATAAGGTTAGGACAAGTGTTAAGGTAATTTTGAATTATTATAATATTCTTTTAACCTTGAATTACCTATTTACCTTTAACCGTAGTAAATAAAAGTCAAAAGTTACTATTCACAAAAAAAATTCTTTTCATCGTGTTGAACAACATTTTACTTTTTGATAACAACCATGTATGTTGGATTTTTGAAATTCAATTCACAGAAATGTTAAAATCTAATTTAAATGAAAGAGTCAGTTTTTTTAACTACCACTAAGTGGTTTCACTATTCATCAAAAAATTGAGGTTTTTCAAAAAATACCAAAAATTCACCCTAAGATATATTTGATATTCCGAATTAAAAATTTATGTCTACTTTTTCCAAATTTAAAAAATATAAGTGGCATTAATTAATTTTAAAATTAATCCCAGCTATGAAAACAAATGCGTGTATTAAAAAAACAATAACTATCAAAAGACCGACAGTTTTTAATGTCCAAATTCAAAGGGAAATTAATTTCAAGGACAAAAATTTGATTAAATGGTCAAAATATATTATAATTACACTTAAAAAAATAAAAATATAATCTAACCATATAAATTATTGCTATGAAAAAAGTTGTTTTTATTTAAAATATAGCGTGATTTTACTGTTCCTTAAAATATAAAAGTTCTCAAAATAATATGAAAATTTTATCAAAATTAAATTTTTATATATTGATTCCAAGGAAGAATTTTATCTTGTCAAATTGAACGTATAAGCATGTCAAAAACTATATTTAATGTGGGTGCACCATCCAAAGGCGGAAAAGATGCATTTTTAAAAAAAATACTTATTTACCTGAAAATTTTATTTAGTTTTCATACCATGTTCTAGAAAATATATAAGACGAATCATAATGTTATAAAAATCAAAGTGTAGTTAATACTATTTATAACGGATAGTCCATAATAATATTATAACAATATATCGTTATTTAGTGAAACCCAGTACTGCGTACTACAAACGCCATCGAGGAAGGTCGTGATTGCGTGTAATGCATGCCAAGTTAGGGCTGCATGTAGTGAAAACTCAGTTTGGTGTTGCGTATAATATAATCAAAACTTATTTCATTTATATATAAAACAAAATATATACTTAATGTTGCGTAGAATATTTTCCACAAAATGAACATGAAATTGTGTGTAACACGAGCCAAGAATAGTGTTGCATATATTGCAAGCTAATACGGTGTTGCGTATAGTACAAGCTAATCTTGGTGTAGTGTATAATAGAAGACATCAATGAAATTAAAAATAATATATCTCATAAAATCTCAGGGTGTAACATTCTACCCCCCTTAAAATGAATTTCGCCCTCGAAATTTGTCGGGGTTATAAACTGTTCACTACTTGAAAGATTCATTCATAGAAACCCACATCGTAAAAATGAATACTAAATAATCATTTTAAAAAGGAAAGTTAGAAACAAAATGGATACCCAAAGTAACCCATCACTTGGGTTCCCACAAAGGAGTTTAAAGGTGAAAATATGGATATGGAAAAGAAATCTAACCATCATGTTCTGATTGAAACTGATAGAGAACATGGCTATGAAAAAGCCAAAAATCCAAAGCAATAAATTTGTGATGATCTAAGGTACCATCTGATTCATCAGATATGAGAGTACTAGGAAAACATTTTTGGTTTCCAAGATCATTTATCTAATATTAATGAACTTTTAAATAAGGATAAATATTTACATGATTTTAGTGTAATATCATCATTGGTCATTCCATGAAAAATTTCCACTTCATCTCTATTTAATGAAATGAAGTTGGATTTTCATTCATTAAGTGTTAGAAGATCATGTGAAAGAATGATAATTCTTCCCATCCGTTTCTATCAAAAAAAGGTTAGCATATGTTATTAAATATACATAAGTCCATCTATGGTGAGATTAATCATATATGATTCCAACAATGGACTTATACTTCATCTATCATACTGCTTAATAAAATAAAACCATTTCCTACTAACCAGGGTATTCCTGTAGGCCATTGCTAGGCGATAAAGGCTTGTCGCACTTCGGTTGTGGGTACGATTCCTACACCCTTGTCTGACGTGACGGGGGTTCCTTCGTCCTATGTGTTGTTTTTTTCTAAAACTATACTTTTATAAAATTAAAAAAATATTATCAAAAATTTCTATCCTTAAACAATACTATCTGATTTCCAATATAATACATTCCAGTCTTTAGACTTATCCAAATTACATCTTACCAATCTCATAGTATAAAGAAAATTATTACTAGAAATTTCATTAACCAAACGTGTTAATACCGTCATTTAACCCCCATATATCATAAGATATATATTGTTGATCACATTCCAAAAATGTGAATACCTTAATCTTGTATTCTCTTGCAAAATAAATTACCATAGAACCATAGTGAAAACATGAATGATGTCAAAATGTAACTCTTTCCGCATACCAAAATCCCAAAATTTCAATATACTCAAACCATGATATCACTTTTTCCTTATATCAGTCATGAGATCTTTAATATTATTTTCTCTTTATCCCTTCATTATGAGCATGTAATTTGGTTTCCAAAAATATTACAATCACTTTTCATGGTTACCGGTACCATATAATTATTGAAAAAAATAGATAGATATTCCAAAATTCCATGATACCATAAATGAGATTCCATGATACTATTTTGAAATCATATTACATAAAAAAAATAATCATTACACAACATCATTTTCATACTCAAAATCACAAATAGTGATTGCATGTGACTTACATTTATCCTTTGTCTAAAGTGGTTGCACATGTTGATCATCATTACCTTTGGATTAGGGCACTGATTAGCAAAATGCCCCATTTCATTGCACTTGAAGAATTGAGGTGTTAGTGGTGCCTTCTCTGTAGTCTTTTCTTTATTCACATCATTAGAAACACTTTTTCTATTACTTAGACACTCAGCTGCTCGATGGCCTTCTTATCCACACATAAAAAAATTTATAGTCCCTTTAAGACAATCTCCAAAAAGATTCTTTCCACACTTTGATCATAAAGAAACATTCATATTCTTTCACCATTATTCTAAGATTTATTCTTTAACTCCATCTTTTTCTTTTTGTCAAAACCATGAGATGGATATGTAACACCAACTTCTAGTTCTACCATGAAAGCAGAACACACAATTTCTTCATAGCTACTGAAGTATATTATAGCTAATTCCCTTTGAAGACTTTGTTTTAATCAACTGAAGAATCAATAAAATTTACATTTAGGGTGGATGATAAATACAGATGCATACCTTGCAAGACTTGTAAAATTTGCTTCGTATATACCAACAGATTCATCATCCTTTTGCTTAAGCTCAAGGAAATCATTTTCCATCCTTGTTCAATGAATAAGAGGGAAGTACATATTGAAGAATAATTTCTTGAACTCATCTCATTCCATGTATTTAATATCAACTCAAGGCTCCCTATTCTTAAATAGATTCCACCATTTATCTGCTTATCCTTCTAAACGGTAAATATCCAGACTGACTTTTTCATTTTTCGAACAGCGAAGTATGGAAAATATCTTTTCCATGGTACTGATCCACTGTTCAGCAAAAAGTGGATCAGAAGACCCACTGAAAGAAGGTAGATGTTGCCTCATGAAGGACCCAATAGAATATTGTTCCCTTCTCTGCACATTTGGATGTCCATAATGATTCATAGATTTTGTAAGTATATCCATAAGATTTTTCACTCCATATCCCATAACATTGGTTTGTTCTAGAGAAAAATCATTGCATTTTCCATTATATATATCAACGTGGTTCCTTTGGGTTCCAGCCATCGTCGAAAACCCAAAAAGAATATTGTGAGAGGCAAAAGTCATGCTACGGAAAACAACATAATAAAGGGGGAGTACCTTCAATATCCAATGTCTCAGGTTTAATTTAAATATCGTTACCATATTTCTAGAACTATAACCTACACTTATACTTAACCTTAGGTACATTCCTACACATACCTTATAAATATCACTAGGTATTTCACTAAAGTTTTCGCATCCTAGTTTCCAAAGGTTAACTAAACCTTTAATATGATACCAACTGTAGATAACCAAAGCATGACGTACAAGGAAATTACATTTTTTTGCGAAATACATAATACATTACAAGAAAAAACACTCAAGGACTGAAATAGTTTAGTGTCTTTGGAAACTCGGAACATAATCTTCTAATTATGGTGAAAGATCTTCAACATCTCCCATAAAGATCTTCCCCATTTTTTTTCTTACCTAGAACCTTTCTTTAAATCATGGGGAAAAGAAAACATATAAAGGGAGAGTTGAAATGCTCATTATGGGTATTCATGGAGAAAATTAAACTAACCATATACATTTTAACATAAAAATATGAACATTATGTTTAATCATCAAAATCTTGAGCAATGACCTAAAACATTGAAGTACGTAAGGCATATAACCTAAAAAACATTCATCATGATAAAATATCAAGGGAATAAAACATGTAATTGTGGAAAACCATTAAGAACAAGTTATTATTTCCATAGTAGCCAAGGCATTACTACCAAGACCATCTTAGTGGAAAAATTCCCTTTCTGAATCGAGATCACTCCTCGTTCCTGTCATGTATCATGGAACCGGATTAACTTACCGTTCCATCCTTGTGTATCTCATGAAATATAAATCATTACCCAATGCATTATAGGTAGATATAGGTCCAACCCATCTCATAATGAAATCAATATTACGTGTTCCAAAACATAAACATAAATCATTCATCATAATCCAGAGAATAAAATGGGTTTCATAAACATCATCCCATCATAACATAAACCATATAAAAAAATGGATACCATTTCATCATAAGATAAGTGAAACCATGTAAATCATAGAGATATTATAATTTAAACATACACATATGAAATAATGTTATCTTATATAGAAAATTGTTTTGATGAAACACTTGAAATGAATTCTTGAGGAAAATATCCTTTCTTTTTCAAAATCATTTTCTTTTCACAAAATCCCATGAAAATTTTAAAAGAAAAATATTTTTTTGAAAATAGTCATGAAATCTGATAGAGTAAGATTCATGAAAATAATACATTATAAAACCGTAAAAATCCATTCATGCTGTATAAGTTTAAAAAAAATTCTTGTACTTTTTCCGGAAAAGTCAAAAAGTACCCCATATAGTAAACAAAAGAATGATTCATTACATACCCTGTAGTAAAAGTAAAAAATGGGTAAAAAGGACATTAAACATACAGGAAACCATTTATAGAAAACATGGACATCGATGATAAATATAACCCAAATAAATACTTATGTATAAACAATCTCGGATAAAAATGAGATTGCAAAATTATCCATGACCTTATGTCCAATTTCATCCGTATGTGTCCAATACTCTTGTATAGTGGGTTTAAACATATTATTAACTTGTAACAGAACCATAATAATATTTTTTATATCGTATATGATTCACTTAAGACTTTATATTATCCGTTCATTTGTCAATTCCATGTTAAAGCAGCGTTTTCGGTAAAATCGTTTCATTTATCATCCGTGTTTTGACTTTTAATTATTAATATGATTACATAGATCATGATTAATTAATTCCATAATATAAAACACGGTTTATATATAATATATATTCTGAATATACATAAATATAATAGATCAATAAATTGAATTAAATAGACCGTTCATGGAGACGGTAGGGCGTACATATGCATGAATGTTGTTTTTTGTTTCCTTATTGAATTGAATGGAATTAAGTACATGAAATAAATATATATATACATAAATCCAGTAGCATTATTATGTCACATATTTCCTGATTACTTATTATATATACTTTATAATCATTTTTGAATTGTTGACATGGAAAATGAATCTCATCGCGTTGTGGAGACGGTAATCCGTACGTGCACACGAGCGATGATATCATTACCATATTTATTGAATGGAATTGGAGTGGATGATATAATCCCTTAGAATAATTACGATGTTATAATAATCATATATAGTTATTCTTAACACAATAATACCCATCCAAGTAAGGAGGTGGTGGAAAAACTGATTGCACCACGGCGTGGAGACGGTATTCCGTACGTACAAACGCACGGTGATTTCATTTTCCGTAGGATGGATAGAAGGTCTAAATATGGTTTTTAATATTTATAATCACATATTAGTAAATAATTAATAATTTTGTTCTTACTTTATAATGAAACAACTAGAGAAGAGTTATTAGAATAAGAATGAAACATGAATGATTCGGTAGAAGAGATTACCGCTTCCTTGACGCACCTCCTTTAAACTCCTTAGGGAACTAGAGTTGGAGTTTTGAGAAGATCAAAACCACTATGATATAATTTGAGAGGTTGAGAAGATGAATTGGTAGGGGTTGGCCGAGCTTCAAGGCTCAAAAGGGTGTGAAGAGAAGAGGGTGGAGGTTCCCTTTTATAAGGGAGGAGAGGGGAACCTTTGGAAAGTGTTAAAAGATTATATTATTATAGACTTATCTTGAGTTTTTAAAGGTCCACAAATTAGTAAAGATGAAGATAAAATGACTCATGGTCGAAATAAAATCATCCAATCAGAATTGTACATGTTTTGGATAATATTTTAATCATTATAATCATATTTATATAAATCATTTATTAATGAGGTAAATACTGCATCATTATAGTGTCATAAATAATTTAAATAAAACATATAAATGCTGAGATCAAATGCTCAATATGGGTATGCCTGGAGAAAATAAAACAAAATAGATACATTTGAACATAAAAACATGAACATAAGGTTTAAACATCAAAATCTTGAGCAATGACCCAAAACCTGGCAGTACGTAAGTCATAGATCATAAAGAAACATTAATCATGATAAAATAGCATGGGAATAAAACATGTAATTTTTGGAAAACCATTAAGTACGTGATATGATTTTCATAGTAGCCAAGGCATTGCTGCCAAGACTATCTTATGGACAATGTCCCTTTCTAAATCGAGTTCACTCCCCATTCCAGTCCTGTATCACTAAACCATATTAACTTATCGTTCATCCATGTCTATCTCATGAGATATAAATCATTACCCAATGCATTATAGGGAGATACAGGTCACACCCATCTCATAATGAAATCATTCTTACGTGTCCCATAACATAATCATAAATCATTCATCATAACCCATAGAATAAATTGGGTTTCATAAACATCATCCCATCATAACATAACCCATATAAAAAAATGGATATCATTTCATCATAGGTAAAGTGAAACCATTTAAATCATAGTGATATTATACTTCAAACATACACATATAAAATAATATCATCTTAGATGGAAAATGTTTTTGATAAAACACTTGAAATTAATTCTTGAGGAAAATATCCTTTCTTTTTCAAAATAATTTTCTTTTCACAAAATCCCATGAAAATTTTAAAATAAAAGTATTTTTTGAAAATATTAATGAAATCTTGTAGAGTAAGATTCATGAAAATAAGGTGTTATAAAACCGTAAAAATCGATTGATGCCGTATAAGTTAAAAAAAATTCTCAATCTTTTGTTGGAAAAGTCAAAAAGTACCTCATATTGTAAACAAAATAATGATTCCTTACATACCCTCTAGTAAAAGTAAAAAATGGCTAAAAGGAATTTAAACAAATATGAAACCATTTTTAGAAAACAGAGACATCGTTAATAAATATAACCCGAGTAAATACTTACGTATAAGCAATCTCGGATAAAAATGATATTGCAAAATTATCCCATACCTTATATCAAATTTATTCCGTATGTGTCCGAGACTCATGTATAGTGGATTTAAACATATTATTAACTTTTAAAAGAACCATAATAATATTTATGATATCATATATGATTCACTTACGGCTTTATATTATCTGTTCATTTGTCAATTCCATGTTAAAGTAGCGTTTTGGGTAAAATCGTTTCATTTATCTTCCGTGTTTTGACTTGTAATTATTAATATGATTACATAGATCATGATTAATTAATACCAGAATATAAAAAATGATTTATATATAATATATATTCATAATATACATATATTTAATATATCAATAAATGGAATTAAATACACCATTCATGGAGACGGTAGGCCGTACGTACGCATGAACGCTATTTTTCATTTCCTTATTGAATTGAATGGAATTAAGTAGATTCCATACATAAATATATACATAAATCCAGTAGCATTATTATGTCACATATTTACTGATTACTTATTATATATACTTTATAATAATTTTTGAATTGTTAACATGGAAAATTAATCTCATCGCGTCGTGGAGACGGTAATCCGTACACACGCACGAGTGATGATATCATTCCCATATTTATTGAATGGAATTGGAGTGGATGATATAATACATTAGAATCATTATTATGTTATAATAATCATATATAGTTATTCTTAACATAATTATCTCCATACAGGTAAAGTGGTGGTGGAAAACTTATTACACCACAGCGTGCAGACGGTATTCCGTACGTACACACGCGCGGTGATTTCATTTTCCGTAGGATGAATAGAAGGCGAAAATAGGGTTTATTTCATATTTATAATAACATATAAGTATATAATTAATACACAAGTTATTAAATTATAATAAAACAACTAATGAAGAGGAAGTAGAAGAATAAAGAAACATGAAAGAGTCGGTAGAAGATATTACCTCTTTCTTGATGCACCTCATTTAAACTCTTTCATAGGGCACTAGAGGTGGTCTTTTGAGAAGACCAGAACCTCTATGATATAACTAGAAAGATTTATAAGAGTAATTGTCAGGGGTTGGCCGAGATTCAAGGCTCAAAATGGTGTGAAGAGAAGAGGGAGGAGCTTCCCTTTTATAAGGGAGGAGAGTGGAACCTTTGGAAAGTGTGAAAATATTATTTTATTATAAACATATCTTCTGATTCAAAAGGTCCAAAAATCATTAAAGATGAATATAAGATGACTCATGTTTGAAATAAAATCATCCAATCAAAATTATACATGTTTTGGATAATATTTTAATCATTATAATCTTCTTTATTTAAATCATTTATTAATGAGGTAAATACGACTTCATTATAGTGTCATAAATAATTTAATTTATATGATGTCTAAAAATTGTAATAAAACACCAACATGTAGGAGATATTTTTTTCTTTCCAATTAATATTTATAGTCGAAATTCTAATTTATATAACCCCTTTTAATATTTTTTTACTTAATGATTTTTCTTAATGTCAATTTTGACTTTACATTAAAAAAATTAATCCAAATTGTAATTATCACTACCAAGTGGCTCAATGGGGTCCCAAAATCTACCCAAGGATGGTCATGGTCGGCCATTACTCATAAAATAACATTATGACTAGAGTTAAGGTAATTTTGAATTAATATAATATTCTTTTAACCTTGAATTACCATATTTACCTTTAATCGCAGTAAATAAAAGTCAAAAGATACTATTCGCCAAAAATTATTTTCATCATATTGAACCAAATTTTACTTTTTTATAACAACCATGTATGTCAGTTTTTTTAAATTCAATTCACAGAAGTGGTAACGTTTTATTTAAATGAAAGAGTTAGTTTTTTTAACTTCCACTAATTGGTTTCACTATTCATCAAAATTTGATGTTTACCAGAAAAATACAAAAAAATCAGCCTAAGATATATTTGATATTCCAAATTCAAAAATTATGTATATTTTTTCTAAATTCAACACATATAAGTGGCATTAATTAATTTTAAAAATTTTTCCTATTATCAAAACAATTAGCGTGTTTTTATGAAACAATAACTATGAAAATATCGACACTTGTTTATGTCGAAATTCAAATTGAAATTAATTTCAATGACCATCATTGTATTAAATGTTAAAAATATATTTCAATTATACTTTAAAACCAATTAGAAAGATAATATAACCATATGAATTATTGCAAGGAAAAAAGTTGTTTTTAAATAAAATATAGGGTGTTTTTAATTTTAATAAAATATGAAAGTTATCAGATTATTAAGGAAATTTTATACAAATTAAATTATTATATCCTGATTCCAAGGAAGAATTTTATTTTGTCAAATTAAACTTATAAACATGTAAAAAACTAGATTTAATGTGGGTGCACTGTCAAAATGTTGCAAAACAACATTTTTTTAAATACTTATTTACCCGAAAATTATTTTTAGTTCTCATACCATGTTCTAGAAAATATTTATGATGAATAATAATGTTATAAAATTCAAAATTTAGTTAATACTATTTATAATAGACACTCTATAATAATATTATGACAATATATCATTGTTTAGTGAAACTCGGTATTGTGTAGCACACAGGCTATTGTGGAAGGCCATGATTGTGTGTAATGCAAGCCAAGTCAGGGATACGTGTAGTGAAAACTCTGTTTACTGTTGTGTATAACATAATACAAACTTATTTAATTTATACATTAAACAAAATCTATACGTAATGTTTCATAGATTAATTTCCACAAAGCGAACTTGAAATTTTGTGTAACACGAGCCAAGAATAGTGTTGCATATACTGCAAGCTAATACAATGTTGCGTATAGTATAAGCTAATCTTGGTGTATTGTATAATATAAAACATCAATGAAATTAAAAATTATATATCTCATAAAATCTCCAGGTGGTACATTCTACACCCCTTAAAATGATTTTCACCCTCAAAATTCGTCAGGGTTATAAATCGTTTACTACTTGAAAGTTTAATTCATAGAAACCCACATCATAAAATGGAATACTAAATCATCATTTTAAAAATGAATGTTATAAACAAAATGGATACCCAAAGTAACTCATCACTTGGGTTCCCACATAAGAGTGTATAGGTGAAAATATGGATATGGAAGAGAAATCTGATCATCATGTTCTGATGGAGAGTGGTAGTTAACATGGCCATGAAAAAGCCAACAATCGCAAATCCATAAATTTGTGATGATCTAAGCTACAATCTGATTCATTAGATATGAGAGTAGTAGGAAAACATTTTGGGTTTCCAAGATTATTTCCCTAACATTGATGAACTCTTACATAAGGAGAAAAACTTACTTGATTTCAGTGTAATATCATCGCCTCTCATTCCATGAATAATTTCCACATCATCTATATTTAAAGAAATAAAGCTGAATTGTTAATTCATGAAATGTCCGCAGAACATATGATAGAATGATAAGTCATCCAATACTTTTCTATCAAAAAATGGTTAGCATAAGTTATTAAATATAAATTTGTCCATCTATGGTGAGATTTATCATATATGATTCCAAAAATGGACTTATACTTCATATATCATACCACTTAATAAAAGAAAAATAGTTCCTACTAACCATGGTCTTCTTGTAGACCAGTGGTAGGAGATAAAGGCCTATCGCACTTCGTTGTGGTTTCGATTCCCGCAACCATGTCTGACGTGATGTGTTGTCGCCCTTCCTATGGGTTTTCCTTTTTCTAAAACTATACTATTATAACATTCCATAAATATTATCAAAAAGTTTTAGACTTAAACAGTACTATCTGATGTCCGACATAATCCATTCTAGTCTTTAGACTTATCCAAATTACATCTGAACAATCTCATAGTATTACAAAAACAATTACTAGAAATTTCATAAACCATGCATGTGAATACCATCATTTATCCCTCATATATCATAAGATATATCATTTTTATTGCATTCCAAACATGTCAATACCTTAATCTTGTATTCTACTGCAACATGAATTACCATAGTGCCATAGTGAAAACATGAATGTTGTCAAAAGGTAAATCTTTCCACATACCAGAATCCCAAAATTTCAATATAATCAAACCCAGATATCACTTTGTCCTCATATCAGTCATGAGCTCTTTAATATTATTTTCTCATTATCCCTTAATTATGCGCATATCGACTGCTTCCCAAAAATATTTTAATCACTTTTCATTGTTACTGGTACCATATAATTATTGAAAACAAATACATCTATATTCCAAAATTCCACGATACCATAAATGAGATTCCGTGATACTATTTTGAAATCCCATTATATAAAAAATTAATCTTTACACAACATCATTTTCATACTCAAAATAAAAAATAGTGATCGCATGTGACATCCCTTTGACCTTTTCCTTAAGAGGTTTCTCACGTTGATCATCATTAACCCTCGGATTATGGAATTAATTAGCATAATGCCCCCATTAATTTTCACTTGAATCACGGAAGTGTTGGTGGTGTGTTCTCTGCAGTCTTTTCTTTATTCACATCATTAGAAACTCTTTTTCCATTATTTCGACACTCAGCTGATCGATGACCTTCTTTTCCACACATAAAACATTTTTTAGTCCCATTAAGACAATCTCCACCATGCTTCTTTCCACACATTGAGCATGAAGAAACATTCATCTTCTTTTCACCATTATTCTGATATTTCGTCTTGAACTCCATCTTTCGCTTTTTTTCAAAACCCTGAGATGGATATGTAACACCAACTTCCAGTTCTACCATTATAGCACAACGCACAATTTCTTCATTGCTACTGAAGTCTCTTATAGCCAATTCCCTTCGAAGAAATGGATTTAAGCCACTGAAGAATCAATCAACTTTACATTTAGGTTGGATAATATAGTCAGATGCATACCTTTCAAGCCTTGTAAAATTTGCTTCTTATATACCAACAGATTTATCATCTTTTTTCTTAAGCTCAAGGAAATCCTTTTTTATCCTTGTTCGTAGAATACTAGGGAAGTACTTATTGATAAATAATTTCTTGAACTCATCTCATTCCATGGCTTCAATTTCATTTCCGGGCCTCATATTCTTAATTAGAGTCCACCATTGATCTGCTTCACCTTCTAAAAGGTAAATAGCCAGAATGACTTTTTCATTTTCTGAACAGAAAAGTATGGAAAGTATCTTTTCATTGGTACTGATCCATTGTTTAGCAACAAGTGGATCAGAAGACCCACTGAAAGAAGGTAGATGTTGCCTCATGAAGGACTCAATAGAATATTGTTCCTTTCTTTGCTCATTTGGAAGTCCAAAAAAATTCCTAGCTTGTGTAAGTGTATCAGTAATATTTTTCACTCCGTCTCCCATAACATTGGTTTGTTCAGTAGGAAAATCGTTGCATTGTCCATTACATTGATCAACACGGTTCCTTCGGGTTCCAGCCATCGTCTAAAACACAAAAAGAATAGTGTGAGAGGCAAAAATCATGCTAGGGAATACAACATAATAAAGTGGGAGTACCATCAATATCCCACATCTTAGGATTAATTTTAATATCGTTGTCGTAATTCAAGAACTATAACCAACACTTATACTTAACCATAGTTACATCCCTACACATACCATAGAAATATTTCTAGGGAGTTCACTAATGTTTTTGCATCCTAGTTTTCAAAGTTTAACTAAACCATTCCCCTGATACCAACTGTAGAGACCCAAAGCATGACATACATGGAAATTACATTACTTTTGAGGATTACTTAATATATAAAAAGAACCAAAACTCAAGGTCCATAATAGTATAGTGTATTTGGAAACACATATCATAATATTCTATTCATGGTGAAAGATCATCAACATCTCCCATATATATCTTCCCCTTTTGTTTTCTCACCTAAAACCTTACTTTCAATCCTGGGAAAAAGAAAACATATAAAGGGTGAGATAAAATGCTCAGCATGGGTATTCATGGAGAAAATAAAAAAAAACCATGTATATTTGAACATAAAAACATGAACATAATGTTTAAACATCAAAATCTTGAGAAATTACCTAAAACAGGGCAGTACATAAGGCATAGATCATAAAGAAACATTAATCATGATAAAATGGCATGGGGATAAAACATGTAATTGTGGAAAACCATTAATCACATGATATGATTTCCATAGTAGCCAAGGCATTGCTGCCAAGACCATCTTAGTTGACAATGTCTCTTTCTAAATTGAGTACACCCCTCGTTCCACTCCTGTATCATTGAAACGGATCAACTTACCGTTCCAGCCATGTATATCTCATGAAATATAAATCATTACACAATGAATTAGAGGGAGATATAGGTCCCACCCATCAAATAATGAAATCATTATTATGTGTGCCACAACATAAACATAAATTATTCATCATAACCCAAACAATAAAATGGGTTTCCTAAACATTATCCCATCATAGCACAATCCATAAACAAAAATGGATATCATTTCATCAGAAGAAAAGTGAAACCATGTAAATCATAGATTCATTATACTTGAAACATACACATATGAAATAATTTCATCTTATATGAAATATTTTTTGATAAAACACATGAAATTAATTCTTAAGTAAAATATCCTTTCTTTTTAAAAATCATTTTCTTTTCCAAAAATCCCATGAAAATTTTAAAAGAAAATGAGTTTTTTTAAAATATTCATGAAATATTGTAGAGTAAGCTTCATGAAAATAAGGAGTAATAAAACCGTAAATATCCATTCATGCCATATAAGATAAAAAAACATTCTCGTATTTTGTCCGAAAAAGTCAAAAAATACCTCGTGTGATAAACAAAAGAATGATTCCTTACATACCCTGTAGTAAAATTAAAAAATGTGTAAAAAGGTCTTTAAACATACATTAAACCATTTTTAGAAAATAGGGACATGGATGAAAAATATACCCCCAGTAAATACTTACGTATAAGCAATCTCGAATAAAAATGAGATTTCAAAATTATCCATTACCTTATGTCCAATTTCTCCCGTATGTGTCTGAGACTCTTTTATAGTCGGTTTAAAGATATCATTAACTTGTAACAGAACCATAATAATATTTATTATATTATATATGATTCATCTATGTCTTTATATTATCTGTTCAATTGTCAATTCCATGTTAAAGTAGAATTTTGGGTAAAATCCTTTCATTTATCATGGGTGTTTGACTTGTAATTATTAAGATGATTACTTAGATCATGATTAGTTAATTCCAGAAAATAAAACATGATTTATATATAATATATATTCATAATATACATATATATAATATATAGATAAATGGAAAGAAATACACTGTTCATGGACACAGTAGGTCGTACGTACGCATGAACGCTATTTTTTTTTTCCTTTTTGAATTTAATGGAATTAAGTAGATGAAATACATATATATATATATATATATATATACATTAATATAGTAGCATTATTATGTCATATATTTCATGATTACTTATTATATATAAATTATAATAATTCTCGAATTGTTAACATGGAAAATAAAACTCATCGCGTCGTGGAGACGGTAATCCGTACGTACAAACAAGAGATGATATTGTTCCCATATTTATTGAATGGAATTGGAGTGGATGATATAATGTCGTATAATTATTATGATTTTATAATAATCATATATACTTATAATTTACACAATTATACCCATCCAAGTATGGTGGTGGTGCAAAAACTGATTACACCACTGCGTGGAGACAATATTTCGTACGTACGCACACATGATGATTTCGTTTTCCGTAGGATGGAAAGAAGGTGAAAATTGGGTTGTTTCATATTTATAATAACATATCAGTATATAATTAATATTAATGTTATTAATTTATAATGAAACAACTAAATAAGAGGATGTATAAGATAAAATAAACTTGAAAGAGTCTTTAGAAGAGATTACCTCTTCCTCGACGCACCTCCTTTAAAATCCTTCATAGGGCACTAGATTTGGTCTTTTGAGAAGACCAGAACCTCTAGGATATAACTAGAGATAATGAGAAGAGTATTTAGTAGGGGTTAGTCGAGCTTCAAGGCTCAAAAGGGGGCTAAGAGAAGAGGGAGGATGTTCCCTTTTATAAGGGATGAGAGGGGAACCTTTTGAACGTGTGAAAATATTATTTTATTATAAACTTATCTTTGTTTTCTAAAGGTCCAAAAATCTTTAAAGATGAAGATAAGAAGGCTCATGGAAGAAATAATATCATCCTCTCATAATTTCATTTGTTTTGAATAATATTCTAATCATTATAATATTATTTATTTAAATTATTTATTAATGAGGTAAATACTACATCATTATTATATCATAAATAATTTAATTTAATTGATGCCTAAAAATTATAAAAAAAACACCAGCATGTATGAAATATTTATGGAATTCCAATGAATATTTATATTCGGAAAGATAATTTATATAACCCCTTTTAAAATTTAATTACTAAAATATTTTTGTTAATGTCAATTTTGTATTTACATTAAATTAATTAATCCATATTGTCATTATCACTACCAAGTGGCTCAATGGAGTACCAAAATCAACCCAAGGATGCCCATGGTCGGCCACTACTCATCCATTAATGTTAGGACAAGTGTTAAGGTAGATTTAAATTATTATAATATTCTTTTAACCTAGAATTACCCTATTTACCTTTAACCGCAGTAAATAAAAGTCAAAAGTTACTATTCACAAAAAATTATTGTCATCGTATTGAACCACATTTTACTTTTTGATAACAACCATGTATGTCTTATTTTTGAAATTCAATTCACAGAAGTGGTAAAATTTAATTTAAATGAATGATTCTGTTTTTTTAACTACCACTAAGTGGTTTCACTATTCAACAAAAAATTGAAGTTTTTCAAAAAAATTCCAAAAATTCAGCCTAAGTTATATTTGATATTCTGAATTAAAAAATGATTTCTATTTTTTCCAAATTCAAAAAATATAAGTGGCATTAATTAATTTTAAAATTAATTCCATCTATGAAAACAAATGCGTGTTTTAAAAAAACAATAACTATCAAAAGATCGACACTTTTTAATGTCCAAATTCAATGTGAAATCAATTCCAATGACCAAAATTTGATTAAATGGTAAAAATATATTCTAATTACACTTTTAAAAAATAAAAAGATAATCTAACCATATAAATTATTGCTATGAAAAAAGTTGTTTTTATTTAAAATATTGTGTGTTTTTACTTTTCATTAAAATATGAATGTTCTCAAAATAATATGAAAATTTTTTCAAAATTAAATTTTTATATCTCGATTCCAAGGAAGAATTTTATCTTGTCAAATTGAACATCTAAACATGTCAAAACTATATTTAATGTTGGTGTTCCATCAATAGGGGGAAAAGCTGCATTTTTTTAAAAATACTTATTTACCTGAAAATTTTATTTAGTTTTCATACCATGTTCTAGAAAATATATAAGATGAATAATAATGTTATAAAAATCAATGTGTAGTTAATACTATTTATAACGGATAGTCCATAATAATATTATAACAATATATCGTTATTTAGTGAAACCCGGTACTGCGTAATACAAACGCTATCGAGGAAGGTCATGATTGCGTGCAATGCATGCCATGTCAGGGCTGCGTGTAGTGAAAACTCAGTTTGGTGTTACGTATAACATAATAAAAACTTATTTCATTTATACATTAAACAAAATCTATACTTAATGTTGCATAGAATAATTTCCGCAAAATGAACATGAAATTGTGTGTAACACGAGCCAAGAATAGTGTTGCATATATCGCAAGCTAATACGGTGTTGTGTATAGTAAAAGCTAATCTTGGTGTAGTGTATAATAGAAGACATCAAAGAAATTAAAAATAATATATCTCATAAAATCTCAGGGTGTTGCATTCTACCCCCCTTAAAATTAATTTCGCCCTCAAAATTCGTCAGGGTTATAAATCGTTTACTACTTGAAAGATTCATTCATAGAAACCCACATAGTAAAAATGAATACTAAATAATCATTTTAAAAAGGAAAGTAAAAAAATAGATACCCAAAGTAAGCCATCACTTTTGTTCCCACATAGGAGTTTAAAGGTGAAAATATGGATATGGAAGAGAAATCTAACCATCATGTTCTGATTGAGACTGGTAGAGAACATGGCTATGAAAAAGCCAAAAATCACAAAGCAATAAATTTGTGATGATCTATGGTACCATCTAATTAATCAAATTTGAGAGTACTAGGAAAACATTTTTGGTTTCCAAGATCATTTACCTAACATTTATGAACTTTTACATAAGGATAAATATTTACATGATTTTAGTGTAATATCATCATTGGTCATTCCATGAACAATTTCCACTTCATCTCTATTTAAAGAAATGAAGCTGAATTTTTCATTCACGAAGTGTTAGCAGATCATGCGATAGAATGATAATTCATCTCATCTGTTTCTATCAAAAAAAGGTTAGGATATGTTATTAAATATACATAAGTCCATCTATGGTGAGATTAATCATATATGATTCCAACAATGGACTTATACTTCATCTATCATACCTCTTAATAAAATAAAACTGGTTCCTACTAACCATGGTATTCCTATAGGCCATTGGTAGGCGATAAAGGCCTGTCACACTTCTGTTGTGGGTTCGATTCCTACACCCTTGTATGACGTGACAGGTTGTCGCCCATCCTACGTGTTGTTCTTTTTCTAAAACTATACTATTATAAAATTAAAAAAAATATCATAAAAAATTTCTATCCTTAAACAATACTATCTGATTTCCGATATAATACATTCCAGTCTTTAGACATATCCCAAATACATCTGACCAATCTCATAGTATAATGAAAATGATTACTAGAAATTTCATTAACCAAGCATGTTAATACCATCATTTATCCCCCATATATCATAAGATATATCTTTTTGATCGCATTCCAAAAATGTGAATACCTTAATCTTGTATTCTCTTGCAAAATAAATTACCATAGAACCATAGTGAAAACATGAATTCTGTCAATTGGTAATTCTTTCCACATACCAAAATCCCAAAATTTCAATATACTCAGACCATGATATCACTTTTTCCTTATATCATTCATGAGATCTTTAATATTATTTTCTCCTTATCCTTTCATTATGTTCATATAATTTGGTTTCCAAAAATATTACAATCACTTTTCATGGTTGCCGGTACCATATAATTATTTAAAAAAATAGATAGATATTCCAAAATTCCATGATACCATAAATGAGATTCCATGATACTATTTTGAAATCCCATTACATAAAAACATAATCATTACACTACATCATTGTCATACTCAACATCACAAATAGTGATTGCATGTGACATATATTTATCCTCTGTCTTAAGTGGTTGCACACGTTGATCATCATTACCTTTGGATTAGGGCACTGATTAGCATAATTCCTCATTTCATTGCACTTGAATAATTGAGGTGTTAGTGGTGCCTTCTCTGCAGTCTTTTCTTTATTCACATCATTAGAAACACTTTTTCTATTACTTAGACACTCAGTTGCTCGATGGCCTTCTTATCCACGCATAAAACATTTTCTAGTCCCTTTAAGACAATTTCCAACAAGATTCTTTCCAAACTTTGATCATAAAGAAATATTCATCTTCTTTCACCATTATTCTAAGATTTATTCTTTAAATAAATAATTTTCTTTTTTCAAAACCATGAGATGGATATGTAACACCAACTTCCAGTTCTACCATGATAGCAGAACACACAATTTCTTCATAGCTACTAAAGTCTCTTATAGCTATTTCCCTTTGAAGAATTTGTTTTAATCCACTGAAGAATCAATCAAATTTACATTTAGGTTGGATGATAAATCCAGATGCATATCTTGCAGGCCTTGTAAAATTTGCTTCGTATATACCAACAGATTCATCATCCTTTTGATTAAGCTCAAGGAAATCATTTTCAATCCTTGTTCAATGAATACGAGGGAAGTACTTGTTGAAAAATAATTTCTTGAACTCATCTCATTCTATGTATTCAATTTCAACTCGAGGCCTCCTATTCTTAAATATATTCCACCATTTATCTGCTTCACCGTCTAAACGGTAAATAGCCAGAATGAATTTTTCATTTTTCGAACAGCGAAGTATGGAAAATATATTTTCAATGGTACTGATCAATTGTTTAGCAAAAAGTGGATCAGAAGACCCACTGAAAGAAGGTAGATGTTGCCTCATGAAGGACCCAATAGAATATTGTTCCCTTCTCTGCTCATTTGGAAGTCCAGAATGATTCATAGATTGTGTAAGTATATCAATAAGATTTTTCACTCTATCTCCCATAACATTGGTTTGTTCCAGGGAAAAATCATTGCATTTTCCAATATATTGATCATCATTGTTCTTTTGGGTTCCATCCATCGTCGAAAACCCAAAACGAATATTGTGAGAGGCTAAAATCTTACTACGGAAAACAACATAATAAAGGGAGAGTACCTTCAATATCCAACATCTTAGGTTTCATTTTAATATCGTTACCATAATTATATAACTATAACCTACACTTATACTTAACCTTAGGTAAATCCCTACACATACCTTAGAAATATCACTATGGATTTCACTAAAGTTTTCGCATCCTAATTTCCAAAGGTTAACTAAACCTTTCATATGATACCAACTGTTGAGACCCAAAGCATGACATACATGGAAATTACATTTATTTTGCGAAATACATAATAAATTACAAGAAAAAACACTCAAGTACTGAAATAGTTTAGTGTCTTTGGAAACTCGGAACATAATCTTCTAATCACGGTGAAAGATCTTCAACATCTCCTACAAAGATCTTCCCCATTTTTTTTCTTACCTAGAACCTTTCTTTAAATCCTGGGGAAAAGAAAACATATAAAGGGTGAGTTTAAATGCTCATTATGTATATGCATGGAGAAAATAAAACTAACCATATACATTTTAACATAAAAATATGAACATTATGTTTAATCTTCAAAATCTTGAGCAATGACCTAAAGCATTGAAGTACGTAAGGCATAGACCCTAAAAAACATTAATCATGATAAAATATCAAGGGAATAAAAAATGTAATTTTGTAAAACCATTAAGAACAAGTTATTATTTCCATAGTAGCCATGGCATTGCTGCCAAGACTATCTTAGTGGACAAATTCCCTTTCGGAATCGAGTTCACTCCTCGTTCCAGTCTTGTATCATGGAACCAGATTAACTTACCGTTCCATCCTTGTGTATCTCATGAAATATAAATCATTACCCAATGAATTATAGGGAGATATAGGTCCAACCCATCTCATAATGAAATCATTATTACGTGTTCAACAACATAAAAATAAATCATTCATCATAATCCAGAGAATAAAATGGGTTTCATAAACATCATCCCATCATAACATAATCCATATAAAAAAAATGGATACCATTTCATCATAACAAAAGTGAAACCATGTAAACCATAGAGGCATTATACTTTAAACATACACATATGAAATAATGTCATCTTATATGGAAAATGGTTTTGATAAAACAGTTGAAATGAATTCTTGAGGAAAATATCCTTTCTTTTTCAAAATCATTTTCTTTTCACAAAATCCCATGAAAATTTTAAAAGAAAAGGATTTTTTTGAAAATAATCATGAAATCTGATAGAGTAAGCTTCATGAAAATAATACATTATAAAACCGTAAAAATCCATTCATGTCGTATAAGTTAAAAAACATTCTTGTACTTTTTTTGAAAAAGTCAAAGAATACCTCATATTGTAAACAAAAAATGATTCCTTACATATCCAGTAGTAAAAGTAAAAAATGGGTAAAAAGGACTTTAAACATACATGAAACCATTTATAGAAAACATGGTCATCGATGATAAATATAACCCCAGTAAATACTTACGTATAAGCAATCTCGTATAGAAATGAGATTGCAAAATTATCCCTGACCTTATGTCCAATTTCATCCGTATGTGTCCAATACACTTGTATAGTGGGTTTAAACATATTATTAACTTGTAACAGAACCATAATAATATTTTTCATATCATATATGATTCACTTACGACTTTATATTATTTGTTCATTTGTCAATTCCATGTTAAAGCAACATTTTGGGTAAAATGTTTTCATTTATCATCTGTGTTTTGACTTGTAATTATTAATATGATTACATAGATCATGATTAATTAATTCCATAATATAAAACATGATTTATATATAATATATATTCCTAATATACATAAATATAATAGATAAATAAATTTAATTAAATACATCGTTCATGGACACGGTAGGTCGTACATATGCATGAACGTTGTTTTTCGTTTCGTTATTGAATTGAATGGAATTAAGTACATGACCTAAATATATATATACATAAATATAGTAACATTATTATGTCACATATTTCCTGATTACTTATTATATATACTTTATAATCATTTTTGAATTGTTGACATGGAAAATGAATCTCATCGCATTGTGGAGACGATAATCCGTACGTACGCACGAGCGATGATATAATTACCATATTTATTGAATAGAATTGGAGTGGATGATATATAACCTTAGAATAAGTATGATGTTATAATAATTATATATCGTTATTCTTAACACAATAATACCCATCCAAGTTAGGAGGTGGTGGAAAAACTGATACACCACGGCGTGGAGACGGTATTCCGTACGTACACACGCAGGATGATTTCATTTTCCGTAGGATGGATAGATCGTCAAAATAGGGTTTTTCTTATTTATAATAAAATATTAGTATATAATTAAGACTGTTGTTATTACTTTATAATTAAACAACAAGAGAATATGTATTAGAAGAAGAAAGAAACTTGAAAGAGTCGGTAGAAGAGATAACCGCTTCCTTGACGCACCTCCTTTAAACTCCATCTTAGGGAACTAGACTTGCTATTTTGAGAAGATCAGAACCACTATGATATAATTTTAGAGGTAGAGAAGATGAATTGGTAGGGGTTGGCCGAGCTTCAAGGCTCAAAAGGGTGTGAAGAGAAGAGGGAGGAGGTTCCCTTTTATAAGGGAGGAGAGGGGAACCTTTGGAAAGTGTAAAAATATTATATTATTATAGACTTATCTTGAGTTTCAAAAGGTCCAAAAATCAGTAAAGATGAAGATAAAATGACTCATGGTCGAAATAAAAGCATCCAATCAAGATTGGACTTGTTTTGGATAATTTATTAATCATTATAATCTTATTTATTTAAATCATTTATTAATGATGTAAATACTACATCATTATAGTGTCATAAATAATTTAAATAAAACATATAAAGGCTGAGATCAAATGCTCAGTATGGGGATGCATGGAGAAAATAAAACAAACCATATACATATGAATATAAAAACGTGAACATAATGTTTAAACATCAAAATCTTGAGCAATGACCTAAAACCTGGAAGTATGTAAGTCATAGATCATAAAGAAACATTAATCATGATAAAATAGCATGGGAATAAAACATGTAATTTTGGAAAACCATTAAGCACATGATATGATTTTCATAGTATCCAAGGCATTGCTGCCAAAACCATCTTATGGAAAAAGTCCCTTTCTGAATTGAGTTCACTCCTCATTCCAGTCCTGTATCATTGAACCGGATTAACTTATCGTTCATCCATGTCTATCTCATGAGATATAAATCATTAACCAATTCATTATAGGGATATATAGGTCCCACCCGTCTCATAATTAAATCATTCTTATGTGTGCCACAGCATAATCATAAATCATTCATCATAACCCAAAGAATAAAATGGGTTTTAGAAACATCATCGCATCATAACATTATCCATATAAAAAAATGGATATCATTTCATCATAGGAAAAGTGAAACCATTTAAATCATAGAGATATTATACTTCAAACATACACATATAAAATAATATCATCTTCGATGGAAAATGTTTTTGATAAAACACTTGAAATGAATTCTTGAGGAAACTATCCTTTCTTTTTCAAAATAATTTTCTTTTCAAAAAATCCCATGAAAATTTTAAAAGAAAAGGATTTTTTTTAAAATATTCATGAAATCTTGTAGAGTATGCTTCATGAAAATAAGGCGTTATAAAACCGTAAAAATCGATTGATGTCGTATAAGTTAAAAAACATTCTCAATCTTTTGTTGGAAAAGTAAAAATGTACATCGTATTGTAAACAAAAGAATGATTCCTTACATACCCTGAAGTAAAAGTAAAAAATGGCTAAAAATTAATTTAAAGATATATGTAACCATTTTTAGAAAACTGGGACATCGATGATAAATATAACCCCAGTAAATACTTACGTATAAGCAATCTCGGATAAAAATGAGATTGCAAAATTATCCCTTACCTTATATCCAATTTCTTCCGTATGTTTCCGAGACTCATGTATAGTGGCTTTAAACATATTATTAACTTTTAAAAGAACCATAATAATATTTATTATATCTTATATGATTCACTTACGACTTTATATTATCTGTTCATTTGTCAATTCCATGTTAAAGTATTGTTTTGGGTAAAATCATTTCATTTTTTCGTCCGTGTTTTGACTTGTAATTATTAATATGATTACATAGATCATGATTACTTAATACCAGAATATAATACATGATTTATATATAATATATATTCATAATATACATATATATAATATATCAATAAATAGAATTAAATACACCGTTCATGGAGACGGTAGGCCGTACGTACGCATGAACGCTATTTTTCATTTCCTTATTGAATTGAATGGATTTATGTTGATTTCATACATAAATATATACATAAATACTGTATCATTATTATGTCACATATTTCCTTATTACTTATTATATATACTTTATAATAATTTTTGAATTTTTAACATGGAAAATTAATCTCATCGCGCCGTGGAGATGGTAATCCATACGCACGCACGAGTGATGATATCATTCCCATATTTATTGAAAGGAATTGGAGTTGATGATATAGTACCTTAGAATCATTATTATGTTATAATAATCATATATAGTTATTCTTAACACAATTATACCCATCCTGGTAAAGTGGTGGTGGAAAAACTTATTACACCACAGCGTGCAGACGGTATTCTGTACGTACACATGCGCGGTGATTTCATTTTCCGTAGGATGGATAGAAGGTGAAAATAGGTTTTTTTCCATATTTATAATAAAATATCAGTATATAAGTAATACAAATGTTAATAAATTATAATAAAACAACTAAAGAAGAGGAAGAAGAAGAAGAAATAAACTTGAAATAGTCAGTAGAAGAGATTACCTCTTTCTTGATGCACCTCCTTTAAACTCATTCTTAGGGACTAGAGTTGGTCTTCTGAGAAGACCAGAACCTCTATGATATAACTAGAAAGATTTAGAAGTGGAATTTTCGGGGTTTGGCCGAGATTCAAGGCACAAAATGGTGTGAAGAGAAGAGGGAGGAGCTTCCCTTTTATAAGGGAGGAGAGGGGCACCTTTGGAAAGTGTGAAAATATTATTTTATTATAAACATATCTTCACATTAAAAAGGTCCAAAAATCATTAAAGATGAATATAAGATGACTCATGTTCGAAATAAAATCATCCAATCCAAATTGGACCTATTTTGGATAATATTTTAATCATTATAATCTTATTTATTTAAATCATTTACTAATGAGGTAAATACTACATCATTATAGTGTCATAAATAATTTAATTTATTTGATGTCTAAAAATTATAATAAAACACCAACATGTTGGAGATATTTTTTTGTTTCAAATTAATATTTATATTAGAAATGCTAATTTATATAACCCCTTTTAAAATTTAATTACTTAAAGATTTTTGTTAATGTCAATTTTGACTTTACATTAAATTAATTAATCCAAATTGTCATTATCACAACCAAGTGGCTCAATGGGGTCCCAAAAGCGACCCAAGGATGGTCATGGTCGGCCATTACTCATAAAATAACGTTATGACTAGATTTAAGATAATTTTGAATTATTATAATATTCTTTTAACCTTGAATTACCCTATTTACCTTTAACCGCAGTAAATAAAAGTCAAAAGTTACGATTGGCCAAAAATTATTTTCATCTTATTGAACCAAATTTTACTTTTTTATAACAACCATGTATGTCAGATTTTTGAACTTCAATTCACAGAAGTGGTATAGTTTTATTTAAATGAAAGAGTTGGATTTTTAAACTACCACTAAGTGGTTTCAGTATTCCTAAAAAAATGATGTTTATCAGAAAAATACAAAAAAATCAGCCTAAGCTATATTTGATATTCCGAATTCAAAAATGATGTATATTTTTTCTAAATTCAAAACATAGAAGTGGAATTAATTAATTTTAAAATTATTTCATATTATCAAAACAATTAGCGTGTTTTTAAGAAACAATAACTATCAAAATATCGACACTTGTTTTGGTCAAAATTCAAATTGAAATTAATTTCAATGACCATAATTGTATTAAATGTTAAAAATATATTTTAATTATACATTAATACTAATTAGAAAGATAATATAACCATATGAATTTTTGCGAGGAAAAAATTTGTTTTTAAATAAAATATAGGGTGTTTTTAATTTTATTAAAATATGAAAGTTATCAGATTACTATGAAAATTTTATACAAATTAAATTTTTATATCCTGATTCCAAGGAAGAATTTTATTTTGTAAAATTAAACGTATTAAAATGTCAAAAACTAGATTCAATGTGGGTGCACTGTGAAAAGGTGGCAAAACAACATTTTTTTTAAAATACTTATTTACCCAAAAAATTTATTTAGTTCTCATACCATGTTCTAGAAAATATTTATGATGAATAATAAATTTATAAAATTCTAAATTTAGTTAATACTATTTATAATAGGCAGTCCATAATAATATAATGACAATATATCATTGTTTAGTGAAACCCGGTATTCTGTAGTACACACGCTATCGAGGAAGGTCATGATTGTGTGTAATGCAAGCCAAGTTAGGGTTGTGTGTAGTGAAAACTCCGTTTAGTGTTGTTTATAAAAAAATAAAAACTTATTTCATTTATACTTTAAACAAAATATATACGTAATGTTTCATTGAATAATTTCCACGAAGCGAACTTGAAATTATGTGTAACACGAGCCAAGAATAGTGGTGCATATACTGCAAGCTAATACAATGTTGCGTATAGTACAGGCTAATCTTGGTGTATAGTATAATAGAAGAAATCAATGAAACTATAAATTATATATCTCATAAAATCTCCAGGTGGTAAATTCTACCCCCCTTAAAATGAATTTCACCCTCGAAATTCGTCAGGGTTATAAATCATTTACTACTTGAAATTTTAATTCATAGAAACCCACAGCATAAAATGGAATACGAAATCATCATTTTAAAAATGAAAGTTATAAACAAAATGGATACCCAAAGTAACTCATCACTTGGGATCCCACATAAGAGTGTATAGGTGAAAATATAGACATGGAAGAGAAATCTAATCGTCATGTTCTGATGTAGAGTGGTAGATAACATGGCTATGAAAAAGCCAACAATCGCAAATCCATAAATTTTTTATGATATAAGGTACCATCTGATTCATTAGATATGAGAGTACTAGGACAACATTTTTGGTTTCCAAGATTATTTCCCTAACATTGATGAACTTTTACATAAGTAGAAAAACTTACTTGACATCTGGGTAATATCATTGCTTGTCATTCCATGAACAATTTCCACTTCATCTATATTTAAAGAAATGAAGCTGATTTTTTAATTCATGAAATATCAGTAGATCATACGGTAGAATGATAAGTCATCCCATCCTTTTCTATCACAAAAAGGTTAGCATATGTTATTAAATATACATATGTCCATCTATGGTGAGATTAATCATATATGATTCCAACAATGGACTTATACTTCATCTATCATACCACTTAATAAAAGAAAAATAGTTCCTACTAACCATGGTCTTCATGTAGGCCAGTGGTAGGAGATAAAGGCCTATCGAACTTTGGTTGTGGGTTCAATTCCCGCAACCTTGTCTGACGTGACGTGTTGTCACCCTTCCGATAGGTTGTCCTTTTTCTAAAACTATACTATTATAACATTCCAAAAATATTATCAAAATGTTTTAGCCTTAAAAATACTATCTCATGTCCGACATAATCCATTCTAGTCTTTAGACTTATCCAAATTACATCTGAACAATCTCATATTATAACAAAAACAATTACTAGAAATTTCATTAACCAAGCATGTGAATACCACCATTTGTCCCTCATATATCATAAGATATATCTTTTTTATCACATTCCAAACATGTGAATACCTTAATCTTGTATTCTATTGTAACATGAATTACCATAGAACCATAGTGAAAACATGAATGTTGTCAAAAGGTAAATCTTTCCGCATACCAAAATCCCAAAATTTCAATATAATCAAACCCTGATATCACTTTGTCCTCATATCAGTCATGAGATCTATAATATTATTTTCTCATTATCCCTTAATTATGCGCATATCAACTGCTTTCCAAAAATATTTTAATCAATTTTAATTGTTACTCGTACCATATAATTATTCAAAACAAATACATCGATATTACAAAATTCCACGATACCATAAATGAGATTCCATGATACTATTCTGAAATCCCATTACATAAACAATTAATCTTTACACAACATCATTGTCATACTCAAATTCACAAATAGTGATCACATGTGACATCCCTTTAACCTTTTCCATAATAGGTTTCTCACGTTGATCATCATTAACCCTCGAATTATGGAATTAATTAGCATAATGCCCCCATTAATTTGCACTTGATGCACTGAAGTGTTGGTGGTGTGTTCTCTGCAGTCTTTTCTTTATTCACATATTTAGCAACTCTTTTTCCATTATTTTGACACTTAGCTGATCGATGACCTTCTTTTCCACACACAAAACTTTTTCTAGTCCCTTTAAGACAATCTCAACCATGACTCTTTCAACACATTGAGCATAAAGAAACATTCATCTTATTTTCATCATTATTATGATATTTCTTCTTGAACTCCATATTTCTCTTTTTGTCAAAACCCTGAGATGGATATGGTACACCAACTTCCAGTTCTACCATGATAGCACAACGCACAATTTCTTCATTGCTACTGAAGTCTCTTAGAGCTAATGCCCTTCCAAGACATGGAATTAAGCCACTGAAGAATCGATCAACTTTACATTTAGGTTGGATAATAAAATCTGATGCATACCTTTTAGTTCTTGTAAAATTCGCTTCGTATATACCAACAGATTTATCATCCTTTTTTAAGCTCAAGGAAATCCTTTTCCATCCTTGTTCGAAGAATACGAGGGAAGTACATATTGAAAAATAATTTCTTGAACTCATGTCATTCCATGCATTCAATTTCATTTTCGGGCCTCATATTCTTAATTAGAGTCCAACATTTATCTGTTTCACCTTCTAAAAGGTAAATAGCCAGAATGAATTTTTCATTTTATGAATAGAAAAGTATGGAAAATATCTTTTCATTGGTATTGATACATTGTTTAGAAACAAGTGGATCAGAAGACCCACTGAAAGAAGGTAGATGTTGCCTCATGAAGGACCTAATAGAATATTGTTTCCTTCTTTGCTCATTTGGAAGTCCAGAATGATTCATAGCTTGTGTAAGTATATCAATAATATTTTTCACTCCATCTCCCATAACATTGGTTTTTTCATGAGGAAAATCGTTTCATTGTCCATTACATTGATCAACACGATTCTTTCAGGTTCCAGTCATCGTCTAAAACGCAAAGAGAATAGTGTGAGAGTCAAAAATCATGCTAGGGAAAACAACATAATAAAGTTGGAGTACCATAAATATCCAACATCTTAGGTTTAATTTTAATATCGTTTCCGTAATTCAAGAACTATGACCCACACTTATACTTAACCTTAGGTACATCCCTACACATACCATAGATATATTTCTAGGGATTTCACTAAAGTTTTGGCATCCTAGTTTTCAAAGGTTAACTAAACCTTTCCTCTGATACCAACTGTAGAGACCCAAAGCATGACGTACATGGAAATTAAATTACTTTTGCGGAATACTTAATACATAAAAAGAACCAACACTCAAGGTCCGTAATAGTATAGTGTATTTGGAAAATCATAACATAATCTTCTATTCATGGTGAATGATCTTCAACATCTCCCATATAGATCTTCCCCTTTTGTTTTCTCACCTAAAACCTTACTTTCAATCCTGGGGAAAAGTAAACATATAAAGGGTGAGCTCGAATGCTCAATATGGGTATTCATGGAGAAAATAAAAACAAACCATATACATTTGAACATAAAAACATGAACATAATGTTTAAACATCAAAATCTTGAGCAATTACCTAATACCTGGAAGTACATAAGGCATAGGTCATAAAGAAACATTAATCATGAAAAAATAGAATGGGGATAAAACATGTAATTGTGGAAAACCATTAATCACATGATATGATTTCCATAATAGCCAAGGCATTGCTGCCAAGACCATCTTAGTTGACAATGTCTCTTTCTGAATTGAGTACACCCCTCGTTCCAGTCCAGTATCATTGAAACAGATTAACTTACCATTCCATCCATGTCTATATCATGAAATATAAATCATTACCCAATGAATTAGAGGGAGATATAGGTCCTACCCATCTCATAATGAAATCATTATTACGTGTGCCAGAACATAAACATAAATTATTCATCATAACCCAAAGAATAAAATGGGTTTCATAAACATCATGCCATCATAAAATAATCCATAAACAAAAATGGACATCATTTCATCATAAGAAAAGTGAAAACATGTAAATCATAGAGACATTATACTTGAAACATACACATATAAAAACATTTCATCTTAGATGGAAATTTTTTTTGATAAAACACTTGAAAATAATTATTGAGTAAAATATCCTTTCTTTTTCAAAATCATTTTCTTTTCAAAAAATACCATGAAAATTTTAAAAGAAAAGGGTTATTTTGACAATAGTCATGAAATATTGTAGAGTAAGCTTCATGAAAATAAGGTGTAATAAAACCGTAAAAAACCATTCATGCCATATAAGATAAAAAAATATTCTCGTATTTTTTCCGAAAAAGTCAAAAAGTACCTCATGTAATAAACAAAAGAATACTTCCATACATACCCTGTAGTAAAATTAAAAAATGGGTAAAAAGTTCTTTAAACATACATGAAACCATTTTTAGAAAATAGGGACATGGATGATAAATATACCCTAGTAAATACTTACATATAAGCAATCTTGGATAAAAATGAGATTTCAAAATTATCTATTACCTTATGTCCAATTTCTTCCGTATGTGTCTGAGACTCTTGTATAGTGGTTTTAAACATATTATTAACTTGTAACAGAACCATAATAATATTTATTATATTATATATGATTCGTCTATGACTTTATATTATCTATTCAATTTTCAATTCCATTTTAAAGCAGTATTTTGGGTAACATCATTTCATTTATCATGGGTGTTTTGACTTGTAATTATTAAGATGATTACTTAGATCCTGATAAGTTAATTCCAGAAAATAAAACATGATTTATATATAATATATATTCAGAATATACATATAAATAATATATAGATAAATGGAAATAAATACATCGTTCATGGACACGGTAGGTCATACGTACGCATGAACACTATTTTTCGTTTCCTTTTTGAATTTAATGGAATTAAGTCGATAAAATACATATATATATATATATATATACAAAAATCTAGTAGAATTATTATGTCATATATTTCATGATTACTAATTATATATACATTATAATAATTCTCGAATTGTTAACATGGAAAATGAATCTCATCGCGTTGTGGAGACGGTAATCCGTACGTACGCACAAGAGATGATATCGTCCCAATATTTATTGAATGGAATTGGAGTGGATGATATAATATTGTATAATTATTATGATTTTAAAATAATCATATATAGTTATTATTTACACCATTATACCCATCCAAGTATGGTGGTGGTGGAAAAACTGATTACACCACTGCGTGGAGATGATATTTCGTACGTACGCACTCACGATGATTTCGTTTTCCGTAGGATGGATAGAAGGTGAAAATGGGGTTGTTTCATATTTATAATAACATATAAGTATATAAGTAATATTTATGTTATTAATTTATAATGAAAAAACTAAATAAGAGTATGTAGAAGATAAAATAAACTTGAAAGAGTCTTTAGAAGAGATTACCTCTTCCTCGACGCACCTCCTTTAAACTCCTTCATAGGGCACTAGATTTGGTCTTTTGAGAAGACCAGAACCTCTAGGATATAACTAGAGATATTGAGAAGAGTAATTATCAGGGGATATCCGAGCTTCAAGGCTCAAAAGGGGGTTAAGTGAAGAGGGAGGATGTTCACTTTTATAAGGGATGAGAGGGGAACCTTTTGAAAGTGTGAAAATATTATTTTATTATAAACTTATCTTTGGTTTCTAAAGGTCCAAAAAAAATTAATGATGAAGTTAAGAAGACTCATGGAAGAAATAACATCTTCCAATCATAATTTCACATGTTTTGGATAATATTATAATCATTATAATATTATTTATTTAAATCATTTATTAATGAGGTAAATACTACATCATTATTATGTCATAAATAATTTAATTTATATGATGTCTAAAAATTATAAAAAAAACACCAACATGTATGAAATATTTATGGAATTCCAATGAATATTTATAGTTGGAATGATAATTTATATAACCCCTTTTAAAAATTAATTACTAAAATATTTTCGTTAATGTCAATTTTGTATTTACATTATATTAACTAATCCATATTGTCATTATCACTACCAAGTGGCTCAATGGAGTCCCAAAATCGACCCAAGGATTCCCATGGTTGGCCACTACTCATACAATAAGGTTAGGACATGTGTTAAGGTAATTTTGAATTATTATAATTTTCTTGTAACCTTGAATTACCTATTTACCAATAAACGTAGTAAATAAAAGTCAAAAGTTACTATTCACAAAAAAATTATTTTCATCGTATTGAACCACATTTTACTTTTTGATAAAAACCATGTATGTTGAATTTTTGAAATTCAATTCACAGAAGTGGTAAAATTTAATTTCAATGAAAGAGTCAGTTTTTTAACTACCACTAAGTGGTTTCACTATTCATCAAAAAATTGATGTTTTTCAAAAAAATACCAAAAATTCATCCTAAGCTATATTTGATATTCCGAATTGAAAAATGATGTCTATTTTTTCCAAATTCAAAAAATATAAGTGTCATTAATTAATTTTAAAATTAATTCCAACTATGAAAACAAATGTGTGTTTTAAAAGAACAATAACTATCAAAAGATCGACACTTTTTAATATCCAAATTCAACGTGAAATTAATTCCAATGACCAAAATTTGATTAAATGGTAAAAATATATTCTAATTAAACTTTAAAAAAAATAAAAAGATAATCTAACCATATAAATTATTTCTATGAAAACAGTTGTTTTTATTTATAATATAGCGTGTTTTTACTATTCATTAAAATATGAAAGTTCTCCAAATAATATGAAAATTTTATCAAAATTAAATTTTTATATCCCGATTCCAAGAAGAATTTTATGTTGTCAAATTGAACTTATAATCATGTCATGAACTAGATTTAATGTTGGTGTGCCATCAAAAGGCGGAAAAGCTGCATTTTTTAAAAAATACTTATTTACCTGAAAAATTTATTTAGTTTTCATACCATGTTCTAGAAAATATATAAGATAAATAATAATGTTATAAAAATCAAAGTGTAGTTAATAATATTTATAATGGATAGTCCATAATAATATTATAACAATATATCATAATTTAGTGAAACCCGGTATTGCGTACTACAAACGCTATCGAGGAAGGTCGTGATTGTGTATAATGCATGCCAAGTCAGGGCTGCGTGTAGTGAAAACTCAGTTTGGTGTTGCGTATAACATAATCAAAATTTATTTCATTTATACATTAAAAAAAATCTATAGTTAATGTTGCGTAGAATAATTTCCACAAAACAAACTTGAAATTGTGTGTAACACGAGCCAAGAATAGTGTTGCGTATATTGCAAGATAATACGGTGTTGCATATAGTACAAGATAATCTTGGTGTAGTGTATAATACAACACATCAAAGAAATTAAAAATAATATATCTCATAAAATCTCAGGGTGTTACATTCTACCCCCCTTAAAATTAATTTCGCCCTCGAAATTCTTCGGGGTTATAAATCGTTTACTACTTGAAAGATTCATTCATAGAAACCCACATCGTAAAAATGAATACTAAATAATCATTTAAAAAAGGAAAGTTAGAAACAAAATGGATACCCAAAGTAACCCATCACTTGGGTTCCCATATAAGAGTTTAAAGGTGAAAATATGGATATGGAAGAGAAATCTAACCATCATTTTTTGATTGAAACTAGTAGAGAACATGGCTATGAAAAAGCCAACAATTGCAAAGCAATAAATTTGTGATGATCTAAGGTACCATCTGACTCATCAGATATGAGAGTAATAGGAAAACATTTTTTGTTTCCAAGATCATTTACCTAACATTTATGAACTTTTACATAAGGATAAATATTTACATGATTTTAGTGTAATACCATCATTGGTCATTCCATGAACAATTTACACTTCATCTCTATTTAAAGAAATGAATCTGAATTTTTCATTCATGAAGTGTTAGTAGATCATGCGATTGAATGATAATTCATCCCATCCGTTTCTATCACAAAAAGGTTAGCATATGTTATTAAATATACATAAGTCCATCTATGGTGATATTAATCATATATGATTCCAACAATGTACTTATACTTCATCTATCACACCGCTTAATAAAATAAAACTAGTTCCTACTAACCGGGGTCTTCTTGTAGGCCAATGGTAGGAAATAAAGGCATGTCTCACTTCAGTTTTGGGTTCGATTCCAACACCCTTGTCTGACGCTACGGGTTGTTTCACGTCCTACAGTTTGTCCTTTTTCTAAAACTATACTATTATAACATTCTAAAAATAATATCGAAAAGTTCTAGCCTTAGAAAATACAATATGATGTATAAAATAATCTGTTCCAGTCTTTAGACTTATCCAAAATACATATGTCAAATCTCATAGTATAAATAAAACTACTAATGGAAATGTAATTAACCAGGCCTATGAATAACATCATTTGTCCCCCATATATCATAAGATATATCTTTTTGATCGCATTACAAACATGTGAATACCTTAATCATGTATTATCTTACAACATGAATTACCATAGAACCATAGTGAAAACATGAATGTTGTTAAAAGGTAACTCTTCCCACATACCTAAATCCAAAAATTTCAATATACGCAAACCATGATATCACGTTGTCCTTATATCAGTCATGATCTCTTTAATATTGTTTTCTCTTTATCCCTACATTATACTCATATCATCTGCTTTGCAAAAATATTTCAATGACTTTTCATGGTTACCGAAAGCATATAATTATTGAAAACCAATACATAGATAATCCAAAATTCCCCGATACAATAAATGAGATTCCATGATACTATTTTGAAATCCCATTACATAAACACTTAATCATTACAAAACATCATTGTCATACTCAACAACACAAATAATGATCGCATGTGACATCCCATTATCCTTTGACTTAAGAGGTTTCTCACGTTTATCATCATTAACCCTTGGATTAGGGAATTGATTAGCATAATTCCCCATTTCATTGCACTTGAAGAATTGATTTGTTGGTGGTGCGTTCTCTGTAGACTTTTCTTTATCCACATTATTAGAAACCCTTTTTACATTACTTTTACAGTCAGCTGCTCGATGACATTCTTTTCCACACATAGAACATTTTCTATTACATTTATGAAAATCTCCACCATGCTTATTTTCACACATTGAGCATAAAGAAACACTCATCATCTTTTCTCCATTATTCTGAGATTTCTCCTTGAAATCCATCTTTCGTTTTTTATCAAAACCAAGATATGGATATGTAACTCCAACTTCTAGTTCTACCTTGATTGCTCAACACACAATTTCTTCATAGCTACTGAAGTCTATTATAGCTAATTCCCTCTGAAGACTTGGTTTTAAGCCACTGAAGAATTGATCAACTTTACTTTCAGGTTGGATGATAATGCCATATGAATACCTTTCAAGCCTTGTAAAATTTGCTCTGTATATACCAACAGATTAATGAACCTTTTGCTTAAGCTCAAGAAAATCCTTTTCCATCTGTGTTCGAAATATACGAGAAAAATACTTATTGAAAAATAAGTTCTTGAACTCATCCAATTCCATGGGTTCAATTTCATCTCAGAGCCTCATATTCTTAATTAGAGTCCACCATTGATCTGTTTCACCTTTTAAACGTTAAATATCCCGAATGTCTTTTTCATTTTCTGAACAGTGATGTATGGAAAATATATTTTCAATGGTACTGTTCCATTTTTCAGCAACAAGTGGATCATAAGACCCACTAAACGAAGGTTCATGTTTACACATTAAGGACTCAATAGAATATTGTTCCCTTCTCTGCTCATTTGGAAGTCCAGAATGATTCATAACTTGTGTAAGTATAGAAATATGATTTTTCACTCCATCTCCCAAAACATTGGTTTTTTCAGGAGGAGAATCATTGCATTGTCCATTACATTGATCAACACAGTTCCTTTAGGTTCCAGCCATCGTCTAGAACCAAAAAATAATAGTGTGAGAGGAAAAAATCATGCTAGGGAAAACAACATAATAAAGGGGGAGTACCTTCAATATCCAACATCTTAGGTTTAATTTTAATATTGTTACCATAATTCTAGAATAATAACCTATACTTATACTTATCCTTAGGTACATCCCTACACAGTCTTTATAAATATCTCTAGGGATTTCAATAAAGTTTTCACATCCTATTTTCCAAAGGTTAACTAAACCTTTCGATTGATACCAATGGTAGAGACCCAAATCTTGACGTATATATAAATAACAATAATTTTGTGGAACACTTAATACATAACCAGAACGAACACTCATGGACCGTAATAGTTTAGTGTCTTTGGAAACTCGGAACATAATATTCTAATCATGGTGAATGACCTTCAGCATCTCCCATAAAGATCTTCCCCTTTTGTTTTCATACCTTAAACCTTTCTTTAAATCTTGGGGAAAAACATATAAAGAGTGAGCTCAAATTCTTGGTATGTGTAAGCATGGATAAAATAAAACAAACCACATACAATTGAACATAAAAACATGAACATAATGTTTAAACATCAAAATCTTGAACAATGACATAAAACATGGCAGTACGTGAGGAATAGTTCATAAAGAAACATTAATCATCATAAAATATCAAGGGAATAAAACATGTAACTGTTTCAAACCATTTATCACATGATATGATTTTTATTGTAGTGAATGCATTGTTATTAAGACCTTCTTAGTGGACAAATTCCCTTTCTGAATCGAGTTCACTCATCATTCCAATCCTGTATCACTGAACCAGATTAACTTACCGTTCCACCCATGTCTATTTCATGAGATATAAATCTTTACCCCTTGCATTAGGGGGAGATATAGGTCCCACCAATCTCATAATGAAATCATTCTTATGTGTGCCACAACATAAACATAAATCATTCATCATTACCCAAAGAATAAAATGGTTTTCATAAAAATCATCCCATCATACCATAATAAATATAAAACAAATGAATATAATTTCATCATAAAAAAAAGTGAAACCATGTAATTCATTGTGACATTATACATGAAACATACAAATATGAAACGATGTCATCTTAGATGGAAAATGGTTTTGATAAAACACTTGAAATGAAATCTTGAGGAAAATATCCTTTCTTTTTCAAAATCATTTTCTTTTCACAAAATGCAATGAAAAATTTAAAAGAAAATGATTTCTCTTAAAATAGTCATGAAATATTGTGGAGTAATATTCATGAAAATAAGGCTTTATAAAATTGTAAACATCCATTCAGGCCCTATATGTTTAAAAAACATTCTCGTACTTTTGATGGAAATGTCAAAAATTACCTCGTATGGAAAACAAAAGAAATATTCCTTACATACCATGTAGTACAATTAAAAAAATGGGATAACAGAATTTAAACTTACATGAAACCATTTTTAGAAAATAGGGACATGGATGGTAAATATAACCCCAGAAAATACTTACATATAAGCAATCTTGGATAAAAATGAGATTACAAATTTATCCCCTACCTTATGTCCAATTTAATCCGTATGTGTCCGAGACTCTTGTACAGTGGGTTTAAACATATTATTACCTTGTAACATTACCATAATAATATTTATGATATCATATAAGATTGACTTACGACTTTATATTATCCATTCATTGGTCAATTCCAAGTTAAAGTAGCGTTTTGGGTAAAATCGTTTCATTTATCGTTCTTGTTTTGACTTGTAATTATTAATATGATTACATAGATCGTTATTAATAAATTATATAATATAAAAAATTATTTATATATAATATATATTTATAATATAAATATATTTAATAGATCTATAAGTGGAAATAAATACACCGTTCATGGAGACAGTAGGCCGTACGTACGCATTAACGCTGTTTTTCATTTCCTTATTTAATTGAATGGATTTAAGTTGATGAAATAAATATATATATATATATATATACATAAATCTAGTAGAATTATTATGTCATATATTTAATTATTACTTATTCTATATAATTTATAATAATTCTTGAATTGTTAAATGGAAAATGAATCCCATTACGTCGTGGAGACAGTAATCCGTACGTACGAACGAGGGATGTAATCGTTCCCATATTTATTGAATGAAATTGGAGTGGATGATATAATATCATATAATCAGTATGATGTTATAATAATCATATATAGTTATTCTTTACACCATTATACCAATCCAAGTAAGGTGGTGGTGGAAAAACTGATCAATCCACAGTGTGGAGACGGTATTCCGTACGTATGCATGTGCAGTGATTTCGTTTTCCATAGGATGGATAGAAGGTGAAAACATAGTTGTTTCATATTTATAGTAAAATATAAATATATAACTAATAATTATGTTATTACTTTATAATGAAACAATTAAAGAAGAGTAAGTATAAGAATTAAGAAACATGAAAGAGTCGGTAGAAGAGATTACCTCTTCCTCAACGCACCTCCTTTAAACACCTTCTTAGGGCACTATAGTTGGTCTTTTGAGAAGACAAGAACCTATATGATATGACTAGAGAGGTTTATAAGAGTAATTGTCCTGGTTTGGGCGAGCCTCAAGGCTCAAAAGCGTTGGAAGAGAAGAGGGAGTATGTTCTCTTTTATAAGGGAGGAGAGGGTATCCTTTCGAAAGTGTAAAAGTATTATTTTATTATAAACTTATATTCGGTTTAAAAATGTCCAAATATCATTAATGATGAAGATAAGACGACTCATGGTCGATATGAAATCACCCAATCATAATTGGACATGTTTTGGATAATAATTTAGTCATTATAATCTTATTTATTTAAATAATTTATTAATGAGGTAAATACTGCATCATTATTGTGTCATAAATAATTTAATTTATTTGATGTAAAAAAATTATAAAAAAACACCACAATGTTGGAAATATTTTTATCTTTCCAATTAATATTTACAGTCTAAAAAATAATTTATATATCCCCTTATAAAAATAAATTACTAAAAGATTTTTGTTAATGTCAATTTTATCTTTGCATTAAATTAATTAATCCAATTTGCCATTATCACTACCAAGTGGCTCATAGGGGTACCAAAATCGACCCAAGGAAGCACATGGTCGACCAATACTCATCAAATAAGGTTAGGACAAATTTTAAGGTAATTTTGAATTATTATAATATTTTTTTATCCTTTGAATTACCCTATTTACATTTAACCGTAGTAAATAAAAATCAAAAGATAATATTCACCAAATATTATTTTCATCATATTGAATAACATTTTGATTCTTGATAACAACCATGTAAGTCGGATTTTTGAAATTCAATTCACATTAGTGGTAAATTTTCATTTAAGTGAATGATTCAGTTTTTTTAACTACCACTAAGTGGTTTCACTGTTCATCAAAAATTTAAGTTTTTCAGAAATATACCAAAAATTCATCCGGGGAGATATTTGATATTCCTAATTCAAAAATGATGTCTATTTTTCCATATTCAAAACATATAAGTGGCATTAATAAATTTTAAAATCAATTCCCGTTATCAAATAAATTTTAATAAACAATAACTATCAAAAGATCGACAATTATTTATGTCAAAATTAAAAGTGAAATTAATCTCAATGACCAACATTGGATTAAATGGTAAAAATATATTCTACTTACACTTTAAAAAAAATTAAAAAGATAACCTAACCACATAAATTATTTTTATTAAAAAAGTTGTTTTTAATTAAAATATATCGTGTTTTTACTATTCGATAAAATATGAAAGTTATCAGAATAATATGAATAATTTACCTAAATTAAATTTTTATATCCTGATTCCAAGGAATAATTTCATTTTTTCAAATTGAACTTATAAACATGTCAAAACTATATTTAAAATGGGTGAACCATCAAAAGGTGGGAAAATTGCATTTTTAAAAAAATACTTATTTACCCGAAAATTTTATTTAGTTCTCATACCATGTTCCAGAATATATGTAAGATGAATAATAATATTATAAAATTTAATATTTAGTTAATATTATTTATAATGGATAGTCCATATTAATATTATAACAATATATCATTGTTTAGTGAAACCCGCTGTTGCGTACTACACACGCTATCGAGGAAGGTCGCGATTGAGTGTAATGCATGCCAAGTCAGGGATGCGTGTAGTGAAAACATTGTTTGGTGTTGTGTATAACATAATCAAAACTTATTTCATTTATACATTATACAAAATCTATACTTAATGTTGCTTAGAATAATTTCCACAAAACGAACTGGAAATTGTGTCTATTACGAGCCAAAAATAGTGTTCTGAATACTGCAAGCTAATACGATGTTTTGTATAGTACACGCTAATTTTGGTGTAGGGTATAATAGAAGACATAAAAGAAATTAAAAATAATATATCTCATAAAATCTCGGTGTGTTACATATTTTCTTGTTATTTCTATATGAACCCACTCATGTTGAGAAATATGTGCTGAACAACCACATCATCAAAAGGGGTGTGTTTTTTCCTACATCCGATAAGGATTTCGGATGGATGGATACCAACTATTTTGCACTCTCACAACTAGGAGAGTTTTGTATGGGACATGTTGTGATGGACAGAGGTTAGTTAGTACTTTTTAGAGTGGTTGAGATCACCCAGATGTTTGTCAGAGAGGTGTTTTCTGTTGTCCTAGGTGCCTCTAGGATAATATATGACATGATTTCCTAGGTTTCTTCAGGATGAGATATTATGTGTTTTGTTATGAGGCCTAAGTGTTTGAGGGTGGGATGTTATTTTAGGACCATGTGTCTGTGGGAGGGATGTGTTGTGAGGCCCAAGTGTGTGTGGTCTTTATGTGTTGTGAGGACCAGGAGTGTGCGGGCGGGATTTGATGTGGTATACACAAGGGATAGGAGTTCAAGGATGCATGATATTGGGTTAGAGTAGTATACAAGTGTGGAAGTAGTGTAGCGTACCCTATCATATATGTTATCTATAACATATTATATTACATGTCTTTGGTTACTTGATGACTGCGCCTTGGTGGTTTTGGGATGGTTTGTCGACCTGTTTAGGTGTTGTTTGGTTCAATTATTTTCCCACAAGATCATTACTATGCTTCTTTCAAATTTTCATGAGAGACTTTGTTTTTCCTACAATGTATACATGTATTCTCACCCTATGTATATAAATGTTCATTCATATATCTTGTTGTATTTTGTTGACCATGTTGGGAATTACAAGCTTAGGCATTTGGACTACAACTGTTTCACTCCCTTAACAATTCGTTTGGGTATTTATTTTGGACTCTTATTGCATTTTTTCTTTTTAATACTCCGTTGTGTGATATTTTTTTATTTTCTTATAAATATTTATTGGGTTTGTTTTTGGATGATTCATGTTATCTCTTGTTATTTTTCCTTAAAAAGGTTAATGCCTTCCATTTTGTGATATCCCTACAACCTTTATTCTAGTATCCAACCCGTTGCATACTTGTGGTGGGACTCGGGGGTCATTTTCTCCATTTCTTCATTTCTATTCTATTAGGGGTATCTCTATTGGGAGGGAATAATAATATTATGACCCCCAAGATAGATTTTAATTGTAATGTCTCAGATTTTTCCAAATATTATTTCAGTATTATATGGGGGTTATTTTTGAGACCATGCTATGAGACGGCGTGCAGTTCCATGTCCCGAGGAGCCCGGAACAAATTTTTGAATTTAATTAAATAATTAAATAACAGGCACATGGGTTTTCATGAAAAGTAGAATAACTCCTGAACAGGTGCTCTGATCAGAAATCTGAGCACACCGTTGCATTCAGAGCAGCGATTTTTCCTTTGTTGAGGCCTAAGACAATTGCGTTCAGAGCAACATGTTTACCTCATAACCATGAAACCCTTGGAGGCTCTGGAGGTTTTGGAGGAAAACCCAATGAGGAGACGTCATTCTTGACGGGTTTTGCTGATGACGACTTCGCGTCAACCGAATCTTCTCCTATGAACACCACAGATCCAGGTAGGATGTTTGATTTCCCTTTCCTTGCCCTATTCTTGATTTCTACGACTAAAGAGGACTAATCAACGAACAGATTAGCCCGCGGATCGATCATATTTACAGGATGGGATTTTTGTTATGATTTTTGGGGAAGATCTTAATCCTTGTGACTTAAATCTGTTGAATTGATTCAGTTTGATCTAATGGAGATGAACATGGATTGTCACGAACATTGATCGAGGTTCGTCCCTCCTGTTTTTGGCTGATATTAGTTCCCCATTCTTCATGGAGTCTTCCCATTCTTTCTCACACTTTAGGTTCTTGGATGAAATATACCTTTGCACATTTGTTTTTTTGGCGTGATGATCTGATATTGTATATCCAACCTTGAGATGATGCTATGAAATAGCAATGATGATGCCAGTGGACAATTCTGTGCGGATTGGATGTTATGGCTTCTCGGGTGTTTTCAGTTAGATTAATCTATGCTTGTTTTCCAAGCCGATTGACGGTTTGAAACACTCTAATTCGGTTTTAGGATGATGAAACAAACAAGGATCTTGATTTTCGTGACAAAAAGATAATAGAAACAAGATCCAGAAGATCGGCCAAGGCGAACGGATGAAGAACAACATTCTTGAGAAATCATGACTACACGATGTGTATTATGGGCTACACGACGTGTGTCCATTGGCAGACTACCTGGCATGTACTCCGGGAGCACACGGACATGGGTTGGGTACACAACCAAGGACTCGGCGTGTATACCCATCCCAACTAGACCCTACCAGATACATAGGACAACCCATGTACTGGAACACGTGCAGGGCGACATGGGTTGAGGTCGTGTACAGGCACATGGCCAGTGTACACGGAGTGAACCCCGAACACTCGGACATGGCATGTAATCATAATACACTTCATGTATATACATTTCTATATGAATTATATTTCATACATGGGCCATTTAACATGGGAAATACCGGATTCAAGGAACACAGCATGTAATTCTTCTACATTTCGTGTAGTTACTTTTTTATACAACAAGCCTAGAGACACAATCCGTTTACACGGGTAGTACCCGGAGTCATGGAACACGGTGTGTGATCCTACCACACACCATGTAACCTATTTATACCTGGGATTATCCAGTGTTCTTCTGTTACATGGACTTGTATCCTTAGGGTGTATCCCCTTCATCATTCCCCTAATGGTTTTCGGTATCATTTCTTATGTATAGGAGTATGATCCCTTCAGTAGGACATCCTGAACAGAGTGGTTGGAATCCCCTATGTGTGACTAAGAGTCAGATCCTCTATTCATTCATGGTACTATAGGTATAGTTTCTCGGTATTGACGTGACCTACTTTACTCGGGCATTGATCCTCTACTTAGCATGTTAGTTCAGACTAATTTGTTGGAATCAACCCATAGCTACTGGTTGTGATCCCCACCTAACACATCTCTTATCTTTATTCAGTACTCGTGGAGTGAGTTCTCCTGGAATGAGTACTTCGTATCTCTCTCTTCAGACCGAGGAGTGTGTTCTCCCAGTTGCGTGCTTAGTGGAATCTTCAAGCTGGATCTTAGTGGTGGTTGCATGATAGTTGATCGCATATGAGTATATCTGGATATTCTTGTTATATGTACTTTAAACAAAAACTGTGTAGAGTTGAATGTATCATTCCTTTTTTATATTTCCTTTGTTGTATTCCTTTTTGGTTTTTGGGGTGTCCTACTAGGTATTGTTATACTCACCCCTGCATGGGAATTCCCCGCACGTTCCATGTCTTGTGCAGACGAGTGATCCTTTGACAAGATTCTATGTAGACTAGGATTGGACAGTGCTCAATGAGATCAGGAAAGTCAAGGTGTGTTCCTATGGCTAAAAATTGTAGTCCTAGTACCTTTCTATAGAGGTTGGACTCTGTATTATACATTCTTTTGGTGGGATTGTACATTTGGCCCAGGGTTTTACATTACTGTACATTACTTTCCAGTCGTACTCTGTTGGTTGAGATATTAGTGTATGCATGCATTTCCATTTTTAGTAGTTTTTACTGTTCAACTTTGTGTGATTGGAGATGTGTGTGTGCGTGTGTGTAAAGATTTATAGGCAATACCTCCCATGTTAGTGACATGCCTACTCGGTGCTTATCACCAGCCCCTTTCATATTGGAGGCGAGCTTGGGGAGTTGCAGCACGGGCCCCACTAGGACAGGTCGTGACCGAGTGGTATAAGAGATGGTAGGATCTACCTTGGGACCGAGAGCCTGTGAGTTGGTTTGGGGCAATAGTGTTAAGTGTTTCAAGTTAGTATTTCAAGCCAGGGCCCGAGTGTTGGTGTGGGTGGCAGACGAATCCATACACTGGGACTCTGATAACTTAGTTTCAACTCGGAACATGAGAACAGTAGTTGCAGGGGAAAATAATGGTATATGCATCATATAGGAATGGGTTTTGGATTCCATGTACTTCTTGAGTCAACTCTCCAGATATACTCACGAATGGTGATACATCCTGTTTCTTTACAGGATTCCTCCGCGACGCACACCCGTTAGGATCCAATAACTCGATCACGAGGATGAGCCCCTCAGTGATGATGTTTCAATAAAGGGACCAGATCCCCTAGTTTTACCTTCGGGTGGTGTGCTAGTTGTTCCAATACATGTAGAGTAGTGTTAAGTTCATGTTGTACCAGTAGAAGAGGAGTGCAGGCTGAGCGGACTACACAAGTTCCAGAGGAAGAGACCCCTAAGGTTTCAAGGCCAGCCTGGCCCTCATGCACCTGAGGACTAACTTGAGGCAACGGCTAGAGTCATCCGTTTGGTCAGGACACCAGCAGACCTGATGGTGATCCTGGCAGTGATCCTTCTGCAGGTCTTGTAGGGCGATGGTGGAGATTGGTTATCTAGACTCACGACGAGGCGAATCATACATGGGAAAAGATTGAGCATCTATTCAGGGAGGAGTTTTCACCGGTTACCCTGAGAGCAGTATGTATACAAGAGCTTCTTCAGCTCCAGCAGGGAACCACGACAGTGGTTGACTATTCATCAAGGATTACCGAACTCTCACAATACATGATGGATATGGTTAGGTATCAGTATATCAGAGCTCTGATTTTTATGTGGGTCTTGCGTAGAGACATTCGAGCTATCATCATCCCTATGATAATTCCTACTTATGAAGGGGTGCTCGAGCATGCTTTGGTGGTCAAGAGATTCTTGGCAGAGAAGAGACCGCCATCAGTTGTTAGTAGTGAGTGACCTGGAGTAGATACCTCGGTAGCAGGGAGATGACATCAGGGACCGAGGCAAGGGAGACGTTATCAGATGTTATCCCAATATAGAGGATCTTCCATACATGGTTCACATGGTGAATCTAGCCAGCCTTGAGAGAGGCGATGCTACTAATGTGATGGAAGGGGGAATCTCGCTCGAGGTTTTCTGACCCGCTGTAATACTAACATGGGAGAAGTGGATGGACCACGATGGCAGAGGCAACGTGTGAAGCAGACAGATCTGTGGGGTGGCAGGCAGTGTAGAGGAGCTGGGAGAGTAGCTAGAGGTGGTTGGTGTTTTGAATCTTTACCACCACCACCCACAGGGACTCCACCCCGGCCTCAGGGAGTAGGTGGACATAGGCAAGGATAGTTTCAGGCATTAGAGGCTTATGACCCAGGTACTCCTGGAATGATTAGAGGTACAATCTGTGTCTTTTCTACTTTGGTTTTCATATTCATAGACAGAAGTGCTAGTCATTCTTTTCTGACTGCTTATCTTGTTCTAGACCTTGAGAATCTAGTTGAGTAGTTGACTCGCCCCTTAATCTTATAAACACTGACTGGAGAAGGTTCAAAGATCACACACCTTTGCAGACAGTGTGACCTGACACTTGGAGGTGAGTGTTTCCGTTGGAACCCCTTGGTTGTAGTGCTGAGGTCCTATGATGTCAGTCTTGTTATGGATTGGTTATCAATAGTTCATTCCTAGAGTGATTGTTTTAGGAGAAGGGTGCAGTGTGTCTGCAGTGATGGAATGAGGTTCTCCTTCGTCGGTGAAAAGGAGACACAGGCCGCACTGTATGGACTTGTGCATAGGACGGTACAACCAATTTCACATTAGTTGGCTTGCCTAGCCTTCGGCGCATCAGATGTTACGAGAATCCAGTTTCCAGCAGTAGTGGCTGAGTACGAGGATGTCTTTCTGAACGATGTCCCCAGACATATTCCCCATCGAGAGATAGATTTCTACATTGAGTTGTAGCCCAGGATGACAACGATATCAACATCAGTATATCGGATGGCTCCTAAAGAGCTTCATGAGCTGAGAGTGTAGCTAGAAGACAGGTATAAGAAGGGATTCATGAGAACCAGTGTTCCACCCAGGGTGGCCCCAGTGTTGTTTTCCAAGAAGGCAGACGAGAGCTTGAGGCTATGTGTGGATTACCAGTGCTTGAATTAGGTGACCGTTAAGAACCGGTATCCACTACAAGGATCGATGACCTCATTGAAATGTTAATAGGGGCACGATGGTTATCGAAGGTTGGTCTATGACCAGGAAATCCCCAGTTGTGAGTACGAGATGAGAATATATTGAAAAAGGCTTTCAGATGTTGCTACGGTACTATTGAGTAGTTGGTGATTCCCTTCGGCTTGAAAAAACACTAGTAGTGTTTATGGGACTCACGAACCAGATCTTTTAGCCCTATCTAGATTGGTTCGTGGTGGTCTTTATCGAAGATATCCTTCTGTACTCTGTGTCCGATGAGGAGCACACAAGGCACCTAAGGATAGATCTGGACACACTCCGAGAGCACCAGTTGTTCGGGAATCTCTTGAAGTGTCAATTCTTGATACATGAGGTCCACTATTTTGGACACGTTATCTCAACACATGGTGTAGTAGTGGAACCATTCAAGGTAGAGGCATTGTTAGCATGGGATCCACCCCGAAGTGTGACAGATGTGTGGAGTTTCCTTGGGTTGGTCGGCTACTATAGGTCATTCATTCCTGATTTCTCAAGGATCTCAGCACCCATGACACATTTGACCCAAAAGGGGAAGCCATTCGTGTGGACCAAGAGATACCAGTAGGCTTTTCAGCAGTTTAGACAGAGTCTGATGAGCGCCCTGATCTTGAGATTACCATAGGAGGGTGTCGAGTATGTAGTGTTCTACGACACATCAAGAACCGGGTTATTTGTCTCCAAATGTAGTGGCAAGCAGTGATTGCATAAGGCTCATGTCAGTTGTGGCCAGATGAGAATAACTTCCTGACCCCTGATCTTGAGTTGGCAGCAGTAGTCTTCGCATTGAATATGTGGCATCACTACCGGATGGGTCAGTGGTTTATCATCTACTCTGATCATAATAGTCTTAGATATATCTTTTCTTAGAAGGATCTGAATTTGAGACAGAGGCGGTGGCTTGAGTTCTTCCAGGATTATGGCTTTGAGATCATTTATACTCCTAGGAAGGGGAATGTTGTGGCATATGCTCTCAGTAGGAAATCTAGTTCATTGTTGTTGGAAGAGGTGATGAAGAAGTTTGCCTCTTTATAGTTATCCTTCATGGAGAGAGATGAGGGATATTACCTTTATTAGATGGTTGTTACCCCTCCACTTTTACAGTGAGTCGGGGAAGCAAAACTCTAGGATACTACCTTTGAGACCCAACCTGCTCAGATATTCGCAGGTGATTTTACTGATGGATATTCTAAATGTGGGGTGCACTTTATTCTTTTTAGTGGGTGCACAGTCGTACCAGTGAAATTGCGGGGGGGGGGGAGTAGGATCTGAGGGAGTTCCTTATAACCCATTTGGCAGTGCATCCAGGTGTGGAAAAGTTGTACCAGGACCTCTGACGTCAGTTCTGGTGTCCACGAATGAAGAAGAGTGTGGCAGAATTTGTTTCTCGGTGCCTTACTTGTCACCAAGTAAAGGTTGGGCACTAGGTTCCAGCAGGTTTGACTTAGCCCCTTGAGGTGCCAGAATGGAAGTGGGATGTGATATCCATGGACTTCCTAATGGTTTTACCACATACGTCCAGGGGACACGATGCCCTCTGGGTGATCGTTGACCGGTACAGCAAGGCATCCCACTTTGTAGCCATACTGTAGGAGAGTTCAGTAGAGATCATGGGATGCCTTTACGTGTAGGAGGTGGATCGACTTCATGGAGTAACCTCAACAATCGTCTCAAATCGTGTTTCTTGTTTCACATCCCGTTTGTGGAAGGGATTACAAGAAGCTTTTGGGGATCAGTTATGCTTGAGCATAGTGTTTCATCCTCAGACTGATGAACAGACAGAGTGAACCATCCATGTTCTGGAGGATATGCTACGATCGTTCATAATTGACTCCGGTCATAGCTCGGAGGATCACCTACCACTGGTGGAATTACCTTATAACAACAGTTATCATTCCACTATTGGTATGGCACCATTTGAGGATTTGTACGGGCGACCTAGCAGGTCACCACATTGTTGGACTTATCCAATAGAGTCAGCACTCAAGGGCCTAGAGATTTACTGAGCTGCTGCAGAGAAGGTGCAGGTCATCCAGGAGTAGATGAAGACTGCATAGATGTTATGGCTACTCAGGCGTTTTCCTTCCGATGAATCAACATGTGTTTTCTGAGCCGATTTAAGTTCTAAACCCCCCGAATTCTGTGTTAGGATGATGAAACGAACAAGGATCTTCAGTTTCATGGAAAACAGACAACATAAATGAGATTTGAAAGATCGGCCGAGGCGAGCGGATGAAGAACACCCTTCTAGAGAAATCTAGACTACATGGCGTGTAGTATGGGCTACACTGCATGTGTTCATCGGAATACTACCTGGAGTGTACTCTGGGAGTACACAGACACATGTTTGGTACAAATCCAAGGACACAGAGTGTATACCCTTCCCTAGCCAGACCTGTCCAGATACACAGTGCACCCTGTGCACTGGTACACATGTAGGGTGACATGGGTTGAGGCCTTGTATGGGAACATGGCCAGCGTACATGGAGTGAACCCCGAACACTTAGATAAGGTGTGTAATCAAACTATACACCATGTATACTCATTTCTAAATGACATAGATTTTAGACACGGTCCATTTCACACGGGAAGTACCCGAAGTCAAGGAACATGGCGTGTAATTCTTCTACACGTCTTGTAGTTACTTTTTTTAAGACAAGACTAGGCACACATTACATTTACACAGGTAGTGCCCAGAGTCAAGGAACACGGCGTGTGCTCCTACCACACGCCGTGTTACCTGTTTATACCGGGCATCATCCAATGGTCTTCTATGACTTGGACTAGTTTCCTTAGGGTTCGTACCCTTGGTCCTTCCCCAGATTTTTTCCGATATTATTTCTTATGTATAGGAATATGATCCCTTCAGCAGGACTTCCTGAATAGAGTTGTAGGAATCCCATCTATGAGAATATGATCTGGATCATCTGTTACATTGTGGTACTGTAGATAGAGTTTCTCAGTATCGATGTCACCTACTTTACCAGTGTTCTGATCCTCTACATAGCATGTTAGTTTAGACTGAGTTTTTGGAATCACCACATAGCTACTGTTTGTGATCCGCATCTGACGTATCATATATCTTTCCTCAATTCTTGTGGAGTGAGTTCTCTCGGAACGTGTACTTAGTATCTATCTCTTTAGACCTAGGAGTTTGTTCTCTTTGTTATGTGATTAATGGAATCTTCAAGCAGGATCATATTGGTGGTTTCGTGATAGTTGATCCCATATGAGTATATCCAGATATTCTTGTTATATGTTCTATAAACATATATTGTGTAGAGATGATAGTATCATTCCTTTTTGGTATTTCCTTTGTTGTATTACTTTATGGTTTTTTATGTCTCCTAATTAGTATTGTTATACTCACCCCTGCATGGGATTTTCCTGCACGTGTCATTTCTTGTGCAGACGAGCGGGCCTTTGACTTGATTCTAGGTGGACCAGGACTGGACGTTGCTTATTGAGATCAAGAAGGACAAGGTGTGTCCCTATAACTATGGATTGAAGTCCCAATACCTTTATTTACATGTTGGACTCTGTTGTAGACATTCTTTTGGTGGGCTTGTACTTTTGTCCCAGGGTTTTACATTTATGTACTTTACGTTCCTGCCATTCTCTATGGTTGGGATTTTAGTCCATTCATGCATTTCCATTTTTAGTAGTTTTTACTTTTCATCTTTGTGGTATTGGATACGTGTGTGTGTGTGTACAAGAATATATTTAATATCTACCATGTTATTGACATGCTTAATTGGTGCTATTCCCCATACCCTGGCCTATTGGAGGTGGGTTTGGGGAGTTACGGCACGGGCCCCACTAGGACGGGTTATGACATGAATCACATAAATCCCTTTCGACATTAGTAATTTTAGAATCCAAAGTCATTGAAATCATATTACCCATATGGATTTTTATATCCCATTAATAAAATAATTTATTATTCTCAAATTAATTCTTTTATAATATATACACCATAGAAAAAATAAATAATTTCATAAAATTAAAACATGTCTCCCTGAAAAGAAATATAGAAAAAAACCAATACAACTTATGAAACTATCAAGTAATAAACAACTTAAAGAGTGAGAGACAAATATAAAGTTGTAAAACCATTGAATAAAGATTATTATTGTTTATATATTAAAATTTTCTTTTAATGAAACCACTAAAAATGTTTGGTGCATAAAATAAAATGTGTATTTGAGAAGGTAATTTTTACATGAATCTTTTTCCATGATTCTTTTCTTAATTTATCATGATTTAAACACCAATATAACCAACCTAAATAAAATTATATACTAATTTGAAAGAATTATAATAAATATCATCCTCTAATTTCTCTTATTGTATTTTTTACCATTAAAACAGTAATTATTTATAGTTTATTATGACATTAGGGTGCAAGTTACATTAAATGTTTTGTGAATGTTTTACAATTTTGTTATCATTACACACAATTTGATACCAAGAAGAATATTTATATATAATTTAATGTTATTTAATATATAAATATTTTGTTTTTACTTTTTATTATTTAATTTTTTTTTGTTATGATATGTGAAAAAAGAATTGAAAATCATATTTTTTTTAATTTAATCGAATGAAAATGATATTTTAATAATAATATAAATAATTAATATAATATTTAAATTACCATATGGATATAATTATTATATTTTAGTTTCATCATTATTTTATTTCTCAAGGTCCCAAAGTCATCCAAAATCATATTTGAAAGCATCATTCACATATGCGGTCAATCCCACCCAAACGAGAACATTCTTTAACTCATTTGGTAAAATAAAATTAATGAGGTTTTTATTTTTAAGTAAGAAATTTTTAAAAGAATAATGAAGGTATTAATTTAATTTTTATATGAAAGTGAACTGATTTTGAATATATTTCTTTAAATAATTAAAATAAAAATGAAAATGAAAAAAAATCAATTCTTATTGATGTGGTAGTCTAGACCCGCAAATTATTGAAGTATTTTGTTTTTATAAGTGAATAAATATGATTAAATTTAGGATGAAACTACTATAAATAAAAATAAGTATAATAACGATAATTTATTCAACAAATTATTATGATATTATGATAATAGGATTATTATGTTTAAGAAGAAAACCATATGAACGAAACTATACTTTGACTGGAGACTTGTTATTTCAATAGATTAATCATTGGAATTCAAGGGATTGGGAATAATATTGTTAGATATGGGAATATTATTTTAGAGATATTTCTATCTATATTATTTTTTACTCAATCCCAGGATAAATTAATGGTATAGGTGGGTGACTAAATAGGCACAAATGACCCGATTTTGTTTATTAGCGAAAGGAAGTTTTTGGAAACACAATTTCTACTTTCATAATGTAATGAAATTATTACAATGTTAATGGATAAAAAAATTCTAAAAAATATATTTTAGTATATAATTGGGTTTATTAATACTCAACCAAAGCATTACCATGTTTTTTATACATGGTATATTTTTTTTATATTATGTTTTTATATTTTAATCATTTAATTTTATACATAGTATGTAATTTTAAGTACATAATTTTTTGTTTATATAATAGCATAGAATAAATAATATAAAAAATATTTCATTAATTAAATTAAATATAAATTCTAATAAATAAAATAAAAATTCAAAATATTATATAAAAAATTTTAAATTAAAATATATAATTTTTTGAAAAACTATGTTATTAGAAAAATGAAATTTTGTTGATAATATATTCTTAACCATATTTAGTATTATGTGGAAATTAAATGGGTCTTAATATATTTATTTATGTGTTTCTAAATATTTATTTACTAATAATTTAATATATTTTAATTTAAATTATTTTCTATAAAATAATTTGTATTAATAAATCTAAAATTTTCGAATAATTGTTTCATTGTTATCATGTTAATAAGAAATAATCCTAAAAATAAAAATTTTATATGTAAAGATAAAATTTTAAAAATTAAATACTATTAAAAATGTTTATAATAAATGAATATTTTTATCAAATTAACATTCTATCACTAGGTAAATTAATCATAATGATAGTGCATGTATCAAATAGAAATGAGTTGATGGAAAAAGGTATTTTCTAATAAAATATATTTATGATTAGGATAGAATTATAAATTCTAATTTTTAAATTTCATTTTAAAAAATAAATATTAATTTATAGATTAGTAATTCAATAATAAATTAAATCTAAATATTTCTATCACAATGTTATTATTGGATAAATAAAATAGTGAAAAATTGTTTTCATTAAAATGGTTTATAAATATTCATAATATTAAGCTTTATATAATATATTCAATATAGTAATTTAAAATGATTTAACATATTACATAATATATAATTTTATATTAAACTGATTCCAAATAGTCTAAGTCAAAAAATGAGATATTACTAAGGAAATCCAAATTTTCAATATTCAACTAAAAACTATTTAATTTTGAAAAGTCACCAAAATGCATGGTATGTTTTTAATATTATGAAGGATTCAGAAATGAAAATTTCTATATAATGCTTAAATTATACCAAATTAACATTTATATTTATTAATAGATTATATATAATTTGAATATGATGATTTTTTTGAAAAATAACAATTCAAAATTAACACATATATATATTGATTAAATTATAAAGGTAATAATTATTTATTATTTATTATCTTCATTTTTATAATATTTTTATCAATAATTTCATCTTAATGTGTTGAGTTTTTTATCATATATCTTATGACACATGTTATATAAAATACTATTTATTTTAATAGATGAAAATCTTGGTAAATTATCGTGGTGGTTGTGGTTTTGGTGTGGTTGGTGTATCGAGGCATAATTTTAAGATAATGTGGTTCTCCCTATTTCAGAAGAGGTGTGGTATAGGGCATATGTGGGTATAATATTTCAGGGAAGTTGGATCTGGCTAGATTTGGAGATTTTAGTATAGATATTGTGTGGGACATTTTTTTGGTGTGTTATCTTGTAATGGATTCGAGGAATAGACATAGTGATGCCAATCCTAATTATCTCTTAGACCATCCTCTTGAACCCTGTGTGATTTTAGAGCTTCTTCAAGATAAATTCTATCCTTCAAACCCTTGGATTTATACAGAACATCATATGATCAAATCATGGGGATTATATGCTAGTTTTTATTCTATTATACATGGGTTTATTACATTATAAATGGTTAATTTGATGTGGTTATATCTTGTGGGAATGAATCTCTTCATTAATCTCACTTTGCAACCCTTTTATGATGGATTGGGATTGGTTCAATGTAATATTTGGCATGTGGGTTTCGTTCTATTTGTATGTTAATGTGATAATGGTGACTAACCTCATGGAAAGTAAATATGTTTACCTCAACACGTTAAGGTTATAATTTCCTTACAATATAGATCAGTTGTGTTTAATTTTTTACATGATATGATTCTATACTCTTCTGTATCCAATGATAACATTTCTTGACTTCGGATGGATTTTTATGAATCTGCATCCCATGAGACCCAATATGGATGTTGATCACAGGTTTGTGCATGTTTAGCAGACGATTTACATGTTTGATAATGATCACATATGTATGTGTGTATGGAAACCGATACTCATAATCGAAATTCATTATTGTGCTAATATTTTTTTCTTTGTTGTGTACAGATGTGAAAACACTGCAGTATTTAACTATTATAAAGAATGATAGGTGGAACATCAGGGCTAGTTTATCTCTTAGATATAGATCATGTGTGACATGCAATGATAAGGAAGGTGTATAGAGACACAATGCTGTGATTTGAAGGACATGTAACCCAACACAAGGAAATACTGGGATCTGAAGATAGTGTGGCCTAAATCATGTAACAGGTATTTATACGATGGACTTGTGTCCTAACACATGATAGGGATGGGTCATGAAGAACATGTAGCATGACTACAGACTTGTTGTCTTTATGGATGTTGAAATATATATGAGGTGGATTATGGTCGACCATTGATCACAACTTCTATTATCTTCATTATTTCGACATGGATCTGATGTTCGTTTGGTTGAGGTTCATCATGTATAGGTTAGTTCTCGATCACTCAAAATAGGTTTTTATGTTGATTTATTGTTTATTTACATGTTATCATGAAATATACCTCTTACACATGTGAAAATAAGTTATAAATTTCTTAATGGTGTCCAACATTTTTTATAGTCACCACCTACACTAGAATTTCAATTCCCATAAGGAATAAAATAATATTAATATATTAAAGGAAAAATTGAATATGGATGATTTATATGGGATTTGGATATAGTATATTGATTTCATACTAGTAAAGAGTTTTTTTAGTTGTTCTATAACTTTTACATATGTGTACACAGTCATATTTTGATACTAATGACCGTCCATAGTATGAGTTCAGTTTATTATACTTTCATTGACTTAAAATTTAATTAATTATATAATCTCATTATAATTTTTCATTGTGATTCACATTTTCCCTATGATGGAGACTTATTTATTCAATGATGTTATTGATTATCGAGGGTATAGTTTTACTATGTCCCTTTATACCCTCACTGTTTGTTGACATCTTATTGTATACGAGGAACGGAACATTAACTCAGTCCTAGTGATTCATGATGGTGTATTAAAAAAGGTTATCAAATACTGAGTTTAATATAATTTCTTCTAGTATATTTTGGTATAGGTTATAAAGAAGATATGTTGTATTTAACATGGGTAGGGTAGTTTCTTTGCTCATGGAAATCTCATGCATAACTGATCTCTTGGTTATGATGCTATAATTTTTATTACATTTTTATGTGATTTGGGAATTTTCATGTATCATCAATAGTCATGTAGGTTCACATCTCATTAATATATCTATTTCTACTGACATAAAAATTAATTAGGTCGTATTCATGGAATTAAGAAAACTATTGGTGAAATATCTATTCTATTTTTCTGTATTATATCTATGATGGGGTCAATTAGTTTAAAATAATCATGATGTTACAATTTATATACTGGAATATGACTAACATGTAGGTATGAAGGTGTAGAAATTACCCATGGATAGATCCATGAATGTTATATCCTATTAATTAGTTTATTTTTTCATATAATTTCATATTAAAATACCATATGTGTGTGACTTTTAAATGATTAATATTTTACATTATAATGTTATTATCGATAGTATAAATTATCACTCATCATTTAATAAATATTTCACCATAGAGATTTAATAATGACCCTTTTTGGTTGGAAAATAAGTACCACCACATACTATATAGAATGATGACCGTAAGAATTATCCCACCCTAGTTCATGTGGTTTGGAAATTAATAACAAAACAACCTATAATCTTATATACTATTCCTTCTCATGATGGAGGGGTCTTGAGGATGACAGTTGTAAATTCTTGAAACCTACAGCTCTAGCTTCTGTTAGTGTTCTAGGTAACTTGTGATCGTCATGATGTGAAAGAAAATATCCCAATCAGTTAGAGAATAGTTGATCTAGTATATACTCATGAGGATATTAGAGAGACAATAGCTGTTTTTAAAAATTATAGTACCCATCAGTTGGTTTTTTTGTGTTATGGGTCATGTAGGAAGCTGTGATGGTTTTGAATGTAAGGCCTTCAAGAAGCTTTTTTAAAAGGATATCATTCTAGAAGTACTAAAGTTGTACCACAAGAAGTATTTAAGGATATTTAGTATGCTAGATGTTAGTTTCATCCTATAATGATCTATATATGGAGTTGATACACTTTACTGCTAATTTTACAAGGAATGAGGAATATTAAACTATTATGTTTTAGATTTTCCATCACCCATACCATATGTAAAATGTTAGGGGTTTTGTTCTAATTATAACCAAAATGGTTCTTTATAGGGATCTGAATTTTTTGAAATTTCTAGAAGAGGAAAATGTTTATAGTCTCCATCCAGTTTTTTCTAGATCAACAGGTGGATTTCTTATAATCATAGTGAGTTAGTTTTTTGAAATAATGAAGTGGACAATTTATGAGGAAAATATGGGTGGTATATACGTAGAGTGGAGTGTGTTTTTTATACCACTTTATGGATGTATTGGTCACCACTATCTAAATTTTAAATATATTGGTTGTCGTATGATTTTTTTCTAAGATAATATGTCAGGTTTCATAAATTTATCAAGATGATAAATATTCAGTAGTTCTATCCTAGAGAGTTACAGAAAAGATCTCATATGGGTTTGAGGTATATGTGGATTTTGACCCATGGATCTAGTTGAAATATGTTGTAGAAGTATATTATCCCATAATCATTAGTGAATCCTGAGATTTACCTGACTATGACATATTTACTTGTAACTGATGTAGGCATAGTTAATATAGTGTAGGAGATCCTATATATTAGTGTAGATTGGACATCTATAGTTTTAGGTGAGGTCTTAATTATATGATTATTATAAATTACATTGATTTATATGGGTTATTCCCATTCTATCATATCTACTAATATTTTTCCTAGAATTTATTTTCTAGATAAGTTATCCTATATGATTATCTCACTTGATACACCTATGGGAAAGATGGTATAACATCTCTATTTATTTCCATAGTGTCCAATTTTTATTTTAATATATTTAAACCTATATTAATTCCTAATTTTATAGATTTCCACTTTGGATGTGATGTGAAAAATGTGCTGGATAAAAATTTCTTAACCTCGTATCAATTTCTAAAGAATATCTATATCATTCACCATGCTGAGAGGATAGAGGGTTATGTTAAATATAAAGTATGATGTTTGAGTATTAATTATTGGTATTGAAAATAGACAAATCATAGATATAAAATCATAGGTAGTATTATTGGTGGTCATGGTGTAATCAACAGATCCCCTATAACTTCTATATAGTGGTGGATCATTATAAAGATTTATTCCCAAATGCATTATCTAGTATAAATTTGGATATTATAATTGTGTTTCATATTAATCATATTAATAGGATGAAAATATTATCTATTTCTCCTTATAATATAGAACAAGCTACATTATGAAACCCGCCATATATATAAAGGATTTTTGATCGAAAAGGATTTATCAGAATGAGAAAAACTCCTTGAGGTACTTAATTTTTGTTCTCTAATAAGTTTTAATGGTAATATACAGATTTGTGTGGAAGAAATATATTAACTACATAATATTTGAAAAAAGTACCCATTACTCAGGATTGATGATATATTTGTTTTTTTATGGAGATCATGGTAGTTTCCTAGGAATGGCCTTTCTTCATGTTACCATCAACTATAATTTAGAAAAGGGGATATTATAATAATAACATTTAATTATCGATATATATACCAATGAAATCAGGACATTCCTTTAGGGATGATAAAATATATTTTAGTGTACATAGCTCTCATGAATAAGATTTTATATACATATCTTGAATCTTTCATCATTGTATTCATGGTTTGTAATTAAACATACTTTAAGGAAATAGTTATGATTTCTAGGAAAACATAAATTGTATTGATTACTCCTAGAGTATATTTTCTTTATTCAAGACTATGAAAGTTTGACTTTCGGATTTAGGAGGTATGGATCATTTGGAATTTATATTATTAGGTGGTAATTTAAATAGACCCAAATAATATAGTGGTCATGGTGTCTTTAGGTTTCCAAGGAAATATTTAATATCCAGATTGTTCTTATGCTTATCGGGTACTATTACTGATTAATATAGGACTTATTCTATTTGATAGTTCACTGGAAGTAGATAACAAAAAAATTGTGTTAAACTACAGTGATATGGTCAGTGTGATGAGTATTTCCAAAATAAGATGGAGATATTATGGATAACTATAGTTTTGATTCATTTAGAGCTTCCAATTAGATACGTAGTATATTGTGATACCTCGAGTGTGGGGATAAGAGTTGTGTTACTAAAGAGACACCAAATAATTACAATTAAGTCATATCAGAGGTTAACTAGTGAGATAAACATTCCAATTCATGACATTGATTTTGTATCTTTGGTCCATGATTAAACGTTATAGAAGAATTCATTTTTTCAGATTTCATTTCATATAACTAGTCTAAATGATATTTTTATACATATTATCTTTTCAGAATCACAATCAGTAAAAAATTATTTGGATGCATAATCCAATGAAATATTATTTTATGGATAGAATATTATTTGAGGATATGTAATTTATCAATAGATTCTATCATCAATACAAACCTCAGAGATAGAATATCAAATAGAGTATCCTTTGGAAGATAGTGGTATCGAATGTGTTTTGTGTATGGTTGGTTTTTGGATGATTCTAACTATCACAGATTTATGTAATTTTAATACTTATTTATCCCTTTATATATAGTTTACTAGATAATGTCCACTTAAGAGTCATATCTAGAGAGTGTAGATTTTTATGTTCTTTATACTGGATATGATTGAGTCCCATGGGGGTATATATATGAGGATTAAATGATATGTTTTAATGGTAGGTTAGTAGAGAAAAAATTATGGGGGTTGATATGTTGTAGGATTATCACATATCAATGTGGGATGTTTATCCTGGGTGGACCAAGATTTACCGTGACATTTTATATTAATGTGGGTGTACAGATATTAAGAGAGACATTGCTAGTTTAGTTCAAAAAATAATTTCCTACACGAGGTAATGTTCAAGAAGAAACATACATGTGAATTTATTTAGTCTCTTCCATTTTCTATGTGGATGTGTGATAATGTTATGATGGAATTCATGAAGGGGAAAAATTGGAACTCAAGTGGTCCTGATGTTTTTTGAGTGACAGTTTATCGACTAAAAAAAGTGGATCATTTATCATGGATTCATGAAAACCATTCCATGAAAGAGTTAGGAAAACTATTTATAGATAGGATTCTATTCCAACATAGAAATAATTTTTTAAATTTATTCCACATGGGTTCATGTTTCAATTTGTGATTTTTGTAGAATATAATGATTTATATAGGAATTTCACTAAGACATAGTATATCAAATCATCCTTAGACTGATGTACAGTCAAAGAAGAAGATCTATATATTGTAAGATTTTCTATTGGAATGATTAATACACATTAGCAGACATTAGGATGATCAAATAGACTTGTTTTAGTTTGTGTACAATAAAAGAATCTATTTTTCAATTAAAATATAATATTTGATGTCTCTTTATTAGGATTCATATTTCTCATCACTGTTTCATCATGAAGTGGGAATGGAATTAGTAATGGGGAAGGGGATGGTTCTAATTATCTCTAAGAATATTCAGTTGATCCAAAATAAGTTTTTTCACTTAATATTAAGAAACAATAAAATAATGTTAGTTGGATACCCTTACTGTTCACTATGTGTTACAACCTTTTTTTCAAGTGACTCTTTGATTATGACATCAATTTCTATGTAAGTAAAGGAATCTAGTACTGATATTTTTTACACTGTAGAAAGCGTATTGAGTGTATTGAGAAAATTCACTACAATTTGTATATTCCTACTTTATATTGAGGTATTAATAATTTATTCCCTTACTCGTATATTTATAGGTGCATGACTAACCTGGAGCATAGGAACAACTATGATGAAACTTATTTGGATCCAGATTAAATTTTTTTCTGCCTAGTGAGAATCATATAATAAATTTTGAATGTCTTATGAGAAAAGTACATTCCAATTTTGGGATTCTTTTGGAAGCACTGATGTGTCCAATAATATATAGGGGTTTGGGAATATGATGTATAATCCTAATGGAATTAGTTGTTTTTTGGAAAAACTCTAGTGAATCTTCACAAGGATGATAATTCATATGGGGGAAGATTGTAAGAAGATGATGTTTTTGTTGTGGAAATATATTCTTTGGTCTATGTTCTAATTTATTTCATCGATATTGGGGAAACTATGTTGTTGTAGAAATTGGGAGTATATTATTGATTTGGTGTTTCTTCCTCTTTTTCATTGTTATGGTGTGGAACATTAGTAACAATGGAAAGGATTTGAAGGCCAGTTCACGGAAATAATCCAAATTCAGTTCACCCTACAAAGTGGTGCTTTGGATATAAAGTGGTGTCCTTTTGGTGATTGATGAATAAGAATATTTAATTCCATATAATCTAATCTTCTATCCCTATTCTATAAGATATGGTCACTGACCATCACATGGATTCCTTAATTCATTTCGATATGTTACCACAAAAACGTTTCTATATACATTATTCCATAGTCCAATTAGATTTTGGAACCATTGTTGCAATGCGTTATGTGATTCACTAGAATTTCAACATTGTTCATATTTTATATAAATTCTAATGTCCCATATTACCTAAATTCTCAGGTAATTTATTTTATATTATTGGAAATCGATAGGTCTTCAACAAGACAACATCATTTAATCAATCCCTTCAATTTTTCCCTGACATTGGTGAAAAAATTCCCCTTCATTTTTAGAAATGTTACCTCATTTTATATATTCTTCATCACATATAATTTTGATACCATTTTCTTTTTATGATCGGGGCAAGAACCACTTTGTTAATCTTTCTCTGAAAACCTTGCTATAATGGATTGGTATTATTTTTAGGGAATAAATGGAATGTGACTTTTTTCTAGATGGTCTGTGGATGTGATATGGGAGACATCCAACTTGTAAAATATTGACACTAATGTCACAACAATATGGTTGGAGTTTTTCTACCATATAGAGCTTTTGATCATTATTTTTAGCATGATATTTATATATATTATTAATATACTAAGACTTCCATGCATGTGGTTCATAACATGTGTCTGTGTGTAAATAATGATACTCCATGTTTTATATTGACCGCAATATTGTGTGTTTGTATCCAATGAGACAAAAGTGTGATGATGACCACTTGTTGGTGTGTTTGAGTAGGTATAGTTGTTGATACTCATTCTTTAAAAGAAATGTTGTTCCAATATAATTTATTCCAAATTACATATAGTTTTATGTCCATTAAATGGATTTCATTTAGTAGATAATGATAGGCTGACCATTTTGGTTGGACATCTCCTAGAGGGGGAGAATGTGAATAATTATATGATGAATATGATGGTTCAGAACACATTATTTGCATTTTATAACCATATTTCCAATCCCATTGGTGTTATGAGATATGATGTCCATGTGACCAAACAACAAGGAGTGTCAATGTTACAACGACCATGTGTCCTGACCCATGAAATGGACGGTACTTGATAACCATGTGGCCGGACCCTAGACTCATTGGCCTTGTGACTACTCAGATACATATATAGTGTAATTATGGTTGAAAAATAATCACAAAATATTCTATGAAAATTATTCATGTATAGATTTGATGTTGGTAATGCTAGGGTCCATCAAGACCTTGATAGGTAAAAATTGTTTGACACACGGTTCAATGTTTTTTGATTTTACATTTCATTATTATCATTCAATATACCTTTTATGATTGTACATTGTTGTTAAAGATGTTTTTTTGGTTCCCAACTTCGTTAATATTCACATTCTTTAAGGGAATCATGTTGTATGTTCATACTTCTTATTCAATGATCTGGGAATGAGAAAGGTATATGTAGTAGGTTGATGAGGTGATTGAAGACAATATATGCATATAGTTTTAGGATGGACATTGGATTGTTTCTATAATATTTTTCCTTATTTATTCTCACATTTACGGTTATATTTATGGAATTCCATATAGGGGGTCCATTTCATTAACCATCCATGAAATATAATATAGCTACTTGTTTTATTAATTTCTATTATTAGTACCAGTTTTTTAATGTATATGTTTTATTTATTCAATGATGAATTTGATTACTACGTGTATAGTCTATCAATGTAACATTAGACCCTAAAAACTAGTTGAGATACTCATTCATATGAAGAAGATAGCCTTGGGATATGTGGAACTACACCTAAAAACCAGTGATATAGTTTATGGTGTCACATAATATATATATATATATATATCAAAATTTTCAAATTCAAATACATTTATAATTAACATGTAAATATATTAATCCGATTTGTACAAGGAATCTACATCTCTAGTTATCTAGTAGACATCATATCATAAAGAAATACATCAACTCACCCCTGTTTATTATAAACACATAGTAAAATACATAATCCAAATATTTCATACCACAATAATCTCACATAATCACAGAACAACCACATCAACAGATCACATTAACAAAACCAAATCCCTACCAACAATTCCATGAATACATATTCAATTATGGTTTATTGTAATCAATTATTGTAACCAATAAACTTGATATTGGAGGCATAAATATAACCCAAAAACATGTAACATTGTCTGTATGGTTACCCAACTTTAGAGGTCTCGCATAAAAAGTATCAAAATCTAAAATGTACATGTTTTTTCAAACAATTATAATAGTAGATTAAAATAATATCCAATAACCTCTACATCAATATTTTATTTAGAAATCATTATCAAAAATTATTATATACCACTTCCTTATATAGAAATAAAAAATCCATCAAAAAATAATTAAATAAACACTCATCACCTTTTGATTTATTATTTTATTATAACTACAACATTAATCCTTATTACTCACATTTATACATTAATAACATTAATTCTTGAACACTATTAACTAAAATAAATTACAAATAAATGTTTAATTTGTTATTAATTATTATAATTAAAAAAATATTGCATTAAATTAAACATATGCAATATAATATTAACTCACAAAACCCATTTATATCAAAATTTATTTGAATATTTAAATAATTTATCATCATTTCAAATCCCCAAAAAAAATAAAATACACAATATAATAGTTAATATCATCACATAGACTAATAAAAAAACATATTATCATAAAAACTACAATGAAGATATCAAATTACAACAATAATAACTCATAACACTACTTAAAACAAAAAAAAATTCAATGATTCTTATCTAGCATAAGGGATTTCTATAAAATTATTATTTCCTTATCTCTTATTCCACCAAAACAATTAATCTACCTGGCTTAAAAATTATACAAAATATTTAATAAAAATGAATTTTTATAGTATCCCCCCAAAAATTCTAAAAGTGTAGCATTGTATTCGATAGCGTGTATAACACACAACACCAAGCATGTAAGGGAATATAATCTCCCAACACATTAAAATATAATTACTATTTTAAATAAAATAAATCTATTATATATATTGAAATGAACATGATACTGACGTGGAATGTATCACACACAACAAATACCTTTCTATATATCTTGCATTACACACATGATCTAGTTTTTCGAAATATAATATATTTCTGAAATGTTTTAATTTATTATAATACGTTATAACCTTGAACTGAAATAAGAAAATATGAATATAATTAACTAAAATATGAGAATATATTTATATTATATATACAATAAAATATTATTTACATTTATCTAATAGATTCAATAATCATATGATAAGAGAAATCTCAATATTATTCATAAAAAACATTTTTCTTAACTCACTTTTATAGAATTTCAATAGAGAACCTATTGTTAATCAAATATGTTCAAATATTTTATATTTAATATTTAAAAAGGAACTGAAATTTTAAAAAATAAACATAAATAATAATTTAGAATATAATTTTGGAAATTTTTTATGTTTCAATTTTTGATTAATCGTGAAAAATAATGAATTTTAATTCAAATATACTTTTCATATAATTTATTTATAGTGTTAAATTATATTTTTAAATGGTTTTAAATATATATTGGATCAATTATAGATATATTAATCTAATTTAGTCTATTTTAATTAAATTTAATTAGAAATTGGATATAAATACTTATCAAACCTTTAAATATTTTTACTCTTAAAACTCGCATTGATGTCCCGTCTTTGGGAATAAATATTAATTAATATCATCCACAAATGTCCTTGGAATTTTTAAAACCGGATTAAATATTTTTAAGAATATGAATTTATGATTTTTAATAACTTAAAGTTAGTTTTAAAAATAAAATATTAATGAATGTGATTAAAATTAATTACAATGATTAAGAAAAAAATTAGCTTACCAAGGGACTAAATCATAACAATAAGGAAATAATGCACTGGAAACATATCTGAAATACATTCCCTAGAAATATTTATAATATATTGTATATTTTACATAATTTTGTTCATTTTTGGGGCCACTTTTCATTAGAATAATGTGTGTGTAATTCCCTTTTGAAAACATTACAAGAATGCCAATACTCCACCACCATAAAAAGTCACTCACCCATCCTAGTTATTCACATCTCTAAAGACACATTGAATAAACCCGGATCCTCCAAAATAAATTATAAACAACACTACCATAATTATATAGGCCTTCTTTATTTATGAATCCATCAAAGTAAGACCTTTGGTTAAGACCAAACGGACATACCCAAAGAAGTGGTTACATAATTCCTCAAGATCTTTTGCTTCATATTCACTATCATTCCCATAAAATATTTCATTTAAATTTTTATTTTTTATAAAAGTACCATATATATACATATATTTGGTATTTTATGGTATATACCAACACATATGCACAATTACATATAATTGGTAATCTACTTGTCGTTTATGTGTATGTAGAACAACCGCTTAACAAAACAATGTCGTTTGTTTTTCCATCACCACCTTTCATGGTTGGGAATTTTAATTGATATACTATTTATATATTATATAAATGATAATTATTGATTCATTATTCTTATTTAATTTCTATAAAACACATATTTTTATTCCGTCTATTTTGTGGTAGTACGATAACATTTTTTGTGGAAGTGTGGAGTACCGCCTCTTTAAAGCCATGTGATTCATTCACACTATACCTGGAATGTGTAAAGGTTGGTTTTAATAATCATTTTTGACATATATGAATAAATAATATACTTTAATTTTAATATATATATTTATCATTTAATTTCCATTATTTTAAAAATAGAAATGAAATCAATGTAACGTTCATGCGTACATACGGTCTGCCATCTCCATGAACGATGCACTTTATTTATTATCTCAAAATATTATAAATTATAATAAATAAATATATAATATATATATATATATTATAGTTAAATATTTATTTAAATAATTTATATGATGAAATCATGATCTATTTATGAAGAACAAAAATAACAACTCAAAACATACTAAAAAAACTAGGCAATTAACTACGGAATTAGTTAATATATTGAAGGATTGTTAAAAATGGGTAATAAGATATTATAAAAAGAAAATATATGATGTAATAAATATTATTATGTATTTTTTAAAGGAAATTAACATGTTTAAAACCATTATACATGAATTTAATGTATTTTACATCTAAATAAAACAAAAGGAAACATATTTTCATCTCACTTTTTATATATATAAGATAAATTTCATATTCACCACTAAATTATTTTCTTGTGCGGTATATATGGACCATTTTGATATATTATATCATTAATTTTTCAATCTTAATGCTATATTGAGTTTAAATTTTAATTATTTCTTCAATAGTGTTTTTAGATAAAAGTTGCATAGTTGTAAAGAAATACAAAACTGGGTTCCTTTTTATTTAGTTATATTAATTCATTGTATTTATTAATATCCTAAGATTATGTGTGTTACAAATATTTACTATATAATGTTTTATTTCTACAATTTTAATGTGTATTTACATTTTTCACACATAATCTATTAATTGATTGAATCTCATATCAACATTATATCATTTTCAATGGTTTACTACAAAATCACATTTTTTTAGGATTGTTTTCACATTAATTTAAATTAGAAAAATTATTTGATAATTGTATAATAAAACCGTTAAATTTATTATCCTATTATTATGAATGACCTTTTCTATATAATAGTTCCATTTTTTCATTCTTTATTACTCAAAATGATTAGGAATGTTTTTTAAGAAAACTAACTTCATTTCTTTCTTTAGTATGAGAACCTTTTTTTTTCTAAAAACATATTTTATAAAAATAATTTGAATTTTATTTAAAATTTTCTAAATGATTAATAGGAAATATTTTTACCACTTTTTTCTTTTATATATTTTTTCAATGAAATATTCTTGTCTCTTTCCGAATAATACATTTTTCTAGCCTTTTACCATAGCAAATGAATGTTGTTTTTACATATTATTGTTTATATGAATTTACCATCTATAAAACCTTTAAATATTCCATTTTAAATTTAAAGTTATACATCTTAAATAATTTTTTGTCAAATATTTTTTTAAATGATGTTTTTCTTTAAAAAAAATCAAAACAAAGAACTATTTTCTTCAAAAATGTTTTTTAAGATTTTCTTTTATTTAGTAAATGATGACAACCCTTAATTTTACTCCACTCGGCAAATTCATAATTAATACCATCATTATTATTCCTATATTTGGTTTTTGACTTCTTTTGACAAAAATTGTATTGAAATTTACTTCCATGATTCATTTATTAGTACCTTTAAAGTATTCAAATTCTTATGATCATTGAATAATGGATTTCACCAAATTATCCATATTATTAATGATAGATATGTTAATTACCTAAACTGTATAACATTTTTCATACAATGTTTACTATTAGTGTTATTTAATATACAAGGAAATATTGATAAATATATATCCATTTTTCAAAATGGATATTTGATATATGACATTTTTTATGAATTAAATCAATTATTCAATATTATTGTTATTATTTTCAATGGTGCAACATTGGTGGGGCCCAATTATAAATAGGCCCTTGATGCATTAGTAGTCTCATGGGATGAAATAAGTTAGAGATAAAACCTTTTAGTTATTTACCGTTTATAATAGTTTTAAACATCCTAGTGAAATGTATTCTCAATAGTATACTAAACCTTATTGTGAATCGTCTTGATGTGAAAGGTACCAAAAACACTACTGGAAAATTAAGCTACTACAATGGACCTTTTTCCATGATTTTAAAATTGTGCCTATAGGTGGCTATAGCCACAGTTTTATAACCTATTGTTAGAGTTTTAAAACTATGGATTATATCTATTTTTGTACCCTATATCCATGGCTATATGGCCTATAGGCGCAATTTTAAAAACTTTGTCTATAGGGTATTTGTTTCAAAGAACTATATCCATTGTTTTCCAAAACCGTGGATATAGGGTTCCTGCGCTTCCATAAGAAAACAATTCCCGCAAAAAAATTCTGAGAAGGCCTACTGCCACAGTTTGGAGGCAATTTATATGGTTTTTATTAATATATATATATATATCATAATATAGACATATATACATGAATCGTTTAGCGGTGTAGTTGTAAGAATAATAGGTTGGTAAATGGGAGGTATAGGGATTGAAACTTGTGGGACATTTTTTATATAGGATATTGCCACTTTTTTTCAAGGCTATAGACATTGTTAATACCGTGGCTATAGATTCTTATTCCCACAGTTTAAACTATGTCTATAGTTCAATGATCACGGTGGCATATTTTGTGGCATATTTCCATTTTTTTCAAAACCATGGAAATAGGAAGATACTTTCATGGTTAAAACCATTGCAATAGTTTGGGACCTACATCCATGATGATAGTAGCAATAGTTGGCCCAAATCATGATTGTGGCCTATGGCCAGAGTATTGGGGCTTATTGCTCCGGTTTTGAACCACGGAAATATTCATTTTTTCTAGTTGTGAAACCGGAGAAACAATACAACCAATAATTAAAAATTTCTATAATTCGTATTCAATATTAATTATCCATTATATTTTTTCTATATAAAAGTCTATTGATACATTTATTTCATAAATTATCGATAAAATTACATGTATTTTTAGTTTCTTACATTTCTATATTGGTTTTTCTTTATCAAATTTGTTAAGTGGAATTTGTTTTTAGTTATTTACCTTTATATATTTCTTATGAACTTTCTTCTAAATTTATTTATTACATGGAATTATTCATAAATTATTAACATTACATATTTGTTATTCCCATTGATTCATTATTTTCTCCTATATAATCTACTCTTACTGAGAATTTGAGTTGAGGCTTTTTTTCTTCCCCATGAATCAAATAATTATTCGATGAATGATATTCATGTATATGATAACTGGGTATGAATTTATCCCCAATAGAAATAAATAATGTTATAATTAGTTTTTATTTGTAATAATAGACTCATGTGTGTATCTAGTATACTTAAACTACTATATTATTCGGTCCTTCAAAATTTTATTCCTTGTAATCATGCCAATGGGTTGGTATTAGAACACTATTTATTGAATTATAGGGCAATGACCATATAGTTTTTATAAAAAAATGTTCTTTAGAAACCATCAGAACTAGATTTAGGAAAACATTGATTAGATAACATATCCTAAAAGAATATATTAAGTATAAGTATATAAGAACATAATAGAATTTAGATAAGGTAGATATTATGTGGGTGTTCCTGAAAATTAATCATTTTCTATATACTAATAGTGAATGTTGTTCTGGCTCAAATGGACCTAGGGCTAAACACCCTGACAAGGTGCATCAGGCCTACCTAGATGGTAACCTGGTAAATGACTATGGGCCTTACAGAACACCTGGTTTGACACTCCTAGGGGATATACTTAGGATAAATGTAATTTTAATTATATTCCATAATCAGAGATTTTAATAGATAATGAAAATGAATGACTGAGGGTAAACATGAGGTGTCTTAGATTGAAATTAATGTGTCGTGATTTAGATATCGTAAAAATGATTGTATGATTTTTCCAATATTAAAATTGATTCTCACATTATGGTTTTTGGATTTATGAAATTCTATATTCTAAATGATAGATTTTATACCAAGGAAGGACTAATATTTAAATTAATGGATGAAAAATTTGTGTATTTGGATTTTATTGAAAACCATGGTAAAAACGATATTTAGTGATAAATATTCTAGGATTTCAATCATATTTATCTGATAAATTATAATAATATGGTTTTAGAAAAGTAGAAATAGAATGCCACTAGACAACCACTCATATTCAAAAAGGAAGTGGGGATTGAACCCATAACCTATGTATTATACATTATTTGCGACTACCACTAGCCAACATGATATCATGGTTAATTTATTATTGTTTTTAGTTAATTAATTTGAAGAATAAATATTAATAATGACAGAGTAGTGTTTTATTTTAGGTAGAGAGATTACTGTATATTCCATGTTCACTTTGGAGAGTCTTTAGAGACAAATGTAAATAGTTTTCACTCTTTTATTGGGAATAATGTCAATTTAAATCATATTATAGTGCTTCATGCATCAAAGTAAATTATTTGACATCAATATCTTGGAGTATGGGGTGAAATCTAATTTGATAGAAGTATAACCATAATATAGAATTGTTCACATAAAATTTAAATATATCTTGTATAGATATTTCCATATATTTTAAGAATGTAAAATAAATAATCCTTAGTGAAAGAATTATCAAAACAAATTTTATCATAATACATAAACTTGTTTTGAACCAATGGACTTCTAATTTATCACAGATTTATGAATTTGAGACCATCAACATTCCATAAATCATTAAAATGTTTGTAAATGATGACATCAATCAATCCCTATAAATATTTATTCTTTTCCTCTATGGGTGTATCTAAACATTCTAGTAATTTTCTCCTACATAGAGATCTCGTTAATTATTTTTACATGTAACCTTTGTTCTTCCAATTATCTATTTTTTAAAGGTTGTTTTACAAACCCTTCTCACAGTGTGGGATTTCAACATAGGAAATATGAAATAGTATATTAAAAATATCGAGATTAAATTGAGAGGGAAAATGTATTTAATTTGTGAAGAATGTAACATTTCGAAAATTATAAAATAGTGACATTGTATTCAATAGCATGTTTGACACACAAGACCAAGAACCTAAGGGGATATATTATCCTGACACATTAAAATATATTTACTATTTTAAAGTAATCCAATCTCTGATATAACATTAAATCCATATGATACTTAGTTAGTATGCTTCATGTGAAAAAAAATCTTTCTTCGATAGCCTGTGTTACATGCAAGACCCTGTTTTTCCAATGAAAAATATATAAATAAAATATTATTTTTTTACATAATAATATATAACCATGTTGTAAATTAGGGGTTGTAGACATTATTAACTAAATTATGAGAATATATATATTTTTTATCAATAAATTTTTTTACATTCAAATAATAGATTTTATAGTAATAACATTGGAGTAAACCAAATATTTCACATAAAAATAAATATTTTAATAAAATCACTTTTAAAACCTCTTAATGATGAAACTAATTTAAATCTAATATGGATACTTTTAAAAATTTCATATATAAAAATAATTTTTTTTTTAAAATAATAACATAAATATTTGGATAGGGTAATTTTTTTCATTTATATGTGAATTTCCATTTTTGATAACTAATGAAAAATATTGAATTTTAATTCAAAATGAATTTTTCTAATAATTGATTTATAGTGATAAATTATAATTATAATTGAGTTTAAATTAAATTTAGATAAATTATACATTAATTAAACTAAATATTTCATTGTAATCAATTTCACTTTTAAACTTGATATAAAAACTTAGTAATATTAAGAAAAAAATTGAAACCTGCAATGATGACATTTCTAGGAGATTAAATTTTTATTAATTTTTTAAAATATTAGATTGAAATTTTTAAATATGTATTAATATATTTCTAATTATAATAATTTATAATTTATAATATTTTCAAAATATGTTTTGGGAAAAATATTTGTTAATGCTATTGAAATTCATAACAGTGATTAAAAGAAATATTAGATTACCAAAGGACTAAAACATAAACATAAGGGCTAAAATGACCAATAAAATTGTCCAAAGACCATTTTCTAACCATATATATACCCAATAATTCATTGGATTAAATTTGGATTATTATTGGAGATACTTATCATAGGTTAAATTTGGGTGGAATTCCTTTTTTAAAAATTTACAAGAATGTCACTCATCCACTATAAAAAGTAACTCACCCATGCCACTTATTCAAACCTCTCAATAAAATTTTGATCAACTAAGATAAGAAACACTCCTAGAAATACCATTCATAATTCAATAATCATATCTTTTGGAAATAATCCACCTATGTATTCCCTTTGGTGTAACCCAAATTGTGTTACAAAATGAAGATGTAACATTCTTCCTCAAACTATTTTGCATTACTTTTATTCTATACCCACTCAACAGTTCTAATTATATAATTATATAATAAAAACAGTTTTCCAAATAAACTAATATGTTTTTATTCTATGTGTTCTACCTACCCTTACACACACATCCGTCTAATAGTGAATGAAATTAATGTTTACGTATACAGTGAACTACCACCTCAAAAAACAATGTCATTCGTGGTTCCTTTACCACTTATCATGTTTTGAAAATATGATAGAAAAATAATAATATCTAATATATATTATATTTAATATTTATTTATACTTATTTAATTTCTATATAACACATACCTTTTTGATTTCAATTTATGGGAATGCGATAAGATCGTTTGTGGAAGTGTGGCCTACAGCCTCCGCAAACTGATTTGATCTGTTTATGTTATACTTGGAATGTATAAATTATTCTTTTAAAAAAATTGAAAAATATGACATAAATATAGAAATTTTATTTTATTATAAATATACATATAATTTAATATACCTCATTTAATTTTCATTATTTTAAATATTTAAAATAAATTAATGAAGTGTTCAGGAAAACGTATGACATACCGTCTCCATAAATGGTGCATTTAAAATTATATCACCTAAAATTATAGACTATTATAAATACATATAAACTATAAATGTAGCATAATTAAATCATATATTAAATTCTAAATATAATTAAATCATGATCGATATTATAAGAATAAAAATAAAAGGGCAACACATAATCATAAAATTAGGAAACTAACACACAAAATAGTGAATATAATGAAATATTGTTTAAAACGAGTAATAAGATATTATAAAAAAAATAATATATGATATTATAAATATGATTATTTTCATGTTAAAATTAATAAATAAAATTGAAACCATTATATTGGAATTTAATGTAATTTTATTTGAATGTAAATGCAGGGTAAGAGATTTTCATCTCACTTTTTATAACCATGGGATAACTTTCATATTCCCTGATAAATTATTTTTTTCTTCTATATACAAACCATATTGAAATATTATATCAGGAATTATTTTATCTTTATTGTACTTTTAGTTTCAATAAGATTAATTTATAATAACTGTATTTGAGTTTAACGGTACAGTGTTAAAGAATTTCATAACATGATTCATTTTCATTAGAATAAATTACTTCTTCATTAACGTTAATATTCTAATATTATTCTTGTAATAAATTTATATTAAATTTTTTTTAAGGTACTCTTTTTTATATGTATTTAAATTTGAAACAAAAAATACATTCATTTATTGATTCTAACAAAAACATTATGTTCTTTCCAAGGGATTGCTTTACAATATCATCTTGTTAGGGTTTATTTATACATGAATTTAGATTAGTGGAAATTATTTAATCAGTTTCAAATAAAACCTTTAATTTTATACTCCATTTTTTTATTAACTATTCCAAGTAATAGTGTCTTTTTTCCACTATTTTATATTTTAAATGTTTTAGAATGAATTTTAATGAAAACCTAAATCGGTTTATCTCTTTAGTAGAATAACTTATTTCATTTTAAATACTCTATCCTCAAAAAATGTTTTAAAAAATGTTTTTTATCATTTTTAAAATTATTTGTTAAATAAATTTTTCCCCTTTCTTTAATTTCAAATGTTTTCAAAATAATATTTTTATCTCGTTCTTGAAATAGTTGATTCTAATATTTTTACAGTGTAAAAATAATATTCCTTTTACCTTTTACAACATATACTGCTTTACCCTTCATCACATATTCACATATTATATTATATATAGAAAATATTATATTTAAATAAAATGATTTTAAATTTTATTTTCAAATATTTTTATTCAAAACGTTTTTAAAAAGAAATTATATTTCCCAAAAAAACATTCAAAAGTTGTTATTTTATTCATCAATGACCTCAACCATTTATTTTACTCCACACGGTATATTTTTTGTTGATACCATCCTTATTCTTCCCTTAAATGGATTATGACTTCTTTGAATAATGATATTATTGAAATTCACTTCCTTGATTCCATTCTTAGTCCACTTTAAATATTCAATTTCCAAGGATTATTGAACAGTTTTATTCTCCTTATTGTCCATATCATTTATCAGGGATATGTTCATTTCCTAAATCGTATACCCTTTTTTATTTGTTGTTTATAATGACAATTATTTGATTATATATGTAAATATTGATAAATAGGTATCTTTTATTCAATATGGATATTTTATAAAAACCATTTTTATTAATTAAATGGATTATTCTATATATGATGAATTTTCAAGATTTTTATGACATGGTTGGGGCCTGGTTATAGATAGCCCCTCGATGCATCAATAGTCTCTATTGGATATCAATATGTGTAATATAGATATTATGATACAAATAAAATGTTCGTTATGACACTATTACAAGAGACGTGAATTGTAATTTAAAAAAAATAAGCAATTTTAAACTAAAAAAATTAAGAATCCAATGTATGTAAAATTTTCATATATTGAATTGGGCCTCAGAATGATTAATAAGGAAGCATTATAATATTTATTTTGATATATCTTTATTATAGAATCTAAATTATAGTCATTACAATTATATCCATTAAAAAATTCATTGTAACTATAGATCCAATTAATCGGAGTATAAGAATCGTAATCTGAGTAATTATGATTACAGAAACTGTTAAGAAGGTTGAATATGATGGTGCACTATCTTTTAAATAAATGTAGCAGAATATTTTCTTGTGAATAAATAGGTAATAAAATAGAAACATAATGTAATTATTACATAATTCTATTATTAAAAAGATAAACCACATTATCATTGAGAGTAATGTATCAAAAAACCTTGGATAAAGGTATCCCATTTTAACTTTACAAGAGATCATGCCTTTACTTAGTAATGAAATAACTTGATTTAATGAACGTATATATATTCCTAGCCATAGAATCACTCAATCTGTTGGATGATATTCTCTATCTCATTTTCCCTTTGATACCTCGATTAATATGATATTATTCTCCATCATCCAATCCCAAAAATTCCTTGAACAATTTGATTATTGTATGCAGGTTATAATAACAGTTTGTAATAAGAGAACCTAAAATAGTTTCCTTTGAACTATACAACACTTCTACAACTACATATAGTATGAAAAAGATGTTCAAACAATGAAAAATCCCTAACTCTCACAAAATTGGACAACAAAAATGAATCATGAATTTCTAAATCATCCCTATAAACTCGTCGAATGATCAGGTATTTATACACAACATCCCAATGGTAAACGTGATCTAATGGTGATATATTATCTCACGCTATCTCAATAAATTATATTCCTATGATTTTAAAGGATCAATTTTAACTAAACACCCGATGTTATATTGGATTTCACCATTAATGTGTCAAATGTAATCCGTACATTAGAAAAAATTCTTTTGAATACAATTATACACAAAATTTAGTCTTATGGACTTCCTTGAAAATTCCATTATGATGATATTTATGATTTAAGGACTTAAGAATATTGGTTTCTATGACAAACTGACGTTTAAGACATTATAGCGATGAATAACATGAAATAAAGTCAAACATCGAACCTGATAATGGTAAGTCATGTATATATCAGACACACCCAGATTATGTTAATTGCAATAAATATTTAAAACATTTTTTTTATTCATTATAAATTATGCTATGTAAGGTAAAGGAATAAGTTTTTTAATAAACATTCTAAAACACATTGGACATAAAAAGAAATTAAATAATTTTTGTTAATGTTTTTATGATTTTAAAAACTAAACAAATAGAAAATTCATATATATTATTTCAAAAACAAAAATATCCCCCTTTTTGGAAAGCACAAACCCCATGAATAAAATGGAAAATAAATTTTAAAAAAATACAACTCTTTTTTATTTCTGTACGTCCTACTCAAAGTAAATCATTAATAATTTACATACTCTAATTTTAAAATTCATTTTAATAAGATATAGAGAACATTGTTGAATACGATTAACTCCACCTTATGCTAATTTCACCCACTAACGATCATATTCTCCCAATAAATCAAATATTATAACTATTTTTACGAAATATTCCATGTAATAAACCAACATTTGTTTAAAAATTTCCATCATAAATATTTCCCCCATACTATAAATTTCTACCATATTTTCTATTTTAAAAAAATAATGGGGAATGAAATTAATGTTTTGTAAAAATTTATATAAATAACATACCCAAATAATAATTATGTAACTTAATCATCTAAAAAATTGGAAATAAATTTCATCTAATCTAAATTAGAATACATTAAGACAAATCTGAACTGTATGAAAAATTACGTAAATCATAATGAAACATTCAAAAAATATAAAATAAGAAAAAAATGTAAAATGTAAGAAATTTCTATATTTATTTATGAGGGTCTTCACAAAAGATTTCATCTTTTTGAACTATTTTTTATCTTGCTCTATATTCTCTAGTATTTATTATTGATAATAATCCTTCTTAAAAAACTCCATTTTCTCATCCCTAAGTCTATTAATTTCATCATTATGAGAATTCAGTCTAGTTATCTCCAACCACATATATAAGTTATTCCCATTCAAATAATTTACATACATAAAATTAATTTCAATTTAATCATTGTAATCCTATAGAAACATTACCATGTATTCCATGTCTTTAGTTAACTATTTAAAGGATTTAGTAGATTTATTCAGAACCATCTTCAAATCAACAAAATTTTAATCATGAATCTTAAGATCATTAGATACATGGTGAGTCCATTTCACAATTTTATTATATGGATTCCTATGATTTTGATTAATTTCCCTGATAAACATTCAATTGTTCTTTAAGATGAATAGCATTATTAGTTAATATCCATATCAAATCTGATTTCTCATTCATATTATCATTGATTAACTCTTACCAAGATTTTGAATTTAATATATATGGAATGGTGCCTTCCAACCATTGTAAATATTAGCTAATATATCCAAATCATTAAAAATTAATGGTTTTAGTTGAATCCTATTATTCTATTTTCTTCTCAGGATGTTTGATTCAGCTTATTCCAACTTCAATATATTTTACTTTCATCTTGTCCTTATTTTAATCTAGTTTATGAACGTTCTTAGAAATATTTTTATCCACTTACTTATTATCAGATAATTACAGTATCTCATCATCCTTATTAGTTATATATTTTTCATAAAATTTTTTTTTTGAATTATGATCATTATCTTTCTTTTATTAAGACATAGATCATTTTGATTATGATGTTTCCTTTACGAATATTTTGATTTACTTTCATTATTAATTTTATATTCAAAATATGATGATGTTGCTGATAAAAATTTTTGGAATTTTTTTTCTCATTTTAATATTGTTCTTCATCATCTTCTCCTTCATCATCGCCTTTTTATTCTTCATCTTCTGCAACATATTCTTCAATATCTCACTCTTCTTATTCAATGACTTATTTTAATTCATTATCATTCCATTCAAATTATTCATCAATTGCATTATAAAACTTCATATTGAGCTATATAGATGTTTTGAAAACAATTTTCCAAGTTGTTTCAATTTCTGATTATTTTTCATGAATCGATGGTGTTGAATCTTGTTCAATTATCTTACCATTCCCTCTACCAAGAACTGATATAAGATCATAATGAATAAAAAATGGTATTGAAAAAATAACCATGCATCAGGCATCTATTGATTATTATAATAAGTAGGTTGGACTAAATTTCTGGAAGATTTTTCAAAAACGTTCAAAAATATTTTCACATATATGGGCCTCTAACAATCTATTAGTTTTCTTCTATTTATTTTATTATTTTGATAATGTATCTAGATCATGAATCATTAAATCACTTGAATAATTAGTATCTATTCTTATTATATGATCTTATGATTTCCTTTCTTATTTTTTCTTCATCCACAGTCCATAGACATTATTATGGATTACCTTTTATCCATCATTTCATTGGTTGGGGAGTTTCATATTTACTTTTAATTTTCTTCCTTTCACCCTGTTCAGCTGTCCTTGAAGGCCCGACTTCTAAATTATCACCACCAACCTTCTTATAAAAATAGTTCCTTGCAGTCAATGTAAATTCTCATTCTATATATTATCGAATCACACATGGATAAAATCTTCTCCCTCATCAAATAAAATTTATTAAAAACTTCAGAAATATTATAAACTCAATCAAAAGTTTTCTAATCAAATTTGGATGAATGATGGCCTTATATTTTATAAAATCAACCTTGACATTATCTATTATAAGAAATATGAATCTGATAATATAAATTTTTCTCATATTTATGAAAAGATGCCAAATGAAAACATTTAAAACATTGAGTGTAGAATTATATATATTATAAACCCTTACATCAATAGTTCTAAAAAACAATTATCTATAGTAGGGTTTGAGTATATTCCATAATTTTTCATAATGTTCAGATAAATAATATTTTATTTCGTCGTATTGAAAGTAAAATATTATCATGAATTGTCTATGATGGATAAAAATTTATCCTTCTGATTTTATTCTAACTATTCTCTTATATTTTTTATATGACATTTTATAACAATTTCCATATTTTGAAATAGATATTTTTTCTTTCCCATCTTTAAAATAAATCATTACTAAAGCATAAAAATCAAAAACACATTCTGGATATTATAATTCAAAATCATTTTGAAATTTTTATAAATGAACTGAATCCCAACGTTGAAATTCTATATTATTATACAACGTAGAATCATTTTTTTTATAAAAAGAACATTCAACTAAAAAATCCAAAAATTTCAATGAATTCTATGAAATATTTACCGGTCCCATAATATTCGGAGCATAAAAAAGATAAATTGATTGTAATGTATGCTTTATTAGATTTGAGTCTTTTGAAGGTGCAGAAATTTAGGGAAAAAGTATGAAATAACTTATATGGCGCATGGGGGTGGCCCTCCCTATATAGGAACTCAAATTTCAAGTCGTCTTCTATACTAAAATCATAGGTTGAGATTCATTCTAATCTAATATGATGGATGTGATTCATCTGAATAATGTGTAATGAAATATTAAACAGATGTGGTTTTTTAAAGATTTATCATATTTATAAAAAATAATAATCATATAGAAAATTTGAAATGAAAAAAAAATAAAAAGATAAGAATAATAACAAAAAAAATTAAAATATCTATCATAATGACATAATGTAAAATATATAAAAGATAAAAGAATACCATTTCGATTGGATATAGTATTAAGTATGGTGTCCTAATCATCATTAATTTTTTTAATAACATATTATAGAATATGATAATTTTGATTAAAAAACAATGTTATTTAGCTGAATAATAATTAAATTAAATTTTAATGAAAAATAATTATGATTCATTCATTTAAGAAAACTAATGGAAATAAATATGTTAGAAAAATGAATATTATAGAGTTTTTTTAATCAGAAAACATTATATGAATATCTAAATCTGGAAAAAATTAAAAAGATTTTTAGATTCAAAAATTATAAAATTAAATATGACTCTGAAAAATTAATAATGAATGGTTTTTCAATAAATCTATAATTTCAGAAGAAAACCATTTCTAAAAAACATAAACACAAACAAATGTACCACTCAATAAAAAAGAATATTATAATGTTTGATATGGGTAAATAATATGTTGATATGAATTATTTCATCGAATATATCAATCCAAGATTTTGATTGATTTATTAAAATCTATCATTTGGAAGAGGTTTTGAAAAAATATCTGAAATATTTTTTTTAGATTTATGATAAATTATAAAATAATATATCCTTTTTATGTGTGATCCAAAAGGAAATGGTGTCCTATATCTATGTTCTTCTCACATGACTGATGTTCTGGGTTTTTACATATGTAAATTTCTCATTTATTATAAAAATGTATATTAGTTTTTATAATACTTATGACATATTTAGTGAGTGTGTGTTCCATCCCAAACACATGATCACTATAGCTTCCAGCTTACATATTTGACTTCAGTAGTGGAAAGTGGTACTAAGTATCATTTATTACATGAACAAGAAACTAAATACTCCCTTTTTAAATGAAATTTTCTAGATGTTATTTTCCAATCCATTCTGAAATATGAAATGATAGCATCAAAAAATTGTTATTGTTCAAAAACATTTCTATAAGAATAGAAAATTCATAAATACATTATTCCAATTAGATACATAAAATTTTCTTTATCTATTTTAAATGAGAGTCTTTTGGATTTTCATGATATCTTGAACCTTATACTGCTGAAAACATTAAATCTAGATGACTAGTAGTTAAGAAATGTAATCATTCTATCATATCTGTAAAAGTATTTCGAATCAACTCATTGCCCATCCTCATTATAGGAAACTGTATTGGAGGTACCAATAAGAGTACCAATACATTTCTTATTTTTGTACCCATATTTCTTAAGAATATATTTTATATACATATGTTGAGATCTAAACTACCCTTCTAGTCTATTTGAGATTTAAAAACCAAGAAAATATCTTAAATCACCCATTATACTCATCTCAAACTCAGATTTCATAAGATCCACAAATAAATCCAATAAATATTTTTAAGTTGATCTAAATATAACTTCATAAACATAAATTTGGAAAATCAAAATATTTTTCTTCTTTATTTTAAATAAAGTTTCAAATACTTAGCTCCCTAAACAAATATATTTTCTAACAAAAATCTTTCTAACCTATAATACCCAATTATAAGAGTTTGTTTAATTTTGTATATAGATTTTTAAAGTCAAACAAATATTATGTAATTTTTTTATTTTCATAATCGTGGGTTTTAGAACTTAAACTTCCTCATGAACATATAAGGTAACAAAAACATCCACATCCATTTTAAAATGTTTAATATTATGGAATTATGAAAATCCTTGTAGAATACAAATAGCTTCAAGTCTAGATATCATTTTATATGTTTCTTCATAGTCTATACTATTTTGTTGATTATAACCCTTAACAAAATGCCATTATTTGTTTCTAACTATTATTACATTTTCATCAATAAAAATTCTAAAAACAATATTACTACTATTATAGAAGATTCTTTAGGTTTTTTAAACAAGATCTACAATTTGTTCATTTAAAATTCATTTAGTTAATATTACATATCATTTATCTTATCCTCATCACCTAAATCCTCATTAGGTTTTTTGGTTCAGATAGGTAAAGTAAATCTATCTATTCTAATTCATTATTTAAAAAAACATCTAGACATGAATCGTTGGTCAAGATCACCAAGGATACTATCACTAGTATGATTCATTAGAAACAACTAAATTATTAGGTTTTTAAAAGGTTTTTCTTTAGAATAAGGAAGAAAATCTTCCTCGGTAATAAATTCCAAAGAAATTCCTTACGTTTTACCCTAATGAGAAGAATTTTTTAACAATGTTTGAAAATTAGTTTTATAAAAACCATTGGATTATGATTTAGTTTGAGGATGTTTGATAACAAATGGGTAGGATTCATTAAACATAACTTCCATTGTTTACGCAAATTAAATGAATTTTTATTAAAAACACTATATTCATTAGATGTTGTGGAATAACATAATGATAAACCCCTATCATAATTTATGAAAACTTATGTACTTATTAATTCATATTCAGGATGAATACTTTTAATAAAACAAGATGTATGAGACTTGTGGTTTTATTTCTGTACACTAATCATAATGAGTTTTATTAATAAAAATACTAATCTAAACTCTATTTATTATAAATCATGTAGTCCTAACTGTTTCATCCCAAAAAAAATTATCAATTTAGTAATCACCCCATAGGGTTCTAGTTATTTCGTGAAAAGATTTATTTATTATTTCAACTAAAAGATTCAATATCATAATTAAAAATCTATCCACCATGATCAATATGAATAGCTTTCAGGGGAAGGTAATTTTAATTTTTTAACTGGGCTATAGAATATTTTAAATAATTAAAAGAATCATATTTCACTGTGCAGAAATAAACACATATATATCTACTGTAATCATCAACTAATACAAATAGATACTATTTCCCTCCAATACTTATTGTTTTTTAGGACTAAACAAGTTCATATGATGTTTTTATAAAACATCTTAAGTTGATACTTCAATAATATACATATAATGTTACCTATGTTTTTTACCATATTGACAAGGGTCACACTGTTTTGATGTATCAACCCTATGTTTTGGTAGATCCTCAAAAAGAAATTTATTAGAAAAATTATATAAGTTTTTGTGGCTATATTGTACAAATATTATATTCTATAACTAATATTGATCTTCCATTTCACGGAGACAAGGTAGGCCTTTCCTCCAATATTATTTACGTTAATCGTCTTAACATTCTCATGTCAATTGGCACAAAGAATATAATAATCCATGGAACTGTAATCTAAAAATATCATTTTAATGATCATTAGGTATCTTTCATTACATAATTGAATTATTCATATAATGTTGTTCTTTTGAACATTTAAAAAAAATGAAATTAAAGCATTTCTAATAATAAAATAATACATATACTGTTATTCTTATCATTAGCATTATCTTTGAAGTTTGCTTTTGCATTATTTACCATGATAATATTATAAAAGAAAAATTTGTTACCATTAATATTTATAGAATATCTAATATCCATATGCCATTTGTTCATGTTTTTGGCACTATCGTTATTTTTATAAATAAAACATTAGACTCTTGACACCTAAACCTTCTTAGGCCTCATATTATTAGAAAGCAAAACTATTGGTAACCACATTTATATGATTTTCTGTTAAGAAGTTTTCATTTATTTTAAAAAATAATATTTATATAAAACTATCAATTAATATTTACTTAAGGATCAATTATTTTTCCAATTTCCATTTCATTAACATTTAGTACAAAATAATTAATTTTTTGGAATAATCATATTAAATATAAAAATAGTTTTTATATAAGTAGAAACAACTCTAGAGACATTACCATGATTATATATTCTCATATACATTTTATAAAAACATTTCTTTCGGGTGGTAATGTTATATAAAATTTTTCTCAAACAGTAGATTTCATATTTATATCTTACAACTAAATTTTTTTACTCAAATGTGTTTGTGTTAGAAATAAGTTCTGTTTGTAGAACATATTTCTTAGAACTTATTTTTTCTAAATCACTAGAAATAGATACTTTTTTATAATATATGTATTAAAGATAATTTTAAAAATATATTACTTATTTTTTTTAAAAAGTAATTCTTTAATTCAGCTTATCATGTTTTTCGCTAGAATTATCATGTTTTTTTATAAATTTTACAATTTTCATTTTCTTATATATTATCAAATCGAGAAAAATTTTCATTTAAATGTAATTTATTTTCTTCAATAGCTAAACATGATTATTAATCTTATGATTTTGAATCTTCATCATCAATATTTTTTTCACCAAGAGACATATTAAAAATATTCTTGGTGGTTCAATCATTCTCCATGCAACTTTGACTTACATATGGTACAATCGAAAAAATTACTAGGTTCCCCTATCTAAAAAATTCATTATCAGAAGAATATTTACTATAACCACCTTAAATGGAACTCTAATTTTCATTAACTTTCTAAGAGTTTTTTCCCATGGATTTTAATATTTCATATAATTCCTTTAAAAATTTCATTATTTTCTATCTTTCCATTTCATCCATTTACAATTTGGTTCAATATGTCTAGATTTCATACATTAATAGCTTGTGACTTCATCTTTATATTAAATTCTATCATTATTACCTTTAGTGTATTAGTATTGTATATATTTCGTGATAACTATATTTTTTATCATTCAGGTGTTGTTAGTTGATTCATTCAATGAATTTTTGTAAACCATTTAGTAAGATTGAATAAACAATTTCTTCTTTTTTAACTCTAAAATAATTTCTTATTGGATTCAGGTTTATGTGGTAAGGAAGAAGTAGTAAGAGAAACTCCTCCATTTTTATATTTCTCACCATATCTTTTTTATATTTCCTCAAAATGAATAAGTTTTTTAATAACATCATCACGGGTGATATTTTCTATCTTTATTATCTCATCAAGAACACATCTAATTGATTCCCACTCATTTGTAATGATATATATTATCTTCTCAACAATTTTTTCATTGTAAATATCTATTTATCAAACATATTGAAGACTACAAATAATTTTTGTGAATCCATGGTGCATATTAGCAACAACTTTACCTAGTAGAAAATATAATTCATTATAGTGAAATCATAGCATTGATGTTATGGTTTCTACATTCATTGTAGTTCAAAAGTCTATTACATTAAAAAAATCCCAAATATTAATAGGAACTTCTTAATAAGATATTTTATTGTAAATTATAATTTTAATAGAGCATAAAATTTTATTTCCAACTCTATCGTTTAATTGATATTTCTATTTTTCTTTATGAGTATATGTTTTAACTTACATATCATGAATTTTATATTCAATAGTTAACATAAAAAATTTATCGTCCTTTATGTTGATAAATAAATTCTCTATTATATCCATATAGTACTTATAGTCAACACCATATAAGGTTGGTGCTCTTTTGGGATTCATATTTTTTATTGAATCAATATTCATTCCTACTATGTTTAAAGTAATGATATTTTCACAAAAATACATTTTTTTATTTCAAAAGTTTTACAAAACAAAATTTTTATAACAAAACATAAAAAACATGAAATAGTAATGAATAAAAATTTAAAAAAGTAAATCATTAGTGAAGACCTTGTATGATACCATTTTTTGGATACAAATATGAGTTATATTGATATTAATATCAAAAACATTTGTTCTTGATGTCTCTTTATTAAGTGGGGAAGAATTTTAATTTAAATAACATTAGTTCAAAATATTTTAAACTAACCAATTTCACAAAAAAATTAACGTTAAATTTTCATATTTGAACAAAGCCCTAAGATTTATTAAAAAAAATTCATAATAAATATTGATGTATATATATCGAAGATATAGAATAATAATTAGAATCAATATGATTAAAATATTATAAAATATCAGAGTTATTATTTCTCTAATTAATCATAGTATAAGAATTATAATCAATGTAATTATGATAAAAACAGTAATGAAATATTGATATGATGTTTCCCAATATTTTATATAAAAGAAGAAAAAGATTGAATTATAAATAAATAATTAATACAATAGAAACATAATTTAAAAATGATATACAACTATTATTAAAATGATAAACATATTTTCCCATATGATTAAGGTATCCAATATCCTTGGATAAAGTTATCCCTTGTTTTATAATGAAATGAATGTATGTCTTTAATTTGTAGGGAAGTCCCTCGATGTAATGATTTTCTCTTTTTTACTAGCCAAAAAATCCCTTGATATGTTGAATTATATTCTCTAACTTATTATTCCCATGGGCCCTCAACCAAGATGATAAAATACTCTATCATCCTCTCCCATGAAACCCTCAATCAATTCATTAAGAGGATGCATAATAAAAGGGAAAAGTTTTTAAGGACACAACCTAAAACGGATTCCACAGAACTATAAAAAATGAAAAATTACTCATTCTAATAACAAGATGTTCTTTCTATAAAAAATGCATATATAATGTAAAATTATACAATGTATATTAATTAAAAATCTCTCAATCACCATTAAAAATTATTCGAATGACCATGTATTTGTAAGAAACTTCCCAATGGTCATTTTGATCTTCGTATGGTCCTATTTTCTTTATGTTTGTCAAAAAAATTTGGACACTAGGAACATTAAGGGATAAATTGTCTATGATTTATGGATTTTGTATTGGTTTACCCCATTATACTATAAATTGTATTCCATAGATTTTAAAAACATCTATTAAATTTGATTATAAACTTATGTTAGTCTAATGGACTTCTTGAGAAATTAAATCAGGATAATCATTATGAGTAATAGTCTGTTGTTCATCAGTGTTGATGTCCATGTGATATGTAATACTTTTTCAATATGAAAATCATGAAATAATTTATAGATTCCAACCTAATAAATTTGAGTCTATTTTTTATCAGACACATACACATTAATGAAATTTTAATGAAGAATTATAATTTTATAATTGTAATTTATTAGAAATTATTCTATGTATGGTGAAATAATATGTTTCCCACAAAACCATTCTAAAACAATTTAGAAATTAGATGAAATTAAATATATTCTAATAAATTATTTGTGATTTTCAAAACATAATGAAATAGAAAAGTGAGAAATATAATTTCTATCTCAATAGTATAATGTGAAGAAAATAACTAGCAACATATACTTTGAGTTTTTCTGAATTAAAGTAGTTTTAAACTATCTTGTGATAGGTCCTGATAGTATTATGTTCAACCTTTTTATGAATGGTCCATATGGTAAATGTACCAAGTATCTGAGAAACATGGAATCTAATAATTAATCATTTCCGTAATTTTGATTAAGGACTTATTAACCAATATATATTCCTTATGATAAATAATATGGAAGAAATTAATTATATTTTTACAAATAAAATGGAATGATGTTTTAGTTTCATTCTTTTACATATTGATTTTCCCATATTCATTTATTTAAATAGATTTTATTTTCATTCATTTACCTATATTTAATTATTATAAACTTCTTTAGTTTTTTATTGAATACATGGGATTTTTTATTAGTTATTATATTTCCATATATACTATTATCATTGAATCATTATTATTCATAAAATACATTAATCATACTGAGAAATTTATCCCATCATTATTTTCTTCATTCCCAATGAATTCAAGAGGTGTTCGAGGAAAGATATGCAATGATATGCTAAGTAGGACGAATTGTATCCTCAAAATAAAAAATATGTTGTAATTAGTGCATTCATTAGTAATATAAGACCCATGTAAGTGTCAATTTTACCAATAATACTTAACTCTTTATTTTTTTAGGATATCATTCCATTAAACATTCCAATGTAAAGATAGTAGGCACTGTTACTTTGAATCTGGGTTTTGGGTCACTATAGTTGTTTCCACTTAATTAGATTATCATTACAAATTTATTATTAAATTCATGGTATGAAAAAATCATTGGAAAATTATGTACTTAAGAGTATACATATCGATACAATTATTCAATTATACAATTAATTAAACATATCATTTAAATAATTAAATATATCATTTAAATAAAACACATGTCATACCATATCAACAACTCAAGATCCAAATAATTAACAACGAATTTATATTAGAGATGTAAATAGTAACAAAAATTCTTTATTTGAATATATTTATAATTTAATTATTCATATTAAGTATAATTATATAATGTAATATTATTTTACACTATCCCACATTAAAAATTTGAAATATAAGATAATATAAAAATAGACAACCTCAAATCAAACAACAAATAATTACAATTAAAATATAATAATGAAATATTGTTATAATTATATCTAACTCACCAAGACCAAATATAAAAAGTCGACTTTATAAATCCCCTATGACATTACTATTCCATGTATGACCTTTATACCATAATAGAATATAAATGTGGAAAATAAAGACAAAAAAACATTAGATATATTAATTTATTTAAAATTGTGTTTAAAAAAAGGAATCAACATATAATATATGTATATTTTTTTGTTATCATGAATCACCTTATGACTTCAAATAATTTGGAGGAATAAAATAAACCTATATGGAAATGGTAAAATATTAAAATTTACAAAAAACCCACATATCTCTCCCATATATTTCTATAACAGGGAACATTAAATAATAGTAATACAAAATAATGGTAAACTGTAATTATTTTTATTATTTCATAATAGATAGAATCCTTATATTCAAAAAATTATTCACAATCCCACCACATTTAATTTCCCTCATAAAATATCATTTTGACCAAAAATATATCCAAAATAATTTTAGTACGTTAATAATAATAATAATAATAATGTTCTAACATTTGAAATAGATTAATAACAAATTCAATTTCATATAGTGTATTTTTGTGTAATATAACATTATGATGTAAAATAAAAATACTAATTAGAAAAATATGATAACACAGTATATACAGAGAAAAACAACCTTTATACCATGAAGAATAAATTCATAGTGAAATTATGAAATTATACTCTTTTATTTTTGTTTAAGTTGAAATTTATGAAAAACTAGTCATTTCTCCTAATTCTCATCACAAAAATATTTCTAGAAAAAGTATATGAAAATATAACAATAGAAATGACCTAAAAATTATACACATTTATATTGATACATCTTGAAAGAGTGTCATAATTTATAATTAAAAATAATCATATAATTAAAAAACATGATATAAATATAGAAAAATTGATAATAATTTTCAAATTGGATTCTTAATTTTATAATAAAAAATAATTCAAAAAACATTGAAAACATTAACTATATTAGTATAAAACTAATCTCCTCATCACTAAAACAATCAATGACATTTAAATATAAAGATACTATGATTGTACTTGTGAAACTAACTCCCACATGTATTTTTTGATTCTACCATGTTTCTAAAGTTAATTATTCTGATGAATCGTTCCATTACATAGTTCAGTTATTTGTAAATAGTAATTCCTCACCACTCCATAAACAATTGTCTTATTTACCATAATAATAATCCCAAAATATTAATTATCATTATATTATTTGTTATAATATATTTAAATCAATTCGATATGGTTGATCAGTAGAATTTTTTCAATTTAAGTGGAATATTATAAAATGAATTCTATCTAATGAAATCAATCGATCATTGAAAAAGTATTAAAACTACTGTAGAGAATATTATTTACCTCTATTAAATCACGAATACCAAGGATGATATAAAACAATAAAAAATAAATGATCCCTAATACCAAAATCCATAGGATTATTTCCCTGTACTAAAAGGTTGTTTGTAACAATCTATAAAATATTCTTTATCCCCTAATCCAATAATGTTTCCCTATTATTATTTTATTATAATTTTTTATGATCATTTATTACATTTAAATGATATACTTAAAATTTTGGATCTTTTTAAGCATCAATATTGAGACATAGAAAATCCATTTCAATTATATTATGATATAAAATTTCATTGGAAATCATTAACAACAAAAGGTTGTTTAAATATAAACAACCAAAATATATTTTTTTGCATAAACAATTTCATAAATAATATACTTCTTCTTTATTTTATTATAATACATTAATGTATAGAATGTGTTTCTACGTTAAAATGGTGATAAAGGTTCATGATGTAGAATCATCGACAATAAAGGTGTAATAATGAACAAGATCATAGATAAAAGTCCATAGAATCTAATCATTCAAAATCACCTCACCCATAAATTCCATGACATAGAATATAATAAAACTATTATATCATTTATTAATTATTTATAAATCTATTATTAGTTTACCCATGTAATATAAGAAAATGCTTTATTCGCAAAATATTAAATGATGTGTAAATATATCCATAAATATCTACTCTTATTTTAAGTAATTAATATCCATGTTTTCTTACAAATATACCAAAATAATCATCATGGATTTAAACCCCAATAAATCCAAACATCTAGAATCAACACATCAGTTAAAGAATTAATACATAATAAGAAAAAAAAGCATTATATATCATATAAATACTTTTATGTACAATAATATGCATGATAACAATAAAATAAAAGACCACCTCTCCCATAATCGAGGTTAATAACATTCCCCAAAACAATACATGATAGTTTCCATCCACTGAACATTATGATAATCTCTACATGAAGTATAATCTCCACAAATATTAAACATTGATTCACTAAGACCCCTCCACATACTAGATTAGGGAAGAATACAATAATCATGTAGACTAAATATCCCCTTCAAATACCCAATATATATTCATGCAATAGGACTAGATCTTCCGCCAATATTAACACTTCTCCAAACTCCAAAAAACATATACTAATGTAATAATTCATATTATTTTAGTTGTTATTTTCAATTTTTTAATATATAATTGTCCATGATGTTATAATACATTAGGAAGTCCATCAAAAATAGCTAATGAAAAAATCAAAGTTCAATAATAGAAGATATTCCATTTAATTGTTTTATATTATTATTATAAATGAGTATTCCGTGATATTATATTTCAACTATTGAATCAATAATTAAACTAATTCTGTAATACAATGATCTTGTTTTTCATTATTTGAATTTTGGGGAGGTGACTAACTAATTCTATATGATATCTACACCATGTTATTTTTTGTAACATAATAAATTCAATTATAATATATAATAAAAAAAATTAAAAAATACCCTCCTCAAGAAAAAATAAAATCCTTCACTAATTCGATTCCCTTTTAAGTACCTGAAAACACATTCATGATGTAATTAGTCCATAAAAATGAATGGTCTATATTTTTCAAAGTTATCAATTGTTCTTTATTCCAATTGACAAATGCATTTATTATTACATGACAAATTTAACAATACAAATAAATTTTTTGGGATATTTTTCATCCCACACAACACCATGTTAAATAAGTACCACATACCATTTAATTCAAATAAATTTATAAGTAATAAATTTTAACTTAACTATATAGCAATTATAAATGATTTTTGAAATAAAAAAGAACATTTTTTTAAATTCACGATGAATACAATAGAAAGGGGTTGTTTTTTATATCAATTCTCTGATAAAATTCAATTATTATAGTTTTAAAAAAAAATTCCGACTTTTTACTACTTTTTTTCAAATTGATTATTTTTTATAGGAATGAAATATTATTTGAAAAGACATAATATATTTTTGTTAAATTATCATAACATTTTTAATATGATTTTTATATTGTAACTGATATAATTAGTAATTTCTAGGAAATTATTATTATTATTATCTCTAAAGTCATTATCTTATTAACCTTTTTTCATTCCATTTTTTCTATTAAAACTAAATTTCCAACATTTTTTTATTTAAATTTGACAAACTAACCATTTTTTGATTAATAATAAAAATATTATATTATTATTAATTGATTACTTTTTAAAATGAATTAACAATTGGGGAATATGAAAAAAAATATTAAAATATAGATTCAATTCGGATATAATTATAAACAGTGAATGTCATCAAAATAACATGAAATAAATAAACATTAAAAAGTATGTTATTTAATTCATAAACCATTATTTTGAATTTATAAATTTTATGCACAAAATATTGAATCATAAGTAATATTTATGTTATGAATAAATATTTTTGGTGAATTTATTTTAATTATGTGTCTACTTGGTCAAATAATATTGTTAGATTTCATTAAAATCCATATAAACATTATTTGGTAATATAGAGAATAAATATTTTTTTAAATAGAAAACAATTCCATTTTAATCCAATAAATTATTTATAAAACTAAAATTCAATTTTTTTTTCTGAAAATGATTTTTTCATATAATGTGCATTCATATTGAAAGTAATTTTAATCACCCATAAAAATTATATTTCATAACATCATATCAATATTTCAAATTAGTATATAAAAAATATTTAATAGGGAAATTTTTATTTATTCATAAAATAAGTTATGAAGGAAAAAAATGTAGTTATAATGGTACATATAAATTGTTTTAAAAAGAGTGTAATTATTCATAAATGAGTTTAAAAAATTAATTAATATATCTTTAAATTATTTTAATGGTGTGTCTCATGAAAAATATATGACACAACCCATATTTCACAATTTTGAATCCATATTCATAGTGAAACATGTATTCATTTTATATTAAGAGGTTATATTTACAAAAATGTATTTCACCCTACTTATAAAAGTATTCTTCAACCACACGTTCAGTGACATGCAAATAGTTTTTTTCCTTAGAAAATATTGTAATGACTTGGATTTTTAAGATTTTATTTTTATAAAATTTTAATGAAAATTCTGAGACCAACTTATAATATAGCCTTTGATTTTGAGTCCCGGTGTGCCCGAAAGGGTCTATCAAAAAATGTTATGTTTTTAAATAGCACACGTAAGAGGAATTTTAGAAAAACTTGTGTAAATCGTAAAAGGGTTCCTAGATCATAAATTTTTCATCATCGTTACATTTAGGATGGTAGTTTTACCCTAGGCATGACTTTACTTTAGTCGGTGTGGTCCTTGAGTGAGAAATAACAAAATGGGATAACCGTAAATAAAATAATTCAATAAAATTATTCTATTTTTTCAGATCTTTATAAATCATGAACAGTGAGTCATATTGAAATTCTGTGACCACTGTTGAGTTTATAATTGTGTTTTTTCCATAGGTTGAACCTAACATTTTTCGGCATGGGTAAACTATGGAAAGTAGTTTTTGGGTCATGAATACATATAAAATAATTAAATAACAATTATTTTAATTTTATGTCCTAAATCTAAAAAACAAGAACTCAAATTATAAATCTATGAGTACCATTGAGCTCGTGAGGCTTTTCTTTCCTTATGTAGGGCCTGACATCAACCAGCATGAGTCGAGAGTAAAATTTAATTTATGAAAACTTTAAAAGATACCAAAACAAACTTTGGAAATTTATTAATTTATTTCTTTTACCTTTTCGCAATGAGGTAGCGACCCTTTGATTCCAGGAAAAAGCAGTTAATTCCTTTCATAAATGAACCAATGTGTTGAAACTACAACATAAATAAATAGTTACATTAAAACATGTTTCTTATTCCAATATCATGATACAGATATAGATTAGATAGAAAATCCTAGTGAAATTTCCTAGAATATCTGGAAATGAAAAGGTGTTGGAAGAGCCTCTTGGTGGAAAAAGGCAAGTGGTGATGAATGTCGATAGATCGCATATCAAGAAACACGGATCAGAGACTGAGGATCGGGGATCGATATATTATGGTGGTGAAAATCTTGTCATCACCAATGAATGATCCATACCTCGAGGTAAGGGGTATAAATTTTTTTGTGGTTACATGTCCCATGTTCTTTATTTCAAAACGAAAAATGTGGATCAACTCAGTAATATGTGGACTCACAAATCAGTTGTTCATGTGGTATTTGAATTTTCAATCCTGGATTAAATAAATGGGACTATATTTTGTGACTATTTTATTGTATCTCTTTTTCTAAAGCTACGAACGAAGGAAAAAATAACAAGGATTATGTTTGTTGTTTTGGTTTTTCTTTTTGAACACACACACTCTCTCTCTACTTAAATTCTTTAATAATGGACCCTTGTGATTGTTTTGAATTCTTTCTGGCAAGTTATGAATGTGGTCAGACCCCAGATCTAGTGCGATACGACTTTATTTACACGACCGTGGAGGAGATGACCCAAGGATCGCGACAGTTCTCCCAGATCAGAAAACGGACCAACTAAGCGATTTTGGTGTCCCTTGAAAGAAACTCAGACATGCCGCAGTGATGGAGGAAGATCACAATAGTGTCATGGAAGGCAAGAAAGGGCCACCGACCAGAGATCCAAATCATGCAGCTAGAGGACATGGTACAGCTGGATTGCAAATACTTCCCCTGGCATCAGATGCAAGTGGGACACGGTGCCTGCAACGTCCTTAGCGGAGCAGACCATCTTGGCCTAGCGGACTGGGCTCGGGGTTTTGGGTTGGCCTGGAGGTTTGGGTTAGGTCAGCTCAATCCAACCCAGTTAGAACTGGACTTGTAACCCCTGGACCCTTTCACTAAAAGGCTCACAATTTCCAAACCATTTGATATATTGATGAGTCGTTTGGGGAATTTGGACAATCACGACGAGGAGGTCCTTTTTCTGTACTCTATGTGTGTTTTTGTGGATGTTGATATAATACTAATTTCATGAAGAATATAATCTCTCAGAATTAAGTACGTTATAAGAGGTAATCTTATGACTAGATGTGATAAGAATATTATGATGATTAGTTATAGGTTACCAAACAAGACTATGAGAAGAGAGGGTCTAGGTGACCTAGCATGCCCATGTCATTAGCGGGTCTAGGTGACCCAACAGGCATGAGTTACTCATCAGGAATGAGTGTTTCACTAGTACATGGTGTACGGTTTTTACAACTAATATTCTTTATTTCCATACTTTAGTTTATTCATGTGTGATTTACCTCTAGTGACTCTCTTTATTGTACTTTTTAGAGGATACACTTCATGTACCACTTTGGTAGTCTGCGGTGTGTATTTCATTGTGGAATACATTTGTGGTTTTGAGTACCTGATAAGTACTGATTTACTACTATTACATGGGCTTCACCCACCCACATAATGTTTTGTGAAGAAGATAAATTCTTTGATGGAGTCCATGGTGGACTAGGTCCATGTGGTTCTTAGAGTTACCCAACAGATGAGATGTGCTTCTATAGCCTCAGACATCTTTTTCAATACCTACTGTTCAGTTTGGGTTTTCTATGGAGGAGTTATAGAGAAATGTAATTTTAGTAATCTATTTTAGATGGTCTTGTATTCTGGAACAATTTACCTTCAGTTTTCTACAATCCTACCATGTGTTTGTATACATATTGTTTTCAGCTTCTAGTATCCATGGCTTGGAGTTGTGTGCTTATGTATAGGTACTTTGGAAAAAGCCTCCCATTTTTTGGGAATCTTCCTACTTAGTGCTAGTCACCTACCCCATGCCTAATGTATGCGGGCTTGGCGTAGTCACAACATGGGCCCCAGAGGACAAGTGATGACAAAATAATATCAAAGGAGTTTGGTTCTACTGTAAGAACCCAGAGTCTATGAGTTTGGTTTGGGGAAACATTGTTAAGTGTTTCGAGTCTGATTTCAGGCTGTGAAATCCAGTGTTGGTATGGTGGCTAACATATCCATACAATAGGATGCTAAATTCTTCTTTTTGACTCGGTAAAGGAAAGCACTAGTTGAAGAAAATAATGATGGTGCATTAATCCTAAAGGAATGGGTTGAGTATTCTATATCCTTCTTGAGTCTTCTCACATGGTATGTTGTTTTGATCAGGGTACATCATGTTTTGTTTCAAGATACTTCCTGGTACACAACCATCCAGGATTCCACCATGTGATCTTGAGGATGATCTGGGGGTTGATTAGATGGGTACACGGTTTCTTACCAGAGAAAACACCTCTGGGTAGTGTATGAGATATATCACCACCGGTGGAGTAGCACATGGTGGTTATAGTAGTAATGAATAAGTTGTGCGGGTTGATCACATTTCATGAGTTTCAATGACAGCGACCCCTAAGTTTCTGAGGTGAACCCGAATCACAGTCATCTAAGTACTTGCATGATGTGGTGACTGATTTTTCTATCATGTCAGGACACTATTATATCCGTTGGATTTCATTGGCATGAGCCTTCTACATAGCTCAGCAGGGTGCTGGAAGGGTTTAGATTACCCTTTCTTATGATGAGGTAACTCTTCCATGGAAAAATCTTGAGAACCTTTATTAGATAAGGGACTCCCTATATAAAATCTTGGTGTTATGTGTTTCTGAGTGAATCTATATATTTGACAAGATGAAATGTCAATAGGTGAGTATTCATCTAGCCATACCAACCATTCTAGGTACTCGATGAATATGATACGACCAGTGCTTTAGAGCTCAGACCTTTAAGAATGGTGTGTTTAGGGACATCATATCCAGAATTATTCCAATGTTCATTCCTACCTATTCTAGGTTGATGGAAAGAACCATTTGTATGAAATTCATTTGGATGAGCATAAAGCGCCAGAGATTGTCAGTAGTGGGAAAGCAGGAACTGAGGCCTGGGAGAATAAAATCTATGTCAGCCTCAAGGACATGAATGTGTGATACATTCGTATAAGATTTCCCAAGACATGTTATATATAGATCAGGGATCATATTTTATGTCTAGATTTCCTAGAAAGATGTAATGGTTTTATAAACTAGTAGGGGATATCTTCATAACGATTTTATACCTCATCGTGTAGATAGTAAAATAGTTGATGGGACACTTGGTTAGAGACAATGATATGAATAGATGAATCTTAAGTGCTACAAACATGGTAGATGATCTAGGAGGGTAGTTGTAGGTGGTATTCATTTTGAATTTTTCCCAAGACCACCACCATGTAGTCCACACCAGGCTCAGGGATCTGGAGGACATGGGAAGGGGTAGCAACATGTTGTGAAGGCATAAGACCCAGTGGCTCGAGGATAAATTCAATGTATAGTTTGTTTCAATTAATAGATATCATATTAATAGAGTCATGTTAATTATTCTTCCATTTCATGAATCATGATCAACACCAAGAGTGTATAGTAAAATAGTTTACTTTCCCCTAACGTCTGGATATACCTACAAGAGGAGACTCGGTAATCACACTTATTCCAATAGTGTGATCTGTCCCTTTAAATGAGAGTTTTGGTTGGAACCTATTAGTTGAATATTTGAGGCCTTAGAACGTCAATATTTTTATGGACTGGTTATCGAAATTCCATTCACAGATTGACTATTTTATGAAAAAAGTTTTGGTATGTCTGCATTAATGAAATTTGGGTTTCCTTGGTTAGAGGGAAAGGAAACCCAAACAACATGGGATAGGATCACATATTAGAGGGTTAAACCAATCAGTCTTCATTTGGATAGTCTTAACCTTAGTGTAGTTGATGAGATGAGTCTTCAGTTTCCTACAGTGGTGGATGAGTTTGAGGACATCTTTGTGAAATATTTTCTAGGACTACTTCTTTGTAGGGAGGTAGAATTATTTATTAACCTGTACCCTAAGATGACAATGATATTTACACTAGCATGTCATATGATTCTTGTAGTGCTTCGGGAATTTACGGTAATCTTGAATAAATTGAAATGGAAGGTCTTCATGATATCTATTATTTCACCTTGGATTGCCCCAGTATTGTTTTCCAAGGCTGAACGGAGATTGTAGTTATGTGTGGACTTCTGGTACCTGAATCAGGTGATCGTGAAGAATAAGTGTCCAATAACAGGGATCAATGATCTCTTCTATCATCTTAAGGGATTGAGATGGTTCTCAGAATTTGAGACCACATGAGAAGAAATATGCGACCCATGACCTTGAGTTGGAAGTGGTAGTCTTCACATTGAAGGTGTGGTGACACTACCTTATGGGAGAACAATTTATCTTCTACTCCAACCACAATAGTCTCAATGTATATCATATCTCTATGTAATATTTGAACATGTGATAGAGATGATGAATAGGGTTCTTCCAAGATTATGAATTCGATATTGTCTATACTCTTGGTAAGGTAAATGTGGTAGAGGATGGTCTCAGCATGAGATCCAGTTTGTAGTTACTAAATGAGGAAATGGAGTGGTTTTCCTTATTAAAATTATCCTTTGTAGGTAGAGATTATCCATCTTACCTCCAATCAATGGTTGTTACCCATCCACTCTTAATGTGAGTCAACATGCCAGAACTCGATGATGACAACTATGAGTCTTTTAGTGCTCGGTTGTCCATAGGGAATACCAATCTTATATATCCAAAATATGGAGAGCATGAGGTTCCTTTCCATGGATGGATAGTATTAGTAGACACCTAGAGTGAATATATGAATTAGGATACACATGTGGGTGTCAAGGCGAACACCAGGGATGACAAAACATGTCAAATTTTGGCTATCCTATTGATATAAAAGTTAACACTTGTTTAATTAGTTTTTTTATTTGTCAACACACAGTGTCGATCCCCTGTTCTTGGAAGGTGGTTTCTCACTTCTTCCTTGTGATTCCAAAAAGGGAGTGATAAAGAATATTGAAAAATATAATTATGGGTATATCATGTACATATAGGGGACACTGTACCATCTGGATGATCGTTGACCAACTCACCATGTCAGTAACTTCATTTCATTTTGGGAACTGAGCCCCTTAGAGATCATGGGATACCTATTTGTGAAGGAGGTAGTCCGAATACATGGATTCCCAACGACGATAGTCTTGGATCGAAACACAAACTTTCCATCCGAGTTGTGGAAGACATTATAGGAGTTATTGGGGACTTAGTTGTGCATGATCACAACTTTCCACCCTTAAACAGACAGCCAGACAGAGTGGACCATTCACGTCCTAGAGTACATTCTACATGTGTTCATCCTCAACTTTGTAGAATATATAAGGTAAGTGGAAGAAGAAATAAAATAGAAATTAATAAAGAAAACGACACCCCTTCTTCAGTTGATCAGTCCGGAAGAACACCTTAACACCTCTAAAGAGGGTGCTCTCCATAAAACATGGCCTCAAGAATGTGGGGAGGTATTTTTGGAAGGGTTTGGGCAGATATTGTCTGACACAAAATGATTTGGAAGTGTGAGTATTAGAGAATAGTGGGTACCATATTATATAAGAGGGGTGGGGAACCCTTGGAATCTCTTAAACTATTCAAAAATTCTCAATTCAATTTCAGTTCCAGATGGGAAAAATAATTTATTAATAATATAATATTATTATAGGTCTAATTAACATCATAAAATTAAAATTATATAAGATCTGAAAATTTATTAACCATAACCTTTTTTGTTTAACCCCTATTTTACCCTTTTTTTGTTTTAACCCCTATTTTACCAAGATCTTGGTATGATAGACTCAGCAATTTTCTTATTTCAAAAGGTTTTCCTAAAGGGATTGCTGATCCAACTCTTTTTATTAAAGAATTTCTAAAGATGTTTTAGTTGTAGAAATCTATGTTGATGATATTATATTTGGATCTTCTAAACACTCTTTATGTACTTATTTTTCAAAAAGTATGCAAAATGAATTTGAAATGATCTTAATGGGAGAGCTTAAGTATTTTCTTGGTTTTCAAATTTTTCAAACTAGAGATGGAATTATTTTAAATCAAAGTAAATATACAAAATATCTTTTAAAACGTTTTGGTCTGGACAGTATTAAGGAAAGTGAAACTCCTATGAGTACTACCTGTAAATTAGATACAGATGAAACTGGGAAACCAGTGGATCAAACCAATTACAGAGGTATGATTGGTAGCTTACTTTATCTTACTGCTAGTTGACCAGACATTATGTTTAGTGTATGTATGTGCGCTAGGTTTCAATCTAATCCTAAAGAATCACACTTACTGGCTGTTAAAAGGATTTTTAAATATCTTAAGCATACTGTACATTTAGGTTTGTTTTATCCAAAAGGACAATCATTTGACCTAACTAGCTATTCAGATGCTGACTTTGCTGGGTGTAAGTTAGAAAGGAAGAGCACATCTGGAACATGTCATTTACTAGGAAGATCCCTAGTGTCATGGTGTAGAAAGAAACAGAATTCAGTTGCATTGTCTACTGCCGAAGCAGAGTATATAGCTGCTGGTAGTTGCTGTGCACAAATTCTGTGGATGAAACACACTTTATTGGACTATGGATTTGAGTTTAAACATGTTTCAATCTACTGTGACAACACTAGTTCAATAAACATATCTAAGAACCCTGTATCTCACTCTAGAACCAAACACATAGATGTAAGACATCATTTTCTGAGAGATCATTATCAAAAAGGTGATATTACTCTTGAATTTATTGGCACTGAACATCAATTGGCCGATATTTTCAATAAACCTTTAAGTTCTGATAGGTTAAGTTACATTAGGCACGAGCTGGGAATGATCAATTCTCACCGATGTTGAAATTCTCACCGATGATCAATTCTCACTGATGTGAAATTCTCACCGATGTTGAAATTCTCACCGATGATCAATTCTCACCGATGTTGAAATTCTCACCAATGATCATTTCTCACCGATGTTGAAATTCTCACCGATGATCAATTCTCACCGATGTTGAAATTCTCACCGATGATCAATTCTCACCGATGTGAAATTCTCACCGATGTTGAAATTATCACCAATGTTAAATTCTCACCGACGTGAAAATCTCACCGATGTTGAAATTCTCACCGATGTGAAATTCTCACCGATGTGAAATTCTCACCAATGTTGAAATTCTCACCGATGCAATCAATTTTAAAACTTCTGTCTGCCGCCAAGTTTATGAATCGTTTTATCTTTATGATATTTTACTTTATTCGTTTATTTATGATTCCTACATGATAAAACTAAGCCTAAACCGCTTCTCACTGCACCAGACCCAAAACCCTTCTCCTTTGAATCCTAGCTCCCTAATCGACTGAGAACCCTAAATCCGAGATGGAAAAAACCAAGATTCCTACCAGCAGAGATGAGAGTGTAGAGCCTAAAACAAATAAGCAGAAAGTGCAGCAAGAAGCTCGTGGAAGTAATGTCAGAACTAGGTCGGGAAAGCGACCAGTAAACCCTCATTTGCAGAATAGAGATATTGTGATTGAAAAGGATCTATGCGTAGATTGGTTGCTACCAAGCAAGTCGTTGGTGCTTGCAATTCTGGAAGATCAGGGATGGGTAGATTGTTTTTCAAATAACAATGGTCCCTACTATCCGAAGTTAGTAAAACAGTTCTACGAATTCGTAAGCTTCGAGAAGTATGAAAATGAGAATCGGGTAAGTTCTTTTTTAAATGGAAAAGAAATGTCGTTTTCTGCAGTAGAGTGGGCATAATGTTTAAAAGTCCCACATGAAGGTGTATCCGGGTATGTCTCAAGATCAATTCCACCTACCAGTAACATCTTTGACTATGAGACCGCTTTAAAAGAACTAACGGGAAATGGAATTCAAAGGCAAGTGGTTGCTACTGAATTGGATGGAGAGAACAGACTGCTTTTCAAATTTTTTCAACATGTTTTCATACCGAGGAGAGGAGATTTTTCTAATCTGAGATATCAAGATATTTATCTTCTACATCTGTTAAGACATGGTGTGAAAGTTAATCTGTGCAGACTGTTGTTGAATCAAATGGAAGACATGATTAGGCCAAAATCAAAGACTAATGCTTTATTTTTTGCCAAAAATGATCTCTGTGATGATAAAAGTGAAAGGGATAGCTGAGTCTCAGGATGAGACAGTTGTAGTTAAGAATAACTTCTGTATCACTACTACAGTTTGTAAGTACATGAAAATCAACTGGAACACGTGGAAAGGAGAATGGGTCAGTGATGACTAGAAGGTGTATGATAAATTTAATCCTGTGGATTATCCTTCAAGGACAAAGGATAAAAGAGATCCAGGTATAGGATCTGATGAAGAGGAACCCGAGTACAGTGATGAGTCAGAAGAAGAATAAGAAGAAGAAGAAGAAGAAGAAGAGGAAAAAACTCCTATGGATATTGGAGGAGATCCAGACTTGACCCCAAGTCCTGTTACTGAGTTTGTGTACTCAAGAAAAGGAAAAGTAGAGGAAGTGTTATCTATTCATGAGGAAGACCAGCCAGTTCCTCAGTAGGAAGGAGAAAAAGAGAATGTATCTGAATCATCTGATTCTGCTAGGTTGAGTCTGAGTCCATTGATTGAAAACTCAGTTGTGCCTACTGATGACGTAGAAAAAGAAAGAGATGAAGTTGTACCTGTTTCAGAAAATCTCCTTACTGCTGCTGAGATGGAAGTTGTTGTGGATGATTCTGATGAAGAAAGACCAGCAGCGAATGTAGTTGTTGTACATAGGAATGCACCCATTGAGGGGGAGCATCATTCCAATCTTGGAAATGTTACAGTGGCTGTTGAGATTGAAGACTGGGTAGAAGACCCAGGTTTTATAGTCTGTGGTTTGGATTATCATGATTCAGATAATGAAGTATCCTTGAATATACCAAAGATCAGCTATGACATCAATTCTGAGTTATTACCTGATGATGTGGTCCGATTACATGATTTAGATGTACTGAAAGAAAATCTCAAAGTCAGTTTTTTAGAAGAAGTAAAGACAATGGAATCTTTTTTAGTTTCCTCGATTCAATCAGTCATGAATGATTCAGTAGTCAGCTTAGCTTCTGCACGAGTATCTACTACAGTTGCTCCTATTAATTTTGTTACAAAGTCTGATCTTGAATCCCTGAAGCATGAGCTGAAAGTATCCTTCACTGCCTCAGTTATTGAGATGAAGCACTGTTTTCGTGAAGAAATGAAGTTGTTAGAACAATCACTTGAGCATTCTCTTGGTTTCAATCTGTCAACTTTTGTGGGTGAGCTAATGGAAGCAGTCAAAGAGTGCCAGACCCAATCGTCTAGAATAGAAGCAGATCTTGAAGCCTTAAAGAAGTCTGTTACTACTTTAGATTCTTACATGAGATCAAAGCCTCAAGCTGATAAGGATTTAGCCTATGTGAAAAGTGTTATAAGCCAAATGGTTTCAGTATTTGAAGATTTCAAATCTTCTATAAAGGATCATGTTAAAAATCAGGACTCTCAACTGCAAACTCTGATTAGTGTCTTGACCAAAAGTTTCAAAGAAACGGTATCCCTCTCGGTTGGTCCTCTAGCTTCAAAACCTGCATTTGATTTGAGTCAATTACGAGCTATGATGAAGGAGGAGCTTGGTTCTATTTCTACCAGTGGCTCTGTGGACTCATCAGATCTAAGCCGGGTAGTGCTCTCTACAAGAGATTCAATAAGGGAAATAATGAAAATCGTCCACGACACTATGAAAGAGGCCTCTGCCTCTCAGGAGGAAATCAAGAACGAGGTGGATTATTATTTCCAAAGGATTTTTACCAAGAAACAACTCACCCATCATTTCAAGATGATGTTGGAAAACATGAAATTACCCCCTGTAACTCAAGCCTTCCGAGAACAAGTGAGAAAGCTAAGAGAGCTGACTCCTGACATAGAAAAATTTATGGAGAACAAAGATGATTTTATATCTGCTATGGAAAGAGGGGGAGGAATCATTATGGATTTCAGAAATATGTTGCTGCCCTTTTTGCATGTTGATGCTAGACCAGTTATTGTCCCTCCTGCCTTGCCTGCCTCTGCCTCTACTGAGTCTCCAGTCCAGATGACTCCTGCTCAGGCCATCCGAAGCCTCACACCTATGATCACTCAACAAACTTCCCAATACAGGCCAGGCACTGTATCAGTGGCTCAGCCTCTTGTGATCATTTCTGGGATCCCAAAGCCCTCACTCACATCCTCACCACCTGCCTCCTCTTCTGATCCAAAATGCAAATCTGATGTTGAAGATCCGGATTGCTAAAGTGGCCAGGCGTTTTGATAGGAATTGTCTTTTTTTCATTTCTCTTCTATTCTGTTTATGTAAGTTTTGTCTGGTCTAATACAAATGTTTTTCTTTACACTATATCTGTTTCTCAGTTCTCTCTGTCTGCTTTCCCACTTTTTGATTATCACAAAGGGGGAGAAAATTATAAAGGGGGAGAAAATATAAAGAGAGGGGGGGGGGCAATATCCAAAGGGAGAAATTTTGAGCCTGTGCTACTATTCTTACATTTCCTTCTTTGGTACCAACTCTTTCAAAGCTTATCTATGATACTATTGTATTTAATACTTCCTATGATAATTTTTGATCTATTTCATTCTATTACTATTTCCTCTATTTCCTCTGATTGATTTCTTTGAGAAATTAGAATATAAACGTTATATTCTATTATACTATATTCTCCCTATTTTTGGTCATATCATAAGTTGTGATTATCAAAAAGGGGGAGATTGTTGACCTCACCTGTTTTGATAATCCCAATTATGTGTTCATATATTATGCTACTCTCAATTATTGATGATCTACATTTTAATTCTTTCAAATCAGTGATCAAGTTAATAATAATGTTTAAATAATCTCTGATTTATGTTAATCTCGATTATCCCTATTTATAAAATCTTTGAAACAATTCTAAGTCAATTAGATGTGGTTTGCATAAGATCCAGAGCTACTGATAGCCAGAGCTACCGATAGCCCGAGCTACCGATAGCCAGAGCTACTGATAGCCAGAGCTACCGATAGCCAGAGCTAGCGATAGCTAGAGCTACCGATAGCCAGAGCTCCCGATAGCCAGAGCTACCGATAGCCAGAGCTACCGCTGCACAAAGAGCTACCGATGCACATAGAGCTACCGATGCACACAGAGCTACCGATGCACACAGAGCTAGCGATGCACACAGAGCTACCGATGAACACAAAGCTACCGATGCACATAGAGCTACCGATGCACACAGAGCTATCGATGCACACAGGGAGATACCGATAAGAGCTACCGATAAGAGCCACCGATAAGAGTTTGAAGAGCTACCGATGGAAGATCCCTACACCGGGTCAACCATACACGTCTACAAACAAACGGCCACCTATAATGAACTGTGGAGTCAAATCCTATATCCTCGACACAATTTGTTTATTATACTAACGGTTACATTTGTTACTTTTGATGCATTTAATGTTATTAAATGATTTATGTTGCCATTTCAGGAAACCGTACCAAGTACGATCAAAAAGTATAATCATTCCTTCTTGTCAGAAAAAAAAGGGTATAAAGAGGACATCGTGTATGTATCAAAAGCAGTGTGTGAAAGAAAACTCGAAGAGATCAAGCACACAGAACTCACTTGCGAACAAGCTCAAAACGTGCCAAGATCAACTGAAGAAGTTGCACTCACGAGACTACTACTACCAGCCTCTAGAACATAGAGCATAAATCGAGAAATCTATGCTAAAAGAGAACCACACAAAACTCATCATTCTTTGAGCTGATAAGCAAGTTGAACCTCGAAGTCAAGGAAGCCGATGGTACACTATTTTCCGGACAAAAACCAGGAGAAGACTCAGAATGAATTCTAATCAACAAAAGGAGTCAAAAGCTGCACGAAGATCACTAGAGCCATTTCTAATCTCTAAATCTTTATCTCTGTGATTTACTTTTTACATTACGAGCAGTGTGTGTTATCTGTTGTATTTTACACACACACTGTCTCCTGAACCTTAACTGGAGGATTTGTAAATCCTCACTCACTATCTTTTCATTATTTTCCCACTGTGGATAGTGGTAGAGGTCGTGTGTGACCTGGACAGCTGGTTGCTGTTGTTTTGTTTCCCACGGATAATAGTGGTAGAGGTCTTGGACCTGGACTGTTGTAAACTGTTGAACCCCGATTTAGGGTGTGGATCATCCTTATATAAGCTTTTGAGAGGACTAAGTCTCGGCTTGAGACTGAACCTCTTGGTTAACTCCTCTGTGTTTTTAGTTAAAGTTTATATCCATACAATACATAACTATTTCATATTCCGCTGCTATTACTTTGAAATATAATTGTTTTCAAATCTACTTTGATAGTTAAACTCGCAAGTGTTTATATTTATTATAAATCAGTAAGTTAGTTTCAAAAGTTAATTTAATCATCAGATTAAGTTAACTGAGAACTAATCAATATTTGAGAAACTAATTGATCCTTTATAATCTGTATAAATTCACTACAGTTTTATATGTTTTTGAAATTGGGGGATTTTTATAGAAATTGTTTTTAACAGAAATTTTAATTTGAACTCAATTCACCCCCCTCTTGAGTGTCCACTCCGACCAAGATTTGGTATCAGAGGGTTTATTAATACCTTCTAAATTACTCTGTTTTCAACTGTGATTTTAGTTGTATTTTAAAGTTCTTAAAATTTCTGTTATTCATAAATTTTTATCTCTTTAAATTTTGTTTATAATGGATAATAGACTTGAGGGTGCTGCTACTAACCGGCCAACTTTCTTTAATGGAAATAACTATGCTCAGTGGAAACATAAAATGAAAATTCATCTAGAAAGCATGAGTTTTGATATTTGGACTGCTATTGAATCTGAATATAAAGTTACCACTACTGATAGATCTACTTGGGATGAACCTACAAAGGCTGCTTACAATAATAATTGTAAAGCTATGAATGCTCTGTACTGTGCTCTAGGAGATGAAGAATTTAATAGAATTTCTGCATGTAAAACTGCTTTTGAAATTTGGGATACCTTGGCTGTTTCTCACGAAGGAACAACTAATGTTAAAGAAATAAGATTAAACACTTATACTATTAAATATGATAATTTCAAAATGAAGCCTGATGAACCTATTTATGACATGTATCTCAGGTTCAATGAGATAGTGAACACAATGAGCTCACTCGGAATGATTGTTCCTGCAAAAGAACAAATTATGAGAATACTGAGATGTTTGCCAGATAGATGGAGAGGTACATCCGTTTAAATTAGAGAATCCTGTGACATTGGAACACTGCCTGTCAAGGAGTTAATTGGTAAGCTGATGATGTATGAAGAAGAGCATAAAGTAAATAAAGAAGAAGATGAGGAACCCAAAAGAAAATCTATAGCATTTAAAACTACTGTCTTTAAGAGTAAAGACACCGATAAACTACAAATGGAGACTGAGAGTTCAATGAGTGAAAATTCAGAATCTGACAGTGATGCCGAGATGGCTCAAATAGCCAGGAGATTCAAAAAGTTTTATTGGAAAAAGAAATTCTTTAGGAAACCATATTATAAAGGAAAGTATGATCAACAAGGCAAATGGAATAAGAATTGGAAGAAGGCTGACAGGACTAATGAAGTTGTCTGCTATGAATGCAAGTGAAAAGGACATATCAAAGCAGACTGTCCAAAGTTAAAATTCAAAAAGAAATATGATTACAAAGACAAGAAGTACAAGAAAGCCATGAAGGCTACCTGGAGTGCTTCAGAAGACATCACTAGTGAAGCAGAATCTTCAGACTCTGAAAGGAATCCAGCCAACATGTGTTTCATGACAAATACTTCTGAGGTAACATCTGACACTCCTGTTTTAAATTCATATTATTCTGGAGATGATTCTGATTCAGAAAACATGTCAAAATCTGAACTATTTGAGTACTGTGATATGTTGGAAGAAACCTTTAATGATCTTAAAGACAAATACAAAGGTTTAAAGAAACAGTATGCTTTAAGTGTTAAGCATAAATCTTATCTTGATATAGAAAAGGAAAAGAATGATCAACTACTAAAGGAAAATACAGAACTGAATCTTTCAAATGAGGAACATAGAAAGGACTTAGAAAAATTCACAAATGGAAAGGATGCGTTAACAAAAATGCTAGGAAAGCATGTTTCACCTAGATATGCTACTGGTTTGGGATACCATCCTGGACAGAGACAGTTCACTAGAACACGTTTTATTCCTAAGTCTGAAAAAAATTCTACTAGTTCCAGTTTTGGAAATTCATATGCTTCAACAGGTTGGTAACATGGTTATAGACCAAATAAAGTTTATCATTCAAAATCTGTTGTTTCTGTTAATTGTATGGGACCCATAAAACAAATTTGGGTACCTAAGGCCCTGATTGCTAACCTATCTGGACCCAAGAAAATCTGGGTACCAAAGTCATTTCCTGTTTAAATCTGTTTTATAGGAGACCTTCTTGAAGAGCTGTCACAAGAAGATATGGTATTTAGACAGTGGGTGCTCAAGACACATGACTGGAGATTATTCTTGCTTCATGAGCTTAATAAAGGTTGATGGAGGTCATGTCACTTTTGGTGACAACTCTAAAGGAAAAATCATCGGCCTAGGCCAGATTGGTAACACTGACTCAGTATTAATTTCTAAAGTTTTATTCGTTGATGGACTTAAATATAACTTGCTTAGTATATCTCAATTATGTGATGATGGTTTCAATTTCAAGTTCGAAAATGACTCGTGTGATGTCTTTAACTCCAAAAACTCTTTAGTATTTTCTGCTCTAAGGAATGAAAATGTTTATGTTGTTGATTTAAATTCTTTAGCCAAACAAAATATTTCTTGTTTGAATGCTTTTTATAAAGAATCATTGCTATGGCACAGAAGATTAGGACACTGTAACATTCACTCACATAGAAAACTGGCTAGGAAAAACTTAGTTAGAGACTTACCTAAGTTAGAATTCCCAGATGACAAAGTGTGTAATCCCTGTCAAAAGGGAAAAAAACACAAAGTTTCTTTTAAATCAAAGAAAGAAGTCTCAACTTCTCAACCACTTGAGTTGGTTCACATGGATTTGTTTGGACCATCAAGAGTTTCTAGTTTAAATGGGAAGCATTATGTCTATGTTCTTGTAGATGACTTTTCTAGATATACTTGGGTGTACTTTCTAGCTCACAAAAGTGAAGCTTGTCCTTACTTTATTAAATATTCCAAGTCTGTAGAGAACCTTAGTGGACTTATGATTAAATCCCAAAGAAGTGATCATGGTCGTGAGTTTGAAAATCATGAGTTTGAATCTTATTGCTCACACAATGGCTATAGTCACAATTTCTCTGCCCCTAGGACACCCCAACAAAATGGTGTAGTAGAAAGGAGAAACCAAAACCTTCAAGAAATAGCTAGAACCATGCTCAATGAATATGAACTACCTATTTACTTTTGGGCTGAAGCTGTTAATACAGCTTGTTATGTTATCAATAGAGTCTTGATCAGACCTGTTCTTAAGAAAACCCCTTATGAGTTATGGAACAATAGAAAGCCTAAGGTTAATTACTTCATAGTTTTTGGTTGCAACGTCTTTATACTTAATACTAAAGATAATCTGGATAAGTTTTCTCCCAAAAGAGATGATGGAATTTTTCTGGGTTACTCTACTTCAAGTAAAGATTATAGAGTTTTCAATAAGAGAACCAAATGTGTGGAAGAATCTGTTCACATCAAATTCGATGAAACTGATCCACATGAGCCTAAAACCTCTCTTGAGAATCTTGAAGAAGATTTGTCTATTCTGGACCTTAATGATAAATCTAAAGAACATGTTACAAAAACATCCAGTTCTGGACTTTCTCCATAATCTTCTTCTGTTGAACCCGAACCTATAGATGAACCTGATGTTTCTAGTCCAACCTTTACCAAATCGACTAAGATTCTAAAGAATCAACCTTTAGATGCTGTTGTCGGTAATCTTGATAGAGGAACACAAACTAGAGCTTCTCTAAAGAACCAGGTTGAACATCAAGCTTTTATGTCACAACTAGAACCCAAAAATATCAATGATGCTATCAATGATGAATTCTGGGTAATAGCCATGCAAGAAGAGTTAAATCAATTTGAAAGAAACAAAGTCTGGGAATTAGTTGACAGACCCAATGACACCTTGACAATAGGCACAAAATGGGTTTTTAGAAATAAAGTTGATGAATCAGGAAACATGGTTAGAAACAAAGCTAGACTAGTTGCACAGGGATATAGTCAAGAAGAGGGTATAGATTATGGAGAATGTTTTGCCCCTGTAGCTCGACTGGAAGCTATTATGATCTTACTTGCATATGCATCACATCTGAATTTCAAGTTATATCAAATGGATGTAAAAAGTGCATTTCTAAATGGTTTTATAATTGAAGATGTTTTTGTGGAACAACCACGTGGATTTAAAAACCCTCATTTTCCAAATCTAGTTTTTAAACTTTCTAAAGCTTTATATGGTTTAAAACAAGCCCCAAGAGCTTGGTATGATAGACTCAGAAATTTACTTATTTCAAAAGGTTTTACTAAAGGAATCACTGATCCAACTCTATTATTAATAGAATTTCTAAAAATGTTTTAGTTGTACAAATCTATGTTGATGATATTATATTTGGATCTTCTAAACACTCTTTATGTACTGATTTTTTAAAAAGTATGAAAAATGAATTTGAAATGAGCTTAATGGGAGAGCTTAAGTATTTTCTTGGTTTTCAAATTTTTCAAACTAGAGATGGAATTACTTTAAATCAAAGTAAATATACAAAAGATCTTTTAAAACGTTTTGGTTTGGACAGTATTAAGGAAAGTGAAACTCCTATGAGTACTACCTGTAAATTAGATACAGATGAAACTGGGAAACCAGTGGATCACACCAATTACAGAGGTATGATTGGTAGCTTACTTTATCTTACTGCTAGTCGACCAGACATTATGTTCAGTGTATGTATGTGCACTAGGTTTCAAGCTAATCCTAAAGAATCACACATACTGGCTGTTAAAAGGATTTTTAAATATCTTAAGCATACTGTACATTTAGGTTTGTTTTATCCAAAAGGACAATCATTTGACCTAACTAGCTATTCAGATGCTGACTTTGCTGGGTGTAAGTTAGAAAGGAAGAGCACATCTGAACATGTCATTTACTGGGAATATCCCTAGTGTCATGGTTTAGTAAGAAACAGAATTCAGTTGCATTGTCTACTGTCGAAGCAGAGTATATAGCTGCTGGTAGTTGCTGTGCACAAATTCTGTGGATGAAACACATTTTATTGGACTATAGATTTGAGTTTAAACATGTTTCAATCAACTGTGACAAAACTAGTGCAATAAACATATCTAAGAACCATGTATCTCACTCTAGAACCAAACACATAGATGTAAGACATCATTTTCTGAGAGATCATTATCAAAAAGGTGATATTACTCTTGAATTTATTGGCACTGAACATCAATTGCCAATATTTTCACTAAACCTTTAAGTTCTGATAGGTTAAGTTACATTAGGCACGAGCTGGGAATGATCAATTCTCATCGATGTTGAAATTCTCATCGATGATCAATTCTAACCGATGTGAAATTCTCACCGATGTTGAAATTCTCACTGATGATCAATTCTCACCGATGTTGAAATTCTCACCGTTGATCAATTCTCATTGATGTTGAAATTCTCACTGATGATCAATTCTCACCGATGTTGAAATTCTCACCGATGATCAATTCTCACAGATGTGAAATTCTCACCGATGTTGAAATTCTCACCGATGTTAAATTCTCACCGATGTGAAATTCTCACCGATGTTGAAATTCTCACCGATGTGAAATTCTCACCGATGTGAAATTCTCACCGATGTTGAAATTCTCACCGATGCAATTAATTTTAAAACTTATGTTTGCCGCAAAGAATATGAATCATTTTATCTTTATGATATTTTACTTTATTTGTTTATTTATGATTCATATATGATAAAACTAAGCCTAAACCGCTTATCACTCCACCAGACCCAAAACCCTTCTCCTTTGAATCCTAGCCCCCTAATCGACTGAGAACCCTAAATCCGTGATGGAAAAAACCAAGATTCCTACCAGCAGAGATGACAGTGTAGAGCCTAAAACAAAGAAGCAGAAAGTGCAGCAAGAAGCTCGTGGAAGTAATGTCAGAACTAGGTCGGGAAGGCGACCAGTAAACCCTCATTTGCAGAATAGAGATATTGTGATTGAAAAAGAGCTATGCATATATTGGTTGTACCAAGCAAGTCGTTGGTGCTTTCAATTCTGGAAGATCAGGGATGGGTAGATTGTTTTTCAAATAACAATGGTCCCTACTATCCGAAGTTAGTAAAACAGTTCTACGAATTCGTAAGCTTCGAGAAGTCAGAAAATGAGAATCGGGTAAGTTCTTTTTTAAATGGAAAAGAAATGTCGTTTTATTCATTAGAGTGGGCAGAATGTTTAAAATTCCCACATGAAGGTGTATCCGGGTATGTCTCATGATCAATTCCACCAACCAGTAACATCTTTGACTATGAGACCGCTTTAAAAGAACTAACGGGAAATGGAATTCAAAGGCAAGTGGTTGCTACTGAATTAGATGGAGAGAACAGACTGCTTTTCAAATTTGTTCAACATGTTTTGATACCGAGGAGAGGAGATTTTTCTAATCTGAGATATCAAGATATTTATCTTCTACATCTGTTAAGACATGGTGTGAAAGTTAATCTGTGCAGACTACTGTTGAATAAAATGGAAGACATGATTAGGCCAAAATCAAAGACTAATGCTTTATTTTTTTTCCAAAATGATCTCTGTCATGATAAAAGTGAAAGGGATAGCTGAGTCTCAGGATGAGACAGTTGTAGTTAAGAATAACTTCTGTATCACTACTACAGTTTGTAAGTACATGAAAATCAATTGGAACCCGTGGAAAGGGGAATGGGTCAGTGATGACCAGAAGGTGTATGATATATTTAATCATGTGGATTATCCTTCAAGGCCAAAGGATAAAAGAGATCCAGGTTTAGGATCTGATTAAGAGGAACCCGAGTACAGTGATGAGTCAGAAGAAGAAGAAGAAGAAGAAGAAGAAGAGGAAGAAACTCCTATGGATATTGGAGGAGATTCAGACTTGACCCCAAGTCCTGTTTCTGAGTTTGTATACTCAAGAAAAGGAAAAGTAGATGAAGTGTTATCTATTCATGAGGAAGACCAGCCAGTTCCTCAGCAGGAAGGAGAAAAAGAGAATGTATATGAATCATCTAATTCTTCTAGGTTGAGTCTATGTCCATTGATTGAAAACTCAGTTGTGCCTACAGATGAAGTAGAAAAAGAAAGAGAAGAAGCTGTACCTGTTTTAGAAAATCTCTTTACTTCTGCTGAGAAGGAAGTTGTTGGGGAAGATTATGATGAAGAAATACCAGCAGAGAATGTAGTTGTTGTACATAGGAATGCACCCATTGAGGGGGAGAATCATTCCAATCTTGGAAATGTTACAGTGGCTGTTGAGATTGAAGACTGGGTAGAAGACCCAGGTTTTATAGTCTGTGGTTTGGATTATCATGATTCGGATAATGAAGTATCCTTGAATAGACCACAGATCAGCTATGACATCAATTCTGAGTTATTACCTGATGATGTGGTCCGAGTACATGATTTAGATGTGCTGAAAGAAAATCTCAAAGTCAGTTTTTTAGAAGAAGTAAAGACAATGGAACCTTTTTTAGTTTCCTCGATTCAATCAGTCATGAATGATTTAGTAGTCAGCTTAGCTTCTGCACGAGTATCTACTACAGTTGCTCCTACCGATTTTGTTACAAAGTCTGATCTTGAATCCCTGAAGCAGGAGCTGACAGAATCCTTCACTGCCTCAGTTATTGAGATGAAGCACTGTTTTCGTGAATAAATGAAGTTGTTAGAACAATCTCTTGAGCTTTCTCTTGGTTTCAATCGGTCAACTTTTATGGGTGAGCTAATGGAAGCAGTCAAAGAGTGCCAGACCCAATCTTCTAGAATAAAAGCAGATCTTGAAGCCTTAAAGAAGTCTGTTACTACTTTAGATTCTTACATGAGCTCAAAGCCTCAAGATGATAAGGATTTAGCCTATGTGAAAAGTGTTGTAAGCCAAATGGTTTCAGTATTTGAAGATTTCAAATCTTCTATAAAGGATCATGTTAAAAATCAGGACTCTCAACTGCAAACTCTGATTAGTGTCTTGACCAAAAGTTTCAAAGAAACTGTATCCTTCTCGGTTGGTCCTCTAGCTTCAAAACCTACATTTGATTTGAATCAATTACGAGCTATGATGAAGGAGGATCTTGGTTATATTTCAACCAGTGGCTCTGTGGACTCATCAGATCTAAACCGGGTAGTGCTCTCTACAAGATATTCAGTAAGGGAAATAATGAAAATCGTCCACGACACTATGAAAGAGGCCTCTGTCTCTCAGGAGGAAATCAAGAACAAGGTGGATTATTATTTCCAAAGTATTTTTACCAAGCAACAACTCACCCATCATTTCATGCTGATGTTGGAAAACATGAAATTACCCATGTAACTCAAGCCTTCCGAGAACAAGTGAGCAAGCTAAGAGAGCTGACTCCTGCCTTAGAAAAATTTATGGAGAACAAAGATGATTTTATATCTTCTATGGAAAGAGGGGGAGGAATCATTATGGATTTCAGAAATCTGTTGCTGCCCTTTTTGCATGTTGATGCCAGACCAGTTATTGTCCCTCCTGCCTTGCCTGCCTCTGCCTCTACTGAGTCTCCAGTCCAGATGACTCCTGCTCAGGCCATCCGAAGCCTCACACCTATGATCACTCAACAAAATTCCCAATATAGGCCAGGCACTATATCAGTGGCTCAGCCTCCTGTGATCATTTCTGGGATTCCAAAGCCCTCACTCACATCCTCACCACCTGCCTCCTCTTCTGATCCAAAAGGAAAATCTCATGATGAAGATCCAGATTACTGAAGTGGCCAGGCTGTTTGATAGGAATTGTCTTTTTTATTTCTTTTCTCTTCTATTCTATTTATGTAAGTTTTGTCTGGTCTAATACAAATGTTTTTCTTTACACTATCTATGTTTCTCATTTCTCTCTGTCTATTTTACCACTTTTTGATTATCACAAAGGGGGAGAAAATTATAAAGGGGGAGAAAATATAAAGAGAGGGGGGGGGGCAATATCAAAAGGGAGAAATTTTGAGCCTGTGCTACTATTCTTAAATTTACTTCTTTGGTACCAACTCTTTCAAAGCTTATCTCTGATACTATTGTATTTAATACATCCTATGATAAATTTTGATCTATTTCATTCTATTACTATTTCCTCTATTTCCTCTGATAGCATTCTTTGAGAAATTAGAATATAAACGTTATATTCTCTTATACTATATTCTCACTATTTTTGGTCATATCATAAGTTGTGATTATCAAAAAGGGGGAGATTTTTGACCTCACCTGTTTTGATAATCCCAATTATGTGTTCATATATTATGCTACTCTCAATTACTGATGATCTACATTTTAATTCTTTCTAATCAGTGATCAAGTTAATAATAATGTTTAAATAATCTCTGATTCATGTTAATCTCAATTATCCCTGTTTATACAAGCTTTGAAACAATTCTATGTCAATTAGATGTGGTTTGCATAAGAGCCAGAGCTACCGATAGCCAGAGCTACCGATAGCCAGATCTACCGATAGCCAGAGCTACCGATAGCCAGAGCTACCGATAGCCAGAGCTACCGATAGCCAGAGCTACCGATAGCCAGAGTTACTGATAGTCAGAGCTACCGATGCACATAGAGCTACCGATGCACACAGAGCTACCGATGCACACAGAGCTACCGATGCACACATAGCTACCGATGCACACAGAGCTACAGATGCACACAGGGAGCTACCGATGCACACAGAGCTACCGATGCACACAGAGCTACCGATGCACACAGAGCTACAGATGCACACAGGGAGCTACCGATAAGAGCTAACGATAAGAGCCACCGATAAGAATTTGAAGAGCTACCGATGGAAGATCCCTACACCGGGTCAACCGTACATGTCTACAAACAAACGGCCACCTATAATGAACTGTGGAGTCAAATCCTATATCCTCGACACTATTTGTTTATTATACTAACGGTTACATTTGTTACTTTTGATGCATTTAATGTTATTAAATGATTTATGTTGTCATTTCAGGAAACCGTACCAAGTACGATCAAAAACTATAATCATTCCTTCTTGTCAGAAAAACAAAAAGGGTATAAAGAGGACATCGTGTATGTATCAAAAGCAGTGTGTGAAAGAAAACTCGAAGAGATCAAGCACACAGAACACACTTGCGAACAAGCTCAATACGTGCCAAGATCAACTGAAGAACTTACACTCACGAGACTACTACTACCAGCCTCCAGAACATAGAGCATACATCGAGCAATCTATGCTAATAGAGAACCACACAAAACTCATCATTCTTTGAGCCGATAAGCAAGATGAACCTCGAAGTCAAGGAAGCCGATGGTACTCTGCTTTCCAGACAAAAACTAGGAGAAGACTCAGAACGAATTCTAATCAACATAAGGAGTCAAGAGCTGCACGAAGATCACTAGAGCCATTTCTAATCTCTAAATCTTTATCCTTGTGATTTACTTTTTTACATTACGAGCAGTGTGTGTTATCTGTTGTATTTTACACACACACTATCTCCTGAACCTTAATTGGAGGATTTGTAAATCCTCACTCACTATATTTTCATTCTTTTTCACACTGTGGATAGTGGTAGAGGTCGTGTATGACCTGGACAGCTGGTTGCTGTTGTTTTGTTTCCCACGGATAACAGTGGTGGAGGTCTTGGACCTGGACAGTTGTAAACTGTTGAACCCCGATTCAGGGTGTGGATCATCCTTATATAAGCTTTTGAGAAGACTAAGTCTCGGCTTGAGACTGAACCTCTTGGTTAACTCCTCTGTGTTTTTAGTTAAAGTTTATATCCATAGAATACATATCTATTTCATATTCCTCTGCTATTACTTTGAAATATAATATGTCTTCAAGCTACTTTGATAGTTAAAATCGCAAGTGTTTATATTTATTATAAATCAGTAATTTAGTTTCAAAAATTAATTTAATCATCAGATGAAGTTAACTGAGAACTAATCAATCTTTGAGAAACTAATTGAACCTTTATAATCTGTATAAATTCACTACAGTTTAATCTGTTTTTGAAATCGGGGGATTTTTATTGAAATTGTTTTTAGCAGAAATTTTAATTGGAACTCAATTCACCCCCCTCTTGAGTGTCCACTCCTACCAACAATTTTAAACAATACCTTGAATATATTACATATAAATTTCAGGAATATATATCATAAAGTGTGCTTTTATTATTTTATAAACACACTTATTTTCATTTTAATAGATTTTTCAAAAAAAAATTCCTTTTATTAAAAAATGGATTTATTTTCATTTATAAATAATTATTCACAAAAGAATTAATTATATACATGTGTAAACTATATTTTCCTAAATCCATTAAGACTATTCCTTCCAACCATTTCAACTTTAATTTATGTGGTAACATAATAATATTTAGTTGATCTCTTTAGTTTGATGTGGCATATTTTTTACGCTATCAAACATACTGCATATTTTTAAAAATCTCAAGATATTACAGATCCAAATGAGCATTCATTGATAGAAGATGATAGTATGTACTTTATTTTTCTAATTTAATTATCTTTATACGTTCTATTCATGATTTATTATATCCAAAATCTATAAATATAGTATAATATATATACTATGATTATATTATGATTATATGAAAACCATATTCCACCATTGACCTAGAGAATTAAAAATGAAAGCTCTAAAAGGTCATACATAAGACTTACCATCTCCATGTAGTGGCATAATTTGTTTTTCAAAACATTTTTATATGTATAGTCATAATTATCATTTAAATATATTTATATTCTACTAATGACATGATATTGATTCTAAAAAAATTAAATTACCATCAACTTCCTTACCATTTTAACAATTTAGAAATAATATCACTACTCTTGTATATATGTGGCTTACAATCTCCATGTTGCAATGTGATTAATTTTCTATATTCTATACTCTATAATAGATAAAAACTGTTTTAATTATTAAATATGATATTTGTAACATTAATATTATTCATTATATAATTTAACTATATCCTATGAAAGATAAAAATGACATTCAAGAAAAACCAAACATGTGAAAACAAGACAATCAACACTTGAAACAACAAAGATAATAAAATATTAATAGTGAACGAGTTGTAAGATTTTATAAATGGGTCATATAATGTGTTATAAATATTAATATGGATATTATATAAATTAAAATAATGTTTAAAACCAATATACATTAGTTTTTAATAGGTAAAAAGTAACATGAACATTAGATAAGGGTTTCTCATCTAACTTTTACACATATGAGATATAATCCCTATTCACCAAATATTTATTTTTTGTGGTGGATATACTTACCATTTTATATATAATATATTGAATTTATATATATTAATTTTATTAAATGTTTTATTTTATTATTATTACATTTCTGAGGCTTACGAGTCAAATGTTACCAAAGTGGTAAAAGTTTATTTCACAATCTCATCATTATTTGGGACAATTTTTTTTGAGTATCCCTTGGGTGATTTATTTAATATTTACATGTAAAAATAAATCTATTTTTTCATTATATGGTAATTCATAAACTTTTTATATAATAGTTCTATTATTTTATTCGTTGGTACCTTAAATAACTGAGAAACTGTTATAATTAAAATTTGGAATTATTTTACTACGGTCAGAAATCAATTTTATTCAAAAACCTTGTATTTTAAAAATGTTCTAAATTTTTTTCAATCATTTTAAAATATTTTTATCACATATATTTTTAGTTATTTCAAAAATTAAAAAAAATCAAGGAATTATAGTTTCATTTTAAATATAATGCATATTTTGATTTTACAAAAAATATGAGAGGAATAATTGTTTTCATGTTTATGGAATTAAAATAATTATTCACCATCTGGACCACTAAATTTTTTAAAACTTATTTTAAGGTTTTTTTCAAATGAAAATATTTTAAAAATGTATAGTGAACAATTTTTTAAATGTTATTTTCAAATGAAATAGATATTTTCCCCCAAATGTTTCTAATAATATATTTATAGTATTTATATTCACAAATTAGATAAACCCTTTATTATTAATATGATAAACATTGATAAATATTAATTAATTTCATCTTTATTATTTATTCTCCATTTTTATGATAAGTTTGACTATGGATGTTTTATTTTGATATCACCATCCATATTACTCTGTATGGTTTATGATTATGTTAACTGATTATGGAAATTATTCCCATTTAGTATTCTAGTTTTAAAATTAAAATAATTATATATTTTCTCTCAATCTCCTCACATATGAGGAATTCTTTGGACTTAGTAACTAATTAGTGGGGCCTATAGTAGCCCCTCGATGAATCAGCGGGTCTCTTGAGAAAAAACTAGTTTGGGTATTTTCTAACATATTACGTATTTATTTATTGTTTAATTGAATAATCCTTGATGGTATGTCTATCATTTCATTTATTATGACTTCCATTATTATGGATATAGTTTTTGATATAATATTTGAATACTCAATTAATAAAATATACAAGGTTAATTTTCACTCTCATTTGATTATTTGTATAGAATTAATTTATAATCATTTGTTTTTTAGATATTATGATCAAATTTTTATTTAATGTCATGTATTTTAGTTATTTAGCTTCCCCTAATTTGGTTTTATTAGTTATGATAGTTTCTAATGTATGTATACCCATACCAAGTATCTAAACTCACCCCATAATTATGTTTTGATTTTAAAAAGTATATCAGGATTTCTTTATGATTGATTATGAATGGTTATGATATGATAATAATGATGTTCTAAAATGATTAAATATGATTTTAATTTTAATTTAAGATTAATATATGTATCTAACTTTTCAAAACTTCTAAACTGTTCGCTCATTCATGATGTGAATCCTTATATCATAAGTCAATGCAATACTGTAACCACCGGATCTAGGATTTTTGGATCAGTGTATTTAGAAGAATTTAATTTGGAAAAAATGGATTCCTTATTTGGAATTAGAAAATTTAATAAAATTATATGAGGTTAACATAATTTTTTTCCTAAATAATTAATGAAAACAAATTAATTAATGTGATTATGTGAAAAATTGATTTAACAAAATGTTAAACTAAAAAGATAAGGGTTAAAATAATCTAAAAAATATTGTAAAATATATAGTTTAGACATATTTAGACAGAAATCCTTATTATATGGATAATTGTACATTATTTGATACACTAACATGAAAAAAATACATTTGGAATTTATTTTTTTCAAACCAAAATTCATTTGTTCCACTCAACGTACTAATAAAAGGAAACTTTTTATTATCATATCATCAAACATTCAAAATCTTTTAGTTCAGAAAATATCTACCCAAATAACTTATATACATAACTCCTATCATCCTTGAAGACTTTATTTTTCATAAATTCTACCATGGGAGGCCAACAAATGAAGTTATCTAATGAGGAGGTAACATTCATCAATGATTGTTTTTTTATTTCCTCCCCCACCTCCTTTAATTTTTTTTATTCCATAATTATAGAATAACCTTAGTATATTCCATATTTTTAGATTTAATTATGTTAATGGAATAACCTAAATCATTTCCTATTACATAAAAAGGGGTACGAAATGATTAATTGTTGGTAAAAAGGATTACCTCCTCATGATGAAATTTCACTCGTTTATCCATTACCACATCCCATGATTAGGTATGATGAGGGAAATAATGTATATAAATGATATTTTAATCATATTTATAACTATGGAGTTCTTATATAATATATAACATTTTTACATTCCATTATGTAGGAGATATGATAATGTGTCTCGTGAGTACAATTGACTATCACCCCACAATGTAAAGTGATTCATTTTTAATAATGATTTAAATTGAAAATAGTAAGGGTAGAGTAAATAAAAATATTTGATACTCATGAAATAATAATTATTTTCATTATATATCTATAATTTTGAAAATATAATATATCATTTTCATTCTTAACATATCACTCAGTGGAAGATGATGACATTTTTCTTGAACATTCGGTCTACCATATTCATGTAACGATGTGACTCTCTTTTCAACAACACACAACATGGTTGAGAAATATATATATATATATATATATATATATATATATATATATAATTTCTAAAAAATTAATACTTTATTAATGATATTATGATAATTTTTTAATGATAAAATATAACTTACTTCATTTACATAATTAACATTGAAAAATGTAAACATTACTAATGATTACGTATGACCTACCGTCTCTATGATTGTAAGATCTTTTATTTTTTTCAAAATATATTTAAAAATTATTCATAAATTATAATTCATTTATAAATATTATAATTATTCCATGATTATTACTTTAGTGATTATTGACCTATATGATATGCGATAAAAACTGAACTTTCATAATAAACAATGAATGAAAAAACAAGGCAATTAACAACAAAATAGTTAAAATAATGAATGATCATTTTTAAACGGGTGATAAATTGTTTTAAAATGATCATATATGATATTATAAAATATTAATTTGGTTTTATATTAAGTTAAAATCATGTTTTAAATCACTATAAATTAGGTTGAATCATGTTTAATGCAATGGACGTGTGAGGTAAGAGATTTATTAACTCAATTCACATTCATTGGGTTAAACATATAATACAATGATTAAAACATGCTATGATTTTTTTAAACAACTTTTGATTATTTTATTTATTATTCCCACTTATTTATGTGAAATAAAATGTGATAAACATTGTTAATTTATTTTCTAATCTCCATATCAATGTTAGGATCTTTTCAAGTAGTTTTACTCTTATGATGCCTTCTTTGTGACTTATGTTATGTTATGAACATGTATTAATTTATTAGGTTAAAATAATTATCCTTTTTAAATTGATTATTGTGAATATATTTATTCTCAATATATTTCTAAATTATTTTAATTATATCATTTCATGTGACTTGAGATTCAATTTTTCCAAAGTGGTTAGAGTTTTATGTTATAATATAATAGTTTATTGGGATTATCTAATATTTATTCTATAATGTTGAAATATTTTGATATAACTATCATGTAAACTGCATATTTATCTTAACCTATGTTTAATCATGATTTTTTCTTGTAATAGTTATATTTCTCCATTATTTGGTAATTATAATCATTGAGAAAAATTTTCTAATAAAATTCAACTCTATTTTACTATTTAGTCAAAAGAACATTTTTTCAACCAAAACCATGTTTTCTAAGAAAAGTAAATAATTTATCATTCTTAAAATTGTTTATTAAATAATAATTTAACCATTATTTACTTTTTACAAAAAAATTGAGCGGAATAGTCATGTCATTTTCAAAATATTGACTGGTTGTATTTTATCAAAAATGTGTTTGTGATCATTGTTATATTGAGTACTAAAGGAATGGAATTCTCCAAATTAATTTTCTTTGAATAATCATTTATATGTTTTCATGTATGTTTTCAAATTAAAATATATATAAAATTTTTTATGTTTTAAATAGTGTTATCGAAAATATAAAAGTTATTTTTCAAAAAAAATTACAGGATTTTAAAAATCATTTTTTTATGATTGCAAGGATTTTTTACATGTATAGTATTTTCACAATTTTTATGAAATTATTGTCTTCAAAAAATTATTTCCTAATATGAAATGGTTACATTCCATTAAATTTATTTAATGATATGTTAATGGTATTCACATTAATAAATGTCAATAACCCTTGTTACTTTTTCTACAACAAATATATTTCGTAATGCTACCAACCAAATTCATTATTTGTATGGATTAATATTGTTATAAAGTGATTATTATTGACCCCCTTTCATTTACATATTTTAATATTATTCCAATGAGATTTTAATAGTACCCATTTCATTTTTATGGGTTAATCAGTTTTCCATGCGATATTTATAGGACCCATTTATTTTCGATGGGTTAATCATGTTATTAATTTAATAATAGTTTTTTATGAGTTCTAGAATTAAATTAGAGCACTACGTACTCTATTCATGTAGTGGTTCGTTGACACATATTATAAGATTGGTGCATCAAGTTAGCATCAGGTGATCCTGGTAATGATTAAAATATTGGATCACTTAGATCGAACAACAATGAATTTTGTAAGGATTATGTTATCCAAAAAATTACATTTAAATTTTACTGAATTTTTATAACATTTTTTGTGGTTTTGTATGTTTTTAGTAATTTTATTATGATGATGTTGTTATAATATAATACCTAGTTGAATGAATTCTTTCCATGATTTTATAATTATTCTTTGAATCAAGAATTATATCAAATGAATCATAATTACATATTATTATGAATATTTCATTAGTAATATCATTATTACTTATTTCAGGATTGATTATTCTTGTATTAATGGGTATGAGTTCTTTTATTATTCTCTCATTCACTTTAATTATGTCATACTACATTTTTTCTCTTCATATAAAGAGTAATGAAATTCAACTGTTAAGGATTATGTTTACCCTTATTTAGCATTAAGGATCCCAATTCTGAGGTTTCCTTTTACATAGTGTAAAGACCAATAAATTTTATGGTAAATTTTTTCTTAATTTTTTTAGAATTTTATGAGTCCGTAGTTTCTGACGGAGCCTAATTCCGAGGCCCAGTGTACCCAGAATCAATTTCTGAATATTTTTTTGGGTACATTCAGTAAACGTACGAGAGGGATTTTTTTATATCTTTTGAACCGGTGCTTAGAATTGAAATCTGACGGCATAGATGAACTCGCAGCGCTATTAATTTCTTAAGGGAACCATTAAAGTAGTTGCGTTCTATGCTGGTTTGAAGTTATATATTGGAGTTTAATATAAAATTAAATAAAAAATGTGTTGCACACAATTTTATTTCTGAGTTGGTTATATCCTACAAGGGGGAGGTTGTTGGTGGGGCCCACACCCACATAACCACCCATGAGAGGACATTTGTGAGGTGGGGCCCACACGAACCCCTACCTTTCAACACCCTTGAAACCCCATTTTTTCTCCCTTGTATTTATTATGATTAAACCCTCCACCACCTCTCTCCCTAATTATTATGCCAACATCTCTTAGTTAATTAATTCATCAACAATTAATTAATTAATTCAAGAGTTTGAATGTTGAAATGGCATGGCAGTATAATATGTTGGGTAATCCTTCACATAATTTTGGGTTTGAAAATATCATATTGCAGAGGCTCTTATGAAATAGAATAGAAGGGTTCTTCCTTCAACGAGGAACCACCGAAGAACAACGATCGTCTCCGTCATTCTTCGGCCAAGACAAAGGATAAGATGCCACCAGCAAGGAACACCAACGATGCGCCATCCTTGGATTCCTCTTCCTCGACGTGAATGAGTTGATGATGTCTCCCCATGATGTCGTTCTACCATGACGCTTTCCTCTTTCCACGGCTTGACGACGTGCAACGTAAATTATCAAGGTAGGGGATTTTGTATATTTACATTTATGTGATTGATACCCTCGAGCATGAGAGTTTATTCTGTTGGGTGATTATTCAAACTACTAACGTTCTGGGTACGGACTAACGATCAATTTCGGACCCACCGCCAACTTGTTCATGATGCGCGGATTGCGTGGAAATGGGTGAACAGAAAAGCAATGACGTTTTGTATAAGGCCACGGCCTTAATGTAACACCCCGAGCTTCCACGATACGCTTCTCATTCAGTAATACAATAGCTTGCATTGTACGCAACTTTGAGTTCTAAAACACCGCGACTAATCAAAGTAGCCGTTATGAATAGTAATACCTTCTTTTTGAAATATTATAAATTTTATATGTCAAAATGGACTTCATTTTTGTATTCGTAATATCGAAATTAGCCTATGTTTAATTTTTGGTATTTTTCTGAGAACTTCTAAAATTTTATAAATAGTGAAAAATACTTAAAACAACTTTTTTAATCAAAATAATTTATAGTGATAAATTATAATATTTGGTGGTTTTAAAGTATAATTAGAATATATTTTTACCATTTTATCCAATGGTGGTCATTAGAATTAATTTAACATTGAAATTGGACATAAACAATTGCCAATCTTTTGATATAAATTGTTTCTTGAAAACACGCTATTTGTCGTAACAGCGGGAATTAATTATAAAATTAATTAATGCAACTTATATGTTTGGAATTTTGTAAAATAGACATCATTTTTGAATTCGGAATATCAATTATAGCTTAGGGTGAAATTTTGGCATTGTTCTGAAAAACTTCAATTTTTGATGAATAGTGAAACCACTAAGTGGTAGTTAAATAACTGATTTTTCGTTTAAATGAAATATTACCACTTCTGTGATTTGATTTTCAAAAATCCAACATACATGGTTGTCATTAAGAAGTAAAATGTGGTTCAATGAGATTATAATAATTTTTTGGTGAATAGTAACTTATTAAGTTCTTAATCGCGATTAGTGGTAATTAGGGTAGTTTAAGGTATAAATAATACTTTAATAATATTAAATGACCTAGAAACATGTCCCAACCTCATTGGTTGTGTCATGGCCGACCAAGACAAGCCATGGCCTAACTTGGGGACCCCATGGATCCACTTTTGTTGGGAAATAACATAAATTACTTTTTATTTAATGTTAAAGTGAAAATGACACTAACATAAAGTGTTTTACTAAAACAATTTTTAAGTAGGGTTACACAAGTCCAAATTTTGATTATAAATTGTCATTGGAAAGATAAAAAGATTTCCTATATCATAGTATTTTTTTTATAATTTTTAGACATTAAATAAATTTAATTATTTATGACATAATAATGATGCAGCGATGACATCATTATTTGACGATTTAAATAAAATGGAAAGATAATATAAAATATATGAACTACACATGGCCAAAACCAATTGGATGAGTGGATTTCGATGCCTTATCACCTTATCCACGAATTCTATCAATGTGGGACCTTTTAAAACCGAAACACATTTTCAAATAATGTAATGTTCCTTTACTTTCCAAAAGTGCCCCTCCTCTCCTCTTATAAAAGGCCCCCACCTCTACCTCATTTCACACGCTCTTCAAGCCATTGGCTCGGCCAACCCCTGCCCATTTGCTCTCTCCACATCCCTCTCCTCATCCTAGAGGATTCCCTTTGGGCAGAATCCTTTCAAAGGAAGCCTTTAGGCTCAACTCAAAAGGAGTTACACTTTTTAAGGTAATTCATTCTCTCATGTTCTTTTGTTTTATTTTGCTTCTCCAACCCCCTAAAATCTTTTTATTTACTTCTTTTGTAACAACACCAGTATCTTAAATATACTAGGATGTTGTTATAAGATTTATTTGAGCTACACTTCCACACAACTACATCAAATGGTTAAAGAACTTAAGGTTTCCGTGGATGGCGAAATTCTGCCTCCCGAAACGATGATTGTTCAACACTCATTTAACACCTTCAAAGGTGGCCATTATGATGTCACTATTTTTATATATGATATATAATATGTTTATGTTTTCCTTAAGCTTCTGTTTTTTTCATTTTGGGCATACCTTTATGGTTTCCATTATGGGTAAAACACGATATCTTCATTTTAGGAAGCGCGGACTACCGCCCCCTGAAAGTGATTTGATTCGTTAATACCATATGTGGGATGTGTGAAGGATAAAGTTAATGATATTATATATGTTATTATACTGGAATTATAATATACTCTCATATCATTATGATTCCATTCCAGAAAATATGAAATAGAAATGGAAGTAGCGTTCATGCGTACGTACGGCTTACCGTCTCCATGAACGGTGCATTTCATTTCTTACCTCTAAATGTGATGTAATATTATAAATGAATGTATGTACTGGATATATATGACATATATGATATCTACATCATGAATACCATTCTGGATATAATGAACCTTTGACCAAATTAACAACATGTAAGTGTAAGAAGCCTATTTTTGACTTAAGAACCAAATACCGACAAAATGAACATTATTAACTTAAATAATTACATAATGTTCACATCATTGTAATAAGTGATATAATAAGGATAATGAAGTTGAAAATGGTTCTTAATAAGGTATATATTAACTCTAGTTTATTATTCAGGAGGTTAAAGAACGGTTGAGTCAAGTCAGACACGAGGTAAGGGAAATTCTTAACCCAATTTCTGTTCTTTGGGTTAATCTCCTACTTTCAAATTCTGTCATGATATTGTTATGTATTATCTTGTATTTGTACTTTCTTTATGTGTACTTATAGTTAATACACATAATAGATCTATTTTATTTATAAATGATCTTGTAAGGGAACTTCTTAACCCAACTTCCATTCTTTGGGTTAATCTCCTACTTTCAAATTATGTCGATATTATTATGTCATATTTTGTAATTTTACTTTATTTATGTGTACCTATAGTGAATACACATAATCGATCTATTTTATTTTAAAAATGATATTTTTAAGGACTTCGTCTCAATCCCCTTTCATTGAGGCATATTTGGTTTTATACACAACTTTCTTTTATACGGTGTATAAACCCCTTTGACTTTTTCAAAAGGAATATTTTTTTATACGAAGCGTTTTGCTAAACGACAAAAGGGAATGTTTTTCTTTCCGTACTTATGCGGCGACAACGACTTCTCCTCCGCCGTGACCATTATTTGAGTTTCGGCTTCCTCTACAAGCCATCATTTTTTTTAATGAAAAATAAATACAAAGTTTTAACTTTCTTTTATTTTGGTATTGAAAATGGTTTTGAAAGCATTTTTATCAATGTGTTGTATTGATATCTTGTGATTGAAATGTGGAAATGTTATGTTTCCTTTATGCATATTTTATGTGATATGATTATGTTATGGTTTATGATATGTTCAAACCTATTCATATGAGGAATGTATTGGACTTAATAAGTGACGGGTGGAGCCCGCTATAGCTCCTCGATGCATCGGTAGGTCTCATGAGACAACTAGACGTGGAATTGGCCGAGGCCCTTTCCCAATTTGATTTATGGTTTTGGCCGAGGCCTTAATCATTTTAGACGTCTTGGCCGAGGCCTTGACAAAATGTTTCAGAATGTCCGGCATTATACATTTCCTCATTATGAAAGTGGTTATTGATATTTCATGTGATTATTCGACCAGTAGAATATCCATGTGAAGAAGTAAATGGCATTATCTCATTTTACTTTTTCCATATTATGTTGAAGTTCATGTTTAAGAGGCTTTTGTTTTAGTTATACATTGCCTTAAATGTTAATGTTTATTTATGAAAGCTTCCGCATTATTGTTATCCTTACTGAGCATTTGAGCTCACCCCTTTCAATGTTTCAAAATTTTCCAGGTTGTGAAGAAGTATTTTATGACTGACTTGCAAGAATAATCAGTGAAGATATGAGTGTGGACTATGAAGACCATGTTTTTTTGTAGTTTTTCACTTTTTGATGTAATGAAAGACTTATGAATGTATCTAGTGTTTCCAAGGCTACTAAACTAATCGGTCTTTCGAGACTTGATCTTTTGTGATCATGCCAATGTTACGAAGTAATGCACCGGCTCTGGGTAGCTGGGGTCGGGGCGTTACAGTTGGTATCAGAGGCAGTTTAGTACTAACCTTGGAAGCTAGATTTAGATAAACTCTGATTAGAGCATATAGCCCAAAGATAGACTTTGAGGATTAGTATAGAAGAACTTCCTATAATTTTGGTATATAGAGATGTTATGAGTTTTCCGAGCAATACATCCCTGTCTGGATACGAGCAGGTAGAGGAGGCTCTGGCGCAGATGTACCTAGGGGTAAAACCCGAAAACACCGCTTTGAGCTAGACTCGAACGGGAACTGGTGCACGACAACGGGCCTTGCTGCACTCTTGGTTACGACACTCCCGGGGGATATGCTTAGGATAATTCTCATTTTATTTACAAACCACTATGAAGGGTTATGAGTACATACTTCCTCAAAGAAAACATTTCTTTTTATGATTATGGATTATATCCATAAATAGTTCAATTTATGTTAAGTGTTTTATAAGTATGGGATTATGTATTTTGATTCATAAACTAATCTAGTTTATGCCATTGTTTAGAAATGGCGCCTAGTAGAAGGAATGGAAACTGTATCAATGCACGAACTCCGTGTAGGGATTGCCCTCCTGCTCAAGATAATTATTGTGGACCTGAAGATACAACTGGTGCTGATCAACTTATTACCATACTGGGACAACTCACGCAGGTTATGAATAACAACCTTACTCGTATGGAGCACCCTGATCCGCAACGTGGAGGATCAATGCTAGACCGTTTCATGAGGCAACAACCGCCAACCTTCAATGGGAGTACAAATCCTACAGTATCTGAGCAATGGATAAATTCCTTAGAGAAAATATTCCATGCCTTGGGGAGTAGTGAAAGGGAGAAGGTTGTCATGGCAGTTTACCGCCTCACTGGAGATGCCGATCAGTGGTGGTCACTGATTCAAAACACAAAGGAAGATGATGACGTATCGAATATGGAATGGAGGGAGTTCAAAGAGCTTTTCTTAGAAAAATACTTTCCTCGTGACCATCGAGCAGATATGGAAAGGCAATTTCTGAGTCTGAGGCAGAAGGAGGATGAGAATGTCGCAAAGTATGAGGCTAACTTTACAAGGTTAGCGAGGCATGCTGCCGATTATATACGTAACCCAAGGAGTAAGATTGATCGTTTCTTTGATGGGTTAAAACCATTTCTCCGACGAGCTTTAGTATCACAATCCTTCTCATCATACGAAGATATAGTCTCATGTGCTATCAAGACAGAAAAGGAATTCTCTAAGTCTTATGACAACAAAGTAAAGCAAGAGAAGAAGAGAACGGTGGAACAAGAGACAGATAAAGGGAAAAAGGGAAAGAAGGATTTTCCATTATGTGATAATTGTGGGAAGAATCACCCTGGTACTTGCCTAAAAGGAATGGGAGTCTGTTATAAATGTGGAGAAAAAGGTCACCAGGCACGTGATTGCAAGGGAAAGAAAGAGGCTGTCAAAGTTGAATGCTACAATTGTAGAGAAATGGGTCATTACGCAAATGAATGTCCTAAGCGTCAAGGAATCTTACCTCAGAAAAGGCCAAGGGATCAAGGACAATCTTATGCTATTACTACAGTTGAAGCAGAATAACTAATGTATTGATGCTTTCGGACTCATGGATTATATTCTGGTTATTAGAATAATGTGATCTATATAAGGATTGTACTGCAGTACTTGTTGGTTTCAGTAAGGTTTTAATATGATTAAGGTAATCATATTTTTAGTATGTGACAATAAGAGAAACTTTTCTTTGTTTGGGGAATCTGATGTTACAATTGATTTTGGAATTAAGAGACCTTTTAGAGAAAGTTTGGACAGAGGTATTTTGGATAACTATAAATGTTGGGATGGATTAAGTTGAACTTTGAATAGTATTGTTTAAGGTTAAAACTTTTCTGAAGATTATTTCTGGAATACTATAATACTATATTTCTAGAAAAAGGACAACCTGCAGGGTGGGGAATAACCCGTCGCGTCGGACACAGCTGCAGGAATCGAACCCACAACCATAGTGCGACAAGCCTTTATTTCCTACCACTAGCCTACAGGAAGTCCCTGGTTATTACAAAATCGTTTTACTAATCTAAATGGTATGTGTTAACATTTGGAACCTTATACAATTAGGATAAATAGAATATTTTTGAGTTCCGTTACCATTTGGAGTAAAAGTTGGGTTTGTGGTAAAAATTTATTAACGAATGAAAGTATACATAACAAGTATGTATATTCCCTTACGTTCTTAGTAAATCTCCTAAATAAATTCCTCAACATTATAAAAGGTAACTTAAAACAAAAATGTTGTCGGTTAACTTTTCCAACTGGGGATTCAATGACCGTTTAACCAATCACAAGTTTGTGATTTTCTTGTGGTTAAACATTCTCCTAATCCTGTTTTCTATAACTCCCCATCAGACCTTGATGGTTTGTTTCTCCTCCATATCCATATTTTCATAGAATCCTATAATGGGCTATATCGGGTGACCTTTGTACTTATCCTGCTTTCTTTTAATGTTATATATTTATTAACCTTATTTTCGATGTGGGTTTTCCTCAAAGGTATTTTCTCTTTTCAACCTTGTATTTTCCAAGAAAAATTTCAAATTGCGAGGACGCAATTTATTGAAGGAGGGGAGAATGTAACACCCCGAGCTTCCACGATACGCTTCTCATTCAGTAATACAATAGCTTGCATTGTACGCAACTTCGAGTTCTAAAACACCGCGACTAATCAAAGTAGCCGTTATGAATAGTAATACCTTCTTTTTGAAATATTATAAATTTTATATGTCAAAATGGACTTCATTTTTGTATTCGTAATATCGAAATTAGCCTATGTTTAATTTTTGGTATTTTTCTGAGAACTTCTAAAATTTTATAAATAGTGAAAAATACTTAAAACAACTTTTTTAATCAAAATAATTTATAGTGATAAATTATAATATTTGGTGGTTTTAAAGTATAATTAGAATATATTTTTACCATTTTATCCAATGGTGGTCATTAGAATTAATTTAACATTGAAATTGGACATAAACAATTGCCAATCTTTTGATATAAATTGTTTCTTGAAAACACGCTATTTGTCGTAACAGCGGGAATTAATTATAAAATTAATTAATGCAACTTATATGTTTGGAATTTTGTAAAATAGACATCATTTTTGAATTCGGAATATCAATTATAGCTTAGGGTGAAATTTTGGCATTGTTCTGAAAAACTTCAATTTTTGATGAATAGTGAAACCACTAAGTGGTAGTTAAATAACTGATTTTTCGTTTAAATGAAATATTACCACTTCTGTGATTTGATTTTCAAAAATCCGACATACATGGTTGTCATTAAGAAGTAAAATGTGGTTCAATGAGATTATAATAATTTTTTGGTGAATAGTAACTTATTAAGTTCTTAATCGCGATTAGTGGTAATTAGGGTAGTTTAAGGTATACATAATACTTTAATAATATTAAATGACCTAGACACATGTCCCAACCTCATTGGTTGTGTCATGGCCGACCAAGACAAGCCATGGCCTAACTTGGGGACCCCATGGATCCACTTTTGTTGGGAAATAACATAAATTACTTTTTATTTAATGTTAAAGTGAAAATGACACTAACATAAAGTGTTTTACTAAAACAATTTTTAAGTAGGGTTACACAAGTCCAAATTTTGATTATAAATTGTCATTGGAAAGATAAAAAGATTTCCTATATCATAGTATTTTTTTTATAATTTTTAGACATTAAATAAATTTAATTATTTATGACATAATAATGATGCAGCGATGACATCATTATTTGACGATTTAAATAAAATGGAAAGATAATATAAAATCTATGAACTACACATGGCCAAAACCAATTGGATGAGTGGATTTCGATGCCTTATCACCTTATCCACGAATTCTATCAATGTGGGACCTTTTAAAACCGAAACACATTTTCAAATAATGTAATGTTCCTTTACTTTCCAAAAGTGCCCCTCCTCTCCTCTTATAAAAGGCCCCCACCTCTACCTCATTTCACACGCTCTTCAAGCCATTGGCTCGGCCAACCCCTGCCCATTTGCTCTCTCCACATCCCTCTCCTCATCCTAGAGGATTCCCTTTGGGCAGAATCCTTTCAAAGGAAGCCTTTAGGCTCAACTCAAAAGGAGTTACACTTTTTAAGGTAATTCATTCTCTCATGTTCTTTTGTTTTATTTTGCTTCTCCAACCCCCTAAACTCTTTTTATTTACTTCTTTTGTAACAACACCAGTATCTTAAATATACTAGGATGTTGTTATAAGATTTATTTGAGCTACACTTCCACACAACTACATCAAATGGTTAAAGAACATAAGGTTTCCGTGGATGGCGAAATTCTGCCTCCCGAAACGATGATTGTTCAACACTCATTTAACACCTTCAAAGGTGGCCATTATGATGTCACTATTTTTATATATGATATATAATATGTTTATGTTTTCCTTAAGCTTCTGTTTTTTTCATTTTGGGCATACCTTTATGGTTTCCATTATGGGTAAAACACGATATCTTCATTTTAGGAAGCGCGGACTACCGCCCCCTGAAAGTGATTTGATTCGTTAATACCATATGTGGGATGTGTGAAGGATAAAGTTAATGATATTATATATGTTATTATACTGTAATTATAATATACTCTCATATCATTATGATTCCATTCCAGAAAATATGAAATAGAAATGGAAGTAGCGTTCATGCGTACGTACGGCTTACCGTCTCCATGAACGGTGCATTTCATTTCTTACCTCTAAATGTGATGTAATATTATAAATGAATGTATGTACTGGATATATATGACATATATGATATCTACATCATGAATACCATTCTGGATATAATGAACCTTTGACCAAATTAACAACATGTAAGTGTAAGAAGCCTATTTTTGACTTAAGAACCAAATACCGACAAAATGAACATTATTAACTTAAATAATTACATAATGTTCATATCATTGTAATAAGTGATATAATAAGGATAATGAAGTTGAAAATGGTTCTTAATAAGGTATATATTAACTCTAGTTTATTATTCAGGAGGTTAAAGAACGGTTGAGTCAAGTCAGACACGAGGTAAGGGAAATTCTTAACCCAATTTCTGTTCTTTGGGTTAATCTCCTACTTTCAAATTCTGTCATGATATTGTTATGTATTATCTTGTATTTGTACTTTCTTTATGTGTACTTATAGTTAATACACATAATAGATCTATTTTATTTATAAATGATCTTGTAAGGGAACTTCTTAACCCAACTTCCATTCTTTGGGTTAATCTCCTACTTTCAAATTATGTCGATATTATTATGTCATATTTTGTAATTTTACTTTATTTATGTGTACCTATAGTGAATACACATAATCGATCTATTTTATTTTAAAAATGATATTTTTAAGGACTTCGTCTCAATCCCCTTTCATTGAGGCATATTTGGTTTTATACACAACTTTCTTTTATACGGTGTATAAACCCCTTTGACTTTTTCAAAAGGAATATTTTTTTATACGAAGCGTTTTGCTAAACGACAAAAGGGAATGTTTTTCTTTCCGTACTTATGCGGCGACAACGACTTCTCCTCCGCCGTGACCATTATTTGAGTTTCGGCTTCCTCTACAAGCCATCATTTTTTTTAATGAAAAATAAATACAAAGTTTTAACTTTCTTTTATTTTGGTATTGAAAATGGTTTTGAAAGCATTTTTATCAATGTGTTGTATTGATATCTTGTGATTGAAATGTGGAAATGTTATGTTTCCTTTATGCATATTTTATGTGATATGATTATGTTATGGTTTATGATATGTTCAAACCTATTCATATGAGGAATGTATTGGACTTAATAAGTGACGGGTGGAGCCCGCTATAGCTCCTCGATGCATCGGTAGGTCTCATGAGACAACTAGACGTGGAATTGGCCGAGGCCCTTTCCCAATTTGATTTATGGTTTTGGCCGAGGCCTTAATCATTTTAGACGTCTTGGCCGAGGCCTTGACAAAATGTTTCAGAATGTCCGGCATTATACATTTCCTCATTATGAAAGTGGTTATTGATATTTCATGTGATTATTCGACCAGTAGAATATCCATGTGAAGAAGTAAATGGCATTATCTCATTTTACTTTTGCCATATTATGTTGAAGTTCATGTTTAAGAGGCTTTTGTTTTAGTTATACATTGCCTTAAATGTTAATGTTTATTTATGAAAGCTTCCGCATTATTGTTATCCTTACTGAGCATTTGAGCTCACCCCTTTCAATGTTTAAAAATTTTCCAGGTTGTGAAGAAGTATTTTATGACTGACTTGCAAGAATAATCAGTGAAGATATGAGTGTGGACTATGAAGACCATGTTTTTTTGTAGTTTTTCACTTTTTGATGTAATGAAAGACTTATGAATGTATCTAGTGTTTCCAAGGCTACTAAACTAATCGGTCTTTCGAGACTTGATCTTTTGTGATCATGCCAATGTTACGAAGTAATGCACCGGCTCTGGGTAGCTGGGGTCGGGGCGTTACACTTAAACCTTACGTAATATTGAATTAAATGAATAATTCACATTGAGGATCTTTTCAGGTTTAGAGTTTTAGAGAATTAGGACATAACTATTACATCTCAAAAGATTACAATGTAGAAACTTTTACTAAGTTTCTGTGATGACTCAGACCCCCCTTGGTCCCTTCCTTTTCCAAAATCTGTATCCTTAAGGTGTACGGATCGGTGAGACCGATCGGTGTGACTGATCAGCGGAACCGGCCGACGTCACCCGGCCTTGCCAAGTTGTTCCAGTAACGCGCACAAAAGTTTAATTAAATACTGAATCGGCTCATGAGTCGGTTTAAACCACTTAGCACCTTTAATGATGGGTCAAGCCGCGTGGTCAACCCACGACTTCCACGTCTTACGCGGTTCGGCGTTTTTATCTCAACCGTTCCCGACTCTTATAAATTAAGGGTTAGGCCGTGGTTTTCCCCCTTCTTCGATCGTGGGTCTTCTGGTGCATCGGGACCACCGCGTCGTTATCCGTAACGTTCCGCGCCCCCGGCCTAAACGTCGATCATCTATCAACAAGTAGGGAATTTCTTTCGTCTCTCACTTTTGTGTATCATGCGGGGTGGGCGTTATCTTTTGTTCTCATGAGAAATGGTTGAGCCTTTAAATGAAGATAATAACTGGTTAAAGAAGGGGAAGGGGTTGTGATCGTTGTTTATGCCTTATCTTGTGATCATCCTTTTTAGTTGTGTTGGTTTATGTTTTCTGATAATTGAGGCCGTTGGTGGTCGTTGTATGTGCACTCATAAATCCCCTCGTGATGTTTTAAATGAATTGCTGAATTTGTGAACTCCTGCTGTGAAATTGGTTAATCACGCATATCCGGCTGAATAATTGAAATCACCAGGATCAACCCTTCTGTGATAACTCCCGGTTAGAACACACAGAATTTGAAATCATGGAGTGTGTTAAGTCGTTTAAATCTGAAAATTCCTGACTTGTGTTGGTAGCGGTGGTTGGTTGTCTTCCGTTCGGGCCGATTGCTGGAAATGTGGGAGGGGATGGGATCCCCTGTTCTGTTTATACTCTCGGTGGCTGTGTGAATTTGGGGATGGGATCTCCTGTTGGTATGGATTCGGTGGTTGTGAGTTTTAAATCCGGATGGTTACTTGTGATAGTTGTGGCCCAGGTGTGTGCGGGCGGGATACGGCAGTGGGACTGCATGTGGTTGTGGCCCAGGTGTGTGCGGGCGGGATTCGGCAGTGGGACTGCATGTGGTTGTGGCCCAGGTGTGTGCGGGCGGGTGTGGCAGTGGGACTGCGGTGAGAATGGCGGGATTGGTCCGATGCGTAGGATGTCTCAATAACCAGTGGGAAAGTGGCACGGGGTACCCAAACATCGATGTGCTCTTATATATATATTACTTGACTTGCGTTATTTGGGGAGTGAGCCTTGGTGAGGCCTGGGATGGATAGTTTGCATTGTTAGTTGTTTGGTTTACTCTTTTCTCACGGGACTTTAGTACGTTCCCCCACTTGTGCACGAGAGTCTTGGTTTTCCCTACTGAGTGTACTTGTATGCTCACCCTACGTATATAAAACTTCTTTCAGGTTTCCAGGAGGACTTCGGGGATCACGCAGGACCTTACTAGCTCAGACTTTTGGAGCAGTTGCAGTTGTTTCTCTTTTTCTTTTGGTACTTACCTTGTAGTCACCTTTTGTCACTTTGTGGCTTTCACTTTTGAAACATGCTTGTGGGAATGGTTTACTTTTGGCTTTACTTTTCTATACCCTTGGTGCTAGTCGCCACTCCGGGACCTATTAAAGGCGGGATTCGGGGGTCATTATCTCTCCTTCAACTTAAAGAAGGAAGGGCCTGGCAATCTGCTGACCCTTCCCTCCTTTTGGTGAAGGCGGGTCGTGACAGAATGGTATCAGAGGCGGAGGTTGAGAGATAGGATGGAGTCTGGAGTTAGGCACAGTGAGGATTGCATGGGATGGTAAGGCAACAACGTTGGATGACCTTGGTGCGTGAATTAGGCCAGGGAAGACCGGCTAGGACACGGGATTTTAGGGCCCCCCGTGATCCGATGCAAGGACTCTGGACCTACCGAACGACCAAGTGAGGCCACACTGATTGCAGGGTAGAGACCCTAGGAAAGGTACATGCATCATAATGACTTATGTTCTTGTGTTTCTGGGATGTTTTGGGAATTAAGAATAAATTAAATCTTAAGAAGTTTTAAGAACGATATTCTGCACTACATGGGCTTAGGCATCCCTTGTTTACCTTGCAGCTATGGCACCTGGAAGGCGACCACGTGTGGTACAGGCGATCGAGACTCCTAAGATTACTTTGGCCAATCGGCAGAGAGCTGATCGAGAGGAAGAGGACGACCAGTGGAAGAAGACTCTTCGAGCCTTCCAGCGACAGGCCCTCGAGAAGTATGAGGGCAGCACCTCCGATATGAAGACGGAAGGCTGGCTAGAGGAGTTAGTCATAGCCTTCGGCCTGATTCGGGCCCCGACCGAGTGCTGGGTTCCTCTGGCTGTTAGCCAGATGCGAGGAGCAGCACGTCAGTGGTGGATGCTTCACCTGGGGAGTAGGAAAGATTCTGAGGTTTCATGGGCGGACTTCGAGAAGGAGTTCCGGGCGGAGTTCCTCTCCTCGAAAATGAAAGCGGAGAAGAGGCAGGACCTACTCTCCCTCCAACAGGGGAGCATGTCCGTGAGGGAACATGGAATCAAGTTCAAGGACCTCCTGTGTTTTGCTCCGGACCTCTTTCCCGATGAGGAGTCTCGGGCAAGACGCTTGGAGGAGGCACTCCGACCCTCCCTCCAGTATGTTGTTACCCCCTTTAACCTTCCGACGTACTTAGAGGTTCAGAAGAAGGCCGAAGTGGTGGAAAGGATGCATGCTCTGGGCGTAGTGTCACGAGAAGGGATCCATCTGGGACCATCTAAGGGGAAAGCCGTCAGCACCAGGCCTCCAGCATCGGGACCCTCCAGGTTCCGACCCGCAGGGAGCAGGCCGCAGTAGTTTCAGTTTTGATCCCCTGGCCCACGTTCTTTTCTTTCAGGCTCGGGACCACGGTGCTTCATCTGCGGGAGCCTTGGAAATCTCCGGAGTCAGTGCCCCGATCGGGTGCAGTACAGCAGTGGCAGTCATCCCCAGCATCCGCCGCAACAGCAGTTTCTAGCCAGACCCATCCAGCAGCAGCAGCAGGGACAGCGAGCACCCGCTCCTCCGCAGGTAGACATAGGAGGAGGAGGCCGACCTCAGGGCGCTCCCCAGGGACCTCGACCAGGGCGTGGTCGGGGAGGTGGCCAACAGCCGAGGGGCAGTGGAGCTGGGCGTGGACAGTTACACGCCGCAGAAGCAACAGTTCCAGCAGGGCCAGAGGTTGTTCGAGGTACGATCAGTGTGTTTTGCACTCTTGCTTATTCTTTGTTCGATACCGGAGCTTCGCACTCCTTTGTTGCACCCAGTCTAGCCCGCGCCTTGGGTCTAGATGCTGAGAGACATCCAGTGCCCCTGGTGTTGAGCACACCAGTTGGAGGTCAGACCGACTTGCAGTTCGTTTGTCGGGGATGTAGACTGATGTTAGGGCCACATCAGTCAGTTAGGGATCTCCTTCTGCTACAGATTTAGCCGTACGATGTCATCCTAGGCATCGACTGGCTATTTTCTGTGTGCGCCGTCATCGACTGTTTCCATAGAAGGGTGGTGTTCTCCGGTTTGGACGGCCATCGTGTTACTTTCACCGGCGAGCGGAGCTGTCCGAAGGGAAACAGGAGGGAGGAACCCCTCCTCTCCTTGTTGACCGAACTGACGATAGAATCAGTAGATGCGGAAATGGTGGAAGTACCAGAGATCGTTCATGAATTTATGGACGTCTTTCCTGAGGAGGTGACGACTCTACCCCCTCGACGTGATATCGAGTTCGGGATAGACCTGCAGCCCGGCTCTCGACCAATCTCAATGGCTCCTTACCGGATGGCACCTTCGGAGCTACGAGAGTTGCGGATACAGATTGGCGATCTGATGAAGAGGGGTTATGTCCGTCCGAGTGCATCACCATGGGGCGCTCCAGTCTTGTTTTCAAGTAAGGCGGATGGTGGCCTCAGGTTGTGCATCGATTACTGGAGGCTGAATCAGGTAACGATCAAGAATCGCTACCCTCTTCTGAGGATAGATGATCTTTTCGACCAGCTGAAGGGGGCAGGATGGTTCTCTAAGATCGACCTGCGATCCGGGTACCACCAGCTGAGGGTGAATGATAGCGACGTCCCGAAGACGGCGTTCAGGTGCAGGTATGGACACTTCGAGTTCGTGGTCATGCCCTTTGGTGTTACAAACGCCCCAGCCGTGTTCATGGGGCTTATGAACTCCATCTTTCGGGAGTACCTGGATCTGTTTGTGGTGGTATTCATCGACGATATCCTGATCTATTCAAGGTCAGAAAAGGACCATGCAGAGCACCTGTGGACAGTTTTGGAGGTCCTCCGACAGCACCAGCTCTACGGAAAGTTGTCAAAGTGCAAGTTCTGGAGACGAGAAGTGCACTTCCTCGGGCATGTAGTGTCGGAGCAGGGGGTAGCAGTCGACCCATCAAAGGTCGAGGCAGTTGTTTCATGGGCAGCACCCAAGAGTGTGGCGGAAGTCCGGAGTTTCCTCGGACTGGCAGGTTACTACCCGAGATTCGTACCCAACTTCTCCCGAGTAGCAGCCCCTTTAACGGCTTTGACCAAGAAGGACCAGGTTTTCGTGTGGAGCGAGAAATGCGAGTCGTCCTTCAGCTACCTAAAAGAAAAGCTGGTTAGTGCCCCAGTGTTGAGATTACCAGAAGAAGGGATGGCCTATGAGGTATTTTGTGATGCTTCAGGATAGGGCCTGGGATGCGTGTTGATGAAACAACAAGGGGTGATCTCTTACGGGTCCAGGCAGCTACGCCCCCATGAGCGTAACTACGCCACCCATGACCTGGAGCTTGCAGCGGTCGTTTTTGCGCTAAAGTTATGGTGGCACTACCTCATCGGGGAATGCTTTGTGGTCTTCACAGATCAAAAAAGCTTAAAGTACATCTTCTCCCAGTGGGACTTGAACTTGCGACAACGGAGATGGGTGGAGTTCCTCCAGGACTACGACTTTGAAATCTCTTATACTGAGGGCAAGGGCAATGTGGTGGCCGATGCCTTGAGCAGGAGGACGCAGAAGGATGCTGTCCGAGAGTCGGCAAATACCTGGAAGGCAATGGAGGAGTTGGCTTCCTTGCACTTGGATGCAAGGGTGGAAGGTGCTAGAGGATGCTTGTTTCAGATGATGGTACAGTCCTCTTTGTTGCAGCAAGTGGAAGAGTCTCAGTGGGGAGATCCTGAGGTGGAAGTGTTGCGGGATCGTGTCGATCAGGGGAACGCTCCGGAAGGATGGTCGAAGGACAGCCGACATCGGATGCTCTTTCATGGGAGGTTGTTTGTTCCAGAGGTGATGTGTGATGAAGTCCTTCGTGAGTTCCATAGCTCAGCCTTGGCAGTACATCCAGGTGTTTTGAAAATGTACCAAGGCCTAATGGGACAGTTTTGGTGGCCCGGGGTGAAACGGGCAGTGGCAGAGTTTGTGGCTAAATGCCTGGTGTGTCAGTAGGTGAAGGCTGAACACCATGTTCCTGGTGGTTTGTTGCATCCTCTAGATGTTCCCGAGTGGAAGTGGGACGACGTCTCGATGGTCTTCGTCACAGGACTACCCAGAGCTCGGGGCGGGCATGATGCTATCTGGGTAGTGGTGGATCGATTGACAAAATATGCTCACTTCTTGGCTATCAAGGAGTCGGGACCTGTGAGTACCTTAGCACAGAGGTACGTGGATGAGGTGGTGCGTTTTCATGGAGTTCCGAAGACTATCGTCTCAGATCGGGACACTCGGTTCACCTCACGAGTCTGGAAGGTGTTACAGCATGCTTTTGGCACCCAGCTATGCCTTAGCACTGCTTTTCACCCTCAGACTGATGGACAGACAGAGCGGACTATCCAGACATTGGAGGACATGCTGCGAGCATGTGTTCTAGATTTCGGAGGATCATGGGTACGACACTTGCCTTTAGTAGAGTTTGCCTACAACAACAGCTTCCACCCTACTATCGGCATGGCTCATTTTGAGGCTTTGTATGGAAGACCATGTCGTTCACCCTTATGCTGGGCAGAGGTTGGTGAGACTGGTACTCTTGGACCAGAAGTAGTGCAGAGCACCACGGAGAAAGTCTAGCTAGTGCGGGAGAGGATGAAAGCAGCTCAGGATCGGCAGAAATCTTATACTGATACCAGGAGAAGGCCCTTGGAGTTTGAGGTTGGAGACCACGTGTTCTTGAAGGTCTCCCCGCGGCGTCGACAACGGCGGTTCGGCAAGGAGGGTAAGCTTTCCCCCAGATTCGTCGGACCCTTCGAAGTGTTATGGCGGGTCGGCGAAGTGGCTTATCAGCTAGAGTTACCTCCGCCGCTGCTAAGGATACATGTTGTCTTTCATGTATCCCAGCTCCGTCGTTATCTGCACGATGTTTCACACGTCCTTGATTGGGGTGAACTGGACATCGAGGACGACACAACCTTTGTGGAAAAACCAGTGATGATCGAGGATCGCAAGGAGAAAGTGCTTCGTGGACGAACCATCGGCTTGGTTCGTGTGTTGTGGAGACATGGCGGGCTCGAGGAGAGTACGTGGGAAAGGGAAACATAGATGCGTGCCCAATACCCTGAGTTGTTTTGAGCTTTATTCCTTTTGTACCTACTGTGGTAGAACGTTTGACCTTTTGGATATGAAATGTACTAGTCCCTTTCCTCTGTTATGTGTGAAAAGCCCCGGCTAAAGGGAAGAGGGAACCCGACCCCTAATCGAGACGCATTAAGGTGGATGCGATTAAACCCGTGCGGGCGAGTCAGCGCCGCCCAAAGCGGATAATATCTTGACATGGGGGAGGGGAACTCCCCAAACCCACATGACCGGGCGGTTGGGTGTGGTATGTTGCTTAGTTCTTGTCAGGAGAGTGTTTTTAGTTAGCAGCGGTTCACTCCTAAGAGGTATCTTTCGAAGATGGTTGTTCGGACCCTATCTTTCCTTCTGGTTTGTTGTGATTCTCGAGGATGAGAATCGTTTAAGAGGTATTTGATGTGATGACCCAGACCCCCCTTGGTCCCTTCCTTTCCCAAAATCCGAATCCTTAAGGTGTACGGATCGGTGAGACCGATCGGTGCGACCGATCGGTGAGACCGATCGCTGCGACTGATCGGCGGAACAGGCCGACGTCACCCGACCTTGCCAAGTTGTTCCAGTAACGCGCACAAAAGTTTAATTAAATACTGAATCGGCTCATGAGTCAGTTTAAACCACTCAGCACCTTTAATGATGGGTCAATCCGCGTGGTCAACCCACGACTTCCACGTCTTACGCGGTTCAGCGTTTTTATCTCAACCGTTCCCGACTCTTATAAATTAAGGGTTAGGCTGTGGTTTTCCCCCTTCTTCGATCGTGGGTCTTCTGGTGCATCGGGACCGCCGCGTCGTTATCCGTAAAGTTCCGTGCCCCCGACCTAAACGTCGATCATCTATCAATAAGTAGGGAATTTATTTCGTCTCTCACTTTTGTGTATCATGCGGGGTGGGCGTTATCTTTTGTTCTCATGAGAAATGGTTGAGCCTTTAAATGAAGATAATAACTGGTTAAAGAAGGGGAAGGGGTTGTGATCGTTGTTTATGCATTATCTTGTGATCATCCTTTTTAGTTGTGCTGGTTTATGTTTTCTGAGAATTGAGGTCGTTGGTGGTCGTTGTATGTGCACTGATAAATCCCCTCGTGATGTTTTAAATGAATTGCTGAATTTGTGAACTCCTGCTGTGAAATTGGTTAATCACGCATATTCGGCTGAATAATTGAAAGCACCAGGATCAACCCTTCTGTGATAACTCCCGGTTAGAACACACGGAATTTGAAATCATGGAGTGTGTTAAGTCGTTTAAATCTGAAAATTCCTGACTTGTGTTGGTAGCGGTGGTTGGTTGTCTTCCTTTCGGGCCGATTGCTGGAAATGTGGGAGGGGATGGGATCCCCTGTTCTGTTTATACTCTCGGTGGCTGTGTGAATTTGGGGATGGGATCTCCTGTTGGTATGGATTCGGTGGATGTGAGTTTTAAATCCGGATGGTTACTTGTGATAGTTGTGGCCTAGGTGTGTGCGGGTGGGATACGGCAGTGGGACTGCATGTGGTTGTGGCCCAGGTGTGTGCGGGCGGGATTCGGCAGTGGGACTGCATGTGGTTGTGGCCCAGGTGTGTGCGGGCGGGTGTGGCAGTGGGACTGCGGTGAGAATGGCGGGATTGGTCCGATGCGTAGGATGTCTCAATAACCAGTGGGAAAGTGGCACGGGGTACCCAAACATCGATGTGCTCTTATATATATATATTACTTGACTTGCGTTATTTGGGGAGTTAGCCTTGGTGAGGCCTGGGATGGATAGTTTGCCTTGTTAGTTGTTTGGTTTACTCTTTTCTCACGGAACTTTAGTACGTTCCCCCACTTGTGCACGAGAGTCTTGGTTTTCCCTACTTAGTGTACTTGTATGCTCACCCTACGTATATAAAACTGCTTTCAGGTTTCCAGGAGGACTTCGGGGATCAGGCAGGACCTTACTAGCTCAGACTTTTGGAGCAGTTGCAGTTGTTTCTCTTTTTCTTTTGGTACTTACCTTGTAGTCACCTTCTTGCACTTAGTGGCTTTCAATTTTGAAACATGCATGTGGGAATGGTTTACTTTTGGCTTTACTTTTCTATACTCTTGGTGCTAGTCGCCACTCCGGGACCTATTGTAGGCGGGTTTCGGGGGTCATTATCTCTCCTTCAACTTAAAGAAGGAAGGGTCTGGCAATCTGCTGACCCTTCCCTCCTTTTGGTGAAGGCGGGTCGTGATAGTTTCCATAAAATAAAACTCTAAAAAAGAAACATGTCCAGTTCCATGTTTTAGGATGCATGACATTCCCTTGATCCAATCCTTGACCCTATTCCACGTTAAGTCCTGTGAAAAACATTTCAAAAACTTGGGATGAGCATAAAAATCTCAGTAAGGGATACACAAAGAATGAAAACTGTTAGTTTTTCAAAACAACAAGTAAACCATGTATACTTTATCAAACTAATACCTTCACCTTTATGAAGTAGTAAAAACTCTTCACTGAATAAAATATCATTACTTACCCTTTTGTAATCAAAAGATTATCATAAAACCCATATAAAGAACACATAACATGTAAAGGTAACTTGGGACATACACATTCTTAAGTGGAATAACCATACGGTCGACTTTCACAATATCACTTAATAGAATATACATACGGCCAATTTCCATACATACTTAATTGAATAGCCATACAGCCAACTTCCATACCCAATGCATTGGAGGTTATAACGTAACCACCCGTCCTGGTATTCGCGGCACCACCCGTCATATGGTTTATCACGTAACAACCCGTAAAATTTCCAATTACCATCATTACACATAACATATTGAAAATATAAACATTTCAATGACAACATTTCATTTCCAATCAAAATAAGTAATTCCAAGATACTGAATTAATCAATCCGTTTTCAAAAATCATTAAAAGAGATTTTTGAATCAAAGTGTCCCATACCACTTTGAAGCTTTTAATGGAATTATAATTTTAACACATTAATGTCCATATAAATAATTACTAAAAACCATTTTGAAAAAATAGACATTAACGATAAAGATTTAGCATAATAAATATTTAAAACATTTAAAACGATATTTTTGTTAAAGAGTTTTTTACAAAAAGAGAGACTCTTGAATACAAATAATTGCGAAATAACATTTAATCCAAACATTATAACATTATGAGAATAAAGGGATTCATGATATAATATTTCAAAGGATAGTATACACACCATATAAGATTGAATTGGTGCATGACAACAATGAAGTCTCAAAAGAAATGTAAAATGAGATGAAATCCATTATAAAGAAGGTATCCTTAAATTAAGGATAAATCAATCTCATAATTATGTGTGACAAATATAAATACACCCAATATAAGTGGATATTAAGTGTAAAAAAATCAAATTTTATTCACACATATTCAAAGGATGACATATTCAATATCTACATGTTGAACCCAAAGAAATCGAAATTGGGTTAAGAAGTTCCCTTGGTAAAATTCGACAGCCTAACGGCGTCACATAAAATTTTTAAAAAAGGGTTGATGAGAGAGATAAAGGGGATCTCATCACAAGGACATAAAATTTACATAAATGAGGATATATAAGAACATATCCCAACATAATAGTATGTGAATTAAAAGACATAACAAAAGAAGTCTTTTAAAAAAAGGAGGGTGAAAGGTCCCCTTACCGAGTTGGGTAACTTTTGAAAAGTACACCCCAAGGAAGAAGGGTCATACAATGAAGATGTAAATACCCATTAATGAAATTATACAACACAAAGTGTATAAAAAAGGGCAGTACATACACCACTCAAAGGAAATAGTGTCAAATGTAGCATAAATGTCATGGGAATAAAAGTGAGATGAAAAATCACTTACGAAAACTCGGCAACCTAACGGGGCCACTTAGAACTTCCAAAAATGGACCTATGAGATCAAATAGGGTCTCCCATAATATGAACATAAAAATTAAAGTATGAGGAATATAAAATAACATCCCCAAACATAAGAAATATGGGCTTAAAAGAAATGACATAAATGAGAGTACTTAAAAATAAGTAGAGAGGTTGGATCTCTTACGAAAATTCGGTAGCCTAACGGCGCCACTCAAATCTTCCAAAATTGATTGATGAGGGAGAATAGGGTCACTCATCATATGAACATAAAAATTACAGTAAGATTAATATAAAAGGACATCCCAATAAAAAGAAAGATGATCTTTAAAAGGAATGACATAAAAGAGTGTACTTAAAAAGAAAGAGAGGAGTAGGATCCCTTACCTCGGGTCCGACTTGACTCGATCATTCTTTGACGTCCTGAATAATAAACATGAGTTAATATATACTTGTTTAAGAACATTTTTCAAGGTCATTATTCCTTTTATATCAATTATTGACATTTTATAAACATTATGTAATCATTTAAGTTAATAATGTTTGTTTTGTCGATATTTTGTTCTTAAGTCAAAAGTGGACTTCTTACAATTACATGTTGTTCGTGTGGTCAAAGGTTCTTTATATCCAGAATGAAATTCCTGATTTGGATATCATATATATCATATATATCTAGAATATACATGTATTTATAATATTACATAATCATTTAGAGGTAAGAAATGAAATTCATCGTTCATGGAGACGGTAAGCCGTACGTACGCATAAACGCTACTTTCATTTTTCTGTCATATTAATGGAATCAAAACTAAATGAGAGATGTGTATATTTTTAATTCCAGAATTATAGTCTTCCTTTATATGTATCATACATCATATATATCCATTATATGTACTTATAATAGTACATTACATTTGATGATAAGAAATGAAATGCACCGTTCATGGAGACGGTAAGTCGTACGTACGCATGAACGCTACTTTCATTTCTATCTCATACTTTAATTGAAATAAAACAATAATGATATAAAGGAATATTATAATTCCAGTATATCATCATATATAATAACTTTAAATCCATCCTTTATACATACCACATATGGAATTAACGAATCAAATAACTTTGAGGGGGCGGTAGTCCGCACTTCCTAAAATGAAGATATCGCGTATACCCATAATGGAAGCCATAAAGGTATGCCAAAAATGAAAAATACAGTAGCTTAAGTAAAAAATAAATATATTATATATAATATATAAACATAGTGACATCTTAATGGCCACCTTTGAAGGTGTTATATGAGTGTTGAACAATCATCGTTTCGTGAGGCAGAAATTCGCCATCCACAGAAACTGTATGTTTTTTAACCATTAGATGAAGGAGTGTGTAAGTGTAGCTAGAATACATATAATAACAACATACTAGTATATTTAAGATACTGGAGTTGTTACAAAAGAAATGAATAAAAATAGTTTAGGGGGTTGGAGAAGAAAAATAAAATAAAAGAGCACAAGTGAAGACGTTACCTTAAAATTGGGTAACTCCCTTTGGTTTGAACCAAAAGGGTTTCTTGAAAAGATTCCTGCCAATGTTATGGCTTCTAGGATGAGGATAGTAATTTGTAGAGACAAAATGATCAGATCTTGGCCGACCCAAAGGTTTGAGAGGTGTGGGTAAGGTGGTAGAGGTGGGGCCCATTTATAAGAGGAGAGGAGGGGCACTCTTAGAAAAGTATAAAATGTTACATTATTTTCAAATGGTTTTATGATTTTAATGGTCCCAAATTAATTTTTTTCTATGATAAAGTGATAAGGGTTATAAATAAACCAATAAAATAGGTTTTTGACATGTGTAGGTCCTATATTTTTCATTATCTTTCCATTTTATTTAAATCGTTAAATAATGAGTTCATCGCTGCATCATCATGATGTCATAGTGAATTTAATTTATTTAATGTCTAAAAATTATAAAACAAATACTATGATGTAGGAAATCTTTTTATCATTCCAATTACTATTCATAGTCAAAATTCTGACTTGTATAACAACATGTAAAAATTGTTTTAGTAAAACAAATCATGTTTGTGACATTTTTATTTTAACTTTAAATAAAAGGCATAAATGTCATTATCAAACCCAAGTGGCTCCATGGGGTACCAAAAATCGACCCATGGGTTGTCTTGGTCAGCCATAACTCATCCAATAAGGTTATCACAAGTGTCAATATATTTTCATTTTATTATAATATCATTTTTACCTTAAATCACACTAATTACCTTTAATCGTGATTAATAAAACATAAAAGTTACTTGTCATCAAAAATAATTTTCATCCCACTGAAACACATTTCACTTAACAATTAAAATCATTTAAATTGGATTTTTGAAATTCAAATCACATAAGTGGTAAAGTCCCATTTAAACGAAAAATCAAATTTTGTAACCACCACTTTGTGGTTCCACTATTCATAAAAAATTGGACATTTTCAGAAAAATACCAAAAATTCAACCTAATCTATATTTTATATTCTGAATTCAAAAATTATTACCATTTTACCAAATTCATAACATAGAAGTTTCATTAATTAATTTTATAATTAATTCCCACAGTTAGAGCAAATAGCGTGTTTTTATGAAACAATAAGTATCAAAACATTGACACTGGTTTAAGTCCAATTTCAAAGTGAAAATAATTCCAATGACCACTATTGGATTAAATGGTAAAAATATATTCTAATTTTACTAAAAAAAAATACAAAAGATAATCTAATCATATAAATAATCTAGATTAAAAAGTGGTTTTGAATTATAATACAACAATTTTCACTATTCATTAAAAAATGAACTTTATCAGAAAGATACCAAAAATTTAATCAAAGTAAATTTTGATGTCCCAATTCTAAATAAAAATTTTATTTTGTCAAATATAACACATAAAATTTTCAAAAAGTGGATTTAAAAGAGGTTCGCCTTCAAAAGGCAGTTAATCGACCTTTTAAAAAATATTAGAATGTCTACGCTTAAAATTGGAATCATTCTCATTTTTAATCCTAAAACATTTATTGTAAAGAGTAAAAATATTTGACAAACATATATAATCATTTTGTAGGTAATTTTGTTCATTCCCGCCATTACAACGGATAGGCGTTAACTACTATTTAAAATAATATTATTATATTATTAGAGTGCAACATAAGATTCCCAAGAAACTCGTTGTTGTGTATTGGGTACACCATCGAGCATAGCATCCACTTTAAAGTAATATTAATATTTTATTCACAAATATGGATAAATATAAAAATGTAATATTCTTTATTTACCTGGGGTGTTACATCCTTCCCCCCTTTTGGGAATTTCGTTCTCGCAATTTTAAAATTGGGCTTGGAAATATCCTTTAAAGTCCCACATCGGAACAAGAGTTAGTAAAACCATCACTTTAAAATAAAGAATGATAAGTACAGAGGTCACCCGAGTTAACCCATACTAGGATTCCATGTAGGAAAACATGGACATAGAGGAGAAAACATAGGGTCATGTTCTGATAGAGAGTGATAGAAAACATGTTTAGGAGAATGTTAACCACAAGAAAATCACAACCTTGTGATGGGTTAAACGGTATTCGATTCCCCAGTAGGAAAAGTTAACAGACAACATTTTTGTTTTAAGTTACTCTTCATTGAGGAATTTATTTTTGAGCCTAACTAAATCATAATGAAACATACTTACTTTTCATGTATACTTCCAACTTTTACTAGATTCCTTAATCAAACTCATATTTTCTCCAAAAGACGAGTATTTAGGAAGACTTGTTTGCATTAAGAGTACTCTAATCAATTTCTAGAGAATCACCTAATCCAAAAAAGAGAAATATATACATCCCATGTCATTAGACTCTAACCAAAACCAAAACCAAAAAGATTAGTACAATATCAGATAATCCAGAAAAGGATAACCCTTTATAAAAAGAAAATCTATTCTTAATCTCCAAAATTTTCCCAACAAAACCCAAAGTTCAACGAGGACCATTCGATAAACAATTTGTCCATAAAATTATTCAATGTAAACCAAACTAAGATTGAATCCCATATTTTTGAAGGATTTAGTCACATAGTCTTCCAAGTTAAGTCATAACATTTATCTCCAAAAAAACATCAGTTTCTCCTAAAGTCTCGCATTGAAAAGTAATTAACCTTATCACATATCCTCCATGATAAGTTAATCAATTTCATAAAAACCCAAAATCAACTTACTCTTAATTCATAAAGTCACCTAACTAAAAAGAATAAGTCATACTAACTAGGGACTTCACATAGTCCAGTGGTAGGCGATGAATACCCATTGCACTTTGGTTGTGGGTTCGATTCCCGTAGCTTTGTCTGACACGACGAGTTGTCACACGGTCTGCGTGGTGTCCTTTTTATGAATCTCCAAAAATAACCCTAACATGTTTTAACCTTAATAGTTTCCTTATACCTCTCATTTTCATCAAAATTCATTACGGTCTCAACATATTAATTCTTGAAGTCTTATTTCACCACCATAAGATAAAATAAAATGATTCCCAAAATGAATAAAATCATACCTTGATCATGGCGTCCACTCAGCATCATCGTCATCTTCCTCACGTAGGTAGAAGTCCCATGAATTACAACAATTATTTACAGATCCTTTAAAATCATTTGCTTCCTCCATCCAAATACACCTTGTACAACATGGGTCATATGGGTGTTCACAGAAAAACTGTTTTGGAAAATAATCATGTATGACATATAATTCCAAAACATCTGATAAAACATGATTTCTATAAAATAGTCGGACAGAATTGGAGTTGAAACTTTCTATTATTGGTCCTTTTAAAATACCATAAGTATGTGCTGAGAGAATATATATTAAAATCAAATATAAATAGGTTGTGCAAGGGTCTCCTTCCTCAGCACCATCTTTAAAATCATAATATTCTTCAAATTCTTGTAATAAGGTAAAATATTTGAAAATACCTTGATAATATTTACCTTTCTTGAAAATATGAGAATATTATGAAGATAGTATTTGTCTAAAAACAACCCATGATCAATGATGATAACGAGGTACAGTGGAGGTGTTTGATATCTCAAACAACTGCTTGCAAGTGAGTTGTATGCTAGAAAAAGTTTCACAATCATCCGAACATGACTTTGCAAAAATTATTGCAAGTATGTCATCACGAAGAGATAAGAATGTCGTTTGAGATCCTTCTTCTTCCATTTGTAACCGACTTTACTTGACCAGAAAAAAGTTATAAAACAAGGATTTAACTGAAATAATAGATATAGGGACTAATCATGTGTCTAACAAAATCTCATAAACCCTAAAGTTGTCAAAACCGACCTCTAATACCAACTATAAGGCCCCGGCGTTAAACCTTACTTAATATTGAATTAAATGAATAATTCACATTGAGGATCTTTTCAGGTTTAGAGTTTTAGAGAATTAGGACATAACTATTACATATCAAAAGATTACAAAGTAGAAACTTTTACTAAGTTTCCATAAAATAAAACTGTTGAAAAGAAACATGTCCAGTTCCATGTTTTAGGTTGCATGACTTTCCCTTGATCCCATCCTTGACCCTATTCCACGTTAAGTCCTGTGAAAAACATTTCATAAACTTGGGATGAGCATAAAAATCACAGTAAGGGATACACAAAGAATAAAAACAGTTAGTTTTTCAAAACAACAAGTAAACCATGTATACATTATCAAACTAATTCCTTCACCTTTATAAAGTAGTAAAAACTCTTCACTAAATAAAATATCATTACTTACCCTTTTGTAATCAAAATATTATCATAAAACCCATATAAAGAACACATAACATATAAAGGTAACTTGGGACATAAACATTCTTAAGTGGAATAACCATACAGTCGACTTCCACATATATCACTTAATGGAATAGCCATATGGCCAACTTCCATACATAATAAATGGAATAGCCATATGGCTGACTTCCATACCCAATGCATTGGAGGTTATAATGTAACCACCCGTCCTAGTATTCACGACAACACCCGTCATATGGTTTATCACGTAACCACCCGTAAAATGTCCAAGTACCATAATTACACATAAAATATTTAAAATATAAACATTTCATTAACAACATTTCATTTCCAATCAAAATAAGTAATTCCGAGTTATTGAATTAATCAATCCATTTTCAAAAATAATTAAAAGAGATTTTTGAATCAAAGTGTCCCATACCACTTTGAAGATTTTAATGGAATTATAATTTTAATACATTAATGTTCATATAAATAAATACTTAAAACCATTTTGAAAACATGGACATTAAAGATAAAGATTTAGCATAATAAATCTTTAAAACATTTAAAACGATATTGCTGTTAAAGAGTTTTTAACAAAAAGATAGACTCTTAAATAAAAATAATTGTGGAATAACATTTAATCCAAACTTTATAATATCATGACAAGAAAGGGATTCATGATATAATATGTCAAAGGAATGTATACACACCATATAAGAGTGAACTGGTGCATGACAATAATGAAGTCTCAAAAGAAATGTAAAATGAGATGAAATCCATTATAAAGAATTTATCCTTAAATTAAGGATAAATCAATCTCATAATTATGTGTGACAAATATAAATACACCCAATATAAGTGTATATTAAGTGTAAAACAATCAAAGGTTATTCACACATATTCAAAGAATGACATATTCAATAACTACATGTTGAACCCAATGAAATCGAAATTGGGTTAAGAAGATCCCTTGGTAAAATTCGACAGCCTAACGGCATCACATAAAATTTTACAAAAAGGGATGATGAGAGAGATAACGGGGATCTCATCACATGGAAATAAAATTTACATAAATAAGGATATATAATAACATATCCCAAAATAATAGTATGTGAATTAAAAGACATAACAAAAGAAGTCTTTTAAAAAAAGGAGGGTGAAAGGTCCCCTTACCGAGTTGGGTAACTTTCAAAAAGTACACCCCATGGAAGAAGGGTCATACGATGAAGATGTAAATACCCATAAATGAAATTATACTAAAAAAATTGTATAATAATGGGTAGTACATACACCACTCAAAGGAAATAGTGGTAAATGTAGCATAAATGTCATGGGAATAAAAGTGAGATGAAAAATCACTTACAAAAACTCGGCTGCCTAACGGCGCCACATAAAACTTCCAAAAATGGATTTATGATATCAAATAGGGTCTCCCATATTATGAACATAAAAATTAATGTATTAAGAATATAAAATAACATCACAAAACATAATAATGATGGGCTTAAAATAAATGACATAAATGAGAGTACTTAAAAAGAAATAGACAGGTTGGATCTCTTACGAAAATTCGACAGCCTAACGGCGCCACTCAAAACATCCAAAATGGATTGATGAGAGAGAATAGAGTCTCTCATCATATGAACATAAAAATTAAATTAAGAGTAATATAAAAGAACGCCCCAATAACAAGAAAGATGATATTTAAAAGTAATGACATAAAAGAGTGTACTTAAAAAGAAAGAGAGGAGTAGGATCCCTTACCTCGGGTCCGACTTGACTCGATCTTTCTTTAACGTCCTGAATAATAAACTTGAGTTAATTTATACTTGATTATAAACCTTTTTCAAGTTAATTATTCCTTTTATATCAATTATTGACATGTTATAAACATTATGTAATCATTTAAGTTAATAATGTTTGTTTTGTCGATATTTTGTTCTTAAGTCAAAAGTGGACTTCTTACGATTACATGTTGTTCGTGTGGTCAAAGGTTATTTATATCCAGAATGACATTCCTGATTTGGATATCATATATATCATATATATCCATCATATACATGTATTTATAATATTACATAACCATTTAGAGATAAGAAATGAAATGCACCGTTCATGGAGACGGTAAGCCGTACGTACGCATGAACGCTACTTTCATTTTTATGTCATATTAATGGAATCAAAACTAAATGAGAGATGTGTATATTTTTAATTCCAAAATTATATTATTCATTTATATGTATCATACATAATATATATCCGTTATATGTACTTATAATAGTACATTACATTTGAGGATAAGAAATGAAATGCACCGTTCATGGAGACGGTAAGCCGTACGTACGCATGAACGCTACTTTCATTTCTATCTCATACATTAATGGAAAGAAAACAATAATTATATAAAGTTATTTTATAAATTCAGTATAACATCATATGTAATAACTTTAAATCCATCCTTTTTACATCCCACATATTGCATTAACGAATCAAATCACTTTGAGGAGGCGGTAGTCCACACTTCCTAAAATGAAGATATCACGTATACCCATAATGGAAGCCATAAAGGTATTCCACAAATGAAAAATACAGAAGCATAAGTAAAACATAAATATATCATATATCATATATAAACATAGTGAAATCTTAATGGACACCTTTGAAGGTGTTATATGACTGTTGAAAAATCATCATTTCGTGAGGCAGAAATTCGCCATTCACAGAAACTGTGTGTTCTTTAACCATTAGATGAAGGTTTCTGTAAGTGTAGCACGAATAATTATTATAAAGAAATCCTAGTATATTTACGATACAGGAGTTTTTACAAAATATATTAATAAAAAGTGTTTAGGGGGTTGGAGAAGCAAAATAAAACAAAAGAGCACAAGTGAAGACGTTACCTTGAAATTGGGTAACTCCCTTTGGTTTGAACCAAAAAGGTTTCTTGAAGAGCTTCCTACCTAAGTTAATGATTATGGGATGAGGACAGGGATGTGGAGAGACAAAATGATCAGATCTTGTCCTAACCAAGGGTTTGAGAGGTGTGGGTAAGGTGGTACAGGTGGGGGCCTTTTAGAAGAGGAGAGGAGGGGCACTCTTGGAAAAGTATAAAATGTTACTTTATTTTCAAATGGTTTTCGGATTTTAATTGTCCCACATTGATTTGTTTTGAGTATAAGGTGATAAGGGTTCTAAATACACCCATCCAATAGGTTTTTGACATGTGTCGGTCCTAGATTTTTCATTATCTTTCCATTTTATTTAAATCGTTAAATAATGAGGTCATCACTGCATAATCATGATGTTTTAAAGAATTTAATTTATTTAATGTCTAAAAATAATAAAACAAATACTATGATGTATGAAATCTTTTTATATTTCCAATGAATATTTATAGTAAAAATTATGACTTGTATAACCACATGTAATAATTGTTTTAGTAAAACAAATCATGTTTGTGACATTTTTATTTTAACTTTAAATAAAAGGTATAAATGTCATTATCAAACCCATGTGGCTCCATTGGGTACCCAAAATCGACCCATGGGTTTTCTTGGTCAGAAATAACTCATCCAATAGGGTTAGGACAAGTGTCAATATATTTTCATTTTATTATAATATCACTTTTACCTTAAATCACAATAATTACCTTTAATCGCGATTAATAAAACATAAAAGTTACTTTTCATCAAATATTATTTTCATCCCATTGAACCACATTTTACTTACCAATTAAAATCATTTAAATTGGATTTTTGAAATTCAAATTACAGAAGTGGTAAAGTCCAATTTAAACGAAAAATCAAATTTTGTAACCACCACTTTGTGGTTTCACTATTTATCAAAAATTGGAGATTTTCAGAAAAATACCAAAAATTCACCATAATCTATATTTGATATTCCGAATTCAAAAATGATGTCTATTTTACCAAATTAATAATATAGAGGATGCATTAATTAATTTTATAATTAATTCCCGCAGTCAGAGCAAATATCGTTTTTTTATGAAACAATAAGTATCAAAAGATTGACACTAGTTTAAGTCCAATTTCAAAGTGAAATTAATTTCATTGAACACTATTGGATTAAATGGTAAAAATATATTCTAATTTTACTAAAAAATAATCCAAAAGATAATCTAGTCATATCAATAAACTAGATTAAAAAGAGGTTTTGAATTAAAATGCAACATTTTTCACTATTCATTACAAAATGAACTTTATCAAAAAGATACCAAAAATTTAAACAAAGTAAATTTTGATGTCCCGATTCTAAATAAGAATTTTATTTTCTAAAATATAACACATAAAATTTTCAAAAAAGGGGATTTAAAAGAGGTTCTCCTTCAAAAGGCGGTTAATCGACCTTTAAAAAAAATTAGAATGTCCACGCTTAAAATTGGATTCATTCGCATTGTTAATCTTCTAACATTTATTGTAAAGAGTAAAAATATTTGACAAACATATATAATCATTTTTTAGGTAGTTCTGTTCATTTCCGCCATTACAACTACTAGGCATTAACTACTATTTAAAATAATATTATTTTATTATTAGAGTGCAACGTAAGATTCCCAAGAAACTCGTTGTTGCGTATTGGGTACGCCATCGAGCATAGCATCCCCTTTAATGTAATATTAATATTTTATTCACAAATATGGATAAATATAAAAATTTAATATTCTTTATTTACCTGGGGTGTTACATTTTGAGGTCGTCACAATGGAGAGCGCTACTCGAGAAGGCCGTAGGCGCAGACGGTGGGAAAAACGGACCATAGGAGCGCATCCGGCGGTCCGCGGAAGGAGGCGGCGGTGTGCCACACCGGCATGGTGGCACTGACGTCCGGTAGCATCGGCGTGCCACCAGAGCATACTGTTGTGGATAAGTTGCGGCGTCGGATGGAACGGGAATGGCTCATCCTTTCCGGGTTTGAAGAGTTGCGTCTTAACATCACGCCAGTTGGTCGATCAACCCCCCCCCCCCCCCCAAGCCGGGGCGGGGTGGGCCACCCGGGCCAGGCTGTGCCTGCTGGGCCAGCCATGCCATCTGGGCCGGGCGGTGCCATCTGGGCCGGACACTGACCCAGTTCGGGTCGACCCGGTTCAGGTCGACCCAGGGTGGGTGGGGCTGGGTCGGACCGAGCCCATACCGCCCTTTTTCAAACCATTTTTGGTTAATTGCCCATAACATCAGCTACGAACCTCCGATCGATGCACCATTAGTTGCGTAGGATTTTTTTGGATCTAGACGGTCGTTTCAGTATATTATATTCAATGTTTGGGAAAATTTTGGGTATGGCTGAGTTGGTTCGAACTCGAAAACAACCGGGCCCTTAGAGCGGAAACTCTTATAACATAAGGAGCGGACGTCCGATTGACATGTCGTAAATTGAATTGGATTCCTTATGATGAGACAGATCTTTTGGCATACTCTGCTCTAGGTTCGACAATAGTTGGAGTACAGTTGTGTTGGTTTTAGCTTAAAAACCAACCGGGCCCCTTGAACAGAAAATCAAATAACTCTCAGACCGAATGTCCGTTTGAAGGACCATCGATGGAGTTGGTAATCTCGTTGAGAAAAAATCCCTTTTTCTATACTTCAGGGGAGTTAGGGATATAGTTGAGATACGGTTGGGTTGGTTCATACACGAAACCAACCAGGCCATGGGGACAAAAAGACTAATAACTCACGGACAAGGCGTCCGATTGACAAGTCGTCTGTTGCGTTGAAACCCTATGATGTGGAGGTCCTTTGTGATACTTATATGTGAGTATTTATAACACATGGAGTATCGAATAGTAGCTCGTTGAAAAGATCCTCCCAGAGATGAACATACAGAGTACGAATCCCTAGTACTTGGATGAGACCTGATGACTGCTTGTCTGATTCATTTTAGAGTGACTTGACTAGCCCATTTGGGAGCACTACTGTGTATGAGTGGGAGACCAATGGTGAGGAGTGCTACTGTGTAGGGGCAGCAGACCCGCGCTACTCGATAAGAGGACTACCTCTATAGGCTATTAGGGGGTGTACTACTGTGTTGGGGCGGTAGACCCATGGCGGGGAGCGCTACTGTGTTGGGGCGACAGACCCACGGTACTTGACCGGAGGAGTACCTCAGCAGTCTATGGTTAGTTTTGTAGAACCTCGGAGTCACGACAGGGCCACTATACCCGACATAGGAGGAGTTCTCTAGCAGCCTTGGTTTCAACATCATGAAAAAAATCATGGTTTGAGATGAGTCAATGACCATTGTGTTTTCCTCATGATTGAGATGGCTTACTTAATAACATAGGTATATGTATGGAAATATAACAATGTAAAGGTTATATATTGAGATCTTACTTTGTAGTTTATCCTTGTTGGATTTAGTGAGACCTTGAGGGTCTCTGGGTCCCTACTGAGTATCATTATACTCACCCAGCACAGGTTATGCCCGCTCCTCATTGTGTTGGATGTAGACGACGGACAATGTTGACCGAGGCAGAGTGTACGAGGACTAGACGGTACCCGGAGGTGGACCTCATGACTAGTCGGTACCCGGAGGAGACAGACGGATTTGGAGTACTGAGGAGGACATATATACCTTCCCTATAGGTAGGAAACCAGAGGATGATCCAAGGGGTGATTCCATCTTCTAGGTGTTTGTCTTTTCAGTTGTAGTTGTAACCTCTGTTGGGCTTGTATTTCTGGCCCTATTGTATTTCTTGTACACTTGTAAAACTTCTTTAATTAGTGTTTTCTTCTGCTTGTTCCCTGGTTGTGTGTGTTTACATTTTATAAAAACAATTCCTTCCCAGTTATATGGAATTACGCCTTTGGTGCTAGTCACCATCCCCTGGCCTATGGAAGGCGGGCTTGGGGTAGTCACGATACGGGCCCCGGAGGATGGGTCATGACAAATTGGTATCATAGGACGTCTGTTATACCATAGAACATAGTACTCTGATATTTTCTTTCTGTGAAGAAATAGTGTTAAAGTTACTAAGCGTGTTTTTCAGTTCAGGGAGTCCAATGTTGGTGCAGAGGCCTGCGTAGCCATACACCAGGACCCTAACATCTAATTTGTGACTTAGTGCACAAAAACGCTGATTGCGTGTGTGTTTTACAATGTTTCTTTTAATTTAGCTCAAACCAAGTCAGCTCACTAGGTATAATCTTTAAACATGTCACACCTGTTTTTTTTTTTCAGGATGTATTCATCTAGTCGAACAGCACGGGTTCCAAGTGGAAAGCGTGATAGAATCCCACCGAGCAGCGAGGCCACAATGCATGGCCCCATTACCGAAAAGGAACCAGCGGTACCACTAACCGCTGAGCTATCATTTCCACCATCCCCAGGAGCAGAGGGTCCATGCCTCTTGAGCTCATTACACGAGTTCCAATGACAGAGGCCTCCAAGGATTCAAGGAGAGACATATTTTCAAAAGGCTGGGTACTGGCTGGAGGGTGTATCACGAGTTTTCCACACAGTTGGGACACCCTCTGACTTGATGGTGTACCTAGTTGTTTGTCTCTTTCAGGGAGCAGCTGAGAGGTGGTGGAGCCTGATGCTTTAGTTTTACGATGAGTTGACCCTCACCTGGGGAGACTTTGAGGTTCTTTTCAGGATGGAGTTTGTACCAGAACCTATACGCTATATGCGGGTTCATGAGCTAGCCGTACAGCCGGTGTTGTACGACGCTTCGAGGTGTTTCCACCACCACCACCAGGAGGTCCACCCCAACCGCAGAGAATGGGTGGATATGGGAGAGCACGACTTCATGCAGCTGAAGTATATGACTATGGAGCTCTAGAAGCAGGTGGACAGGAGCGGGAGTAGTTCCAGCCATCGAGACCATTGTTCATGGTGCTTCTAGTTTCCATGATGTTGTTGTTTATGGTTGTTTTGTGTCTTTTTTTACTTTGAGCTGTAGTAATAAAAGACACGTATCTTTGTGACTTTTACTTCCCTATTCTTTTTTCATGGTTCATACTAAGAGGTTCAAGTTAAAACTGTTGACTTGACCCTCACATTCGAGATTCCTACTGGAGGAGACCCAGTGACCACACATTGATACTGACAGTGTCACTCAACCCATGGAGGCGAGATTAACGGTTGGATCTCTTAGTAGTAGCGTCGAGGCCATACGATGTCATCCAAGACCTGAATTGTACTATTCATGTTAGGATTGACTATATTAGGAAAAGTGCGTGGTTCATCCAGGGGATGAGACTGGATTTCTCTTTTTGGAAAAGTGGAAATCTTAGCAGCTCTTGTAGGACCAGGAATGGTGCGGGCTACATTGGAGAAGGTGCAGATCATCCAAGAGTAGATGAGGACTGCACAGAGCAGACATAAATCCTATGCTGATAGGAGACGGAGACCACTGGAGTTCAAGGATGGCGACGACGTTTTCATACGGATCTCACCTCGACGAGGTCGACAGAGTTTTGGTCGAGGTGGAAAGTTACCTCCATGTTTCATTGTACCTTTCCAGGTCCTCAGATGAGTAAGTGAGGTGGATTACTGCCCGTCCCTGCCACCTCAGTTGCACTGGGTGCACGACGACTTCCACATATCTTAGATGAGGAGATACGTGCACGACCCGTCCCACATCATTGACCACAGTGAGATGGATATCGATGACAGGGTGACATTTTTGGAGGTTTTGTTGGAGATTGAGGATCGATATGAGCGGGTCCTTTGTGGATGGTCGATTCCTCTGGTTCGCATTCGCTGGTAGTACAGGAAACTCTAGGGTAGCACATGGGAGCAAGAGGATCATATGCGTGCTCAGCACCCCTCTTGTTTTCCCAGTGTGTGTTATAGCATTACGTGGACATAAATCCCTGAGGTGGGAGTAATGTAAAGACCCAGAAATTTCAACATAAAATTTTTCTTAATTTATTTGAAATTTTACAAGTCCGCAGTTTTGGACGTCGCCTGATTCCGAGGCACGGTGTGCTCGAAATCAATTTTTTATGTTTTGTTCATGTATCTTCAGTAAACGTATGACCGGGGTTTTTTCTATTTTTTTAACTGGTACTTGGAATCAAAATTCTAGGGCACTGATGAACTCGCAACGCTGGTAATTGCATAAGGGGACCTTTACCGCAGTTGCCTTTTATGCGGGTTTGATGTAATATTTTGGAGTTTAATCTAAAAATAATTAAATATTATGTTGCACAAAATTTTATTTTTTAGTTGGTTATATCCTACAAATGGGGAGGTTTTTGGAGAGGCCCAAACCCACATAACCACCCATGAGAGGAAATTTGTGAGGTGGGGCCCACACAAACCCCCAACCTTTCAACGCCCTTGAAACCCCCTTTTTAACACCCTTGTATTTATTATGGTTAAACCCTCCACCTCCCTCTCTCCATAATTAGAATGCCAACATCTCTTAGATAATTAATTGATCAATAATTAATTAATTAATTCAAGAGATTGAATATTGAAAAGGCATGGAAGTATAATATATTGGGGAAGCCTTCATATAATTTTATGTTGGATAATATCCTATTGCGGAGTCTCCTAAGAAATATAAGAGAAGGGTTCATCCTTCAACAATGAACCACCGATGAATTGTGATTTTCTCCTTCGATCATCGGCCAAGCCAAAGGAGGAGCCACCAGCATGGAACGCTAACGATGCTCCATCCTTGGCATCTTCTTCCTCGACGTCAACGAGTTGACGCCGTATCCCCGCGATGTCGTTTAAATTAGATGCTTGCCACTTTCAGCAGCTCGACGACGTGCGATGTCAATTATCAATGTAGGGGATTTTTTATATTTATATTTATGTGATTTATACCCTTGAGCATGGGAGCTTATTCTATTGGGTGATTATTCGAACTACTAAGGCGGTGGGTACGGACTGTAGAACAAGCCCAGAGCCACCACCAACTTGTTCTTGATGCGCGGATTGCGTGGTGATGGGTGAACAGAAGGGAGACAACATTATGAGGTCGTTTCAGTGCAGAGCATGACCTCACAAGGATAGATGCGTAGAAGGTGGTTGAAACAGAAAACCAGATCATGTCGGGGGGTCCGTGGAATGCGTTGGTTGCGTGCCACACCGGTGCGGTGGCTCGGGTGTCCGGCAGCGGCGGAGCGCCCCTGGAGATGACCGCCGCGGCTGAGCCGCGACAGTGTATGGAACTGAAATGGCTCAGCCATTTTGGGTTTGAATTGGCGTGGCTTAATGCCGCACCAACTGGCCGAGCCTGCGCCCCCCCCCCCCCCCAGCCGGGCTGGGTCGGGCCACGCGGGTCGGGCCGCGCCAGCCAGGATGGACCACGCCGGTCGAGCAGAGCCGCACCAGTCGGGCGGGCTGTGCCAGCTAGGCCAGGCCACACCCCCCCGGGCCGCACCTAAACCTGAGTCAGGGAGACCCGGTTCGGGCCGACCATGGTTGGGTTGGGCTGGGTCAGACCGGGCCTTGACACTCCTATTCAGAGCATTTTTGGTTAATTGCCCATAAATTCAGATACGAACCACCGATTGATGCACCACCAGTTGCGTAGGATTCCTGATATAGAGACGGCCATTTTGGTATATTACACTCAAATGTTTTGGTGATGTTTGGGTATGGCCCGGTTAGTTTGAACTAGTATACAATTGGGGCCTTGGAGTAGAAATGCATATAACTTAAGGAACGGACGCCTGATTGACATGCCATCAATTGTGTTGGATTCATTTTGATGAGACAGATCTTTTCGAATACTCCGCTCAAGGTTTGGACATAGTTGGAGTACGTTCGGGATGGTTTTAGCTAAAAATCAATTGGGCCCCTAGAACGGAAAACCCAATAACTCTCAGACCAGATGTCTATTTGATGAACTGTCGATGGAGTTCGTATTCTCATTCAGAAATGGTCCCTTTGTGTATACCCCATGGAAGTTCGAGGTACATTTGAGATACGGTATGGTTGGTTCATATATGAAAAAACCGGAACCTGGAGACAAAAAGGCTAAGAACTCAAAGACCGAGCGTCCGATTGACGCGCCGTCTGTTGCGTTGAGGCCCCTATGACGATGTGGTCCTTTGTGATACTTATACGTGAGTCATCATGACACATGTAGTAACGACCAGTAGCTCATGTAGCGGATCCTCCTGGTGATGAGTATACAGAGTGCAGACAACTAGTAGCTGGCTGAGACCTGGTGACTGCTTGTACAATTCGTTTCGGAGAGACTTGACTAGCCAGTGGGGAGAACTACTGTGTAGGTGCGGTAGACCCATGGCGGGGAGAGCTACTGTGTAGAGGCAGTAGACCCTCGGTACTTGATAGGATGAGTACCTCTATAGGCTATTAGGGGGTGTGCAACATTGTTGAGGCGGCAAACCCATGGCAGGGTGCGCTACTGTGTTGGGGCGACAGACCCGTGGTACTCGACAGAAGAAGTACCTCATCAGTCTAAGGTTAATGAGTAGCGCCTCAGAGTCCCGATAGGGCTACTGTACTCGACAGAGGAAGAGTTCTCCAGTAGCTGTGGTTTCAACTTCATGAATAAAATCATGGTTTGAGCTGAGTCAATGACCTTTGTGTTATCCTCATGACTGAGATGGGTTACTTAATAACATAGGTATATGTATGGGCATATACCTTTGTAAAGATTATCTATTGAGATCTTACATTTTGGTTTATCCTTGTTGGATTTAGTGAGACCTTGAGGGTCTCAGGGACCCTACTAAATATTATTATACTCACCACTCCATGGACTATGCCCGCATCTCGTTGTGTTGGATGCAGACGACAGACAGTGCTGATAGAGGCAGAGTGTATGAGGAGTGGACGGTAACTGGAGGTGGACCTCATGACAAGTCAGTTCCTAGAGGAGACAAATGTAAATGGAGTGATAAGGAGTTCATTTGTAACTACCCTTCAGGTAGGACCCTCAAAGACAATCCAGGAGTTTCTTCCATCTTGCAATTGCTTGTCTTTTAAGTTGTAGTTGTACCTTTCTGTTGGGATTGTCTTTCTGACCCCATTGTATTTCCATTACACTTGTTATACTGCTTTACTTAGTGTTTGATTCTTCTTGTTCTCTTGTTAGGTGTGTTTACATTTTATAAAGGCAATGTCTTCCCAGTTCTAGGGAATTACGCCTTTGGTGCTAGTCTCCAGCCCCAGGCCTATGGAAGGTGGGCTTGGGGTAGTCACGATACGAGCCCCGGGGGACGGGTTGTGACACATATGTTATAAAGTATGATTTTGAATTAGTAATTTTTACAGGGTTTACATATTGATGAATTTTAAGATCTAATATGGAATATTAAATGTATTATATAGTAGGAAATATGGTCACATTAATCAATGGTATTTTTTTATGTAATAGTTTTTCATAATTATCTAAAACTAGAAAACTAAATCTTCCTTGAAGATTAAAGTGATCCAATTTTTTTCAATTTCAAATTGTATATTTTGAATTGATAAAAATGGGTCACCACCATCTATATAAATGCTAGAAATTTAAATCTTATGTCATTGATGACATATGCGGGAGTGGGGGTCTGAGTTGTTATTGTTAGTATCATAGTCCAATCTAGATAACTTTTTAGATTATTATATATTTATGTGATTCTATATTTAGAATTATTGATATTGTCATATGACTATTATATTAACTGTTACTATAAGATCCAAGTCTGAGACATCACTTTTATGTCTTTAAGTGATGACATCTTATTGTGATTAATGAACTTTTAGAAGTTTTTTTATAATGTTGAAGAATTTATAATTTTTTGGTCCCATGTTATATATGAATATAAATTTTTTTTCATATTTATGATTAAAGGTATTTATAACCATTAAGGATTATAATATCTTGTATATTTAGGTAATTATGGGAACACATGTTTTACCTTATAGATATTCATGGGACTAAAGACTGATTTAGTTACTAAATGTTTAATGTTATTTCAATTAAAGATTTCCATACTTTATTTTTTATATGTTAAAATGTATGAGATAAACATTAATGATAAAAAGAATTTAATTTTTATATTATGGGTGTTATTTGGGATATATTTTAATTCAATCGTTGAATGATATAGTTTCAAAATTGGGTATTAATAATGAGTTTTAATGATTAATGTATTATATGATGGTTTATCTCTTTTTGTAATTGTGTTACCATATTCTAGTCATTTTGGTTTTGGTAAAACTCTAAATACAGTTGGTATATATTAATTGTCTCTATTATGGTTATGTGGTCTTTAATGTTTATTATAGTGATTAAGGAATAAGGAAACAATCATAAATACTCATAATTTGCAAGAAAATATGAGATAGTAGTTGAAATTGAAAAAATACTAAAATTTTACTAATCAAGTAGGTATATTTTCATATTCTATTAGTACACACGGAAATTTAATTAATACTCATTCTGAAAAGGATCTTGAACCAAAAACATTATACTGTAACATTAATATCTGGTGAATCATATCATCATTTAAGTCATCATAGATTTATGGATATGAGTTCCATAACATTTATTTCATCATTCAATTATTTTCTATTGATAACCTCAATTACATAAATACTTATGATTTTCTTCTAGGTCCAAATATTCTACTCCCACCTATGTTCTCCAATTTAGAAACCTTATATGTTTTATTCTAGAAGACAATCAAACATTCTGTTCACTTTTGTTGAGAAGATATTTTATTAACCCTTTTTAAGATGTGATTTTATAACAAAGTTATTTTCGAATATTTAATCCATCATTACTTAGATAAAGTTAAAATTTTAATGATAAAATTTCTAAAAGGGTGAGGGAGGATGTAACTTGCTAGGATTTTAAAACTATAATATTATTATTGATAAAATAAACAAAATAAAACCCTGTAAAAAGAAAGGAATTTAAATTCCCAATAATTTATTATATAATTATTTTTAATTAATGTTTATTATATTTTATATATTTTGGTATAGGCCCCACCATTGGTGGTGGGTGGTAAGGGGTTGGGGGGTGAGGGGCAGGTCGCGGTTTCAAGTCCCTGGGCTTGAAATTTAATGTAATTTTATTCCTTGTGTCGTGTGCCGCTTTCGCGGTTGTACACAATTTTTTTATATCTTTTGGTACATGAATCTCTATAATTTTTATATTCTATAGTGTATTCAACACCAAACCTCTTTCTAAAAGCAACCACAATATCAATAACTATTACAAACAAGTCGTTAAATTGGTGTGTGTGAAATGTATTAACTATTTTATAATATATATATATATATATTCAACTATGTATAATGTATTGGTAAATTTTTAGTAAACAATCAATCAAATTTTAGTAAGGTAATCATTTTTTCATAAATATGTCTTATCCAAAAAATAATGTTAATTGATTTCCATTAAAATATAATAAGTAATTATTGAAATGTTTAGATACTTTTTTTAATAAATTTAAAATAATTTTTAAAATCAGAAATTCAAAAATTTCATTCATTGAATTTTTTTTTATTTTTAAGAAAATATTGAATTTTTAGTGAATAGTAATAAATACCATTTTGTAAAAATTTCATTTATGTTCAATAAATTATTGACATGAAAACTAAAAATATTATTTGAATATGATTTAATGTAAAATATGTTTTATTTAGTTTTATTTAAATTACTTATTTAAATTCGAGTCATCATTATATTTTATTTTAGTATAAGTTTTTTTGGGTTTAAAAATGGGATTTTTCTAAAAAACTATGTAATAGAACATAATGATTTTCCATTTTAATTAATTAAAATGCCATATAAAGATTATAAATCTAAATTATATTTTTTGTTTATATTTTAATAAATATTAATTTTTATTCACCCAATGATTATTATTATACATAAGGTTAATATAAACTCATCTTATGCTTGAAAAAATACACTTATTAAATTTCCACTTTTTCACTGTACCTATCGATTTTGTTTTAATTTTTTGTTCAAAATCTAGAAAATTAATTTTTCAAAATAAATTAATTTTAAATCAATAAATAAAAAATTTATTAGTGAAACATTTTTATGATTTTATGGAATGATTAATATTTTGATGAATAGTGAAAAATATTTAATTTTTATAAAAAATGTCCTTTTGTTAGAATATTTTATAATGTTAAATTAATTTTAATATTGGGATTAAAGTAAAATTATGTAAATTATATATCTATTAAACCAATTTATTACATTTTAAAAAAATTAATATTCAATTTTAACGTATAATCATTATAAATTTATGAATATTTTAAATTTGAAAAATCATTTTCTATTCAAATCAATAGGATTATTTTTAAATTAAATATATCCACATATATGTATTGAATTCTGAAAAATTAATTTTTATTCTATAGAATAATACATTATATATTATCAAATATGGTAAATATAATTTTTGAGCAAAATTAATTATAAAAACAATAAAAATTAATTACCAACATTATGGTAAAAAATGATTTACCAGGATATTAAAAAAAATATAAGGGAAAAAATTATATAAATTCCAATACAAAATCTAACATATGACTGTATTATGACCTTTTCCAATATATTCATGAGAATGGTCCATTTTTTGAGCATTTTTACATGAAATAATGTCGGTAGAATTCATTCATTTCAAAACATTACAATTGTGGCACTCACCTCATATATAAAATGTCACCCCATATCCTCTTATCTTCATGAATTCAAAGCCCTTTGGTTCTGAAATTAACATAAAAATAACTATTATAAATTCATCCCATATTAAAATATTCCATAATTTGGGAATTAATACAACCATGTAAGTCCTTTGGTGAAAAACAAAATAAGTTACCAGAAGTACTGGTAATGTTCACCAATGAGAGTTTATATATTATTTTCTTCATCCACCTCATTAGATTACTATTAAACAATAATTATATATTAAACTCAATATATTATATATAATTATAAATTATTATATCAATCCAAAAACCCAAATCCTTCTACTCTTTCATCAAATGGCTTATGATATCATCATTTGTGTGTATAGCGGACTACCGCCTCACAAACTGATGTCATCCCTTTTTCCATTATCACCTCTCACTATTGGGTTCGCTGATGGATATAAAATATATATATATTATTTATAAATTAATTATACTAATTGAGTGCTTATATAATATATACCATTTTTTTACATTCCATTCCATAGAGAATATAATAATTTTTCTCATGCATACGGTGAACTGCCACCTCATGAAGTGATATGATTAATTTTCACTAACTCTTTACATGAAAAATTATAAGGATAATGTTATTAAATATATATAATAAAAATAAAATAATGATTATATTAATGGAATATTTATAATTATTAAAATATAATATTTCATTTAATTTCATTCCTTTTCGCGAAATTAATGATGATAATTATGTATGTTTACGTGGTGAACACATCAATCACGAAGAAAGTGGCGCTCACTTTTCATCACCTCACCACATGGATGATATTTATATATAATTATATTTTGACATATAATATTTTATTTATTATATTATGATCATTCTATAAAGATAAAATATTACTCACCTCTTTTCCATAATGATCATTGAAATATTGAAACATTCTTCATGTGTATGTATGACCTATCATCTCTATTATCATAATGTAGGATTATAGAAATTTATTGTATGAAAAATAAAAAGAACATTCCTAACAATTGAAAAGTGAGTAAACACAGTAATTAACACATGAAAAAATGAAAATAATGAATGATTTTTAACATAATGTTTACATTATTTTATAAAAATATTATATGTGGTATTATAAATATTAATATGGTTTTATAATATGTTTATAAAATGTTTAAAACCATTATATAGTATGTCAAAACATGTTCAACCAAATGGAAGTGTGATATAATTCAGTTCTTAACTGAATTTCCGTGTATTCCGTAAAAATATTATTTCACTGATTATGTCATGCTAGAATATGTGGATAATAAAAATTTGATAATTTTCTGTATTATTTTACTTTTTTTGGATTTACATTTTATAAACATATTCAATTAATTGATGAATCCCTACTTCAATGATATGATCTTTTTCAGGGATTTTAGTCTCAGTTTTCCTTCATTGAGAATTATATCATTTTTTCACCTATAGTCTTTTATGAGGTGTAAATACATACAATTTTACATGCCATCTCATGAAATTATTTTTTCTCATGATTTATTAAACATTATTTAATTTTATCCATTATTTGGGATTACGATTCAATATTAAAAATGTTGTATGATTTTTATGTTAAAATCCCATTTTTTTAGGAATGCCTATGATTATGTATCGAATGATTAAAATATTAAGATCTTCCTTTTCAAAAATCATCCCATTGAGCCTCATGCTAGGAATCCCCAATCTCTATTCCAATAGGCTAGTAGATGGTGACATGTATTGAGTATTCATATCAATAACATGGGATGCAATTCATATGTACCTTTACACGCACACACATCTCTATACCCCTAAAATTCTAAAATGTATAAACCATTATGTTTTCAACACATTTATACAAAAATTTCCCAAAACTAGAGTGTGACATGAAGTAAATTAAAGAATAACTGGGCCAAATATAGGCCCTCCAAAAAAAGGCAACAATGTGAGTCCAACCTATATGTAAATGGTATTGGAAGTACTCTCTCAAAGTTTTAGGAATAGTCCTCGGTCTGTCCAGTCTTAGTAATAACTATATATTATTGTTTCACTAAGGACCCCATAAAAAGTTCAATCAAATACACCCAACATAACCCGTGAGGGAAAATACGATGTAGGGGTGAGTATAACAATACTCAGTAGGAAAGACAAAAAACACAATGTCATACAATGAAGGAATGTACATTCAGATATACAATAGTATATGTCGATCGTACATATAACAAGAATATAAATATATACTCTATCCAAGACAGACTGGATAGATGTAATCTACAACCATAATATGTTAGCCTAAAATTATATCTTGAAGATTCCATGAATCCCTCATTTGGGAGCACACAATCTTGAGTCTGATAGTATTGACGATGAATGTCAGAGAGGTTCTACTCATTAGATCCCATCATGAGAATGATACACTAATAGTTAGAATATATTATGACAAAATATAATAAGATCATAGCTAGGGCTATGGGGTGATACAAATAACTCTATATAAATTTCCCTTTTATGTATATGATCGACGCACGGTAGAATTGGTCACATCATTTCCAAGTATGTCACCTAGGTAGTGGAGATGAATAGAGGATCGCACATTGGGCCTCTCAAGGGATTCCAACAACTCCATCTAGGATATCCTACTGAAGGGATCATAGTCCTTGGAGTAGAAAACTATATTATACCTACCATCAGGGAACAGATTAGAGGGATAGACCGTAACGATTTTCCATGATACTGAAAATAAAGAGTCTAATCCATGAAAAAAAGAGTAAAAAATTTGTACAAGGGTTTCACACCATATCCATTGATCCCATGTAATACCCTTGTAAATGGATTTTGTCATCAAACTATGTTTGTGTAGTTGTACAAACAATATAGGGATCATGTTTACTCTACCCATGTGTCAGTACACCACTCCAACCTGTTTACATCTTCCCATGTACCATTACAAGGATTATCCCATGTACATGGTCCATGACAACTTTGTGTGGGGGAGTACATATTGTGTGGGCTGGCCATGTAGTCCACCCAATTTTTGTGTACTTCCCAAGTACACACCAAATTCACCAAGGTAGGGCCACACATATTATTGTTCTATCCACATTCCATGTGGTTCCTTCTTCTCATTCAAACACCAAGCCACTACTACGGGGCCCCACACACCTTGTAATCCTAGATTACACATCATGTTCTGTTGGAATTTCTAGAAATAATGTTCTTCCTCAGTGAATTTTGTTCGATGGTTCTTCGCTTGATTCGGTAGCTGATTCATTTCATCAATAGATGAAATATCCATGAGTCACGTCATTTATAGATAAACATGTTTCTGTCTTTCAATCTACTCTTCAAATGTGTCAAATCATCATTCTTCATTACATGATGAAGAATATGAATTTGGGGAACCACCTTCATCTAAATTTCTCTGTTTCCATCATTGTGCATCCTACATGTTTTTTTGGTCCCAAATCTGTGATATTGGTTTATTTCTCCAAGAATATGACATTCAATGATCAGTTGATCTAGAGGTGTTGAGTCATGGTGCAAGCAATGAACTCACCTAAAAAAAGAAGAATTTTGTGACAAAATCCCAAGAACCAATGAGGGTAAAAAACCTCAATTGATGTTTTTTTCAATCCTGATTCTTCACTATTAGAACTAGAATGAATAGAAAAATAATAACAATGATTAATATAATTTTAAAACCCTATAAGTATAATCCCAACCCACAATACACATGATATGTGAACCAATCTGTTCATCAATTGATTCAAAATTATCATATAAATAAATAATGTGGATGAAATCCAAATTAAACACACCCACTATAATGACTCAATTCTATCACTGATGATGAATGATTTTTGTCTTGTTGTTGGTAGGATCCGTCAAATTTGTTGTGCATCAATTATCAATCCATGATTCTAGTTCCTTATTTCTATGAATATTTTTCCAAAGATCTCCCCCAATGGTTCTTTTTCATATCGAGGGTTATGCAAATAACCCTAAAATCTATCAAAAATATTTATCTAATGATCCAATCATCGCTACATTAACTATTTGTAATAAAATAATTTTAATTATTTATTTGATTCATTTGTATGACTTTGATTAGTTTTCAACAAACTTCCCATGATGACTAAAATTATGTTGTGCTTAGGGTAAAACCTTCATTTTAAACACAATAGTGTACTCATATTTCTGATCTATGACCCTATTTAAAATTTATTCAACCTTTACATGAAAAATATGTGTATGTTCTATTTAATATATTTAATATATTTTAAACATATATTTCTGGAACATCGGGCCCCAGGATCACACTTCTTTTTGGTGCCACGTCTTGAAATTAATCCTTATATTTTCTAAAAATAATACATGAAAAATCATAGACTTTACATTCTCCCCACCTTGAGGCATTCCATCCACGAAATTCCTAAACAAGGTAAACACAATAAGATATGGGTACTGAGCGTGAATCCAAGACTTGTACTCCCACGTTCTCTCCTAGATATTCTAGTGTTTCCATTATACAAGCACTAAATGAATTGATCTCTAACAAATGATCCTCCCAACTATGGTGAAAGTATAACATGAAATATTATACCATGTCCTCAAATTATTGAATAACTCACTCAGTGTGGCTGTCAATTTGTTCGTGGAATGTTGTGGTCAAGCCTAACTGAGTCCCAAATGACTCTGGTAATAACTTCCACAACCTGTATTCAATATGAGCTTCAGAATCAGCAACAATCATTGGAACTCCATGGAGTCAAACATTCACCTAAATGTTGATAAATCATATAATCTCTATAAAACTGTTTTATCAAATGGCTATGATGTGGTTCAATATGGTGATTTGCTCAACAATAACTGAGTTGGAATCGTGCCACATTGAATTACATGGTATTATCATAACAAAGTCCATATATAACCCATCTAACATACATTATGTCACCTCAAGGGATGATCTAAACACAAAGGAATTGGGTGCTTATCCTTCACTTGATGGAAAGTAAGGCATGGAGAGACAATGTATGCAACACTTTTCTTTTCCATGGCCACCAAAACAAACACAAAAGGTCATTTTACATCTTTTCTACACTTGGATGTAATTCTATAGGGGATTTATGAAGCTCCATGAAAACCTCCTATTATAATATTATTGGTCCCATCATGCGTCCTCTTAAAAAATATGATGTGCTCTCCCCCATTTGAAAATCCATCAGGAGCATTCCCTATGGATATCTGAGCCCATAGGGTCTCACAATCAGTATCCCCAAGTTGTGCCTCACTGAATTGTTGTAGTATTGGAGGAATTACAACTATCGATTGGAAGTAAGATACTTAATCTCCATCGGCAAAGGATAACTAAAACATGGATAACAACTATGATTCCTCGTTTAAAAAAATCTTAACTAGATCTCTAACTGAGATCATTTTCTATAGAATTCCCTTTACTAGGAGGAAAGAAAATTTTGAAATCATAATCCTAGAAAACCTCTAGTCATAAACTCTGTCTCAAGTTGAGGTCTTTCTTATAGAAGATATACCAGAGACTCATGCGATCATATTAGATGATAAAACACTCGTCCATTAGGTAGTTTCACCACATCTATAACATGAATACGACGAATACTAGCTCAGGATAATGGGTCATGTAGTTCTGTTCTTGTGGGATAAACTAGAATAAACCATAGGTAATCACCACTCAACTCTATATCAGAAAAAAAAAACAAGGCAAAGCTCTTTATTCATCATATAAAAAAATATACCCCAAGAGATTCCTCTGGCTATCTCAATACGGGATCCCTCAACAAACAATGCATGTTTGTTGGGTCCCCTGATATCACTACCTCGACCATGGATGGGACCACTAAAAATCCATCTGTTCAGATAACATGTCCCAGAAATTGGATCTCCTGAATCCAAAATTTCAACCAATAGGGTTTTCATTAAATATGGTGTTGTCATAGTATGTCCAGAAATATCCTTTAGTGTCTCATGTGTTCCTCCTCTAACGCTAATTACACAAGGATATCATATATGAATACCAATATGAAATGGTTTATGTAAGGATGAAAGATCTAGTCCATGAGTCCCACACACACTAATAGTTCATTCATCATGCCAAATGTAATCAAAAATTCATTATAGTGACTATAACTACATATCGATGTCGTCTTCAATATATTTTCAATCCACAATTGTAGTTGGTGAAATGAAAATCTAAGTTCAACCTTATAGAATCCCTCGTCCACCTATCAACTAATAAAACATGGCATTGATCCTTAGTAGTGGATAATTATTCTTCCCAGTCACCTGACTAATGTTTTGGAATTAGACACACAACATCAATCTATGTCTGTCCTTAATGGGAAAAAACTAGGGCTTCCTTGTGTAAAACAATGGTTCTCATAACGCCCTTCATTCGAAAATCCTCCAATAACACCCTAATCTCATAAAGCTTTGTGGGAGCCATCTAATATTCTGGTTTTGAAATAAATGTCATCCATATGTGTACATCAATGCGTTATTCTATCTCTCGTCAAGGTGTTAATCGTGGGACTTCTATAGTAAAGGCTTCCTTGTACTCCTCCACCACTATAGGAATCTGGAAATTAGCAACATCCCCTACACCAAGGGTTAGGCATGAAATGTTATGAGTAATCAGCTATACCCTCTTACAAATGAATCTATACTATTATATATTGGTTTCCTTTTCAATAACAATATCAAACCTTTTTCAATCACTGCGAACACACCCTAAAATATTCCATCTAGGAATGATGTTAATATGTCCAATCAATATCTATAAAGATGTTGTAAGGCCCCGACGCTGATACCAATATATTCCAATAGAAAATATCACCCCCACAATTTAAATCACACTATCAACATAAGTGTTTGATCTATATGTCTTCTCTAGTAAGAGTCTCCAAGCATATGGTTCGATTCAATAGTTTGACCAGAATCTCTAAGTCTCAAAAAATATATGTGGAAAGAAAGGGACAACTTTCACCTATGTATAAAAATATTACAAATAAACTATAAATGATATATATCATACCTAATATAATTTTTGAGTTCCTAGGTCATAGGACCTGACCACGTAGAGTAGTCCCCTCCCTGCCCTCCAACTCCCTGAGCCTTGCATGGACCACCAAGGGGTGGTGATGGTACCAAGTCAAAACATAGAACCCCTCCTGCTACTCTCTAATATATTTTTATATGTCTTCCAGCATATGGATCTGAATTATTCTATTGTTTTCTCTACCTTGGGGGTCCATCCATAGTCTCTCGGTCATTAGTACGGCGTGTCAGACAATCTTGAATGATATGTCCTCTATCGTCACCTGAATATCATTGCCTCTCTCTAGGATGACTAGACAAAACTATGAGTCCTGAACTACATATCCTTTATCCGAGATCCTCTTATTGAATTTCCATGTATGTCCAAGTCTCTGAGAATGGTGTTCCCCTATTACTGATGTCTCTTCTTCGGCTCTCCCACTACTGACAGTAATTGGTAGTATATGCCCATCCAAGAATCTATCAACCCCTAATGGTTTTTATAGAACCATATCACTGGTAGGAATATGTATGTGATACAACTATATTGTATGTATCTACATAGATCTCACTCAATGTTCCGAGCCTATAAGAACTAATCTCAAACCATATATATCGAGTACCTTGAAAGGTTGGTAGACCTCGATGAATACTTATCCATTATTGTGTTTCACTGGTGGTGATGTAGAAGCTCCTGGATATATGTATCCCTCAGCACAGAATGTGAGAACTCATCTTTGTAAAGGTGACAATAATATTTTCCACCAAAGTGTCCCCTTTTCCTATTTCAAGAAATAAAGCCCCACAACATCCCTACTAAGACATGGAGAATGCTAGATGCCAGGACAACCATCTGATCTGTCAGTTTCCTAACTAGACAGATAATAAGGGTCACTACCTTAGGCCATCCGATAGAAACATATGTGTTGTGATTTCCTTGGAAACTAAGGGGTTTATATCACTGAAACTCATGAATCACACTTATCATGTGCCCCACATCTGCTGGAATTGCGGGTACAATATGCTTCTCTACATGAGGTGGTATGTATATTTCACCACCTGAAGGTAACAACTTAAGAACTGGTCTATCTATCAAAACATCTTCCCTATGTTTTCATCCTCATTATCATGCTATTGAATCCAAGATGACATACGTCGAGGATGTATCCTATAACTAAACATAATGTACCATAGTCAATCAGTATATCTGGAGAGCTGTCTCAAGAATGATATGGAAACCACAACCCATTCATATATGATTCATATACCAATTTCCTCATCAACTAATTTTCTCATGTAACAAATCAAAAAGTATATGATCAATGTCTTGGAGTATGGATTTGTTGCTCATTTCACCAACACCGGAGTCCCTAGCCTAAAATTCAAAATCGAAAAACATAACACTGTCACCCCAAACCACACTCACAAATTACCTATCCTAATGTAAAAATAAATTCTCTCTGATACCACTCTATCATAACCCATCCATGTTGGGACTGATTCGTGACTTAAGCCAGCCTATAATATTTTTGGAGCTGGTGACTTCCATTGAGTTGGAATAGTACTAATATGGGAGTAATTTCCTATGTACCTTTATCGACACACAGAACTCCAAGCCCACAAAATGTTGAAATATAAAACCCACTATGTAACAAATGCTTGAATACATCTATATCCCCCAATGATACTACAACATATATTAATTTAATGTAAAAGAGCGAAAAATACATACCCATCACAAATATGTATGTAAATCGACCACAACCTATATGTAAAATGTACTGGGACTTTTGTTTGAAATCCATAGGAACACACCTCCGTTTTTTTGTTTAGACTAAGAACTATCTATTCCTTGTAATCCTAGGACTCCAGAAAAAGGATGATTCTCTGCACAAAACACAACATGTGAGGGAAAAGCCCATGAAGGGGTGAGTATAACAATATTTAGTAGAACATAGAAAACCCATTGAGTAATAAAAAATGTAATGTACAGTCAACAATACAATGTTATATGTCTAGATCACAAAAGATAGAATAAATAGATATGATAAATCCATGATGCATAGTCTAGGGGTAGGCTACAACCATAGTATGTTAGCATAAAATTCAATCTAAAAGATTCCATGATCCTCTCATCTGGGAGAACACACTCGTGACTTCAATAGCACTGATGATGTCTGTCTGAGAGTTACTGATATTTGGGACCCATCATGAGAATGGTACACTAATAGTCTAAATAAATTATGATAGAAAATATGAGGAAGACAGCCAGGGCCATGAGGTTTTCACCAATAACTCAATATAGACTATAATTGAGAATAGAGGACCAACACCAATTATAATTGGTCACATCAATACTAAGGAAAATTCCTTAGAAATGTAGTTGAATTGAGGATAACAAAAAAGGCCTCCTGGGAAATTCCGGCAACTCAATCAAGGAAGTCGTGTTGAAGGAATCGTAGTCCTAAAAGTAAAAAAAGATATTATACCTACTTACAAGGAATAGATAAGGGGATAAACCCTAATAAAACTGGTCCATGACACTAAGAACAAGGATCTTAGGCCATGTAATAATTAGTACACAACCTGTAGATAGTTTTTATGTCATGTCCCTTGACCTCAGGTTCGGCTTGTGTAAACAGCCTGTGTCATTAGGGTCATGTGGATATTATAAGATTTTAGGAAGAAATTTCTATTTATATATCCACTCATCTCTACATCATTTATTTGAAATAAAATAATTTAAATTAATTATTTTATTCATTTCGGCACCCGTGATGAGTTTTCCACAAATAACATGTGAAGAATATTGTTAAGTCAGGCCTATAGTAAAATCCCATCCTTAAATCAATGGTGACCTCGAATTTATTATTCCAGAACTCATTAAGAAGTTATATATCTTTCTCAGGAAACTTTTTTGTACGTGATATTTACTATATTTAATATATTTCAAACATTTATTCTGGGAACACCATGACTTGGAATCGTACGTCGTCTTAGTGACACCTCTCGAAAGTAATCAAAATAATTTCAAAAAATAATACAAGGAAAATTAGGGAGATTACATACCTCTCATGGATTCTCGTTAATTTTATTTTCATCTGTTTATTCATGAATTTTTCATGTAATACTATCATTTTTTCAATCTTTTCTACAAAAAAACAAAGAAATTTTTTTTTTCAAGAAAGAGCATCATTATTTATCTCTTCACTCAAAAAAACAATTTTCCTCAAAAAATAATGTTTTCTAAATATTTATTAAATCCTTTTTTAGAATTCATAGTAATATTTAATAAATTTATTTTTACCCAATTTTGGAATTTTCTTAAAAAATTAAAATGAATATTTACATCATTTTCTCAACATTTCATATTTGGAATTTACCAAAAATTTCAAAGGAATATTTTTTTAACTGGTATGACATGAAGATAATTCTGCAACATAAATTTCTTTGAAACGTCTTATTATAAATATTCATGGTCATTTTCACATAATGGTGATTTAAAAAAATTACCTTTAAAAAAATTTAATATTGGAAATGATATTTTCCTTATAAAATCTATTAAATGATTATGAAATCACCATTTCAATGTTTATAAGTTTTTTTTAATGAAAATTATTTTACCAAATTTTTTATGAATTCATTGTTTTTGAAAAGTTTATGTGAAAAAGGAAACGTTTATTTTTCTTAATATGTATTTTGTTATATTTTAATGGTATTGTCATTCATTAAAGACACCAAATATTGTTGTTAGTTATGCTCCAACATAGATATTTTGTAATGAAAACATCCTCATTATTTCTTAGGATGGATTAATGTTCTTTTATAGATATTATTATGGAATTTGATTATTTTTTATGGTTATCATGTTTGTAAGATTTTTATTGGAACCTATTTATATTCTATGGGGTAATCATGTATGAAATAGATTGTCATGGAACCTATTTTATTTCCTTGGTTTATTCATGTTATAAAAGTTATAATGGTTTTTATTGGTATTATGATGAAATAAAAGATCAATGACCATTATTTATGTGTTGAATATTTTCCCTTTCTTATCTGATGGGTGATCCTGGATAGTTCTGTTTGATCCAGATATACCTTAAATGATGGGTATACCCATATAGCCTATCGATGCATTTTTTAATGATTATGTTATCCAAATAATATCATTGGAAGTCAATTGTATGGTTACTCTATTTTAAAGTGTTTTGCAAGTGTTATGTAAGTGTTTTCTAATGACGATTTTCCATTTTACCAGCACATTTTATCTACACATTCCATCAATTTATAATATTTATAAGGATCATGATTGATATCACATGACTCGTGATAATTGATACTTGTGACTCATTAATTTTTTAAATAACATAATCATTTTTTCAAGATTAGTCCTTAAAATATTGATGGGTATGTGACATTTTTATGATTCACTCATAAAATTTTATTATGTTGTCATTCTATTATGCACTTTTTATGCTCACTACGGACATTAAATTATTACAGAATATGTAAAACCTTACACTCTATTTGATATCACCATTATTATGTTTCCATTACCAATGTTTATCAAGTATGAATTTGAATAATTTATTTATGGTAGAGAATCATTTATATGGCGTGGATGACCTAATATGGAATATGAAAAGACAGTTATAGTGTTAATGATACTCTCTTGAATTAAAGGATATTTTATATATATGATTCTATCTAAATTATATATAACTATAACCCTAAAAGATCGTAGAGAATGTATGTGATAAAAAAATATTGGTTTTTATACATTATGTTTTGGAATGAGAAAATTGGCCCACCTCCATCAGAATCAAATATTGTAATGTGTCGTTTATGTTTTTAGGAACATATATTAGAGTCTGGTTTCTAGGTATTTATAGTATCTATTTTAAAAAATATGTTCTTAATAAAATTATTTTTTTGAATAGATAAACCATTTCCAACCATCTCTTCTTCTATAGATGATGAAAACCTCATTGATATGAATATGTAGACTATGACCTCCATGATAAATGAATTCTATTTCACCCCCCAACTATCTTGGATTATTTTAAAATTTGGATTAATGAATATAAAATACATTTCTGAACAAATTTTTATTTTAAAAATATAAAATATCCCTCATGTATATAACAATAATTATAATACAATTTTTTAAAATTTAATGTGAAAAAACGATCATACTAACAACAATAAATGATTAATTCTTTATAAGTAATAATATTTTATTATTTATCGGAAATAAATAATTTTTAAAAATTATGATTTTACACCTTAATTAATATAAAAAAATTTATTACAAATATATAATAATAATATAATAAATATATTATTTCATAACCATCCAATAATTATAAAATTTTATCATTTAGGCCTCTTCAACAACCTACATGGTTAATGATATAAATTATAAAAATTTATGTATATAGAAATTAAATTGATACTAATATTTGATATTAAGGAGTAACTTATTTTTTTTATTCTTCATAAATGATATTATTATTAATTAATAATTTTTATTGAACCACCTTTATTCATTAAAAATTATCATAACAAGATCACCCCGACTTGGTATTCAAGAATCATAACAATAAATATATGGAATCTAATTATAACATTAACAATTATTATATAATATAAATTATAGTAAATAATATAATATATTTATTTTGAAGATAGTAACAAACAATGGGGATGTTTGAATCCATTAAGAATAATGTGCTAAAAATTGAAATTAAAAAGTCATATAATGTAAATAATAGTAAAAAATAAATTATCGTATAAAAATGGGTAAAATAAAACAATAAAAAATGTATTATATACTTATATGGTTCTCAAATGAGTTATATATATATATATATATATGTATGTATTATATATGATTTCAAATCACTTTTTTTGAAGCTATGAATTTATGTAGAATTTTTCTCAACTCATTTTTCTATTCAATGAGTCTGATGTGATATGAAACAAAATTGGTTTCTTTTTCAGGGTGTATATAATTTAATAGAATCATTTTAATAATTATTTTTGTTAATATAAAATAAATTAAATTTCCATATCTTGCCATATATCTCATTTTCTTCTATATTGAGTGTTACAAAATTTGAATGATTTAATTTCTAATTTCAATTTTAAATCAAGATTGTCATAAATCGATTTACAATTGGCCCACAATTATGTTGAAATTATCTCTAATAACCAAACCATTTTTTAACTATAGTTATTATTCTAGTTCTACTTGTCCTCCATTAATTTAATTTTCTATGATTAATAATTTTCCAAATGTGACATTAGTATGTTATGTTGAACCAAACTCTTCCTTATAATTTCTACAAGTCAATTTTTATTATAATAGTATTAAAGAATGTGTTACCATTTTCCACCAATTTTTTTTTGACAGAATCATTTATTTTTAATGGTTTTAATCCTAATTTATTCCGTTATGTTTAAGGTAATTATTCCTAATCAATATTTTTATAAAATATATTTAAATTATTTTGAAAATCATTATAGGTATTAATATTTTTCAATACCCAAGAAATATTTTTATAAATTTTTAATTTAAAGGTTTTCATTAAAAATGGAATTATATATTTTAATATGGAATTTTTATGGATCCATTATTGATTTTTTTTGAATTTATTATTTTTATATTGTTTTCACATAATTGTTTTTAAAACTATTACCTCTTTATTTTGGATTGTAAGATCCCAGACATCGTGGAGGTAAGAATTTATTCTAATTTTGGTTTCAATATTTTATAAGGGTAATGTAATTATTTATAGGTGTATGTGGAGCATAGGGGGTATTCTAGGGGTTCGATATGTTAATGGAAGGAAAACCAGGACAAACTGTGCTATGCATATAGATGGAGCATGGTTGGAGCATTGTTAAGTAGGCCATGTGAAGTGGGAGAAATTTTGGAGTGTGGCATCCAAAATAGTTAGTGAATAGTTTGTAGAACATGTTTAGAATCCTAATTATTCGTGTGACTAAACTACTTATTGAATGTGGCTCACCCTCAGTTTTAAAATGGTTTAGAAAACTGGGTAGGTCAAACATTCTACCTAGTAATATTGTAAAATTATAATATAATTTCCACATAATGTTTTTATTCTCTAACACAGGATTCTTCTCCATTTCACATCCTACAACCCTACGAACAAACCCTAGTGATCCAAGTATCCAAGAGCGTAATATCATTCAATCCTTATCTGTTTGAAGTGTTGTTGGTTATGGATTGATACTCCAATTAAATATACTCCCTCTCTTCCTTTTCTTTTGTGTTTAGGGTTTTCATGATTCTCTATCTCCATATGAACCTCTAAAAACCCCATTGCTTGATGAAATCTAGGTTTATTCAAAAAATATTAGTTGAATCAATATCGAATGCTATAACTAATAGTTTGATCATTAATGGATTCAAGGTATGTTGTCTACAAGTTATATCCCATAGTTTTGTTGTATATTTTTGGATGTTAAGTTTTTCTCTTGGTCACCTCTTGTTGCAATTTTGATTCCATTGGTGAGATTTTGTAAAATGGGAGTCAAAATGATGAATAGAAATACTCAAGGTTCCTATGGGATGTATCAATAAATGTTTGACCACTTTGGGGCCACACAAGGGGTTCTTTGACATTCCTGGTCTTAGAAATTAGTTAAGTAAGTATATGGTCATTTTATGATAAGGAAGATCCCTTAATGAGTATGTCGATAGTTTTAATGGAAATTAAAATGAGAATATTGGTATTGTTTCAAGATTTGGAAATTGAATATGGTGTAGTTTAGCATGGGATGAAATCAGGCTGATTGGGTTAATTGAGATTGTGACTTTAGGATTATGAATTATTTTAGAAATTCTGTAGAGAGTTAGTGAATACGAAATGGTGAATATATTAAATTGCTAAAGATATGTAAAATGGGTGGATATAAGGTAAATATTTATTATTTATGTGATATAGGCATGAGAATGGGAATCATTTTAAATGGTAAAGTAATGTGAATGGAAACACTGTTAATTGGTTATGGCATACTATTATTTCCCATTTTTTTTATGATTTATGTTTGATATGTGTACTATTTGTGTTTGGTTGTGATATGTTTTTCATATGTTGAATGGATGAATAAAAAGTGAATATGGAATGAGGTGTGGGATAAAGTATTGAGGCTCCTCTTGTGGGTTGAGTTGGATTGAAAATATAAATCCTCCACCAATACACGTATTAGGGAAGGGGATGAAAATTCATTCCCCTAACAGTTTCATTCCTCATGGACTAAGGCATTGAGGTGTCGACATTGTGATTTTGTGATCTATTATCCATAGTGTGATAAGGACTTCACTTATTCCATTATGAAAAATGATAAATTCCATGATCCTTTCTATGAATGATGTAGATGCGTAATTTATGGATGACGTGTTTATAATCAAACAATTAATTAATATTATTCATATAATGTATTTGGAACTATGGGTAGTAGTTGCTAAATATAGTTTTTACAAGGGTTCATCCAAAGATTACTCTATATATCATTGAATTAATTAATAATTGAATACATTGTTGGTTTATACGAGATATTTTGTAGTCGCCATTTTTGGGGGCCTATATAGTTGTACTCACACATTGATCGTACCACCATTGGGTAGCCAAGAAGACTACATTCCTAAAGATCAAGAAAAAGGGAAAGATCCTTATGCATGGGAACTAGTTCACACTTGATAGGTACATGGATGAGGTCTCAAACATGGAGTGTGGACCATTTTGGGATTCCACTATTTGTCTTTGTTTGGGGTTTTCCACATGGAACTATAGTATGACATGTCATATTTACTTTTGGTTCTGGTTTGTTTCTAGTTTGGAAAAAAATTTATTTATGCATATTCATCAGTTATTATATGTTTTTATGCAATTATATTCATTTTTTTTCTTACTCTGGTAAAGAAGGTATAGTCTCCCCACATGACTTTTAGACCTTTGCTATTAGTCGGTAACCTCTAGCATATGGATAGAATGCTTGAGTTCAAGTGGTGACCCGACTTAGGGAACAAATTTATTTTCTCCATTGGGGGGATTTTACAAAGTTGTATCACAGGAGAACATTTATCTGATATACTATTTGGGGTGGCAGATAGGATGTTAGTAAAACATCCAGCCTTGGTAATGATATCATTATTGGGAGTAACTAACCCATGCACTAGGGAAAACCAAAAACACCTAGGGTAGGAATTTTTGTTATTACTGTGTATTACAACATTTGGTGATATTTCATCATTGGGTGATGAAATTATTATGTGATGTAATAGTTTTAAGATATTTTTCTCATAGCCATAATGACATAGTGTTTTGAATTTAGGAATCAATAATGGAACCTAACTATAGGAGTGACATGCATCATGGTAGGCACACACATATGATGGGCATGTGGGGCATAAAGTGTTGGACTCACTCAACTTCTTGAAAGTGATGAAAATTGAGTCCAAATAATTTATCTAAATATGAAAAATGGAAGTATAATATTAAATAATGACTAAGGAATTATTCTTAATAAGGAGTTGTAAGAGGGTAAATAGTTTCTCTATGTATGTTATGATAAGAGAATATTTTGAAAATTGTGTATAAGGTAATTATAGTAACTATGTGAGTCAGTTACCCTATGTTACCCATTTCCTATAGTAGGGATGGTCGAGGGTAGTGTTCTGGTTATGATGATTCTCATTTGGCTAAGGGTATGAAAAATGGTTTCGTATGTCTAGTGGTGGTCCTTCTCTTATTTTTGTGGATTATTTATGGATTGTTTTCTAATGTTCATTTTTTAAATGTAGAGAAATCCCACCATTGAGACGTGTGTTGATTGGGTGACCAGAGGATGTCGCTATGAATGTTCCCCCAGAGGTGGAGAAATATGATCCATGGTTCAACATAAATAGGACGATTTGTTCCTTTATATATTTTATTCTTTTGTGGAAATGAGGGAATGAATCCTATGGTGGAATTCAATGAGTATGTTCGGGCTTACTAAGAAGTTCCACCAAAATCACCCTCCGACCATCACTAGAGAAGGTGTTCCAAAGGCATATAATGTCTAGATAGAGTTCATATAGGAAATTCTTTATTTCCTAAAGAATCTTTTAGATAAATGTGGCAAGATAGAAGCATATATCCTACGGGTCGAGGGAAAGTGATGGTGATACATTATGGTTTGGATGGAGTGGGAATAAGTAATGGAATGTAAGGATTTTCAGGAAAATTTTCTTTAACACTACTACCCAGAGAACATGGGGTTAGATAAGGTTACAATGTTTATGAGTTTAACCTAGGGGAGTAAGTGATGGATTATTCTAGTAATTTCATAGAATTTTAGAACTTTATTTTTACATTGGTATGGGGTGAGGAGACTATAGATAAATGATGCCATGATTGGATTATGGATCAGATCAGGTCTCATGGGAATATCATTGTTTGAAGTGGTTTGAAGAGGTAGCGGACTATGCCATTATCTTATAAAGGAACTCGAAGGGAGATTTAAGAGGTCGACTTATGGTGTTAGATGGGAAGTTAGGTAGTACAGATTCCGAGGAATGGAAGCATTGTTTTTGTAATTTCCAAAAGGGTGAGAGTGAAAAGAGTAGCCATAAGAGAGGGTAAGTCCCTCTGGGCGGTGATCAGGTGTTTTTTTATCAGTGTGGAAGGTTGGGGATCTTGCGATATTAGTGTCCCCAAACAAAAATCGAGTTTCGATTCTGTGGAATGTTAGTACATATATAGAAGTTCTATATGAACCATAGACAATTTGGAACATATAAAGGTCAGAGTCATATTCCAAGTGTGGGTAGGGTTTCACTTTCCCCATATCATGAAGTTAGTTAGATCCCTAGGAGTTGTATCGGTAGGGGGTGGTGGATGTGGAACTCGTTGGTGAGATCATCCATACTAGCAGGTAGGTTAAGTTTAGGGTACTCAGGACGGATCCCAGGGTAATGGGGTAATTCATCTTCATGTAGTTTGGTCTAAACTAGGAGGTGACAATTCTAGACAATCTACTATTTAAGGTATTATTCTAACTGCTTAAACTCTCACTTGTTCATTATTTTACAAAGGTTATATGCATTGTTTTATTTATACATAGTTTCTAGTTGGGTTGGTCCTAACCGTGGAAAGTGTGAGTGGGGTTATTTAATTGATAATCTGTTGGGGGTCTGAGTTGGAAATATATTCAATGTAAGGGTTGTGATTTATAGATTAGTGTATATTTTTTTCTATGGGACATGTTTGTCTTTGAGATATCAGGTTTAGAAGTAATTTCGGGAATGGACTGGATGGTGTTGTATCAAGACTATATCAATTATTACCAATTTTTGGTAATGTTCATGTCACTCGATAGAAAAACATATGTCAGTTGTGGTGAGTGGGTTATCTGAGCAAGCCATGCAGGACCAATTTTCCAGCAATTGGGAGAGCATATATCTTATTTGTCATTCCCTTTTCTAGATGAAATAGGAATGGAGGAACAAGTCTTATATCTAAATGTGGATCAATATCAGAATGCGTACAATGAGGACTTTACATGGCTACCACAGAAGAGAGGCATTGAAATTAAGATCGAGCTACTATTAGGGGAAATATCATTTTACATTCCATCATATCATATAGAACCAGAAAAACCCCATGGACATAATGTTCAACTGGAAGAGTTGGAGTTATAGGGGTTCATCCATCCTAGTACATCACCTTGGGGATATTTTGTTATTTGTTTCAAGAAGGAAGACAAATCATTGAGGTTATGTGTTGAATATATAAACATTAATCAGATGAATTCTTTGAATATGTTCCTTCTTTCAAGAATTTATGACCTTTTGACCAACTGAGAGGTGCCTCTAGGTTCTACATGATCGATTTAAGATCAAGATTCCATCAATTGAGGGTGAGACCATCTAACATTACATGAATAACATTTAGAATAAGTTATTGGTTGTATTAGTTATTAGTAATTTCATTCGTTTAGACTAATGAACTGACTATGTTCATTGAATTAATGAATTGTATATTTCTACCATTTGTGGATATGTTCGTAGTCATCTTCTTTGATGATATATTGTTGTACTCTAGAACTCTTGACGATCATTCCAAACATATTTACATAATCCTAAGTTCACTAAGAGAGAATATGATTTATGAAAAGTTATCAAAATTAGAGTACATAATTGTTAAGGTTCATTTCTTAGGACATATCATTTCTAAGTCTAGTGTGTTGGTGGACCCAGAGAAAGTAAAAGTTATGGTGTCTTGGGATTATCCCAAGAATATTTTTTATTTTCAAAATTTTCAAGGATTTTTAGGATGTTATGATAGTATCATTACAGATATATATCATTTTATAGTACCTCTCTGGGGCATAACCCATAATGATGTTATGTTTGAGTGGTCATAGGTGTTGAAGAATGCTTTTCAAGAATTTAAGAAGTGGTTGACTACCACAATGATTCTAATCTTACCCAAACAAGGTAAGAAGTGAACCTTGTTCTTGGCTGCATCCAGTGTTGAACATGGAGAGGAATTCATGAAATGTGATTGGGTTTTATCATATGGGTCAAGTTAGTTGAGTCCTCTAAAAATATATTACCATACTCACGATCTAAATCAATCTTTTGGGGTCATGCCTTAATGTGTTGGAGGAATTACTTGATGGGAGATCATTTCATGAAGTTTATGAACTATAATAGTGTTATATACATATTATCTCAGTGGGATTAGAATCTTATGTAGGGACGGTGGGTGAGTTCTTGCATTCCATTGAGTTCAATTGTTTTTAAACACAAGGAAATGGTCATAATATTGTGGATTATATTATCTATAAGACTCAAAGTAAAGTGGTTCCTGAATCTAACACGGAGTAGAGAAAGATGGATTTGTTTTCTAAGATGGACATGTAGGTGCAGGACTGGAATGGGTAGACGACTCTCACATCTTTAGCTATTGAGTTGGTGCTTTTCAGTCAGGTCAAGGATAGTCAGCATGAATATCTATAGTGTTTTTTCATGAAAGAAGGTCTTAAATTTGGAGAGTTTCCATCTAGTTGTTCTCTTGGTGATGAAGGTATTATCAGTGTTTATGACCACATGATAGTTTTAGTTTGTATGAGGGATGATTTGATGCACGAGTTCCACTCATCGAAGTGGGCAGTGAATCTTTATTTGAATAAGATGAATTGTGATCTTCTTCAGAGGTTTTGGTGGCTAGAATAGAAAAAGAGGTTGTGGGTTTCATGGCATGATAGCTCACCTATCAGCAGGTTAAGGATGATCACTAGAACCCAAGTGGATTATTATAAACTTTACCCATTCCAAAGAAGAAATGGGATTATGTAATGATGGGTTTTGTAGTGGGTGTTCTGAGGACTCCTTGTAAGAATGATGTGATTTGGGTAGTTATGGATCAATTAACTAACATGGCTCATTTCATTATAATCTAGGCTAGTTAAAACGTTAACTAGTTGGGTGAGTTATAAATTTGAGGGATAGAATAGTTAAATGGTGTGTAGAGAAAAATAGTATCAGATCGTGATCCTAGATTCACGTCGTGCTTCTAGTAGGGGTTACAGAATTTTCTCAGTACCAAAATATTTTTTAGTACGTCCTATCTCCCATAGAGAGATGAGCAGCCTGAACATGAAATTCAATTATTAGAGGATGTTTTGAGAGCATCTATTCTATATTTTTTTGAATCATAAAAAAACAATTGTTGATTGTTGATTTTTCCAAAAAAACATTTATGCTATGATTCAAATGGATCCTTTTGTGGCACTCTATGCATGACCATGTAGATCTCCATTATGTTAGTTATAAGATAAGGAGTCTGAGATGATAGGATTGAGTCTCATGCAGGAGATTTCAAAAAAGGTTTGATTGATTCAAAAGCATAATGAAATTTCTCAGAGTATGAAGAATTAATATAAAGATCAACTTCATATAAAACATGAGTTTATAGTGGGGTATAGTATGTCTCTTACGGTGTCTATAAGGTCGGGTCACAATAGAATTTCAAAATTGGGAAATTTGTCACCACTGTCTATGGGACAATTTGAGGTCTCGAGATAATCAAACTTTTGGCCTACTGATTGGATCTTTCATAGTTTAATAGTACAATGAATGATGTTTTGAATTATCAAATATCTGGAAGTGTCACCGTAATCCATATCACGTACGAATAATTGAAGACGTTGACCATGAATTTTCTATTCCATTAGAGGATAATTTGATGTGTATGGAGGATCATGGTAAGAAAGTCTTAAGAGGCAATGTTGTGCCCATGGTGCCTGATTTGTGACAGCATGAGAAAGTACAACATGAAATGTGGGACCAAGAATCAGATAAACAAAGTGAGTGGCCCGATCTCTATTATTTGGAATGTCAATAATTATTGGGAAGAGTGGCTTGAGGATGAGTAGTCATAATATCTGGAGGTTGTACTATCCCAATTTTTTTGGAGGTATTAGTTTATTTATTTTTTTCGTTTCAATCTATTTTTTTAATTAAAGAAATGTTTCACAAGTTCATGATGATCCTCAGGTGTTTTTTGGTGTTTTTAAGGGTTTTATATAGAATTTAATGTGTTGGTCACCCCAATACCCAAAAAACTCTACTAGGGTACAAAAAGGGATGTGAGGATCTCCCCAGGGCTCTCAGGGAGATCATGCTCCAATCCGCTGAGTCACACTCAAAGAGGACCACGAAAACTCACTCCAAAAAGTGGGAAAACACCCACACTGTACGGACGCACATAGTCATAAGCGATGCCGTAGTCCGGTGAAAGGGACCCAACAAAGAAAACCCGCCTCAGTTGAAAGAATAGGGTACCTGAACAACTCTTCTAGTCAAACCATCAAGAACAGAACAAGGGGGCCCACTAAACCCTGCTGGTCGATACCATCGAGAACAGAAGGACCCTCTACGTCGCGAGAGGTCAAAGGTACGTGAAGATGAACACAGCACACACATGGGTCCCACACAACGTGTGGCCCAAACTCATCTCTAAACCAAACACACATACGTTCTCAGGTACAAACTAAATCATGTACCAAAAAGCATTCTCGTATACTCCCAGAGTATACCACATTGCTAGCCTAAGGCTATCGTGCACACGACACCCAAAGTCAATGCAAAAAAGGCGTAAATGTGACTTATCCAAACTACTTCCTCTACGGCCCCAGCACGGCCAACCACATATCTTCAAACATAAACTTCACCCACAGTAGAGTGAACGTGATCACAGGCCAATGGCTCCATACAAACACCGTAGGAAGAACCACCACCGGTACTCATTTCTTGCTTCCACATTTAATGATATCTAAAAAGAGACTCTGCACATCCAAACGGATCACACCATTGTAAATATCGTAGAAAAACATGCAAGATATACTATTTACTCACCTCCTCCAGATACCAGAAGGAAAAGTCGCAAACACCACTTTACGCCCCAACAGCGTCCCGTGGTCCCGAGCCACAGTCTTGGAAAAAGTTAGGAGCATCGCACCATTGCGATCTCCCTGGAAAGACACGTCAAAAGCCTTCTTACTTATGTGGAACTGATATCCAGAGGAAAATATCCATTTTTCTGTACCACACACGAGTAGTGCTTCGTGGGACCCACATATCAGTTCCGAAGAGCAACAAACGGATCACACTATTGCGATCCTCTCGAAAATAAGTATACAATATTGACTAACCACTTGTCCGAATCGAACACCTAGTGAAGAAGATGGAAATCAATGCCAACTCCCAAAATGGACCCCGTGGGCCCCACACCATCGTTCATAATTAGTACGGGCAGATTGCATCATTGTAATTCCCATGAAAAAACACCCAAAATCAACTGCTCGCACGGCACGAACGGGCATCCGATGAAAATGTTGCTAAATGCTGCTCGCAACTTAAAAGACAGGTCGTGGGGTCCATGAATCAACTCTGACTTCAATTACTCGAAACCCCTTGGAAAACTTCGTCTCAACATAATGGTCTCAACGCTACCGACGACGCTCAAAACGGACATTGGATGTGTCTGCGCCGCACAAAACAGAAACCTCCGGAAAAATTTCAATTCACTTAAAGGCGTGTCCCGCCTCCGAGCCCCCTTGTTTCAGGAATTAAAAACCCCGGAAACCATATCAACATGTTTGTCTTATTTCAAGGAATGTGTCACCGCTGGCTGCACACAAATCTGACACCCGAACTGCATTTTAGGGGCGTTTTAAGAATTTTAGGACGAAAATATGTGGGCTTGGCCGGTTCGGCCGGCCCACCCACACCCTTGACTGGCGGTCCGCGGTTCACTGTGTGGACCACCCCGAACTGCCCAGATCGGCTCCCCGGTCCGGTCTCTGGGTGGACCCGTGTGGCGCTGGTCCTTTCTGCCGACTGCGGTCACGAGGACCCCAGATTTTCCACGTCGTCACACCATGGCGACGACCACCCTACCCGGTCTTCCTCGCCGATGCTTGGCACCTCCGCACGCAGGTTCCCCCTCCGCTGCAGCTCACCCGGACTGCCTCGATCGCCCAGCCAACTCTTGTGCCGCCCTTCTGTCGGGACGCCATAGACCTCCCGTCCGACCACGCCTCCGCCTGAACCTCCACCGCGACTCCGTGCTCGCTCGTCGGACCGTCGCACTAGACTGGCAGAGTGGCAGATCTGCCGGACAAACCTCAAATCCCACCAAAAACTTCGTCGACCCGTCCTGGACTCCCCGGGACTCGAAATTTCAATACAAAAAAAGTATTGGAAGGCTCAGAACACCCACTTCGCAAACACAACCTTTTCTCAACAATCCGTCAGCATTTTGATGAATATATAATTCCAAGGGGGAGGTTCGAAAATTAAAAAAAAATCTCATACCTTGTTGGGCTTATCCCGAAGCTTCACCATTGATCCACCCTCACCGTTGCTGATTACACCTTGATTGAGAGGGAGGAGGAGGAGGAAGAATAAGAGAGGAGTTTTATGGTGAGGGGGGTTTCACCAGGGGATGTAAATGAGGGAGTGGGGATGAGTTATGGATTAAATAAAGAAAACTTATTTAAAAAGTTTAATTAATTTAAACCTCTAAATGACATGAATCCGAAAATCTTGGTGAGGTCAATATTAAACATGTCCTAGGGTAATCACAACCTCCCATGCACAATATTGGTCTTGGAATTTAAATCCAAGCCTCCATTTAAAAGTAGTAAAATTTAGCGACCAAGGCTGCTAAATCACAAAAATGACCCTGGCAGCATTTTTCACTGAAGGCATGCACCCACGAAAGTTACACATCTCCTAGGGTAAGCAGCATGTTCCGGACTCAACGGTGCACTCAGTTTTTCTATCTGACCAACCATTGTAGAGATACTTGAGTTTAAACATTAAACGAATAAATTAATTATTTTATTTATCCGTTTAACGTTCCAATAGTGAGCGAGGGGTCGAAACACCTCATGACGACATGTTTTATGTCATTCCTGAGGTAAAAAATCCCATTTAGGACCCATCTGTACACTATGATTTCTAATATGAAGTACCGTTTAGGAGTTATCCCATTTATCTGGCATGCCCAGTGTGAATGAACTGAAAATTTTATTCCGACCACACCGAGGCTCAGAATCGCACTCTATATGAAGGTGCTGCTCTGGAATAACATTAAGAATATTCCAAATTATTTTATAGAAAAAACCGAGTTCATAAATATATTATCCAACCCCATTTCCCTCTTCTATTTAATTTATTAATGATAGTGTTGTTCGTGAGGTGTTAATTTATCAACTTCAAGAATGACATGTTTTCTTCTTCCTTTTCTACCTTCATATCTTTTCTTGAATCCATTTTTATGGGTGAAATATATTTTTAATATATTTTTTATTTCTTATTTAAAGTCCTAGAACTAACGTAAGACAATATTACTAGTGATAAAATAAAACAAGTTCATTATGATCGAAAAACCGATCAAATTAACCCGAACAATCATTATTTAATTCTTCTCTAATGATTCATCCTCATGGATATAATATGATTCATCATAAGATCATTAAATCTTCTTTAATATCATTAAAAACATTTAATATCAGTTCTGTAGGTTTACCCATGTTCTACCTGAACATCAATTTAAGAATACAAGTTAACCACTCAAGAAAACCAGAAAAACAAACATTCCTGAACCATGTTTTTTAAACACTCTAACTTATCCAAAGGCACATAATATCTCTTAATAAAACCATTATGAACCATATTAATGAGAAAAAGGTCCTATATTTCTAATTAATTAATGTCATTATATAGGACATTAAATAGAAAGAAGCATTTGGATACAAGGTAAGCGGAAAATATCGAACCCAATTTTCTTTCCTCGGGTTCTCCCACTTTCACTCCAATTTGGTTTGGTCGCTTATTAAAAATCATTAGTTCATAATTATCTTACATTTTCTAGGATAAACATGTTTTCTAATGAAGTTTATTCATTCCAAATGTTTTCCAAATGAACTCTTCTTTTAAGAACTCAAATTTTACCTCTCATTCATGGTCGATAGTTATTGTATCAAGTATGTTGTTCCCTATTTCTTTTGGGAACCCAAAGATTATGAATGTATTCTTATGAGATGTGACACATTCCATAACATTGGTTTGTTATGTTCATTATTGATACATTTCTTATGTGGCATGCATGATAATGATAATATTATGTGGTGACTGGTGTGCTTGGATTTATATAGCGCAATATGAATGTTTGAATGTGACGGGTGCACCCAGAATTATACAGTGCTCCAATGAATTGGGTAAAGTGATGAATCTCATGAGTAAATTTTAAATGAAGTGTTAAAAAGAATCTATCTTTGTTCACAAGTATGTGTGGTAGTTAAACACTAAGAAATGATGTTTCAATTTTAAGAATTTCCACACTTCAAGTCTTTTATTTATGCTCCTCTCATGTTCATGATCTTTTGCCTATGTCATGATTATTCTCACCCCATGCTATATTCTTCTTATCTATCCTCTTAGAGGGCTTTTAGCTCACAACTTTTTATGTATATCCTCTGGTGGCTACATGTACTAAGGAGAGGACAAGTGCCAATAAGAATCTAGAGAAAAAGAAATTAAATAAATGTTTATGCTTGATGTTGTAATTGTTATGCGTGGTCCTATTTTTCCCAAGAAACTAAACCTTTCGATCCTCTATGAGTAATACTATTATGTTGTTTATCTTTAAAATTATTTTATTGTAATGTCTAAAAAGGTCGTGACGTAATAGTTTCGAATTATCACACTATCCTAAAATATATATTTTCCTAGTCGGATATAGATCTCATGAATTATAGGTTGGATGACTATTTGGAATAATTAAACATTGATCAAGATGATATTGTGGGAAAGCTGAATAGTTTTGATGATACTATGAGACAAAATAAATATAATCAGATGTCTCATAAGTCTAGTTAGTAGTGTATGGTGATGGGAATGTTTCATTAGATGAATATAGGTGTTTAGGATGTGAAAAACATATAACCCTTACATATTAATCCAGTTAGCATACAATTCTATATTTGATCAATGGAATGAATTTTGAGGATCTAGAGTGTCTGGTTTTGAGAGAAAACCATGATGATTGGGATCTACCTTTTATATAGGCTATTAGTAATGATCATATTTTCCACATTATGTGATGATTTTATGTACCTAATTTACTTTTGTAGGAGCTGATATGTGTGTTTCATGCTACAATTTTGGTGGTTCTACTGTGTCTAACAAAAATTCTATGTGGTATTCTTATATAGTACTTGTGTCTAGGAATGTGGAATGATATCATAGAATTTTTCATGATATTTCACTTCCTTCACCATTTGAATGATGGGAATACGATACCTACTAGTCTATTATTTCCATTTACATATTACGTTGTAGATGTGGGATGATGGTAGAGTAGAAATTGTGTATTTTATTTTGATGAATCATTTGAAGTGTTTTTTTATATGAGTGATCATGGCCTGGATGAAAAACGTTTCCCATTTATTCCAAATTTAAAAGACATTCACCATTGGCCATTTTGGTTTCTCATATATTTATGAGATAGAATGTTTGCATGGGGTTCCTTTGAGAATGGTTTCATGTCATAACCCAAATTTATCACCCTTTTTTGAAAATATAATAAAATCCTCATCTTACTCTGGCACTTTTGGGAATGGCCTTCCACATGTAGAGAGATAGGGAATCAAAACATAATATCTATGTGTTAATGGACATATATGGATCTTTCCTCATTTAGTTTAGTGGAACATGGGAGATGAAACAATATATCATTAAATTACCATATAACAATATTTTTCAAGGTAGAACTCAGATGGATCCATATGAGGTCCACATTGGAAGGATGTGGAGATCACCATTATACCAGATGGAGGTATTAGTGTAAGAGATGATATGGATGAGTCTCATCAAGAAAACATTTGAGATGGTTCGTCTTATCCAAAAGTGTATGCTTATATGTTAAAGAAGATATAATTCATATGTTGATCACCTCTATTGACCTATATAGTTTATAATTTATGGAAATGTTTTCCTTTTGGTGTTTACACGATTATGTCACAACCATATTTAGAAATAGGGCATGTTGGAACCTATGTGTGTAATGTTATTTGAGGTTCTAAAGAGGTTTGATCTGGTAGAGTATTTTTTGATTTTCTATAGTCATATAATTTTCTTCAATAAATTTTTCATGTTTCTTCTATTAGGAAATATAAACTCAATCCAACACATGTGGAAAATGTTAATGATGTTGAGATCGATGATGATGAATATATTAAGGAGAATCATATTCATATTGTGGGTCAATGTGAGAAACGTTTTCAAGGTAAAACTATTACATTCTTCCAAGTGATATGAAATAATAGATGGGTTTAAGTGGAATCATGTGATAGGTAAGCTGATATGTGGTTTGAGTGGCCCAAAATTTTTACCTTGAACTCTTAGTGAGTCTAGGAAATATAGATCGAGTGTGAGTAGTTATTTTGTTGGAAGATTGTAAGATCCAAACTATTTAATGTTGTATGTTCTCATTTTATATTTTATTTAAAAACTTTTATTTAATAAATGTAATTACATTCAAGTGAAGGTAATTCCTGAAGACTTTTTTGGGATTAATGAAATTGAAAATAAGGAAGGATGTCCATTTGATTCATGGTTCAATGTTGTTGTATGGTTTTTACTAATCATGTTCTATAACTATTATGCATGGAGAAAATGAGACCATGGTTTTTAAACTACGGAAGGCATGTCTTGGAAACTATTTAAGGCTATAAAGATATGAAATAATGGATTTCTCATGGATTTTTAAAACCATGTTGATGCCCCAGTAAACATTGAGACATGGATTTCTCATGGACGGAGCAGGTCATGTGGTTTGGGAAACTGTGAGGGCTAACTATGTTCCTATTTAAATGTGGTAAATTTAACACTTCCCACTCACAATAATTATGTGAAATCCCATGAATTTTACCCATATTTCCCCTATAGCATCCTCGGGTATGAACCTCTATCTCCATCCCCTTCAAATTATGTTTCTCCTTCAATTAAATGGAACTTGATGTGATTTGTATAGCGACATTAATAAATATAAAAGAATATGACTCTATTTCCTTAAATTTACTATAAGATTGAAATAATAGTTGTTACACTTTATCTAAGAATCATGAACACTAATTACATGGATTTTATCCATGTTGTGTTTGTAGCTGTTTTAGTTCAAATTAATGACTGATTTTGGATGATTGTTTGTCTATGAGCATAATGAATGTATTTGATAATATTTCTTCAATAGTATACATGTTTTTCTTTTATATGGAGTTGTTACCTTGAACATTAATGTACTTCATTTAATGCCTTGAATAATAAATTAAAATTGGGAATTATTTTGATGTATGAGACCCATCACTGACCCCATAAGGTCTGGTAATGATTTCATGATATGGCCCATGAAATTCTACAATGTGTGTTATTCCATTGAAAATGGGAATTTTTGTATTAAATATTGTGATTGAGGGTTTATGTGATTAAATTAGTTGTCGGTTTTTTTGTACATCTTATCCTAAAAAAAGAGAAATTTGGATTATTTCTTAAATTCAATGTTTTATGACATCAGAAATTCATTAATGGTTAATATATCATACCTGATTTATTATATTTTCATATAGTATTAATGGATCTCTAATAGTTTCATTATACAAATAAATGGTTAAATAGTATGGTTATGAAATTAGGTTAAATATTTTTTTGTGCAATTGAACCTGATAATAATTATAAATGAAAGTGCAGAAACTGTAATGATTTAATCTCTTGATAAGGTCCAGTTTGTTTGAAAATGGAAATTATGGATTGATGGTATTTTTGTATGGTGAATATGATTCACCTCACTCTTGGGTAAGGATTTTGGACATGTAACTCCATATCCATGATTTTGGATGGATATACATAATGCTCTACATCTCTGATATGAAATGATGGATAGAGTGTAACTTATTCTTGTGTAGAATTTTAGCAAGGTGTTATAGGAAATAATTGAATTTTACATAGTATGGGTAATTGATCAAAATATCCTAAGTAATTTTAATTAAAATGAGTAATAAATACAATTTTAATTTATTATTTTTGACACATAAAATTGAAGGACAATATATCAATCATGGTTAAGGATAGGTTGGTGGATTAGGGTTATGAAAAAACATAAAGAACGTAGTTAGTTAATGATAAATGTTTACTGTGAAATATGTGTCATTATTTTCTTGTTTAGTTCATACAAGTTTCTGAATGATATAACATCATTGGACTAGATGTTTCATTAGGCACCCTTTGTCGGTGCCTATCAAGTTATACTCACACCCTACTTAGGGTACCAATAGTACCCAAGTAGATTTGTAGTTATATGTTGAGATAAGTGAAATGGAATTATAAGAGATATATGAGTTTGGATTTTGGAATTGAGTATCAATTTTTGGTTTAGACTAGATGTTATGACTGGTTGGGGACTTATAATGTGCCTCTATTTATAGATTCCCTTTGAAACGTGACACCATTAAGAAATGAAATATGTATTATACACATTTTTCTAACTTATATAGTTTTTGGATACTTTTATGATATTAATGCTTGCTATTTTTTTAATATCATTATTTAGTTAGTTTTTTTTCAATTATTTTCTTACTCAGTTAAAGTGGGTATAGTCTACAGGAATAACATATTAGGACCTCTCTACATGTCGACAACCTCTGACATATGGGGAGGTTCACTAGAGGTCATATAAAAATTTGATTGATCTATAAGTATGACTAATCAGATATTTCATATTACCTTTAATTTATAAATATATATATATCAAATTTTGAATATATGATACATATCTATGATAGTAGTAAAAGAAAATTAATGAAACATATGATTTATAATTCATGAGAAATTAAATGTATAAATGTTTGAAGTTATATGTGAACATATAAGTGATTTTGAGGTATAAACTTCATGTTATAAGATTTTATAATGAAATATTATGTATATTATGTACAAAAAATGGAATGTTCCTACCTAGCCCATGATGTGATCCAATCATCCATATATGTAGCTAGCTAATCATAACCCAAAGAAAATGTCCAATGACCATGGTTAATTTGGGTGTTGGAATGTCATATATGGGTTATACTTGATAAATGGGTATGAAATGAAGCATATGGATTAAAACATAGGGGGAAAAGATAATTATCTTCTATTCATATGGTTCACCATGGGGGATTAGAGGTGGGAATAATCTCCCAATAGATTATTATATAATCTAATATATAATTACGAACTGAGAAAAATGAAACATTGAGTTGGGATCAATTTTATGAATCATTGTTTAATGATTAAAAATAAAAAATAATGAATCCATTTAAAACAACCCATTTGAGGGTCTTCAAAATACCTTATGGAATTGTTTCTACATAAAAATATATATATATATATATTGTTTTGTTAAGTTGGGTGAAATCACTAATTTAATAACTATTAATAATTTCAAAATAAATAATGAGTAAGAAATGTATTAATTATGGAAACCATCATCATGTACCTCACATGGGTTGTTGTTTCTAGTTATCAAAATGATTATATATATATAGTTTTTATCTTAAGAATTATGAAGAAAACTTTTATAGGGATATCATGAAACATGTGATATAATATATCCAATTTCATGTAGTAAATAGAACATTGATAGTGGTGTTTAATCTGTAATATTTCATTTTGATAGTTACAACATCATATTCATCTTCCTAATATGAAAATGATTAAAGGAAATAAGTATGTTAGGTATATAATTACATTTTTCATCTCATGGATATGTAATTTATAATAGTACTACTAGTATGAAATATATTTTATTTGATATTTCATGAATTTAAAAATTATATATTTTAATGTGGACCAAAAAAATTAAGATAAAATAATTCAAATGGAATTACCCTAGAAATCATTCATCTTGAATTTTGTTACATATTGAGTCTATATTATTATATATTTAATATTTTGTATGTTCGATTATAATAAGAGGTCTATTTGATTGTATATGAGGGAATTTATACTCCTAAGATACATTAAAATGTTATATATAGTTTGTTTTCAATCATTATGGAAATATAGAGACAATGAGTGAAGGTGAATAAGTGTTAGTTGTTATCCTTGATCATTAATCATACAAAAAAGTGGTTTGTGAGGTCTGGGTTTTAGATATGGGGATCAATATTTTTTTATAACTAAATTTTTTAATTATTCAATGAAATATATCTTTTTTGTCTCCCCACCCAAATATATTTTTATAATATATTTTCTACAAAATACTTTTTATTAGTGAATTTCGTACAATGGTAGAATTTTAGGACTCTACACTACTTGTTTAATAGATTTTTTGATAAAAAATCATTCCATATATTCATTTTTATATTTAAAATAATAAATATCTTTGATGAAATTTAAATTTTTAATTACCAGAGATCTCTAATAAATTTTATTTTAATCTGGTCAATGCCATTATTTTCAATCAATGTGTATATTCCTCAGAAGAAATATTTTATTTTATTAATGAGATAATATGATAATATTTCAACATATCCACTTTTCAAATTAAGTTTTAAACATTGATTTCGTGCATTTAAAAATATAGATATGAATTGGGTTTTTATGAGAAATCAAGATACTATTTTTTTATATGGATTTTCACCATTATAAATGATGATATATTTTGGGAAATAGACCATATATGTGAACGAATATTGTCTACTAAGGGATTGGTAGGAAAAAAATATCCCACAATTTTCTATATTTTCTAAAATATTTAATTCTATTAGTTCAATTACTTTAACTAAAATCATTAAATTTCATTTTAAAACTAAATTCATTGAAATATTTCAGAAGGGAAATGTTGTATTTATAAAATGAAAATTCATGTTATAGAATGTATTGAAAGTTTGGTGTTTTTAATGAATGATTTATTTGGTATTTTAGATCATATCAATAAATGTTTCTAATGGAACCATTTCCCATAATATACATTCATATTATTTTCCCAAAAAAATCATCATTAGATTGTGTGATTTATTATTATTTATTAAGATCAAATAATTTTTTAAAATGAATATTCCTAACTATTTCTTATGTATTTCAAAAAATGATTTTTTATAATTTTTTTAAAACCCGTATTATGCTATTGTTCTCACCCCATCATATTACAAAACAAAATTCTCAAGGAATACTTGTGATTATGAGCTACTATAGATTCAATTATTTATAAAGAGGATTTACTTGAATGCCATTATTATATAATTCAATGAGTTTATATTAATAGAAAAATTGTGCCTTTACAAAATAGTGTTGATTATGATGTATAATAGATTTTATAACTCAAAAATTATCTAGAACTAAAATGATTATTGGGTATATATTTACCAAATATTTTCAATTGAGGTATTAATAATATGTCGGTAAATTTGAGTCACAGTTTTAGTATCAAAATAATTAAATAACAAATAAAAAGGAAGAAAACTATATTGTTCTCACCACTAATCCCAGACGGTGTGGTTCTGGGGTGCCATTATTAGTATCAAAGTAAATATTAGATATCATTTTAAATTATTATTTCTTCATTTGTTGATATTAAATAGTATAAGAAACAATTATACGTATATTGAAATTTTGAATATAGGTTCAATAGTATATATAAAACTTTTTAGTTCTTACTTGATTCAATGATAATGTGTTTCATGGAATTTTCAGATTAAATAATTTTTTAAATAGATAAAAAAAATCAAGTTTGATTTAAAAAGTAAGTTTTTTTGAATCAAGGATGTTTTTAAGGAATTTTATGATAAGAATAATTTGGTAGATATTAGTGATCTTATGCTTTTGTATTATCTTTTGATGGAAAACCTAAATCACATAAGATGATATGTGTGAATATCATAATCTGTCAAACATGTGAATAATTGTTTTTAATGTGTGTTTTGGTTAAAATTGAAAATTATCCTTAGAGAATTATCTATATAAGGTATATGTATGAAATCATATATGATAGTAAAGGGGGTTCAAAACTGAAAGACTAAGCATAGTCCAACTTGATAGAGGGTAGTAGACTAATTCTTATAGAATGAGTAAGGTACTAAATGTTTACAAATATGCACAAAAATTTATTTCTTTCTAATATTATTATATATATATGATAACCAAAATAAGAAGATTCATTGATTTTCCTAATGTATCGAACTCCATAATTTATAAAATTTTCTATAAACCATTCTTGATTAAAATAGTAAATTTTTTGGTTTGGGTATTCAAATGATATGATATGATCTACTGTGGAGTTCAGTAAATGGATTTTATCAAACAAATGTTGTGGTAAAAATTTAATTACATTATTATTTAAACAATGATGTGATCTGGTGGTTCTGTTGTACTATTTCACAAGACTTCATGAGTGCCTCTAAATACTTAATCTGTTTCTGACTAGAAATGTGACCCTATAAAATATCATTGGTAGACTATTATCTTATTACTGAGTAAACATATGAGTAAAATAATTAATGAAATAATAATAAAATAATAAAATATATATATATACTCATCATAGATGTAACAGACATGATAAAACCACCAATGTAGAATATGTATAGTAATTGAGATACAATATCAAAAAATTGACAAAATTGAATCCAATGTATGAGTTAAATTAACTAAAAAAAGGAATCAGTAGACATGTAGCTCGAAGTCCATCCATCAACATATTTATCCGCGTTCTCAATTGTTCAAACATCCACAATAGGGAATTTTTTCTACACTGTACGGCTGACAATAAAATATACAAGAGCTCCATAATTTCCATGTATGGTGTGAGAATAATCCATATTAGTAAACCAGTAATGACACTTAACATTAGCACATAATATTTTTGGTTTATTTCATTAATTAAATAGTGTATATATTACATAATGTATATCAAATAAGCTAAATATATATGGAAGCACCTAAGATACTAGCCCTACCTATATCATCTCTTTTCCAGAAGAAAAATTTACAATCCACGTGATACATTCCCCTTGATGGGATTGTCTAAAAAGACATATGACTCATCCTACTAGTGATGAATGAACAAGTGTAGTCCAACCAATATCTAACACAACACTATTAGGGGATATTCCAATACACTCAACCTATGTTACTATCTACAGATGATAGAAGAACAACATAATTTGTAGAAGTTCCTACAGACATATTGAAATCATGTAATGTCTATAAAGAATAACATTCATCATAATTAAGAAGAATTTTACAAAGGATAGGTTTTATAGTCTACACATGCACACCTCATGTGATAAATCATTAAAAATATGTATCATAGCGCAACACATGCATGCAAAAAAAATATTCCATTATCTTGTGTAAAACATGAAGTAAAATCTAGGGCTACCTACCAAATGTGAAATAATTCTTGATGATAAGGGTGGATTTATAAATTGAAGAGATCCACTAGATATATGAATATCCATATCCGATAATGAACAATTTTCAAATTGTATGAAAAATAAACAAATTGTGAATCTTGGTTCTAATCTTATCAATGATCTAAAATATTATGCTAGATTATGTAAAAAAACAATACATTTAATCAATAAAATATGATATAATTAGATTTAATCATGATGATGATGATAATGGGTTTATTTAGGTAATTTGAAAACTTACCTAATGGGAATCATAGGATCAATCCATTTTCTAGGTGTCAAGGATTGTACAAAAAATGATATGATAGAGAAAGAAATCACATGGATAAATAGACTATATCTTTTGGAAGAAGGAGGTGGGAGGGAGATAATTACAATGAGCACTAAATACATTTAGTCTAATTGAATATGGTTAATTCATTATTTGAATTGGGGATTCATTTCATGAACATTCAAAAACTGTGATACACTAAAAATAACACTTCCTCAATATAAAACTATGAAAACCACATTCACATTAATAATTTAACTCTCCTTTCATGAATGGAAATTATTTCATAAATTCTAATTCAATGAATATGCATATAATCTATTCACATTGTTAGTATCACTTCATAAAGTGAATCACTCTCATAGACACCTTCTTGAATATGATAAATTTCATTCTTAAAACCTCATAACAATCCTAATATCATATAATAATATCATTTATGTATAATTAAATATTAAATTATGTGTACATTTAAATTGATGATGTTATAGTTCTCCCAAAATAATGACTTCAGCCATGTGAGTTGTGTCCCCATAGATCTTCTTGAACCAAGAGAGAAACTATATGAAACTATTTGTCTCTCTTACCCATGTATCTTATAGAACACAACTATGCTACCTTTAAATTCAAACAAGATGAATGGTCTTCCTTAATATCATAATATTTCTATATTCATTAATCAAAATTGTCCACTCCACATAAGATACATTCATCTCCAGATTTAAATACTCACAATCAACCACAAGAACATGCATTGACTTGTACCTAAGAATATTATACATTTAGAACTCATATTATGTAGCATCTTACCTTTGGAGAAGACCCAACTAATATGACATCATACCTCTATATTTTATGATCCATAACAACACAACATTTCACTATGCTTAGTATCCTCTCCTCCTAAAACATATATTCCCTGATTTAGGGGACACATGTAAGAAGACAGTGTTCCCCACAATGAACTCCAAGAGTCATATTATTCTATTAGCAAAATACATAATCTTCATATAGCCAAAATTCATCTATTTACAAATCAATATCTCCCACAATGAGGTCACCAAAACTATACTCTCCCAAATAATTGAAGATTCACTCTCCCCACATCATTAAATTATTAAACAACATGGCCACTCATTCAAAGCCTCAATCAAATCCATATTTAAAATGTACTGAACGCTATTATTGTAAGTGATCTCAAACATATTAAAATGATCATATGAAGATACTCTAAAATCTATAACAAAAACTAAATGAATATCCTCTAATTTTCATATCATTCTCTTTGGAATCCCATCAGTTTGAGGATTAACGGTTGTATTCCGGTTCACCTAACATCCCATCACCAACTATAATCGTTTCAAAAAAATGTGATGTTAACTAAGAATATCTATTACAGACTATGATTGAAGGCACTCAAACATGTTGTACGATCTCTTTAACACATATCATGAATATGTTATCCACTGAGTTCATATCACGTAATGATATAAATTGAGACACCTTGGTCACCTGATCCACCACCACCCAAGTGGACTCTCAACCTCTCAAGGTCCTCATAAACCCCATACTTTTATGTTTTTAACCATATCTGACATCAAAATGGGCATTAAAATTACTGTACAAACCCTCGAGATTTCAAATTATATGAACCTAGCCTTGAACACTATATATTACTGTATCATTAGATAATAAATCATTTCAATTACATGAAAATATCATTTAGGTTTAGTGTTTTAGAAAATTACTTCAACTCATTTACACACATAAATAATAAATTATAATGTTGAAACATTCACATAGTAACTTTTCTATAATAATATACAACTTTAAAAACGAATCATATTTTATTTTCATGGCATATCATCACAATTTTTTTTCTAATGTCATAGTTTCCACTAATAATACTTAAAACCATTTGAAAAAACATTTTATAACATGGGATAAACATTATAAAACATTTTTAGTAACATTTAAAAAGTAATACAAGTGTATAATGAGAATTATGAAGATACTTAAAATACTTACCACTGTCTCTTTATTATTTGAGAATCTGAAATAAGTCATTTTCACATGAAAGAACACATCTTCTTTCAAATAAAACTTTTGAAAACAACATAATGAAATTGAAAACCCATATTATTAAACATAGATGATAATATTAAAAACCCATTTTAAACCCACGTCTATAGTAAGTGGTTCCAAATTAAATGATTAAAATAAACCACACCTGTTAACTCCATCATTCATTTCATTAAGTATAAGGAATATTTCCTGAACCATTGAGAAGCTATTATGGGTATTACCCTTCGTGTAATATATATTGTGATCACCCATTTTTCATAGATATAATGGGGATCATTAATCATATAAGAATAATCGGCCTCAACTATTTCATGTATACAATTATGAATTATGATATCAAAATTTAAAATAAATATTATTGCACAATTTTTTCATAAAACTCATGAAAAACATTTTAAACATGTATTAATAACACATTATAATATCCAAATACCCTTTTATTTTAATAGCCCATTTTGAAGACCAAAATACCCAAAAAAGGGAAAGAGGTTTTTTATTTGAAATAAAATAAAATATAGTAGATGAAATAAAAAATAAAATATTTTTTTAGTGAAGGTAAAATCCATTAAATTTGTATATGTTAAAATTGACCTTTATTTTTCCCCTTCTTTTAAGAAAAGATAAACGATTTTGAGAAAATATTTCATTTCAAAAACAGTTAAAATGATTTCAAAATTGAAATAAAATTTCCTTTATAACAATTTTTATCCATATAAATACATCCATATAATATTTTTTAAAATATGGATATTGGGGAAAAGGAGTTAAAAGGGATATATTAAAAGGGTATTTTTATAAGAAAGTATCTTACCTTGATTTTGACTCACCTTGTATGGTCATTATAATCTTGAATAATGAACTTATTTTAATTTTTAACATTTTAAGAACATTTATCATGTTTAGTCATCATTTATTCAATATTATAATCAATTAATCAATCAGTTAAGATCACGTGATAGGTTTTGATGATATTGGGCTCACATTTGAAAAATTACATCGGTAAGTTGACTATTGGAAAAGTGGTCATTAATAAACCATATAAAAAAATATTATTCCTCAACCAATTAAATTTTGTATATATAAACTATAATTTTAAAACCTACCATTAAATATGGTTAGAAAAAAGTGAACTATATTACACTCATGGAGACGGTGGGTCATACATACGCATGATTAACATTTCAATTATTCAATTATTATTTTGGTTGGATGATAAGTAATATTTTAAATTTACATGATGATAAATATATCATAAATTCCAGAATTTTTATTTAATCTTACTTATATATATCATCCATGTGATGTGGTGATGAAAAATGAATCACATTGCTTCATCGGGGTGGTAGTCAACACATACACCTATTGGACATTATGATATTTCATTGAAAAGAATAGTAATACTCTAAATGATAAATTATGATTAAAAAATGATAAATATGTTATTAATAAAATATATAAAAAATAATTTAATCATTATAACCTTTTGTGAGAGGCATTGAGGGAAAACGAATGGCATTGTATTGTGAGGTAGTTGTCTTCAATACACATGAATGGCTATTTAATTTCTCTTTTGAAAGAAGAGGTCATTCATAGAGGTTGTTTAATTAAAATAACAAAATACTAGTAAAAATAATTTACTAGTGTTATTAATTCATCATTTATGTATAATATTTCAAATATGTGTAAAAAAATGTGAAACAAAAAATCATTGTCAAGAACTAAACATCATCTTCAGAAAACTACTTCCGGTTAACACCAAAATAATTAATTTGTGGGCTTTATGGAAAAGAAAAGGCCAATATGATATGGGTAGGTATGTATGTAAGTGAATGTTTTAGTTATTTTCCGATAAAATTGTATATTGAAGTGTGAGTAAATAACAAGAAGGGGGTCCTTTTATAAGTGAGGTGAGGGGGGTTCATGGAATTTCATGAATTATTAAATTAAAATAAATTATTTTTAATTTCCAACTAGATCATAACAAATATTATTAAAATAAAATATGATAAATAGTGTAAATAATATAAAAAAACTAATTTTTTACTTGTTTTTATAACATTTTTACCCTTATCATTCTCATTTAGTCATACATTGACAATTATAAAAATTATAGAGATATAAATGTTTTTAAAATTAAGGGGTTAATGTAGTACTATAAAAGAACAAGAGTGACCATAAATGGATCCTTGATGATATTTGAAACTTTATCCCAACCAATAAGCTAAATATTGTATTTTTTGAAGCATAATAGCATTTAAATTTTTTATTTATTAAAAAATAACATTACAGTTTAATTAAAAGATATTAATTTAATCGGACTATTAAAAATAAAAAATAATAATTAAATTCAAATAAAAAGAATAAAAAATATTTAAAATATAATTTTTACATAAAATAATCATTTAAAACCAATACAAATCGAATAAAATTACTTTTTATAAATTTTAAAATATTTTTTTTACTTCTTTCACAAGCATTATGTCGGTGTTGAAAAGGCACATTGGATAATTAATTTTAACTAAAAATAAAAAATAAATTAACATGATAAAAATATAATTTATTTTTTTCAAATTACTTTTATTGCTTAACATATCCACTTTTTATTCCAATGAATTAAATATTATAGTCATTAAAAAATAGTGTGACATTTATTTATTTATATTCACTTATATGTTATAAATGTAAAAATCAAAACCAAATTCCAAAAAAGGGCCTATATTTTAGTTTTCTATGATTATAAAAGATATATAACCATACAAAAAAATTAATCTAAGTGTTATGGTTATTATTTTTGCATAGTCATTTTTTTATCCAAAATTAAAAGATTTACCCTTTACCGTGATAAGTTAATTTAGATAGGTTAATATTTATAATGGTCATAAATTAATTGTGAAATATTTACCAAATTTTACCTCCATATTCTAAAGATTAAAAAATTATCATGATTGGAAATATAGATGTGGATTAATTTAATTTAAAATCAAAAGGGAAAAACACATCGAAAAATAGTTTTTCTTAAAAATTCCCATTTAATTATAAAATGTATTTTTACAAAATTCAAGTATAAAATTCATTTCAAAAAACACAATTGAATTATTGTAACTAAACATTGAAAAATTATAGATTACAACTAATCAAAAATACAATTTTACTTTTTAAATGATTAGAATTTAAACTCAATTTTTTTAAAAAATCCCCAATTTTCACTATTCACTGAAAAATCAATATTTTCATAAAATTATAAAAAAACATATTATGATATTCATTACATTATTATTTCCTAAATGAAATTAGTTTTTCAAATTAAAATTATATAATATGAAAAATATATTTTAAAATTAAACCTTATATGAAAACATCTTAAAAAACTATTTTTTTTAAAAAAATTATGTAGTTTTATATAATGAATATAACTATCTTAATCATGGATAATTATTAATATGAAAATTATTTTTGGTATTATTTCCTAGGTTTTTACATTCATTTCCAATTAGAGAAATTTTATTCCTCGACATTTTAATAAATTATTAAACATGTGGAGATATCTTTTTCCCATAGCATTTTTAGATTCCAATAATTCTTGTTCAACCAAATAGGTTTTCCAAAAAATCATTAACATGATGAATCACATTATATCACAACACATTCTATATATTGAAATAATATAAAAAATTTATTCCTTGTAGGAAATTATATCATACAATTGAACTACCTCTTGGCTCAAATCATGATATGAATCTGACACAAATTTTCCAACAATTGAAACATGAAATACGTTGTGTACATAACATAAAATCATATGCAGGGTAACTCAGTAAGAAACTGATCAAAATTTACATAGTGTTTTATATATTCCAATTAAGTATGTATGTATCATAATCATTTAAAAAAATACATAAATATTTTCCATGGAGATACCTTTTAATAAAATGATATATTATATTGAAATAAATATATTTTCTCTAGTTATCCACATATCATGTATTCTGACTCTGAGTATTCATCATTTGTTGTTTAATCACCATGGATTTCTTAACCCTTTCCCCAATCAACTATAGAACAATATAATTAATTTCTCATACTCATCCCAAAAGGAAAGGGTTTAACCTTAACTTTTATATAATGCTTCAAAATATTCTCTCTAAATACTAGAATAAATGCCATTATTATATGAAAACAAAACCCAATAAAGGTTTCAATCCAAAATTCCCCAGTAATCCAATTATCAATAATGAATAATTTACTCCGTGGTCTAAATTATTCACTCAGAACATCCATGATACTATGGATAAAAGGGAGTATTGAAATTTAAATCAGTGCCCAATTAAATCAAAATTTCATTCTAAAAATATGAAGTGAACCTTGGAGCATGGTCAGCTACAATAAAAAGAGTAAATTCATATAAAATCACTATTTCATTGAGGTACATTTTCGAAAGATGATATAAATACATTTTATCATCAATTATGAAGAAATTTATGATAATATATCTGTAATAATCCAAAACACATTGCCACCTTGGGAATTCCTTTACAATCCAACTAAAAAATCCTTGAATATATATTCTCATTTCAACATTGGAAATAGAAATTTATAAATCAACTTATTCAATTTTTATATTTCTTATGAACCTATTTAAATTTAAACCATTTCATGTTAAATTAAATAATATATATTTTCATTCCATCCAACCTTTAATACTCTTATAGGTTTTTGAAGATCCTAGGGCTTCCATGATGAAATGAAAATGGGAAATTTTATATTCACTCTATAATTATCTCTTCAACTAAGAATCACAATGAACATGTATTATCCATCCAAATATAAAAAACAACAAATTTTTTAAAATTAAATTACATAAACTTACCTTCTTAACAAATTATACCATTTTTTAACACACTGTCTTCCATTACATCATTCTTTATTCATTCAATCATCGACGAATGTACTGAAACATGATATAAAATAGAGGATATTTCTGCAACCACAAAATTTTCGAAAATATCAAAAAATGATTATTTATAGGGTCATGTTATAACATAAAGTGTATAATGTTTCCTTATTTTTACATCTCATTGAATGAACAGCTTTTTTCTTTTCTAGGGACGTAAAGGTTCATATAGTCATAATCCATAATCAATTGAATAAATATTCTCCACCTATATTTCAACACATACAAAGAAAATATATACTTAATTATTTTATTACCATTATATATTTCACACATTACTCTATATAAATTGTGCATAAAATTTTTATTAATAATAACCACAATATTTAATTCTAGATCATGTGTATCATAATTCAACTCATGAGGTTTTAGTTGGTATAATTCCTAAGAAATTACTTGATTATTCATTTTGTAAGTGATTAGGTCACCTAATGTTAGTCTCTCAGTGATTCAAAATGAAACATTATGGGGTCATATATTCACTTAACTGACATATTATTTATAATTTAATGAGTAATATAAGACATGGTGACCATGTTTTGTATCCAAATTTTGGTGTCGGTATGAAGGAACTAACCCTGAATGAGGATTTTTTATCAGGATCACTGATTACTGAGGGGATTATAGGTTGTTTTATCATAGATCCTTTATATTCGGTGTAAACAATGTATAAAGGGAATAAAACTCTTCATGAAGAGATATTAAATGTGGAAATGTGGATCCCCAAGAATGACCAAGGCAGAATAACATAGATTTTAAGGGGGATTGGGTGAAGTTAATTTGTTGGATGATCCCATAAGGGATCACAAAACCTATAAAATTGAGTAATACATTTTTAGGCCTAGAACTTAATGAATCGATTTAATAACATGGAAATAAACATATGATTTCCATATAGAAAGGTATAGAATGCACATAGGTTAATTCTTACTGATACATGCGAGAGGATAAAATGTCTGCAGAGAAATGATCCAATGAGGAAAAGTATAGAGATGATATTTCCATCTTATCATTAGTGTTAAATGTTTTTAGTTTATGAGAGATATGAATCTACAACTCATTTAGAAATTAGGTGAAGAAGGGAACTCATGATATTCGGTATTGAATTATTCAAATGGAGAAGAAAAATAAATATTGTAAGGATTATTCTCATTTTCCAATACCAATAGCGTTACTATTTTCTAGACTACATCTAGTAAGCTGATGGTTGGAAAATCTAATTTGGATGACCAAGGTGAGAATAAGGATTGGATTTCTCATGACAAAATCCAAATGTTATATTATGAATAACACAAAGAACAAGTGAAGGTAGGAAAAAATATTATATTTATTGATCAAGTAAAATAAGGATTATTGTGAGTTAGTGAGCATGGTAGTATTTCCAAACCTGAAATTCTTGGGGCCGTTAATGAATCAGTGCCACAGGAATAAAATATTTTTGGGGATTTGAAGAAGACAGTAGGGAAGGATGAAGTAAATAAATATAATTCATTAAATATCATCATACACTCAATTAGAGAAACCCCGGAGGAGGTTTTTTATCAATGATACAGAATAGTTAGTTAATATAATGTGCGATAGAGAGAGAGAGATTAATATTTACAATAATGAGGGGAAATGCACTTTTATTGAAAAAAATATCAACTTTTGAGACAAGGATTCAATGAATCGCTTATCAATATAGTGGAGTAATTTTAGGCTTCGGACAAGATGGCCTATCAATTCGAAGAATAATTTAGGAAGACACGGACACAAATGTAACCTAATTACATTAGAGCTTAAAAAGTTTGAATGGTTACATTACATTAATTTTTTTAGATAGTATTGTGATTTATTATTTAGTTGGATGTACTATTTTCATAAATAATGTGATGGTTCTCACTTATCCCTTAAATATAATTTTTGATATAAAAATTTAATTGTCAATAGTACTACTAGGAAGTCAATTATTTGTCTTATTTCATTATTTCAAAAACAATTGCATTGAAATGTTCACATGCATCTCAAATCATTTTATAAACTTATTGGTAGGTTATTAATGTTGGGAAACCACTGATCAAAAAAGTTTATCTTTCTAATAGACCATATCATGATAAATTGTAATATAATACAAACCCAAAAATTATATTTCTCAATATCATGGGAATATCATACAGATTTTTAGGGAAGACCATCCCAATAATAATAATAATATTATTACTATAAATCTTGTTTTATTTAGTATTTCTACATGGTGTTTTCAAATAATATTCAATCTTATTTTCATGAGGTGATATTCACATTTTCATACATGTTTATCAGAAATTAAGGAATGGAAATAACTAAAGTTAAACATAAAATTTTAATAATTCATATAAATAATTATCATATCTTTCCCCACTATATTTTATGGGCCAACATCTTCTATAGTAGTAAAAATTATTTTTCTAGACAATTTTATTTTTGATCATTGTTATTTCCATCTGGTGTAACTAACATTAGACACACATCAACATAATGACGCAACTAATTAAAACTAAATAATCTCACTATTATATGAATATATATTGCCCCATTAATTGATTTTCAATTAATATATTCATTATAGTGATAAACACCATGAACAATCAAACGACACTAATATCAAATTTCTAGATCCTGTAAATTATTCATTGAAATTTAGATTGATAAACTTGAAACATGTTTGTGGTTTAACTCAAGAATTATTAGTTATGTCATTCCCTAATATTTTTAACTTGACCGTTTCATTATTAATTCATCTTAAAGATCATACCTGTCAAAAAAACATTATTTCAACTTTCTTAGCACAAAAAACAACTATCTCAGGATTTTTAAATACTCATTTGTCCAAATCATTTCCTAAACATGGATTTCTGTCTGAGTAAAATCTATTATTTTTTGTATCAATGTCCCAAATAAAAATAACTACAACACAATAAAATATTATAAAATATTATTCATACATAGATTCTGAATATTTACCAATTTTTATCAATTCCTATAATTTTCTCTCTATCCTCACTCAAAAAACAATATATTAGTATTTACCTAAAAAATGTTAATTCATGTGTCCTATTACATGGAATCAATATCATATTTCCCTATAGTATTATTAACTAAATACCATGATCATTTTGCTTCAGCATAAAAATAATAAGTGGAAATAGTAACCTTTTAATAATATGAAGCACCTGTGAAAAAAAATATTTTCTCGGGCATTGAACTATCCATCACCTACTACTAATTCATATGATCCAATAAATTATATTGGATGTTGTCTTATAATATTCCAAACTATCCTCATATTCCATTAAAATGTATATGGATAAAATATAGAATGGTAACCGAAACCAAATATAGCTTACAAAAACTGATCAGTCACTATAAAAAACATCTCCATTCCCAATCAAACCTTTCTGGGATGTGGATTTCAAAGGATATATTCTTCTTAGTGACATAAAACTATAGATTATATATTAACTCTATGTAAAATTTATTTTTAATATATATAGTTTATATGATGCAACATGGTAATCTTCAAAATCAAAATCATTTTACCTTAATCATGTAGTGGAATTATTCAAGGTTATGCTATCAACATTACACTAAAATATATTGTCTTAAGAACCATAGATCTCCTACAAAATATAAGTACCCATCCATAAATAATAACTATTTTTTGTCTATAAAAATTAATTCATTTTCTTCTATTCTTGAAGATATTTTCGGTTTAGAGTTTTATATAATTAGTTTATCACCCTTTCACAAATAAATATAAATTGAAAAGTGTCCCAAACCACATGAATGATATTTTTCCAAATATATAAATATTAAAAAAATATGTTTTATTTTTAGGAAATATCAACACAATTATGATATTGACCTTATATTTTACAATACTCATCGTTAAAACACTGTGAAAAGTTTTTTGAAATGTGAGATGAGAATAAAAAGTTTTTAAAGATACATAAAAATATGAAATCCATTAGTCTAGTTAAAATTAATAATCCCCAAAAAATAATTTCCTTTATGACATTTTTACACCAAACTATTAAATAAATTTTTTTCATGTGAAAAAATTCTATTTCTCAAAGAAAACAATTCATGTCCATAACAACCAATTGAATATTGTTTTCAGAAAACATTGGGTATTATATTCACAAACCATTTTAGACCCACATCATAAGTAAATCTCTTTATTAATTAAGAATTTGGATAAAATGTTTTTTAGAAAATTTATCTTCATTATTATGTTCAATCGAAAATACTTTTTCTTCTAAATCATTTGCTTACATGTATTATTTATATATTGTTTTACTATTATTGTTTAAATTAATTTTTTCCATTATTTAGATTTCTAAAAAAGGGAAATTAATATTACTCTCATATAACAAGAAATGTACTTTCTAGATTTCTAAAAAAAATTGATAGTAATCTTTTTCTTTCAAATATTATACATCTTTATTATGATTTTTTTCCCTTCCATGAAAAGCCATTGTATTAAAGTATCCTTTTTTAACATCCAATTTTTTATTAAAAAAATCATTAATTATTCATTTCATTTTGATTTTAAATAATGTATTCAAAATTGGACGGATATTTTCCTTAAGAAATTTTCATAGTGAAATTTCAAAATCATTTATCATATAAGATAACATCCTCAAATGTTACTCATTTGTAAAAGGTTTTTATCCTCAAGAACCTTTTAAATAGTTTTAAAATTATTTTGGTCAATTATAATAAGATTTTGTATTATTTGTTTCTTCTAAATTATCAAAATATTTTTTATACATATATTGTTATTTATTTACTTCCCTTGACATAGTAACACATGCCTTTTCAAAATTTCTGAAATTCCTTCATTATGAAATTTTCTTTGAATTTGAAATTGATGAATGATTAAGAAACCCATTTTATTTCTAGGCTAAATCAGCATATAATAACTTTGGATTTATTTTTTTAAGGGTAACACGTATATTATGAAATAAATAGAAATATAATGGGGAGTGAACCTTGTCCAGTAAGGGACATTAACATATATAACAGTCATGTGATTGAACCTTTACTAACATGATTTTTGGGGAGTGATGACATTATATTTTTTATCATTTTAAATGATCCTAGAATACTATTGAATTTCTTTTATTTAATTATGTGTTTACCAAAATTCCATGTCTTATAAGAATGTGGGGCTCGTATGGATTATGTCAATTGATTCTATTATGATTCATGTCTTATAAACTGTCTTTATTTATTCCATAACCCAATTTTATGATCAATTGTATTTTGGGTATGGTTTTTAAATGGCATACTCATGTTCATATACATTTATTGTCATGAAATTTTTACGTATCTATGTTGTTTTCCAACTCTAAGAATCCAACCTCACCTTATCTTATATTTATTTTTCCTAGGTTATGAAGAAATTTATTCTTTACCATACATCTAGGAAGGGTACAAGATATGATAAAAATAGTGGTAGATTGTTATGTTACACTATAAATTTGTTCTTTATGTTTATAAGATTCCAAAGCCATTATACATTTACAATCATGAAACATGTGTTTGTGTAATGTAATGAATATTCTTTAAAAATTATTTAATATCTATGTATGATATTATTGGGTCATCGTAGACGGTATTAGAGGATAGGTTTTCATAATATTTGGATACTTGGATTAGAAATCTCTAGTGAGAACCCTCAGGATAATCCCATGTATTGGGTAACAATGTAATGTTTTAGTAAGTAACAGATTATGTTGTTTACTAATAAATGAATAATTATATTGATAATATAAGTGTATCTTTATATAGAACATATGTACCTAGGGGTGATGAATTGATATAAGTAGGATTGATCTTTACTTGAGTGTTATCTAGTAAAAAACAATAGGAACTACTATGCATGATATTTAACACTCATGAGGGATATGATTTCATTAATTAAATTTTATTTACAAACCACCAAAGTGGATTTGAATAGATGATTAACATTAATAGCCTACATTAAAACATAGGTTTCATGGATTTAAAAGATTTTTTTTGGATTTAAACAACCTATAAATTATTTTTCATTGCTATTTGATTTCCCATTATGATTATTGTTGTTCATTCTTTGTAATTTGTTTTTATTTAATGTATAGAACCTAATGGAATAGTTTTATTATTGAATGATACAGACAATTCAATTATTTACCTCTTATGTAGATGAATGTTATAAGATATAGAATGTGTGATCTCATTTCAATGATCACATAACATTCTCATGATATGAATCACCCATAACATACATATAAGAAAATGAGGGAACTAAATCTGGTTGACTACTTCATAAGAAACGTCCAATATGTTTTATTGTATCCATAGATCCACTATTTTCTATGAAATGGATTACTATCACTTAAATTATATTTTCCATTCACCAGTGTTTGGAACATGAAAATGTAATATCAGCCATCTATCATTTGGAAGTTGAAACTGATCAATTATGGACTTTCATCACGAATATGAAGGAACAAGTTGAAATTTACATAATTGAGTGGGATGAGATTAAGAGATTATTTTTCAATAATTTATTACTTCACATTATTCTTGTGAAATTGGAGAATAAATTCCTAGAGATAGATTAGAGTGATGATGAATTTTTTCGTACAAATGAGGAAATTTTTAAATAACATCCTCGGTATTTCATAAGAATTATCATCCAATCGGGATGTAAGTTGGATTGATTCATTAGTTGACTAAAACCATGTATTTGATTGGGTTTGTCCATAAATAAATATTGTATATATATGAATAAATCATTTTATGTACAATAATGGTTGAAATATAGATTGGATTTACCCATCAATCACACGGTTTTGATAAGAAATTAGTTATAGAGTTCAAGGAAAACACTATGAACTATAGAGAGGAGAAAATGAGATTTCATTCATGCTCAAAGTGTTATAGGAAACATGGTGGAAACTGTCTTAATGGGACTACTAAAATCATTATGTGTGGAAGGTAAGTTCTATAATTAATAAAATACTAAATTGATGGGGATAATTTTCTAATGAAGTGAATAGAGAAAAAGCTACATAGAATATGCCACAAAAACTCTAGTATTTATGATTAGAGTATTATGGGAACTATGATAACTAGTTAAAAAATATAATGGATATTGACGTTGATCGACATTAGAAAACTATAAAACCATGTGAATAGGGAAAATAAAATGTGATTGCTATTTGTGATGAGGGGTGTGATAAAACGTGGTGAATGGTACACTTACCATTAACTCAATATCATCCACTGACCTATTTAACTTAAGATCAACCCATTATTTTATATATCAAAATAATTATATGCATCTTATTGATTATGTTTATGTTATCTTTAAAATGGATTCTATTTCTATACAAAAATTCCACATCAATATTTATTGGAATGAAAGTCATTATTGATATTCCAAACAAACCTGTGATCATATATCTGTGTGATAATAAATATGATATTTTGATTGAAATCATATCCATTTTATGGTTTTTTATTTCAATTAAAAATGGGAGTTTATATCTTATGGTTGGGTAAATACTAAACATCAATTATGTTTCAATTTTTTGGGATTTTATTTCTGTCTTTCTAGAATAGTTTCATATTCATCCATTGAATAATGATGTTGTGTTTTTAATAAAACTCTTACAAATTTTCAAAACTATTTCGAAGACTCCCTATAGAATAGCCCATATTTATTTGGATGAATTTAAGAAAAAAATATGAGAGAATCTGGACAGTGGATTTATTTATCTATATATGTCACATTGGGTTATAGGCATTCTTGTTGTCAAATATAATGATTGAACAACATCACATCATATTGATTTTTAGGAGCTGAATAAGATCACAATCAAGAACAAGTATCCTATACCATCTATGTATGAATTGATTGATCAACAATATAAAGATCAATACATTTCAATGATTGAAATTCATTTTGTATATAAAAAATTGAGGATTATGAAGGGGGTATATCCAATATAGAATTCTATAGATTGTATGAACACTATGAGTATATAGTGATTCCAGTTGGGTATACTTATTCCTCAACTATATTTGTGAATTTGATGAATCGAGTCTTTATAGATTACCTTGATCCATTTGTGGTATTTTTTATAGATGTTATTATTATACATTAAATGCAAAATTAATAGCATTAAAATAACATTATAATTTAACTAAATACCCTAAGGAATGATAAGTAATATATAAAAATTTACTATGTTTCAATTTTAGCTATAATAGGTGTAATTATTTGGCTATATAACCACAAGTGAGGATATATTAGTGTATCCTTAAAATATAGTGCTTATTTAATGTTGTATTAGGCTAACCGCATTGACTAATATACCAATATTTCTTATTTTTTGAGATATTATTGATTTAGTGTTGAAATTTTTTCTCAACATTCTAATCCACTCTTCCTGTTAAAATGTGGGGAGCCAAATTCCATTGGATTGATTAATGAGAGGAAAAATGGAACAAAATCAAGAGAATTTTAGTCAGTGGACTTGTTTTTACATTATGATATTGGTGATAATGGCTTATAATCTTTAGTGTTTCCTTCATAAAATTATTGGGAATAATTCATATGATAATTTACATGGTTCTTTCTTATGACTAAGGAATATTTTTGGTTCCTGAGAAAAATTACACAAATCAAGATTTGTTGTTATCAGCTATAAATTTTTCATTAAACATATTAAGTAAATATCATTATACGGAAAGGTCTAATATATATTCATCCCAAAAATTCAAAATTATATATTCACACATAAGGAGTTGAACATTCACCATAGGATATAGTTATACAATATTAAATATAATGAATTATCAATATATTACCACCCTGTGATTGAAAACAAGGTGGTTGTTTATTTTATTTGAATGTCTTATGATATATTATCCATTATTTGAATCTTAATATATCGAATATTAATGGATTTAAGAAGGATGGATCAGGAAATCCTAAATTATAGGGGGATATAATACCTTTCCTAAGTTAATGTTCAACTATTTATCTAAATGAAGTTAATAGAGGTGATTAAGTATTATTGAGCTGTAAAAGAAGGCATAAAATGTCCCTCCATTTAAACTTGATGGACCAGGAATGATAAGGTTCAGGAATCGTGTTTTTTATCCAAACATACCATATTTGATGAAATATTATTTAGAGGAGGCTCAAAGTTCATGATTCTATATTCATCTAGGATGTAAAAATATTTATAGAGATTTGAAAGAGTGTTTCTAGTAGGTTTGATATAAGAGATTTATTCTCGACAGAATATAATTATGTTTGGTATGTCATCATGCCAAGGATGTGATGTAAATGTCAAAGGGGTATGTTACATCAATCACCCATATCATAATGGAAATGGGAAACATCACCAAGGATTTATTTCATTGGACATCCCAAAACGTGTAATGGAAAAAATGCTATATGGGTTGTATTTTATTGACTTATAAATTTATCACACTTCATCACTATCAGAGAAGATTTCTTTTTGGATCAGATATCTAGGTTATAAATTGTGGAATTGGTAAGGTTTTATGTAGTACCACATTTCACTATGTCTAATCAAGAGCCATGAATTACAACAATGGTCTAGTGAATTCTTTATCAAGATCGGGATATAGAGTTCTATTTCCACAATTCGTATCATCTTTATTTAGATGGTATATCTAAGAGAGTAATTCAAACCATAGAGGAAATTATGTGGTTTTTTTGGATTTCAAATATTTTTGTGATTAATACATTCCTCTAGTTTAGTTCTACTGTAATATTAGTTTTGATATGACTAATCATATGGCAGTCTATTAGGACCTCTTTCGAAATAATTTTAGATCTCTAAAATGCATGAATCCAGATATAGAAATAAATATATTAGAATCATAGTTAGATAAATAAATGGGAGATAAGGTTTAACCCATTTAACAACACATAAGGGTAATAAAAATTTGAAAAAAACTATTATACTGATAATCACTATGTTTATCTAGAATCTAAAGATGGGTAAAAGGTGTTTCTAAAAATTCCTCCATGGAAATATTGTATGAGATTCTAGAAGATATGAAATCTAAGGCCAAGGTATTTTGGTCCCTTTTAAATTATTTATCAAATCGGGTAGGTAGTATATCATTACATTTTCTCACCCAACCATTGTCATGTCCTTGATGGTGTTCCATGTATTTCTCATGAGAATGTACATAGATAAATAATCACATGTAATAAACATAGGTTTCATTCCATTAAATAATTATACATCTTTTGAGGAATAGCTATGGGATATTTTGGATCATATATATAATGTTCTATGAAATAATAGAAATAACAATTTTTATGTTTTGAGTAGAAACCCTTAATTTTATGAAGCAACATGGAAACATAGGAAACCGATAAGGTATAATTATCCTCACCTGGTCTCACTGAATTGACGAAAATATTAATGAAAATTTTAATTTTAGGGGAGGTATAATGAAAACCGTAACATTTTATGCAGTTTTTTATTAAATTTAATTTCTTCAATAACATGTGATACATGAAACACTGTGTTCTAATAAATAAAAATATAAAATTTATATTAATATTTGACATTCTCATTATTTCCCAACCATTCATAATGGTTTAATGAATAGAAATTATTACATTGTTAATATTATGTTTTATTTTTAATATAAATAAGATATATTGATAAAATAGTAACTAATTTTTTGTGAAGTTTTTATATGTTTGAAAATATGTTTTTTATCAAAAATGAATTTATTTATTTTTGTGAATGAAAAATAACAGTCAATTTTAAACATTTTATAACATTTTTTTAAATAGTTAGAATCATTTTTGATCAACATGTTGAAATTATCATAGGGTGAGTTTTTTGTTATTTTTATGAAAACTTAATTTTTTGATTATTAGTTATAATATTGGTTTTTATTTAAAACATCCTTGTTATTGATATAATTTATAAGGAAAAATTTAATTATTAAATGGCTTTTAATGTCTAATTAATTCAATAATATTATAATTAAATCATTGATGGTCATTTGAATAAACATTATATATAATTTCTGTATAATAACATTTTCAAATTTTGAATCTTTTCTCTTTGGAAATTTCCTTTTTGATCACGTTTGGGGGTTTAATATTAAATTCACTTTCCTATTATTATTAATGGATTTTATAAAAGGGGATTAAATATGTTATATTTTTGTAATAAATATTATCTAATAAGTTCAACTTAATTTTTTACCATAATTAATTTCAAAAACAAAATATATTAATCATGGAAATTTGGTTAAAAATAGTTTCACCAGGGGGTTAAACGAAAATAATACGGGTTAAAAATGACCAATAATTTTGGATAATTTATATTGGATTATTATATTTATACCTTATATTCTCTAATTTTCTATAAAATTTAATTTTTTATCCTTTTACAATGAAATAATCCTAGGTATAATTCCTTAATTTCAAAAATAGAAAATGTGTACTCTTTCTCACTTATAAAATACCACCCCTATCCTATCATGTACACACATCTAAAACCCATTTTTTGAATATTAATACCCAAATCAGTTCATTAATTCTCTTCCCATATCTTTAATCACTCATTTGGAAATAAATCATCCATAGAAAGGCTTTTGGTGAAATCCAAATGAAGTTGTATGGAGAAGAGCTAATATCCTTAACCGAGTGCTTTATTATTATTATTCCTCACCTCTTTAAAATTTAATTTAGAAATTATTATATAAAATAATTATTATATTTCATATTATTATATATATTCATGTAAATTTCATCAAATAGAACCATATCCTCCTCCCATTAATGGGAAAAGAAAACGTTGATCGTGTGTACAAAAAACTACAACCTCATGAATCGATGAAATTATTTTTCTCACATTGAATATCATGGATGGATATAAATATGCCTATAAAGTATATATATATATTATTAATAATATAATAATAATTATTGAATTAAAATATCATTTACACCTTCTCAAAATCCATTCTTTTGAGAATAAAAAATTGTTGTTCGTGTGTACGAAGAACTACCACCGCGCAAAGCGATGTGATTCATTTTCCACTAAAACATTGGATGGATTTTAATATGGAAAATTTTAATAAGTATATTTGATACATATATATTATAAAAATTATTCATTAAGGGTGATATATTATTTACCTTTAATTAATCTTATGTGTTAAAAGATGGAAAGAGTGTTCATTGGTATGTATGGCCTACCATCTCTGTGAATACTATATTTCATTTTATATACCTAGATTCTATGGATTACGATAAAAACATATATACACAATTGATATGATATTTCAATCATGTATAAAATTATGTACTTTATTTAACCATTATCAATGATAAAGTACAGAAAATATGAAACCACAACATTAATTAAATATAATGATGTTATTACCTAAAACATGATTTAAACAAAGAATTATTGATCAACAGGTAATAAAATTCCATAATTAAATTTAATATCCAACCCATTTCTAGTGATGTATCATGAAATTTTATAGGTAATGTTTCTTGTTTTTTATATCTTTTTTAGTTTTATCTTCAGTGCGTTTGGGAGAAAAATTTAATTTTTTGGAGGGTTTTTTGGGTAATTCATGGCTGGCGCACTATTTTCCAAAACCATTCTCTCTGCTCAATAAAGCCATGAAACCCTAGATAGAGAAGGATTTTATGGTTGGTTCGTGGTTTTTCTAACCATTCACCCTCATAGGAAAGGTGCTAAGTTAAGGAGAATGTTTTGTCAAACCATACACCCTAGCCTAAGAAAACATGAATACAATATTGTTTTACTCTAAAAATATTATTTGAAAATAATGAACCCCTATGAATTTAACCCCATTTCATCCTGGATCAGCTTATATTTTTTTTCCTTCGATAGTAAATGATCATTGAACGATTTCAAGGGAACTCAATCATCGTTCTTGATAAATCTAAAATCCCCTTGATAGTTCTCCACCTCTCCCTTTATGTGATCTCTACCCAATTTGTTTCCTTCAACTCTCCCAATATTCTCTCATCCATTAAAGGTATTTCTCCATTAAACTAAATAGATCTTGAAATAATTTTTAATGGATCAGATTCATTTTATCTTGGACCTAGGTTTCGAATCTATATCTCATTCATCGTCATGATCTTTATTTTTTTCATCATTTGGGGATATTTGTTGAAGAGAATCTGTCAATGATCTTAATGTAGGTGGTCTCTTATTCTATTCACAGAGTATTGATTTATTTAATTATGAAATCGAATTTTTCCTGATTGTTCAATTTCTACTAGAATATAATTCTATTCAATTTAATTACCATTTGACAATTTAATGGGCTGGATTTGGGGAAGTTATAAATTTGATGAATTGGATATATTAATTGGTTAATTAATTAATGCAATGTTGTGATTATGGAAATAATGGGATATTGGAATTATATAATTAGAAAATTTATGGGATTGTGGAATTTATTGATTAAATTAATGATGAATTTATTGATTAAAAATCATGAAGGGATGTTTTTCTTCACTTTGATTAGTTAATGAATTATATGATTAGTGGGTGATAAATGATATTATAGTAATTTTTCATATTATTCTTTATGATTTAAGGTCCTTAATCATGATTTTTTTAATAATATAAATGGTATCCCATTATGTAAATTGATGAAAAATAGTTAATGATGATTAACTTTGTGAAATTTGATATGTGTGAAATGTGTGAGTATTTCATAAATAGTTTCTAGTACATGGAATGATTCTTAACGTAATGAAAAAGATCTAGACATGGTGTTCAAGACCTAAAATAAAATCATGTGATAATGATTATGGGACATGGATGGTTGCTTCAAAATCCTATATGTGTGATTCATGTGATAATGATTTTTGGGACAAGTATTTCTACATCAACATCCCACTTGTGGGATTTATTGATGAATGGTTCGTGCGACATGGACTGAGGCTTCAAATACCCACAGGGTCCTATAGATGGTGTTCTATGCCCAAAATGTTGGCATTTTAATCTAGTTACAATTATTCATATTATTATTTTAAATGAAATAATGAATGATAACCATGATGTTATTATATCTGATAACCCATAGGGATAGATAAGACTCATGCACGGGCTGAATTAGGATTTGGTAATATGGGTGACATCATGATCTAAGGAAATTGTGTTGTTAGTTAAATAATAATGAAATGTGATAAATATTTACTTCATTCAATTTACTATGTTATTTATACAACTAAATACACTGTTATTGATTGTATATTGCATTAGATATCGTTTTTTGTGGCCCACTAAACTTTACCCACACCCTACATGGGCTGGATAATTGTTTCCTAACTAGACTTTATGGTTTTGGGAAAGGATAAGGGCAAGGGAACTATATTAGATGTCTGAGTCGGGATGGGACATGGATGAGGGAACCAAAATTAGTGTCAGGAATCACTTAGAGGAGTTGTTAGTGTCATTAAATTTTTTATTTCATTTTAACACTTAGAAATTATTTGGCATGACATATCTATAGTATGTGTTTTCGATGTTGTATTATATAATGATTTGTCGTGTATTACTAATCTCTCCTGGGTATTGTACGATTTTGGTTGTTTTTTATTTCATATTTGTTATTTTTTGATTATTTACTTTATTTTGATAATTTGATAAAGAGGGTATAGTCATTCCATATTTATTTATTTGTCCCTGACTACTAGTTGGAAGTCTGTAGAATTTAGGGAGGTGTCGTTGAGATCAAGATACTAACCAGCTCAAGGCACCGGTTTGTGGAACCCATGTTTGGAAATTACCATGTGGTATCAAAGGGTTTTTTGTCTTAAAATTAGGGAAATTTAGACAAGGGATTAGGAATATTTGATCCATGGAGGTGGGCTCATCCAAGCGAGTAACTAGACCATGGATGGGGTAAAAGGCATGTATTGAGGGTAGGATTGATTTTATTTTTTATGTTACGATTGGATGTTATTTCATCTCAATTTATGCATTTATTGTATGATGTAATTATTGTTTCCTAGGTTATTCATAAATCATTCTAGGAAATTGTAAATTATTATGACATGCATCATTTTTATGATAGCGTATAAAAGTAGTTTTTGGGTTGTGTCGGTTTTATGAAATTTATTTTCATGATTGTATAAATCATTACTGTAAAAGGTGCATAATTTGAACATGAAAGTTATAGAAAAAATATGCAAGATGTGAATAAATGGATGTGTAATGAGAAACTTGAATAATTAGATAGTGCATATCCTTTTTAACCATGAACTATATGTTGTATGGTTTAGGGTAGTAATGGTGCCTTAGTTTTGATCATGTGGAAGAAAAAGGGGGATGACTTGTTAGTGCAGTATGTGAATCCCCGTAATTGTTATAATGTTTTCAAATGTGTCTTAAGGATTTTTTTTATAGATTTATTACCTTCATGAAATTTTATAAGAGGAATACTAGTGGATATGTCCTGAAATGATCCTTTAATAGTGGAACATGATGAACTGATAGTTCCTTATGAAGGAGATGGAGAGAAGTTCTGTGAGAACTTTTCTATCTTTTTGTAGTTTATAGAGAGATACCCATATAAGGCATTAAAGAGTATGCCTAACCTAATATAGGAGATTCAGTTGTATCACCCTGTGACATTTACTAGAGATGGTGGACCTGATGTAGTTGACTTCATGATTGAGTCTATCAAAGTGATTCTTGACCACTTGGAGACTCCTACTAAGAAAAGAATCAAACTTTATACTTATATGTTACATGGTAGAGTGTAGTATTGGTGGGAAATCCAGAAGTGGGATGTATAGCAAGTCAGTATGGAGTAGACGTACTTTTAGGATAATTTCTTGGAGAACATTAACCCTGGCACACTTAGGAATGAGAGAAAAATAAAGGTTATGAGGATCAATCATGTGATATTTCCTATGATAGAATATATTAGATGCTTCACGGATTTGATGCGCTTTTCCCCAGCATTGGGAGGAGATTATGAATCCCATGAGGGATGGTTTTTAGATGGTCTTAAATGTGTAATTATATCCCAAGATAATATCATTCAGGTTAAAATGTTTAATAAAGTGAGGAATTATGATCTTAATTCAGAGGGAAACCTGAAGGAGGGTTCTAGTGGAGTTTAGGTGGTTTCTATGAGATTTTCAGTAGGTTAGTCTTTTGAGAGTAGGAAGTGTCACTATGAGAATTACTTCTATGTTGATAGTAAGAAGTGTATCTAGGGGAAGGTTCAATCACACAGGACATTACCCGCGTGACATATCCCTAGTTTGGTATGTTGGGTCACTTTTGTAGGCATTTTCCCATACCACTAGTAGAGTGTTGATCTAGTGATAGGATGGTACAACTAATGAGGATATATATGAACTCATAATAGATTGGTAATGATGGGGTAGATAGGTAGAACAAGATTACATGAATGGTAACTTCTACACAATATATGTCTAGATGATGTAATTCTACTAGATGTGGAAGTAGAATCATTGAAAATGGTGATTTTAGGAGATAACTCATATATCAGCAGTGTGGATAAGCTTGGGGGGACCTCATACTACATCCCCGAGAAGTGGGGTAGGACAATTTTATGCATTTCATCCTACACTTGTGGATAATGAGGCTAGATCATCGATAGTTATATGTATTGTTCTTATAGATTCTACATTTTCTAGTGAATTGTTTATACTTGTGCTACTCATTTAGTTACATTAGCACAAATATTTAATAGTGTATGCTTATATGTGGAGTTTTTTATTGGCGTAATGATGATAGATACACCTTGGAAAGTACTTTCAAGAGACATCTATTTGTGTAAGGAGTGTTTTCTAGAGGTTTTGGTGTATTGTTCTCCTTAAGATCCTTAAATTCTATAAATGTTACTCTTTGACCAATTTATAGTTATGGACTATTTAGTGGAGTACTAAGGTCACATGGATTTTTACTACTTAAGAGTGATTTTTTTTCTCCTAAGGGAGTCATTTTATTTCACCATAGAGAGTGGGATATCCATGAGGTCCATGAAGGGAAAATTAATTTTCAAATGGGTGAGATCATCACATAGGTTTATAGTCTATTTCTAAATGATGGGGTTTTAAATAATGATTTCATTACACCCGTATTGGATAGGTTCTAGGAAATTTTTAATAAGTATTTCTCATTAGAGCCTCATGAGAGAGATGTTGAATTTAAAATTTAGATCCAACTTGGAGCTTGGCTAGTTTCTATTACACCATATAGAATGGATCCAATAGAGCTTCAAGAGCTGAATAATTTGTTGTAAGTGTTGTTGGATAAGGGGTTTATTAGTCCAATTAACTCACCTTAGGGTTCCCTAATAACATTTTTGAATAAGTTTTATAGAACATGGAGCATATGTGTTTATTACTAGATGTTGAACCAGATGAATGGGATGAATCAGTATCTTATTTCAAGTATCGATGGTCTATTTGACCAGTTTAAAGGAGGTTGGGTTTTCTACAATATTTACTTATGATCAAGGTCTCATCAGTTGAGATTTTGATTTTATCGTATACCCAAGACTTAATTTAAATGTATTTATGGCCTATATAAACTATTCTTATTGTCATTCAGGAAGACGAACACATTGATAGTGTTTATATCCTTGATAAACAAAATCATCCACTGGTAATAGGATCACTTTTTAGTAATATTTTTGGATGTAATCTTGGTGTAATTAAAGACTCATGAAAATCATTCATAACATCTTAAAATAATCATGAGTACACTGAGAGATCATAGGGAATATTCCACACTATCTAAGATCCATTTATGGATTGATTTTTAGTCAACATCATCACAAAGGAAGGTGTGTTAGTGGACTTAGATAAGGTTCTAGAATTCTTATCATGGTAGTGGGCCAATAAGGTTTTTAATATACATATTTTTCTAGGATTATCAGGATATTATCAAAGTTTTATCCCAAAATTTTCCCATTTTACATCACCAATTTCAAGCATCAACGATATATATATTTTATTGAATGTTATGGGGCATGTGAGAACGTATTCTAGGAGTAGAAGAATCATTTTACTACCACACGAATCCTTATCTTACCTGATCCAAGAGAAAAATATATAGTGTTATGTTACACATCTGGGATCCGGATTGAAGCAATGTTGATGTAGGGGGTCGAGTTGTGTCCTATGGGTAACAAAATCTAAGGCTAGTTGAATAGAACCACCCTATGTACGACCTAAAATCAATTATAATGAATTAATATTTGAAGTGTTGGATACATTATATTTTGGGTGAAAATTTAAATATGTGTAATGATCACAAGAGCTTAATGTATATCATTTAGCATTGACATTTGAATCCCCAACAATAGAGATTGGTTGATATTATGTAGATATTTTATTTTGAGATACCATATATTACCAAGAGGGTAATAGTGTGTCTAATGCTCTAAATATGAAAACAGAAAATTAGATAGTTTAGGAGTCAAGATCTATGTAGAAGATGATGAAATTGTTGGGTGGGAATTTTTTTTTGTTTATGAGATCCAGGATCAGAAAAAACTCACATCTATATCAGTGCATTATACACATTTGATATATATTAGAATCAAATGGTATGAGGATATGGAATATTTTTCCTTGAGGTAAATCCATGGTTGTGTGGAGTAACCTTTTCACTATAGAATAGATGAGGTTATATAATTTGTGCTAGGAATAATGTGGTTTATACTATTACTATGTGAGACTAGATAATGAATGAATTTAATGCCTCAAAGTGGTAGACGCATTCGGTTATAACCAAAATGTACTATGACCTACATCGATAGTATTTTTGTCTTGACATGAAATTGAAATTTTAGTTTTCATGACAAGCTGATTCACATTTCAATAGGTGAAGGTCTAGTATCAAATTTCAGATGCCTTACTATAGTTGTTTCCCATATCATAATGGAAGTGGGACAATGTAACCATGGGATATTTTGTGGGTCTCCTATGGTTGCATCATAAGAAAGATGAAATTTCGGTGATTTTGGAATATTAGGCAAAGGTAACACATTTTATTCTTCAATATGATACTATCTCGATGGATAAAGTGTGATATATGTATGTTCGAGAGATAGTCCATCTACATGGGGTTACATGGAATATATTTTTCGACCATGACTCATGTTTTACATCATTTTTCATAAAGAGATTATGGAAGGAATTTGGTACACATGTTTTACTGGGTACTCTATACCACCCACTAGAAGATAGACAGTTGGAAGGTTCTATACAGTATCATAGGGATATGATTTGGGTGTTGTCCTTAACATTAGTTTTTCATTAGAGAATAACTTATAACTCATTATGTAATACTATAATAATAGTTATCAAGAAACTATATAGATGAATCCATAAGAGGCACTTTCTGGTTGCCCATGTATATCAACTCTATGCTAGATAGAGGTAGGTAAGATAGAGAGGTTAGGAATTCGTCTCATGTAGGAGAGGTTGGAACAAGTTCATTTGATTCAAAAGCATATTGATATGGGTTAGACTAGATATAAGTCATATGTTGACAGGCCTCATTACCCCTGGAGTTTACAATGTGTGATCATGTTTTCCTTTGCACGTCGCCTACATTGGTTCACTATAGGATTCAAAGAAAGGTAAAATTAGTGCCCAAAATTTATTGGACATTTTATGTTGTGGGGGTAATTTATATAGTGGTATATATATTTGATATTCCATATTGGTATTTTTTATTCATGATGTTTTTCATGTGTCAAAAAATAGGCAGTATCATCCAAACCCTTCTCATGTGATCGATGAGGATGATGTTTATCTTGATAGTGATGTGGCATTTAAGTAGAATCTGATGCATGTGTTATATCATTGTGGGAAAGAGTTGAAAGGAATGATAGTGCTGTTAGTTCATATACAGTGGCATCATGGATCTTTTTAGGAGGAAACAAGGGAGATATAAGTTGACATGTGAGCTCAGTTTCCCGATCCTTTAACATGGGAATCATAGAGATGCTTGGGAGAGCTGCTTGGGGGAAATATTTGTAAAGGAGGGGATATTATTAGATCCTAACCATTTTTGGTGATGTATATTTCTCATTTAGAGGTACAATTTTTCCTAGATATGAGTATAACTTGTTTGATATTTATCATGTGTTTTTTTGGGTGAAATTATTGATGTATTGATGGGTTTTCAATAGTGCACGGTTTGTTCATGGTTTTCCCAAACTGGGTGGGATTCCCCAGTAAATCATGTAATAATATATAGAGAGGGATTCCACAGATGGTGTATGGTTTTTCAAACCATGGTTCATATTAAGAGTAATTGTGCACACTTAAATGAGAGTTGCATAGTTAGGGTAAATGTTTTTGAAAATAATGAACCCCAAGCTGTGAAACCATGAATATGAGATTTTTTTCTCTAGAAGTGTTATTTTAAAATCAATCCCCCCCCCCCCCGAATTTAACCCCACATCAACCCAACTCATCATAATAGTTTTTCCTTTAACCATTGAATATCTCAAATGGATTGCAAGGGCTCTCAAACACCGTTCTTCAAAAATCAAGGATCCAGTTAATTGATCTGCACCTCTCCCATTATGTGATCTCGTCCTGCTTAATTTATTTCCCCTCTCTTTACTTTATCTCATCGTTTGAAAGTATGTTTTTTTCATTGGAAATATATATTAATCTAGGTTTTAATAGATCTAATATATTTGATCATTGTTCTAGGTATAGGATCTATACCTCATTCATTATCATGATTTGGTTATTTCTATTTCTATTTGGGATTTCTTTTGGTGAGAGACCATAGTCATTCTTGAGATAGGTGGTTTATTATTTAATTACCAAAGACTTCATTTAATTACGTGTATGTAAATATGAAATTTCACTTTCAATGATTGGAATATTATATCTGGAATATTATTAAATTGAATTTAATTACTATGTGATAATTTAAAGGTCGAATTTGGGGAAATTTTAAATTAATTGAATTGGATTAATTAATTAGTTAATTAATTACTAGAATTATTATATTATGGAAACGATTGGATATTTATAAGGAATCGACCATTAACATTAAGTAATCTGTATTTCTGAGCTATAATTACTTTATTTTATACATTAGAAAAGATCTTTTGGGTTTATAGTTTCATAGATTTAGGTAGTGAATCTTATAACTCATCCCAAAAGAATACCATGTGGATACTACTAAGACTATATCTAGATTTTTATAATACATAAGCCTAAAATACTTGATTTCTTTTCATGAAAAATCATTAAAACATTCGTCTTGGATTTTTATTTTCAATTACCCAATCTTAATCCATCTAAAAAAATTAAAACATGGGATGAGAAAAAAAGGTCAATAATGGACATAAAAAATAAACCATTATTCCATGAAAATTTATAAACACATGAATGATAAACTTCTCACCCTTCAAAGCAACATATACTTAATTTGTGAAAGCATGAGGCATCTATAAAACAATGAAAGCATAAAACACTCCATTTAGGTCTCTTGGGGTATAATTTTATTACATTGATTAGTTATATTTTAACACTTATCGATACCATATGATTTGTAACCCTTTTGGCTACCGTACAATGTAACCCTCACAGCTATCTTCTGATGTAACTATCACAGTTACACTTGTAATAACCTTTAGGTAAACTTCTATCATACCCATAAAATTGGATGGATATCATGAAAAAAACCTATATATAGTTTAAAACACAACCAACTGTCATCATATACAGTTCCCAAGAAACATAACATAATCAAAAAAAATTAATACATGTATAAAAAAACATTCCTTGAGGAAAATCACTTATTTATGAGGAATTCTAAACTATTACAGGGGAAAAATTTTTCATTGAAAATAACCATATAATCTTGTAAATTTGGCTTCAAAATGATATGGTGTCAAGAAAATGGGAAAAAATATAATGTCATGTATGTTTAAACGAAACATTATGTTTTAATTTTTAAAAAATATACACTAAATAGTATTTTGAACATAAATTCCCTTACCTTCAGTTTAAAAGCGTTATGTTCTAGTACTTAATGTATCAAATAATCAAATTAGAATAAATAATTACTTAATTAAAGAAACTATTAATGTTTTAATTTATTGAATACCATTTTATTATTTCTATTTATGGCCATGTCAATGTGTTATAATTATCATCATCATCATTATAAGAGCATTAGTTATGGATTTATATTCATTTCCCTTGAGTATAATTATAGGATTTCATTCACAATAAAATAAAAAATTTGAAAGTGGAAATTAATGTTTTAAATATGTTTCAAAAATTTTAAATGATCCCATATATCAATTTTTCCTAATATGAGCTTGAATCATAAGATAAAATATTAATGATATATGTTTGGATTATTATTGGCAGTTTTTCTGTCCATCACAATCAAGTGTAGTTTTGTATAATATGATTCCTATGAAATAGTTCCAAAACATTAAAAAAGTTATGATTTACATATTAAAATATTTTTTAACCATAATAATGTTTTTATGGCCAACCTTGAAGGAAATAAGTAAAAATAAAAAATCATCATCGATGAAGGTGGAGAATCGACATGTCACATATGATATTTTAACTTTCTAGAAAAAGATGCGAATAGGGGACGTTTAATGATGGATATTCCATTGACACAATAAAATTCTAGTATATCTACGATATTAAGTTATCATGCCATTTTGTTTCATGGAAGTGAGTAGAGGAAAATAATGAAATAAATAAATAACCAAAAAAATTAAATGCAAAAGAAGTGGGATATACCTCTTAAATATAGACTTTTTGGGGCACTCTTTAATGTTCTAGTTTTTGGTCATCTTGTGAGACACTCAGGTCATGGACACGGGGAGTAGGCTTTGGAAGGAAATTGGGTAGAATTGTGACAAGTTTTATGGATCTGGAGGTGTATGAAGAAGAGGTGTTGAGGGATATTATTTATAGAAAGAGTAGAGTTCTTTATTTGAATATTATATCCATTGGTTTATTGTTTTGGGTCAATATTATAAATAGTGTGGATTTGTATGACTAAATTTAGTAACTAGTGCATGTGAGTTTGAACTAATCGGTGAATCCCTCATCCAAATATCAATAATGACTTAATTGTTAATTTATTGAATTATATCATAAATTACCAAAATGCATTATTCACCAAAATAACACTATTTTATAAAAACCCCAAAAAAACACCCAATTTTTTTTTGATGTTTACTGTTCAAAAATTTACACTACATTTATAATTTTTTTAAATATGATACCTTTTTTTTTATTTAAAATTAATAATTATACAAAAATATATATATTTTAAAATTTAATCAATTTTTTTGACACATTGAAAATTAATTATGATCCCACAATATTATATTAGGAATATAATACAAAAAAATAATATATTAATATATTCTTATAAAAAAATTATTTTTAAAAATTATATTAATTATAAAATTGTAAAAAACATTTTTGTTTCAAAAAAATACCAACACTTTATTTATAATTTCCAAAACATTCATTTTTTTATTCCATTATTAAAATATATTTTTTAATTAATATATACATAAATATTATTTATACTTTCATATGTAATGTTAAAATTTCATTAGTAATGATTCATTAATTTCAATAAATACTAATAAATTCATTTTTCATGTTTAATGAATTTAACTAATTAATTCCTAATTGAAACTGAGTTATTTTATGAGTAAATAGGTTGTTACATTCTCCTCCCTACTACAAATTTTATCCCAAAAATTCTTATTAAATTATTAAACAAGTAGGGAATCCTTTCCCTTATTGTATTTTTCTATTCCCATGTTTTTTTCAATCACGTGGTTTCCCCACAAAACCATAACCTGATGAATTAACTTATTCTGTAATACATTCTCTCTATGATCAAGAATCTGAATAGAATTTTTCCCACAGGAATGGATATCTTCTAACTGAAAAATTTCAGGGTTCATGACAGGAGTTGAATCATGAACATACGTTCTTAAAATCAAACATGGAAATTTTGGTGTACCTTGGAAAAAATGGGAGAAAATCCAATTAATGGGAAATTGATCCAACTTTCTCTAGGATTTCATACAACATAATAAACCGTGATCTCATCCTCCCCTTTAAACCAAAAATCATCTCACATTTTCATATATAAACATTTTGACAGACATGATCACCAACCTGGAAATAAAGATCCTTCCTCTAGTTATCTGCATTACTTTTCTACCTTCTCTAGTTGTCCACATATGTTTCTTGGTCATCATTATTTCTCAACCACATCCTCTAATAATTTTGATCCCATAAACATAATTTCCATAATATCATCCCAAAATTATGGAGTTATACATCACTTTCCATTTAAATCCTCAAAAGGATCCATCTGTATAATGAAATGAAAACTATAATTATAATAAAAACAACTTAATAAAGATGTTGATACCAACTTACCTAGTATTCCATTGAAATTTTACATATAATAACCTCTAATGTATGAATTTTTCTCCCTTACTATCCATCAAAATAAAGATTAAATCCAGTGATGAAATTAATTTCGGTTCATAATGACTTCTGAAGGCATTTCCAATAGTTAGAAGTGATCTAGGGATCAAAGTACAATACTATTTAGAGTGGAAGTCCATGTAACATTGCTATATATTTTAGATACAACAGATAATTTTGATATAGATTCATAGTTTCTTAAATAGAAAAAATGGGCATTTTTATTCAATCAATCAACAATAACCCAAATCTCATTATTACGTCAATATATATTTGGTATTCCTATAATAAATTTCATGGATATTTTTTTCCAATTCCACTCTACCACTAGAAAAGGATAAACCATTTATTTATATAACATTATTTATTTTCTTTCCTATTTAAACGTCAAAAATCTCACGGTGATGTCAACAATATCCATTTTCATTCAATCCAACTAGTAATACTCCTAATGATCATGGTAAATTAAAATGCTTCTTGGATGAATAGAAAATATTGATCTTTGAGCATTACTGAATAATTATTTATTCTGATTGGAATCACAAGGAACCCATAATCTATTCAAAAATCTCAAAACACAGTCATTATCAATGTTATGTTCTGGAAACATACATTTTAATCCAATTCAATATTTTTCTATAACAGATTTTCTTTCTTATGTTTATTCTTAAATCTATCTAATATAGACGATTGTAATGACACATGAAACAAAATAAGGGAATTTCTTACACCAATAACTTCTAAGATAAAATTCATCACGTCTTGGGTTCATTTTCGATATGTAGCATGGTTAATGTAGCAAGATGTTTTTGACTCAAGAAGTCTACCAATTTGTATTATTTTCAATGATGGAAAATTAACATGTAATTGTAATCCTTAATCAGTTCTAGAAATATTATTTTCCTCATGTTCTATTCCTTCTAAGGGAATATATACATCAATATTTTATAGTCAGTATATATTTCAAATTTTCTTCCATATAAATTATGTATAATAAATTTTAAAGAGAAAACCATGGATAGTAATTCCAAGTTTTGTGTGGGAAAATATAACTCATGTGTTTTTAGTTATCTAGAAGCATAAGTAATTACATAATCACCATACAATAAAACACAACTATGTCCATTTAAATAAGTGTCACTATAGATAAAAATATATCCATTTATTGAATGTTGAGCCATAATTGGATCATTAACCAGTCATCATTTCAGTTCTTAAAAACAAAAATCCCATTCTTCTATCCATATAAATTAAACCTATTTCCGTGTTATCTTAGTTAGCAGACTAGATAACCATAAAATGTTTTTAAAAAACCATCATTAATAGCCAACTAATATTAGAAAATTATAAATTTTAGTGATATATATATTTATTTTCCATTAATAAATGAATTTTTATTTGGTGTGATTAACATTTAGTCCATACTAATTTACAATTTTCCCAAGAAAAGGAATCAATTACACCAAAAAATCACATTTTCTCAATTTCTCAAGTAAATTATTTTCATTAAGAGTTTATAGAAGAATCCATAGATTTATTTTATGATCCTTTTTTTAATAAAACAAAATATCATGAAAAATAAAACTTCTCAAATATTCACACAAGCGATTATTTATTTGGTACATAAATATAGTAGAATTATTTTTTATACGAAAGGGTGTACCACCCAATTCATAATATCATAATATAGTTATGAATTATTGTTCCTGAATTCAATCCTCTTTTTCCTTCATATGATGGTACCTGAATATCAACTCAATCTTAGAAAATTACAGATCTACCTAGATATGATCGAACAAGTCATCAATATTAGGTAATGAAAAATTATTCTTAATTGTAATGTTATTCAAAGGGAAATAATCAATTCATATCCACATGGAACCATATTTCTTTTTCAGAGAAAAAAATTGGAGCACCCCATGTTGGGTGAATGAAACCATTTAAAAATATCAACAAACTAATATTTCAATTCTAGAAGTTATATTTGAGCCATTTTGTAGAGGGATATTGAAATTGTATTAGCCATAAGAACTAAGTCAATGGTAAATTAAACTTCTTGATCATTAATAACACTAGAAAACATGTGATTAAATATATATTGATATTTATTTACCACTTTATCACCATTAATCAGAATAGTTCCAACATTTTCAACAATATTTGCAATATAAAATTCTTTTTTATCATTTAATGGTTTCATAACATTCTTATATGTTTTCAATTGTATGGGACCAATCATTTACAAAAAAAAAAGAAAACCTCTCTAGGAAACAACTTTTATTTCACTATAATAATACTTTGCATGATAAACTGAAATCCAATCCATAGCTAGAATAAAATCTAACTCAATTGAGGGAATAAACAAGGTTTTCATGTAATGTCTTTCCACAGAAAACAACAAGACGATTCTTATAATTCCATTTCTCCTTAATATTTCCCCATTACGTTTTAACCATATTTTATGGTTTAATTTCATAAGGTGAAATTTCAAATTTACCAAAAACATTATCAGGAATAAAGAAATGTGTAGACCCCGTATCAAAAAATATTTTATAAAAATCATAAGAAAAACAATTTACCTGATAATTCTTCATTGTATAACCCAAGATTTTCTGATGAAGTCACAAAGGATTTCAGTACACCTTTTTTCTTATAGTCTATCTACTTCCCATCATTCTTGTAATTTTTTTGGGTAGGTATGTGCATAATTCCCCTTCTCACCCAATTTATAACACTTTATAGTTTTATTATCAAAATTAAGACTAACATGACTAAGATATTTTTCATTGAAATCATGAAAAATATGTCCAAAATTTACACATCAGAAACACATACCATATATGTTAATGTATTCCCTATGATATCTTTTAACACACCTTCCATGAACTGAAAACTAGATTTCCTTTTGCTCATATTTATTTGATTGATTCTTACCTATTACATTACATCTAGAAATTTTAATCATTCTATTTTTAAAGTACTTGTGATCATCAGAAAAATCCATTTCAATACTATCAACACATTAAAAAAATTCTCATAACTATTTAATTCATGGGAAGATAATACCCTTCGATATCAGGGATTCAATCCTAAGTATAAATGACTGATTTTACTATCAATGTTCAAAAAAAGATATTTGATCATACCTTGGTAATCAATAGTTTTCTTCAAACACATCCATTGAATATTCCCCCTTTTTCTTCAATTCAATTAATTTATTTTCCATTCGAATTCAATCCAAATTTAGAAGAAATTTTTTAAATAAGAGATTCATAAGTCCATCACATTCCAATGCATCAATCTCTTCTCTTTCATTGATATTATTTACCATTTACACCACTGGACAGCTTGAAATTCAAATGGATAAATATAAAGACTAAACTTTAGATTATCGAACACCCACAACATAAAATATATTTCATGTGATTTAATCCATCCTTTAACAATCACTGAATCTGATAATCCGGTGAAAAAGGGAGGGTGATGCATCATTAAAGCTTTTTCCATCATAATGTTCTTTGTTGTAGCTCTGGATATTCTCCTGCATGGATGTCACAACCATTTATATAAATTGTAATCCAAACCATTGCAATCATGAACATATCAGTTCCAATTCCCAAAACTCTATGTTGTTGATTTGGAAGGATATATCATCCTCTCGGTGCCCCCAACATTAGGATCTTACTTTATTCTACAAAAAAACATTCTGAAAAGACATATCATTGTTGAAGAAACATGGGGATATTTAAATTATATATCATTTAAAATTAAAAATAAGGTAAAAATAATTTGTGGTTTCCTATTAACATCATCAGGACTTCAAATGTTATCTAAAGAGATCTCTGTTACACATTTTAAGGACTCATCCACAAACATTTAATAATATAGATTACTCAACTAGAATTAATTTCCATTAATACATTCCCAATGATCATTTAGGTTTATATTTATAGATAATTGGGTCATAAAACATGCATAAAATCTCACAAGAATACAATGTGTACTAAAAATGTACCCATTTTTTCATAATAAAATTTTATAAAAAAATAATATTTCATTTCATGAAATATCATTACAACATTAATCCTTCATTCTCATTTTGTCTAACCGAGCATTAATCCCAGTGATTTTTTTAAACATTGGATAAGCATAAAAAACCCAGTAAGGGAAATAATAAAAATAAAGGAACCACTAGTCCATGAATTTTTATAAATATATGAAAGATAAACTTATCACCCTTAAAAGTAACAAACAAATACTTCTTGAAAACATTTGGATTCCAAATATCGTAGAATTAATAAAAACCAACATAAGAAACTTGGGAATCATTTTCATACCATAATTACTTATTATTGTAACCCTTATAGCTAAAATATGATTTTTTTTAACCCTTCTGACTTCCATACAATGTAACCCTCATGACTACCTTATCATGTAACAATAACAGTTTCACAATGAATCACAATTACAGTCAACTTAGAACATACCCTTGGCAATGGAGGGATATCATGGAACTAAACTTATTTGGTTTATAACATAACCATATGACCTCATAAACAATTCCCAAGAATCAGAGTATAATCATAAAACCATAATACATGCATTATAAAAAATTTATTAGGGAAAGTAAATTATTTATAAATAATACTAAAAACATACTAAGTGAAAATATTGGAAAATAAAATTCATTGTAAACAGGGCTTCAAAACAATATGTTTTCATGAAAATGGAATACTTCACTCACCATATGTATGAAAACATTAGACAGTTGTACTTAATATCCTACGTAATAAAATTCAATCGCCATTTCTTCAGAAAATTACCTAATTAGAACTAAAAATTGAAGAAGGTTTTCCTTGGAGTATTGATCAGGATTGGTATCTTTTAGAGATATTTCCAAAGGTTTGTGCGATTGAGAAATAAGAACACTAGAAAGATCATTTGTTGTCCTGTAGGGAAATTAATTTTTTATGTGACCCATTCCAAAATGTTGGTTTTTCGGATGTTGGGGAAAAAGGTTTTCAATGGAGAAATTGTTTCCCCTATAAAACCCAATTGATACATTAATATAAAATGAAGAACCAACCCAGCAATGTAGTGGAACTTCTGAGGATTTGATATAGGGCCTGCAATTTGAATGTTGTTCTCTAAAGGGGTTGGGGTGAATATAACATCCATGAATGATAAAGGGTTAAAATTATAAATGTTTCCTTTTTGGTCTCTAAGTTGAACCATTATTTTAAGAACCCTACCTGATGATAACTCCATAGTTTAAGCCGTTATTTCTTGACTAGTGATCGATAAGGTTTTTCTCATGGTTTGTTTCCAAGTGTGTTTGTAATGTGGGATACAAATCACTAAATAGAACAAGTTTTTGATTTTGGGGATATTAATTATTATGATAACCTATATAGAAATGTTGATGTGCCATAAGGAGGGAACATTATGTGTCTATAGTGAGACATTAGAACTTCAAGGGCCTATATGTTATATTTTTTAACTTCTCATGGGATGTGATAGTTAAAGTGTTATAAGTCTCACTAAGAATCTATTGGAACAATCTCATTCTAAGAATATTAATATAAAATATCACTTCATTAAAGAACATTTGGAAAGAAATAATATAAACATGGAAAATTGTTTTAATAGAGAAATTTTTAGATATCATAATTAAACCATTTTAAAAGGAAATATTTTATGTGCTTCAGTTGACCATTTATATGTAACCTTACTCCATTCAATGTTGTGGAATGTGGTATTCATTCCTCTCACATATTATATTTTCATATTTTTCTTGAATTGGGAGAAAATGTGTCGCAAAAATCTATCAATTAGAATGAAATTAAATTTTTATGGATGTGAATTTATTTTTGGGGAGTTTTTAAAATGGGAATGTGGTGATTTCAACATAGGTGAACTAATTTAATTTTTTTCTAAAGTGTTAGATTTATGTTTTTTTATAGGTTTAATGTTAAATGTTAAAAAAATAATTGAAAATATTTTATGAATTTGATATAGGATTTTATTTTACATTTTTAATGTTTAAATATAAATAATTGTAATGAAAACTTTTTATGAATATATTCTTATGTAATTCCTTAATGGGTAAACAAGTATTTTAATTCAATGATTTTTTTCTTCGACTAGGTTTAATCGTGTAGATATACAATTATTTGATAAGGGATTCATTTCTTCATCTACAAATATTTAATTATTTATGTTAAATCAATACTAATAAAATCCAAAGGGGGATATTATTGGTGCAAATAGGTTCAAATGAATTTTTATAATAGGAAGAATTTATTTCAAAATAATGAATATTTTACTTCATATTGTCTTCAGTTTAACACCTATGTCACATAATACAATTGATGAGTTGGTCCTAGTGTATCAGATCATGACTAAATAGTGGGATTCTAATATTTGGAAATATAAAAATAAAGATATGATGATTTAAGAATTTCATAGATGTGATGTTATCAAACAATGGTGTGCTTGTGGATATTTCAAGATATAGATTACAGAATTTTCATGATTTAGTGCCTTGGGATTATGATGATACAAATTTGATATGGTAGAGAGTTTTATATGGGCGACAATTATTATTTCTATCTATTAGAGGATGTTTGAAAATTTTTCTATATGAGAACTCTACATAATGACATTATATTGTTCCCATCAGAAATTTTTTATAAAAATAATTTTATTGATTCCAAAAAAATAAATATTCATATATCTATATAATAGTGCAATGACATATTTTATACAAAATTAATCAGAGAGAATTGTAAAATTATTTGAGATGAAGAAATTTCATGAGGATCAGATTGATGTCTCTATATGATGTCATCAGAAATGTGTTTACAAATAATGTTCATCAGATTGAGATTACCTTTCAATGGAATGAAAAAAGGACACCAAACCATGATATCTAGTTGAGAAAGTGTCTTATGATATATTTCTATGTTGTTCCTAAGAATTTGTGTAGAAAAAACATTATTTAGTTTTCTCGAGATTAAATATTTATCATGAACATGTAACGTATGAAAGGTTCAATGATTTTTTTTCTTATTTCATTAATGTTATTATTCTTAAATGGATTCTAAACACTCAAAAAATCATGAATTAAAAGTCATGATTCTAGTTGAGAATAATCAATGAAGGTGTTTTCTTACACCGAGTCTTATTAATTAATATATATATAAAAACTAGAAAAAAAATATTTAGTGATAAATATTAATATTTTTGTAAATATAATATTATTAGAAAATGAAAATAATCACTAAAATAACATTATGTTCATATATAAAGAAATGTAATGTATTCAATGTTAATATAAGAATAGATATAAAATATAATGTATTCTAGTAATGAATACATATTAGTAGTAAAGTAATGTTTATCTAAATTTTTAGTAAAATATATTCATGGTATCTATAACGTAATATATATATATTTTTGTGTTTATATTTATTCTTGTTGAAGATATGTTAATATTTCAAGATAGTAATATAAGATAAAATAACAAACCAATAAGAATTATATTCAAAATTATAGTTTGATATTATCTTTATAAATCAAAAAAGTTAGATTTGATTATCTAAACATTATTTTGTTGATAAATTTACAATTGAATTATTTTATCATTAGAAATTATATATATTTAGTCTAAAAGAAGGGACATATCCAATCTTCCCTATGAAGAGATCGTGAAATTTAGCATGGTGTCAAACCAAACATTTCCCTTTGATTATGAAAAACGGTATAAGTTGTTTTTGGGTTCCGTAGTTGTTAGATGAGGAAGCACCCATGTATGGGTCAGGCTTTAAGAAATATTGTTGGCAGATATGGGTATAAAATGATTAATTTTTAGGAATGTTAATGGGAAATATTTATTATTTCTATAACTAGTATCTAACATAAAATATGTGTAGTATATGTCACATAACAGTATATATGGAACTACCTTGTAAAATAATATTGTGATATTCAATCGAGTTTCATGGAAACTATTTACCCTTTAAAAATAATGGAAACTAATCAATATAAAATGTTTCATGTCAAAGTGTTCATCCTCCCTAATTTATATGATATGGAATATAAAATTTTATATATATATATAGTGTATCATTACATCAGGTGAATAAACTCAGTAGATTGATATAATATATTATTACAAAAGGAAGGAGTTGAATATGAATCATTTAAGGTGAGATAAATTTATTATCTCATGCATTTTGTTGTTGCATGTTATCAAATGAATTATATTTATAATTTATATAATATAAATCACTATTTATGTTGGTATAAGGATATTATGATCCACATGATATAACATAGTAATATTTGTGTAATAACATGAATATTCCTTGCACTATTTGGTCATCAATAGGTTATGAACATATATACATTTCATATAGAATTTATAGCATAATAATTTGAATAATGAGTAAAGGTAAATAAATTTACTAATCTATGATATTCAATCAAAGAATATTTGAGCTATGCGGGTCATAAAACTAAAATAAGAAAAATAATTCATATAGGATTGTTTTATAATATATTCCACTAGAAATTTTATTAAATAATTGATTAAAAATATTATATATTAAATTATATGTAGTTTAGATAATATATAGTGATGTATTTGTGTTTTCATGATTTAATGAACTCTACTAAGATAATTTTCCATAATTACATTATAAGAATTTTTCCTATTCACTAAGAGATATATGGATAGTGTACGATAGTAAGGTTTAAGAGTCCTATTCAGTTGGTTGTATTGTAAATGATTGTCCAATATGTTTTGGTTGATGGGTATGAGGTAGTATAGTTGTTCAATGAATATTTTAATGTTTCAAATAAATCACAATATTTTGAATTCTAGTTGTAATTTTATATTTTAATATTTTGGTCACATTATTTAGTATCAAATAAACTATATAAATATAAAAAATAAGAATAAATTTATTGTTTTCATCGCCAGACTTGTGGATTGAGGTTATATGGTGTATTCGAGGAATTGGAGTGGGTTTTTGGTAAATTATTTTACAATAATATGAGGATAATGGGATCAAATATATATTGACCAACATTGAACCAAAAGTGTTATAAAAGATACAATGAGTGGCATATGTTGGCACTAACAAGATATACAATGAAATACATGTGACATAGTTAATGATATCAATGGTTATTAATTTCTAATCAAGTGATTTCGTAATCTAGTTATTATTTCATGATATTGACAAAATCTATTTTTTGTTTTATATAATTGATGAAAGATGGAGTAAAGTTAATAATGACTCTTATTTTATGTGTAATTATTTATGAAATGATAATTCAAAAAGGATAGAGGGATATCTGGAAAATTTCATTTCAATTCATTCCCAAATATTTTATATTATGATCAATGAGATGATCAAAGATGAACTCTAAAATTCTCCATGGAAGGATTAACTCTCTAATATGTCTCTTATACAGTAACCACCACACCCAATTAGTATGTCATATAATACTATAATTTTAGTGAAATATATTGAAAAAATATAAATGTAATTTTTTATTTCCAATAAATTATAGAATGATATGATTTTTTTACATTATAAAATTTCATAATTGATATTCACTAACATGAAAAATCATTCAATATATAAAGAAGGATGATGAAATCTACTCCATGTAATTTAAAGAGGATAACAACATGTTAATAAATAAATATTATATCCAAACTATTTAGACTAACATGAAGATAAAAATATGGGTGAATAGACAAATATAAGATGAATACATTGCTACTAATGAATAATTTTTTTGTAGACATGAAAAATAATTTATCATTCTCTCTCATTAATAATAAAATATAAATTGTTCATGTAATTATTATATTAAAATCACATCATTAAAAGTCACTATCTATAAGTGAAATTGGTATTAATTAGAATATTAATTTAATGAGCTAAAATGTTTGAAATAGAAACTATTTCCATGATTATTCTCATGGTTTTGTATACAAGAATACTATAATAGAAGATAATGGAATCTCAAATGATAAAACCCATTTAGGGGGCATGATTCATCATTATAAATTAATAATGTGGGATATATAATTTCTGTAATTTCATTAATGGAATATGTAAACATTTCAAGTAGATAAGAGATGGTCACCATGAACATCAATGAGAAATTGTTATAATGAGGTAACATATAAAATAGATGGAGAAAATAATAAAAAAAATGCACAAAATAATTTATAATAAATTTATTGTATTGAGTACGAAAATTAATCCTACCAATTGACAGATCTAATTGTTGTTTATTACAATCTATGTTAGATAGTTCCATATCCAATACTAAAAAGTAAATGAAAATGTTGTCAGAAGAATTCAAGTGTGTTATAGAAATATTGTGGTAGAGGTGTACTACTCATTGTCTAGGGAACTAAAAATTTTGTCTATGATTAACATTATTCCCTATCTATTTTATCTATAAATCATTATAGAAGCCTCATTTCAACATCTCAATGCATTGATATTGAATTATTTATTAAAATAATAATAGGTAGAGTGATTTTTTCCCACGAATATAACTCATTTTAGAATGATTCTTGTTGTAATATACATCTCATAAACAATATTCTGCATATTTTAGTCAAAATCGATATAAAATTGATATTCAATTGAATTTTTCTATATAGATCCCATAATAATTACTATGAAATGGAAAACACATTTAGTATTGAAAATTAAATTATGGATTTATATTAGTGGATGGATTACTATGAACTCATGGTGGAAATTTTTTCCTTTATTTGTTTTCATCACTATATCAAGAGGGGTATAATACTCAAATAGTTGATGTGGAGAAAAAAAATTGATGATATTTATTCTGTGAGACAAATTTTAATGTATTTTTTATGGATCCTCATAGTAGTCCATAAGATTTAATGGTTGAGATTTTAATAAATTTCAAACATAGTGAAATGATAATATCAATTATATATTGTGAATGACGTTAATTTAATTATATTAATTTAATATATAACTCATGAAGAATATTTTTAAGGTTTTTATATGAAAAATTTCATCAGTATAAAGTGAATCTCCCTTCTATGATATGATGAATAATATATCACTTTATCTTTATATTGATTATCACGATCATAATAAAGTCACGAAACTGATCTTGTATCACATTCCAAATATGTATGATAGGTGAAATATTCATTGAGGTTCTAATAACCTCTCAATTATTGAATGTAGGTCCTTTTAACATCAATTATTGATTATATGGGAGAATTTATCCAAAAAATCCATCAAAACAATATATAGACAATATGAATTCAATTTGATTCCATTCAGACATTCAAATATCCACAATATCCTCATGGATTTGATAAATATAGTCTAAAATGATTACAATGATCATCTAATTTTAGTTTTTATATATTAAATTGTGGTATATTCCCTGGGAAAAAATATAATGAATGCCAATTTTTATATTACTAAGGATGTTTTAAAAGGTTAATCTATATTCTAAATTTTGAAAGTGTGAATTATTTCAATATATAGTTGAATTAATTGTACATGTACACATGTGATGGTATATATTTGGTCTTTCAATGATGGATGTGATTGAAGAATTTCTTCAAGGAATCAAAACAATTGAGAGTGGAATATTTATTAGAATTAAATTATGCCATTGATTCACTGTGAGATTTTTATTACAGAATGATTCATTAAATAAAATTACAACCAATAAAAGATTTAAAATCCATTTGAAAAATGTGATTGAATAAAATTTCAACAATATAATATATGGATAGTTAATGAAAAAGTCATTAATCTACATTTCAACAACCAATAGTAGGATTCAATGACATAAAAAATAAAACCAAAAATTTAAATGCCTGGTTTTCTAAATAAAATTTAAAGAGATGGAATGATTAATCATATAATGTTTACATTATACATTGGTTAGCTCAATGTCTGGGTAGCCTTGTATAAGTTATTTAAATTGGAAGGCTATAAGCTCCCATGTTCTAACATGTTCCTCTAAGTCCGTCTTCCCCTAATTGAATCCCCATATTAAAATATGATTTGGTTTACCAATCAACGAAACATGTTATTATTTCAATTCAACCTGAAGTGGCCTTTCAAACAATCTATGTGCATCCTCTGTAAAATATTAATCTAAAATTATACTTCTAGTATATCTTCATTTGAATGATTTTAAATCATTTAATCCACTCCATTATCAGCATACTCCTTATTTTCACCCATCAAAGCAATAACATTAATGATCAGAAAACACATACCACATTGATCCTCATCCACCCTATGATTGGTAATTAGAGAATTTTTACACTGCATATTATGATCCTAAAGGTCAATTTCAACCAATAAAACATCGGTCTACCTACTCTCTTTCTAAGTGTTTTTTACTTTATCGGAAGCTCTTGTGGTCACAATTTTTGGCATGTTCAAGTGGTCCTTATAAGGATTTGGTTTCATACCCTTAGTAAATTGAAAAATTCTAGGGATAAGGTTACCCATATTTCCTTTCCTTGATCCAAACCTACCACTCACATTCATGTGTGGGTCCTACTCATAGTCCGACCGAGGTTTTAATTTTGTTTCCATGTCGCACAGTTCAGATTCATAAAGGGACCATGATATAGCCTTTTTCTTTTCCATTTTTGAAATAAATATTTTCCATCTTTTATGATCATAATTATCCTTTTCCTCATTTAAACTAGTAAATTAGTTTCTCAAGTGTAGAGAGTATTTAGGGACTTTCCAACTGGATGACCTCTGCCTCAGAAGGACTATAATCATATCGGAAAGAACCTAAATCGGAGATAGCGGCCTGAACTTAGTCCCTTTTGACACTCCCCCACTTTCATCTCCCCCACAAAGGAAGAATATTACATTGGAGGGGGAAGGAAAAAACTCACTGGTCTTATGTTTATGAACTATAAATTCAGAAATCGCATTTCAAGATTGCAAAATTGTATTCCACATTTGGATTAGTAGACAACGAACTCAAACGGTTCTTGGAAGGATCAATAGTAGAATTTTCACTGATATCTGTGGGAATAAAGAAATAAGTACTGAGACAATGTTCACTTAGCCTGGAAATAGAGACATTGCCCCTGCTTCTCCAAGTTTCCTCATCAACATGAAAACAAAATCCCCAGGAGGTTATATGAGAGAAATAAATCAATCCAAGATACAAAAAAATCTAGTTGTTTATAATAAAATTCATCCCTAACCGAGATCCCCACCAATTTGACCAAGGGTTATGAGAATTTATCATCATCACATACACATGGTGAGATCATGTGAATTTTTTTTTTCTTCAGTCAGTGCATAAGTAGAATTCAAAAAACATTCATAACATAAGCAATATTGACGGGCTTTGGAATGAAAGTGGGAGTTTCGGAAACCCTTCCAACAATGATGAATTTGTAGCATCCCGAATCATATGAAAATATTAGGTCGATTGTAAGGGTAAGAAATGTGAGTCATTACATGATCGAGGAGTACTTTACCTCGTAATAATTAAATCTTCTATAGTTGGGAACTAGACCATGATTGTCCACATACCAAGAAGGGTGAAAGTTTCCCACTCATATAAACCCCAAGATGAAAACATGAAATAATCATAGTTTTCAACAGATGGTTTATGTGAGCTAAATTGAGCCACCAAGATCTAGTTCAAATGATCTGAAGATTATGTAAACTCTAATGTAGAAAGTGAGAGCTAGAGAGAACCATCATGGAGTTCGAGAACATTACAGCTAAGATAAATACCATGGAATGACGGGATGAAAACAATATTGCAGAATAGGAGAAAGGAATTAGAAGATGTGTTTCCCTCCCCCTATGATAGGGAAGGGATAGGGGCGGTATTCATCATCACCACCTAGGCTATGGATGAAGAGGGAATTGAGAGAATAGGGTTTCGAGCCTAAATTTAAATATTATTTCAACTTGGGATGTTTCCTTATATAAAATTTCATATTTGTAGAGTTTATCTTGAAATAATTTGTTATCCAAGATAAAAATTACCTATCCAATGATCTAGATATATCCACGGTAATATTATTATTTATGATATGTTATAATAATCTATATGTTTATAAGGGTCATATATATATCTCATAAGAGGTTAAAATACATAATAAATTTTATGGTGTTAGAAAAAAAAGGATATTGTCGAAGGTGATCATATAATTTGAGTAGTAAATACATTACCAACTTGATAAAAGTAAAAACGTGTCATATGGTTTAACACTCCAAGATTTATTAATATATTTTCACTTATGTAAAAAAAGTGTCAATAAATTTTTTAACATATGCCACTGAACTAAAATGATCCATGGAACATTAGATTATAAAATAATTTCAAAAAATTAACCCATTGTATATACACGGTTATAAGTCTATTTTAAATCTATACACAGTATGGATGGCAATACTTAATGTTTTAAAATTGTGTTTTTCAACAAAATATATTTCCCATTGTATATTTAATTTCATTTTAATATAAAAATATATAATTTTAAGCATATTAATTTTATAAAATGAACATTATATTTTAATATAATATTTTTAAATTAATTAGGTTTAGTTTTAATTTTTTTTTAAATTAATTGTTTTTTATGTGAATTGTGAAAATATAGTTATGTTTAAAAAAAATTACATTACATATATTTTCTTAACTCTAAAATGGCTTAAAATTTTATGAAACTATATTTATATAAAATATATTAATTAATTAATTTAAATAAAATATTAATTAAATGTTGTATTTATAAAAACATATTAACATTATTGGAAATCAAGTAAAATTACAACCAACAATCAATTTTTATATGCTTAAATTAAATTTTTTTAAATGAAAATTTTTATAAAATATAAAAAAATTGGATTTTGTTTTTTAGATAAAAATATTAAAAATATTTGACAAATTTAATTTAATTTTTGAGAATAACGATTATATTACAATGATTAATGTGAATGTGCACCAAATATAGGTAAAATGTATAATATCAAATTATTGTTTTACTAATGTTGTGTAATTTTGGTCTAATATTTTAAACTAATAAATTTTAGATAATGTGTAACACCCCGAGTTGTTAATAAAATATGTAATTGTTCTATTAATTAAATGCAAATATTAATTTAACAAAACAAGTTTGTAAATAAATGTTAAATTATTATTATGAAAATTTATATAATTTTTTATTAAATACTACATTTAAAAAAGAGTAATATTTTTGAATTATGAAATTACTGTTAATAAATATATAAAATTAAAACAACAAAAATATTTCCCCTTTACAAAATGTTTTAATTTTAGTTTTGACAAATTTAAAACATTTTTTTGTTTTAAGGATTAAAGAATACAATATTTAGTATTTAATAATAATAAAATTTGGAAGAAATTAATGATGTTTTTATAAACAAGAATTTATTTTAAATAACTTTTTTTTTCTATAACAACATAAAATTTTATGAAAAACTAAACGTTGAGATTCTAAAAAAACTATACATATTTATAAAAAAATGAAATCATATATAATAGTTGTATATGTATATAAGTAAATTTAATATTATTAAATTATATTTAAATATTTTTTTTAAACGATTATGTATATATATATATAATGATTGAATTTTAAAAAAATGATTTATATATATATTCGATGAAATGGAATAAAAAAATTAGAAAATGGAGGAAGTCATTTAGTGTTGTTTTTCAGTTTCATCTTCATGACTATAGGGTGTCCGGGATGTGTTTCTTCATCGCGAGAAGTGAAGGCAAGGCCGAATCGAGCTTCAGTCGTTGAGGTCTTCAACGATAGAGTAGTGGGTGTTGTTGAGCTTGGATGGGAGGGAGAAGCTGAGGTGCGGTGTTCAAGGTGAGTGTGAGTCTTGGCTGAAGTCGAGAGTAACTTCGGATGAGGGTTTCAAGCTCGAAGTGGAGCTTCGACCATCGGACGACGAAATCGTAGTGTGCAGATGTGGTTAGGTTTCAGATCATAAGGTTAAAGTTCATCAGATCATGTAAGTCGGTGTCTGATTTTTCAATCCTTGGTGATTTTCAATGCATTAATTTATATATTTTTCTCATTTATAGATTTTATTCATGAAATCATATCTTCTATCTTCATGTCGATAATTTAATTTCTCTAAATTTCATTTGGTTTATTAAAAATCAAATTGTTGTTTTTGGCCACATTCTATTTTTTTGAAAGATTATCCATGATTGATTATTTAAATTTTTTTAAAATGGGAATCATCTATCAATCGATATCTAGGTAATAGTGGTGGTCATTTTCCTGTATTATGTGTGATCTATTTTGTCCACAATTCTATTTTAAACTATTTAAATTGTGGTCATGGATCGATGCGTAATAGAGAAGCCACTATTTCCTAAATCAATATCTTTTGGTTCATCTTTATTTTTTAGCTGATTCATCCATCTGTCTCCTTCTTAATTTTCCACAATTTACTATGAATCTTATATTTTGTCATCAATAAATATTAAATAGAAAATTTCAGTATCAATTTTAATTTTTAGATTAACATAGAAGTCATATAACTTCTGTATAAATAAATTTTACCTTATTTATTTGGGGGGACTATGTGGGTGAGTTTAGTGAGGCTTCATTAAAGAAAACAAGGGTATTAATTTTCTTTGTAATCCATATTTGAAGAATATGATCTACTTGGAAAATAAGAAAAAATTGTAAGGGATTACTTCTTTTACTCTTTCAATTCCATTTTATTTTTGTAAGGGGTGTTTGTTATTTGTTTTAAATGGTAATTTTCTGGTTTAAGTGATGAATATCTCCAATTAAATATTTCATGTTTAAATTTAATTTCTCAAATTTATGCTTAAAATTGGGTTTGGTATAATGGATTGTTTTATTTGATTTTTTCCAAATTTCTCTATTTCAAAAAAATTATTAATAAGAGATACGTAGTTTATTAATTTCAAAATTATGATTTTAATTTTCTTGTTTTTCATAATGAATATATTTTTATTCTTTGTTTCCGAATTATGTGCCATAATTCTAGAATTAATTAGATTATTTATTTATCTATGTGCAAGACAAATTTGATGCAAGTGCAATTATTTCTGAAAAAGTTTTTATTTAGTGTTGTGTTCATAAATTATTAATATTTGAATCATTTTAATTACGTGAGAAGGATATATCTGTATATGTTTCAAAGTTTATGTTGTAAATTTGATTTCATGTTAGTATTACTAAGGGATGATTCTATTTATAGATTCTATATTTTATTATTATGAGACACATATTTATTTACATGTATAAATTTTATGTTAATAAATATTTTAAATAAATTATTATATAAGTTTAGAATATCATAATTTATATCAAGTTCTATACATGACATATACAAATAATGGTTTTAGGCATACATGGATTATTTAATTATCATGACATTTATACATTAATATATATATATATATGTGTGTGTGTGTGTGTGTACTCCTTAAATTCATTTTCATTAATGCTTAAGTGCATATAAATGTTCATATAAATATAAATCTATGAATGGATGATTGTATTTTGTGAAAAAATGCTTCTTTGATGATTTTTGTGTGTGGTACATAATTATATATTGTTAATGATTGATTTTATGAAGATATAATTATATGTTTCACTATTGTTATTTGTTTTTACCTTCATGAAAAAAAATTAATAAATATGTCTTTGAAATTTCATGTGCATGGATGTTGATTTAACTTCCATATGATTATGAAAAGCTATGTATCATGAGATCATATCATACAAAGTCGAATAAATAAATTTTCATAAATTTATTTGTTACAAAGAAGATTATAAATATATTTTCAAAATTAAAACACTAGTGAAAAATATATGTAAGTAATGAAAGCTAAGACAAAAATGTTTTCTAAAAATAGATACATAAACTTTGTAAATGTGATAGGGAATTGGATAGTGAATTCATCCTTCAAGTGGGTAGGCCCAAGATAGCCTTCAAGGTTTTTAGTGGCCCCAGTTGCTTTGTTTTTAATAGCTTTCTTAATATTTTCATCTACTTTACTGGATTAGTTTTGAAAGCAGTTTCAAAGTATTATTATTTTTCAAAGAATGATAGTATTTTGTAAAGGTTGTTTAAAACATTTATTTCCAATTGAATTTTACAAATTTATAATCAAGGGAATACTTTTAGTGGGATTTATCAAAGGTTTTCAAAACTTCTTACTCGGTGAGGGAATGCCACCGTTTTATTTTAGAATGATTTTTTACAGGTGTCTTAGGATATTATCGTAGATTTCATCGCTTTTGGCGATAGTGTGCACGAAAGCATCAGGTAATTTTGATTTTATTTCTGATCAACTCTGATAAATATAAGGTTTTTGTGTAATCCTCTAGAACCTATACTAGTAAAAGTTCCTCATTTCATTAAAAGTGTTGTGTAATTATTTATTCAGTTTTATAAATAAAATTAAAAAAATTACATGGCATTTTTCATGCACCGAGTCTGGAAGAGTGGGCTTGAGGTGTTATAATTGGTATTAGAAGAATGATCTAGAAAACTTTGGATATTAGATTTTCCCTATTGAGGAATATAAAATCTACGTGATAGAGTTTTCGTTAAATAGTTAAGCCCTGTTAAGAAATCATTATTTCTAAAAATTAAATTTTGTAATTTTTTATGTTCGATAAAAGAATTTTGAGGGCGCAATCCATTAAAGGGGGGTAGGAGAATGTAACACCCCAAGATGTTAATAAAATATTTAATTGTTCTTTTAATTCAATTTTAATTTTAATTTAATAAAACAAGTTTGTAAATAATTATTAAATTTTTATAATGAAAATTTATATAAGTTTTGAGTAAACACTACTTTTCAAAACATAGTAAAATTTATGAAATATGAAATTACAGTTAATAAATATATAAAATGAAGACAATAAAAATATTTTTTCTTTACTAAATGTTTTAATTTTAGTTTTGTGAAATTTAAAACATTTTTTTGTTTTAAGGATTAAAGAATACAATATTTAGTATTTAATAATAATAAAATTTGGAAGAAATTGATGATGTTTTTATAAACAAGTATTTATTTAAAATAATATTTTATTTTTTTCTACAAAAAGTTAAAATTTTATGGAAAAATAAACTTTGAGATTCTAATATAACTATACATATTTATAAAAAAAAGAAATATTATATAATAGGTGTAAATGTGTGTTAGTAAATTATATATTATTAAATTATATTTAAATAAATTTAAAAAAAACGATTATTTATATCTATATATACATATAATGATTGAATTTAAACAAAAAAAATGAAATATATATATATATACAATGAAATGAAAAAAAAAACAAATTCGAAAATGGAGGAAGTTATTTAGGGTTCTTTTTGGTTTCATCGTCGCGACTATAGGGAGGTCAGGATGAGTTTGTCCATAGTGAGAAGATAAGGAAAGGCCGAATTGAACTTCTGTCAATGAGGTCTTCGATGATGGAGTAATGGTCATTAGTGGGCTTGGATGGGAGGGTGAAGCTGAGGTGCGGTTTTGAAGGCAAGTGTGAGTCATGGCTGATGTCGAGAGTAACTTCATATGAGGGTTTCAAGCTCGAAGTTGAGCTTGGACCATCGGATGACGAAATCGTAGTGTTCAGATGCAGTTAGATTTCCAATATTAAGGTTCGAGTTCATCAAAACTTATTGGTATGTGTCTAATTTTTCATTCCATGGTTGTTTTCGATGCATTAATTTATAGATTTGTCTCATTTCTAGATTTTATGCTTCAAATCCTATCTTCTATCTTCATGTCGATAATTTAATTTATTCAAATATAATTTGGTTTTATAAATATCAAATTTTTGTTTTCGGTCACAATCTGTTTTGTTGAATGTTTGTCCATAATTGATTATTTAATTTATTTTTAATTGGGAATCATCTATCAATCGATATCTACGTCATAGTGGTGGTCGTTTTCCAGAATTATGTTTGATATATTTTGTCAAAAATTCTATTTTGGACTATTTAAAATGTGGTTGTGGATCAATGCGTAATAGAGAAGCCATTACTTCCTCAATCAATCTCTTTTGGTGCATCTTTATTTTTTTAGCGGATTCATCCATCTGTCTCCCTCTTAATTTTCCACAATTTATTATGAAACTTCCACTTTTTCGTCAATGAATATTAAATAGGAAATTTGAGCATCACATTTAATTTCAATCTTAACATAGAAGTCATATAACTTCTATATTAATCAGTTTTTCATTCTTTATTTTGGGGGAATATGTGTGTGAGTTCAGTGAGGATTCATTAAATAAAACAAGGGTCTTTGTTTTCTTTTTCAATCAAATCTGAAGAAGAATATTTACTTGGAAAATAAGAAAAAATCATTAGGGATTACTTATTTTACACTTTCAATTCCATTTTATTTTTGTAAGGGATGTATGTTATTTGTTTAAAGATTATAATTTTTCGGGTTTTAGTGATGAATCTCTCCAATTAAATCATTCACGTTTAAATTTATTTTCTCAAATTTATGTTTAAAATTGGGTTTGGTAGATGGAATAATTTTATTTTATTTTTTCCTAATTTCTCTATTTGAATGAAATTATTAATAAGAGATACGTAGTTTATGAATTTAAACATTTGGATTTTAATTTTCTAGTTTTTCATTATGAATATATTTTTATTCGTTGTTTCCGAATTATGTTCCATAATTCTTGAATTAATGAGATTATTTATTTATCTATTTTCAAGACAAATTTGATGCAAGGGAAATTATTTCTGAAAAAGTTTTTATTTCGTTTTTTGTTCATAAATAATTAATATTATAATTATTTTAATTACATGATAAGGATATATCTATATATGTATCAATATTTAAGTTGTAAATTTGATTTCATGTTAGTATTACTAAGGGATGATTCTATTTATCAAAGCATTATTTTATTATTTTGAGACACATATTTATTTACTTGTATAATTTTTATATTAATAAATATTTTAATTAAAATATGATATAAGGTAAGAATATCATAATTTATTTCATGTTATATACATGTCATATACAAATAATCGGTATGGGCATGCATGGATGATTTTATTATCATGACATTTATACATTAATATATATTTATATGTATATGTACTTATTAATGACATGTTCCTTAATGATTATGTGCATATAAAAGTGCATATAAATATAAATCCATGGATGGATGATTTTCTTTTGTAATAAAATACTTCTTTGATGATTTTTGTGTGTGACACATAATTATCAATTGTTAATGATTAATTTTAAGAAGATAAAATTATATGGTTCACTATTGTTATTAGTTTATAACTTCATGCATAAAAGAAATTTAATAAATATGTCTTTGAAATTTCAAGTGTGTGGATGTTGATATAAATTCCATGTGATTATGAAAATCTATGTATCATTAGATCTGATCATACCATGTCGAATAAATTATTTTTCAGTAATTTATTAGTTCCAAAAAAAATTATAAATATATTTTCAAAAATTAAAACTCCAGTGAAAAATATATTTAGGTATTTCAATCTAAGAAAACCATGATTTATAAAAACCGATACTCTATCATAGTAAATACGATAGGGAATTGGATAGTGAATCAATCCCTCAAGTGGGTATGCCCAATGTAGCCTTAAATGTTTTGAGTGGCCCCAGTTGATTTGTTTTCAATATCTTGCTTAATATTTTAAACTAATTCACTGGATTAGTTTTAAAATCTTTTTCAATGTATTATTATTTTTCAATGGAAAATATTATTTTGTAAAGGTTGTTTTAAAAATATATTTCCAATTGAATTTTCCAAACGTATAATCAAGGGAATACTTTTAGTAGTATTTATCAAAGGTTTTCAAAACTCCTTACTGGGCTATTGAATGCTCACCCTTTTATTTTAAAAAGATTTTTCATAGGTATCTTAGGATATTATTGTAGATTTCGTCGCGTTTGGGGATTGTGCGCACAGAAGCATCGTGGAACATTGATTTTATATTTTTTTCAACTCTGATAAATGTAAGGTTTTTGTCTAATCCTCTAGAACCTACACTTGTAAAAGGTCCTCATTTCATTAAATGTGTTGTGTTATTGTTTTTTCACTTTTATAAAAAAAATTAAAATTAAATAGCATTTTTCATGCACCGAGTCTGGAAGAGTGGGCTCGGTGCGTTATATAATGAATATAAATTTATCTAAAAAATATATTTTTTTAACATATATTTAATATTAAATATACTCAAAATAAGATTAAGAAGCCATAGTGTTTTTAACAACCCGGACCCGAACACCCACCCGAACAGTTCTAAATGGGTCGGGAGTTACTACCTTAGGTGCACCTCCCTGAATGCCAAATGCATCCAACTAGCAGTGAGGGTCTTATAGGTATAGTGGGGAGGCTATACCCTCTTGGATGATAATAATGTAACTTTTCCGAGTATAATAATAAATATTCAGTAGAATAAACAACTTAGCAGACAGCAACCAGACCCGCAGAGCGGAAGTGTATTCAATATCGATAAATAGTGGAAGCAATAAAAATAAACAATAGTAGTGGAATGTAAACAAAACCACATTCTGATAACCTGTAACTACTATTGAACAACAAAACATGCATCCAAACTAGGTCATACATATCCTTATATATACATATATATATATATTGTTTCTATGTCTATCTAATTGTAGATATATAACAAGTAAACATACTGATATAGTAAACAAATAAAAACAATATATTCTCTAGCTAGGCAAGACTTCAAGGTCCATACCATCTCCATCCAATAACTAATGTAGTCCAAATCCTGAAGATACCCTCTTTCCTACATGTAAATCCAAAAATTATACACTGGTTCCAATGGCCCCTGCAGGGTGTGAGACAAATCTCTCTATGATACCACCCAACAGAGCAAACCAAATATGAGTGTTTAAGCAGGCATGCAGTTATAATACAAATAGTAAACAATATGATGCACAAGTTAACATAAACTCCACTAGTGATCTATAGCCACCATGATGTGTCACCTGCTTCATCCAACACCAGAATCTCTATCACGTAACCTGGAACCATGTGCCCCCTGACACAGTGTGTCTCAAGTATCGACATTCTGAAGGCACTCCCAAATATAATAACCCTGAGGAACATCGATGTTTGTCCTAAAATAAGTAACTGGAGGGATAGAAATGTCTTCCATCAAATAATGTAACTGGAGGAACATCGATGTCTTCCCTCTTGTAACCGCGGGCCTCTTCCCCAACCCTATACCCCAATGCTATCCCCGGAAGTCCCCTCACCTTCCACGTGGCTTCCTACAGCAAGCGCCACAAAACAAAATACATCTAAACCGAAACTAATGGGGTAATATAACCACATGAGTGGTCAAAACCACCTCACCACATAGTCTCTTTGTGTGCACACTACTCAAAGTTCTGGGTGAGTGGTAATAACAAAATTAAGTTCCCAAAACACAACACTTCTAACAACACTTATCCCTAAAAGCATGCTGATCAAGTTTGATAGCATGTCCATCCAATAAAATCGGCACAGGGCGAACATGAAACTCACTCTTCCTCAAGCTGACATCCATGACACCCAATCCCATTGTCAAAACCACCCAATTTGACCTAGGGCAAGCCCAACCTGATCAGAATCACTTTAGAATATTAGGGTAATTCCCATCACAACCTCAAGAGTTCCAGCATATAAAATTCAGGAATTACATATAAAATCAAAAGAATCACTTTTAATTAGGTAAACCAAACCAAACTATTGAAATGTATTAATAACGTGTTATCCCATACCAGCACTGAGGTCCTTAATGTTTCCACAATTCATATCAAGGCTCAATAACTAAACTCAATTTTTTAAAACAATAAAATTCAATTATAACTATTTTTGGAATCCCATGGCCAAAATTCCACGATGAACAATGACCACTCGCCCGACCCCACTCCAACAAATCATGTAACATGGCATACCCAAAAAAATCATATAGGTCGAATAACAATTAAACCTCCAATAATAGGTAATACAGGGTCTCGCTCAAATTACACGAAAACGCACCAATGGCCACACCACCCAAAAGTCATAGAAAACAAAAATAGAGGTATTCACCACCTACTTGAGACTCATAGACATAGGAACGTCCTATATCGAGCTCAAATTTGAAGTTGATCTTTTTAGATATATCTTTCTGTCAAATTCTGGAAATTCAACTCAGATTGAAACTGTGACCTCTAAGGTAAATGATCATGAACGGAATAGAGTGCATGGGTTTAGCCTCGCTTTTGCAATCCCGAAGCCACCAGAAAATTAAAGAACAGACTCCGGATGAATATTCTATGGCTTGGCATGTTCTTTCGGTTTTTGGAACGGAGCTATTCTGATGTCGGGGATGAAGAAGATATTTTTTGTAACGAGATGTGACAGTCTTTCATTTAAGAAAATAAAAAAAGTACACGACCTATATTTAAGGACTACACATTGTGTAGTGGACTTGTCTGTACTCTGACTTAATCAGGATAGTCACACTACATGGATTCACCACACGGGTTGACACATAGATTGAACACAGGTGGTACGTAGAAAGGATGATACATGGCGTGTCGAGCAACACTACATGTCGTGTAATATGAAATTTCAACACTGTCATCACATGACATGTACTCAGTGAGGACATGCACGGTACTTGACTAACCCCTATATAGCATGTACTTTAGAGTGCATGGAATGTAGTCTAAAAATTTCTAAAACTTCCCAAATTTTCCATGTTTTCTCAGAAACAATTCAAAAATTCAAAGAGGGTCTAGATTTTGACTCGTTCTAAAAAAAATAGGTAATTACAATATCTCCACCTTAATATAGCTCATCCCCGGGATATAAACCGAAACCCAGAGATGGCACCAAATGTACCACCCCGATCAATGTAACCCACAATTCCCCAGTCTTAAGGGTTTTGGATAAATTCTTCACGGGGGCTCCCCACCTCAGGGATTGACTAACTCAGTCTCAACATTAAAAAACCCAATAAAACAAGGTTTCACTAACCTATTTTCCGAACTCATGATCCTCCCATAATGCATCATCACCCCTGAGCCTCATTGGTGCTCCTATGTCGTTTCCGACACCCAATGTATCCCACACTTCATCGTTGCCCACCTCCACTAGGTCTTATATCCCATGGACGCTCAAAACGAACCTGGTGCCTAGCACCTCACGTAACCTGCATCCTCGATGCCTTGATTCCCACGAAACCTCAAGTAACCCTCATCCTCAATGCCTCAATGCCACATATATCATATATACATATATATATATATATATATATATATATATATATATATATATATCACGCACCCAATATGAAGACAATACCACTGACTATCATCTAGTTAGTCCACATCAATCCTATGCACATCGTGCACTCAAAAAGAACAAGCCTCAACAGGTCATGACAAAGAGAATGAAAAAAAGTCATATCCACACTAATTTTGTACATCTAACCATCATCGGCTCACCATCCTACTCAGCCACTGGCAGCTCCATGACATGAACTTGGCCTGAAGTACGACTGCATGATGCCTAACCTCTCAGTGATGCTGCTCCAGTCACTAGCCAAGTAGCCCATAGCTAGGTTTCATTGTCTCTTACACATCCTATGTGTGTAGCTGAAACTCGGTTACCCTCTCCTTGTGCCGAACCTGAACTGAATCCAAGTTCCACTGTCTTTCCTGGTCCCTGCATGCTGGCTATCTGAGAAGGTTGCTGGAAAAACCTCTCATGATTCCCAACCAGTCCACATTCCTGGAACTCCTTTCTGGGCCTATCACAGTCAGTCCGAACATTTCATGGGTGTCCACACTTAAATAAAGTCACTGAAGAACTGCTATGAGGTGGTATAGAAGAGTATTTGGCCTGACTTTCCTGCTTTAAATCATCTCCTCCTCACCTACTACTATCAGAACCATCACCAGAAGCTATCGTCCATTAACCTGGGGCCTATCCCTTTGGTTACCCGCCGTTATGAGCACCTGATTCACTGCCATTGAGAATGAACCCAACCTAAAGATATCCAGCTAGAGTCTAATGGCATGTTGTAATCCTTCTTTGACGCACCTCACCATTGCTACATCATCGTTTACCTTACCAGGTGAAAAGCGATATAGCTCAGTGAAAGTAGATGCATAGTCCTTGACAGACATGTCTCCCTACTGAAGGCTCAAGAACTCTCGATCTTTCTCTTCTCTCAGTTTCTCTAGGTAAAAGTGCTCGAAAAACATTCCCCTGAAGTAATTTAATGCTATTCCCTTATGCATGTGAGCCTGAACCTTCACATACCACTAGTGCTTTTCCAATACTCAGAGCATGTATGTTGTCAGCTTGACCCTTCGCCCTGGAGGCATCTCGAGCTGCTCAATGATCATCTGCATTCTCATTATCATGTTCTCAGCCACCTATGGACCACCCTGACACTTAAAAAGCGGCAGGTGTTGTGACTGGAAATCCCGCGTCAGATATGCCATAGATAGCTTTGTACCATGCGCATCTCTGTCAATCCCCTACAATACACATATCAGGCTTGCTTGGAGCTTCTCCTCGAGCCATGGTCCGAATGTTGCGAAACCCATATATTGTCCTACCAGCACTAGATTATAGACTTTTCCCGGTCCCTAAGCCTATACTTTCGGTTCTTGCTCTACCTTTTTCAGATCCTGAACCTGGTCTGGCTCCTGCGATACTAAACCATCTCCTGCCTGACGCTCCATTTGAGTCGACTAAAAGGAACCTGTTGAATACCATTAATGTTCAGACATCACATATATATATACATATATAATAATATATACTCAATACATATATCATAAGCAGTAAAGAGGCAGCAGAAAACAACTACCCTTACTCTACCCTATCGCAACCCATTCCCATAGCATCCCAACCTCATGGCCTCCTTACCCACCCTCAATAGAGCCAAGTATCAAATAAACCTCAGGTCATGCCCGTCCCGTCAACAATCTTTTCCTCAAACCGATGACCAAGTCACCCAATCCTTGTGATCAAAATCACCTCAACCATAGTGCATGCCTACTCATACAGAATCCAAGACCAAATACCCCACCACAGAAATTCTACAAATAAATAAATCATGACATAACACATTGCAATAAACAAGAAATTTGTTATCGAGAATTTCACCTATTCACATTTCAAATAATATAATGCATGGAAATTGATATTATTCAAATGAAATTGTCATTTCATAAATCATATGTTCAACTATGAAATTGAAACACCCTAAAAAGTCCCTATCAAAATCCAAGAAAACAAGCCTTTCTATATCGATCCAAGGTCCAATTCTCCTTTACCACATCAGGTCAAGGTTTACAAATGAAAATCATTAACATCACACACCAAGTGTGCCCCCAAGGTGAAAATCATATAAACAGTATTATAAGAAAAAAGAAAACAACAATTCCCTCACATGGAAACTTTGTCCATCCCTCATACCTAGGGATTCGGTCACCCAAGCACAAGCTAGAAACCTAGTTCCAGTCACAACCTATCTCTAGTCTACCATATACATAATAGTAAAACTTGCAAAAATAAATGAGATTCCTAAATCTCATTAGTTCCCAGCAAAACACTGCTACTAAATCCCTGTCATGAAATCCTCTAATACCACATTGTAAAATCCCGAACCCAAAAAGCAACCCTAATAGTGCTAAATGGGTATGGTGTTACCACCATAGGTGCACCTCCACGAATGCCAAAGACTGCAGACAAGCAGTGAGGTTCTTATAGGTATAGTGGGGAGGATATACACTCTAGGGGGATAATAATGGTACTATTCCGAGTATAATAATAAATATTCTATAGAATAAACGGCTCAGTAGACTCAAACCAGACCCCTAGAGCAGAAGCACATTCAATATTGATTAATAGTGAAAGCAATAAATACACACAACAACAATAGAAAGTAAATAGAATAGCTTGCCGATCACTTATAACTACTACTGAAAAACAAAACATGGATCTAAAGTAGTTCATACATATCCATATAGATATAAATTTAGACAATGGATATCCAAATTTAACTACACAATAAGTAAACATGTTGATATTGGAAAGGAAGTTAAACAATATAATCTCTAGCTAGGCATTACCTCAAGGTCCATACTATCACTATACAACAGCTAATGTAGTCCAACTCTTGAAGCTGGCCTCTTTCACGAATATAAAACCATAAATTCTACATGCATCTCAAAGGGCCCATGCAGGGTGTGAGACGAATCTCAACAGAATACAACCAACGGTGCGTTTCTAGTATGAGTGTTTAAGAAGGCATATAGTTATAAGACAAACAGTAAACAATAATTTGAAAAAATAAACATAAACTCCACTACTGCCCTATAGCCAACATGTAGTGTCACCCACTCTGGCCAATGTTAGAATCTCTATCATGTAACCCGACACCATGTGCCCCCTGACACCGCGTGTCTCAAGTACTGATGTTTTGAATGAAATCCCAAGAAATAGTTACACAGAGGAACAACAGGGTCTATCATCAAATAAGTAACCGGAGGGATAACGATGTCTTCCCTCAAATAATGTATCTAGAGGTATATCGATGTATTCCATCATGTAAAGGCGAGCCTCTGCCCCAAAACTGATATCCTCAATGTTATCCCCTGAATCCCCTTAACCTTTCATGTGGCTTCCTACGACAAATACCCCCAAACCAAAAGTACCTAAACCACAACTAATAGGGGCCTCTTCCAAAACGAGTGCCCCAAACCACCTCATCGTGGAGTCCCTCTGTGTGCATATCACTCAACGTTCTGGGTGAGAGGTAATCACCAAAGTATGTTCCCAAACCACAACACCTCTAACAACTCGTATCCCTATAGCCATGTTGCTCAAGTCTAATGGCCTTTCCATCTATGTAAACCGGGCCATGCCCAACCCTTCAATCATCGTGCCTCAAGCCCAACCTAATTAGTATCAGTCTAGAATATTCCGGTCATGCCCATCACAGCGGCAAGTGTTCCATCATATGTAATTCAGCAAATAAATATAAAATAAAAAGAATCACTTTTAAATAAGAAAAACAAACTAAACAGTTGAAATTCACTAATCCAATGTTATCCCATACCATTAGTGTGGTTATTAAGGTATCCAAAATTTATATGAAGGAACAATAACTAAACTCAATAGTTTAAAACAATAAAATTCAATTACAACCATTTTGGCATCACCCTGCCAAAATGCACCTATGAGCAATGGCCACTCGCTCGGCCTCGCTAAAAAAAAACAGGTATCCTGCCATACCCAAAGGCAACCCACATGTCAAATAAAAAATTAAAAAGTCAATAACATGTAATACAGGTTCGTGCTCAAAATATCCGAAAACGAACCAAAGGCTGTGCCCCCCAAAACTCTTCGAGAACACAAAAATATGTATGCACCACCTATTTGAGAATCGTAGACATCGGTATGTCCGATATCGATCTCCAATTTGAATTTGATCTTCATAGATCTATATTTCCTTCAAATTATTGCAATTACACTCTGATGGAAACTACGGCCTGTGAAGAAAAGGATCATAAATGGAACAGGGTGTGTGGGTTTAGCCTCGTTGTTGCAATCCTACAGCCACTGACGGATTGAAGAACGGACTATAGATGATGATTCTAGGGATATGTGTGTTCTTCAGGTTATCAGAATAGGGCAGTTTCGATGTCGTGGAAGAAAAAGATCATTTTCATAAAAAGACATGATGCTATTTCACTTAAGTGAATAAAAAAATTTACATAATGTGTATTTAAGAAATATACGTCATATAGTGGCCTTGTCCATACTCCAACTTAAGTGGGGTAGGGAAACGGCTTGGACGCGCCACACAGGTTGACACACGACATGAACACAACTGATACATAGAAAGAAGGATACACGGAGTGTCGAGCAACACTACATGCCTTGTAGTAGGAAATTTCTACATGGTCCTCACATGACATGTACTCAGTGAGCACACATCTGATACATGATTAACCCCTACACGGTGTGGACTTTAGAGTACATGGTGTGTAGTCTGGAAATTTCCACAACTTCCCATATTTTCCAAATTTTCTCACAAACAAGTCAAAATTTTAAATAGGGTTCGGATTTTGACTCGTTCTAAAAACACTGGTTCTTAAAATCTCTTTACCTTAATGTAGGTCATCCACGAGCAATAAACTGAATCCTGGAGATTCCACTGAACATACCACCCCGATCCAAGTAACCCACACTTCCTTAGTCTTAAGGGTTCTGGATAAATTTCTTATGGGGGCTCCCCACCTTAGGGAATTCCTAAATTGGTCTCAACATTAAAAAACTCATCAAATCAAGGGTTTACTGACATGTTTTCCAGACACATGGTCCTCTCATGACGCATCATCACCCCTACGCCTCATTGGTTCTCCCAGGTTGTATCTGGTACCCAACATATCTCGCTCCCCATCGGTGTCCACCACTATGAGTTCCTGCAGCTCATGGTTTCTCAAAACGAACCCGGTGCATTGTACCTCATGCAACCCGCATCCTCGATGCCAAAATACCCACCAAACCTTTAGTAAAACGCATCCTCAATGTCGTGATTCCACACATCTCGTAGATATATATAAATATATCACGCACCTAATATGGTGCCAATCCCACTAAACAACATCTAGTCAGTCTACATAAATCTTGTGCACCAAGTGCACTTAGAATGAACTTGCCTCAATAGTTCACTCCAAAGAGAATATAAGATTACCACGACCACACCCTTGATGTACCTCTAACTATCATCGGCTCACCAACCAACATAGCCTCTGGAAGATCCATGACATGCACCTGGTCTGATGTATGACCGCCTGATGCCTGACCTCCCTACGGTGCCACTCTAGTTACCAGCCAATAACCCCTCAGCTAGGTCCCGTTGACTCTGTCACATCCTTCGGGTGCAGCTGAAACTAGGAAACCCTATCATGTTGCCGAACCTAAACCAACTCCAGCAGCCATCATCATTCCTAGTCCCTGCATGCCTGCTGTCCAAGAAGGCTGCCTGCAGAACCTCTGAAGGTGCGCAACCTGTCCAAATGCCCCATACATCTTTGTAGGCCTATCAAACTGAGCCTGATCATGTCATTGCTACCAAACTGAAAGCAAATCACAGAAGAACTACTATGGGGTGGTCTTGTAGAGTCTTTGGCCTGACTGCCCTACTGGAACTCTTCCTATCCTCACATCCTGCACTATAAACCATCACCTAAAGCTTTCTTCCAACCAACCTAGGGCTTATACCGCTGGTTACCCTCCACAATGAGCACTTGATTCAACTCCTCTGAGAATGAACCCAACATGAATATATTCACATGGATCAGAATGATGTGTCTTAATCCATCCTCGAAGCACCTCACCGTTGCTGAATCATCACTTACCATACCTGGTGTAAAGTGAGATAGCTCAATGAATGTAGCTACATATTTAATGTCGAACATGTCACCCTACTGAAGGGTGAAGAACTCCAGATCTCTCTCTGAACTCAGTTTCTTATGGTAAAAGTGCTCGAAAAACATGTCCTCAAAGTCCTTCCATGCTAGACCCTCATTTCTGTGAGCCTTAACCCACACATCCCACAAACACATTTCTGGTCCCCGTAGTATGTACGTCCCCAGCTTGGCCCTCCACCCTGGTGGCATCTCGAGGTGCTAAAAGATCATATGCATGCTCATTATCCAGTTCTCAACAACATGTAGACCACCCTCACCCTGAAAATGTGATGGGTGTTGCGACTGGAACTCCTGCATCTGATATGACATAGATGGATCTAAACCCTATGCACCTCTATCAAGGCCCTGTAAGACACGTACCAGGATATATCGGAGCTACTCGTTGAGCCATGGTCTGAACGCTGCCTAACCCAGCTATTGTCCGGCCTACATTAGATCCTAGACTAGTCCCTATCCCTAAGCCTATACCTTCGGCTCATGTTCTGCCTATGCCAGATCCTGAAACTATTCCTGGTCCTACGACACTGTACCATCTCCCGCCTGACGCTCCATCTGAGTCGACTAAAAAGAACTCGATGAATAACATAAATTTTCAAGACATCCCATATATATATATGACAATATATACTCAATGCAGATAAGGAAAGTAGTGAAGAGGCAGCATAAAGAAAATACCATTACATTCCCTTATCACAACCCATGAGAATGGCATCCCGACCTCATGGCCTCTTTACCCACCCTCAACAGAGTCAAGCATCAAAAGAACCTTGGGTCATGCTTTTCCCAACAACCAACATTGCCTCAAATCGATGACCAAGTCACCCAATCCTGGTGATCAAAATAATCTCAACCATAGTACATGCCTTCTCGTACAAGATCTAGACCCAAATACCCTTCCACATGCAATTCTATAAATATATAAATCATGGAATAACACGTTTCAATAAACAAGCAATTTTTTATTTGGAATTTCACTATTCACATTTCGAATAATATAAGGCATCGAAATTGATTTTATTCACATGAAATTTTCACTTCACAAAGTATACGTGAAATTATGAAAGTGAAATATCTTAAAAATGTACCTATCAAAAGCGCAACAAACAATCGTTTCCATATCGAGCCAAGGTCTAATTATATTTTACCACACTAGGTTAAGGTTTTAATATTACAATCATTAACATCACAAATCATGTGATCCATTGAGGGGGAAATCATATAAACTGTAATATGATCAAAAAGAAAACAACAATTCTTACCCATGGAAACTTGGTCCATCTCTCATAATAGGGGTTGTAGGCACCCCAACACAAGCTAGAAACCCATTTCCAGTCACAACCTATCTCCTTTCTACTATATCCTAAAGAGTAAATCTAGAATAAATATAAAGTGAAGCCTATATCTCATTAGTATCCAGTAAAACACTACTTCTAAATCCCTATCAAGAAATTATTTGAAACCACTTTGTAACAACCCGGACCCGAACAGTCACCCAAAAAGTGCTAAACGGGTCAGGTGTTACTACCTTAGGCGCACCTCCCTGAACACCAAAGGCTGCCAACTAGCAGCGAGTGTCTTATAGGTATAGTGGGGAGGTTATACCCTCTGAGATGATAATAATGGTACTAGTATGAGTATAATAATAAATATGAAGTGGAATAAATGACTTATTAGACTCAAACCGGACACGCAGAGTGGAAGCACATTTAAAATCAATAAATAGTGAAAGCTATAAATATAAACAACAACAGTAAAAAGTAAACATAATTGCATGTTGATCAGTTGTAACTACTGCTGAACAAAAAAACATGCATCCAATAAAGGCATTACATATCCATATATATATATATATAATCGGCACCAATGGATAATCAACTCTATCTACACAAAAAGTATACATGATGATACATGAAAGAACGGAAAACAAAGTAATCTTCAGCTATGCAAGACCTCAAGGTCAATAATATCTCAATGCAACAGCTAATGCAGTCTAGCTCTTGAAGCTAGCCTCTTTCTTGCACATGAATCCCTAAAGTTCACATGCATCCTGAACGGCCCGTGTAGGGTGTGAGATGAATCTCAGTAGGATACCACCCAACGATGCGTACCTAATATGAGTGTTTAAGTAGGCATGTAGTGATAAGACAAACAGTAAAAAATACGATGTACAGGTAAACATAAACTCACCTGGTGTTCTACAGCCACCAAGAAGTATCACCTGCTTCGGCCAATGCCAGAATCTCCGTCATGTATCGCAGCACCATGTGCCCCCTAACACAGCGTGTCTCAAGTACCGACATTTGGAAGGCATTCCCAAGAAATAGTAACATGGAAGAATAGAGATGTCTGTCCTCAAATAAGTAACCGGTGGGACAATGATGTCTACACTGAAATAAAGTAATCGGAGTGACAACGATGTCTTCCCTCATGTAACGATGATCTTATGACCAAACCTGATAGCCTCAATTCTATCCTCTGAAGTCCCCTAATCTTCCACGTGGCTTTCTAAAACACGCATCCCTAAACCAAAAGTACCTAATCTGCAACTAATGAGGGCCTCCACTGACACGGGTTGTCAAAACCACCTCATCATAGAGTCTTTGTGTTTCCACAATACTCAATGTTTCGGGTGAGTGGTAATCACTAATGTATGTTCTAAATCCGGAACACCTTTAACCCCTCATGTCTGTGTTACCATGCCGCTCATGTCCGACAGCCATTCCATTGAAGTAAATCAGGCAATGCCCAACCTGATAGTCACCCTACCTCAAGCCGACTTCCATGACACCCAATCTCGTGGTCAAAACCACCCGATGTTACCCAGGCCATACCCAACCTGATGAGTATCACCAAAGAATATTCTGGTCATACCCAACACAACTGAAAGATATCCAGCATATGCAATTCATATATTACATAAAAAATCAAAATAATCACTTTTTAATATGCAAAAAAACTAAACAGTTGAAATGTACTAATAAAGTGTTATCCCATACTAGTATTGGGGTCATTAATGTCTCCAAAATTCATATCAAGGTTCAATAACTAAACTCAATAGTTTGCAATAATACAATTCAATTATAACCAGTTTAGCATCCCCTGACCAAAATGCCCCGATGAGCAACGACCACTCGCCCGGGCCCACTCAAACTAAATAGGTAACCTGGCAAACCCAAAGGCATCTCATTGGTGAAATAACAATTAAAATGGAAATAACATGTAACACATGGTCACACTCAAAATATCTGAAAACACACCAAAGGTCGTGCCACCAAAAAGCTTATGAAATCAAAAAAATACGCATGTACCACCTACCTGAAATTCATAGATGTAGGCACGTACGATATGGATCTCTAATTCAATATATATCTTTGTAAATCCACATTTACATTAAATTCTAGGAATTCAACTTAGATGGAAGTTGTGATGTTTGAGGAAAATGATCAAGAATAGACCATGGTGCTTGGGTTTTGCCTCGCTGTTGCAATCCCCCAGCCACCGACGAATTGAAGAATGGATTCCGGATGAAGATTATAGGGCTAGGTATGTTCTTCGGGTTTTCAGAATTGAGTTATTCCGAAGTTAAGGAAGATGACGAGATTTTTCAAAATAATATGTGACACTCTTTCATTTAAGTGAATAAAAAAAGTACACTGTGTGTATTTAAGGACTACACGCCGTGTAGTGGCCTTTTCCATACTCCCACTTAAGTGGGGTAGCCACACAGCTTTGACCCGCCACATGGGATAACACACGGCTTGAACACAGTCGGTAAGGAAAAATGGGGATAGACGGCATGTCGAGCAACACTACACGCCATGTAGTAGGAAATTTCTACAGAGTCATCACACGACATGTACTCGGTGAGCACATAGTCGTTACATGCTTAAACAGTACATGACGTGTACTTTAGTGTACACGCAGTGTAGTCTGGAAATTTACAGAACTTTCCTGATTTTCCCAGTTTTCTTTGAAACAGGTCAAAAATTCAAACAGGGTCGGGATTTTTACATGTTCTAAAATCTCGGTTTCTTATAGTGGTTGAAATATAAATTTTATACCAAACAAAGTTTTCAAAAATATAACATTATTTAATTTAAAATATTATTTTTACATAATTATAATTTTTTTATATTAAATATGAATTAAATTTATATTAATCAAGGCTAAAATATTTAGGAGGGTAATTTGAGATATTTACTAAAATGTAATTTACAAGGGTAAAAACTAGTTACCTTGTTAAAAACACAAAAGTGAAAAATAAAAATATTGGATTAAATGAAAATAAAATCATTAAAACTAGTTTTTAAAATACATGAATGAATAAATATTGACTAATATCACCAAAAAATATGAATTTTTGAATAACTAATGCATGAATACAATATTTATATCATTGATAATTATAGGTAATTCACAGATGATTCATTTTCTTCCCCTATAAGAAGGGATCACTTCCACCATTTCTATGCTTTTTATTCCATTAACAATTATCATAAACATCATCCCTATATCTATATATAAATATAAAAATTTAATTTTATAAGACCTTGGTCGACATAAGGTTTCCTATTTACTTAATTTCTAAAGATACATCTAAGGGAAATATTTTGTTCAAAAAGTGTGTATTAATTAGTCCCCGAATAATCATTATAATAAATACAACCATAAGATATCCTACCTATAGTAATATATTGTCCTCGGAAATATTAGTATAATAAATTGTTATTATATTATTTCTATAACCCTTATTTAATCCATTCTATCAACATTGCAGATCAAAATGATGTTAATCTTTTGTTTTTGTGGACTATCACCTCTATGACCTGGTGACCTCAGTTTTCTACCAATTTGTCTCTTCAAATATCACAATGAAGTAAATTAAATATAATTATTAATTATATAATATAGTTATTTTTATGAAGAGGAAAATTATAATCCACCTTTACTCCCTCTCTCTCATTTGGAATTAAAACTATTAACCATACGTTTTGTGGACCAACACCAACATGAAGTAATTTATCTCACTTTTCGTAAAGTTGTTTTTTATTTATTATGATCTCTTTAAATATGATTAAACACAGTAAAAAAACTAAATATTACCACTATAATTTCTTAATATTTAATTTTGGATAAAATAATCAACATTCATAAGCATAATCATGCATCAATTATGGTATATTCATGTTTTTGTCAGTTTATCCACCAACAATAGTAATTACATAAAACACAAGGATGGGTGATTTTAAAATAAATACAATTAATAAATTATTAGTAATAAAATAGAAATATTATAAATGGAAGTTATTTTACATTATATAAGTGATATTATTTTAAAGGTTAAAGTAAACTAATCCACCTGAAATGAATATGTTAATGTACAATTCGTAATATGAGTTCACTTTATAAAACATACAAAATTATTCAAGTTTTAAGCTAGAAAATTATAAATTATTCACACTCCACAAATTATTTGGATTATTTTATTCTTTATATTTTAATTTTAAATTCAATATTTTTCCCATTCAGGGAGTTTCAAATAATATGTTACTCGTGTTATACCATAGTTACTGACTCAAATTCATTCTCTTTATGGAAAAACATATCTACATAATTATTATGATTTTATCCCCCTTTTACCCTTGCATTTCTAATTCATATTGTAACATCCCAGGTAAATAAAGAATAATACATTTTCATATTTATTAATATTTGAGAATTGGATATTAATTTTACTTTAATGGGGTTTCTATGTTCGATAGCGTACCTATTACGCAACAAAGCGTTTCTTTGAAATCTTACATTGCATACTAGTAATAAAATAATATTATTTTAAATGGTAGTTAACACATAGTCATTGTATTGGCGGGAATGGATAAAAATAAATAAAATATTATTATATTTTTTTAAAAAGTTTTTACATTTATCCAATAAATGATAAAGGCTTAAATACAAAAAGATTTCAATTTTAGGCATTTATACCCTAATTTTCATTAAAGGTTCAATTATCACCTTTTGATGGTGAACCATAATTAAATATAGTTTGGATAAATCATATAATTTATATTGTACCAAATAAAATTCTTCTTTATAATCGGGACATCAAAATTTACTTTGTGTAAATTTTTGGTATTTTTCCGATAAAGTTCATTTTTTAATGAATAGTGAAAATGTTGTATTTTAATTCAAAACCTCTTTTTAATCTAATTTATTTATATGATTATATTATCTTTTGAATTTATTTTAAAGTGAAATTAGAATATACTTTTACCATTAAATCCAATAGTGGTTGTTGGAATTAATTTCACTTTGAAATCGAACATAAACTAGTGTCAATCTTTTGGTACTTATTGTTTCATAAAAACAAGCTATTTGCTCTAACAGCGGGAATTAGTTATTAAAATAATTAATGAAACTTATATGTTTTTAATATTTTAAAATAGGCTTAATTTTGGAATTAGGAATATCAAATATAGATTAGGGTGAAGATTTGGTATTCTTCTGAAAAACTTCAATTTTAAATGAATAGTGAAACCACTAAGTGGTACTTAAAAACTGATTTTTCGTTGAAATGAAATTTTACCACCTCTGTGTTTTGAATCTCAAAAATCCAACATACATGGTTTTCATTAAGAATTAAAATGTGGTTCAATGGGATTAAAATAATTTTGTTGGTGAATAGTAACTTTTATGTTTATTAATCACGATTAGAGGTAATTAGTGTAGTTTAAGGTAAAGATAATGTTTTAATAATATGAAATGAACTTGACACATGTCCTACCCTTATTTTATGTGTCATGGACGACCAAGAAAATCCATGGGTAAACTTGGGGACCCCATAGAGCCACTTTGGTTGGAAAATGACATTAATAACTTTTTATTTAATGTTAAAATAAAAATGTCACAATCATGAGTTGTTTTACTAAAACAATTTTTAAATGGGGTTATAAATGTCAGATATTTTACTATAAATATTAATTATAAAGACAAAAACATTTCCTACATCATGATATTTTTTTATAATTTTTAGACATTAAATAAAGTAAATTATTTATGAAACCATGATGATGCAGCGATTACCTCATTATTTAACGATTTAAATAAAATGAAAAGATAGTGTAAAATCTAAGACGTACACATGTCCAAAACCTATTGGATGGGTGGATTTAGAACTATTATCACCTTATAATCTAAATATATAATTGTGGGAAACTTTTTATCCAAAAATCATTTATAATAAAGTATCTTTTCTTAACTTTCCAAGAGTGCCCCTCCTCTCCTCTTTTTAAAGGCCCCCACCACTACCTCCTTACCCACATCTCTCAAGCCTTTGGTTCGGCCAAGCTAATCCCATTGTGTCTCTCCACATCCCTCTATTACTCATAGAAGACTCAATTTGGGCATAAGTCTTCCCAAGGATTCCTCTGAGCTCAAATCAAAAAGAGTTACCCGTTTTAAAGGTAGTGTTTTATCTTGTGTTCTTTTGTTTGATATTGCTTCTCCAACCCCCTAAACTCTTTTTATTCATTTCATTTTTAAAAAATCCAGTATCTTCAATATACCTGAATTTTTTATAATAATAATTCTATCTACACTTACACACACCTACATCTAATGGTCAATGAACATACTGTTTCTGTGGATGGAAAATTTCTGCCTCATGAAACGATGATTGTTCAATATTCATCCAACACCTTCAATGGTGGCCATTAAGATGCCACTATAATTATATATGATATATAATTTGTTTATGTCTCCCTTAAGCTTCTGTATTTTTCATTTATGGAACACCTTTATGGCTTCCGTTATGGGTATACGCGATATCTTCATTTTAGGAAGTGCGGACTACAGCCCCCTCAAAGTGATTTGATTCGTTAATGCCATATGTGGGACATATAAAGGATGGATTTAAAGTTATTATATATGATGTATGTTACATATAAATGATTAATATAATTCTGGAATTAAAATATACATGCCTCTAATTTAGTTTTAATTCCATTAATATGACCTAGAAATGAAAGTATCATTCATGCGTACGTATGGCTTATCGTCTCCATGAATGGTGCATTTCATTTCATACCTCTAAATGATTATGTAATATTATAAATACATGTATATTCTGGATATATATGATATATAGGATATCCAAGTCATTAATATCATTCGGGATATAAAGAACCTTTGACCACACCAACAACATGTAATTGTAAGAAATCCACTTTCGACTTAAGAACCAAATATCGAAAAAACAAACATTATTAACGTAAATGATTACATAATGTTTATAACATGGTCATAAGTGATATAAAAGTAATTATGAACGTGAAAAATGTTCTTAAGCAAGTATAAATTAACTCAAGTTTATTATTCATGACATTAAAGAATGATCGAGTCAAGTCGGACACGAGGTAAGGGACTTCATCTCAATCTCCTTTCATTTAGGCATATTTCATTTTATACACAACTATCTTTTATATGGTGTATAAAACCCTTTTACTTTTAGTTTTATTCAAAAGGAATCTTTTTCTACGAAGTGTTTTACTAAATGACAAAAATAAATGTTTCTTTTAACATATGCGGTGACAATGACCTTTCCGCCGCTGCAAGTATTATTTGGTCTTTGGCTTCCTCAACAAGTTGTAATGTTTTTAAAATGAAATAAATACCATAAACTCTTTTATGTATTTTGGTATTGAAAATGGTTTTTATAATGGATTTTTTATGTCAATATATTTATGTGATATATTGTGACCAATGTGTGGAAATGTTTTCTTTCTATTATATTTGTTTTATGTCTTATGATTTTATAATGGTAATTGGACATTTGACGGGTGGTTACGTGATAAACCATATGACGGGAGGTGCTGTGAATACCAGGATGGGTGGTTACGTTATAACCTCCAATGCATTGGGTATGGAAGTCGGCCATATGGCTATTCCATTAAGTGATATGTGTGGAAGTCAATCGTATGGTTATTCCATTAAAGTATGTTTATGTCCCAAGTTACCTTTATATTTTATGTGATCTTTATATGGGTTTTATGGTAATCATTGGGTTACAAAAGGGTGAGTAGTGATCTTTTATTCATTGAAGAGTTTTTACTACATCATAAAGGTGAAAAGTATTACTTTGATAAATTATACATGGTTTACTTGTTGTTTTGAAAAACTAATAGTTTTCATTCATTGTGTATCCGTTACTGAGATTTTTATGCTCACCCCAAGTTTTTTGAAATGTTTTTCACTAGACTTAATGTGGAATAGGGTCAAGGATGGGATCAAGGTAAAGTCATGCTATCTAAAACATGAAACTAGACATGTTTTCTTTTAAGAGTTTTTATTTTATCGAAACTTAGTAGAAGTTTATACTTTGTAATATTTTGAGATGTAATAGTTATTTCCTAATTCTCTAAAACTCTAAACCGTGAAAAGATCCTCAATGTGAATTATTCATTTAATTCAATATTAAGTAAGGTTTAAGGCCGGGGCCTTATAGTTGGTATCATAGGTCGGTTTAGACAACTTTAGGAGTTAGAAAAGTGTTAAATTATATGTTAATTTATGGTATGATTGAAATGATATAGAATTTAAAGATTACCATGTGGCTTCGCCTAAGATATTTCTGTGATCAGAATGGTTTTCCGTAGAGGAAACAAAGCAGCTATGTTGGGACGACATCAGGAGGAAGACAACCTTCCAAATCAGCAACCTATGATGGTCGGAATCGGAAATGAACAGTTTTTTGTAGTGATGGCAAAGTTGACTCAGGCTATAAATGGTGGTGGTATCCATGCATGAGATCAGCCAGATCAACTGCAAAGGAACATGTCAGTGGTGGAACATTTAATGAGGCAACATCCCCCATCATTCAGAGGATCATATGACCTCGTGAAAGCTGAAGGGTGGATTAAAGCACTGGAGAATATTTTTAATGTCATGGGGTGTTCAAAACATCAAAAGGTTAGTCTTACTATTTACCATTTTGAAGGTAAAGTTGATCAGTGGTGGTCGATGGTGAAAAATATCAGGGATAGTGATGTGATTTATGATCTTCACTCAGACGAATTCAATGGTATGTTTCTTGGGAAAAATATTCCTAAGGTGGTTCGTCTTAGGATGGAAAACAGTTCCAAGAATTGAGGCAGGAGGATGATTCAGTGGCAGCATATGATCGATTGGCAAGGTATGCTCCAAACATCATACGAGATCTTGATAGTAAAATAAACTATTTTACTCAGGGTTAAAGCCAATGTATCGAAGGGATTTAGATTCCCGTGAGTTTAAAAGTTATGAAAAACTTATTCGATGTGCGAAGAAGGTGGAAATGGAGTTTGCCGATGATCAGGTGTTCTTGGACAAACAACAGAATAAGAGGTCTAGTTGGCAGGAAAAGGGAAAGAATTCATCAAAGAAGCAAGGAGGTAAGAAAACCAAATATCCATCCTATGATAAGTGTGGTAAAATGCATCGTAGAGAATGTTTATCCAAGTCTGGTAAGTGCTTTTGGTGTGGTAAGTCTGGTCATATTGCTCGTAACTGTAAGGAAGATGATCAAGAAGGAAATGAAAAGCTAGCGGTAAGATGTTTTAAGTGTAATGAAATGGGTCATTATTCAAATGAGTGTCTAATGAAGAACTCAACTAGGGAAAAGCAGCCAGACTACAAGCAGAAAGGGGTGGTGAAATCCTTTGCAACTACTTCAGCAGATATTGGGCCATCGAATGAAGTATTATCAGGTACACTGTTTGTTTGTTCTGATTATGCCAATGTGTTGTTTGATTCAAGGTCTACACATTCTTTCATTTCTGAGAAGTTTTCTAGTAAATTGGAAATTCCATCTCAAGATATGAATCCTGATCTTATGGTAAAAACACCCGGAGGGAACGTTGAGACAAAAAGGAATTATATGAACCTTCTTATCCTTGTGTGTGGAAAGAATCTACCAGCAAACTTTATTGTTTTTCCTCTAGTAGAGTTTGATGTTATTTTGGGCATGGATTGGATTTTTGTTTATCATGATAAGATTGACTGCAGAGCTAAAATGGTTTCTTTTCAGAAATAATTTCAGATTGTGTACAAGAATGAACCCTTGATTTTGATAACATATCAGGAAGTTGAGAAACTATTAAAAGAATGAAATGAATGTTACCTTGCACATATTGTTGAAATTAAAGGAACTATTCAGATTAATGATGTGCCAGTGGTAAATGAGTATCTTGATGTTTTTTCTGATGAGTTTCCTGGTATTATTCATGATTGGGAAGTTGAATTTACTATCGACTTAGTTCCTGATTCTATGCCAATTTCAAAACCCCCTTATCGAATGGCTCAAGTTGAACTTTTAGAGTTAATGAAACAATTGCAGGAGTTATTAGATAAAGGTTTCATTCGACCTAGCACATGACCATGGGGTTCTCATGTCTTGTTTGTTAAAAAGAAATATGGCTCAATGAGACTTTGCATTGATTATAGATCCTTGAATAACATTACTGTTAAGAAAAAGTATCCTTTGCCTCATATCGATGATTTGTTTGATCATCTCCAGGGAGCTCATTATTTTTCAAAGATTGACTTGAGGTCGGGGTACCATCAGTTGAAAGTAAAATAAGCAGACGTTCCGAAGACTGCGTTCCATACTAGATATAGCCATTATGAATTTGTAGTTATGCCTTTTGGGTTAACCAATGCACCTGCTGTATTCATGGACCTTATAAATAGAATTTTCCATGAGTTCTTGGATAAGTTTGTGGTTTTTTTCATTGATGATATTTTTGTGTTTTCTAAAAGTAAATATGAGCATGAAAGTCATGTATGGGTTATCTTGCAAACCTTAAAAGAAATGAAACTGTATGGAAAGTTCAAAAATTTTGAGTTTTGGTTACAACAAATTTCTTTCCTGGGTGACATTGTTTCAAAAGATGGCATAACTGTTGATCCTGCTAAAACAAATTTTTTTTAAGAATGCCCAAGACCCAAAAATGTAACTGAGATCTGTAGTTTTCTTGGTTTGGTAGGTTACTTCCGAAGGTTTGTTGAAAATTTTTCATGGTTATCTAGTCCAATGACTAAGCTATGTCGTAAGGGTGTTAAGATTATCTGGACAAAAGAATGTGATGATTGTTTTCAGGAGTTGAAAAGAAGATTGGTGGATGCTCCACTTTTGGCACTTCCTTCCAGAAATGGTGATTTTGTTATCTACAGTGATGCTTTATTGAAAGGACTTGGCTGTGTCCTTATGAAGAATGATCAGGTAATTGTATATTCTTCACGTCAGTTGAAAACTCAGGAGGTAAATTATGTTGGAGTTTCTGTTCTAGAACCAACTACTTTGTACTTTATTCATTAAATAAAAGCCTTATCACATCATGATTGTTCTTCTATATGACATGTCATGTGATAATTTTCTAAGGACAGTTGTTGCATTAAAGGGTTGTAGCGGATCCCTACTATGATGAGAACCCGGAAGTGCCATAACACTATTCTTGAATGTATTTTATATGGCAGGATGATATTATTTCAGGGACACAAATAATACAGGTCATTATGGGTGGGGACTTATAAAACTTTGAGGCACCTTCTCATGGTGTGCGCCATTGGTAATATCCAAGAGGATTTTATGAGAACGAGACCCGCCAGTAGGAAATCCACATTTCATAGTGTCATTGGATGTTCCTATCTGCGAACGTGTGTACTGGTCCTTAGACTTTAAGATTATTATTAATGGGTATTACTACTCGCTCACTTAGATGTATTGACGAAAACTATGACGACACACTGTTCACAAAGAGGTAGGATACGTTGGGTGCATCACGAGTAATACCGCATTAATAGATAATGAGAGAAAGGATTTGTCCCTTCCGTTCCATAACAGAAGTGGATATCTCAGGCCCTTTGATGGAATTGATATAGCCTAAATAAATCCATGCACATGGTATGTTATGGGCAAGTTCAATTCTGTGAAGTCAATGAAAGAATAATCAAGCACATGGGTTTATGGCACTAGCATGCAACCCGCTTGATTGGAGATATCGAGACAAAGGGTTTATATTACACGGTAAGCATTCGTAGGAGGTGACATGTCATTGTGGCGTTTACTTTTTCTCTATGGGTGCCTTGGCGTGTTGCTAGACTCTAACCTTGGACTTTAGGCAGGCTCAGCCTATTTTCACTAAGAAAGAGGCTTAGAGGGTCACACCATAAGTGTGTCCATGTATCCTAGTTAAATATTAATTTAACAAGTTGAATAAAGATTATTCCCGATTTTCGTTTAATAATTTTTCAAGGATGTATGATCACATTTCTTTTGACACTAGTTATTCGGGAGAATATATTGTGGGAGAAATAATATATATTTATTAGTGATTAATGCAGTTACATTTATTTAAGAAATAAATATCCATTCCTAAAGGTCTAATAAATATGGTGGAGGAAAATAAATAAAACTAATAAATAAAAGTACACGCCGTGTATATTTATTTATACACTCCGTGTAGTTTATTTTTTAGGATTCGAGAGAAAATATTGTTTATTTAATTAAAAGATATTAAATGTAATACGTTGGACGCATGTCCAGTAATAATGATGGTCAGCTGTCATTATTAAGACATGGGGTATTACTAAAAATTAAATGAAATAATTAAATGCTTATGAGCAATTAATTTATTTTATTATTCTAGGTATTATAAATCCTAATTAAATTATTCTCAAAAAGGTTATCCATTTTGGTTGTGCACAACGGATTGGAAATACTCTCAATCTAAGAGAGAATTCCCTTTCCACCAAGAACGCTTTCAAGTTACGAAGGCAAGATCCTCCACCTGATCAAGGCGATCGAAGACGGACATCGCAAGCGAAGGATCTTCTGCGCTAGCACCAGGAGTTCCCTTCGGCGATGTCTAGAGATACGAGGCACACATGTGGATCACTGCTAGAGGAATCATACACTTGGATTCTTTGATGCAACAACGGATCACAGGATCTTGACCGGAGACACCAACGAAGAAAGAATTCCATCGTGGTAATTTTTATGAATTAATTAAATTAATGATAACCAACATATAAAGATCCTATCTCAAGGGTTCCAAGACTCTTATTTTCTTTTTTTTATTCATTCTATTTCGAAGATTGGGCATTTTATATCATGACAGATCTCGGATTGAACGTCTTGTAATGCTAAAATAAAAGTTGGGAAAACCCTCCAATGCGATTTCGTTGTTCCCGGAACCTACAAGTGGTATCAGAGGGGGGGGTCTTACCGTTGATTATAATCATTTATTTTTTCGTTGGTAATTTACGAATTTAATAATTTAGTAATTTCAATTCATGTTTAATCGTTCTAGAAATCTGAATATCGAGATCTATTCCTCCTCACTCGTTTCTCGTTCACCTCACAGAAACGAATTTGTCTTTTAATTTTGATTAAAATAAAATAGAGGAACTCATCCGGAGAAGCCAAATGTTTCTGGCCGTATAACACTAGAGTACACGGAATGTATTCGGAAGTACACTCCAGGTAGTCTAGGATCAATACATTGACTGATCCGCAAAAATTAGGTCGTGTATTGGATTCTTTCTAAGAATTTAAGACATCGTGTGTTCACCAGAAACAGGTGGCACACGGTTTCTGGAATACACACTGTGTGGTCTAATGATCACGGCGTGTAGTCCTTTAGGGTTAGGGTTGGGTCGTGTACTCCGTACACGGCCTACCCGGCTGGAAACCGTGTAATGTGGAAACTATAGGGCATGTGTCCCACTAGACATGTCGTGTACTCTGAAAATTTCTGAAGTGCAATAACATGCCCTATCCCCAAGAGTGCACTTCGGATGGACGATGAAGAAAAGTACACGCCGTGTAGTCAGAACTACACGTCGTGTACTCACCCAAATTACGCAGATTTATTAAAATTTATTATTATATTATACAAACCATTGAGACGTGTACCATGGTGCAGGCGTAAAGCTGAGGCACAACACGTGATAGGTGTTTTATATATATGAGTTTAATTTAACATCTGCGTAATAATTGGGAATTCACTGGGTTACTTCCAAGGTACAAGTTACGTACAAGGATAATTTTAAATGAATTTATTTGTTTAAAATTATGATGGATGAGAGTATCAAGGAAATTCAAAAAATGGATTTAAGATAAAAGGATTGATTAATTAAAGATAATTAATTGATTTGAGCGTGATTTATCTTAAACAAGAACGATTAAAGAATTGAATGCTAGTTTTATTTATGCGTAAATATGGTTGCATGTATGGATGATCATGAGCTAGACCGAGACCTTTGTATGTGAATGGTTTCTTTTAATTTATTTATTTAAATTAAATTTGTTGGCCTGCGAGCCATCTCCTCATTAATATGTAGGGCCTGCGCGCCGAATGATTCTGTTATGTAAAAACCCCTTTTACCCCTCACCTACATGTGTGATAAATGCATATGTAATGGATGGAACTCCCAAGCTAGTGGAGGCAGCTCAAGTTAGGAGCCATGGTGAAACCAATCCATGGAGATACAAAGGTGGACATGTGGAAAGCTATAAACACGAACCCGAAAGGTTCAAGGTGTTTCTCCCCTAGGTCTTGGGTAAGTTTATCAACCGCTAGATAAAATAACCAACAGAAAAGCTCATGATCATACAATTTATTTTATTTCTTCCAGTAGCATGGTTTATTAATTGTGTGTGTGTTGTCACGATCACACAATTAATGAATTAAACGAGCATGCAAGAGGGATCTAATATAAAACCGGCTTATACGTAAATATTATCTTAGACATGGTTAATCACTTAAGTATATCCCACTTAATATTAACAATCATGGAATCAATGATAATAAAATGGAAATTTACGTATAAGGATAAAATCCCTCAAAATAAATATTAATTCGGCATAGCCTTCCATAATCTTGGTTAGAATCGAACCTTTGTTCAAAGTTCTTGACCAACCATAGTTGGGGTGCTTTCAATTATCGGGGAATTCTAATTCAAGGTTTTGGATTGACTTGACTTGGTTCGCATCAAGGGATAACTACCATAGCAGGACATGGTGTGACCAAGAGGAAAAGGTTGAGGAAATCTAAAAAGGATTTCAGGATTGGGGAGTCCACTTAGCAGATCAAGGAGCTGCGAGTTAATGCATTTGGCATTTGGAATTCCTACCTAAAACCCTTCATGTTGCTCGGCCAACCCAAGTTGGGGTAATGCCAAAGGAAATATGGATCCTTGCCACTAGAATATTCACGCAACAGAATATTCCTAAGTCAATGGGGAGGGCTATTGTTTTTCGATAAAATAGTTGGAGACTAATAAGTATTAATTTATTTATTTGTCTCAATTTTTTTAATAGAGTACTAAACCATTGCTCAACTTAATTTGTAGAAACGGAAAGAAAACGACTTCAAACATATCATTGCGCTCCATACTCGTGAAGGAAAACCTTCTCACTGGCACCAATTTCCAAGAGTGGCAGAGCCGTTTATGCATCTTCCTTCACCATGAAAGGAAATTATATGTGCTGGAAGAGCCTATTCAAGTTGTGCCTGGGAAAGAGGCTAGTGATAAGGAATTATCTCTCTACATGAAAAACATGGATGATGCCACATATGTCTGGTGTTTCATGCTATCGGCCATGTCTAATGAGCTCTTGAAGAAACATGAAAACATGGACGTGTATAGCATGATGTCTCACCTTAAAGATCTCTACTAAGAGAAGGTGAGACAGGAGAGGTATGAGATCTCCAATGCATTGTTTACCACGAATCTTGGAGAGTCTGTGCCAGTTGGGCCTCATGTAGTCAAGCGTATTGGCTACAATGAACGCTTGTACGTCTTAGGGATTAAATTCCCAGATGAGTTGCATAAAAATCTCATCCTATCATCACTGCCCAAGACCTTATCTAGCTTCATTGTCAACTATAACATGAGCGGAAATGAGAAGAGTCTATCGGAGCTTCTGACCTTGATTCGCGAGGTAGAAAAGGACATGGGGCATGACAAACCCGTGTTCCTTATGGTGAACAAGAAAAGGAAGGTCAAGGCAAAGGGGCCAAAGAATTATAAATGGTCTGAAACCCCCAAGCATCGTCCCTCCATGAAGGGGAAGATCCAGAGGCGGGGCAAGGAATGGGAGGCAGTGTGTTTTGCATGTGGCAAGCAGGGACACTAGAAGTGGAACTGTACCCAGAAGCGTGGGGATGTTAAAGGTGCATTTGTTATCAAGTGAAATATTTCTACTTCTACACATTGGGTATTATATACAGCTTGTGGGGCTCACATCGGTATTCAAATGCAGGAACCAAGTAGATTTAGAAAGATTTCCCGAGGAAAGGTGGATCCTCGAGCTGCCAATGACGGAAGGCTGGCTACGTTGGCTATTGGCAACTACCACCTCTCATTGCCAACTGGGATGATTTTGGTTTTACATAACTGCTATTATGTGCCTAGTGTTACCAAGAACATAATTTCTCTATCTTGTTTGGATATGGATGGATTTGTTTTCAAATTTGGAAATAAGGGTTGTCTCTTTTATAAGAACAACGTATGTTATGGTATGACACATTTAAATAATGGTTTGTATGTATTGAATTACGAAAACCAAGTGTTGGCAATCGATAACGATACAAACTCGCATGACTCATACATCACCCAGTTATGGCATCACCTCCTTGGTCATGTGAATGAGAAGCGTTTGACAAAGCTCTGCCAAGATGGCTATTTAGACTCTATTGAGATAAAACCACTTGATAGATGTCACGCTTGTATACAAGGAAAAATGAACAATCCTCCTTTTGGTGGACAAGGTGAAATAACCATAGATCTTCTAGGATTGGTACACATGGATGTGTATGGACCATTTTCAATAGTAGCTAGAGGTGGATATTCTTACTTCATTACTTTTACTGATGATTTGAGTAGATATGGCTATGTCTACTTAATGAGGTATAAGTCATAGTCCTTAGAGAAATTTTAGGAATTCAAGAATGAAGTAGAGAATCAACTTGGTAAGAAGATAATGAAGCTTCGATCAGATGGAGGTGGATAATATCTGAACCAAGAGTTCATTGATCTTCTACAGGAGTCTGGGATTCTATCTCATCTCACTCCTCCTTATACACCATAGGGTAATGGTGTTAGTGAAAGGAGGAACCACACCTTTTTGGACATGGTGAGGTCGATGATGAGCCATGCGGATCTTCTATTATCCTTTTGGGGATATGCATTACAAACTGTAGCATACACATTAAACCGAGTACCAACTAAGGCAGCAAATGGAATTCCATCTGAGTTATGGAATGGAAGGAAACCCACTTTGTAGCACACATGTGTATGGTGATGCGTGGCATTTGATAAGGCCTTCTCAGGCAACAAAATAGTACCCCGGGGAACGATGTGTATCTTTATAGGATATTTTAAGTAAACAAAATGATATTACCTATATAAACCTCAAGACAAGAAAGTGATTGTCGCTAGAGAAGTCGCCTTTCATGAGAGGGAGAACATCCTCAAGAAGGATAGTGGGAGCAAGATTGACTTCGACGAAGTTGATGCTCAAGATACACAAGAGTTGGTACAGGAACAAGTTCCACAGGTCCCCGTGGAAGAGGTTCCAGAAACACAAGTACTGTGTAGGAGCTCAAGAGATGTAAGGGAACTAGAGAGATTTGGTTTCCTAGTCACCGAGGATGGTGAATCATTATTGTTGGAAAACGATGAACCACTCTCCTACAAGGAAGCAATAGAAATCTCAGAAGCTGCAAGATGGATAGAAGCTATGAATTCTGAGAAGGATTCCATGTATCAGAACCAAGTTTGGGTTCTGGTCGATGAGCCATTTGATGTAAAGCCTGTTGTATGCAAATGGGTATTCAAAAGAAAGCTGGACATGGAAGGTCATGTTAGAACTTATAAGGAAAGGCTAGTGGCTAAAGGATTCAGACAGTGTCAAGGAATTGACTATGATGAATCCTTCTTGCCAGTTTCTATGTTTAAATCCATAAGAATCATACTTGCCATAGCAGCTTACCATGACTACTAGATTTGGCAGATGGATGTCAAAACAACATTCCATAATGGGAACCTTGAGGAAGATGTCTATGTGACACAACCAGAAGGGTTTGTGACACCAGGTGAAACCAATTGGGTTTTCAAGTTGTAGAAATCCATTTATGGATTGAATCAAGCATCCAGGTCATGAAACATTCGATTTGATGAAGCCATAACGGAATTTGGTTACATTAAGAACGAATGTGAGCCATGTGTTTATAAGCAGTTTAATTGGAATGTGGTCGTTATCCAAGTGGTATATGTTGATGACATATTGCTTATTAGAAATGGCGTACCAGCATTACAGTCAGTTAAGGACTGGTTGAAAAAGTGTTTCTCCATGAAGTACTTAGGAGAAGCAGCCTACATTCTAGGGATCAAGATCATTCGTGATAGATCCAAGAGGCTGCTTGGACTAAGTCGAGGTACATACATTGACCAGATACTAAAGAGATTTATTATGGAAAAATCCAATAGGGGATTGGTTCCAGATTCACATGGCTAACATCTTTCTAAGAAAATGTTTCCCCAGACACAACAGGAGAAAGATAGGATGATTAAGATCTCATACGCTTTGGCTATAGGATCCATCATATATGCCTTGTTATGTACCAGGCTTGATGTTGCCTATTCACTGAGCATGGTAGGAAGATATCAAGAAGATCCAGGAGAACAGCATTGGACTGCTGTTAAAAATATCCTTAAGTATCTGAGAAGAACTAAGGATATTTTCCTAGTGTATGGAGGAGATGAGGAGCATGTCATCAGAGGGTATGTTGATGCTGGTTTTCAAATAGATTATAATGATATGAAGTCGCAATCTAGATATGTTTTCTGTCTCAATGGAGGAGTTGTGAGCAGGAAGAGTTCAAAGAAGCCAGTTGTCGCCAATTCTACCGTGGATTCCAAGTATAAAGCGGCTTCTGATGCAGCCAAGAAAACCATCTGGATTCAAAACATTGTCCAGGATCATGATGTGGTGCCTAGCAGAAAAGATCCCATTACATTGTATTGTGATAATATTGTAGTGGTGCCTCTTGAAAAAAACCAAGGTCGCATCAACGAACAAAGAACATACTCTGAAAGTATCACCTCTTGATGGATTTTTATCAAAGGGGTGAATTTGCAGTGAGAAAAGTGTCCACTGAAGAGAACGTGGTGGACCCCATGACTAAAGGCCCATCTCAGCAGAATCATAAATATCATGTGAGAGCTAGCGGGTTAAAGGTTGTTAGCAGTTGGCTCTAGCCCAAGTGGGAGTCTGTTGGAGTTGGTGGTCTAAAACCAACTACTTTGTACTTTATTCATTAAATAAAAGCCTTATCATATCTTGATTGTTCTTCTGCGTGACATGTCATGTGATAATGACCTAAGGACAGCTGTTGCATTAAAGGGTTGTAGTGGATCCCTACTATGATGAGAACTAGGAAGTGCCATAACACTGTTCTTGAATTTCTTTTCTATGGCCGGATGATATTATTTGAGGGACACAAATAACACAAGTCACTAGGGGTGAGGACTCGTAAAACTTTGAGGCAGCTTCTCATGGTGTGCGCCCTTGGTAATATCCAGGAGGATATTATGAGAACGAGACCCGCCAGTAGGAAATCCACATTTCATATTGTCATTGGATGTTCCTATCTGCGGATGTGTGTATTGGTCCTTAGACATTAAGATTATTATTAATGGGTATTACAACTCATGCACTTAGATTTATTGACGAAAACTTCGACGACACACTGTTCACAGCAAAGTAGGATACGTTGGGTGCATCACGAGTAATACCGCATTAATAGTTAACGCGAGAATGGATTTGTCCCTTCCGTTCGACAATGGTAGTAGATATCTCAGGCCCTTTGCTGGAATTGATACAGCCTAAATAAATCCATGTCCATGGTAAGGTATGGGAAAGTTCAATTCTGGGAAGTCAAAGAATGAATAATCAAGCACATGGGTTGATGGCACTAGCATGCAACCCGCTTGATTGGAGATATCGAGACAAAGGGTTTATATTACACGGTAAGTGTTTGTAGGAGGTGACACGTCATTGTGGCATTAACTTCTTTCTCTATGGGTGCCTTGGCATGTCGCTAGACGCTAACCTTGGACTTTTGGTAGGCTCAGCCTAATGCCACTGAGAAAGAGGCCTAGAGGGTCACACACTATGTGTGTCCGTGTATCTCAGTTAAATAATAATTTAACAAGTTGAATAATGATTATTCCTGATTCTGGTTTAATAATTATTCAAGGATGTATGTTCACATTTATTTCAACACTAGTTATTCGAGAGAATATATTGTGGGTGAAATAATATATATTTATTATCAAGTAAAGCAGTTACATTTATTTAAGAAATAAATATCCATTACTCAAGGTCTAATAAATATGGTGGAGGAAAATAAATAAAACTGAAAAATAAAATTACACGCCGTGTATATTTATATATACACTCCGTGTAGTTTTTTTTCGGGATTCGTGAGAAAATATTGTTTATTCAATTAAATGATATTAAATGTAATATGTTGGACGCATGTCAAGTAATATTGATGGTCAACTGTCATTATTAAGAAATGGGGTATTACTAAGAATTAAATGAAGTGATTAAATGATTATGAGCAATTAATTTATTTTATTATTCTAGGTATTATAAATCCTAATTACATTATTCTCAAAAAGGTTGTCCATTTTTGTTGTGCACAACGGATTGGAAATACTCTCAATCCAAGAGAGAATTCCCTTTCCACTAAGAATGCTTTCAAGTTACAAAATCAAGATCCTCCACCGGATCAAGGTGATCGAAGATGGACATCGAAAGCGAAGGATCTTCCGCGCTAGCACCCGGAGTTCCCTTCGGCGACATCTAGAAATACGTGGCACATGTGTGGATCACCGCTAGAGAAATCCTACACATGGATTCTCTGACACAACAACGGATCACAGGATCGTGACCGGAGACACCAACGAAGAAATAATTCCATCGAGGTAATTCTTATGAATTAATTAAATTAATTATAACCAACATATGAAGATCCTATCTCAAGGGTTCTGGGACTCTACTTTTCTTTTTCGTTCTTCATTCTATTCCAAAGATCCAATGTTTTTTATCATGATGGATCTCGTATTGAACGTCGTTTAACGCTAAAATTGAACTTGGGAAAACCAATCCAACGTGCTTCTGCAGCACCCAGAACCTACAAATTACCCTACACATGACATGGAATTAGATGCTATTGTTTTTGCTCTAAAAATTTGGAGGCATCATTTGTATGGAGTAAAGTGTGAAATATATACCGATCACAAAAGTTTAAAGTATATATTCACTCAGAAAGAATTGAACATGAGACAGAGGAGATGGCTGGAATTAATCAAGGATTATGATTGTACAATTCATTACCATCCAGAAAAAGCAAATAAAGTGGCTGATGCTTTGAGTCGAAAAAGTAATGATTCATTAAAAATGTTGCATTTGGAACGTGATCCTTTGGTTTTTGATTTGATGAAATTTTTAATATAAGTTGTTGGTGCAGGAATTTCTTCTGTTTTGTTTCAGGTATCAGTGAGATCATCCCTATCAGACAGAATTAAGCAAGCTCAGAGGGAAGACAGTGAGTTGTAGAAAAAGGTAGAGCTGGTTCAGAAGGGTAAGTTTCCTGAATTCAACATTGATATTGATTGTGTTTTGAGTTCTGGGAAGAGATTATGTGTGCCTGGTGATTCACAGTTAAAGAATGAGTTGTTATGTGAGGCTCATAGTTCCCCGTTTTCAGTTCATCCTGGCAGTCCTAAGATGTACAGAGATCTATGGGAGTATTACTGGTTGGATGGAATGAAAAGAGATATTGCTGATTTTACTGTGAAGTGTTTAACTTGTCAGTAGGTTAAAGCAGAGCGGCAGTTATCGAAAGGGATTATTCAGCCATTACCAGTGCCAGAGTGGAAATGGAAAAATAAACCCATGGACTTTGTTGTGGGATTACCGAGGACATCTCGAGGTAATAATGCAATCTAGGTTATTGTTCATCGATTGACTAAATCTGCTCATTTCCTTCCTATTCGATATACATTCTCTCTAGATCAACTTTCTCGATTGTGTCTTGAAGAGATAGTCAGGATGCGTGGAGTTCCTCTCTCCATTGTATTTGATCATGATCCCAGGTTTACTTTTATCTTTTGGAAAGGCCTTCAGAAGTTGTTGGGTACTGAATTAAATTTTAGTACATATTTTCATCTGCAATCAGATGGGTAGTCAGAACGAACAATTCAAACCTTAGAGGATATGCTATGAGCTTGATCTATGGATTATCAGGGAAGTTGGGAGCAACATCTTTCTTTGGTTGAGTTTTCTTATAATAACAGTTTTCATTCTAGTATATAGATGGCATCATTTGAGGCATTATATGGGAAGTGGTTTCTAACTCTTGCTTTTTTGGGATGAAGTCGGTGAAAGGAAGCTAAAGGGACCAAAATTGGTAGAAGAGATGGTAGAAAAATTTCAGTTGATTCAAAAACACATGAGAACAGCTCAGAGTAGGCAGAAGAGTTATGCGGATAACTAGAGGAAGGATCTATCTTTCGAGGTAGGTGATCATGTTTTTCTCAAAGTTTCACCATGGAAAAGTGTGATGAGATTTTGTAATAAAGGAAAGTTGAGTCCAAGGTTCATTGGACCATATGAAATTTTGGAGAGAGTTGGATCAGTTGCATACTGAGTGGCTTTACCTTCGAGTTTATCTCAGGTACACAATGTTTTTCATGTTTCGATGTTGAGAAAGTATATGCCAGATTCATCTCATGTTTTCAGCACAGAGGTAGTTCAGTTGGAAGAGAATCTCTCTTATGAAGAACAATCAGTCCAGATTTTTGACCGAAGAGAGAAAGTGTTGAAAAATAAGGTAATTTACTGGGTAAAGGTTTTGTGGAAAAACCTTATGGTTGAATAGGAAATGTGGGAATCTGAAAATTCTATGAGGGATAAATAGCCCCACTTATTTTGATAAGTGAATAAAATTGCGAGGACGCAATTCCCAAAAGGGGAGAAGGATGTAACATCCCAGGAAAATAAAGAATAATACATTTTCATATTTATTAATATTTGAGAATTGAATATTAATTTTACTTTAATGGGGTTGCTATGTTCGATAGCGTACCTGATACGAAACAAAGAGTGTCTTTGAAATCTTACGTTGCACACTAGTAATAAAATAATATTATTTTAAATGGTAGTTAACAAATAGTTGTTGTATTGGCGGGAATGAATGGAAATGACTAAAATATGATAACATATGTTTTTTAAAAGTATTTACATTTATCCAATAAAAGATAAAGGCTTAAAATATGAAAATAATTCAATTTTAGGCATTTATACCTTAATTTTCACTAAAGGTTCACTTATCACCTTTTGATGGCGAACCATCATTAAATATAGTTTTGGTCACTCTTATAATTTCTATTGGACCAAATAAAATTCTTCATTAGAATCGGGACATCAAAATTTACTTTGTGTAAATTTTTGGTATTTTCCCGATAAAGTTCATTTTTTTTATGAATAGTGAAAAATGTTGTATATTAATTCAAAACCTCTTTTATATATAATTTATTTATATGATTATATTATATTTTTAATTGGTTTTAAAGTGAAATTATAATATATTTTTACCATTAAATCCAATTGTGGTCGTTGGAATTAATTTCACTTTGAAATCGGACTTAAACTAGTGTCAATCTTTTAATATTTATTGTTTCATAAAAACACGCTATTTTCTCTAACAGCAGGAATTATTTATTAAATTAATTAATTAAACTTATATCTTTTGAATTTTGTAAAATAGACTTCATTTTTTAATTTAGAATATCAAATATATCTTAGTGTGACGTTTTAGTATTTTTCTGAAAAACATCAATTTTTGATGAATAGTTGAACCACTAAGTGGTACTTAAAAAACTGATTTTTCATCTAAATAAAATTTTACCACCTCTGTGTTTTGAATTTAAAAAATCCTACATACATGGTTGTCATTAGGAAGTAAAATTTTCTTCAGTGGGATTAAAATAACTTTTTGGTGAATATTAACTTTTATGTTTATTAATCGCGATTAGAGGTAATTAGTGTAGTTTAAGGTAAAAATAATATTTTAATAATATGAAATGAACTTGAAAAATGCCCTAACATTATTGGATGTGTCATGGCCGACCAATAAAATCTAGGGGTCAACTTGGGGACCCCATGGAGCCACTTTGGTAGGAAAATTACATTAATAACTTTTTATTTAATGTTAAAATAAAAATGTCACAAACATGAGTTGTTTTACTAAAACAATTTTTAAATGGTGTTATAGAAGTCATATTTTTTACTATAAATATTCATTAGAAAGATAAAAATCTTTCCTATATCATGATATTTTTTTAAAAAAAAATTATACATTAAATAAAGTAAATTATTTATGACACCATGATGATGAAACGATTACCTCATATTTTAACAATTTAAATAAAATGAAACGATACTGTAATATCTAAGACCTACACATGTCAAAAACCTATTGGATGGGTGGATTTAGAACTCTTATCACCTTATACTCTAAATTTATTATTTTTGGTCCCTTTTTATGCGAAAATAATTTTATAATAATGTATCTTTTCTTAACATTCCAAGAGCGCCACTCCTCTCCTCTTATAAAAGGCCCCCACCTCTACCTCCTTACCCACAATTATCAAGCCTTTGGTTCTGAAGGTCTCTACCCATTGTGTCTCTCCACATACCTCTCTTACTCCTAGAATCCTCAATTTGGGCAGAAGTCTTCCCGAGGAAGCCTTTGAGCTCAAATCAAAAAGAGTTACCTGTTTTAAAGGTAGTGTTTTCTCTTGTGTTCTTTTGTTTTATTTTGCTTCTTCAACCCCTGTAAACTCTTTTTATTCATTTCTTTTGTAACAACTCCAGTACCTTAAATATTCTAGGATGTTTTTATAAGAAGCATTATAGATACACTTACACACACCTACATCTAATGGTTAATGAACATACTGTTTCTGTGGATGGCGAATTTCTGCCTCATGAAACGATGATTGTTCAATATTCTACCAACACCTTTAATGGTGGACATTAAGATGTCACTATATTTATATATGATATATAATATGTTTATGTATTCCTAAAGCTTCTGTATTTTTCATTTATTGCACACCTTTATGGCTTCCATTATGGGTATACGAGATATCATCATTTTAGAAAGTGCGGACTACCACCCCCTCAAAGTGATTTGATTCGTTAATGCCATATGTTGGACGTATAAAGGATGGATTTAAAGTTATTATATATGATTTATGTTACATATATATGATGAATATAATTCTGGAATTAAAATATACATACCTCTCATTTAGTTTTAATTCCATTAATATGACATAGAAATGAAAGTAGCGTTCATGCGTATGTATGGCTTACCGTCTCCATTAATGGTGCATTTCATTTCTTACCTCTAAATGATTATGTAATATTATAAATACATGTATATTGTGGATATATATGATATATATGATATCCAAATCATGAATATCATTCTGGATATAAAGAACCATTGACCACACGAACAACATGTAATTGTAAGAAGACCACTTTCGACTTAAGAAACAAATATCGACAAAACAAACATTATTAACTTAAATGATTACAAAATGTTTATAACATGTTCATAAGTGATATAAGAGTAATAATTAACTTGATAAATGTTCTTAAGAAAGTAGAAATTAACTCAAGTTTATTATTCAGGACATTAAAGATTGATCGATTAAAGTCGGACCCGAGGTAAGGGACTTCGTCTCAATCTCCTTTTATTGAGGCATATTTCATTTTATACACAACTATCTTTAATATGGTGTATAAAACCCTTTGAATTTTACTTTTATACAAAAGGAATCTCTTTCTACGAAGTGTTTTAACAAACAACAAAAAGGAATGTTTCTTTTAACGTACGCGGTGACAACGACATTTTCCGCCGCCTTGAGTGTTATTTAGTCTTTGGATTCCTCAACAATTCATAATGTTTTTAAAATGAAATAAATACCATATACTCTTTTATGTATTTTGGTATTTAAAATGGTGTTTATAATGGATTTGTTATGTTAATATATTTATGTGATATATTGTGATCAAAGTGTGGAAATGTTTTCATTCCATTATATTTGATTTATGTCTTCTGATTTTATAATGGTACTTGGACATTTGACGGGTGGTTACGTGATAAACCATATGACGGGTGGTACCGTGAAAACAGGGACGGGTGGTTACATTATAACCTCCAATGCATTGGGTATGGAATTCGGCCGTATGGATATTCCATTAAGCGATATGTGTGGAAGTCAACCGTATGGTTATTCCAATTAAGTATGTTTATGTCCCAAGTTACTTTTATATGTTATGTGATATTTATATGAGATTTATGGTAATATTTGGGTTACAAAAGGGTAATTAATGATCTTTTATTCATTGAAGAGTTTCACAACTTCATAAAGGTGAAAAGTATTACTTTGATAAAGTATTGATGGTTTACTTGTAGTTTTGATAAACTAACAGTTTTCATTCATTGTGTATCCCTTAGTGAGCTTTTTATGCCCACCCCATGTATTTTGAAATTTTTTTCATAGGACTTAATGTGAAATAGGGTCAAGGATGGGATCAAGGCAAAGTCATGCTATATAAAACATGGAACTAGACATGTTTCATTTTAAGAGTTTTTATTTTATGGAAACTTAGTAGAAGTTTATACTTTGTAATATTTTGAGATGTAATAGTTATGTCCTAATTCTCTAAAAATCTAAACTGTGAAAAGATCCTCAATGTGAATTATTCATTTAATTCAATATTAAATAAGGTTTAAGGCCAGGGCCTTATACATATTGTAATTTCTCTATTTTATATAGCTATGTTACATTATTGATTTCAATTGTCTTATTTAAGTTAATAACATCTCAAATAATTGATTAATAATTGTTTGAAAAACTCCCATTCATTCTAAAAATTATTATCCTCTATGAACATATTTTTTTACCACTAATATTTTCTCATATTTTTGGGAACACAAATATGGATTAATTTATATCATATTGTTATTTTTAATAATTAATTATAAAAAGGAATTTTTATAGAATTATTTCAAATGCGTTTTATCTATAATTTTGTCTCAAAATATTAAATAGTTGTATATAGCTTAAATATGTTTATTATCATCCATTCCATGAAATATTTGATCAACCATTATATCATTTTCAATAATATATCGTTGGATACAATATAAAATGAATTTAATTAATATATCTAAAAAAATTTCATTCCAAACATTATGAAAATGAAACATAATTAGAAATGGGGGAATTTATCTTATAGAGTTTTTTTATAAAAATATTTGATTAAACTTCTTGTTAAAATATTCTCACAAGAATTGATTTCCAAAAATGTTTGTTCAAAAATCACTTGTTTAATGGTTTTATAAATAAAATTTTATTTCCATTTTTCGATGTTGATAATTTAAAATTTGTTTTCATAAAAAACAACATTTTTTAATTTTCAGTTCATTATAAAATTCTACTATTATTCTAAATATATTACATATCTACATGTTAATTATTTACATATTATTGCATAGATGGGAAATATTAAATCTCTATTTGATAAATGATCCATAACTACCTTTTACATGTATAATCAACTTCATATTATAATCATCTTCAATGTAAAAATAGAATTTTTATTTGAATGTATTTACTCTTTCAGCACAATATATTTTCTTCCATGTACTACAGGGTGTTCACCATGATTCTATTTCTAGATGAATTATGGAAATAATAGACTTAACTATGTACACTTTATCTATATAGTATAAAGTACACATTTTATATTATCTAGATTCGATGGTATATTCCTATAATGCTACTTAATATATTGGGATATCAGTTTATTTTCAATATCTATATAATGTAAAGAAAATTAGTGGAATTGGGAATATTATCCATACACAATTCCAATTAAAAATGAAATGAAATCCAATTTTATTAAATGGGTTCACTATGATATTATGATAACTATATTTTTGTGGAACACATACGTAAGGTTTATGATAGGTGGTGTCTTATATGACCAATAAATGCTTTGGATATGTTTGATTACACATTAGATTTCAATATGTGTAGATAATTAGTTTGTTTCCTATCCATAGTGATTTTGATAACAATTTTATACATGGACATGATGAGTTTGTTCACATGTGTTTGAGAAAAATTAATTTTCCTATAATATTATTTAATTATTATGATTATAGAACTATTATAGGTTTCCATTTTTTTAAATTTATGATTCCTTACATTATCATTTATATTTTAAGTTATATTTTCTATTTTTATGTTATTCCATGCCATATGATATATTTTCTTAATCCTTGATTTAATGATTGTAACATTCTTCAACATCCAATTTATACATATATGTTCATATAATGATTATATATCATATAAAATTCATCAACATTTGATCTAGCCCATTTTTTGTTAATATTTTTCAACATGGTGAATAAATGAAATAATAATGATGTCCTTGCAAAAGTAACATTTTTTAAGAAGAATCCATGTTGTTGGACTCCTTTTTTGGATTTGGTTCTTTATTATATAGTGTAAAATATTTCAATTAGTTCAAACACATATAAGCTCTGTAAGTTAATGTTTCATCCAAATTATCTAAATCTCTAAACAAAAATGAGTGTGATAATGTAATATAATAAAATATATTTGTTATGTCCTATAATTAAGATAGTCAAGCTTATAGGGATTCAATATTGGTATCGGAATAAGGTTTTGACCAAATTAGACATTCTCATGTTAGTTGGGGATTATTTTTGATTTGATAAGTTTTGGTTCTTCATAATCTAAATGTTATAGAAAACAAATCAGAAATGTTTAGGTAAGATGGAACATATTAGGGTCTATTATAATATAATATTAGTGATAACCCTAAGGATAATACTATGGGATAATTCAATGTATAATATCACATCATGTGGATTTTGTAACAAATATTTTTTCGACTCTCATAGTAATTACATCCCTATCACAATAATAGAATGTGCATTCTACAATTGAAAATATTTACCACTGTGTAATTAGGCTCAAAATATTCTGGTTAGCAATTGACTTGATGTTCACTTTGGGGAATAGTGAATGGGATTAAGACTACACACCTTACAAGAAACTCTTATGTGGATAAGTTTTAGTTAATCACTTTCTAAAAAAAAGATTGGTTTATTTTATAATTATTTAAAAGGATGAGGTTATGACATATAAGATAAAGAAACATAATGTAACCTATATTTAATGAAATTGGTTTTAGGACGAACCCTTACAGAAATTTTTGAAATGAATGTATCAAATGTTCAAATGCAGGTGTATCAGAGAAAACATGTTAGTCTTGGGATTTCATATTCATGTAATAATAAAATATAATATGTTTGATATTATCATAATGAAATTCGTATTACATTTTTTTTGTAAAGAGGTTCATCACAATGGTGTTGTCGATGGAATGTCTCTAGACACACATAAGACTTAGCTGTAGAGTCATTTGGGAAATTAATGGTTAATAATATGAATATATTTCTATTATGAGAAAATAATATGTTATCAGGAATTCTATATGGTAAAATTGTTTATATCTTTTATAATTTATATTTTGATTCATGATTTTACTTATATACCCTTATGTATTTTCATTTGTAACTTATAATTAAAATTTGGAGGTTTTAATTTATTTAGAAATTAGAGAAAGTAAAACCCTCATATTTTAGAAAATATTTTCCTTCAAATAAGCATTGTATTGATAACTTTTTTCAACGATTTCTAAAAAATCATACAATATTTTGTATATTAAAAAAATTCAAAAAATTATAAATTATATAGTATATAAGTTGATAGTAATCAATAAGAGATAAAAAAATAGTATTAAGAGTGCTTTATATTTTAGAAGGACATTTTTCAACAAAATAAATTTTTATTTACATATCTTATTTTAATTTAAAATTTAAATATATAATTTTTTAAAAAATTTATCAATACTTATTTTTAAATTCATCTAGTAAAAATAACATTGGGTTATTAATTTAGTTTTTTCTAAAATAAATGATTTTTATGTGAATTTTGATCAAACCCAATTTTCAAAAAAACATTAACATTTATGAAACTATCATAAAATAAAAATGTTTTACAATTTTATGAATCATTAAATATATTGATCATATATATTTAATATGTAATATAAAACAATTGATTTTTATGAATTTATAAAAGATATGGATAACAATTTTGGAAGAAAAAATAATATTATACAATAAATGATTTTATAACATGCTTAAAGAGGTGTTATTTGAATAGACTAAATATTGATTAAATTTAGTTTCATAAAATTCATAAATATTAATAGGGTTTATTTAACGTGGTTACTGAAACATTATTGACTTTATTAAAAACTAGGTTCCATTGTTAATCAAAAACTAAAAGAAATAATATAAGAGTAAATAACTTCAAACATGTTTAAAAAATGTGTGGAGGCACTAGATTACCATTATATTAACACAATATGACCCCACACTCTATTTTTTAGAACTATTTTAGTCATTTACCCTTTGATAAAGTAATTATATCCCTGCAAATTGAAGGTTATTGAAAAAACTATACTATTCATCACTTATTAAAAATAATCCACATTCACCAATTCGTTACTCCACATTAAAATTGGCATTTTATTCAAACCCTATAAAATTTCCATATACTATATGTAGCTTTACATCTTAAATCTCATGGTCACCATAATATATCTGAATACCATAATTTTCAAGGATACTTTTACGTGAAAGATCATGGTCCCAAAGATAATTTTACTTGTTTTATATATCATTATTTTTTATAATTATAATCAATAATATCCATAAAATAGTAATATAATGAACTATGTATCATTTTTATACTGATATGTTATAATATTAATTGAAACCCCCTTCATTATTCCAACCCATCCACTTAAAATAAAAACAGGATGTCTATCATGTGTTTGTGTGAACTATTGCCTCAGTAATGTGATGTCTTTCATTTTTCAATATCATTGTTATTCACTAGTTATAAGGACTTATCTTTACAGTAAATGATACATATATAATATTTTTATTATGAGTTAATTAATAATTATAATACTTATATATCCACTCTCATTCATTGGGAAAGTAAAATCTTAATGTTGCACTATGTGGACTACTACCTCTATGAAGTCACATATCTCATAAATCATATATATTTTTCATATATATGAAAATATCATCACAAGTTACTTTTTAGGTAAAAATTATCTAGATAATATAATTTTGACTCTATAATAATTATATAATTCTATAATATACCACTTTCACAACTAAATTCACTCGTTAATTATTGAATGTTCTTGTTTGTCTTAGTCTAACCCCCTACATAAAAAATTCATTAAATATTAATTTGGGATATATTGAAGAATTAATTTAAGGAAAAATATTATTTTTTTACTCTTTAAATATTATATAACTAAAACCTTATATATTCTATAATGGGTAATAATAACAAATTTTCAAAGTAAACTAAAAAAACATAAAATTTACAAACCATATTATAATTCCTAATCTACATTCTTTTTGTAAAAAATATATAACAATATTAAATTTAAAATCGCAGAATATTAAATGAAATTCACCCCTAAAATAAAGGTAATTATGATGTCATTCTACAGAACCATTAATCAGGGTTAATATATCAAAAGGGTTTTGTAGAAATTAACTCAACCACCACAAATAAATAATATGTGAGTAAACAATATAATAATAAATATTATATATGATAATAAATTGAAAATATTAAATTCAATATGTATAAATAAAATTCCTAAATATTTATATATATAACTTACTTGTATTTTTAATTAATAGAGGCACCTTTGTAAAAAAATCAAGGCAATGGTAAGGGTTTGTGATAATTCATTTTTATTCAATGGAGAGACAATATTTCTAATTCATTTCTATTTTTCTGTGATTAAATTATTTTAAAAAATGAATAATTTGTGTTTAATTTCTTATTTTATTTAAAAATTATCAAAATTCTTCTTGACACACTCATTATCATATGATTCCTTCCTTAATGAATATGTTGGTTGAAATAGATTCATGGACACAATTCTTATTTCTTAACACATACTTCTTGTTATGGAAACATTTTACATTTGTAAATTTTATATATAAACTATCTATTATATTATATAATGGATATTTTGTTTTTATGGTATTAAAAGTACTTTTTTATGTTTAAAATCATTTAATGATTTTTATTTAAATGTTACTGATCCTTAAAAGATTTTCTGACTCAAATTATTCCTCCTTGAGTAATAGGTTATTTACATAGTTTTGATCTTATAAGCACATTTTATCTTTCAATTTTCCTTTTCCAATATTGATATCTATTTTTATTATCTCATGTTACCTATTTAAATTTATATCATCTTATTTGATGAAATACATCCTAATGTATAAGTTTTAAATTACAATGAATAACTTTAATTCATTACAACATGTCATTCTCCCCCATATACTTATTTTCGATCCTAGATATGTTTTTATCTCTTTTGGGAACACACAAATGGATTAATTCATTTTATCTTATTACTTATAATCACTAAATTTCACATATTTATTTTTTTAACCTATAGACAATGTAGATTCAAAATAATGGTGTAGCAAAATTTTACATGTTTGTATGCATCACTGATATATTTCTTATCTTACAGTCCATGACATTTCTAAAAAATAATTATATCATTTTCAAAATTTTATTATTGTATTTTTCATAAAAATTAATGTTGGAATATATCACAAAGGATTCCATTTTATCTTTTTTTATATATCATTTCAAAAGAAATCTGGGACAATTTCAGTAAGAAATTCAATACAAAATAAGAAAAAAAATTAAATGTTATCACAAGAAGTAATTTCTTATCACTGTGAAATCTATCTATCATGATTCATGGTTTTAAAAATTAAACTAATTTTTCGTTATTGACTTATTATTATTTAAATTTCTTGTTGTAAATGGAAGTTTTTATCATGCTTCTCAAAGTAAAATTATTTAATTCTACTAAAATTATTCTTCCTCTATCAATTTATGTTTTATATATGACTTGAAAAATCAAATATGTGTAATATATTTAATATAAATGTTCCACCACTTTATTATTATTACCTAATTTTTGTTACATAAAACTAATTTTTCTTCAAATTTTTCCCCTTTATGAACACAATATCTTTCATTCCATTGATTTAAGGGTATTAACCAAGAATTTATACATCGATTAATTGGGTAGTTTATTGAAATAATCAAAATACTTTTTTTGAATCATAAAAATAATAGATGTTATATTATCAAAATTCCATGTTATTTATAGATAATGTTTTATAATAACTTTGGATTACAATTGATTTTTTTAAGAATATAATATTGTGTCTAATGATCGAATTATAAATGTTTTCCTTATGATATTCTTTTTGAAATGGAACAAATACCAATTCTTTTTAAATGGATTATTTTTTTATGAAGATGACTGATTATATATTGTACCCAATTTTTAGGATGATGGTGTGTTTTTTCCTATATCTCCTTCCATTTGAATTTTTTTAATTTTATAAATTTTTAGATATACAGTATTTCATATAATGGGATTGTTGTCCAGGGCATTATCATTTTGAAATTGGTGAAATTTTCAGGCATAGGCATAATTGTTTTTCACATAGGCATGTAAAATATTGGGTTTCAATAATTAGATTTGTGATTAGGATATAATTGTAATTATATCTTTTATTTCCTTTTAGGTTGAGTAACATTTTAGGTTTATTTCTCTTTTATTCTATATTCTACGATATTATTTTATACCATGCCAAAATCCATGAATTATGAAATAAAATTTATTCAATAAAACATTCTAATTTATCATAATTATAACAATGTTTCAAATTTATGATCACTTATAATCAATGATTATTATCTCTTATTTATACCCATATTGAGCATTTGGGAAGACCACTTTGATATCTTTTTGATTCCTCAGTTTATGAAGAAAAGTGATACATATGATATGTCTATATATTTTTCTTGCGTGAATAATTTTTAGAAGATGTTGAAAACTTTTAATAGATAAAGAAGTAGATAATAGTGGAGGGATAATGAATATTCAAGGAAAATGATATGATTTTTGTTACTTAATTTTTCGACAAAGTTATCTAAAACTCTTACCTAAAATATTAGGGGAATTTATTGAAATGAAATTTTTTTATGTAATGTTATATAGATTTACACATTCACAGTGAAACATAGATAATCAGAGTAGGAAAGTTTCATGCTACTTTTGTAAGGGCTCAGATCTGTGTGGATTGACCCTTTGGGTGTTTTCGAAGATGGAAGTGCTCGGACAAGGCTCAGATGAAGTCTAGAGGAATTCAGTCAAAAAATCTAGATTTAGTGGGGGTACATGGCATGACCATGGGGTACACAACGTGACTGGTTCAAATTCTTGAAAAATAATACAAATCACTGAGGCAACATGTTTTTCACTAGAACTCGACCTCAAGGTAGCGCATAATATGAATGGGAAGTACACATCGTGTACTGACTAACCACTATATGTTTTAAGGACATACTTATCACTAGGTTCTTTCCAACCATACGACCAAGGCTCCCCTTATTCTCAACCCATGCGACCTAGAAGACCCCTCTATGGTGTTTTATAGACCCCTTTGACTGGGATCAATCTTGGGCTTCCTTCTTCGATCTGTCTTCAATCCGAGGTAAGATCTAACTCGGTTCTTTGGTTTTCTTCGATAGGACTTCTCCCGTTTCTCCATGAAAAGTTATGGAATTTAATCTCTATGGTTCTAACAGTTTTTCTTTTGGGTGTTGTTGATGCAGTTGTTCTACAGCATCCTCATGTGGATGCAGTTGTTATGGATAAGTCGATCGTGATCCGCTTCTTTGATCAATTCTCAAGAAAATAATGTTGGAAACCTTTTGAGGAATAGGATTCAATGCTTCTCTATTCTATTACGTGCAACTATAAATTTATCATGTTTTATCCCTCTTGTTCATAATGGAATTGAAATAATAAATAATTGAACCAGATAAATAAATTTGTGTTGATCATATATTATTGCCTCTTATTATTCTAGATAGTGTGATTTCTATGCTTTCTCTTCATATCATTTCGTTATTGATGGAAATTGGTATAGAAATTAAATACAAAATTAGTTGATAATTATTTGGATAATGATAAAGAGACCGGTAAATGAATCCAGTTGTTCTTTTTGTAAATTGTGGTTAATCAAATTGATGCAGTAAGCCTGTTTAATAAATTTTTTATAGCTATGATAGCTTAATGTTTAGGTTACCCAAAGCTAGAACCTACAAATAATAAATTGGTTAATTCCATAAGTATTATAGAAACATAGGTTTGATAAAAATATAGTTTCTTGTAGGGTTCTGAGTTACCCTTTTTCTTATAAGGTACAAGAGCCTTATGCTTGGAGATATTAGAGCTCATTGTTTTTTAAAGATGGTGCCTTGTTTTAAGGTAAAGATCCTAATTGATATGATTTATTTTCCTGAATATTGTGTTGTGATGTGATCCTAGGTTGTTTTATTGATATGTAGGGTCAGGGAGGCCCATAGGTTGTGGCATTAGTTGAATATAAGAGTGGCGAGATGTATTAGTTTATCCATGTGGGTGTCGGGGAGGACACCAGGGATGGTGGAATAGGTTGGATGTGAATGCATGCATGCTTGACGATTCTTGTTGGTTTTTTATCTTCTTTTATTTTTTCCACTACTAAAGGAAGCCAATTTGTTTACCCTCCTTTGAAAAGGAGCAAAGATGTATAGAGTATGCCACATGAATTCCATGTTTAGCTTCTCGAGGGAGGATGGGTATATGCTCTTTATATAGTTGGAGAAGACTTGGAATGATGTTCATTTACTCACCGTGTTGATACCCATTGTGATTAGTATCTTATAATGTTTTTTTATAATTACTAATAATATTAGAGAGTAATAATATTGTAAATAATTGATTAAATAAAAGATTTTAACCCCTGGGGTTGGAGATCACTGGGACATAATGTTGAGGATACAATATAAAAGAATAATGGTCTTTGAGTATGATGCTAATGAAATATATTGTGGAAATTATTAATAGTTAATTAATGTTTAAATAATTAATTATCATAATGTTCAAATGATAAAAAGGGAATTAAGTAATGTAATAATGATCTTTAAATTGTTGGGTGCTTATAGGATACCAAATCATAGAAGTGGCAGTTAGATGTCTGAAAGATGTTAGCTTAAACTGTATCTAAAAATATGTTATTCCCATAATGTGCTTGTGAGCTATATTATATTCTGCACTTTTTTTGTTCCTATACACTAATCCAACCCATCAGTTAGGGAAACTGACACCGCGGGGATTCTGAGCCCTGAGGGTGTTTTCTACAACATTTTGGTGGGAGGATGGATGTGTTACTACCCCCTTTGGCCCCACTCCATTCTTGTGGTAGTTACTTGTACTGGTTGGAAAAAAATTACTTTTCCCCATTTATGAGAGTAGTGGGATGTAGTGGCTTGGGGTTACTCACACACATATATTTTGGAAATTGTTTCCTATGAAATACTATAGGTGTAACGTGTATAGGTTGTAATGGCTTGATGAGCCTTACTCGGGGTATAGACTTTAATGAATTGAGGTATAATGCTCGATATATGATACATGTTGTGCAAGCTATGGGGGATCTCAAAAACTACCTCTTTACTTTGGTTGTGTGGATGTGGTGGTTTTGATGCATGAGGTTCATGTTATGGTGCTCCGCCCATGTGTCTACAGGAAAGACTTTTTGGACAGAGATTCTTAGGGAAAGCAATGTTGGGTCAAAAGAAAAAAAAACAGTGGGGAAGTAGTAGCGTGGTACCCCTGATATTCTTTGTTATATAATATTCTATTGTATGTTATACATGGTGAGAGTAACCATGGTGAGGCTGGGAACTTAGTATAAATGTTTAGGTGACTAGTTAGTAACACTTGTTGATCAATTTGCATTAGCATAATTTATTTACTTTTTCCTAAGAGTCTATGGGGAGGATCCTACTTAGTATATTATAATACTCACCCTAGTAATATATAAAAAGTCTTTCAGGTCACTCCTAGAAGTTTGTAGATCAGGCTGATTACTACTAGCTTGGGGTTATAGGAGCAGATCGGGCATTGTGGTTACTGTTGTTTTTTACTTCCCATTGGTACTTGTATTTTTCTGTTCAATTTTTAGTAGTTTTCGATGAAACCACATTTGTCTACTTGGGATTTATTTTGTATTGCAGTCTTATTTGGAGTTGGTTGGTGTATGTATTATCTCTCTCTTTCACATGTGTTCTCTTAGAGGGAAATTCCTCCCATTTGTGTGTTTACTATACCCTCGGTGGTAGTCTCTAACTCGGGGCCTACTGGAGGTAGGACTTGGGGGGTCGCTATCTCCCTTCCCACATTTCTGTCCCTGAAGGTGTACACTTTGTGGGGAGGGGGTCATGACCTAATGGTATCATAGGTCTGATTGAGGGATAGGATAAATTTTGGTGTTAGGAAAAGGTGAGGTTGCAAGGGCAGGTAGAGAAATGTTCTCAGTAAAGCTATGCAAGTGATGTAAACACAAGATAATGGATGATAAATTGGTTTTAGAGCCCACTGTGATCCGATGCATAGACCATTGAGTTTACAAAGGATACTAAAAGTGGTGACTCTAGTTGTATGGTAGAGACCTAGGAATGGAACATGCATCATACATCTTTATTCCTGTGTTTTAATGGGTAGTCATTGGGAATGGTTAAACTAAAATTAATAAATGAAAACATTTAATTAATTACTGTTGATTCTTCCATAATATAGGTTTAGGAGATCTAACTAATTGTTATTTTATAGGTATGACACCAGGTCGACATCCTCATCATGTTTGTGCAGAATATTTCCAAAAGTCTGCGCCAGAAGATCGCTTGAAGGTAGAGGTTGACGAAGACAACACTTAGAGGAGGACACATTAAGAGTTTCTGCGCCCGAGCCTACAGAAGTAAGAGGGATCTATTTCATATGAAGTCATGGAAGACTAGTTGGAGGAGGTCCATATATGATTCCGTTCAATCTGTTCTTGGATGGAGCATTGTGTTTCTTTGGTTATGACGATGTTGTTTGAAGAAACGAGGAAATGGTGGTTTCTATTCCTCGATGATCGCGAGGAGTCAACGATATCATGGGTGGAGTCCGGAGACATGTTTACAGTTGAGTTTCATTCATCGACCGCGAAGGTGTATAGTCTTCAGGAGATTCTTAACCTTTGACAAGGGTGCTCCAATGTGGGATAGTTTAGAATTTGCTTCAAGAACCTTTTATAATAATATTCAAACCTGTTTCTAGTGTAGGAGACTAGGTCAAGGAATTTTGAGGAGTCTTTACATCCAAATATCCCATTCTAGGTCACCCCATTTATGTGACATTTCATGGGGTGCTGGTGAGGGAAGAGGTTGTAGAGAGGACATTGTCCATAACTGGATCATCACAAGATGGGATTCATCATTATTCCTCATAAAGCATAGCTGTGGTCTGGGGTTCCTAGATTTATGGTAGAATAATTTCCATTTAACTGGTGGTATATCAGAGCCCTCATCATCTAATTTCTTCAAGGTGGCAGATCTCAAGCATATTCCAAGGGATCAAGTGATTGTTTTTATTTTTTGGGACAAGGTCATCAGTAACAAGAGTGACTGACCATTCAGAGTAGTCATCGTGCACCAGGTGTTCCACTCCAGGTTTCTCTATTGAGGTAGTTCCAGCAGAGGTAAGTGCAATAGGTTGCAATAGAATTTGATTAGTATATAGAATATGGGGTAGGTAGAGTACAACCCTGTAATAATCCACTTCCTTGGAGAGTATAGCGTAGCCATGGTGGTGGTCATAATTAGGGTTACAGAGGTCGTTGAGGAAGTCTTGATCAGCTTCATGCTTTAGCGTTTCTAGCACTAGACTAGCCAGACCTCGTTTGAGGTACCCATTTCTTGTTTTCAATGTGGGTGTATGCCTTTATTGATTTAGGAGTGACACCTCCTTCATATCACCTACCCTTGTATATTTTTTGGGACTTCAGGTAGATAGGTTCCCAGTTCCCTTGGCATTGACTACACCACTTGGAGGTCAAAAAAACTTGTTTGAAGTATGTAGAGACTGTGAGCATATGCTGGGGAAGCACCGCTCTTGGAGAGATTTCATATGTTTATAGATACAACCATATGATTTCATCATTTCATGGATTATTTGTATTTGGTAAAGGCTATTTTGGATTGCTTTAGGAGGAAGGTGTTGTTCATCGATGTTGACAGAGAGCGAGCAATGTTTGTTGGTGAGTTAGACCCTCATATGGGTAAGAGGTGAGTTTTTCCTTTATCATCCTTGATGGTGGAGCTGATGCTTAATTCTTCATAGGTTCATCAGTTGTATTTTCCTTGGGTCGTAGAATAGTACCCTGATTTCTTTCTAGAATAGGTTGGAGCATTACGCCCTCGATGAGAGATCGAGTTTGGGATCGAGAAACAAGAAGGTGTGTTTCCTATATCTATGTATCCATATTTGATAACCCCTTTTAAGTTATGTGAGCTACATATACAACATGATGTTCTGTTATAGTGTGGTTTTGTTTGTCCAAGTGTGTCATCAGGGGGTGCACCAGTTTTTCTTGTGAAGAATACTGATGAGAGTTTGTGGTTGTGTATCGATTATCATCATATATACAAAGTGATAGTGAAGAATCGTTATCCTCTTCTACAGATAGATAATTTATTTTATAAAATTAAGGGTTAAAGTTGGTTCTCAATGATCATATTTTGGTCAATATATCATCATATTTTTATTAAGGATGATGATATTATGATGACTTATTTCTGTTGTCATCATGGGAATTACGAGTTCATTGTAATGAAATATTGTGCGATTAATGCTCTAGTTGTGTTCATGGGATCGATGAAAAATGTGTTCCTCAAGTTCTTGGATAAGTTTGTGTTGGATTTCATTGATGAAATCCTCATGTAATCCACATCTGATGACTAGCATGCAGAACATCTGCACACTATTTTGGGAGTTCTTTATCAACAACAGCTATTTGGGACATTGTCGAATTATGGGTTTTGGGATCGAGAAATCCATTTCTTGGGGAATGTTATGTCGCAGCTGAAATTATATGTGGACCCATAAAATATATAAGAAATCGTGTCTTATAAACCCCACAATACATGTGAAGAGGTGCAATGTTTCCTTGGTCATGCTAGATACTTCAGGATGTTTTAGTCGATTTCTCTCGGGTTTAGACTCATCTAACAGCATTGAAAAGGAAGGATCATGTAATCGTGTGGATTGATCAGTGTAAAGATGATTTTGAGCATCTGAAGAAGAAGATGGTATGTTCTCCGATTCTTTGTCTTCCAGTAGAGGGAGTTCAGTTTCATGTTTTATGTGATTCTTCGCATCTGGGGTTAGGTTGTGTTTTGATGCAGAAAAGGTCAGTCGTTTCATATGGGTCTCAGCAGTTGTGTCCCCATGAAAGTAACTATACCACCCATGATAATGAGTTATCAAAATTGGTGTTTTCTTAGAAGTTCTGTAGACATTACCTCATTGGAGAGTGATTTGAGGTTTTTAATGATCATAATATCATGACGTATGTTTTCTCCCAACATGAATTGATCATTAGACATGATTGGTGGATGGAGTTCTTATAGGAATACATCTTTGAAATATCATATAACCCTCTAAATATGAATGTTGTAGTTGATGTGCTGAGAATTAAGTCACGCATTGATACAGTGCATGAATATGGTGATTCTTAGAGAGCGATGGAAGAACATTCAGCATTGCATCTAGATATGGGAGAAATTGGGTGCAGAGGTTGTCTTTTTCATAGGGAAATGAAATCATATCTAGTGCAGAAGGAGGAAGAGTCCTAGTAGGGGATCTAGAGGTGGAGGTCTGGAGAGACCGAGTTGTTAGTGGTGAGGCCCCTGATGGTTGTCCTAAGTATGAACAACACGAGGTGTTGTGTTATGTTAGAGTTTTTGTTCGTTTAGCGATGTGTGATATGGTTCTCAAATAGTTCAATATTTTTCCATTATCAGTGCATCCTGGCGTGAAAAATATGTATCAAGGCTTGAGAAGCCAGTTTTGGGGCCCTGGACTGAAACGTGCAGTTGTGGAGTTTTTGTCTCAGTGTTTGGTTTGCCGGAAGGTGAAGGCCGAGCATTGTGTCATTGGTTGTATTCCCCATAAATTAGGTATTCTTTAATGGAAGTGGTAAGATTTCAAAATGTAAATTTTTAATTGTTCACATCGATATTAGGGAGGACATGACACTATTCGGGGGGTAGTGGATCATTTAAACAAATTATCCCACTTCATAGTGATCATGGAGTCGTCCTCATTTGAGGTTTTTTCGTGACTGTATCTAGAGGATGTGGTCAGAATCCCCAGAGTCCTGAGGATGATCATTTCCTATTGAAACCCTTGATTTATGTCTAGGGTGTGGATAGGTCTCTAGCATTATTTTGGTTCTCAGGTGTGCCTTAGCACTGCTTTTCATCCATAAATGGATGGTCAGATGAAGCGAACTATACAAACTCTGGAAGACATGTTTCATTCTTGTGTCCTATATTTTTGGGGTTTGTGGATGAGGCCCTTACCCATGGCGGAGTTTTCTTATAATAATTATTTCACTCTCATATTGGTATGGTGTCGTTTTAATCATTGACTTGTCAATGTTGTGGAACTCCGTTGTGCTGGACTGGGGTTAGTGTCTCAGCAATACTTAGAACGGATGTACTGCAGAATACAATAGAGATGGTTCAGGTGATTCTTGAGAGGATGAAGATATGGAAGGATTGTTAGAAATCATATATTGATCAAAGGAGGAGACCATTAGAGTTTGATGTTGGGGATCAGGTGTTTCTAAAGTTGACTCCCCATCATGGGAAGTGAAGGTTTGGTCATGGGAGTAATTTTTCTCCCATTTTTGTTGGGCCTTTTGAGGTGTTGGATCATCTTGGAGCTGTGGCGTATCGAGTAACACATCCCCAATAGATGATCTGAATACACAATATTTTTTCATGGGTCACAGATCTATCATTATCTTCAGGAATATTGTAACATCATCAATTGGGGATAGATTGATGTTGATGAAAATGAGACCTTTGAGGAGCATCCGGTGGAGATTCAAGACCGCAAAGAGAAGTTTTTTCATAGTCATTCTATCCCCTTGTTTCATGTCTTATGGAGACACAATGGAATAGGGGAGAGTAGCTGGGAATGTGAGTCACAGATACGTGCTCATTACCCCATGTTTTTTTATGTTTAGCACTTTCCTTGTAAGGATGTTTTATTTGTGATTGTAGACCTTTCCCATATATGATAGGGATTTGTTAGTTTCTTGTTGAGGATTTCTCTCATAGAGAGGTATTTATCCTAGGAGAGTGTCTGGAGCTGTTTGTGGTTTTCATGAGGCATTGCATTTTTATTTTGTTGTTGTTGATCTCATATAGTTGTGAAAGGCTTGAGAGGTATCTCACAGGGTGGTTTTTCAGACATCCCCTTTAAGTTTTATCTCTGGGTCGGTTTTCGATTCTTGAGGATGAGAATTTTGTTATAGGTATCTGATATAAGGGCATGGATCCTTGTGGATTGACACATTCTGTGTGTTTTCGAAAACTAGGGTTCTTGGAGAAGGCTTAGAAGAAGTATGGAGGAGTTTGGTCGCAGAAATCTTAAAGAAGAAAGGGTACATGACATGACCATGGGGAACACAGTGAGACCAGTTCGAGTGGTATAAAAATAAAACAAATAACTAAGGAGGCATGTTTTGTGGTAGATCTTGACCTCAAGGCAGTACACTATGTGAATGTGAAGTACACATCATGTACTGAACCACCATTGTATGTTATAAAGCCATACCAGCTTCTTGGGTCTTTCCAACTCTACGACCAAGGATCTCATCCTTCTTGTCCTAGGGAACCTAGAATATCCCTTCATGGAATTTTAGAGACCACTTCATCTAAGATCAATATTGATCGTCCTTCTTCAATTTGCCTCTAATCTGAGGTATGATCTACATATGTTCATTGGTTTTCATTGATCCTTCTTCTCCAGTTTCTCCTTACAATGTTATATAATTTTATCTCCATGGTTCTAATAGAGTTTATTTTGGGTTTTTTTGATGTGTTTGTGCCACGACATCCTCAGGTGGATGTAGTTGTTGAAGAGAAGGCAATCATGATCCACTACTTTGATCCGTTCTTGATAGAAGAATGTTGGAAAACATTTAAGGTAGGGTATTTGTTGCTTCTCCATTATTTTACATGCAACTATAAAGATATCATGTTTTATCCCACTGGATCATAATATAATTATCCAAATAAATAATTGAACCGGATAAATAAATTGGTATTGATCGTAGGTTAATGCTTCTTGTATTGTTGTATATTGTGATATCTATACTTTTGTTGTTTAGTTGTTCGTTCATGATGTAAATTGGTAAAGAATTTAAAACTATAATTAATTGAAAATTATCTGGCTAAAGATAAATATGTGTTTAAATTAATCTAGTTTTTTTGTTTTATTTTGATGTTAATCAAATTGATGCAGCAAGCATGTTTAATCAATTTTTGAAAGCTATGATAGATTGATGTTTATATTAACCATAATTGGAACATTCAAAAAATAAATTGGTTAATTCTAAATGGATTAAAGAACTAGCTATTTGATAAAAAGATATTTCCTCATAGGGTTCTGAGTTACACTTTTTCTTGTAAAGGCCAAGAGCCATATTCATGGAGTAGTGAGAACTCATTATGTTTGAATGTTGGATGCCTTATTTTTGGTCCAATATCCAAATTTATATGATGTTTTTTTCATTATTCTGATGTTGTGATGTGATCCTAGATGACTACTATGATATGGGGGACAAGGAGGCCCATTGGTTGTGGCAGTAGTTGATGCTTAGAGTGGCAAGACGCATCAGTTTATGCATGTGCATTTTAGGGAGGACAATGGGGATGATGAAACAGGTTGGATGTGAATGTTTGGATGCTTGCTAATTTTTGTGGGTTGTTTATCTACTTTAAATTCCCCACTTCTCGATGCAGTTGGTTTTTTTTACACTCCTCTGAAATGGGGAAAAGATGTGTGGGGTATTCCATGTGCTTTCCATGTTTAGCTTCTTGATGGAGGATGGGACTATGATTATCCTATAGTTGGAAAAGGCATGATGGGTATTTCATATACCCACTGAGTTGAGACCCCTTGTGTTCAGTAGCTTAGAATGCTTTTCTAGAATTCCTGGGAATATTGGAATGTAATAACACTGTTAATAAATTATTTAATAAATTTTATAAACCCATGGAGATAGATCTTGCTGGGACACAATGTTGAGGATAAAATTTAAAGGAATAGTGGATTTCAGGTGTGATGTTAATGAAATATAATGTGTAAATATTTAATGGTTAATTAATGTCTAAATAATTGTTAAACAAAAAGTTAAACTGATAAAAGGGAATGAAGTAATGTAATAAATATCATTAAATTGTTGTGTGATTTTAGGCTACCAAGTCTTAGAATTGCAATCCGGAAGTCTGATAGCCATTAGATTCAGTTGAGTCTAAGACTAGGTTATTCCCATAGTGTGGATGTGAGCTATAGTATAATATATACTATATGTGTTTCTATATTCTACTCCATCCCATCAGTTTGGGAAACTGACACCTCATGGATTCTGTGACCTGGGGGGTGTTTTCCCCAATATTCTGGTGGGAGGATGAATGGATGACTACCCCCTTTGTTCCTACTCTCTTCTCTTGGTAGTTACTTATACTGGTAGGAAAACTGGTTAGTTTTCCCTATATATGTGTGTAGATGTATTTAATGGATCATGGTTATTCACCCACATATTATGGATATAGTTTCTTATGTAATACTATAGGTGTAACAAGTGAAGGCTGTAATGGCTTGAGGGTCCTTACTCATGGTATGGGATATAATGCGTTGAGGTATAATGTCTTCCATATGATACACGATATACAAGATAGAGTGTCTCCCAAAAACAACCCGGTTAATTTGGTTGTGTGGACAGGGTGGTTTTGTTGCACAAGTAACATTTTGGGGTGCTTAGCCTAGGTGTTTGTGGGCAAGCCTTTTTGAGAGAGATGTTTAGGACTTGTGGTATTGGGGAAAAACAGAAAACGTGTGGGGAAGTAGTAGCGAGGCACCCTTGATATTCTTTATTATATTATAAAATCTTCCATGAAATACTAGGTTAGAGTATCCATGGTGAGGATGGGAATTTAGAATACTAGTTTAGGGGATGAGTTAGTTTATCATGTTGTTCACTATTCTTTAGCATAATTTCTTTACTTTTTCACAAGAGGCTCTGCGGAGGGTCATACTGAGTATACTTCTATACACACCCTATGTATATAGAAACTATTTTTAGGTAACATGGAGTAGGATGGAGATTAGGCTAGTTTCAACTAGGTTGGAGTTATGGGAACTCTTCGAGCTATGTGGATGGTGTTGTTTTTACATCCCTTTGGTACTTGCAGTTTCCTATTTCAATTGTAGTAGTTGTTCATAACATCATGTTTGTGTACTTGGTATTTCTTTTATATTGTAGTCTGAGTTGGATTTTGTTGGTGTATGTCTTATCTCTATCTTTCGAATGTGTTCTATTAGAGGGTAATGCCTCCTATTTGTGTCTTTACAATACCCTCAGTTCTAGTTTCCTACATGAGTCCTACTAGTGGTGGGACTCATGGGTCACTATCTTCCTTTTCACATTGTCCGTATTGGGTAGGTAGAGCTTGTGGGGAGGGGGTCATAACAACTTTATCCCTGATGATTTTCTAATAAGACCCAATTATCATATATTTTCAAACAATATTTCTATTAATGATATGTTAGGTGTATAAATATTATATTTTCCAAATAATTGATCATCCAACCATCCATGTAAATACCAATAGGGATAAATGAAGGATATAGATCGATAAAAAAAGGTAAGGAATTTTTCAAAGATTAAAAACTATATTGATGAAATTTTATGATTTGAGAAATGAATAGGTTCCCCTTCAGTAGTAATTCCTTAGACCATCACTCGTAGAATCAAATGATAATAATCATATTCTATTATATATTTTCTTTAAAGACAACTTAATTGAGTAGAATATAAACTTTTATTATTTTTTTATAAATAGTATATATATTTTATCTTACAAACAATACACATTTAGAATGATCGTTTTAGAGATCAAAGAGAAAAATTAACTACAAAAAATCCTTATATTTTTCATCGAATGGAAATTTCCCCCATTATACAATTAATTCCTAATTCTATACAAATTATTCAATATCTCTAAAAAATTCTCCACACATGATACCATTATAGGAATATAATTTGTACTAATGTTCCCATAAACATAGGTAAATATAAACATAAACAATGTTAGCACATATTCTTAATAAGAGGTATTGTAAATCATATTCAATCATATATTAAAAAATGAGTGAATAATATAATCGGAATAAATAAAATAAGTAATTACATATAAAATATAATGTGACCTTGAAAGAATCCATTGTTAACAAGATTATAAAAACCCACATTATTAAATTTAACTAATTTCATGGTGTTAAAAAGTATATTTCTAGATCACAATGAATTAACCTAAAGGAAGAAGTCAATATATCATAAACACTCTCAATACGGAATCCAATACATCATACTTATCATCAAGAAAACTTATAATACATCTTAATATCAATCAGAACTAAAAAAATACATCAGACTTAACGTAATAACTCAATCCATGACATCCTATATACTATTTTAGAAGATAATAATAAATTATTCATATTGACATGATGTTAGCTGTGACATTATTTATTCAATTGTTAATGACTCCAATTCATTGTTCTTATTGCTATTACCACATCAAATATATCATTATTATTATCATGACTGAAACAAGGGCATAAATCATACCTTAATGACCATATCCATGACATGAATCTTATATTCATCATTCCATCAATGAAATCATTCATTCTATCATAAACATATCCATGAAATCATGATAAATATTATTCTTACATAAAATAGATATATTAAGTTGTCTCCTGAGATGTACTGATGTATTAAGGGACTCTATAATTCTAGACTACAACTATCACCTACACATGATTAAGGATTTCCTCGTATTTTGAAAATTCAATAAAATATATAATAAGCATTTTATAGTTATCAATGAACATTTATGTTTTAATAAATAAAATGATGTAAAAAAATTCCATAGTAATCAAATTTAATGACCTGATCAAAAGGAATGTAGATACAGAATGTGGATGGTATTATTATTGAATTTTCATAGTGAACCAGAAGAACCACTGTTAGAAGTTAAATTATATAAGAAAACATATATAAAATAAAATTAAAATTATACATCAAGAAATAATGACAAATATTCTATAATTTTTAACTGCATTTTTTTAAAACAATTTATAACATTAGAAATAAAATTTATTTGAAAGAACATGGAAACTTTAAAGGGGTGTATCTCAAATAAAACTCACCCTGGTGGAAGGAAAATGAAATTTATATTAATTATTAAAAATTTATTCCTCTAACATTTCATAAATAGATTTTATGATCATTAAAAATGATTTCAAATGTAATTTGTAAATAAAATTGTCATGAATATTTCTTGATGAATTTCCAATAAATAATTTCCATATAAAAATAATGATTTTTTTAAATTTAAATCAACTCAATATGTAAAATTGTATAGTGGGTATTAAAATATATGTACTAGAATCCTATTTCATTATATTTTTATTGAAATAATAATCATTAGAAGATAATTTCCTTAATTTTTTATGAAAAAATTAATTAAATTTAAATATCATAAAAAATCTAACATATTATTTTTTTAAGATACGAAATGAGGAATTCATAGGGGATAAAAATATGGGTATGGAGGAAAAAGACAATAAAAAATTGAAGGAACAAAAATATTCAATAGATTATTAGATTTTTAATCCAATTTTGTCAAAAGTGATAGCCTGAAATCATTCATTAAATACAATTAAAATAAATATCTTAATAATATATTATGTCAATGTTTTATTATTTACACTAATAAAAATTAAATAATTAGTGAATATGGCATATTTCGAATAAAATAGAATATTTACATGTTATACAATGTCATGGATCAAATCATTCTATGAAATTTTATTTTCACAAGGATTGAAAGTTTTATTAGGGATTTTAGATGTATCAACACAAATTTTTTTATGTATTTCCTTTGAAATAAAACATGATGTATTCGAAAAATTGCCTTTCACAAAACCTCATGACTGTATGAACTGTGATATATTACGTCAATATAAACTAGACATAAAATTAGAAGGTACAAATAGTAATTACCATATAATGAAAAAAATTCCATTATTATATTTAATAATGAAATTTTTTTATCAAAGTATAAAAAATAAGTACTAATTTTTCAATGAAGTCATTCTACCCATCAATATAAATTTTCCTTAAAATGGATTTTATCAAAAAAATTACATTAAAAAAATATAATTTTTCATTATATTTTATTGAACTATTATGTGAATAATTTATTAATTTTTTAAAATTATAATTTCAATATTATATTTGGTAAAAAAATTATATTTTTTTGCAAAAAAAAAATTAGTAATCTGCTAATAGTGAAATATAACAATTATTGAATATATTATCATTTATTCAATGTAAATGATCCATTATATATTAAAAGTATTCATAAATAAAACTCATTCTCCATTAATTTATTATTATGTTATTAATTACATATGAGTCATAATTGTAAATTATTTCGGTAAAAATTAATTTTCATGAATAATAACCAATTTTTTTAAAATCAATTTTTATGAGCATAAAAAGGGAACCTCTCATCCTCCCATTTTCACACATTTTGGGACCGTAATCCCTACCAATCATTACTAAAAATAAGTTATAGAATCATTACATTCATTCTTGAGATTTTGGTCTTACCTTAATACCAATACATCAAGTATGAATCCATAATCCAAAGGTGGTATCTCAAGAAAGACGCATAAATATTAACAAAGTCCAGTCATATTTATTTCCTCATAAACTATATTTTACCAAGTTGTATACATTAAAAATTATCAATATAGTTTCACAAATATAAATATATGTTACTATTATTATAGTACCCAAATTCCACTCTTATGATCTATCAAATGGGAGATTAAAACATTGCTCGTGTGTACGTGTGGACTACTGCCTCCACATAAAAATACGACTCATTTTCCTTCGCCATCATTAATGGTTGCTTATTAATATGGGTATAATGTATATATATGGTATTTATGACATAATATTTATTCCATAATTATATTATCTTCTCTACCTTCATACATTCGGGTCCATTGGCAAATGATAACATCAAAGATGAGTACATGTGGACTATTATCTCAATCAAGTGAAGTGATTTGTTTATCATTTATGCTTTATATGGCTGGTAAAAAGGTTATATTTCATGAAAATATATTTCCTTTATGATATAATAATTATTAATCAATAGTTAGTTATCATATAACCTTATTTTTTTACATTCATTAAAAAATGTATTTATTACTTATGTGTTCGCATTGACTATCGTCCCCATATTTGATATAATTAATTTTACTTAATGGATTTATATGATTCGTTATAAATATGTATATAATTATTAAATATGATAATTATATCATTTTGAAAAAAAATTATATGGATTAATCATGATTAATGTAAAAACGGCCATAATTTTTAAACTAAAACATACATAAAAAGAAGCTATTAACTCCTGAATTAATGGTTCTAGTAAATAATTATCAATAAATAGATGTTGTAATGAATTAACTATATATTATATGTTATTATATTTATAAATAAGTTTTTTATAAAATTTTAATCATTGTAAATTTACTGAACATTAGGTTAGAGAACTTGTGAATCATGTTAGATATAAGGTAAGGGTTTTTAAATTTAATTTCCTTTCATTGAGAAATGTTTTAATGTAATTCCCCTTTTCATTTTATATCGTGTATATAATTTTCACGATTTTATTATTTCATACTATCATATTTAAATAATAGGATTGATAAATCCTTATGTTTTTCAATCATCTAATGGATTTTGATTCAATGATTATTAATGTCAAAAGTGTTTTATGTTACAATATAGTATATACCAGGTTTATTTATTCTAAATTTATGATGATGAAATAATATTATATATCTCCAAAAAATGATATTTATTTCTTATTCCTGGGGTTATTTCTGTTGATTAAATTTTATTATTTTATTTCCTCCCTTTATAAAATCATTTGAAGGAAATGATTTTTTATGGAAAATTGATATTATTTCTCTCTCTGGTTTGGAATCACATCTACCATGTCCATATTTTTATAAAAAGAGATTGAAGATTTTTTTAAAATTATATTTTTATTATTTATTATAACTATAAAAAATATTTTAATTTATTTACAATAATTTAAAAGTAATTTTTTTTATCATTTTATAAATGTGGTACATTTTATTTTTTCTTAAGGACATGATAGGAATTTTTTATTTAATATAAACTACATAAATGGATTTTTTAGGGATCATGAATAATATTTTCATTAAAGATAAATTATTAATTTTAACATTTAATTTAAAAAATTGGTTTAATAAATATTTTGGAAAATGTTAAATTCTACAAAAGTGATTTCAAAAGAATTGTTTATTTTCCTGAGGAAAATTTCTAGTGGTAATTTAAATATATTTTCAACCTTAACAATATCCTTTGATGTTATTACTATTCAATAGGGATATGATATAATCTTACCATAATCATTATTACTCTTTATGTATTATTATTATTTTAAATAAATCATTATGAAACTCATATACCCTCCACATTTAAGGATTTGATGATATGATGAATATTTTATGATCTTATGACACACATATATATGGTTTTAATTATGGAATGGGTGGGACTAATATTTTTTGTCACTCTAATAAATTGGGTAAATATGTGTATATCATGATAAAATATGTATTGTATGATGGATTATAGCTTGTTTAGTAACGGACATCATCCAATAAGATAGTATTTAGAGTGAAACATTACAAAGGAAATTATGGAATGAAGAGTAGAGCCAATACATTATGATTTTCTTGGAAGTGAACCTTGAATAAGGGAATTATTTTACATACAAATGTGTATTCAAAAATGTTATAAATTCTTCCTATTATATTTTTTCATTGATAAGGAATGAAAATCGATGATTCGTCAATATTTTGAATTTTGTTTTTTGGGAGTAAAGAATTATTATTTGATTCAATATTATGATATATGAATTGAGTGGAATTATTTAATAATGATTAGATTATGTTTACATACACTTATTATTTCCTTGTGTTCAATTATGAAAATATTTTTTGTATAAACATATTATAATATGAGATCACCTTTTCATATGATTCCCTTCTCTAGGTTATGAAAATTTTTCTTATGTATGTTTCTAATATAAATGGTGATATTTATGAGGATATATTTGATAAATGGAATATATCATTTACGAACTATATATATATATATATATATCCATGATTTCATATTCACTAAGCATCTACGGTCCTTATGCAGGTATTATTGTTAAATGTATTGAATATTCATATAAAATTATTTAATATTCTTGAATTAAAAGTATGGGTCTTTATATTTGGGATCAGATGGAAGTTTTAGTAACATTTAGAAACTGTAATGAAAATATAGTAAATACATCCTATAGGATAATACTTAGTACAGAGGAACATAATATATCATGGTATATAATATAGTAGGGTTTACTAAATAAAATGCATACCTATAATAATAATACTAAATTTGGATAAGGTTTTAAAAATGATTCACCAAGTGGTGATAACCCCAAAAACAGTTATTCATGTATATCTCTACCAACATTTTCTATTCATGGTGAATTTTCCATTTTTATGCATCTTGTTTGACAATAATGTGGGATATTATAAGGTTAATCGAAATTTTCCTTAAGAGACATTATAATGTTTTTCAATTGACATTTGTTATGGAAGGCCTCGTATAAATACAAAGAATTCATTTATTAAAATTAATATTTCATTATTTAAAAATCTATTGAATGATTTTTCATGAATAATAACCCAAATTAATGATGCTAAACATTCATTCTAACAGATCTGTTAGTAAGGGATTGATGTTAAAATTATGAATTATATGTGGTGAAGGATGTACTCATATATTGAAGTATCTTATTTTATATTATTCATTTTAATTCACATATATCATGAAGAGTCTCATCAAATTTATATTCCTATTCTCAATTATTAGTTTTTAAATTATAAATAAAAAATATAATGATATAATGATCGAATATCATCTCTTTTATTAATGTATGATTAATTATTGATGGATTGTGCTCCATAAAAATATATTTATTCTCCCTCCAGATTAATTTGATATGAATTTTATAATTGACTATCATTATTTTTATAAATTCCTTATGAATATATGAGGAAGGGAATCAAACTATGATATCCCCAAACAAACTATGTTTGTCTATCTGTGCCGGGATATAAGTATTCTTATTATATGATATTTTTATGTTTTTTTCAGAAAGAGTTAGCTAGTATTCCTTTAAATCATGTGGTGAAGTTTTTTTTTCAGAACTCATACCCAGTTATACACTTATTTAATAGTATCTATATAGAATTTAAATGATTGAGTTGGAGGAATTGATGAATAAATTCTATGATAATCATTAAATGGAATTCATTCATCCATGTTCATCACCTTGGGATTACCAAAACATTTCTTAATAATAACTATGAATGAATGAGACTCTAAAATGATTATTAAGAACTCAATTAGATGAAGAAAATGATTCAGTATCTTCTATATAATATTGATTATTTTTTCATTAATTATGTGAATCCCTATATTTTTCAAGCCTAATTAATCAATATGTATACTATCTTTTGAGGTTCAAAATTGAATACATTCCAAATACTTATTTCTATTTGAATCATTGAAAATATGAATTTATAGTGATTGTGATTTGACTTACCAGTGCCTCTATATCCTCGTGAATTTAATGAATATAGTCTTTTGAGATTACCAAAATTAGTTTGTGGTGGTATTTATATAAGATATTTTTATATATTTCAAGATTATTTAATGGAATAAAGATAACACAAGGATTGTGGTGAAGAACCTATTAATGGATTAGTTTAATGAAAAATTTACCATAAATGAATTTTAGATATTGTATGGTTGAATTTCATTTCATATAATATCTTTCATTGAAATATTAGTGGATCTATAAAAGATGAATGTTATTTAAAATTAGTAGATAAAATCTCATGGGTTGAAAATCCATTATTTTATTTCATAATTATTTTTCACATATATGAATTCCAATATCCATGTGGACTCGTAAAGTTGTTATGTTCATCAAGTATAATGATAATAATGAAAACATCAAAAAAATTAATTGAAGGTTAGTCCTTGAACTTGTAGTCAAACTAACCTATAGTGTAGAAGGATTTTATATTTATAATGATGCATTGAAAATGGTTTTGGTTCTCTCTTATGAATGATTAAATGGTAATAGATTTTTTTTCTCACAACAATTAAAATTTCAAATGAGAAAATATGTTTTTCATTAATTAAAGATATTAGAAGTAATCATTTAATTAGTTATATAGAGAAATTATCTTTATAATGAATGGTCTGACATTTATAATGTTTATAAAACATTAAAGTATATATTCATCCTGAAATAGTTGAATATGTGCTGATGAAGATGGTTGGAATTGATTTACGATTGTGAACACCTAATACATTATAACATTGGGACTGAAAATAGGGTGATTGAAGTTTAAACATGAAAGGATCTTTCTATATTATCTATGTTGAGGATCACAAAGGAACCAATACTAATTTTTTTTAAATGGATTGAAATTTCATGATTTAATGGAAGGGGATAAAAATTATAATTCTAAAATTAGTGTTCATCTGTAAATACCATTAAGGATTATTGAGGTGGAAGATAATGATGTGGAGAAATAAATTAAGGTGAGAAAAGTTCTTAATATTATCCATTATTGTGATTAGAAGATAAGGTTTAGGAACTTGGTATTTGTCTCTTCAATACCAGACCTAATAAAAGATACTTTGGAAGAATCTAAAAAATATCCCACCCCTAATAATTAGATTATGAATGTGGGAGGACATTACATGGACTTAAGTGATATCTCCAATATAACAAAGTGTGTAACTAAATTTCACAGCCTTCATTAACAGTTGTTGAATTATTTTCCATTTGAAAATAAAACAACCAAAAAAAAATTACATAACAAAATAAACCCTTACATGATGCATGACATAAAATAAATATAACTCAAAAATACCATTTAAATAAATAAAACTACAAGGAGTACCACAATGGAAGACTAAAATACAATCATGTGCACAATTGAAGACTAAAAAACTCAATGAAAACCACATAACTGCAATGTTCCAACACTCTCCATGATCAAACTCCACAAAAATACCATGTATCACTAAGCACCGATAGATAAGTTTGATAATTTAACTTAACTTATGTCACAATAAAAAAATTCTAAAAAATAACCAAAATACCAAAGTAGGTGTGAATAATGAAAATCATTAGGGTTTCCCTAAATGACATCCCTACTCACTCCTCTAGGATAGAACAAGTTATCACATTTATATAAAAAAAATTATATAAAACAATTGAAACTTTTATAAAAAATCCAAACAATTCAATACCAAAATATTATTCAACTTTAAAACCATTTTATTCAAAACAAACCAATTTCCAAGGAATGCAACAAAACAGTGCTTTAAAACTATTCCAAAACTTCCATTTTGGCATAACCATTCCATTACAAATATACACACATCCAACCATGATTGAAAACTTATACCTCCCTATATTCATGAGTGTTGATCCATCATTTCACTAATACATCACTTAATAAACCATTTGATGGGGGAAGACCTGAATCTTATCCATAAAACTAATGATATGGGAGACTTCTTACCCTTTTCCTTCCCAAATGAACATGAACACACATAAACATTAAGCCAATAAGTATGTCCAAATTAACTATTTCAACTATTTCAATAACATTGTTCTTTAATTAAAGATATATTAAACAAACCATTTCAAATAAATCATTCCAATTCAATTGAATAACATCATCCTTTTATTGAAATAATTTACATTAAAACTTTTTCCCAAATTCTATAAAAATCTTATTTTAAAATCAACCTTTTAAAATAATTGAACCGAAGAACTTTCCCAACCAATTTCCACACAAAAATCCACAAACCATCACTAGAGAGGGTTTTAATTATTCTTTTCACAAAAATTTAATAATACAAATTTATCTATTTAACAAAATTGAAAATATGCCTTGAAGTTCTAAATGGAGGAGTCGTTAGTTAATCCAACTACCTAAGGTGTTTATAGTGAAAATGTAGAACACCACTGAAATTACAATGAAAATGGGTTGAATATCCATGAACCTGCCTTAGATCTCTTCCCCTAACATAAAAATCCCCAATATAATAATATTTGGAATCAACAAAAATAGATATATCCACAATGGAAGTATATATATGAAACCAAGAGAAAGGTAGAAGTTGATCTATGGAAAACCAAGGAGAACTATGATGAACAATGACTTTATTTGAGAATATGGCTTCAACGCACCAAGCGATGCCTTCAGATAACCACCAGATCAATGAGAAAAGCCTCTAATTCCATTAAGAGAATCAAATATTCAGTTAGGGACTTTTTTTGTAAAGTGGGGTTAAAAAACATCCAACCCATGATCCAGTGTTTGTAGAACTAGTTTATAAAATGTGCATGGTTAGTCGCACGGTTATGAAAATCATGTACTAAATGTGTGTCAGCTACTACCGCAATAGGGAACCTCACATGGTTGGATGGTATGCCTAGAAAATCATGTGAAAACCATTCCAAACCTCTCTTTACATCACTTCATAGTTTCTCGTAGGGGGATTCTTAGTTTCGATAAATATTGTGTGTTCACATGAACATTCCCCTTATCTAATGTCTCTTTGTGCACAATATCCAATAGTAATTTCTTAATTTTTATTAATCATACCTCCACTATGAACCTATTGAAAATACTCAAAAAATACCAAATGTCTTCCAAACCCTCCAAGACATCACCCAACAACTTTATATACTTAAAAATTATAAAGAAATAGTTAATAAGTTGAAACTAGGGGTTCTAAATTCTCCCCACCATTGGAATTTTCATCCTAGGAATGTAGAAAACCACTGATGTCCTAAAACATTTTAGGACATTAACCAATAATTTTTTTCTTGTATTCCTGGGTCGCTTCATATATTTGACCATGTATCCCCCAAACCCACACTAGAATGATGTTTTTTCTAGGAAATACATTCTTTTTCATATCTACAATATGTACTGCCATGTACACCGACAAAGAATCCATCTCTAGGTCAATGTGATACCATCTGATCATATGTTCTGGATCAGGTTGATACTTTTTCAACGGACATACATGAAACACATTGATAACTACATTGAACTTTGATGGCAATGACAACTAAAAATCCACCTCACCCACCCATTAATGTATATCAAAAGGTTTTATGTATCAAAGAGATAACAAGACATGCTTCCTGATATGATGATATCCATGCCTTGGAGAGATCCTGCAGAACACATGGTCACAAACCTCAAAGGAAAAAAATCTATCAATGATGGTCTATATATGATTTATGATATCATTGATCCATATCCATTTTTTTCTAACCAACCAAATATTATTTGTTGTTTCTTGGACAAGGCTTAGCCCAATAATTAATGTCTTGCCTATTTCCACACAATAATGTTGAGAATAAAAATGGAACCCATACAATGCTTCAAAATCATACATCTATATCACGAAATGATAGCTATTTTTATATGATAACTACTCCAATGGTACATTCACTTCCCATGACCAACCAAAATACATTACGCAATCCTAAAACATATCTTGCAACATTAGTATCACCCTTTTGTATTTCCAATCCATCTATGGGTGATACATCATACTCATAGTCATCTGAGTTCCACTAGATTTCCAAAAAGTCTTTTGGAAATGAGGAATAACCCACATATCTCTATTTAAAAATATCTAAACTAGTACACCATGTATATTTTCCACCTCTCAAATATATAACTCTAAAATGTCTTCCAACATATGATATTCACTAATAGGGATGAAGTGAACTGACATTGTGATCTGATACACCATAATCTATATGTCATAGTGTTTCTAACCCATTCCTGGGAGACCTATTAAAAACCCAATTTTATCTATCCCCATTTCTACTTATGGATATGTTATGACTGCAACATATCTTCTAATAATAGATTCTCTACTTTAATCTTCTGACAAGTTAAACTTCTCCAAATGAACTCATCCACCTTAATTTTCATATAGACCAACAAAAATATATGTTTTCAATGCCTTATATATTTTTTTCATCCAAAATGAATATGCCATATTGAATTTTGGTAAGCATGAAGATGTTTTTATTAAAAATATCTAGGTATTAATATCCAATATTTGATCCATATCACTAAAATCTCATCCATATTACATTTATAAATGGTTTCTATACCATTGACTTTTGAACTCATTGTAATAGGTTATGAATTGAACGTTTGTTCCTCTTTGAATTACTTTAAAAAATAAAGAAAACAGAAACTAGAACGAAACCTGTAATATCCCCTAAAAGATCACTTTCCAAGTGAATGTTAGCTAGAACTTACATCAACTACCACTCATCTAAAGCTTCCATTTAAAATTAAGCTTACAACTTTCTACTTAATGCATCAACTGCAATATTTCCCTTACCTTTTGTATACATAAACCCAAATTCAATAATTTGGATATACTACATCCATCTTATTTGTCTCAAATTTTAATACATTTGTGATAAAATAAGTTACAATCTGTTATGATATATACTCATATTAAATTTCTCACCAAAGAGGTAATGATGTCATGTCTTTAGTTAATGGAATACAGAAGCTAACTCTATTTCATTTGTTGGTAGATATTTTCATGAAACCTTTACTATATTGATCCATAAGAAAAAACATTATCTCCATTCCCGATAACACATCCCACCCAGAACCTGAATAATCATAACACACTATGTACCGTTGTTCTAATTCTAGAAATTTCATGATTGTTACTGATTTATGGAAATAATTAATCTCATGAAAATTCTTTTTTCATTCCTCATTCCCTTAGAATGGATCATTATTCTTTATTAAATCGGTCATTGGTGAGGATATCCAAGAATAACCCTAAAAAAAGAATCGGTAATAACCAGCTATACCAATGAAGTTGTGTGTCTCAAATATTTTCATTGGATATTTGAAAGTGGTAAAAACCTCTATCTTTTCATGATCCACAAAAACACCTCATTCAGGCATTAAATGGACATGTTAATGTACCTCTTGTATATAAAAACAAACTTTTTAATAATTCATAAAAATGTTGATCCCTCAAGATTTCAAACACTGTCACCAATTGTTTCTCATGCTCATCCCTTGTCGTTGATTAAACCAATATATCATCCACAAACACCACCACAAAATAATATAGATATCATTGAAATATATTATTAATCAATTCCATATATACATATGGTTAATTCATAAGACAAAAAGTAATTACCAAATATTCATAATGGCTATATCTACATTTGATATTATTTTTCATAATAACCCCTTCCTAACTCGAAAATTGGTGACAACATGATTGCAAGTTATTTTTAGAGAACCAGTAAGCTCAAATCCATTGATCATATATATCATAAATTCATGTAATTAAATACCAATTATTTATTTTTTATTTTTTAAGATTATGATAATCCTCACACAATCTAATGGTTCTATATTCATTTTTGAAAAATAAGAACGGTGCTTTCCATTGTGATATACTCAGCCAAATGAACCCTTTGTTTTCTCGATCATCCAAATTCACTTTCAATTAACTTAATTATGTTAGTGTAATCCTTTATGATGGAATGGAAATGGGACCAATCCTTAGATAGAGATCAATCATGAAATCCACATCCCTTATAGGTGGTAACCCCTATCATATTTTTAAGAATATAATCAAGAAAGTGATAAAAATAAAATAGAAATGTGTTATAATATATCACTTCCATCGATGAAAATGTCAAGGCTTCCATATAGACTGATATCATTCCAACTGTTAGGGACAACAAGCCCAATGTAATTGCTTTTACATTCATGTCCCCTATAAAGAGATGCTTGAGGACATCATAATCTGTGAAACTAAACATTCTGCAATAATAGTCTATGTGAGCCTTGAACATTTTCAACCAGTCCATACCCAGGATTATGTCATAGAAATATATTATAGGCAATGATATGCCCCGTATCACCTCATCTCTATCTATAGTTTTGGTAAATTCTTTACACACAAAGGCTACACATTTTCTTTGATCAATAATATTTTTTAGTTTTAACATAGATGAAATAATCTAAACTTTTATACCATGAAAATAAATAGCATAAGAAGAAATAATGGAATGGGGTGAACCTATATCATAAAAATCTTTCATAAGGGTAGAATTAAAAATAATCATACCTATCACCATCGATGATCCAAACTGATCATCCATAATAACCTTATCATATTCATATAATTTATTTCTTGTGAAACTTTGTTCTTTATTGACTTTTTAAGATTTCATGTCCTGAGGAGTAATTTTATTAATAGAATCCCCGAGTATAGATCTACTCTTCTGATGAGAGGTGGTCTACTTACCTCACCTAATCAAATAATATGGCAGATGTGACACCTGATAAGTTTCTTGAACTCCTTAACTCAGAGCACTAAGATAATATCACTAATAACGCCCCATATAATTTTAATTTTGGAAATCATTCGTTGGTTTTGTACACTGACTATTTATATAGACAAATGAAACACATTGAAAAATTCTAGGATAGCACTTTGGTTTAGAAGGAAGATTCACCAATCCAACAATTTCATTCTAAGTTGTACTACCACCTTGGAAAAAGGTTTCATGCTTCTTCTTTCTCTCAACATTAATTTTCCGAATGTTTCTCATAGGTATCCACATACTTCCACCAACCGTAGCACCTAAGATAGCACTGTATACCATTGTCTCTCTATTTACCATCTCTATATAATCCATTATACATAGCATGAAAATCTTCAAGTTTATTTTCTACCCCTGTCATGATTCGAATATGTGTCCCTTCAAGGAAACACTAGAAGAAAGTTATGGTGTAAAGAACTCAAATTTCAATTTAGCCTCATAATACAAGACATAAATAATTTTCTACTTCAATCTGATAAGTTCCTACATTCTTTCTATTCTGAACATATGAGGATAGAATTGTTTGTTCAAAAATTCTTTAAAATCATACCATGGAAGTCATTTGTCCAATTTATCCTAAACTACTACATCCCACCGTTGATGTGAATGATCCTAAAACATATACATTTCCATCTTGAAATTGAACTCTATTAGTGTTCCAATGAAATCAAATATTTGATTCATCTTATTCATCAACACCAATATCTTTTTTGGTTCCAAATCACCTCAAAATATGGGTTGATTTTGCTTCTAGAACTGAACAGGATGATCAAATTTCCTTGGTTTGTCCCCGAGTATATGTTTTTCCATAGCCTGAAATGTTTGGCTAATAATATGATCTAGTTTTTAGTTCTCCTATCTGTCAGGTGCAACCATATTTTCACCAGCTTCTTCTAGATGGTATCTATATTGCCTACCAAGTTCCATATTCTATAAAGACAAAAAATTCCATAAGTCTCACTTTCTATCAACTGAGGGATTAACAATTTCAAATTCTATCACAGTATACTACCACAATATTTCTATAAAAAATCACATTTTTCTATGTTCGACCATTTTTATAAAAATTTCATCATTCTTTTTAAAATAAAAACATTTTATAAATATCACAACCATTATGTTTTTTCAATTATTAAATTTTGAAAAAAATTATAAAAATATTCAAAAATCAACACATTTCACCAAATCATATATCAATAATCAACATTAGATATATACACCTAGTGGAGATTTACATCTATAATGTATTTCATGAGCATATCATTGGATAAAGCCATGATAATGAGATTCCAAATCATAAAAGTGTATCTGAATCAATTATGTATCATCTATATGTTTACAGTAAGTTCAGCATAAAAACGTTTGCCATGTATTTTTATTTTCAACCTTTCATGTCTCAACTATCCTACTCCTTTCTACCAACCCAATGCATGGAATATACCAGAATGAATATCAACATAATGACAGATAGAACAAAAGACCAATTGTTAGGTAAGGACCAAACTACATGATTCCACTTTTTACACAAAGATATTTGGAAGGACCACGACGGGTATCACTTATTCCACAAACATATTTGGAAGGACCAAGACTGATACTAGATGTATCGTCCAACCCCTCCTCATAGTCTTGTGATGCAAGGAGGACGTTACATGGCTTTAACCGACATCTCCATGATTCCAAATAATGGAAATAAATTCCTCGGGCTACATTAACAGTTGGGGGTAGGTTTTCTGTTTGAAAATAAATGAACCAACCGAACATTCAATAACCAAATAATCCCCCTAAATGATGCATGATATCAATTAAATACAACTCAACAAATACCATTTATATCAAAAACAACTATAAAGAGTACCACAATAGAAGACTTCAAAACAACCAAGTACACATTTAAAGGCTATAAAACTAACAACACTCGAAGAGAACCACATAACTCTAAATCTCAAACATACTCCATGCTGCAACTCCACAAACAACCCAAGTATCACTGAGGACGGGATGTTTAGTGTGATAAATTACATTTTTCTATGTCTTAATAAACAAAATCTACAAAAGAACCAAAGTTTCAATGTAGGGGTGAGTAATGAAACATATTAGGCATTACCCAAATGACTTCAATACTCACTCCACTATGATAGAACAAGATATAACATTTATATAAAAACATTATATTAATTATTGGATAATTTTATAACAATACCAGGTAATTCAATACCAAAATAGTTTTTCCAAATTAATGTTGTTTTCTCACAACTAACCTATTTCCAATGAAAGAAACCAAAAATGGTTTTAAAACCATTAAAAAAGTTCCTTTCTTCATAACCAATCCATTCATGAAATCCACAAATCCAACCATGCATGAAACCCTCTACCTCGATATACTCACGAGTTGTGAGTCATCCATTCACTAAGATGTCACTTAATGAACCATTTTTTTGGAGAAATACATATCCCTTATCCATCCCTCATATTATGAGAGATAATTCATACCATTTTCCCTCATGAATGAACATGAACAGAGACAACATTTTTTTTTCAAAAAACCATTTCTGAAACAACAATTTCAATAAAATCGTTCTTTAATTGAAAACCTTCTAAACAAACTATTTCAAATAATCCCTTGAAATTCAATAAAATAAAACCATCCTTTTTTTAAAAAATACATTTTGATTAAACCATTTCCCACTATTCAACAAAAAATACACATTTTAAAATTAACATTTTAAAATCAAGTTACCAAATAAACTCCACAACAAATTTCCAAAAAACCACCAAAACCAAAAACCATCACTAAGGAGGGTTTGAAAAACGAAGTTCACACAAATTTCACTCTAAAGTATTGGAAATTTAAAAAAATTCAAATTAATTCTTCTATTTATGGATAGATTAGTATGGAATGAAGACACAAACCTTTGTTATTTATGACATTAATATGGAATGGCACTAAAATGTTAATGAAATTGGGATGAGTCTTCAGAAACCAAGTTTATATTTATTCCCCTAACATAAAAAAAGAAAAAATCTAATCATATTTGGTGTCAACTACCATATATATATCCATATCGGATGTAGATCTAAGGAACCGAGAGAGATAGAGAACTATAGCTGTGGAAAACCAAGGATCTCTTCAAAGAATGATGACATGTTGTGAGAATATAGCTTTAACGCACCATGGTAAGCCTTCTGTTCACCTCTGGATTTGTGGGAAAACCCTATGCAGCCTTTTGGAGGATAAAATGTCAACATATGGCCATTTTGGGGAAAAAAGGGCTTGAAACACAATCCGATACTAGATCCACTTTATTTGATCTAGCTTATAAACAATACATAATGATTCGCATAGTAAGGAAAATCATGTGCTAACCATACGCTAGATACTACCTCAAGCGGGAACCTCTCTCGGTTGTCTTGTATGGATAAAAAATGTGTTCCATCATTAAAAAACTCTATGTCCAACACTGCATAGTTTATCCTAGGAATCCACATGGTTTGGAAAAACTGTGTGCCTATTGGTACACCTTCCCATTAGTATTTTTCTCATTGTTAAGAGTTTTATGTTGGATTTCCATAGTTTTCACTAACCATGCACCTATAGAAAATCCCCCCAAAACATACAAAAAGCCGTTAAAATTCTCCCAAACAACATCTAACCAATTTATATACTTAAAGAACATTAAAAATGGCTACATATTTGAAACTAGGATTGCTACAATGTCATATTTTATCATTCGTAGTGATTGGTATTTTTAAAGACCATGATAAAGAGTTATGATATATTAATAATAAATATCCTTAAGAAGATAGTCTATATGATAGAAGCATTAAAACACAATCATATAGGTTGAGATTATATTAATCTGAAATTGATATGGTTATTTATATAGACCTGTATGTAAATAATCATATAACACTATCATATTAGAATGGATATGGTGAACTAAAGATATTTAAACCTATTCTATATTAGAAATTGGAGATATGGTTATATATATTCTAAATCACATCATAGACTTTCATGGTGGATAAAATAATTATTTTGAAAGTTACTGTTAATATTATGAATTCAAAATTAGTTAGAATGTTTAACTATTAATTTCTCTATAAAATAAGGTTATGTGATTCATAAATAATGGAAATATGATATTTGGGTGTTTTATTTAATTTTTTATTTTTTTATTGAGTCAATACTATTGCATGTGTCCTGGATCTCTCACTAGACCTCTCTCTAGCTCATGATGTATTTCATATATCCCTCCTAAGTAAGTATATTCTAGATCCTTCAAATTTACTAAACAAAAGAGTTATAACACATGGGGGATTAATATTTTTATGATAAATAATAACTATTAATCATATATCGTAGAGATAAATTCATAAAAAATAATATTAGTCTCCTAGATAATGTTCTTGGATTAATTAGAAAATTGGGGAAGCCAGAGAGGCACTGGTTGATGTGATAAAGAAGATATATCCACATTTATGCTCACCATAGTAATGGAAATTTGAAATTTTCATTTTAAGGGTGGTATAATGTAACACCCCAATATTTTATATAATATTTTTCACATAAAATATGATGTATTAAATATATTTCCTTTCATAAAAACTTGAGTCGATATGATCCATGATATAGAAATATTTCGAACATAGCCATTAAATTGGATTATATTAATATTAGTAAAAACCTAATTAAAGTTATTTATATTTATTTTTAATAATTCAATTATTGTGATTACAAAATATAAATAAAGTCTAAATTTTCGAAAAAGTCACATTATACATAAAAATATGTTTTCATCAAAATAATTATCTTATTTTTGGAGATGAAATATATTATTAGTTTTATATTTTTTCAAAATTTAATATTAGGCCATTAATAGAGATTTTTTATTCATAATCTCAATATTATATTTGCATGTATGTTGAGGTTTTTTCTAAAAATAATTATTTTGTAATACATAGTAAAAGATATATACTTTTGTTTAAAATATTTCACTTCATATAAATAAAACGTTACATTCTATTTTAGATTTAATGATAGGGTAAAATAATTATCCCACAATTAGATATTTTTTAATTAAATATATTGGAATCATAATTTTACTTGATTTTTCTATATGTTAATTTGATAGAACAAAAATAAATTGTTCTACAAACTATTTTTCTGCATTCAACATGTTTTTAACATAATTAATTAGTTTAATATCTATTGATTAATTTTTTTTAAAGAAATATAGATATTATATTTTCAATATAATATTTTATCATCCATTTTAATTTTTAAAAATATTCATATATAGGTCATTAATTAAAATTTACACATAAATATATTTTTAGAAAACAAGTTTTCATTTCATGTTGAATGATTAATTAAAATTAAATTATGACACTTATTAAAGTTGAATATGGTAAATTAGTTTAAATATTAGGAATAAATATATATATATATAATCTAATAGGTTAATTTTGTTTTTTCTGTGGGTAAATAGAAAAAATAGTAATATATTACTACCACTATTAAGGATAAAATGGGTTAACCAAGGTTTAAACCATGGGATAAGGGTAGGATGACAACCAAAAACTATAAAAATAATATTTCCCTAAGATATTTCAACCTTATATTACCCTAAAATTTTATAGTCCTCTATTTAGATCCACATTAAAATTAATGTGAAATTATATAATTGAAATCCTTCAACATATTTCATGTGTGTCACTTCCCCCATTTATTAATGGCTACCTATCCTCCTCCCATATTCACAACATTTGGATAATTTAAAAAATAAAATAGAAACTAAAAATCCCTAAATCATTTCTTGACTAAATCATTTTTCTTTTGTCCTTTTCTTAATTCAAATACTTTAAGGCATAATGGTTAATATAATGTATGTGTCTCCAATAAACTGTATCAATCATAACCCTGCTCTATCATTTTTATTTTCACATAAACCTTCTCTAAAATTTTCATACAAAAAAATAATTCTAAATATATAATTATAGAGATATATTTATTTTAATATTTTTACTGAACAATCCTTACCACCTCTTCTTAATAAAATTTGAGATGAATGATCTCTCATTTTTATGTGTGGACTACCACCTTCACGAAGTGATATGAATCATTTTACACCACCTCCATTCATTGTTGGTTACTATGACGATATTATCATTTATATATGTTATTTATTACCTAATTATGTATATTAAATTATAATATCATATCTAACATCTTACCTTCCCATTAACTGGTAAATTATAATGTCTCTCATGCATAAGTTTGGACTACCACCTCAATGAAGCCATTTGATTTATTTATCATTTATACTTTATATTTCCTATATAAAATATATGTTTAATGAAAATAATATGTATTTATCATATAATAGTTACTGTATAAATATTAATAATCATTTATTTATTATTTTATCTCATCCATCAAAAAATGGAAACAACAATCAAGTGTTTTTAAGGAAAAGAGTCTTCAGAAAGTGATGTTATTCATTTTTCATCTACACTTTATAAGAGTTATTATAAATGTACATAAAAAATGAAACAATTAACTCCGGAAATTAAGACATTATTAAGGAATTGTTAATAAATGGGATATTATAATATATAATTGAATAATATAAGATATTATATGTATTAATATGATTATTTATGGAATTATAATAAATATAAATATTTTATAGATGATGTTATAGTTCTTCCTAATCATGTATGATATAATGTAAGGGGTTTTTATCTAAATTTTTCTTTATTGAGACATGCTTGATTATTATACATCAATCTTGTCTATATATGGTGTATATACATCATAATAATTTTTTCATATTATATTTCATTATTCATTGAATTTACATATTCATAATATTTTCAATAATCTAAAAATTTTGGATTCAAATATTATCAATGTTGTATGTATTTTTTATATTAATATCATTTTTATAGGGATTGTTTATGCATATCTTTTAGATGATGAAATTTTATGAACGATATATAAAAATTAATATTTATATTCTTATCCTATTTTTATTTATAGATATTACATGTTTTATTTTCTAATTAATATCTTGGAGTACTAAATGTATGAAATTTTATTTTGATGGAAAACTAACATCATTTTTATATTCGGTTGGGGATCTATTCATTACTATACCTATTTTATTTAAAATGTTTATGATAATGTTATTATTAATAAGAAATGGTTTTTAAAATTCATTTGAACAATATTTTACATTATTTAAAAGGGTTTAATAGGAGTTTTTTTATCATTTTCCAAATGTGGTACATTTATATTTTTACAAAAAACAAAATAGGAATTTTTTCATAAACATACACTACTTGAACGAATTTATTTATCTTCATGAAAACTCATTTCATTAAAGATTAAATTATAATTTTTCTATTATATTTTAATTTGAAATGTATTACTTTTCACATTATAAATTTTTAGATTATAAATAAATTATTTAAAATTAAATGGTTATTTTCCTCAAGAAATGTTTTAGTAGACTTTTAGAGTTATTTTTATCAATAAAATCATCCAATGGTGTTTCATATTATTTAATGTATTTTTATTCATTTTTACAACACTTTTTAATTCTATAGATAGTTTATGATTATTACTATAAAGTTACTAAGAAACCAGTATCCTTTTAATGGGTCATGATTTTATGATATGTTAAATGTTTTACAATCTTGTGGAATGTATAGTTTTAGCCAAACTAGGTTAAATAACCAAATACAGTGGTGAATCAAGTTAAATATATTAATAAAACTACCCATTTTATTTTTTATTCGTTGTGAAAAAAACTTTTCTCTCAATTTCTTATTGAAATGTATGAGCAGAATTTAATGTATGAAGGAGACCTATAAATTTTACTTTATTCACCCTCATTAGGCTATATCCAAGGAGAATACATAGGATATGTTCCTCTATACCAAATCCACTATAGCACACTTCTATTATTAAATTTCGATCAAACTCATTATACCTCCTAGTATAGAACTAATCAAATATTGAAATCTCAATTCTCTCTCAATTTATATGTGCTCTCTACCCCTTAAAAAATAATTATTTTATCACTTCTATCAAGATGTTTACAACTCATTTGGTGTATCATTAAGTTCCACATTCATCCACATTATGAATACCCCTTTACCATATAATTAATGGGAAAATTCTTATTGGTTCACTCAGTATTGTATTTCATGCATCTCTTTGATCACTTGTGAGAAACACTACCACCATTCACATAACACTTATGTTTTTTCATGGATCATCCTCCGTAATTATAATTTTATACTTTTTTTGTAACTCCCAAGGTCATGCTAACACATGTCCTCTTCTACATGCAATAAATAAATGATTTCTTTGAAAAAATATTTTGTGTATAACACTATTTCTTTGCACACAACTATTAAATGATTCAAAGATCTAAATCTCTAATGGTTGAGATTCTAAAATGTGATCGGTAGCCTCCTATTTATTGTCACTTTAGAACCTATGTAAAAAATCATTGTGTTCCTTCCACTATTTTCGTAACATCCTTCTGGCACTAAACATCTAATTTTTACTTCACCTTTAGACTGAAAAATCATTTTTCACATTTTATTTTCTGTTCAACATCCTTTTCATGCAACTCCTCCCTTCTCCCACTTTCAGATCTTTCATGCAACTCTTGCATTTGCTGTATTTTGATGTTTCTATTCTGAAACTTCCGTTTCAAGCAAAATTGTGTGCCACCTTCACTCTTGAACATAAATTTACAAATTTATATGAATATACTTCCTTATCCAAAAAACTTCCATCCAATAAATTTTAGACCCAAAAATTTGTCACACAATGGGAAAAGGTAACAACTTCTACACACAATTTTCTATACCACCTCGAGCTCATCAATTCCATTGATAAACAAATTTTTGAATATAACAAGTCAAAAAAAACATTTAATAATTTCACAACTAACCACGAAGAACTATATTGAAAACAAGAAAAATCCCCAAAAACATTGCAATGTTATCTTAATGGATTTTCTCCCAAAAATACCCTCTTTGGGTTTGTTGAAAACCCATCCAATTTTCATACCTTATTATTGATTATTATATATTATTCAAAACATTTCATTTGTGATTTAGATAGTTATCAGTGATTTACTCAATAGACACTCTAATAATACATGAGCCATTTTTATCATGGGAATCAAGAGTAGCATATGATTTTCGTCAATGAATCACTTCATTCCAAAACCAGCCTACTGATTTTATCTCAAACCCCATCTATTGTGAAATAAAACCTTTTATTGATCATTTTTATAATCATAAGATTTAACAATCCCCCAAAATCCATTCTCCCCATATTATATTTTCAATATATCATGATCAAGATATTTTCTCCCCCTTCATCAATGAACCCATAATCCCTCATCTGTGGATGAAACAATGTGAAGAACACATATCTGCACATTGGTGAAATACATACCATACCTTAGGGATATGGGGACCCACATCCACATACTATCAACTGACGGAATTTGACTGAACTCCAAGTTCCAGTCAATGTCACACAAACACCTCTTTAGGTAAGGAATTTTTCATATTTTCTAAAACCTTTAATTCTAAAGTCACATACTCCAACGACATAGGCCCAAACTCCACCTTCTACGTGATAAAATCATACTTCATTTCAATTATCATTGTACTTGAGTGATGGAATATAATTTTTCTAACATTTTTAGCACTTGAATAATCTAAAAATATTTTTATGATAGACTTCAATTCAACTCCAATATCATCAAGATGTTTCTGTATCCACAATAATTGATTACAAGCTTGAGTGGACATAATATATTTAGTTTCTATGGTGATCAATGAAATGAATCATTACTCTTCCTTATGTAATAAAAACATATTCTACCATGATTGAATTCACAACCAGATATTGATTTTCTATAATTTGTCAAACTATACCATTCTAGAATCTTTATAGACCAATAACTCCAAATGAGATTTGTTATTTTAAAACACACAAAAATCAACCATACCATTGATATTATAATTTATTATTTTCAAATACAGGTAATTTCATTTATTTGGTATTACATTGATGTCATGATTTTTTGAATGTGCAAAAAATAATATCAGTTCTTGTCATTATAAAGTATAATAGACTGACAATGATGTTCTTATATTGTTTTAGATTAACCACGATGCCTTTATCTTTTCCTGAATGTTTCATATAGGTGTCCATCAGAGTCATTGTCTTTTTGGAGTAATCCATTCAAAATCTTCTCAAAACCTCCTTGGCGTATTTAGATTTATAAATACATGTTACATTACGTCTTTGTGTCAAATATAAACCAAGGGAAAATATTAGTTAATCAATTATTATAATTTCAAATTCAATTTTCATGAATTCTATAAAAAATCACTATGATTCATCTGATCCACTAAGGTTTTTTTCATTAACATATACTATATATATCTTTCTTTTATTAATATCATTATTGACATAAATATTGTAATCAACTCCCCTAAATTTAAAATGTAACATTTTCAAAAATTGATCCAGCCTTGAATACCATTCTCACGGTGCTTGTTTCAACCCATTTATTTAATTTCATAGCAGAAAACCTATGTTATCATATTCATGGATGATAAAACCATCTAGATTCTCCATATACACTTGTTCTTCCAAAATACCAGTCCAAAACGTTGAATTGATGTCCATCTAGAAAACATTGATCTTTATTTAATCTATTATGGCTAAGAATAATCTGATTGTATCTAGACATATCATAGGTTAAAATTTCTCATCAACAATAATAACCTTTTTCTAGGAGGACTCTTTTCATAGATGTTTCGATTTTATTTGGATCACTAAATCATATTCATTCATCCTCTTGGGAAATACCCATTTGGTCATGATGAAGGTATTATCATTCATTATAGAAACAATCTCTCATATCTTTTTATTCTCAACTTGTTCAAGCTCTAAAATAATACCTTAGACCTTACACTTCTACTGCGTACTCATAACATTTAGACTCTACTTGAGATGGTAAATATGTATACTATAAAATCATCATTCTCCATGTTTGAACTTGTTCTTCCTAATCAAAAATTATATTTTTTCTCAAAATGTTTGTTTCAATCATCACCTTTTATGTAGATATAGATATTTCTTCCTCTTATCGTCATTAGTATCTTCTTTAAAATCATAATTTTCCACTTATACACCCCCTTATTTTCTTACCACCTCATCACTATCCTTAGGGAAATATTCATTTTTTTGTTGAATATTCTATCATTTCCCTAATATACTGACATCCTATCTTTAAAATACATTTCTCAACCTTTTTTTTAAGAATTGACATGATTTTATTTTTCTCAAACAACAATGTATATTCCCTAATCATCATGAGACAAAAATTTCCTATGATTCAATCCATTGATAATAAACACTTAATTCCAAATATTCCAATGTATTCTAACGTTGTGTTCATTTTGTACCACAACACATAGGGATAATTTTCATTCTTTGGACTCAACAGATCCTTGTTTGATATGTATAATGATGTAAATAATTCTTCCTTCCAAAATTTCTCTGTTAGGTCACTTTCAAAAGGTGTTTTTTGTCGATGTTTTTTATGATTCAATTCCTCCTCTCTACCACTCAAATTTTTAAGGATTTCTCACTATAGAAAATTGATGCCTTACCTCGTGTTTCAAATGATAATCGACCACATGGAAATTTGGGAATTACTTATGATTATTCTTATGAGACAACAAAACCATTTATCCAACCTTCCTTTTATAGTCCCTCTGATATATTTTATAAAACTAAAAATTCATAATTTTGAAAAATGAAGAATAGATATGAAATCATATTGAAATAATGAATGAAAAGAGAATTATAAAACATACCATAAATGGATATTGGGGATATTGGTCCACAGAAATCTTCATTCACCAATTAAATAACTCTAGTTTACATTTTTTTTTCCTGAATGAATTTATGTTAATCTTCCCATGTTTAAAAGTCTCACACATGTGGGTATGATAATGTGACACATTATGGATATCTCAAACTACATCACAATTGACCAGATCGTCCATGGATTATTGACATAGATGGCCAATCCATTTTTGAAAATTGTTTTTTCATCCTCTCCTAATAGAAATCACATATCTTCTACTCCACTCAAAAGGTTAAGATTTCCCATTTTTTATTTTTCCCCAGAAAAAAATACATTCTATCTTACCTTGATGATACACTTACTATTTTCACATCATATAGCAAGCCCTAATTCAGATATTTTACTGACAATAAGTATGTTTTTACTAAGATCGTTGATAACAAATACATCATCTTCTCTCATTTATTTTCCCCAAAACATGGATTTTCTTGATCCAATAATCATCATACCGTCGTCATTTCCAAATTTTATAACACCTTAATTTTCATGTTTTAGTCCTATAATAAGATCCTTATTTACATTCATATGGGAATTACATACACATTCAAGGATACATTCACCAAGATGGTCTAATTATTTATGAGAAATTTCTCTTACCACTACATGCTCAATTCTTTTTTTTTATTATAAATTGTACCCATTATGCATTGATAATGTTGATATTCCTCAAAGTGTGATGGAATAACATCATATTTCGAATATTCTAATTCATTTTTTTAAGACCCATCCAAGTGGGACCCATTTCACAACTCCCCAATCACAGATCCAATAGGTCGGGGGCTTGTGACTATCACTAAGTAGGCACATCATTGACACTAAAGAAACTTTTATATACCTGTACACATGCACACCTATCCAATACCATAAAATTATAAAATGTAAAAATAACTGAGCAACCAATGTATGCATACATCTATATTCCATAACCAGAGTTTGACAAGATGTAAAGAATGTAAACAGGGTCAAATACATTCCCACCATAGAGAAGTCTATAACAGAAGTCCAATATAAATGTAAAGGTACTAGGACTATTTTCTAAAAGCTGTAGTAAAACACCTTAGTCTATCCAGTATCACTAAGAACCATCTGGTCTTATTCTTCCTTGTACTCACTCAAAAGGTCGATCGTCTACACAGGACACGACACATCCGAGAAAATCCCATGTCGGGATGAGTATAACAATACTCTCTAAGGCATCCTTAAATCAATAATATTATAACAAAGAAAATATAATTACATATTCATTATTAAATGTTTTAAAACTTATAATAATACTATTTAGATATACTCAATCTAAGACACATTTTCTAGAGGTAATCCCCAACCATAGTATAAAAGCCTATGATTCCAGTTCAAAGATTCCATGAAGCACTCGTCTAGTAGAATGCACTCCTAAATCTAATTGCACTAATGAAGTTCATCCAAGAGGTAATACTCATCAGGTCGTGTCATGAGAAAATACATTGATAGGTATAAATAGAATATGATACATAGATGAGGATCACTGTCAAGCCGATAGGGTGATACTAATAAACTCGATCTTGATTAACCCTTCCAAGTATAAGATTAGTGCTTGGTTATTGTGTTCCACATAGATACCAATAAATCCACCTAGGGAATGAAGATGAATAGAGGATCTCACTTTGGTCCTGTCAATGTGATTCCAATGACTCTATCTAGGATGTCCCAATAAAGGGGTCATAGTCCTATAAATAGGAAATGGTCCATACCAACATCCATAGAATGGATATGGGGAATTAAACCTAACGAAACATGTCCAAGATATATAGTACAAGAGATCTAATAAATGTATGGAAGAGTGCACGACATGTAGATGGGTTGCACACCATCTCCCTTGACCCTGGGTTCTGCCCATGAAAATGGCCCGTGTCATTCAAAATGTGTCTGTGTATAACTAAATTTTATATAGACAACCCGTTTAGTATACCCATGTATCAGTATATAGTTCTATTTAGTGTATGTATTCCCATGTAATAGTACATGGTGTTTCATGTTTACCTATTCCAAGATGTGTAATGTGTGGGAGTACATGCCATGTAGGCAACTCGGGTACTCCACCTCGTGTATGTGAACTCTCTAAGGTTCATGTTGAGTATTTGAGGAGGTACCACACATCCTGTGATTTTTAACTCCCCCCATAAACCCTAGCCACTACTAAGGGTGGATACACACCAGGTAATCTCATATTACATGTATTTTAATGAGGGATTTTCTAGAAAAACCGGTTCGCTGTCTATCATCTTCTGGATCACTACAGAAACAATTCTGGTTGAAACTTGTTGAGAAACACAAGATCTAGCATCATATATCCATGAAATTTTTAAATAATGAATATTCAAGACTTCTCTCCTCTTGGGAAAATATATCATCATTGTTCTTTTTTACAAGCCAAAGAACTTGAAGGATTGAAGAATCGGTGTTAATCGTCACCTGATCCCCTTCCACAGCCACTTTCGCATATATGTTGTGAATCATCGACCTTTGATCTATGATGTCCAATTATTCTGCTAATAAATGAGTGTGTAATTTTCTATAGTATGATATTGCATGAAACAACATCTAAATAATCAATGACATGAAGAATGGATAATTTTGAGGGATAAAAGAACAATGATCAAATGAGAGGAATGACCCTTGATTGGGTTTCATGTAAGTATTTGTTAGTTTCCATTAGGAAAAAAACAGAATAATCAACATCCATGAATAAATATCCCAATAAACTCTATAAAGACACCCATCCTACCTAACGATCAATCTTTAGTCCAATATGTTCATTGATTAGTACTCATTTTCATAGAAATTAGTAATAAGAAATAATAAAATAAAAAACAAATTCCCTACCAAGATTTTGATCATTTTCTAATGAATAAGAACTGTTGTGTTGTTGCCATAGGCAAGATTCGTCGAATCCGATATATGTCAATTTCAGATCTTTTGTTGTTTGCCTGAGATATTTCTACAAGGTTTGCTTAAAAATCCACTTTCATCCCATAGTATATGTGGCTAACCATGGTATTATAAAAAATTATATATTTATTGAGTTTTAACTGCTTCACCATATATAATGAATTAAAATAATTTTGTTAAATAATACTATTCAATTACTCCGCCTGTAACGTCTTTTCTACCAATGACATGTGCCGAATAATGTTTAATCATCCCTAGGGTAACACTCATGATATATGCTCAATGGTTCCCTCATATTTCTAAATTTACCACAAATTTAAATATTATTCTACTTTTTTTTAAAATTTTGTACACATTCCATTTAATATATTTAATATTTTAAAAATTATATTCTCAAAACACTGTGCCATGGAATCATTTGTCGTCATAGAACTTGGTATCAATAATTTTCAAAATAATAATTAAAAATAGTACATAGAAAATCCAAGTCATTACATTCTTCCCACCTTGTGGATTTACATCGAAGAAAACCGAAACAAGGTCTACTAAAAATGTGGGTGCCAAGCATGAATATGAGCCTCTCGCTACTATAAAGTCTACTATAGAATCTTTTACAATCACTAGACACACACCAAAGGTATAGATTTCCCAGAAAGGATCCTTTCTATATGATCCTTGATCTCAATAGGGTACTCGATAAATGTCATTATGTCTACAATGACTAGCTTTTCCCCATCGATAATGTATGATGGGTTATGTGTGTACCTCTTCAGCTATGACACCTGGAATAAAACATGTATCCGGTCAAATTTTATGGGTAAATCGAAGTGATGTACCACCTCACCATCTCTACAATGTATCTGTAATGGGCTGACGAACCTCATATATAGTTTTCCACCCTATCTAAATATCCTTAATCCATGTCAAGGTGAAAATTGTAGGAACACATTTCCTCCTTCCACAAACTTTGAGGGCCTTTGTCACCTATCAGCAAAATCATTTTGACGACTATAAGAAGTCTCCATCTGCTACTGGATTATTTTCACCATCTCTATTGTAGCTCAAACAAACTCTAGGCCCATGAGTGCTGATTATCTAGGCTCAGTCTAGCGAAGTGGTGTCCTATAGGGTCGCTCATACAAATCCTCGAATGGTTCCATATTGATGGAGGAAAGATAGCCATTTTTTATGTAAATTATACCGGTGTTAGTTTATCCTCCCAGCTATTGAAAATGTCCAACTATAAATCTCATAGCATGTACTGAACAACCTGAATGGTTCACTCAGTCTAGATATTTTTTGGGGGGTAAAACACTTTGCTCAATGATAACTATGAACAAAATAAATAATATAATCCCTTACACAACTGGGATGTGAAATAGTCATCACCATCATAAAAGGAAATTGATTGAACTCCATGGAGTCAGACTATATCCTAAATTTTGAGGCATCTTATTATCTTTAATAAAATATGCTCTCTGATTGCTGAGAAGTGGGCTGACATGGTCTGTTAGTCTAAGATCACCTAGATGGAAGTGTCTCCACTGTAAATATGAGTTATTATCATCATTAAATCCATATGTATCCCATCCCACTTCTATTATAGAACCTTAAGGGGTTCATATAAACCCACTAAAACATGGTTTTCATCTATCACTTGATGGAAAGTATGAAATATTGTGAAAAAACTATACTACTCCTTTCTTTATCCCTATCCACCGAAACTAGCATCGGAGGTCCCGGTATATCTTTTCCACACATGGCTGTTTCACCAAATGATAGGGTTGAAACTATCTTAGATCCTCCTCCCACAACATCATCGATACCATATTGCAAACTTTAAAATTAACAATTTTCTCCCCACCTTTATTATATCAATCAATAGCATGCCCTATTTTTATCTGAGCACATACTATTTCGCAGTTGGTATCCCCAAGTTGGGCCTCCCTAACTCACTATAAGAGTGGAGGGGTTAAAAACACTAACTGGATGTAAGAGTATTCATCCCCATCAACAACCAATAAGTTCAATGAGTCCAAATACAATGATTACTCATTCTGAAACTGTAATATATATCTCCTTCTGAGAGCATCTACTGCCACGTTCCTCTTCCCAAGAGTATATAAAATTTCAAATTCATTATATTGGAGGAACTATAACCATAAAATCTACCTCAATTATATATCCTTCTAAAATAATATATACACAATACTTTAGTAATTGGATTAGATGATAAAACACTCACCCATCATGTAGTTTCACCACATCATCAAAGAGAACATTGTCGCTACTAATTCAAGATCATGGGTCGCATAATTCATCTCACGTGGTCTCAACTAGAATGAACCATTAACAATATCTTCTTGCATATGTATCAGGTCACAACTAGTGATGCTCATTAGTGCATCATATAACTCTATGTACTAGTCACCCTCTTATGGTAACCTCAATATTGGAGTGCTCGTCAAACTCTACCTCAACTGCTAAAAATCCTATTTTCACTTCTATTTACACACCAAAGGATTACCCTTTTGAGTAATATATGTCCTGGATGATGATATCCTGGGGAAATAAGGTATGAATATTTGGTAATAAACATCCAAACCCATGGATGCTATGCACCTCCTTCATGCTCTTATGTGGATCGAATCTAACATTACATCGAATTTGGATGGGTCCACTACAACTACATCCACTAAGATAACACATACCATAAAGTGGACCACCTGAATCTAGATCTAGATATTTGAGAAAATTATATATATATATATATATCTCCCATAGTATATCTAGAACTATCCTTAACTATTTTACATGATCCTCCTTAGATGATGAGTACACAAGGATACTGTCGATGTATACTAGAAAGAAATGGCCTAATAAAGGATGGATGATTTGTTTCATAAGTCCAATGAAATATTATGGGGAATTATTCATGCCATATTAAATCACCGTGTACTCAAAGTGACCATAGAAACATCTGAATGTTGTCTTCGGTATATCTGCATCCCTTACTTGTAGTTAGTGATAGCCTAATCTGAGGTCAACCTTTGAGAACCATCATGGCCCTCTAGACTAATCAAAGAGATCATCAGACTTTGATAGGGGATAATTTTTCATAAGAGACACCTGGTTCTAGAGAAATTAGTCCACACACACCCTCAAACACACATATTCCTTGTTGGAAAAAAGTAGGTCTACATAAGGTGAATCATTCGGCCTCACGATGCTATACCTTTGCAAGTCCTTCAACTACACATCCATTTCATGAAGCTCTTCAGCATATATTTGATATGATGTACAATACATAATTTTTTAATATAATGTTGATCAATTCATAATTCTATATCTCAGTAAGAAGGGAATCCAGGAACATCTCTAGGGAAGACATCCACATACTCCAACACTACTACAAGAAACTAGAATCTCATAACATCCACTACACTAAGGGTCAGGCTAGCCAATTGAGGAGTAATTGGATATACACTCATATGAATGAGTCTATACTATGCTTCATGGGATTCCTTTTCACTATGAAAAGATAATCTGGATCCATTACTATCGACACATCGTACCCTTCACCTAAAACAGTTAATTTGAGAATGAATTATGCCTAAACAGAGCATACAATGAATGACATAATACGGCCTCAAAGCTTCTACCACAAGATCCCAACTAAAATTATCACCACTATTATTCAGGTCACACTATTGGCAGAAGTGTGTGATCATTAGGTCTTCTCCATTATGAGTCTCTAAGCATTAGGTTCAAGTCAACTGTTCAACCGTAATCGCTAAATCTGGAACAAGATATGTGGTGAGAAAATTATGACTATAACATGTGTCTATAAATACTACATATAAAGTAGAAAAGCCACATATTATACAACATATAATTTGTATAACACTTGGGTTGTACGCTTTGACTACTTTTAGTTGTCCCCTTATATGTCCTACAGCTCCCTGAGCCTAGCGTGGACCACATGAGGGTGGTGGTGGTAACAAGTTGAAACATTTACGACCTCTTACTACACTCCAAGATCCTCTTCCACATATTTCATCTTGGGAACCTACCTACCCCTACAATTGTATATTCCACAATAGTCCATCTATAATTTCCCTCTCACCCCTGAGGCAGTTCAGAAAATCTCAGGCAAGATGTCCCCTACAATCACATGTGTATCACCGTCTTTATATGGGGTGACTAGACCTACTCTATGAGGCCAGAATTGCAGATCCTCTATCTTGATAATTCTGATTTAAATATCTCCCACATCTTGATCTCTAATACTGATGATGAAACACTTATGTTGATGTTTTTTATCCTACCATCCCACTTTTTAAAACCCTCAGTTGTACGAGCTCATCCAAGATACTCATGACCATCAAAGCTCACTCTAGCAGATAAGAATATGTAGACATGAAAAGAGGAATAACATTGTCTCAAATGTCTCTAAAAAACCTATACTAAAGTTATTATCCATGAAGAACTAATCTCAAACCATATCCATTGAGTACCTGGAAAGGTCAGTAAACCTCTATGAATACTCAACTATTGTCATGATTCTCTACTAGAGCTGCATAGTCTCTTGGATACACACATACCTCAATGTTTCTAGTTATAACTACACTATAAAGAGATGCTTGAACTCTATCCATGAAAGAGTCATCTCATCATAATAAAGGGTAACAAAACTCTACTATCACCCTAATGAGACAAGAATAAGGTTGATACTAGGACAAAAATATGATCTGTTGGGGTCCTAACTATATGGAGTACATAGGTTTTCACCTCATGCTAGTCTTTATTCGCATGTGGGTTAGGATTTCCATGAAACTTAAGGGGTCTCTTTCTCTATAACTCATGAAGTGTGCTCAGCCTACCACCTCATCCGTTGGTATTGGGGGTACCATGTGCTTCACTACATGTGTTATGGATGGTGTACCACTTGGAGGTAACATCTAGGTAAATAGTCCCTATATAGAATCCTCTTCACTAGGGGAGTCATCCTCATTATCATCATGCTAAATCCTAGCTGGTAAACAATGTGTAAGAATCCATAAATAAGAAAGATATACCATAGTAATTGAGTAAATCTGGAGGGATAACTCAAGGAAATACAAACAAAACACATTCTTATATGATTCATGTACCATTTTTTCCCTGCAACTAGTGTTCTCATGTACCATTTTGAAATGTAGGTTATCAAAGTCTTGGTATATGAATACATCGGCCTCCACAACAACACCAGTGTTCATGGCCTGAAATATGAACTCAAAACACTTACCACTATTTCCACAAACAAATCTAAAAAACTATGGGTCCTAAAGTATATCCAATCACCACTAATACCAATATTTCACGACCCATCCCAGTGGGGTCCATGCTGCGACACCCAAAACCTACCTCCAATTACTTAGGGGATGGTTACTATAAATTTACCGGCATATAAAAAACATGGGATACATTTTAAAAGTACATGTACACATGCACCCATCCAAAAAAACCCAAAAAATCCTGGAATATAAAAAATTAATAACCAATTCATGCTTACATTTATATCCCATAACTGTATAATTATATGATGTAGAGGAAGTAAATTGGGCCAAATACAAGCCCACTATAATCAAGTCTTTAATAGAGGTCCAACCTTAATGTAAAGGTACTGTGAATGTTTCCATAAATCCATAGGAACACACCTTGGTATGTATGATCTCACTACGCACCATCTGGTCTTAGTACACCTAGTAAATTGTCAAGAGGATGATTATCTGAAAAAAGTAACAACATATGTAGAAAAATCCCATGTAGGGGTAGGTATAACTATACTCAGTATGAAACCCTAAAATTAAAAATCTTATAATAAAATAAATATAGATATATCTATATAGGTATATGTATACAATTCATATAATAGTAAAATACAAATATATCCAATACAAGACACACAATCTAGAGGTAAGCCACAACCATAATATAATAGCCAATTATTCCAGCATGATGATTCAACAAAGCACTCATCTGGGGGAACACAATCTTATGTATGGTAGCACTGATGATGTACATTCTATAGGTACTACTCATTAGGTATCTCCCTGAGAAAGAATTTATAGATTTATATGAAGAAAATATGATACACAGATGAGGATAATTCCCAAAGACTTGGGGTGATACCAAAAAACACAATCTTGATTAACAATTCTATTTAGAGGATCGACGCTTAGGTAGTGTTGGACACATCGATACCCAGAACTCCACCTAGGGAATGCAGATGAATATTGTATGTCACTCCAGGCCTATCGGAGGGATTCCAATGACACTATCTAAAAATTATCACAGAAGGGATCATAGTGCTCAGAGTAAGAAATGATACATACCAAACATAAAGGAATGGATAAAGGGAAAGAACCATAAAAAATATACAATATATGGTGGAAAATACATCTATGATATGTAAGAAAAAATACATGGTGTGTAGAAGAGTTACACATTATGTCCCCTAACCCTGGGTTCCTCCCATGTAAACAACCAGTTTTATTAAAACAAATCTATGAAGTACTACACGATGTGTAGACTTCCTATGTAGTATACTCATGTATTAATACACAGTTATAGCCCGTGTACATATGCTCATATACCAGTTCCAGGTTGTGTTGTGTGGTGGAGTACACACCATTTAGGTAACCAGTGTACTCTACCCTATGTCTGTGTAAACTATATGGTATATATTGAGTATCTAGGGAGGTAACACATTCCATGTGATTGGGGTCACATGTCGTGTGATTTTTAACAAATTCTAAAACCCTAGAAGCCACCATGGGGCCCCACATATTGTGTTATCCAGGATTACATGTCATGTAATATGGGATTTTACCAAATAGCTAGTTTATTATCTCTCATCTTATCTATTGTTGTGGCCACTATTCAGTCCATTCCATGTCGGGAAACTCAATATCTAGCCTTTTATAGCAATTCAATCATTGAATAAACAAAATTCTGGTCTTTGATCCTCTCAGAAAATGAGACCGTCTCTAATATTTGTTACACATCAAAGAAAGTCATGGAATGTAGAATTAGTTTCAATCATCACCTGATCCATTTTAGAAAACCACAGATTCTCCTATATTTTGTATCATTAATCGAGAATCTATTATATTACATCATTACACCAATTAATAGGTGTAAAATTATTGATTTCTCAATAATGCATTGAACCATATCCAATTGAAGAACACTACTATGAAGGTGAATTTTGGGCGTGAAAAAAACAAAGATAAAATGATAGTAATGGATCTTAATATATGATCATGTTGATCTCAGTCTGTTTATGTTAGTTATATAATCGAATAATTAACATCCTTGAAGAAATCTCTAGACATACCCCACAAATAAACCCATCCCACATGATGATCAATCAGTGGACCAATATGTTCACTGATTAGACCACACTAATCATAGAAATCATGAATACTCAATAAAAAAGTGAAAACACATTCTCTATATCGATTTGGATTTTTTTATAATGAATAATTATTTTTGACTTATTTTTAAGGCAAGAATCTTTCGAATCCATGGTTTTTCGATCTTTGATATGTCATTGTTCACCTTAGGGGATTCTTCATGGTTCTCTCTATAAATCATATAGCATCACCTGGTTTATGAGAAAAACCTTGGGATTCTTAAAAAATATATATTTATAGATTTTTAACCACTGTTTCAAATAACATTATTTAAAATAATTTTATTTTAATTATTTTATTCATTTTCCACCCTCGTGATGACTTTTCTATGAACAACCTGAGCCGACTAATGTTAAGTCGCACTTATGGTAAACTATGATTTCTGAGCTCAAAAGTGTCCTAATATTTTTGATATGGGGACCCATTTAGATGTTATTTCCCTTTTTAAGAAAAAATGTATGTTATTTAATATATTTATTATATTTCAAACATTTATTCTGAGAACACCAGGACTTGAGATCACACACACTCTCAAAGACTAGTCTTGATAATAATCCATATATTATTTAGACAGTTTACATGGAAAATAAAATTCATTACAGTTTTTAAATCATTTGATGATACATTAAGATGATACCTACAACCACTTTCAGTCTTATTCGGCACATTCCCCTACATTATTGATGAACAATATTTGGACATGAATCTAAATCCTCCACACCATAAACAATATCCAAAAAAATAATTCTAGGAATATTGAACTCTTCTTGGCTACCTCTATTTCCAATATTCCATTAATTACAACTTATCTATAAAGCATACATTATTTGAGTGTCCCATTTTTCTGTAGTAATAAAATATAATGTAGGGAGCATTCACATGTTTATCTACTACACAACTGGTTATTTCCTGGGTTCTTTAGATATTTTGTTCCTATTTCATACTGATATCAATATTCTTTTTTAGAGTGGGTTCTTGAGGTATAACTTCAACGATTACTAATTTTTTTATCAATCTCCATACAATATGTATCATTCTGATCTATCATTTTATTGTTTTGAAACTCCATTGTCTGTTTTACTAAAACATTGAATTATAAATTTCCATTTTTTGGTTTCTTTGTATTATAAATTAGTATATTAAATATTTTGACAATCTCTTTTAACTTGCATAATTAATTAAAACCCTCTTTAATAGTCTCTTTGATACATTTGATTTTATATTTTCTACTATTAGTCAAACCATCTATAGCTATTTTTTGTTCTTCGATTTTGAGCATGTTCTCAATTTCCTTTTTTGAGTTCTCTGTAATGGAAGACAATTGTTTTTATATTAATCCATTCAAATTTTATTTCTATTCTTTCATATGCTGAATATATTGTTTGGAATCATGAACCACTCTATTTTATTTCGTCATTATGATTCCCCAAACATCTATATCCTCAAGAGTAGCATCTAATTCATCCTAGAGACAAAATCATCCTTTAACTTCTTATTCATTATTTTTTTATTTATTTCCTTTTCTGGGATCTACCTACTACTTTTACCATAGAATTTTATTCATTATCCTTTTAGTTCTCCAACTCTACAACCTCATATCTTATATACTACAATTTTCTTATGAAATTAGTTTTTTTTTATTTTCTTAGAAATTTCTCTTAAAATTGTTCTTACCATTATCATTGGCTGGAAATATCTTCATCGGAATTTCAAATTCACATTCATCATCATCTTGAAACATTTTGGGATAACTTTCTACTAGATGTACAACCTTTTCACATTGAAAATATGATTATGGACATTTCCATTTTAACTTCCCTTTTCTTTTTTGTAAATTTGATGAAAAGAATGACATAATTTCATTTGTATCTTCTTCATCCTACCCATATTCTATAGTGAGAATCGGCATGGCCTTAAATGAAAATAATTTGGACATGCCCTTTTCCATTAACTAGTTATCATAATTTCTCAACTCGAATGACACTACAGTCCAAGGGAAGCTATCCAACTTCAACTACATTGGATATTTATTTTCCAATATTGAAATTTTCAGATTGAATTGATGTCTCAGCATTCTAAAGATTCTCTTAAAAATCGTCACATCTTCAATATTTTCTATCAGAATATGAATATATTCCACCACAAAATTCTCTTTGCCAAATAATTCATCAATATTATCATTATGGTTCATTGTGATATCTTCATATTTATTCAACAAAACATGGGGTTTTTCTTCTCTGACTTTTGAGTTTCACATATAAATATTTAGAAAATTTTCCCACATATTAATTGATAACACACACGAAAACACCATCATATTGATTTTATTGGATAGAGATACCACTAAATCCTAGATTCCTTTGGTGTAAGTATCAAATTTTCTTTGGGTTGCTTCTGATAAAGCACCACTATCGACACTAGTCAAATTACCATGCATCACTGCTATAAATTAATCCATTACAAAATATTAAATGTTTTGATGCATCTGATTCTTCCATAATTTTAGCTGTTTCCATCCAATATCGGAATCTATTTTTGATTGACAACCTCTATTGGAACCTCTTATAGAGAAACACTAAAGTCAATATCCTCTCTACTAATAATTGTTTCACTAACTTGGATAAATACCCTAAGATGGGGTGTGAATGATGGTATGATTGATTAAAACATCATTCACTTTGGATCATACATCATTATCAAACAAATCGCTATTCTCTTTCTTTACTATAACAATGTATGTGAAAAATTTAAAGTATGGATGGGATATAATAATTTTACATTATTCACACTCATTAGGCTATGTCCATAGAGATTACAAAGGAAATGTGTCTTTGTACCAAATACACTAAAGAAAATGACAATTATAATGTTTTGAGAAGACACGCTATCCCTCTTCATTTACAGCCAGTCACACTTTGAAATAAAACTACTCTCTCATTTGATGTGTGATCCCTTATCCTCCAGAAGATCCATCATTGATCACATGAAAAAATATTTTTTTCACCTCATTTGGTGAATCATTATGTCCATATTTCCTCTTATTGATTAATAACCCTTTAACAAAAAATTACTTGGAAAAGCTTTATAGGTTCACACAACATTTTCTTTCAGACAAAAATTATTTTTTTCATATCACATCCCCAGGTGTGCAACATAAAAACTATGATTACAACTCCCTTGGTCATGCACACACAAGTCATTTTTTCACGCAACTAATAAAATATTTGTTTCTTTTTGAATCTTTATTGGGAAAAACTCTTATGCTTTGTTTTTAACTCTTACAAAATTCAAATCATTGATATTCTCTTAGTGTTGATATTCTAAAATGGTAGGGGTAACCACATATTTATATACATGGTTGATCTTGTTCACCTTCTACACTGTGATAAACCATTCTCTGGTTATGAACTTCTAATTTTGATTTCACATTTCTGGTACAACATACATGCACCCCTTCTACTATATGCTCTACTTTTATTGTTGTGCAACTCAAACTTTTTCTAAAATTCAAATCTAGAACAAAAATATTTCGTTTTCAATATTATAATGTTTTGGTATTGAAACATCATTTTCAGGTAAATTTTTAGACTACCCTCTTTATTTTACAAAACTTCTCACATTTACATGAAAATTATTTCTTTCCCAAAAACACATGTTTATATCCTCTACATTTTAGACCAAAAAACTTGACAAACAATAGGAAATGATGCCACATTGTTTACACAATTTTCTTTATATCCTTTAGAGGTTGAATTCCTTTGTGTTGGATAATTTTCAATATAACTAGTCAATAACCATGTTGTAGCTCCACAACTAACCATGGGATCCTACTTTTTCAGTGAACACGATCAACCCAAAAACACTACAATGACACCTTAAGTGTATATTCTAACCTATATATGTTATTTTCATTATGTAATGGGTGTCCTCTAAATTATATATACCCCTAATGAATTGGGTAAAGATAAATATCTCATAAGATAATAAAGACCAGAGTTAGGGATAAACCCAAATCTATAAGGGATTCCCTCCAATAAGATAGTCTTTGAATTGAACCTTAAATATGGAAATGATACAATATTAAGAGAAAACAATCAGCTATTATAGTCCTAGATGTGATCCATTCTAATGAAAATAATTTTATAAACATATTTTAAGTCAAAAACATATATATTATTCTCATGGTATGTTTTGATTGATCATGAATGGATATTCTTGTTTATAGACTATTTTGCCTTATGTTATTATATTTATATAACATTAAAACATGTTTTATTATTATTATATATGAATTGACAGGTATAATTTTAAAATTTTTATCTTATGATCTCATGTGGATATATGTGATGCTTACTATTGTTGTTCATCTAAGATCACCCTTTCTAATGTTTAACTTCCCCAAGTTATGGATTTTTTATATTTATGATGTATAAGAAATGTTATAGTTATAAAGAAATAAATTATAAATGATATGGATATTTAATGCACCATTTTTATGTAAACCTGATTCTAAAGATGCAAAAAATTGATAATAATTAGGTGTGAATTATTTTAAAATGGATTGAATAATCATCTAAATGATGTAAAATTTATTTATGAAAATTATGGGTTAAATTATATAATATTTGGTGGAAGATATAAAATAATTTAAACCATAATAATGGAAAACACATTGTATAAGTGACTATTGTGGAAATTTTTCGGAGTTTGATCGAGTACCATATGTGAGGAGTGGTCATTTGGTGATGGTTGATTCTGGTAATTGGGAAATTATAGTTGGATGTGTGTTTCTATGGTGAACAACAGAGATTGAAATGTAATGGGTGTGTATTTCATTTGTTTTATTTGGGTTTCACACCTATGTAAAATGGAATTGAGAGAAACACCCAAGGATTTAGACTTTTAGCATGCATGGGTGTGGTGTGGTCGATAATTTGAATCACGGTTAAATAAAGAGTGGGGTTTTATCATCACATTGTTTTTTTTAAATAAATATTAAACAATATATGGGATTCCACTATGCCATATTCTTTGGTTAGGTAGAAACCATGAGTATTTCCATTTTGACAAAGTGTTGGGGTTCATGTCATAGTTAGAAAAATATGATATATGGGTTTCTTATAAGACAAAATAAAAGTAAATATCTAAATTACATATAGGTAATATAGTTTTTAAATGTCACGGAATGTTGGTTTTAGTTTTTTACTATCTATGTAAAGGTCCATCAAATCTTCTATATTAGTGAATTCATCTGATGTTAGGGAAAAATCACTTTTTGGTCATGGAATGGTTTTAGAATGATACTTATATTTGTAAGGAGGTGTTTTCATGGTAGATAATAACATAATGCACAAGCATATATAGCATTACCTATTAAATAGTACACATTTTCACATAATGATAAAATTTATGAAGTAAATTTAAATTTAATGTAAATTTGATATGAAAATCATTTTAACAAAAATAAAATGAAACAATACATCTCAATATGGGGTTTAATTATTTATGTGAATAAGGTTGAGAAGAAATTAATATTTATATATTATAGGAAATTTAAATATTTCATAAAATGGGAATAAAATGAAACTAATTTTATTTGATTTATAATTGGATTTCCTTAGTTTATTTGGAGGATATCGATATAAAACGATTCCGACAATATAGAAAAAACTCATTTTAATCCTTCATCCGAGACATAGAATTACTTCTCATTTCCCTTGATCCTGGGTGATCAATTCAACACCATCCAATCCATGTTATCCTTTTGAAACATTATATGAGTTATCACATTTTTTCTTTCTAGAATTGTATGTATTTTAAAGTCATTATTTTATGTTTTTGTGAAGAGTTTTAATGTTTGGGATTGGTGATATTCTCCCATTGATGTTTGTATCATGGGTCTATAAGTATTTTTCATTATATGTTTAATTTATCATAATAGATATTAAAGCGAATTAAATAAATTTGTAGAATTCCTGAAATGATGGGAATTGTTTCCCATGTATTATCCATTATGTTTTTAGCATATTTTTTTATATTATACTATTATTTATCTGAAATAAATTTAAATGTGTAACAAAAGTGGAATATGAAAATAAAAGACAAATAAAATTTATAAACATAATGTGACATATGATTCATGATATTTCTTAGGTAAGGATTTATTTTCAATTTGAATAAATCATTTACATACGTTTTTGTTGAGATGATTGTAAACTTATTATTTTTAGATAATTTTAACTGAATACTTGTAGATTTTCATGATTTAATATTATGTAATATTAAAATTAAAATTGTAGTCCATAATTACTGTAACCACTTATCATAATGAAAGAATAATTAAACATATTATCAAAATTCTCTGTATGAATAAATATTACATGAATAATGTTGATGTTTTTCCAAGTTATATTTAATTTCATGAATACAGTTATTCCCTATTAATTTATAGTTATGGATATGATAAATATTGTGATAATGTTCTGTATTCCTATTAATATAGATTGAAGATAGAATAATTTAATTATGGAATATTAATTTAAATTTACAAAAGTGATATGGTTTAGAATTGAATAAGTGTGGTACTGAACATAATATTTGGTAATTAATTTAGAAAATAATGATGATTTAAGTGGGAAGATAATGGTTGGAATAAATATTGGTGATGGTTGAAAGTGGTTTTACATTAAAAATGGGTATTAAGTGGAATATTGAATGTGATAATTATTTATGTTTGCAAATCAAGAATTTATTAAATTATTTAAAATAAATAGAACAATAGTTGATTTTTAATGTTATTATTATAATATTATTTAATATTTTGGGTTAAAGAGGTTGTGATATTGGTGGATTAGTAGTGTTGATTAAATTTTGGAATAGGTGTGTTGTGTTAAGACATGTTGGGTGCACCCCACTCTGATATCTACTTGATAATATATAATCATGTAATTTTAATGAGTTCTAAACTCACCCAACCTGAGTCCTTCATTTTATAATAATGTGAAATGATATGATTCAATGTGTTTTTTCCATCATCCAAATTAGAAAGTGTTGATCATTAAAAAACACAACTTTCATACACTCCCTTTATATATGAACTTATATTGATGGGAATAGGTGGGTATAGTCATGAAAGATATGAGAGTATCATGTGTTGTACTTGAAGATGTGGTGATGATATGATAATTGTTATGTGATGGGTTTCATGAAATGTATGAGGAGGATACATGTTTGATTCCCTTGATGACATTGATAACCTATTATTATGGTCATATAATGTGTTTTATGTGCCATGTGATTGATTATAAGGATAAGTATTTTCATATATATATTTATTTAATGAAAAGATGTTATATTAGATATTTCAAAGGTTAGAGAAGGTCTACTTTTGACCCCACACACATCTGGAAAGATTGGGTGAGAAAAAATGAATTTTCAATTGGGGTTTAAGAGTTTAAATGTAGTTCAAATATTGTGTGAGGGTTCCTTTTATTACATTATTTATAATTTTTATATGTGGATGTGATAATTTCTAAATTATTCTTTGTGAGTTTAGGAATGGGTATTTTACCTTTTACATTATTTTTATTTTTATGAAATAAATAATGGAAAATTATTATTCTATTAAAACATTTTATAATGTTCTATAAATTCATGCCAATACATTAAAATGATTTTAGTGGTGGATGTGTATTTTAAAATTATGAGGGTGATAAGGTGAAATGGTAGCGTTAAAGTGTCAATATCATCCACAAAAATATTCTCTAGTGTGGTGGATGCGTTTCGGTGTGGAGGGATTTATATTATTATCTAATTTGTTTCAATAATCATCTATTTTCAGCCAAGATATTGCGTAAGGATAGTTTGTGGTGTGGACTTTTGGAGGGAGTGAATTTGATGCCCCTATTATTGTAGAGGATGTTTTAGCATGGCCCTATTGTTGTTGTATAGTGGGTTTTCATATTTCATCCTCTATAATAGAATAAACATTAAGGAATTCATGCTTGATTTTAGTCCCCCCCCCATTTTTATGAAGGGTTCTGTAGTGCGGTGAATTTGTTGGAAAATTTCTTTACCCCGTGGAGATACGACCCTAGTTAGATCTATGGTGTACATTTTTATTATATTTAGGTTTAAATTATTTATGTTTTATCAATATTTGTTACATATAGAGAATGGAAATAACTAGATTATTGTGTTGTGTCCTAATGTTCTTTTGTGTGGTGTTTAAATTAATATTATGGTAATAAGTTATCAAACACCCTTTCAAACACATTATTATCACTGACTTCTATATCAATTAATTAGTGAGGTATATATGATCTTTTTTTTTTCTATCATCCCCCATCATGGAATTTGATCCATGGAATTTGGTGTTTGATTCTCATACATTCTAATTATATTCCCTCTTCTCTATCTTATTTTTCTTCCATTTTATTAATTATATGGTGGTTGTGGTAGTTTTGAAAGATGATTTTGGTGGTTTTATGATATTACATTTATGGGGGGTTATAGAAATCATGTTTATCATAGGATTCTCTACCAATTTTTATTTTATTGTTTTACTTACCTGTGTTTTCAATTTCATAATGATTCAAAAAAGTATTTGATTAAGGAAGGGGATCCTTGTTCTCTATGTTATATGTGAATCAATGGAAATTTTTTAATTTTTTCTTTATTTGAGTAGATAGTATTTTCCATAATAATTTAATAATAATTTTTTATTAAGTGAATTTTTGAGGGATTGGGAGTATTTCTCATAAGTTTACATGTATCTTGATATAACCTATTTATTTAATCATGTTCACCACTATTGATGAATGTTAATGTTGTTTGGATCCTTTTATATTTTGGCTACTGATATTTTTTTAAATCTCACATTCTATTGATTGTAATGAATAACAAGGAATAATATTCTAAAAACATATATATATAGGAGATGAATTAATTTACGCTAATTTTTTTAATTATGTGATAGAACCCACGAATGTGAAAATGCAATGTGATTAATTACCTTTATATAAATGTGTGTGTTTTTGAGTTTTGAGTTATATTTTATATGTAATGGAGTGTTTAAATCATATTTATGTGTAATATGTGCGGATCATATGGGGATTGAGCAGTGATGGTGATGAAATAGTTCATATGTGGAAATATTTGTAGTGAAGCAATGAATGGTTGGAATGAGATGTGATATGGGGTAATGTGTTGTGGTTGAAATGTGGTGGTATTGGTGTGAAGGTTTGGTTATGTTAATGACCCAACATATTATGTTATGATAATGGGTATAAGGAATAAGGTATGTTACACAATGTGTTCATATAGTTTCCAGGATGTAGTGAAGATGAAATAGAATGGGTTAGGGATTATATTTAGATAAGAAATTCATATATTGTAATTATAGTTATGAACTATTAATGAATGGGATGGTTAAATTTTAGGGATGAAATGGATTAATTAACTAATTTTGTTTTATCAATTGGTATAATTTTTATGTTGTTCTACATGAAAATGTATTTTTAATTTCAACATTTATATGGGTTCTGTGTGTGGAATGCCTCTTTTAGTGGATGTAGTAGTAGGTGGATAGTGGTGATAAGCATTATCGTGGTGTTTTAGGTTATATAGTGATGTTTTTGAAGTTACCTTTTAGTAAAATCATATTTTTTATTGATATGAATGATTAAATTGATATGAATATGATGAAAATATGTGCAGAATGATGTGCTTTTTATGATTTTTATGGAAACATATTGGTATTAATTTTGATGACTTGAGAGTTGGTTATCATTAAAATGACATGTTTTAATTATATTAGATGTTTCCATATTTTTCATCATTTGAATAATGATATTAGATGTAAATTAGTGGAGATAATTTTATATTAAGAGTTTTTTATTTTAAAATTAAAATAAAAAAAGAGATGTTGATGATATTTAGTGAGAAATTTTTCTTGGAAATGTATGTTTAGAATCCAATCTCTCATACATTTAATAAATTTTCTACCATTTTTCATTTAACTATATTAAAAAATATGGCCCACCATTAGCAATCCAAGGGACCCATGAATCAACATATTGGGTGGGAGAGCAGGTTAAACTGATCCATCCCATAGTGAATGGTGGGTTCATAAGAACCATAGGGAGAAGATAGATAAAAAATATCTTATATAGGAAAGTTTGGAGGATGAATTACTCTTGCAGGGTTTACATAGTGGAACTCTTGGGGGAATATAGGTGCAGCCCGACCCATATATTTGTATATAGTGTATCTAGGTCCCATACAAGGTAAAACCACAATGGTTGTAAAAAGATGTCATGATTATTAAATTCATATATTAATGGAATATATAAAATAATTTTTTTTGTGAATACACATTGTCCATTGTGAAGAAACGTGAATTAGTCATAAAATCACGAGGTATTAGTTTGAAAAGAAATTTTCAAGACCATTCATTAAATCATACATGAATATAGATTTAGAAATGTACATTACATATTCTCTTCATGAATAGTGTCATTTGAATATTGAGGATGATACTAGGAAAAAATTGTATAACCTATCATTCAGGGAATTGAGATGTTCTAGATCAATTCATGATTAGTGAAAATTACATAAGATTATGTAGTTGATAGAAATATGGTAATGTTCGTAAATATTTTACAAAATAAAGTCATGTGATCTAGTTTGTTTGTGAGGAAGGATAACATCTCAAGGTACTGAAAATATTATTTATAAACTTATTGATATATTTTTATTTATGGATCATATCATGTTGAGAAGTGGAAGTCATCATTGGCACATTGGATGAAATGAATACAAAGTCAAACTCTGTGTAGATATGTTGTATTAGTTGGAACATTGAAGCACTAGTGGGTATCTATAGAGGGAACATTGTGAGACTCAGTGTCTATGGTAATAGGACATTCCTTGGTTGTAACCACCATCATTTTGTAAGGAATCTATTTCCTAGGGGAATAACTATTTGTATAATTTTGTAGGTATTTATACAAAACCCTATGAATCCCCAAGTGTTGATCTTACTTTATTATTTGTTCACACAGGGTGAGTTAGTGAAATAATGGTTTGGGATTAATACTTTAAGTAGTCACAATGTTTAAATAAAAAATATATGGAATTTGAAAAATTAATGTGTCACTAAATCACCCACGTCGCTCTATGGTACATAAGTGATTGTTTGGTACATAAATTGTTATCATAAGGAAGGTCTCTACTGAATATTCTAAAACATTATGATAAATGAAGACCCATAATTCTATAAACAACTAGGAAATTCCTAAATTTTATGGAAATAATAACTATAGTTGGATAAATAATATGCTTCCACGCCTCTGTTATCATGGCCTAGTAGTGAGATATGTAGTAACATTGTGATTCCCACATAATGATAAGGATGTTTGAATGAAAAAATAAAATAAGATAAATTTATATACTGATGGAATGGATCATAATTATATATTTAGGGATTCATCATAAAAGGTGAACATTAGAGTTATGGGTCTCTAAATATACATAGATTTATGGGATAGACTAAACAGTATATATGAAGGGAATATTAAAGTTAAGAAATATAATTTTATTAATCTTTTGAATCATGTTTTAGGATAATAAAAATGGATATAATGAAAAATAGATGACTATTTCAACAGAGTTGATGTGAAGGTAATTAATATCTATTGATTTTTATAGAAGGTTGAAGATTCAAAAAAGTTGAAGAATCTTATGGGAATTTTTAAAGATATGTTTTTTCCTAAGGTATTATCCATGGAAGACGGTGAATAAATTTTATTCAATGAGTTATATAAAAAACTCATTCCTTATTAAATGATAAACTCACATACTTTAAAAATGAAGATAAAAATATGAGATATCATTTGAGGATATATTTTAAAAAAATTATTTTTTTTGAAAGTTTTGGAATAAATTAATTTTTATGATGATGAAGTCCAAGATGTACTCAAAGAAATTTGTTTCTAATATTAAAAGACTGTTGATAAATAGAAATAGGAAAATAAAATGAAATAAACTACAAATGTGATTAAACAGTATTGGTATCACAAACATTTCTATAATTTTCCTAATAAAAATGAATAAATAATAATATATTGAAGAAAATGAGAAACCTCAAAAATAGAAAGGGGATAAGAAGTAATATTGTTCCATCAGTAGAATGATGAATTTGATAAGAATGTATGCCCATGAAAATTCATCCTCATGTACATCTTAAAAAGTTGAAACTAATTTCATTTCTCAAATTGAAAAACGATCTTAATCTTCATGAAGTTATGATAATGGTATATTTAGAGATAATCTATAACGAAGTCTAAAATATGATTTAAAATATACAATTTAGAAAAACACTAAACATAAGAAACATAATAGAAATATTGATAATGGAAATAAAAAGTTATTTATTGAAATAAATATCATGATAGAAAATAAATAGATTTGTATAATTAGAATAATTATATGATGTTGAGAAAATCGAAAGTGGTCTTGAATAAAAAAAATTCATATATAGAATGAACTATCAAATATAGAATAAATTTATTTGATGGTCTAACATAAGCTAAATAATAATTGATAATACAACAATAAGTTTATAGATATAATAGTTGAGTCATATCAAGCTAGTGGGTTGAAGTTTTCTTATATACAATATAAATCTACTATTGAAAAGTTTCAAAACTGATATGACATCTATAACATTACCAGTTAATCAGTGTGGACTGAGAGGTCTAGAAAAGAGGAATTCAATCAAATTAAATGATTACATGGATATTAATCGATCATAATTTACCTTCTATGAAAAATAAATATTAGTATACAAAAATAGAAAATCTTTAATATTTTTTTCTTTTTTATTAAAAATGTAGAATAACACATTTTAGTGTCTTTTTCTAGTATTGTGAAGTTTATTTACATAATTCATGGCCTTGATGGAATGAAATTTAATTTCATAGAAACATGCATTAACAAAGAATAATATAATAATAATATGAGAAAATATTATTGAATGAATAAATTTGTGATAGAAACTAAATCAATAATACCAATACAAAATATTTATGAATAAATATAAGAAGTTTACGTTGGTTGTAAATTATATGGACATAGATTTGAAGTATACAAGATCAAATTATTTGGAGTCTCCCCCTGTAATATGAATGTGAATAAAAATAATAAGGTCTTATAGAATAATTAATTTTCTCTAAGAAGAAATGTGATGCACCTAAATGATGAATGTACAAAAAGCATTCCAAATAGTTTCACAAAATCAAATGAAAATGGACAAAAATTTATAATTCTCATGTATATGCTACATTTGGGGGTAAAAAATTAATTTTAGAATAATATATTTAACATCAAAAGATTTTATATAATATAGATGATCTTAAAAATCAAATGAATTAGTGTGAATATGTTGGATATCACTTGAAGAACTCTATGAAATCAAAACAAAATATTCATTACTTATAACGGAGGTAAAGTTGGTCCAATATAAATATATATTTCATGGGAAAATTTTTTCTATGAGATTTATTAAAAATATTACTGAGAAAAATTTAATTACTTAAAACAGTGGATGGTCTTGTCCATTTTCCAATATATATATATATATGCTTCTGTACTAACATACGTGGAATTAAAAAAGACTAATGCATGCCTGATAGGGGAGTGTAAAATATTTTATGCTTTAATATATTCAGAAATTTGGAATTTCAAATTACTAAATATCTATTTAATTGAATATTAAAATTCAGAAATAGAAATCTTGAAAAAAAATTATCAGACATGTGATGATATTGAATTTTCAAAAGTGGTAAATACATGTTTTTTGGACATGAACTTTCTATTGTTACAAATAAAATGATTGTGGGGTAAATATTACTCATTATATTATTTTTATGTTCCTTTGTTGAATAAGGATATACTTATTTGTTATTTGTATCATATTCATGTTTTCTTATGGAAAAAATTGATAAAATGTTTTATACACTCTTTTCTCCAACACCGGGTTGCCCCATGTAAGTATAAAGTTGTATAGATAAAGGATCCTTGTTAAAGGAAATATGTGATATCATTAAAAAGTGATAAATATTATTAATGATATGTTTTGACCTCTAAAAGTTCATTGTATTTATTTTCAATAAGGGGATTTGACATTGATGGTGTTTTTTGGTTTTCTGAAAAATATAAATGGGGAGATTTATGTTCCCTTTTTATTGAAATTCATTTTTTATCTACAAGGATGAGTGACTTCATTTAATGATGATATCAATTTGTGAGTGATTATGTGATTATAATTCTTTATAAAAATCATACTCCAAATAAGAATAATTATTTTATAGTCACTCTTCTTTTCAAAGACATATAAAAATTTTACTATAGGTTTTCATAATGTTACATTATTTGATGAAAGTGGCTAAAATTAAATAAATGAAGATTATTTGATGGTAATGTGTTTTCAAAATTATAATTAAATTCCAAAATAATTTAAATTGGGGAATTTGATTATTGAAAATAAATTTAATCAATATATTCTTTTTATTCATTATAAATAATGGAGAGAAAGAAAAATAAATATATTGACATAGATATTGTTTGGTGGTTTTGAAATCATATTTGAAATGTATGATTAGAATTTCCTTTGACTTAATTTTTATTTTTTAATAATTTTGGTTGAATGATGTAAAGATAATGTTTATAAGAGATTTGGGATGTTCTAGCCTAGATGCCACTTAATTTTTTTACAGGCCTATGGGTTAGATGGCCTTAATCGCACAACCCCATACACTATATGGAATTAAATAATAGAGAGGGAATATGGTGGTACGGTGGGGAGACTACACCCTCATTATCAAAGCAGTATAGTTGGGTAATGAAAATGGTAATATTGATATCATAATAAATAACTCACAGTAAAATGTAAGAATCTAAATGTAATAAATAATCAATATCAATCATATCTAGCATCATATATAAATTGATGTAATGCCATGTTTCTATCAAAAGTAAATAGTAAAACATGGAAGCATTCATACAACATAATACATGTATCAAAATAACAATAAAGACAAAAAAACCTATCTCCAAAAGAATCACAATCCATGTCTTGGTCATTTGATTCGCTGCTCCCATGCTTTAAATACTCTACATCCATAACTATACATTTTCCCATATCTCTACTTACATCCGTATAATCATTCTGTTTACCATCAGAAGCTTAGATAGGGTGTGAGATAAAATTATTAGGCCACCACCAAATGTGTCTTTAAATATCAAGTCATTGTGAATAATATGAGCAATGTATAGGTATAATTGTAAGAATTGATAAAATCTAAAAGGTAACCTCTTAATTTCGAAGGACGTCAGGATGAGACTACATACATCGATTTTGGCTGAATAATCACTGAAAATGTAACAATATGTATAAATATATATGGTAATTATAAATAGTGATGTCTATATCCATATATATATGGATACTACATCTAGCCTTGACCCAAGGCATAACTAATGCATCCAAGGGTTGTATCATGAATGTCACGAGTATCAAGGTATGGCATTCTCGACATGAAAATAATATGGGACTCCTTGCCCAGGGTCATAATAGTAGGGTCTCCATGCCCAAATTAGAATTTTTTGGGTCTTCATCCCCATGTATCGTATATGTAAGGGTATCCATTGCAAATATATTATGAATAGGTTCACCACATCTGAATCATAACAATAGTGCCATCATTCCTGTATATCATAAAAAGAGTGTTTCCATTACGGAATCATAACAAGGTGGTCTCTATTCCCATATATCATAACAATAAGCTCTTCATTCCTACTTATCATATTCTTTGGGTCACCATACCAAGTATCAATCTTTGTATAAGGTTTGTCATTTCTGAATCATAGCAGTAGGGTTTTCAAGACCATTTTATTATAATTCATAAGGGTCTCCATGCCCATTCTTTCTAATTCATATGCTTCTACATTCCTATGTGACAAATGTTTTATAGACATAATTCCCATATCTAATAAAATTTTAGTCTCTATGAATGATTAATAATACTAATAACTAATCTATCCTTTAGTAAGTTCCAATAAATAATTTATGGTTTATAAAAAAATATTCTTTAAAATGGGTGTAACCATTGTTCTAATAAAACATGTGATGTGGTCATACCACTCACTATATATTTAATTAAATATGATTTGATAATTTTTTAGTCATTCTAAACCAAACAAAAGTAACCATTATCATTTATGATATGAACTTATTAATCCTGCCAGATAGACATTAGGTTTTTTTGGTAATATAGTCATGGAATTATAAAAGGTTTATAAAAGTAACACCGAAAATGGTAGTAACATGTTGACATTGACATCTAAAAATTTCTCTTGGGATATTATATGATCATTAGGTTCTAGAATCGAGAAACCAATTTAATGCAGATTAATTTAAGGGGATGTTCATGGTGAAACCGGTGTGTGGAATAACCAAACATAATATACAGAATCGTGAAATTGATGGATAATTTATAGACCCCCAACCTTATGTCTGTAGAAGATAACTCATCCTATATCAACTGTTTGATCAGTCCAGATTAAAACAAAATGGGTAAAGATATAAAAACCTCAAAAATTGGGAATATACTACTACATTAAAATAACTCCATAGAGGATAGTGTATATAGATAAATAAGACTATGTAATAATGTTCCTACCGATGAATATCTAATGAGATGCCCATATCTTTAATTGTAATCTAAATTGTTGAATTATCTAGGAACATAGCTTGATAGGTGGGTAAAATAAAAAGGTAGAAAGAAAGTGGATGTCTACTGGAAGGAACAAAAAATGAATAAGGGGTTTATGAAAATATAATTTTAAGGGTAGAATGATAAAATTTCCAATATTTAATTGGTTGCACATTTTGGCCACATGGTTAGACAAACCATGTGAATAATATTCACCATTAACTACCTCAATACCCCCCCCCCCATCGCATGGTTCATGTTCATGTTTTGTGAAACTATGTGTTAACTATATTATTTTCCATTGATGATAACTATATATACCATGCACAGGCATGCGGTTTGAGGTGCATGGTAACATAAAACCATGAAGCCACTTCTTCCCATTGAATTCCTCACATAGTTAGGAAAATCATGAAGACTAGGCTTCATGGTTTTTTCTAATGGTGTGTCATTGATATTTCTCCCACCACCAGGGTTTCGAAAACCCAAAGAAATCATTGGATGCCCTCTTTTTCCTCATAACCTCATTATCCATTCATATTAGGTCAAAACCAAAGAGTTTAAATGAAAATTTAACATATCCAAACCTTATAGAAAACCCATATTCTTACAGAATTCCCCCATAAAGGAATGCATCCCCATGACTCTCTTCAATGTTTGGTAGATTTATATCTGATAACAACTCTGGCCAATAAGCACGCACATCAATCCCTCACCCCCATGTCATGTATTTTACATGATCGTGCATTCATTACACCAACCCTAAATGGAAAGACTAGATTTGGAGACTCATTGTTCTTCGATCAATGATATGTATTGGGTACTCCTATAAAGAAGTACAACATCTAAATCAAAATCCATGGGACCAATAATATGATATGGGACAACCTGGAAATGGTGAAGCTATGAAACCTAGAAGACTTCAAACATGGAATGGTACCTATGAGGTAATATTAATAGATAGTTTATTGTCCTGAGTACATCTAAGATCTCAAATGTTATGACAAATCATGTACATAGATTCCCTATCATATGTATCCATTTATGCCCAAATATGGGTGCTACCTATATGAAAAAATAAACCCCAACCTCAATCTCCAGAGTTCATTGATGGATATGAACATGTGATATATATCTAGAAGGAGCTATAGAATTATACTTCGTAATAAGATGAACCTTCCTTAAAGTCTCCAAATTGAGATGAGGACCTAGTATATCTACCTCTATTTTCTCAAATGAGTACAGGGGTGAATGAAATGGCCTACCGTATAGGGATTCATAGTTACCCATTTATATGGTCTTATAGAAGCTATTATTAAATAAAAATTAGTGAGGGATAATTGTTTCTCCCAAGAACATTTGTGTTAAAGGAATCATGTTTTTATCATGGACCTATAAAACATGAATTGTATATTCAAGATTACCATCATTCATCATGTGATAGGCTATACTCAGCAGTACTAGTGAAGCCAGTTCCCTATATAAGCCCTTATACAACCACAATGTTGAATGATAAAAGCTGACTAATATGATAAAACATGTAACCCCATGGAGTTGTATGCTCTCATGAATGTATATCCCCGTGTTCTCATTCACTAAAAGATCCCCCCGAATGGGTAGAAAATGGGTAACCATTTTCAACCTGCCTATGATCATCTATATAGTGTCACTCCCTTGAGGTGAACATGGAAGTCCCATCATGAAATCCATAGTGATTTAATCCCATTTCCACTTTAGTATAAGTAAAATTTGTAAATGTTACATTGTTCAATGGTGATCTACCTTCACTTCTGGATAGGTGGCACATCGAGTAACACACATAGATGTCTATATGTTAATACCCATCAATCTGTATTAATGGAATATGTCATCATACATCTTGGAAATAATGAGATTTAAATCCCATATAGAGGAATGCGACTCCCACATGAAGTCTTCCTAGATGTCTTCTAGAACCAATACACATTCTTGGATGCACAATATCTCAAACTCCCCAATGGTTTAACCAAGATGAATGTCCTTATCTATCATTCTCTCATACAAGACCAGGCCCTCATAATATTATAAATTCATCATCATAACCCTAATCAGAAGAGTATAAGTCCCCAATAATCATGAGACATAAGTCTATCTGTGACTATTATTCACCTCCAATTACATCATTGAAAACATTTCCATAAGATATCACTCACTAATAGCCTCCAATTCCTCTATTATCTTATTCCCCTTTCTTCGAGAATTAGCTATTCCATTTCCCTTTTCAGGCTTATAGGAAATCTTGATGTTGAAGGACTAAAGGTATTTATCCCACCTTCATTCCTTGATATTCATGTAACATTGTGTAAATGTATACTAATGGATTTAGTGGTCTATATACACCATAAAATTTTCTCCTAGTAGTAAGATACTCCAACATCGAATTGAAAAAACATCAATTTCGAACTCGAGAGTATGCATTGGGTAGTTCCTCTCATGTGGCCTCAATGGATGAGAACTATATTCCACATGTCAATCTTCCTACCTAAGTAGTCCTCCTAGAACAAAAGCTGATGCATCATAATAAACAATATAATTTCTTCTCATCTCTACTAGAATCATGATTAGTACTGAAGTTAGTCTTCCTTTCAACTACAAAATGATTATCTCATGGGAATATGACTATAGAAACATCACAACCTTATTATTAGTAGTAATAAAAAGTTCCTCAATGCATGATAAGACTAGTATAAAACATTTTTAATAACTAGATAGCCTCAAGAAACACTTCATGTCAAAAACATTCTTGGGAAGATTCTAGGTAACTACAACACCCACCTTCTCTGGTCCCAATGATATTCCTTCCTATTTGATGATATGACCAATAAATTGAACTATATTAATCCAAAAGTTTCATTTTTATAGATTGTCATATTTTTTTCTCTCTCAATGTATTAAAAACAGTGTCCTGATGTATGGTAAGGTCTACATGCGTATAATAATAAACGAAGATTTCATTTACAAATACCACAAATAAATGAATCCAGATAGTGGTGGAAAACCCTATTCATAAAATTCATGAAAATAGATGGTCTGTTTGTGGGACAAAATAGTATAACCAGATACTCATATAGACTATACTGCCTACAAAAAATAATACATATTATGTATGATGGTATAACATAGACTTGGTGATAACCTGATCTCGTATTGATATTTGAAAAAACCCTCCCTCCTCTGAGTTGGTTGAAGAGATCATCTATAATAGGTAATGGATATAAATTATTTATAGTAATCTAATTAATATTTTGGTAATCAACACCAATCTTGAGGATTATTCCATAGTTATGGTAAAAAGGCCCCGTGAACCCTCAGGAGATATATTGGGCCGTATAAATCTCATTGGACTCTAAATCATATATATTCCCCTTCATATCCTGTAATTCCATAGTATATATCATGTAATGATGAATGTATGTTGATGCAGCTCTAGGAACTAGCTAAAAATTAAAATCTACATCTCTTATGAGTTTGTCCGGAGAAGGGTTTGGGGAAATTATACTTAAAACATTCTAAGAGATTGTGACTCATTCTGATATAACCCATAATAATCCATATAAAGTCTTGAAATATGGGCTATCACTCCACCTAGAAAAATAATATATGGTCTATCTCTACTTTCCTTGACATCCCAATCACCCTTCTGTAGATATGCACCACCCTCTATGTTTTGAAAAACACCCTTCTTCAATAATAATCTACATATGTGTGATAGATAACGAAGCATCCCAAGTATGACATCAAAACATGTGATCTCATAGATTAATAAGGCCCATAAGAGAGGATGACTTCCTACCTCAATAAAGAACACTTTGAACTAGAGTACACTCTATAGTCATAATTGTAAAGGGGTTTTAAGAGTCATCACAATGCTTGAGTATTGAGTTTCATGTCCAATAATTTAAAAAAATACCCATAGTGATAAAAAAATATGAATAACCCATATTGAATAGGGTAGGTACAATAATTGAGGCATCTAGAAAATTACATTGAGTAGTAGTTGGATTAGTACCCTACTCTTCTGGTATAAGATGAACTGAATAAATACAGTCTGATTCATGGCCAGGTTCTATGACTAGACTACCCGGAGTGGGTCCACTCAGATGGTCTTGAGCTTCTAAAGCTTGGCTATATTGTACCCAACATTCTTTTCCTCCTATTTGGTCAATATTACTCAATATATATTCCTCATGAGATTATATTAGTCATGCTCCAGAAGATATATATGGTATGTATCCTCTTCCACTAGACTCATATGGAAGGGTCCTACAAAATGTTAAATATTCCCCAACCTATTGTAATGTTGTCACATGCCATAGTCTCTGCGAAAGTAGGTATTCATATATCAAAGCTTCCAAAACTGGTGATAAACCGCATAACTATTAGAGGGTGTCACATGGATTCTACTTCTCATGTATACAATCCCAAATCATCACTTCTAACCACTAGTCAAACCACTAATATATCTCGATTTTGAACCACTATGTCCCACACTATCATCTTCACTTTGGTTAGGCTCGGTGATGACGTATTGGTTCACTATATCAATCATGATATTCAAGTGGAACATTATTAACTTCGATAAAATAAGATTATTAATCACATCCTATAATAATCCCACTTCCATTGGCTCATCATTAGTACAGATAGAAACAAAGCACCACAGCTCTATAAAATGAGATAAATAGTCTAAAACGGATATAGAACCCTACAATGGGATCATGAAAGCCTTGTAACGATCATTCATTTGGGTCTTAGGAAATAAACAGTCAAAGAGTCTAGATTTTAAATCTCTCCAAAACACTTCTCCTTACTAATCAACTTGGTTCTGAATATCACCTCAATGTTTGACAGATACATGATGCATATAAGTAGAATGTTTCACTATAATATTAGTTGATTTCTCCATCTTCCTAAAAATAGTTACAACCATATCCATCCACAACTCTACATCTTACGGTCCAATATCCCCTGAAGAAATATGAGGATGTAGATACTGAAACTCTCGTGTGTGATTTCCCATAGAAGGGGAAAGTCATTGAGCCCCTATATGGTCTGCATAAGCCATAAAAACACCCAAAATGACCATACAACATCTCCAAGATCTGTGAAAATCAGTAGTTCAATAGGTTGAAATGTTGGAGGTATCACTGGTGACTGAGGTCCCACCACCTAGAAAGCATGGTCATCACCACCATCTTGGAACTCAACTAGAGGATGTGATTGTCGAATTACACTAAAAATAATAAATGAATGCCTCGTATATGATAAATAATAATAAATATCATAGATATATTAATATTATAGGTAAAATCATTCTAATATAAGAACCAAAACACCACTACCTTCCCTTAGATATTGGTCTGAGTGACAGGAAAAATTATATATAAACACAAGAGATACTACATAATTCCAACTCTTATATTTGGGTCTTAGATAAGCATTGTGTTTCTGTATAAGGGCCTCATTCATAGATTGTAAATTTCAATTTATAGAGGAAAACACTTGTTATTTTCAAATTGGAATCAATATTTAATAGTGACCATTTAATTTTATATTTCAATTTGATCTAATTCCATTCTCATTTTTATAGAATTTATTTAAAAAAGGTTGAACAATATGGATCACCACTTCTAATTCATAATCACCCATACACCTCATAAATTGATGTGTGGCATACATTTAATCAAAACTAATCACATATCATGTCCCTCCCTGAAATGTTATAATAAATCATGGACATTTAAAAAAAGATCAAAAACATGTTGCATGAAATGAAAATAATAATCAAATGTGGCATGGCATAATTCATGGCATATAAATCCTATGAGGATCCTATAAAAATGTATGTAACACTTATCCTTGATATATTAGTCCATGGAAATTAATAAATTCCTAAATCATAATAATAATCATCACACATCATGTGTATAACCCAACTATGGAATCAAATCAACTATAATATGAATAAACTATAACAACATGTGTCATCCCATGAAATTTGTATTTTCCCCATCTGTGGGATGGATATTCCTAGGTAAAGGCTCATTAAAAAAATTTCTTATTCCATTATCCTTTATACCAACCCAAAAGTGTAATGAAACATACGAAACCCTCTAATACCATATTGTCACATCTTGACTGTGAGGCCATTAAAACTTTTAGTGAGCCAGGAGATCACATGTCCATAAGAGTGACTGCCAATATTCAAGAGGCTTTTAACTTATAGTTAGGTTCTAATGTGGTATGGTGGGGAGACTATACCCTCAGGATCAGATTAACACAATGGAATAATAAACAAAATAATATCATAAACATAATAAATAACTCATTTTGGAAGGTAGGAATAAAAATTTATTAAATATTCTACATCAAAAATATGTAGCATCATATATAAAATGATTTAATGTCATGTTTCTATCAAAAGTAAACATGAATACATGGAATCACTCATGAAATATAATATACGTATCAAAAACAATATTCCAAAAACTCTATCTCCAATAGTGTCATGAGCCACATATTGGTCATGTTCTTCCCAACTACCATGTAATAAATACTAAAGCATAAATAACTAAGAATTTACCCCTGCCCCTAGATACATCCACATAATCATTCCAGGTACCATCAGTCGCCCAGGCCAGATTTGAGATAAACTTAGTTGGCCATCCCCAATAATGTATATAAATATTCATTTAGTGCATTTAATATGGGTTGTGTTCAGTTATATTGGTATGTTGTAATAAATGATGAAAATTATGGATTTGGTTCTATAAGGACAACAGGATAACACCACCTTCTTCAAACAAATATGGATAATCTATAAACATGTTACCATATGTATATATATATGTGGTCTGTAAAAATTGTGATGTATTAAGCCATATATATATGGATACCTCTATAATAATAGACCCAAGGGATAACTCAATCATCAATGGGTTATAGCATGATCCTCACATTTATTAACATATTTCATGCTGATTATCAGAAGAATAATAGACTCCATTTCCAATTTTGAAACAGTAGGTTCGCTAGAGTAGAATCATAATAGTAAGGTTCATCATTCTAGAATATCATTTTCATATCGGTCTTTATTCACAGTATAATATTAATAGGTCTTACATTCCCTAATCATAAAAATATGGTCTCCAGGCCCTAAAATCATAACAAAAGGATCTACATTCCCAAATCATAATAAGAGGGTTGACATTATAGTATATCATAATAATAGGGTCTCCATGCTTGTATATCTTATGTGTAAGTGTCCCAATTCCTAGTATTATAATTATTTAAGGGCAATCGATCCCATGTCCTATCAATAGGATATCCACGACCATATCATTACAATTCATTAGTTTCTCCATACCACTAATTGAAATTCATATGGTTTTCCATGCGCAGATATCAAAATGGTTAGGGATGTCATGTATTTATATAATAAAATTAGGGCATACATGCCTGAATTTTAACAGTAATATCTAGTCAAGGCTTTGTTAAGGTCCAGAATATAATTTATTGTTAATTATTAATCTTCATTAACAATGTAATAACCATATTTCTATTAAAACATTTTATTGTGTCATACCACTCACTTTCCATTTAAATCAGTATTATTTTAGAGGTGGGTTAGTCATACTACATCACAAAAATTATCCATTATCATTTATGATAACAACATAAAAATTCAACCAAACAAAAAAATTTATTTTGTTTATATAGTATGAGAATTTAAATGCTCATATAAAGGGAGAACACATAAAAGGGTTGAATGAAATGAGTTCAATGACCTCAAATGTCTCTTGGGATCTAATATGGTCATTAGGTTCCAGAACATGGAAAATAATTTAAAAGAAGTTCATTTTTGTGGTAATTGATGGTGAAACCACTATACAAAAAACTGGAGAATAATAAAAAGAAACTATAAATTGAGGTATAATTACTAAAGAATGTACCTTATGTTTGTAAATTACCAGTCATCTAGTTTTGCCTTTATTTTGGTCTATATTTGAATAACATTGAGAAATAGGTGAATGTCATGAAAAAATAACATTTGAGACAATACCAAAATAACTCCATTGAGGATAATAGAAATAGATAAATTACCCTATGGACTAAATAACATACCAATTTCTATCCAATTATGTCATTAGATATTGAATTAGAGTCTGGATGGTGAAATTATTCTTATGCCTAGCATGATATGAGGAAGAGCTGAAATGGGAAGAAGGTAGTGGTTGTCCTATATAATGAAGAACATAAAAGAGGGTTTAGGTAATTCAAAATTTTATGTAAAATGGTAATTTTCTAAAAAATCTAGGGTTATAGGGTTTGGCTACATGGTTGGCCCAAATGTACACTGACCATGCATCATGCACCGACTAAATACCTCTATTGCATGATTCATGTATAGGGTATTTGAAACTATGAACAAACCATTTTACTCCCCTCTGTTAAAAATAATAGAACCCAAGCATGGGTTTGTAGCCTATGATAGAATGTTTCATCAAATTGTGAGGTATAATTTTTCACACTGAATAGCCCACATGGTTATGAGAAACCTTGTGGTCCGGGATTCATGGTTTCTATTAACCATGAATCCCTTTGATTTCTTACACTGGGTGGGGTTATGGGCTCCAAACATGCACTGAGCACCCCATATTTTTCATTTCACCACAAGGAATTCATATTTGGTCAAAAATATAGTCAAACTGTAAATTTAGAGGATTCTTACATCATATAAAAACCATGTTCTATCATGAGTGATGATGGGATAATGAGGATTGTTGTGGAATCATCCTAAAAAACTTTGTGATGATTGGAGTTTCATTATTCATTATAAAGACATATTCAAAATATGATAGAAGTATAAAAATTGTTAAAACGTATTAATAAGTTGATTTTATTTAAATAAGTGGATATTCATCTATGTTGAATAATTTTTATAATATTTATTAAAATTAAAATTAAAATTAATAGGTAATGTTGATGAGATTTAGTGATACATTTGGCTTTGTAATTTATTTTAATAATTATGTGGTTCCAATGTTGCTTAATATAGATGAAACATTTTTTTATCATTACATAAATAAATATGGACAAATTTTGACCAACAACGGTAATGTTTAACCTCTTCTTTAGAGGGATATTAGGTCTACCTTAGTCGGCCCAAGGAGGTAGGGGGATGCCTATCACCCATAGGGAATGCATAGATAAAGGCTCTTATAGAGGGTAAACCGTGGTGGATTAACATCACCTACAAGGTGTGTAAAATTTAATTAAAATGAAATGTTGTGGGGGGGTCCACCCCACGTATAATTCTACAATGTATATGGGTGTCGACCATATAGTCAAGTTAATGGGTGGATAAAGATTTCATAGTTATTAAGGATCCCACAATATTTTGAATTGTTTCAATGGAATGAGTCTTGGTGGATATATTCTCCAAAATATTTATATTAAATTTAAATAGGGTGGGACATATGATTAGTTTTATCAAATCTATATAATTTAAAACATGATTGATTTCTGCCTTAGGTAATTATTTGTTAAAAGTTTCGGAAAGTGTTCATCATGACACGTCATCCGGATAATAAAACAAAATCATTTGTGGGGATTTTGATCAATTTTATTATCATAAAATAAAATACTCATCATGAAACATTATTTATATGAATAAATTGATTTCAATACTAAGATAATTTGAGTAAGGATTTTTTTAATTATGATGGTACTTTTTTGTAATCTTTTAAAGATATCACAAAATCAAAAGGGGCCATGGAAAATTGTTTTCCATTAATATAAGAGCTCCATGTTAGTTGATATTAGATATAAATAACCCAAATTTATCATATGTTGTAAATGAAAAAAAATCACCTCCATGATTTTTTAAGAGACTTTGATTTCAGATGAAACATATAAATCATGTGATTTTTTGATGTGGCAGAGATTGAAACCAATGTGATCATTTCATACCAACAAAATACCATGAAATAACATGGTTATTCCACTTAAATAAGAACTTATGTACCTTTTTTGGTTTTGAGAAAGAATAATAAGAAGAAATTTGGGACTTCATGGGATGCAGGAGGAAGACATATGCATTGTGTATTCACTTATGTGATGATCTAGATAATTATACATGAAATTTTATACAATACCAAAGGTAGTTTATCACGTGCGAGTTAAAGAGATTCTTTTTCTATCTAGTAATTTACATGGTGGCTTTGAGGAAGTGATCACATATACCTTTATTAAGGGAAGATTCAATGCATAAAAATTAATTTTTGGTTAGGAAATAAAATAGGATCCTTGAACTTTTCAAAAATGAAATGGAAGAAAACAATTTACTACTATAATAAGAAATGTGTGAATGTATGAATTAAATACAGAAAATAATGTGTTCTTATGAATGAAAATTATCATGTTTTATGAAATCTGAATGAGAAAACATTATTTAGGTTAGTATCTTGAAAATAGAATAAAATATCTTGCATTTTTTCATACATATATGGAAATTTTGAAAGGTACCTGAAATATTGTTTTCATGTATTTTGTGTACTGAATATTGAGGCTTATACTGGGAAACACTTTTTTACTAAAGAATTCAGTGTATTAAGATGATCCAAATAAATTAATATCAGTGGATAGTGAAAAATATATCATAGTGTAAAAAAGATTTTGATGTTGTTAAATATTATACACGAATATATGGGGTGATCCAGGATTTTATAGACAAAGAAAATATATCACAGTTGTGTGGATTTATTCATAACATAGAAGAGAACATTTTATTTTTGGATCACATATTGAAGATAATTAGAAGTCTTTAGTGGGACTCTCAATAAGAATAAGATAAAGTTTGTATGTATATAGATTTCTTGTGAAAGTGGGAATATATAATCTCTAGGGGGATCTTATAAAATAATATTTTAAGTCCTAGTGTTGATGTGAATGGTACATTACCTATTTATATCCACTTTATTTAATAAATAATCTGTAACTGAGGTGAACAAATTCCTACAATAGGGTGTAGGTGATTTTTTCAAAACCGTATAAACCCCTTTCTGTTGGGACTTCATTATAATTATTTCTTTTATAGTGAGGTGGATAACTAAAGTTGATGTATTGAGACATTAACCAGTCATAAAGGATGAATTATATGTGAAATAATTTATAAAAATAGAGTACCACTAACTCACCAACCCCTTCCACAAAGTGGTATCTAACCAAACCTTGGGTACTTATGTTTTTTTTGAACCATTATGAAAATTATTTTTTAAACTCAATATATCATAATTTTCATTAAATTTATATATTAACCCCATCATAGTTGTAAACCATAAAAAAACTCACATGTTTTTTATTTTTGGTGTTCTCCCAATAATCTTGTCTAATTATTAACCAGATATCAGGACACCACATTAGTGAGGTTGATAGACTTTGTTATATATACTTATTATAGATAGTTTATATTGTATACGATTAGTTATGATGACGATGAATTGTTATGTTGTCGGTGTCCTGTGTGGTATGTGGGGTGATATAACATAATTCACTTTACATTCATGATACACTACTACTCAAGATACATGATAATGATCTATTATAGATTTTCCAATTTTCCTTCATTATATTCTATACCACATTATGTTGTGCTTTGTTGGAATATATCTCATAAAATATTTGATATACCCTTCTATTTGGACGATATGGATGGATGGAATTGAACATGTGATATTCAATTATTGGGTGTGATATTTGGAAATTATTAAGGAAGTGTTTACTTGAAACATTTCCATATATTCATTCAATGGCCTATTATAATTTATTATATTTTATTCACTGAGAGTGCCATAGTGATAATGGGATGTATTTTTTACCTTCTTGGTTTCTTGTTTCATTTACTGTTCATTCATTGATACATTTGAAACTTGTTTTTAAATATTAATGTAATATCATCTATATGATCCAGCTGAGTATACATATTATGGTTAACCTATTAATATATAAATATTTTTAGGTCTCTAAGATGATTTTAGTGTTTATATATTCATTAGTATATTAAAGGATAGAGTTACTATAGAGTCTGCGCATTTAGAAAATGTTTTGGTATTTTTGGAGAATTTGATATATATTTTTTCAGTTTTTATTCATTATATATGATTATTTTATTTATATTAATGATTATAATTACCACTGAAGGATTTATATTAATATTATCTTGATGGTAGTTACTAACCTATGGCCTTTTGGAGGTGGGACTAAGGGGTAATTATCACACTTACTTAATTTCCAGCATATATAAGTACCATTGAAAGCATAGGGTCAGGATAGAGAGTTATAAATGTCTATGTTTTATATTTATGATGGATTTAGAGACAATAAACATATTTGTAATTCATGTGTTAATAGGGTAACTATATTAGCATATTATGGTTCATGAAATAGTCTAGGAAAACCTTCTTTGGCATAGAATGTTTCCCCCATCCCATGATTTAATTCAAGAATTATATATTTATGAAGATTAAAATTTTGATTTTTCATTTGAATGGTATATAACTATGAGAGGCGAATCAATAATTTGTTTTAGAAAATTTATTTTATCAAGAAACAAATATGGAAATTTAAATGAATTTCATTGAATGATTTATAAAAATACCATTCTAGTGGGGTTAGAATATTCCATGAATATTAAGGATTGGATCATTTATATAATTTAAGTACATTTTATATATTATTGGTATAATAGGTTTAAAAGGTAAATTTTAAGATTTCTGAATCAATAAATTATTATGAGATATGATAGACTGTGTTGGGAAATTTTTATTAGAAAATATAATTTATTTACAAGGGTAGTGGCTCTAACCTATATTTGGATTACTGGATGGAGGATCATTAGATCTATTATAGATCAATTAATTAATAGTATAAGTATTGGGTATTTTTGAAATTAACTAGATTTAACAAGTATTATTTTAGTGATGGTAATTATATCATGGAGAGTGGAAGGATGAAGATGTATCATGGAATGACAATCATAATGGGTTTCGTTCAGAGTTCTCATCATCAACAAAGAAGAAAAAAAAAGCAGAAGATTATCTCACATTTTATGGGGATCCAAATCATATGATATCTCATAATTATGTTTAATAACCTCCCTCATTGAACCAGTTACCTCTTTACAAATGTGGAGTCTAGAGAAAATCATCATGACTTTACATTTCATCAATTAATTAAATATTCAATCAATCTATTTATACTACCTATATATATGTATGTGTAGATAAAAATAAATGCTTCCAAGAGGATACACTCATAGTGTGTAGATCCCTAATAGTGAGGTAACCATTTCTTATTTAGGATTATTTATTTAAGTTGATAACCAATGGTTTCATGGATTTTAAATATCTTACTGGAGTGTAGTGGACCCTGATAAACATTATTCATCCATTCTATGCTTTGAAAAACATAAATTTTTAATGATGTATTCACAAATTCATGAAATTATTATACAGTTTTATTTCAACTTTAATTTATATGTGTGACCAATATAGGATACTTTCATTTTAGGGGTTTTCATACCCCTTTTCATAGGCAAAAATAGTTTCTTCTATGGTAGAATTAGTGGGAGGGGATATTGACTATTTTTTTCATAGCTGGGGTAGAAGTATTATTCTTGGATGAGTTGAGATTTCACTAATATAGTAAAAAAAATTCAAGGTAATATTCCATGGGGACCTATTCATTAGTATTTATGTATAGGAAATTAGTAGTGAGTTAGAGGTGTTAGGCGTAATAAGAAGTTTATTTTGGAGGTTCTAATGAAAAATATCCTAGAGGTTCTCTAATGTTTGATATTTTTTTTATATACCTCAGTCTATTACTCAATTGATTATAGAGAATTATATTTCTTGTTATCTCCAACTTTGTATAGAACATAATAATTGGATGTGTAAAGGGTTTTCATTCCCCTAGAGTAATACACAAAAGTTAGAGGTTAGGAAATATTTTTTAATGTGTATCTAGGATGTAAAATAATGATATAGAAACATCATTAACTAGGTGATTCATTTATATTGTAGATATAACCATATGATTTCATCATTTTCATGGATTGTTAATGATTTATTTGATTAGTGTTTCATTATATTTGATGGAGGTTCATGATTCATAATACAAAATTCCTTTGATTGGTGTTCTTTTTCAAGAGGATTTATTAAATGGATTGTTTTGTGGTAGATGATTTTATCTTAGATGGTGATGTTATCAGTGGAAGATCAAGTAGAACAGTTTCCCATGCTTTTTTAGAAATTATTGAATTTTATCCCTAAGTATGTTGTGGTTCTACTCCATTGTCATTACATTGAGTATTTTATTTAATTATGAAAAGTGACATATCTAATTTCCATGGATCCTTACCAGGTTCCCCCCATGAAAATTGTGTAATTTGGGGATATACATTGATTGTCTGATCTAGGAGGGTTTCATTCATCCTATATTATCCACTTGGGGGTTATCTTGTGTTTCTCACGAAGATGGGGATGATAGTTTGAGGTTTTCCCTAGACTCCTTGCGGATGAATATTATAATTGTAAAAATGATTACACTTTTCTATGGATACTTGGTCTATTAATCAAACTCAAGGGGGTATGTTGGATTTTAAATATCAATACTTAGTCTGGATACTTTCAAATAATGGATAAATATTATGTTATCAGGAATAAAAATACCATATATAGGTATTGGAATATCCAATTTTTATTCATGTCATTTAGTGTCTTGATTACACAAGTGGTGTTAATTGGGTTCATGCACTCAATGTTTTGGAAATTCCTATATAATTCCTTAGTCTTGTTTGTTGATGAAATAAGTATAAATTTTTCATCATATAAGGTCTATTTATTGAATATCATAGTTATCCTTATAGATCATAACCACCATAAACTAATTATAAATTCACCTAAGTTCATGTTTTGGATATGGGAAGTGGATTTACACTGAATTGTTATGTCCCAATAGGTTTTTCCTATGTAACGATCAAATTCTGAGTCTTTTTTTCATGGGAATCAATTAATAACAAGGGATAGGTTCAATGAATCCGTATTCATTGGGATGCTACTAGAGTATTGGGAATGATTTTTCTATGATTTTATACTTTAAAATTTTTTTTACCAAGAATTAATATAAATTTATTTAGACTCATCAGTGCCTTAAATATTTTCACTACCTAAAGGAGTGGCTGAAAAATTTCCTGGTGATTTGATTTAAAATAGATGGTTTGGTGTTTGGTGACTTATGTTACTCTTCACAACTAGGATTTGAATGTTTCTTAATGAAAAATGCATTATAATATCTAGTTTTTTCAGGAGGATCCATACCTTCTATCATAACTATAACACTAACGAATATAGATTTGAAAATTGTTTTTGTTTTACCTGATGTTTTTGTGAGATTACCTATTTATTGAATGTTTTTTTGTATCTACTAGACACAAGATTATGATGTTTTCATTTCTCGTAGTGGGATCAAAACCTACAACCATTTAGGTGGATGTTTTTTCTCTAGGATTTCAATTTCAGTACTCACATTCCTTAAGAAATGTGAATATGGTCCCTTACCCACTAAGTCAAAATTTATGATGAGAAATGATTTTGGTGTCTAAGGATGTTTTTAGTGTGATGTATAATATTATAGTGATGAATCAAATTGTTCAAGAAGTAAATGGTAGAGATTTTATCTATCATATTAAATTGGAATCATCTTTGATGTAGTACGAGGAGTACTTCTAGTGGGGTGGCTTAAATATATTGGTGATGTGAGACTATGTTGGACATGGTGATTATCCAAATGGTTTTTTGAATAATGTTCCGTGTTATATATTGTTTTATAAAATGTTTTAAAATTAAATGGTTTTGTGTGAGGGTTTTTTAATTGAGTTTTAAATATATATTTAATGTTTTATCTAGAATTATCTAAAATTATTTATGGATTGAACATGAATTTATTTTGTCTATGAATATTTAATCCATATAGGAGTTCATTCTGTAGTGCTCAGTCTATTATCATGTGAAATTCATACATCATGTTCCTAGAATTTTGTTACAGTACTTAGATTTACCTTTTTTTAAGTGGGAGTAAATTTTTAATGTATTTCATCACTAGGATACTTTGGGTGAAATAATGATATGATGTTATTTGGTTGATCATGTATAAAATAAAAATTCTTGTCATTTATGATTGATTTGGGAGTAAATCATCAGGGATGTTCTGAAAAATCGGTATAAGGAAAAAACTGGGATACTCTATAGTGTGTTGATAACAATTTTATATGATCTATAAGAACATTTTACCTCATGGTTTTGAAGAGGATTACAAAATAATTTTATCTCCCCATTTCTCCCAGTCATTTTAATTTATCATAAGAATGATATAAAATGGAGATAAAATCTAAAAGGTAGAGTTTTTGTTGTAGGGATGTGTATTAGATTTTCAGTGAATCTTGGATGAAGTAAATACCATTAATTTCGTATTACTATTATAATATATATTATTAATCCATTTTAATGGTTGTATTTTAATTATTTTATGGTCATTAATCACATTTTCTACTGTGATGGACTAAGGTAGGGGAGTTAGGATTTAATGGTCCTATAGTGGTACTAATTAGTGTAGATATGATCTAGATAGTTTAACAATGAATAACGGTGGCCCAAGACCATAAAAATTTATATGTTAATCATCAGTGGAAGATCATGTATTTCAATGTTTGAGTCTATGTTTTCTTGAGGTTTCCACTCATTAGGGGAAGCATGTGTTTTGCTGGGGGAGTAAGCTCTCTCCCTCGTTTTTCATTCCATTCAATTTGTTAAAGTTAAATAATGTAGTATCCTATCATTTGGAACTTCCACCGCTATTAGATTGGATAATTGATGTCTTCCATGTGTCTCAAATTCATTAGTATCTTCATGAGGAATCTCATTTCAATGATTGGGTAGAATTGAATATTAGTGGTAATATCATTTTCTTTGAATGAGCAATTAAAATCCAAGATCACTAAGATAATTTGATCTTTTGGTTATCCTTTCCCTTGGATTGTGTACCATGGTGGAATGGTGTCTTGGAATATATTACATAGGGATTTAAATGTAAATTTATTCAAAGAAACCTGATATTTTTTATAATTTTTATTTTTCATTGGTGATGTAATACTTTAATTAATTTGGATTTCAAAACAATGATTTCACCTCTTACTATATTCTTGGTTGGTGGTTAAATATTTTTCTATTATGATATCCATTATATTTAAATTATTTGATTGTTTTCTCCACTATACCAACTTTCCATTTAATCATCCCTTAATGTATTTTTTTCATTATCCATGATGAGAATCATTTGAGAGGTACCATATTTAATATTCTAGAGAATATGGCCTATTATTATTTTGATGATTTGGGATGTATATGTGTCATGTGATGTCTTGAGTTACCTATATTGAAATGTAAGAGTTTTGATTTTTATTTTACTTGGTGATTGATTTTATGGGGTGGGGGATATATTTCATTGTATTGGCCTATAGACTCTTGAGATATTGGTTTTGGTTATTTTTTGTTATCATCCAAGATGATGCATTGTGGTAGGATATAGTTTGGAGACCTTGATGTGGAATATTTCAATGGCCTTGTTAATTTGGGGGATGTTTTGGCATGTCATGGTTTTCTTCCATAGAAACATTAGAGATGTCATCATGATTCAGAGCATAACACATGCAATGAGGAGGACCTAATGTTCAGATGTTAGGGAAAATGTTTATTTTAGTATTTGTAAAATGTGTTTTGGGGTTTCACCACAAATATATAGTGGGTATATATGTTATTTGATAAATCGTCAATGAGAAATCAATTTGAAATATTGGACATGATTCCTTATAGAATGAAGACCAATGGTACACTATAGAAATAAGTGAAAACCATATGATTGTGGTGTAGATGGTTGTTTAACGTTATTACTTTTTAATTAATATGTTAGGTATAAATCCTAAAATCCACTAAAAACATATCATTTTCACTAATGTATCTCTCATTTATTGTTGACCTAGGTCTATTTTTTGGATTCTAATCACCCTCACAATGTAGGCTTTGACCATAATAATCTGGATACTATTTATTAATGATTATAAGGTAGTACCATCCACAATACAATTGTTTCTTTCCCAATTATCTATTATAGGGTAACCATAGTTATGGACATGGATTGTTTGGTAGTATAATATAGGGAAGTTGATTGGTCTTTCTATGAATCAGGTTGAACAAGGTGTTTTCCATAAGTGTTAGTCTTTGAGATCATCACCCTCATGTTTTCTCTTGAGAAGTGATTCTGAAATACATTGGTTATGTTAGAGGATTATTGGTCTCTCATTTTGATATGAATCAATGGTAAGTTTATTATTAGTTTTATTAGGTATATTTTATGGGTTAACATAATGTGATAATTTTTAGTCATCAATAGACATTTATAGTCATGGAGAATATTTCATATTTTTTACATGTTTTTTATATTTCTTAGAAATTTGTCCATGTTTGCTACTATTTATGATACTCATCAAATTTGGGATCCTAGTATGTGTTTTAGATATTTTTATTTTTTTTAAACCATTATTTTTCCTTTATATCACAATGCAAAAAATGTTATGAACATATATAAGGAAACAAAATAATTCGTGGCCTATGAAATTAATAATTTTTTAGAGAATACAGAGTAATTTAGTGATATAATGTAATGAATTCGGTTTAAATAACTCTAATATTGTGTTTTTTATGAAACCTGAAATATCTTTTATCTATAGTGGTGTGGTCACTATATTTTTATTTTTTGTTATGTGAGGATCTTATATGTGTTTTTAAATTACGATGATGACTGGGATTGGATGCATAATTTGTTGGGAATTGAATTTATTGCTAGTTTCCATGGTATTGGTGGGGGATGAATTGTTGTAGTTTAATTATGGTTGTTATTGTTTAATAGTTTTATTATGTTGATTGATTGACATGTGATGAGATGATTCTTTGTGCATGATATATGGGTTTTCATATGATGTGTTGACATAGATTTCTGATTGTGATAAAAATAAAATTTCATGGAATACGAATTATAATATACAGACGAAATTAATTTTTGGACTTCCAATTAATCAATTGAATGATTTATATTTGTTTTTCTTAATGTATAAGAGTTAATTTAATAAGTAACTAATTATTCAAGTAATTACTAATATCATGAAATATTTTGAACTTTGAAATGAAAGGTGATTTATGGAATGGGTGTGGGTTATTTTTTTTTGGGTTGTATTTAGTTATGAAATAGTTTTTGAAGGATTATTTGTGGTTTGATGGTTATATTGAAAGATATTCTAGTATTATTGGATTTGAACACCTATGCTTTGTATTTTGTGTAACATATCTATATATTAATTTATTATAATTATAGACATTCTCCACTTTAGTTTTATATCTATACCAACCAAAAATGGTTTTGATTTGTAGTTATATTCACCAACATCTAGGATGGTGATGAAATTTAGGGTTGTCTTCCCCTACTAATTTAGTCATCCTTCATTAATAGTGATGCTAATATATGATGTTTTATAATCCTAGTCTTGTTATGTTTTGAAAGTAAACAGTGATGCTAAAAATGTGTTTTGTGGTTTGGATCATGAGCGGTATCATGAGATCATAAGAATAGTGATATATGAATTTATGAAAAACTTCTTTACATTTCATATAATGAGGATTTGATATGGATTTTGACATATTTTTTCAAGGTATTAATGAATACGAAAGGGTGGGGTTGTTAGGGATGCATCATGATCAACATTCTATATGATATGTTTTGTGGTTGAAATTAATGAAATGTATGTGGGAATACGATATTCCACATTTGGGAGTCAGAATAGAAAATCATTCTAGAATTATATGTGATGGATCTTTTTATATATTATTTTGTAGATATGTTACTATATATAGATTCATTATTTTTTTGAGTTCCATGTTGAGGTTGTGATGAATATTTCATAACCTGACCCACAAGGGACTCCTTGACCTATGGTATGCTATGTGTGACTATCGTAAGTCATCATCAAATAGGGTAACGGATGGTGACTAGTTCCAGTTAGAAATATCCCACACATGGGATGAATTTTCCTTTCACCTTGTACCCACACACATATCTCAAATACCATAAAATGATGATGGTTTAAGATAACGATTAATACCAGTGAATGAATACATATAAATATCACTATCAGACAACCACAAAGTATGAGCAGAAAAAGGGTGCCTAATAAAAGCTCATAGAAACTGAAATAAAGTAAAACCTACACAGATGTATAGAACTACTTTCAAGGTGTAAAACATGTACAAACATTAGTTTTTCTATTCCAATCAATGATCCTCCAACTCCTAGTCCCCTTGAGACTCCATCAAATGTCCTGACATCTTCAAAGGACACCACATGTGCGGGAAGATCCCATGAAGGGGTGAGTATGAAAATAACAAATAGAAAACACTAAAATTAATAAACATAAAGAATAAATAGTAGTAATGTAATTTATATACCAGAATGTAAATAAAGATATGAGACATAATATTAATAAAAAAACCTAGATATATTCAAAAAAACATAAAAAATAAAGAGGTCAGAGCCACACAACAGGCCATAATATTCAGCTTGAGGTGTAAAGGTCAGTCTATTTATGGGACCACTCACTATACGAACCATACATTCACTAATAGAGATCATCTGGGATGTCATGCTCATTGAGTCTCAACAAATAATCACTCTCTAGTGATATGAAGTTCACAATAAAAAGATAGTTGATCAAACCCAGGATAGTTGAGTGATGTCATAAACACTATTAGGTCAATCTTTAAAATGGGATATTTGTACCCTATACATGGTGTTGATGTATATATAATAAATCCCACATAAGAAATGTATGAGATAAGATCCCCCCCTTGGCCTTATGGAGGGATACCACGAAATCTAACCAAATGATTTTTTGTTGGGATCAAAATCCAATTTTAGGATATAATGAAACACGGTACCTTGAATGAAACGTACCATGCTCTCATAGTTCAATGAACCTGATCTATACTTATGAAATTGAGGGAATCACACTTAGCCTAATAAATTACATGGCATGAACTATTCGTAAATACCATTTTCAAATTTATTTGGTCTTCTTGTGTACCACAACCCATTCCCGTATATCTTTGGTCATTATCTTGTACTTTTGTTTTACCCATGTACCTAGAAGTTTTTGGGCCCTCTATCCATAAACAATTACATAGTTGTTCCCATGTACTATTCTCATTCCTTTGATCCAATCATTTTTATGCCTACAAATCCCTTGGGATATATTGGAAGCCACTAGTGTAAGTTTACACAGTGTGTGACAAGTCCCACACAATGTGTGATATTTTTTTCTCTATGAAAATCTTAGTGCTACAGAAGGGGGAAAACAATGTGTCTATGTGTGTGTTCATGGGACTACATGTCTTATAGATGATAATTTAATAGAAATTATATACTATTCTAATAACCATTATTTATGCCTCTCTTATTCGATAGAGCAATGAATCATTCCAAAAAAAATCATATATTGTCAATTAACCCTCCATGTCACTGCTCGTTAAATCCATCATTTGATCCACACAAAATTCATCCCTGGTTTACCCACATCACTACCATATGATAATCTAGGAAAATGGGATCCATTGATCTGATCTGATAAAGCTCCTATCATTAGTTGATATCATCGCACCTTGATGACATCCTCAATTTTTAACTACACCCATGGTATTGATCCATTTCACTAAACAATGATTACACAATGATCGAATAGTGGGTATCCATCGAACCTTCATCCAATGATATTTTTGGTGACAAATATGTAACGAAACTACGGTGAAGAGCACAAACAATAGAACTAGGAATGAACCTCAGATATTGTTCTATTTGGACCAACTAATAACTGAAAATAAAAATTTCCCAAATGCCATGTAAATAAACCCCCACCAGAAAAATGATCAAATCAGAAATTAATATTTTGGTTGATTTGATTCATATTGTTCATGGGATAATCAATGTGGAAATAAATACATTACTGAAATTTCATACATGTATTTAGGATTTATTTCTGAAGAATAATAAATCAATTTTGTTTTCATTTTCAAGATCCTTGAATTTTTATTAGAAAAAAAATGTTTGATCCATTTTCCATCAATAAGATCTCATATAAAGGATCCCTTCTCAATCCCAGGTTTATGTTGTAATCCATGGAGATTATTTTCAATTATTTCACTCATGGTGGAACAGAAAAGAAAACTCAATGTGTATAAAGATTTTCATGACATGGATAAAACCAATTTTCAATACTCAACAGTAGTCTCATATTTATTATATATGTCCCTTTTCGTATGTTATTCAACTATTTTAAGAATATTATGGATGTGTGATCAAATATATGTTAATTATTTACCTTATATTATTTTCATCCACATCAAGCCTCAGAAATTTATATCTTCACATCACATAGATCTGAATATATTATTAAATATATTCCAATACATTATATTGAAAAAATAGAGATGTTATATCCACCCAACATTAGAGATTTTAATATTGAAAAATGAAAAATGATTGCTCAAAATGGTGTGGGGAATGAGATCACATATAGGTCTCCATCTCCCAGATTATTGGACCAAAGGCCTATGTCATCATTGGTCTCATGAAAAATTATTTACTTATAAAACTCACTTAATAATATTATTGTGGTATGATTTAATTCATAGATCATGACTTTCATAGAAGTTGTGTTGAATGATACCAAGTAAAATAAAAAATGAAAAAATACAAAAAAATACAAAAAAAGAGTGAATGGTTTTGTGTAAGGGTGTAGATGAGGATAATAGAGTGACAACTATTGAAATGGAGACAACAAAATATTGAGCACATATGGATGATAAAACATAGAGAGTTGGTAACATTCTATAGGTAGATCAAGAGATGTTTTTTGGATGAAAATTTTATTTTGATATGTAATTTTTATGATATATTTTTTCTTCACTAAATTATAGGTGTTCAAGGGCTTCAAAAAAGTGGATGTGAAACTCTCTTGAATGGAAAAACTACAGGTCAATGAATTATTTTGTTTTAGAACTAGAGACCACAATAACACTGTAATCGAATCCACTACGTGATATACCCTTAAATGGTTTCCCCACGTATCATAATGAATCCCAGATGAAAATATAATAATTACTATGACATCCAAAACCAATGTCACTGATTTTTTATGGTTCAATGTTACAACTTAATTATTTAGTGAGAAAAGGATAGAATTCACAAGCTCCTAACACTATAGTGAATTAATGCACTTACCAACTCATATTTCACCCCCAATTATATTTTAAAAGACCATAATAGTATGAATACATAATATATATGAAAGGTTTGTCAAAATAAAATAATGAATTGAAAATAGAAATAATAAGAAATTTTTATCAAGGGATTCAAAACAATAGTAAGATTACATAGCCTTTTCCCAATGCTCTTCCATTACAGAGAGTTTTATTTGTCTCCCCTAGATTCTCATCCTCTCTCTATTTCTCTATGTGTACCCATAATATCCTCCCTTATCATCTTCATTATTTTAAAAAAATATTATCTCTCATACTAACCTTCTAACAACACCTACTTTTTTGCATTACCTGCTCCTTAGAAAAAGTACACCCACACTGCTCCATTTCATCATTCATTAAATTTGTGACTAGTCAAACCTCTCATTGGCTGCCATGTGAATGTTTGAATGGTATATAATTCATCTATCCAGTATACATAACATCTTATTATAAAAATGATGTATTTAATTATACCAACATATCCAATTTGATTGGAATTAGTGTATTCGCACGTAGCCAATTCTCATTGCATATTATTTTCCCATCACTTAACAATTTGGTCTCACATATACAATCTAATAGACGCAATGAAATAATGTCATTGGATAATATCAACATTGGAAAATTAATTTACATTACAAAATAAAATAATGTATCCATTTTAGTATCATGTTACTGAGTCTCTATGTATCTGTTTTGTTGACATAGTTGATTCTGACCTTCTAGAAGTTTTTCTCATGTATGTTATTTATTTCATGTATCTATTTTGGTCAACATAGAATAATCCCATAGTATATCCTGTTGGATCAATATAGTCATTTTACCCATATATTTGATCTACATTACATATAAATCTAACTCACACTAATGATTTGACCCTTCTAATTAGTGATCATTATTGATAGTATTATTATATGTGATCCCCAACCCAGACTGTAGCTAAATTCAAATTGTCTAATACCTGAGGCACTATAGTATGATAAGAATGACTTCTCAAGAATATTTGATTTTATCATAGGTAAAAACCATTCCCTTTTAATTATTAATTTTTTTATGCATTCACCAATTCATTAAAATTGGTGTCCCTCTACCATAGGAAGAGTATCATTGACCTTAAAAAACATTCCATCACATCATTATTAGAATGTTAGTTTGTTCTCTATCATATGTGATTACAGAATTTGATGTTTCTCAATTTATAGCCTTATTGAAATGGGAACTCTTACATCAAAAAAGGTAGTAAAGGCTTCATCTTCATTAGCATTTGAAGGTCCTTCATAATCATCCAAAACAGTAATAATATCCAAATCCAGAAATGGGTAAGGGTGGTTCCAATAGAATATATCAACTCAAGGGTAATCATGGTAGTAAGATTACACATGTTCTTTAGCCATCATAAACATACATTCTATCAATATGATCAACTATAAACATTAATTATGGATGTTCTATTATTTTGGTTCTTCTTCAACATGTTTTGTTCTATCATCATGATTTTTTATGTAAATGAATAAACATAAGTCTTTTATCACTAAAAATTAAATTATAAATAGTGAACCATTTGTATGAAAAAAATTGACAATTTGAAATGTAATAAATTGAGCACCCACAAACAACCATTATCATTAAGAAATTCAATAAATAACAAATTCTAATACATTTATTCTGTATGTATTTATTCTCCATTTTATGATATATTTCAAAATTTAAAACACATTTAATTCATAAAATGTGATGTGTATGACTGTGATAAAGTGCTTCCTCATCATACTCCCCCATAAAAATCCACTATAATCCTGGATAATTCATTCATTTAATCGGTTCATTTAAAAATCAAACAATGTCATTGAAGAATGGCATACCTAGGTTCAACTCCATACTACCGAGTCAAATAATAATATAAAATAATATATTGTAGGAACTTTTCATGAATCCTATGGGATTTCATCACACTACCCCATTTAATTATGAACTCAAATTCAAGTTCAAAGTGTATAGTCTAAATATATATATGTGGAATTTAATCTATATAAAGAGGAAAAGAAACTAACTCTTACCACTAGGTTCCTCAAACCAAGATTCACAAACCTATTTATTGCTAAAAATTATAGGATTTTCCATTAACATTTTTTTATCTTTTTTCATTTGGGTTCAATATTCATGTCACTAACATGAGCTCATTTTTTATTGTGGAATATTTTTTTAATTATTCACATCCAAGAATTTGGGTATTGCACTATATAGAAAAATTATTAATTTGGATTTATTTATAGAAATGCACATAGTGCCCTTGTATTAGATAGTCACCACGGGATCACAATTTCCAATTTTTCTCAAGATTCAAAATATTTATAATATTCTTAAATGATTTGGATTCTTATGGTTTTCCATGTTATCCATGATAACTATCTATATTCAAGTACATGTTTAAGAATCATTAAGTTATAGTTATGATTCCACAATAATCTGACCAATAAAGTTTTTCCCACTTTTAACGAAATGTATCCATTATAAAATTAAAGAAAAAAACACAATTATCACGCATTCCTCACACCATTGTACTTAGTGAAATCCCACTAACAAGTCATAGAATTTTTATAGGTTGGAAACTTTGAAAATTTATTTTCCTAACATACAGATACCCAAAACAATTATTAACAAAAAAAATCTTCATTCAAATTTCAAAAAAAGGATAAATTTGAAGAAAAAATGATGGGATTAATATGTGGAAGAATTGAAACATAGTTAAGGCCAATTTAAAGTCCCCTCTCCCATACACATAAAACCAAGAATTTTTTACCAATGTGAATCCAAAGGGGTATATTTTTTCAGATCAAAATATATATGATTATTCATCATTGATAATAATAATAATAATAATGACAATAAAAATAATAATAAATATATTAATAAATATAATAATAGGGTTGCATGAATGTTGATAAATTGAACAATATCCACATATCCAATCTATAATTGAAAATCTAATTGGTTTTTAATGTTTATAATTTTTTTTATAATAATGGATAAAACATAATCTCCCCATGTTGATAAAAATGAAGAAAAATAAATAATAGATTAGAGATAATGTTGTTGAAAAAAAGCATGATTCCCCTAAACATAGTTTCTAATAACATGAAGAAATAGATGGTAAAATTAAAAAGTAAACCTTGAATTAAAGATATATTATCAGAGCTCAATCAATGTGTGCCTCCATCCACCTCAAAATAGGATCATTTGGATGTTATATAGACTTTTACATATATGAGATAAAAAAATATCAAAACTCATCAGTTAAAATGAGAAAAAACTATATAAAATAAATAGAATATGAGACAATGTACCAGGGTTAGACTCTTTGAAATCACTAATTTTAGAGACATTAGATAGAATTCAAAAATGTTTCGATTTTGAAGGATGAAAACTCAAGCCACATTCTTTGGTTGTCTGTCAAAGTGATGCTTCAATGTTTTCCCATTTACTGAATGTAGTTTTTTATCATGTAAAACTAATTCCATAACCCCATTTACCATAACTCTCATAATTTTGAATAGATCGATCCACTTATATTTCATTTTAACAAAGAACAACCTCAATATATATATGATGTGTAGCACCTTATTTCATATATGCAATTTATTATTATAAATTAGTGAATAATGAAAATATTTTTTCGTTTCCTTATAGATCCATGAATTTTTAAGGGATTTTATCTTAATTTCATCCAATTCACTTAACTAAAGCAACCATATTTCCCATGAAAAAATAAAATCAAAAATCAAATTTTTTAATACTATAAATATTTATTCTATAGATTTACATGAAACTAAAAAATATTTTATAAATATTATCCTATATAAAGATATACCAATTGGGGGTTTTTAAACAATTGTATATTTACATAGTTTCTCATATAATTTTATTGACCAATCATTCCTAGATCTATAGACATTATTATCTTTGATTTGTTTCAACTCACTATTAGAGACTATAGCTTGTCCACAAAATTGTAGATGAGACATTGAACAATTGTTTTACATGAAATCATACTTTTTCATTAAAGCACTTAATATTTAGTTCTTAATGTGAGTATCATTGTTATTAATGAAATAATTCATAGCACCAACCCTGGGAAATATTATCTTTATGAAAAAACAATATCACACAATAAGCTTGATTATTTAGAAGTCATGTTTTATCAACCCACATTGATATATAATCAACAAAAATTAAAATGTTTTCATTTCCATATGGGGAATGAAAAGGTACAGTCAATTACATTACTCAAATATCATAAATGGAAACCTCTAAAATTCTATATCTTGGGAGTTATTTATTTCTAACTAAATTTCCATGCCTCTGAAATTTGAATTACTTAATCACTAGGCTTTGAGAATATTTAAACAATGTGGGACAGAAGAAACCATAATGAAAAACCTTTTTAGAAGTTCTTAATCTTCTATGGTGTCCTCCCAAGTAATACATATAACTAATCTCATTAATGGGATGGATTTATTCCTTAGGAAAACATATTCCCATAATTTAATAAAAACAACATTTTAAAATCGTTGATCATCCATGAAAATTTACTTAATCTATGAGATAAAGTTATTTCATTGGTTCAAAAAAATTCCTTATGAATAATTACATCCTCAATAATTTTTTTGGAGAAATGAAAATATTATCCCCCATAGGTCTCCAATATGGGTATTGGGCAGTGTAGACAAATGTTCATCCGCAACATTTTTAGTCCCACATTTATCTTTGATAAATAATTAAAAATCATGTATTAGAAAAAAAACCATATCATTAATTGGGGTTTAGTTTCATTCATAAAAAAATTGGTATTTAATGGATGAATGATCATTAAAAAATGACACTGGGTCCAATCATGTATTGCCTTAATTTTATTAAAGAAAAACAACTGATAATAGTTCTTTCTTAGTAGTGGTATAACTCTTTTAAGCCACATCAAGATGAATTATAGAATAATAAACTACATGAAACATACCTTATTTCATTTCTCATAAAAAAATATCATACTGTTAGTACACTCACATCACATGTAATATCAAAAGGATTTTCTTAATCTAGGTCTATGATAATGGGTGGATAAAATATTTTTCAAGGAAAAAATATTGGAATCTAAAGTGTGATAATCAGAAATAAGTATTTTTTCCACAACAAGTGGGGAATGAATCAGTCTGTTGATCATTGATAAATACTTCATTAATATCCCATAAAACCCATCTTGTATTAATAATCATCTAATTCCCTTGAAATTTTACATTGAATACTGAGTTTTTATGACTTCAATATTAACAGTGTCAACATCTAGTCCATTATTTTAAATATTATAACCTAACACTTTTAATTTAGCATCCATAAATAGTCATATTTCATAATTTAAGACCATTTTCATTTCTATAAACCTTTTCAACGATATTTCTAGATGCTTATAAAAATCATCAAAATGAGAACATACTATAGTAAAATATTCAATGAATAGTTCAAAAAATAACAGAATCATATCATAAAAATTAGTTATCATGCAATATTGAAAGGGCGAAGAGGAAATTATTAAACCAAAAAATATCCTTCTGTAAAACAATTTCCAAAATTAACTAGTAATTTTTGTTTTCCATTGGTATGTAGATATAATAGGAATATTATTATAACCTCATAACCCATTGAAATTTAATAATAACTAATTTCAATCAATTAATTCTAATATTTGATCAAAAAATGGTGTCCAAAATTGATCCTTTCTTATAACTGAGTTAACCTTACTATAGTTTATATATAACAAACACTTTTTCATAGTTCTAGTATGAATTTATTAATTCTTTTCATTGGTGATCATAGTCACTCCACTCTTCTTACGGACCAGCTCATCATGATGTTCCCATGGGCTATCATAAATATTAAATATTATACATGCACAAATAAGTATAATCACATCATCACTAATAACATAATTCCTGTTTGAATTGGTCCTTCTATGAGACTCCACCTGTTCGATAATGTTAGGTTCCATTGAAATTTTATGCATGAAGAATAATGTATGTATACCTTTTATATCAGCTATAAAAAATCCAATAAAAAATTTAAACTTCATTAAATCACCTATCAAAGTTGTCACATGGATTTACTATAACTTAGAATAAATTATGACTTGTAAAATTATTTATTTTCCTAAAAGATCATATTTCAAGAAGACTATATCATTTTTAAATGAAATAGTGGGAGGAATTTTGCTAGGTAAAAACTCATTGATTTTGGTGGTCCATGAGCCTCATGTGGACTCCTAAAAAATTTAGTTAAAAAGGATTATTATTCATCATTGTTACCTTTATAAAATAGCTACACATATTCTTAATTATTTTGTGGGGTCAAAATTCATTCAATAAGAATTTCATTTAAGTGTCCAAATAATTCTCCTTCAAATTTATCTAAGAAATTCTTATGCTCCGAAGAACTAATCCCCATGCATGTTACTATATATAAATCGGGTGTATCATTTATTTTTCTTATAATATTTAAAAACTCTTATTCTTCATCTTCATCTACTTCGCAAATTTCTAAAATAACATTTCTTTGGAAGTAGTGATTTGGTAGTTTTTCTTTGATATTTCTGAAGACATTAGATTTCCTCTTCTGGTCAACAATGTTAAATATAAAATTTCCTTTCAAAATGACACTAACCCCCCCCCCATTTAATGAAATGGTATTGCAATAATAATACAGATATATTGGTCACACTCCATGTCCAAAATAAGGTAATATTTTGGAAAACAGAGTCTCCATACCCTTACCAACAAGTAGTCCACCCTACCTATTACATGGGTAATAGAACAAACTATGAGTTTCAAGACTACAGTAGTGGGTTGGGGAAACCCTAATCCAAGTTTTTTTAAACATATTAAAGAATAAAATGAATAATAGAACCATGATAACATGGATAATTAAACTCACAATTATATCACTAAAAGTGGAAGGAATAACAAGGCTGATATGATATTAATTTTTGGGATGTATTCTATTTTTCATGATGTCACTACACTCTTCTCTAAGGTTATATATAGAAAACGCATCTAATGTTTTATTTTATAATATTATATTCATCATATATTATAAATAATAATGGATTTGTATACGTGTCTCAAGAAGGGTAATACCATCATTAAATTTCTTTATAACCTTTTAAAATATGTGAAATATAGAATTCTAATTTTCATTCATGGTTATTTTTTTCAAATGGGATGATTGGGGGGAAATATTTTTTAAAACTGGAGGAATCTTCATTGTTTTATTCTTAAATGTTTTCATTCCATAGAGGTTTTTTATTTTCATGTCCTTTTCTTCTGATTGGGTTATAAGTAAAAGGGGTTTCTGTATATGTTTAGTGAGGATGTTCACATGCCTAGATAGGCCAGCTTCTCGTTTTTTTAGTTTCATCTGAATTTTTAGATGGTGAGGATTTTTGTTATTTTATGACTGCGTCTGGTATTTTTAGACCAATATGATTTGTGATAACTAAATAATTTTACATACGATTTGATTTAGCAGTATTGGGTAGTTTTCCTTTTTCTATAAACACCTTAGATCAAATCATGTTTCCCTACTTGTTTCGATATGGCTTTAAAGATAGATTAATTTTGTTTCATGTTAAAATCATCCTTTTCTATTTACTCATCAATCCCTCACATAATTTTTTGGATTATTTCATTAACTTCATCTCATGAACTAGTGGGTTCAACCCTAGTCTGGGGTTGAAATTGGTTCACTTTTCTGGAAAATTGGGGGAACTAGCTTCTCTCACTACACCCTACTCACTTTAAGAAAGTTTTAGGGTATTTTAGTATCCCTTTTTGTAACACCCTGGCCCCAGAAGCCCAAAGTCAATCAATTATTATGTATCATTGCCATGATCACAAAAGATCATGTTTCGAAAGATCAATTAGTTTAGTAGACATGGAAGTATAAGATATATTCATAATGTATACATTACATCATAAAATGGAAAACTACAAAAACATTGTTTCCATAAACAACACTGAGATCCCATAGAATATCCTTGCTGGTCAGTCATAATATACATCTTCACATCCTGGAAAAAATAAAACATTGAAAGGGGTGAGATCAGATGCTCATTAAGGATAATAATATAGTGGAAACTTTCATAAATAAGATTAAACATTTAAAGAAATGTATAAGATTAAAACAAAAGCATTTTAAAAATGAACTTCTGAATAACATGGAAAAGATAAAATAAAATAATTCCATTTACTTATTCACATGTATAGTCTTCTAGTTGAATAATCACATGCAATATCATTAGATACTTTCATAATGATGGAATGGATAATGCCAGACATTCATATCCACATAGCCAAGACCTTGTATTCCAAGACTACATATATGATTTTGTAAAGGATTTGTTCCAAGAAACTAGTTTGTATCATGAGACCTACCGATGCATCGAAAATCTATATCGGGCTCCACCTGTCACTTACTAAGTCTAATATGTTCTTCATTTGCAATGTTTTAAACATAACATAAACATTCATATTAAAAATAGCATACGAAATGTCAATTCTCTATCTATAAACCATTAATGGTGTAAAAATAACACATCCACAGTCAAACCTATCACAAAAAATTCAATACAATATAGACGTATTGTATCATAATAAATCAACATCAAATAAGCTTAAAATCCATCAATGGATATTGACATAGAGGAACTCAAATACATTTTTAGAGAAATATCACTTCCTATTTTGAAATATTTTTATGTTCATATAATTATTAAAGAAAACATTTATTTTTTAAATATTATTATAATCATTTAAGGAAATATTTGATGATTTTATAATGGTAGTAAATAGCCACACCCACCGTATAATTTAATAAAGACATAATTCTCATAGATTTTTCAAAAAGGTTATATAGTACCTTGTCTGGAAAATGTCGGAAATATTTTTTTCCCAAAACATCTTATAAAAAGTAAAACAAGGGTATAAATGACTTTATACCATATTCTAGTAAATTTTAAAAATGATTTGAAATACATTTCTATAAAAACACGGATGTTGATAATAAAGAGGTCCCAATAGATACTTGTGTAAAAACAACCTCGGATAATACAGAGATTGTGAAATTAACCCTTACCTTGTACTTTTCCTTGGTCGAAGGTAGATTAACCTCTCAAATGATGGTGAATTAATTTTTATTAAATTATACAAGAATCATATACAATAATATGATATCATATATGATCTTTTAACATTGCATTGTTAATAATATCTAATTATTATCGTCGTTGCGGGTGTTAACTGGTTTGTTTCCCTTTATATGATTTGTTTTCTAAATAGTGTTTGTTATGAATAGGACGTATCTTATTCATATGCAGGATGATATTATGTCTTTAAAAAATTACTTTTAATCATCTAATGAAATTTAGTCTTGAATGGATTATGATGGCGAATGAATCTCATCGCGTTTGTGGAGACGGTAATCCGTACGTACACACAAGCGACAATATAATTAATTTGATATTAAAATAATATATAATTGGATGGTATATCATATATAAAGAATCATTATCATGTTATATTTATTATTTACATCAACTACACATCATTATTATACCCATCTAAATAATAATGTATTGAATAACAATTACACCACGACGTGGAGACGGTAAGCCATACGTACGCATGTATGGTGACAAGTAATTTAAAGGATGTATAGAATAATGAATATTGTTGTAACATATTTAAAATAACATCACATTATATAGAATATTATGGATTTGTTATTTTAGAATGAAAACAATAAATAAAGAGGAAGTGGAAGAAGAAAGGAACTTGAAAGAGGCGATGAAATATTTACATCTTCATCGTGTTCTTCCTTTTGATATGATCAAAAGGGCTCCATTAGACGGATTTATGACTAAAGGAAGGGCGGTAAGATGAAGGGATGATAGTTGAGATGGTATTTTGGCAAAGGTTGGCCGATCGAAATGGTAATAAAGGTGTGAATTAGAGAGAAGGAGGAGTGCCCTTTTATAAAGGGTGAGGGGCACCTTAGGAAAAGCTAGAAATATTATTTTATTATAAACCCATTTTCAGTTTCTAAAGGCTAAAAATGAATTATTTAAATTTTATGATAGGTATGAGTCTAAAACCACTCAATAAATAGGTTTTATAAAGGTTTGTGTCACTATATTAACCTTATCTTTTCAATTTAACTCTTAGTTAAATAGTTGGACATTTACCATATTTCATTGTATTTTATTATTATATGGTTAATAAACTTACTATATACTTCCAATAGAACCAAAAGTGGTTCATTAATGATACAACTATCATTACATATTTTTTTAGCTTATCCTTAGATTTTTAGTAAGAGAATATCAATTAAAAATATAATATTTGTTTTAAAACTCTTTTATGTCAATGTTGACACCATTTGGTATTTTTTTTCTAAATTCATAACATCATTATTACTTTGAAAAAAAATTATCTAACAGACCCTAATATGTCATATTAACCTTTAAAATTAGTGGAATTCATAAAATCCTCAAATTACTTTTATTTAGATATTTATATTATCAATTATTTTAATCATTCAATAAAACTGTAATTATTTCATAGTCATTGTGTCATAAATAAATTAAATTATTTAAGGTCAAAAAAATATAAATAAAATACCATTATGTAGTAAATAATATTATCTTTCTAATGAAGATTTACAGTGGAATTTATCTTCTGTCTACCCCTATATTAAAAATGGTTTAGTTATTAAAATTTTTTTAAGAATTTTAACTCTTCGTTGAATTAAATAATAATAAATTTCCTAATCTAATCCAACTGGGCATAAAGGATAATATTTTATTCCTAAGGTTGTTTTTGGTCGAATTACACTTATCCAATAGAATTAGTACATGTTTTAGGGTAATAATAATATCATTTTTACCCTTAATTACCCTATTTACTTTTAATCGTTGTAAATAAAGGTCAAAAGTTATTATTCAACAAAAATTTGTTTTATCATATTGAACCACATTTTACTTACTTATATCAACCGTGTTTCTTGGATTTTTGAAATTCAATTCACCAAAGCAGTAAAATTTAGTTTTATTCAAATTTGTGCATGCTCCTAAGAGGTGGGTAAAAGACGGATACAAGTCCAATAAAATTTTTATATATCTAAAATTATTATAAACTGGCTATAATGAATTACACTGAACTTATATAGGTATTATGTATCTATTTTGACATAAAATAAATTTAAATAAAATAAAAAATTATTTTAATAAAAAATCGGTTTTAAACTATAACTCAATGTTTTCCCTATTAATTAAAAATTGAATGTTTTCAGAAAAATACAAAAAATTCACCCAAAGCTAATTTTGATATTCCAAATGAAAAAATGAATTATATATTTCCAATTTCAAAACCTATAAATTTCATTAATTAATTTAATTTTAATTCCTGTTGTGAAATCTAAAAAGCGTATTTTTATGAAATAATAACTATTAAAAGATTGACACATGTTTATGTAAAATTTTAATGTGATATTACTTAAAATAACCATAATTGGATTAAATGGTAAAAATATATACTAATTATACTTCCAAACCTTTAAAATTTATAATTTAACACAATAAATTATTTTTATTAAAAAAAAAGTTTTCAGTTAAAATATAGTATTTTTTACTGTTCACTGAAATATGAAAGTAATTAGAAAAACACAAAAATTTTATGGAAACTAGATTCTTATGTCCTGATTCTAAAGAAGAAGTTTATTTTGTGAAATTGAATATTTAAAAGTTTCAAATATTTTATTTAAAAAGGGTTTACCATTAAAATGCGGTAAAATTAATTTTTTTAAAAAATAATTCTTTTATCGGAAAAAAATTAACTTGTTCTTATATTATGTATAAGAAAATAATAATATGGATTCTAATATTATAAGGATTGTATAATGTTCAAAATTCAGTAAACACTATTCATAACCGCTTTTGAATAGCTAGTTTAGTAAGTAATGGGGCGCTTGAGCTCAGTGTTGTGTGTAGTGAATGTTATTGCATTACTTTAATGAAATAAAATACAATGATATCTTGGGGTATTACATTATTCCCTTCATAAATAAATTTAGTCCTCTCAATTAGAAATTTTTCATTGAAAATAAACAGTTGAAAATAGAAAATACCTTTGTGGGAAAACCCACAACGGAAATTGGGTTAATAAAATTTATTTTTAATGAAAGTAAAAGGGGAATGAAAAAGTCACCACAAAAGTATGATCTCGGTTAGAAGAACATTGGTGGAAATTAGAGACAAATAATTAGAGGGAAAATGTAAATATTTATAGGGAGTGATTGAGGTCATCAATCATAAGATAATGTAGAATTGAGGGCTTTAATTCCATAAGTCTATGATTATTTAAAATATCATTTGTTCAACAAAACAAAATTAATTGGGACAAAAAAAATTAGTTTAAAGATCCCATACCTAATGATTAAGAATAAATTTATTCATAGAATAAGAGGAGAAAAAAATATTTACATGACATGTAGAGTTCCATCCTTTAACTAATTTCTACCACAAACTCATCTTTCACTCTAAAAGATAATAGAACATAAAATAATATTCTATTTATCCTATTCATATAGAGTTCCAAAAAATGAATTTTTATTTTATATACCAGACCTTTTAAAAAAACTACATTATTCAATCTAGGACATCGCGTGGGCCAGTGGTAGGTGATACACCCTTGTCGCCCTTCGGTTGTGGGTTCAAGTCTCATGGCCTCGTCGGACGTGATGGGTTTCCACCTATCCTTAGGGTTTTCTTTTTATGGAAATCCAAAAATAATCTCAAACTAGAATTATCCAAAATACTTCTATACAAACTCACAGTCCAAAATATATAAGGAATGTAAATGCAATGAATATCATTTTGGACATGTAATAACATGTGAACCCCTTCATCATGTATTCTTTTAAAACACTACCACATCCTGAATTACAACAAAACCTTATTGATTACATTCATGACCCCTTATTCCTTATAAAATGCTGGATATAATCATTCTATCCAAAAATGATGTAAACTCCAAAAGTGATGGAATATACAAATCATTAATCAGTTTTAAGGTATTCAAGAACATCCAATATAATTTATCCAAATCAACCATCTCTTATTCCAAAATAACTACCACATTATCGGGACCATATTAAGAATTACCTTTCCTTCAACCATGTATTTTCCAAAATGTGTAGCTTATTGTTATGTCACTTTTCTTAGAACCATACAATCTCAAATCCTCAATAAAATAGTACTACAGTACAATCCTTATTTATCTCTATAATTCATATAACCAATATATAGCTGATACAACACTCAACTGAAATAATTCTATAATAACAACATAAGAACACTAGTAATTCCTCTTCATCTGAGTAAGTATCATAACCTGATTATTATCCAATAGCATCATTGTCAGTATACTATGATGATTGGGATAATGATTCGCAGAGTTTCCCAAATCCTTCCAAACGAAACATTTTACATTTGAAACCTTTTTCTTACCCTTTCAATCACGTAGTTAGTGTCCTTTTTCTCCACACATATAAAAATCTCTCATTCCCGTCAAGAATTATCCTAGGTGATTTGTTCCATAGTTATGACATATGGGAAAATCCTTATTTTTTATCTTCCCTTTATCCATCTTTCTCTCTTTCATCATTTTCTTCACTTGCTTCCCTTCAAATCCATAGTATTCAGAGAATTATTTACTTATGTTATTAACACATGATACTACTTCTTCACATGATGAGAATACAAGGGAGATTATTTCCCTTCTAAATTTTGTCTTAATAAAGTGAAATATATGATCCTTCTTACTCATTGGATCATAAGTATTGCTGGACTTCACATTCCATCTATAGGGAACCATTTTTATACAATTCCATAGACTAGGTCAGTTTATGAATTGAAATGAATAATTCCAAAATTGTAAAATAGCTAAGGTAAATTTAAAAGTTTATGGATATAATAAATAATCATAAAAATATTTTCTTGAGAATGTATATACTCATAAATCCTTCATAATGATTTGTAATTAAAATGAGAATTATCCTAAGAATATCCCATGGGAGTGTCGTAACCAAGAGTGCAGTAAGGCCCATTGTCGTGCACCAGTTCACATTCAAGTCTAGCTCAAAGCGGTGTTTTCATGTTTTACCCCTAGCTACATCTATTCGAGAGCCACCTCTACCTGCTTGTATCCAGACAGAGATGTATTACTTCGAAAACTCACAAAATCACTACAATATCAAAATTTTAGGAATTCTTCTATACTAATACTCAATGTCTATCTTAGGGCTATGTGCTCAAATAAGAGTTTATCTAAATCTATTTTACATGGTTTTTACTAAACATCCTATGATACCAACTGTAATGCCCTGACCCCAGAAGCCTAGAGTTGGTGAATTATTACATATCATTGGCATGATCACAATAGATTAAATCTTGAAATATTGATTAATTTAGTTGCCTTGGAAGTACTAGATACATTCATATGGTTTACATTACATCATTAAATGGAAAACTACAACAACATTGTTTCCATAAACAACACTGAGATCCCATAGAATATCGCTGAAGGTCAATCATAATGTACTTTGTCACATCCTGGGAAAAATAAAACATAGAAAGGGGTGAGATCATATGCTCAGTAAGGATAACAATATAGCAGAAACTTTCATAAATAATCATAAACATTTAAGGAAATGTATAAGTCTAAAAAATCCTTATAAACATGAACTTCAGCATAATATCTCAATGATAAAATCAAATAACTACATTTAATTAATCACATGGTTATTCTACTAGTTGAATAATTACATGCAATATTAATAGCCACTTTCATAATGATAGAATGTGTAATGCCAGACTTTCATAACCACATAGTGAAGGACTTTTTCCAAGAATATAAATAAGATTTTTTCAAGGACTTTTGCCAAGAAACTAGTTTGTCTCGTAAGACCAACTGATGCATCAAGGAGCTAAAGCGGGCTCCACCTGTCACATACTACATTGAATTCATTCTTCCTATGGAAAGTTTTATACATAACATAAATATTTGTATAAAAACTAGCATATGAAATGTCAATTCTTTATCCATAAACCATGTAGAGTGTAAAATTAAGACATCCACAGTCAAACATATCTCAAAATATTCAATACAATATCGATGTTTTCTATCATAATAAATCAACTTCGAATTTCTTCTAAATCCTTCAAAGGATGTTGACATAGATAAAGTCAAAGTCTTTTTTAGAAAAATTTCTATTTATATTTTGAAATCTTTTAATATTCATATAATTATAAAAGAAAACATTTATTTAGGGAATATTCTAATAATTTTTTATGGGAAGCTTTGATGATGTTATGATGGAGGAAAATAGTTGCACATGCTGTATAAGATAAAAAAGACATTATTACCTTAGTTTTGTCGAAAATGTCATAATGTACCTTGTCTGGAAAATGAAGGAAAGATTCATTTCTAAAACAATGTATAAATGGAAAAAATATTTTATAAATGACTTTATCCCATAGTCTGGTAAATATTAAAAATGTTTTGAAATACATTTTTAAGAAAACATAGATGTGGGTGATAAAGAAGTCTCAGTAGATACGTATGTAAAAACAACCTCAGATAATAATGAGATTGTGAAATTAACCCTTACCTAATACTTTTACAAGGTCGAGGCTAGGTTAAACTTTGGTAAATTGGGGAAATAATTGTTATTAAATTATAAAAGAATCATATACATTAATATTATGTCATATATGATCTTTTAACATTGCTTTGTTAATAATATCTTAGTATTATCGTCGTTTCGAGTGTAAAGTTATTCGTTTTCCTTTAACTAAATTTTTTTTTATGTAGTGTTTTTTATGAATAATATGTATCTTGTTAATATTCAGGATGATAATTTTTATTTAAACATTTTTTTAATCATCTCATGAAAATTATTCTTGAATGGATTACGATGGGGAATGAATCTCATCGCGTTCGTGGAGACATAAATTCGTACATACACACGAGTGACAATATCATTTTTTTTTATATTAAAATGATATATAATTTGATGGTATATCATATATAATGAATAATTATCATGTTATATTTATTATTTACATCAATTACACATCATTATTATACCCATCCAAATAATAATGTATTGAATAAAAATTACACCATGACGTGGAGACGGTAAGTCGTACGTATGCACATATGGTGACACGTCATTCAAAGTATGGATATAATAATGAATATCATTGTACCATATTTATAATAACATCATAGTATATAGAAAATACAGGATTTATTATTTTATAATGGAATCAAAAGAAAGTGGAAGTGGAACAAGAAACGAACTTGAAAGAGGTGATGAAATATTTACCTCTTCTTTGGGTTCTTCCTTTTGATTTGATCAAAAGGGATACATAGAATGGCTTTATGACTAAAGGAATTCCACTAAGATGAAGGGAGGACATTTTAGAGCATATATGGGCATAGAGTGGTCGATCCAAATGGCTTTGAAGATGTTAATTAGAGAGAAGGGGGAGTGCCCTTTTATAAGAGGGGTGAGGGGCACCTTATGAAAACCTAGAAATATTATTTTATAATAAAATTATTTTCGGTTTCTAATGTCTCCAAAATGAATTATTTAAAGGATGAGGTGGGTATGGGTCAAAAACCACTCAACCATTAGGTTTTAGACAGGTTTAGGACACTATATTTCCCGTATCTTTTTAATTTTACTCTTTGTTAAATAGTTTGGCATTTACCTTGTCCCTTTGTATATTAATATTATATGGTTAATAAACATACTATATTCTTACAAGAGGACCTTAAGTGGTTCACTAATGATACACCTATAATTAAATAAGTTATTTTGGAAAAAAATTAGATTTTTAGGAAGAGAATATCAATTAATAATATAATATCTATTTTAAAAACTCTTTTATGTCAATTATGACACTCTTTGGTATTTTGTTTTTGCAGAATTAATAACAGAATTGTTACTTCAAACTAAATTCCTCTAACCAACAGTAATAAGTCATATTAACCTTGAAAATTAGTGGAATTCATAAAAGTCTCAAATTACATTTATTTAGACATTTATAATATTAACTATTTTAATCATTCAATAATACGGTTATTACAGCATCATCATTGTGACATAAATAAATTAAATTAGTTACTGTTTAAAATTTTTGAATAAGATACCATTATGTAGGAAATCATTTTATATTTTTCGTTTATATTTATAGTCTAATTTATCATATGTATAACCCTGTATTAAATGTTTTTTATTTATTAATCATTGAATTTAATACTTTTAACTCTCCTTTAAATTAAATAATAATAAATGTCCCAATCTAATCTATGTGGGCCTAAATGATCATATTTTTTTATAAGGTTGTTTTTGGTCTATTTACACATTTCCAATAGAATTAGGACATGTGTTAGGGTAATAATAATATAATTTTTACCCTTAATTACCCTATTTACATTTAGTCATCTTAAATAAAAGTCAACAGTTATTATTCACCAATAATTATTTTTAACTTATTGAACCACAATTTTCATACTGATATCAAACGCGTCTCTCATATTATTGAAATTAAATTTACAAAAGCAGTAAAATTACGTTTTATTCAAATTTTAAAATTCTCCTAGAAGGTGGGTAAAAGGTTGTTAAAAAGTTCAATAAAATTTTCATATATCTAAAATTATTATAAATTGAATCCAATGAATTAAATTGACATTAAATAGGTATTATGTATCTATTTTGACCTAAAATAAATTTAAATAAAATAAAAAAAAATTAATTAAAATTCGTTTTTAAACTATAACTGAGTGTTTTCACTATTCATAAAAAATTGAATGTTTCAGAAAAATAAAAAAAAATTAACCCTAAGCTAATTTTTATATTCTGAATTTGAATGTTAATTATATTTTACGAATTTCAAAACATAGAAGTTGGATTAATTAATTGAAAATTAATTTCTGTTGTCAAATCCAAACAACGTATTTTAAAGAAATAATAACTATCAACAGATTGACACTTGTTTATGTCCAATTTTAAAGTGAAATTACTTACAATGACAATCATTGCATTTATGGTAAAAATATAATCTAATTATACTTTCAAACCATTAAAATTTATAATTCCACAATATAAATTACTTTGATTAAAAATGTTGTTTATAGTTAAAATATAGTATTTTTCACTATTCATCAAAATATGAAAGTTATCAGGGAAGCACTAAAAATTTATTGAAACTAAATTCTTATGTCCCGATTCTAAAGAAGATTTTTATTTCGTAAAATTTAATATATAAAAGTTTCAGATGTTGGATGTAAAAAGGGTTCTCCATTAAAAGGCTGTAAAATTGTATTTTTTGAAAAATAATTCTTTTATCTCAATAAAATGAATTTGTTCTTACATTATGTCTATGAAACTCGTAATATAGATTCTAAATTTATAAGGATTATATGATGTTCAATATTTAGTTAATATTATTCATAACTACTTTTGAACGGCTAGTTTGGTATGTCGTGGTTCGCATGAACTCAGTGTTGCTTATAGTGCAAGGTATTGCATTACTTTGATGAAATAACGTACTATGAAATGTTGGGGTGTTACACATTTTGTAATTTTTTGAAAACAAATTCACCACTCTATTGTATTCTGGGACCATAATAATAAAAATTAACATTTTCATAAATTGGGGATGTCATTTAGTGATTTTTATAGGAAGAATGTGACTAGATGAACATCCCATATTGGTGATAATGATCTCTAAGAGTGTGTTGGGAATTTTCAATTTAGTAACATGCTGATTGGACATTCGCATAAGTAGTGTATGTGGTTTCTTTCAAAAATTTGGTTTTATTTCTGAAACATTTGTGTTGATAATTCTATATCATATTATTGAAAATATATTTCATCTCATCAGAGGCTTTATCAAAGAAATCTTCACCAGGATATTAATCAACTAATGTTTGATGTTACGTTGTGAGAATATTATATAATGTATCCTAGAGAAATTGGGGTATACATTTGTGGTTGGGTAATATTCTAATGAGACAATTGAATCCATGCTAGGCTCCATGTAAAAATGATCCCTCACCTTTTATGAATTCAGTGATTTTGTGTCTAATTTCAGAAATCATTCTCCTCAGGTAGAAATTCATGAAAAAATAATGGTATAGTTGATCTCATGGATAAAAAAATTCTTCTATTTATTGGGAACATACATTTTCATTTCCATTCAAGAAAAAATTGAAAAGGTATAAATTTCAATTATTCATCATTTTCAATCAAATATGATATGGGGGCATTGTTCTACAAAAATCCCATATAAACTCTAGTAAATATTCATTGCGTAATCCATGGTAATAATGTTTCATTGATAGTTAGTATTCTTTAATCTCATAGTTCCATGATCTCATGGTATGCCTAATAAAAGTCCTACTATTTTACATTTTTTTAACCTAAAACTTCATAAGCCTCACTATATCAATTATCAAAATACCAAATTGTGTAGGGTTGATTTTTGTAACCCGATTGAGGTTTTTATTTTGTTTTCATTACATATATTCCACATGATTTTTCATTGAATATTTATTCTTTATTTTCAAGACACTCTTATTCTGATTTATTTTATGGATGAAGTTATATAGGTTGTCGCATTATGATCAATCTTTCATTCACCCCCTATTCAAAAAAAGAATTTATTTTTGGGTAACTTTGCCACTTGTTAACTTCCCCAACAACTCCACAAAAATTTATTTGAAAGGACTTGGTCTTCACAAGTCCTAGGGAAAATTTATAATTTATAAACCCCACTTAAGATTGTTGTAGTAGTGATGAGGGGTCCATCCATTGAGAAATACATATATTGAAGGTGTTACGAGTGTGACCTAGTAAAATAAAAAACAAACATACACAAAAATGAAAACAAGAGATACATGGTGAGTGTATGGGTTGTTATGATGTTTATGGAATGATGGAATGTAAATATGATACATCAAGTAATCTTTCACAATGATAAGATAAAATAGAGTGAGATGGATAAATTCTAGAGATAGAACTAGGAATTTTGGAAGGATGGATATCTTACTCTGATAAAATATATTTTTTTATATTTTTTTCTTCACCTGGGGTTAGGTGCTATAGGACCTAGAAAAGAAGGATGTCCAACTCTCTCAAATGGTCGACAATTAAGGGAATGTATTATTAATTTTCTTAATATGATTCCTCATTAACCCACTAATTGGAGAAACTGGGTGACCAACACTTACACTATATATCCTTATCATGGATAGTATTTTAGTTGACCAGTTAATAATGACCGTAAAAAATTGTTCCCACTGCGTTTGGACAATTTATGGTTACAAATTACTAAGTAAATGAGTGAATATTAGAATCCACGAATTATTAACACTTGAGTGTTTTAAATTCACTAAAAAATAATAAATCATCACCCAATTCATGTTAACCCCGCCATCATAGTATAAATATTTTATATATCATGAATTTGTTGGAAAACAAAATAATTATATGAAAATTCTAAAAATTGGAAATCCAAAACATTGGATTTAAAAAAATATCTAGATTTCCATGTATGATTCATCCACTGTTATCTGAAGTGTTCTATATATCCTCCAGCTCTCATATACTCTGTGTGTCTCTAGGTGTACCAACATTTTCCCCCTTATATCTTCCTCCTTTTAGATAAAACAGAGACTCTCCTAATAACATTTTGAAAACACCTACTCTCTACAAGAACATTCTCTTTGGTAGAAGTACACCTACTATAATAAATTATATCAAGTCCAAAACTCCTATTAGGCACTAAATTTATATGTAAATTGTATAAATTCTTAGAATACAAAAAACAATACATCCTCCTAAAAAGGCGATGTAGCCAATTCTACCAACATTGCCAATTTAATTGATGTAGGTGAATTCACACTTAATTTTTTTTATTAGACATCTATTTCCTCTCATGTAGACACTTATTCTCACATAGATGATTTCATCAACATAATAAATTATCCACATATCCAAATCCATTAACATAGTTGAATCCCATCATGTATCAATTTTTGTACCACATAGCCAAATGTATTTATATCTATTTCATTGAAATTTTTTATTTTGATAAGGAATGTTTATTTATCAAATAATTGATTTCACTCATGTGGTAATTTTAGTTGATATAACTATCTCCATTCATAATTCCATTTTGGCTGACATATCTATTTATGCCCATGTAGCCGATTTTCTTTACATATCTATCTAACTCACAGAACATATTTGACCCATATGATTAGATAATGTAGTATATTATATAATTATATAATATTCCCAACTAACCCTTCCACATAATTTGAATAATATAATACAAGAGACACGGGAATCCATGAAAGATGTCTTAAGAAGAATATTTGTTTATATAGGAGTTGAAAATCAGGACCTCCTAGTTCTTCCTTTAAAATATAATTCTTTGATCCTTAAAAATTATTTCCCCGTCACCACGGGAGGTGCAGCATCAACTGTCAATAAAAAATATTTCCTTTTATTCTTCGTTAGAAACTCAGTTAATGTTTCATCTTGTGCGAGGGAATAATTTAGTCATGTTTAGTTCAATAACTTCTTCATAAAGGTACACCTGGTTTGAAAATGTAGAATTGTCATCATCCTCATCAGAATTTGTAGGTACTTCAGAAATATACATGATAATAAGAATATTAAAGTCTAGAGTCACATAATTTGGTTGATATAGATGCTATCCATAATATGTTTAGCATGGTGGAATATCTTATAGGTATTCCTTAACTAGAAATGGAATACACTTAATCATGATGATCAACTATAAATAAGAAATATAGGTATTTAGTTCTATTGGAACTATTTTATTTAGTGTATTTATACCCACTTCACCATTTATTAAGTTAAAAAAATAGAAATTGTCGATCAATAAAAAATTATATCTAAAACAATAAACCATTCATTGGAAAAAAATAGACATCATGGGTTTAAATCAATTAAGCACCAAAAAACTACCATTATCATTACAAAATTCAATGGATAAAAAATTTCAATATATTTGTCGATATTTTTATATTCTTAAATATATTATCAATTTCAAAAGTATAAACACATTTAATTCATCAGAATAGATTTTTAAATGTGTGATAAAGGGTGTTACATCAGTTCTATTATTAATATTTTCAAGTTTCCACCAAGCTCACACTAGGGTAATTGATCATCCACACAGTATCTTCTCCTTATGATCCTCTAACACCACTAGGTACTCATTAAAGGTTTATACATACTTGATTTTCTACATACCCAAATCAATAACATGTGATGCCTGATTCACATACCAACTCAACTCCAACATGTGGAAGACATCATGTACCTAGTCTAACTATGGTGTTATGGAAAACGGGTATGCCACCTCACTGACCATAAAACGTTTCTATAAAGGACCAATGAATATCATAGATAACTTTATACCCCTATAAAATATCCATAAAACAAATCAAGGTGAGACCGTTAGGAACACATGGTCTCTTGGATCAAAGTCCAAAGCCCCTCATCATTCGTCTTTATATGAATTCTAATGGATCTATGAATCGTTTATCAACTTCTGAATGATATTCATCTTTTTATTTTAGTTCTTACCAACATTTGGACAATAAATGTTTCCTCACCCAGACCAGTTTATCAAACTGATGATAAGAAGGGAATCCGATAAAAATTATAAAATTATTTCATACTAATGGTGTAGTGGTTTAGTTTCTTGTATGTAGACCCTAAATGGGTAGGTTTTACCCCCAACTATATCCATAGACAAAAATGAATGCCTGATACTATTGGAGACAGGCTTTTTTCTGTTAATAGTGTATAGTTTGTGTTTATAATCAATCCTCTTTGAAAGATAAGTAATTTTTCAAGGAAATGGATCATATAGGTCACGAATACAACAATATTGATGGTGGTGTTATTTCCCAGTGTGTTCTGAATATTGGAATCCAAAAATTAGAAAATGATGAAAATTGTTTTTGACAAAGGGATTTGGGAACAAGCATGAATGGGTTTTGGAAAAATGTGTGTATGTCTTGTTTTGGGATAACTATATCAAAATATGGAAAATGAAAAAAGTTTGCACAATATTTAAATGTATGCAAAATAGGAGGTTGTGTGGATGAAACTTCTGCACCCAATGCGATGTAAAAAAGGGTTTTGTGCATTCAGAGGGTAACATACATGCACTGATGAAGACATGTTGTAAACTTACAATCAATTTCCTTTATTCCTATAAATTGGAGGCTACCCCCAAGGATGAATTAATAATTTTCAATGAACATGTGGTTTATCTGATGTTCTAATGACTTGCGCATTGAAGATAAGTATAGAAAGAAACATGCACACAAAGTTTTCTATTAATTTAAACAGATAATGTGAACCTTGTGTTGTGGTCACATAAAAGATATGAGGTGAACAATAAATAAGTGTTTCATGAAATCCATCTTGCATTATTATACAAAATCTTGTGTGCAAAGGCAGGTGTTTCACAAAAGTTTTAGTGCGTACTTTTAGTAAGCATTGAGCATCTATCTTGTTTGATCAGTGCTTCCAAGTACATCAATTCAAGACTTTTATGCAAGTTGTTTCTCCTGCTAGATAGAGAAAAAATATTTAGTATCAATATATTTATTTGACCTTCATGTTGATAAACTATATAATACTTCACCCATAACAGTTAGAAAAGTGGAGCAAATAGAAGTGTTTTGATGGACACATTGTGATGTCTCTAAATTCTTGTAAAGGAATTGTACTTGGAATAGAGTGACTTTGAAAAAAACAATTATATTCCATAACTTGTGAATATTACAAGATTTTGGTATGTCTGAAACACTATCATCATATCCTCCATGGATGTATCCCTTATTGGTGAACTAAGAAAAAGTGTTGTATTGTCTTTCTGTTTTTGTTTGTTTGGCTACAGATCTAATATATCATACATGTTTAATGAGTTCCTACAAATGTGGGAATAATATCTATCACTTTAAAAGACAAATTTGACACCTTGATCCACCCTTCCCCTCTACGGGTGTTATGGGGTTCTACAACAACATGTTCACTAGAACCTAAATGGTCCACTATGTATGACCATCAGTCAGTGAGTGAAATAAAAATCTAAAACATAACTAATTCCCAAGTTCCTTCATTAATACTAGTAATAATTAGGATGTGAAGTGATAATCATTGTCTGAAATTATTGTTGAAGGAACTATATGAAGTAAAACTAAATCAAGCATATAAATGAATCCTAATCTCTCATGGAACCGTGATCTCAAAAATCTAGGAACTGTTCTGACATGGTGAGTTATTAAAATATTAAAAATATGGTATCCATTATTTATACATATGTGGTATCTCTATCATGATGTCAATTGATATATCATTCCACTTCCACTTTGGTTGTTCAAGGGGTTTAGCTCTTCCTTCTAGAACTTGGAGAACATCCTTAACCTACTTATAATTGAGGCATAAAGAGATTGAATAATGTATAATATTTTTTATCCTTAGAAAAAATAATTGATATTGAATGCCATGATACATTTTCACCACTGTTGGTTGTACCTCCAGGCCAGATTATGGCTCATGGTTTCAAGGATTGTGAAACTAATTTGGTGGAATATATATGAACATGGGGTAGAATGAATAACCATTTTGAAGATCTTATCAATGATTGATTGGATATATAGGTCAATTCATTTAATTTTGAATTATACTGGTTGCCTAATTCTAACAATCATTGTTTTGTTTTTTATAAATCTAAGATTTTCTTCAGTATGTAGTGAACCTTATTTTTCCTTGTATGGTTCCCCAATTCTTCCTCAAAGTGCCCATGAAATAAAAATTCATCTTTTTTATTCAAGGGGGTTTGTGATACTTCCTCATAACTTTCTCATACTATATAATATATAACAAGGAACCATCTTTAAATATATTTATTTGAACCCCACCTTCATGAAATACAAAAGGAAACATTCTAATTGATATCTAAACTTGTAATTTATCTTAGATAATATCCTCATATAAGGACTCCATATCATGATTATAAGTGGTGGGGTGAGTTCCATCAACTGCAGTTATGTCTGGCCTTCCTTATATATTAAGTAAAATTATAATAAGACTAGCTACTCCGACACCTCAGACAACAACTGATAACAATATCTCTTACTGAGATAATGATCCACTATAATCCCATTACCATAATTATAGACTATCTCAAAGTCATAATCCTCGAGGGACATTATCTATCACCTCTATCTCAAGATAATATCATTTTTTATAATATTTACTTGAGAATATTATGGTTACAATATATGATAAACCTATCACACAAAAGGTTCTGTCGCCATATGATCATGGTGAAGAATACCAAAGCCAATCATATATTGAGGGTTATGTAATTCTTCTCTCATGGTATCAACTACCCGATCCCATAAAAATCACAACCTTTTCTATTCTCAGAGTCATTGCAGAATACAATGTACTTGAAACTCTCGTATGGAAATACAAATACCAAGTCCCTCATCAAACTCTATCTAAAATAATTAAAACACAACTAGAACCAATCCATCCCCATGAAAGTGTTAATATTAAATTTCAAGTAGTAAAATGTTACAATATCATAGATATATTAGAAATGATCTCCTAATGTGTCCTTCCAACCGAAGGAATATCCACACACTCATCACACACTTTGGTGGTTCCCAGGTGAGCATTACCTCAACCATCACCAATCCACTAGTAAACCCCCAAATGAGGTGATATCTACTACAAATTTTAACTATTGAATCCAGAAATGACTCTTTGGGATATTCCCAGAAATCCTTTTATCTTGGAGTACGTATATGACTATCCTAATGTGTCTCACATACTCCTCCTTAGAAGATGAGTACACTAGGATATCATCAATTAATTACACTACAAACTAGCCTAAGAAAGGATGAAAAATATGATTCATGAGTCCCATGAACATTGTGTGGTTGTTCTTCATTCCAAATGTAATCACCATGTATTCATAATGATCATAGATACCCCAGAATTCCTTGTTTGGTTTATACTTCTCTCGTACCTAGAGATGGAAATAGAGGGATCTGAATTCAATCTTCGAGAACCATCCTGCCCCTATCAACTGATCGAAGAGTTCATCGATCCTTTGTATTGGATAATTATTTATTAGGTTCACAATGTTTTAGTAATGGTAATACACACAAATCCTTAAGATCTACCCACATTTTTTGAATAAAACACTTTGACTACTCAAGGGGAAACTATGGGTCTGCAAATCCCTTTCTCTGTAAGTCCTCTAACTACTAATTTAGATGAAAAATATCTATGGGGGTTATCTGATATTTTATCCTATATATTGATGTTTTATATGTGTGTATGTATATGAATAATTATATCTCTTAGTAGAGATTTAATCCTATAATATCCTTGGGAAATAAATCATCTTACTCCACCACCACTTTGGGATACTAATAGCCCATATCAACCAATACTCCAAGGGAAATACTATCCCACCAAGTATTAATTAACTGTACCATCCTATTTATGATCCCATACTACTCCTACTATATTTCCTTCACAAATATGAAGTAAAACCATTTTCAATCATTATGGAAACACCTCGTCCTTCACCTAAAACAATCTATCTGGTCATGAAATGTGGATTGCTAGTATATATCTAATCTGAATTCAAAATAAATCATATAATTTATAATAATATAACATAAGAAACTCTTACCTCAAATAGTCATGTCACATTGTTGATAGAAGTGTGTGATCAATGATTCACCTCTTATATAATTCTCTAAGCCTAGGGGTCAAGCTAGGGGATCAACACATATCTCAATGCCTCAAACTAGAGTAGTAGAATGAAAACAGGATATAAAAAACAACAGAATATGTATGGTAGATAATGTATAGAATACACATATCAAACATTTAGTCATCCATGGATCCTTGGGATCATATGTCTCCACTTCCTGTAGCTATCCACATCATGGACCACAAACTACCATAGTCAAGCATGGACCACCTATGGGTGGTGGTGGAAGTAAGACAAATAACCTAACTCACCCTTATACTCTACCTTATCCTCTACCATATCCACCACCCTTTTGAACTCTTTTACCTAGAATACATCTCAACCTAGGTGGTATATCAACCATCTCCCTATTTCTTGTATGATGGTTTGGACAAGCCCAGGTGAGATATCCCTGACTATCACAAGAGAAAGAACACTTATCTCATGGGTGACTAGAGACAAGATGATATTCCTAAACTACTAATAATCTATTAGCGTATCATCTCCTGAAGCATATTGCACACTCAAATCCCTACGACTACCATCAAATACCCACTATTGAGGTCTCAACTCTTGTGTGTTACTACTAATACCAATTGTTTTCATCTTCTCTTTTATGAATGATTCTACTACTAATCACCTATTTTATACTCCAAAATAGGTTGGAATTCATAGATGTATCCCTACATACCTGATATCTTAATGTAGGATTCATTTTAATTAATGTTCTCTAGTTAATCGACATTGAACCATATCCCAATAGTATCAGGAAAGGATAGTGTTACTCAATAAATACTCTTCGATGGTAACACTAACCTATTGTAACTATAAAATCTACAAGATATGGATTTATCATATTTGGATGTTTAGATTATTTAACTGAAGAGATACTCAATGTATGAATAAGAAATAGTTATATAGTCATTTGACTGAGTCTCGGAACTCCATCATCTACTAGAGGAACCTTAAATTATACCCTTTGATTTGACTACTATCTAATATATAGGTGTACTCACAAATAGGAAAATATATTTAACTACCTCAAGACAATCCTCAATTTATTGGGTGATTATATCACCAAAAAACAAATAATTTAACTACCTTTAAACTCATTAATATCACTCAACCTTTGTAATCCTCAGTTGGTATTTTCTACAAAATCTTATTATAAATGAATGATGAAAAAACTAGAAAACAACCCAGAGGCAATACCAAATGTACGGGCCCCTATACAAAGGGCTTCAAACATGATGGATCATTAATGTGATTACACTATGGAATTATAGATTTCTATTGTCATAAATGGATCCTAATATAAATAAGATGCACAAATCTTAAAGATTATATATATGGATCTGACTCATGAAGGACATGAAATCTATAGCCTAAACCTATATGATGTATGTACCAAATTTCCCCACTAGTTCTTACATGTTATGAGATAACAAGTAGGTTACCAGAGTCCTGGTGATTGGGTATACTACCTGACAATCAAAAACTAGAGATCATATCACGATTTCTATACATGAAACACTGTAACACTAATTTCATAAATTCCAAAACAAACTCATGGAAAGAAAATCTACAAAACATTTCTCCTATGATGAACCTATCTTATACTACACTATCACGACCTGACACTCTAAGACCCTCCTAGTCTGTAGGTAGATAATCGTAACTAACGATATCCCACCTTCAATAGGCCAAGGGATGGATACTAGCACTGAGTAGATATACCCCACTAATGCGATTCATTAGCCTTGGTACTTTTACACATACAAAAACCCCAATACCATCCAATATTGAAGGCAAAACAACACAAATGATACCATTTTCTGAATACATATTAACCACAACCTCATATTACCATAAAATATGATAAAATGTGGCAAAAAATAACCCCACAAAAATAATCAAAAAAATTCAACATTCTCTGATGGTGGGGACAAATATCAATGGAATCAACAGTATAAAAATCTATCTATATATCCAAATACATGCTCCACCAACTCCCAGTGCTCTTATGAATCCTCATAAAAAAATTTCATCTTCATAAGACATTACATGTGTATACAGACCCCATTAAACAGTGAGTATAAAAATACATTTTAAGACATCGTTAAATCACTAAACATAAAGCATCGATAGTAGTAAAATCATTAATATACATGTATTTAAATTAAGATATGATAAATAAAGATAATAAATAACCCAACTATACTCATAAAAGACTCCAAGTCATCATAACTATCATAAAATTTTCCATCCACAATATTCTGCTCGACGCTTAAAGGTAACAATCATTCTAGGAGAACTCACTCAATAATCCTTATAGTCAATGATGGTTCTTATACAAGTAGTCATTATGATTGGCTCTCAACATGGAATTTCTCAATAGAACTATGAATTTATCAATGTAAATAAAAAACAATCACATAGAGGATCTATGTTGTTTCCCAAAATACCATATTAGATCAATATTTCATATAGGGGACAACACCATGGGCATGATGGTCGTGTTGATCCCACAAAACCCACCATGAAAAGTTACAATGCATGATCCTTCCCCAAACCTCGGAAATGGATTCATTGAAAACAATCTATAATAGAAATCATAGAGGGGGTCATAGTCATATTATTAGGATGTAATTCCACACTCTACCCTCATATAAATGGATAAGGGATCACACTCCATTGAACCTGTTCAATAGTGAAGATATGGGTGGCGTCACACTTCCTTGGAATAGCTCTATAACGTGTATTTTCAATACATGGAATGTCTTGTCCACCCCGAGTCTATTCATGAACCATGACTTATGACCATGAACTTTTGGTCATTCACATGTACTCTAGCCCTTCCCATGTATCATTCCTTTTAGGGTCCATTGGTTGCATCTTTGTTTATGACCATACCCATATACTCTACCCCTTCTTGTGTTTTCAGATGTGATTATGCCTATGTATCCATTGGGATACACACCACACCACCATCATAGGGTTACAGGTATAGTGAAATTTATCACAACGAATATTATGTTTTTCTCTTTATGGAAACCCTTGTTCCATACAAGTGGGACAAAATGGGGTGTGTTCATGGGACTAAAAAATGTGTAATAAGGAATTTAATAGAAATTCCAAAATGTTCTATACAAGTTTAATTGTGCCTCACTCCTTCAATCAAGCCATAAATCACACTAGAAAATGTGGATCTGAGTTTTACTAACCCTATACATTGATTCTCCTATGAATAATACCTTTTGTTCACTATAATATCATCCACTATCACACCACTTGACCACCATGCACCAAACTAGGAGAACGGGAAGCATTATCCTATCTTAATCATCCTTCTATCATCTCCTATTATAATTTCATCTAGATAACACCCCTAATCTATAACTCAACCAACTATATCAGTCCATTTCCCCATATAATGGTCACACAATGATTAAATATAGTTTAACCATCGATCCACCAGCTAAAGAAATTATTGGCCATGAACAGTCAATGAATAGTGAAGAAAACCACGAACCAAAAAATTTAGAATCATCCATGACCATTGTTTAGGTTTAATTGATTCATTTATCATATAACAATGAAAATAAATAAACTTATAATTGAAAATAATTATTCCCCCAAATATAAGGTTAATATACTCTCACCCGAAACCTGATCGACCCACAAATCAATCAATTGGATGACATGATTCATGTTCATCATGGGATAATAAATATGGATTTTTTTAAGATTTACAACCTTGGGTTAAGATCAATTTTTTATAAAGAACCGATTGGATTGGTTTTTGTTGGTGAGAATATTCAATTTCCATTGGTGAAGTGATCTTCATTCCATTATCTTTCATCAAAATGTCCCCAAACAACTGCTCTATCAATTTTAGGGTTATGAAACTAAATTGTAAAATTATATATAACTATGTATTAATATATTATAATTTGGTTTAGGTTATTAGTAAAATTATTTTATTAATACATTTAATTTATTTAATTAATTCTCTCACAGTGGAACCCATGACAAGACCCAACACCAATAATGATTATATATAAAATAAGGAATGAACCACATTCAACACTCAATGGAAGTCTTATAGTTCCCATATGAGTCCCCAGTCATGTGGTATTCCACTATTTCAAGAAAATATTGAATGAATGATGAAATATATCTATTTTATATTTTCATTATATCATTTTATGGATCATTATGCCTTTAAATACTATGTCATCTCATCACCTAGCTCTGAAAATATAGTTATATGTATTACAAATATTTATATTCGAAATTAGATATTTTTATGATAATTATCATTTATTTTTAAAAATTGGTTATAATTATTTTTTAAAAATGCATCTATGTACTATTATTTAAATTTTATGACAGATATTCTGTATGAACCTACTATATATACATCTTATTATAATATTATGTGTATATAAATATTTCCATTCATAAACATGATAATTTTAGTAACTGATGTTGGGATAACTATCTTGGAATATTAAAATTATATGGAGTGACATCATTGTGATTTTTTTGGAATTTATTTTCTTAGATATATTGAATTTTCTTTTGATGAAATTATTATTTTATTTTAGATGTGGTTGGTTTCCTTTATCTTAATAATTTCAAAATATATTTGGTTTCTGATATCTTATCTACAAATAAAATTATTTTTTAAGGTAATAGAACCAATATTTTTTATATTTATATACCCTTAATTCTAGTCACGATATTGTTTCCTACGGGTGGAGGGACTCAGTGGTCATTATTCTTCTTCCTTAATGTCAATCCAAAGTGGGGTATCATTGGAAGGAGGAGATCATGAAACATTTTTAGGAGAGGTCATAAGGGATTTCCTACAGAGTATATATTTTATGTTCACCATATATTCATTTACTATATTCTAGGTGCTCATGATGGTTTTAGTGACCAAACTAGATTGGGCTTAATTAGAGTTGGAGTTTTTATTTCTATCTACCTATTAAGAGATTCAATAGTTTATTTTATTGGAAAATTTTTTACTACTGGAAAATATTTATGTTTTTTCATTATATGTGATTATAGAATATTTATATAAAGTGGTGTTGGTTAATGTCTATCACAAACCAGCCCATGAAGACCCAAAATACATCACATGTGCCACTCCACAAAATGTCCCGAGAGGCATTCCTGATCATCCTGAGATGCTGAAAAGCACCAAGGGAATCATTAGAATTAAAAGGGAATGATTTATCCCTCATATAAACAAATAGAAAAAAGAAACATAAATCCTAGAACATATTTATATAAAATATGAACTGAACATTATTTTTACATGAAACTGAACGTATAACTGAATGAAACAACTCATCCAACCAAACATGAAAACAAAATAACCATTTGTGACCCCATTGGTCACTTTCCAACACAACTATCACATGTCACTCAAGTTGATCAAACTCAAGCTGAAACATTTACAAGGGATAAAAAATAGAAAAGAACTATAGGCGTGAGTTTTAAAACTCAGTAGTCTAACTTGATAATCTCTTACCAATGCACTAAATATAAACTAAAAGAATCTTATATTTATATTTTTGAACTAAAATATATAAAAGTATTGTTCATCCTCATTAATATTCCATATAATAAAAATTATATCACCAAAATATTGTATGTTTTCATAAACAGGAAAAGATGGTAATAATATTAAAGGAATGAAACTTTGAATGAAATAAAGTATCATTTAAGAGGGAAACATTAATGAATAAAAACATTCTTATAAAACACTCATGATACTGAATTTACCAACCAATTACATAGTGTTCCAATGGGGAGTACAAAATAGCTTGTGAGAATAAGTCACGAGAACACCCCTAGGCACTAGCTTGTTATGGGGATCTAGGAACATCATATCGTAGTCTAAACATAACCATAATATATATACTTATCGTGAAATAGCCACTTGTAGGGAACACGCCCATAAAATATTGTTCCCCAACCCCATCATCATATTGTAGTTAGTATTTTTATTATCAAACATTCTATGTGAAACATGGATGAAACCACTCTGGATCACTAGCATACTAGACCAAGTCCACCAACCAAGATACTCAAGCTTCCCTCTTTGTGGTAAAACATGTTCTACATGATATCAAATTCTATTTACACATCAAAACACCATTTACGGTCTTACAAAATCCATAGAGTATCAAAACATGTTTTTCACCCTTTGTGTAACACAATAAACCATCTAAAATTTTTATAAAACAATTTCAATATGTTTAACAATGCTTTGAAAATGAAATCTATATAAAATAAAATTTTTAATAAAAACTTCAACCAATTCCATACCAATCCATATTTAGTATCATAAATACAATTTTCTGAATCAATTTCACAAATAATAAAATTACCCCAAATGGTAAAACATGAAATACTCGTGAAAACCATTTTTCATTTTTAGGAAAGGCCAAACGTGCCTTTAAGAATTTTACGAAAACAACATTTTTCAAAGAAACTAATACCAAATTTCAGAAATAGGTGAAACACAGCATTTTATGATTCATTACATTGGTAACCACCTAGAAAATATTCTGATTCTACAACCAATACAGAACCCATTTTAAAAAAGTTCCCAACGGGCCTACCATTGGCAACACATGTCAAAACACCATAAAAACCAATACAAATTCTTTCTAAAAATCAAAACATACTTTGAACCAACCTACGTATCACAAAAAAATTCCCTACTTCCAATATGATTATAAAAAAACCAATCATTTTAAACCACACTTAACACATAAAATCCAACTAAAAAATTTACCAATCACATGGCATATACTTTTTAACAAAACAATTTATTTTAAAAACTTGAAACAAAAGAAAACACTAATTTCTTGAAATAAATTTATTCAAGATACTAGAAAGTGTTCAAAATACCACTAAAATTGTGTGAATTATAAGAACGATTTTGATCAAACATATAATGTTGACCGTTTTAACCAAACTACACAAATTTTCACAAAACATGTTTTTAACTGCTACTTTTCACACCAAACAAATTAACCAAAGATTATATTACAATATTAAATGTTTGAGGAAGGTGAGAAAAATATGAAACGTATTTATCATAAATAAAAAGGTCATGTTCAATGTAAAACATACCATGAAATGAGGGGGAATGAAAACTCACACCCGAAAATCATTCACAAGGGTTCAAAAACCATAAATATAGGAAGACCAGGCCTGAACGAAGGGAAAACCCATAAAAATAATGGTATATTATAACCCTAGTTCTATAATTACCAGGGGAGAAGAGATAAAGAAGATAAAATGACAAAATAATGAGGAGGGAGGAGAAGGGAGAAGAGAATCTCACCTTGGAAACTAGAAAACTCTTCATCTTCCTTTAGATCTACACATTTAGAGGAGGGGGAATGGCTTAAGAATCTCTGTCATACCTCCATAGGTATGGATGAACTAGGGAAAACAATGTTTTGGGAATTTGGGAAAAATCAAATTGAGGGGGAAATTTTGGAAAATAAATTTTTTTTTTGTTCTGGGATGGTCACTTGGTTTTGTTGCACGGTTTAGTAAACTCTTCACCCAAGCTCTGCATATCCCCAAAACATGAAAAAAGTTTTAGTTTTATCCGAAAACTCTGAATTAATCTAGTGTTAAACCATGTTAGGTTCATTAGTGAGATATGGAACTTAAAAATTCACAATCATCACACCTGAAATCTGTGAAAAGGATCGGTATTCCCAACAAAATGGATCACATTCATGACATGAAAAACTAGGGGTGACAATTCTCCCAACCATTGATGATTTCCACCCACAGAAATCCATATAAAATTCTAGTTAAAATATTAAAACCTAGGTATTACTTATCGACATGGTCTATCCTCTTAAGACAAGGATATATCATCCACCATTAATGGAACTTAAGCCTCTTGGACAAACAAATCACAAACTCACAACCACATCCCGGGAATAAATGGAAAGATCAAGACAAGAAATCCACTACCAAACCAAGAAAAATATTTTTGGGCCTTCTTCTAATGAACCCTACAATCACCCAAACCAAAGAGCACTGACAAATTAAATGCTTTGGGGGAATGTCAGAAGAGACTTCCCACCTTTAAAATACAACTAGCATCCGAGAAAACCATATAAAAAGGATCTTTGAGACCCGTGGTGGGTCTCCCCACTATTTGAAACCAACTAAAAATAAATAAACAAGAATTAAGTATGATTTAGAATCAGGCATCACCTACATAGGCCCACCAAAACTCTCCCATAGTAACCTACATTCCAATTTTAAGAGGAACACAACATGATCACTTAAACCACCCACTTCTGAACGTATTGGACGAGAACTGGGTTAATAATTTATTAAAAAATCCAAACCCCCACCACTCATGGTGGGGATGTAAGGGGACGGAATAATTGGGCGACTGAAACCATAACCTAGGGATAACAAACACTATTTACTGACAAACACAGAAAAACAAGACTGCACCTGATTGTCATAGGTGGTCCACATAGGGACATTGACTAGAAACCCACACCCAAGATATAAAAACCACAGACACTGCATGATGGGTAAGTAAACAATGATATTTTTGTTAAATGAAAGGTCATAGTGATGAGTAAACAAAATAGAAACATAAAAACTACCTCACCACAACGATAGATATTGGAGCTTAGTCGATCTCCACACACCTCTAGTGTTTTCCAAACATCGTGAAAAGCTTCACTCCAAGGCCTATGGATGGAGCCCTGATGTTTAAAGAATATATTGTCTCATGGTCAGGTGGTAATTATCAAAACACCTCAAAAAATCACTACCACAAACAAATAACCATTAACCATTAGAGACTTACAGATACACACCACCATTCTATCTTACTCTGAATGTGGAGTGGAATGAACATGGAACATGGTGAAACACAACAAACATCACCGAACACAACCTCTATAATAGATATAATCAAAATAATAGGAACGAAATTTAAATCAAGGCCAAGCAAATCTCTATTACAAGAAACCTGATGAGGAACCATCTGAAGAGGTCGATTTATCATTTTAAATGATTCATTAGGTTGATCAACTGGAAATCCTGCTAATAGAGAAATGTTTGTGGCCACATCACAATATCCAAAATATCTTTAGAAACCCACTAGACATTTCTAAAACCTATATCCACCAACAAGATAATATCTCAAGACACACCAATAGTATCACTTCCAGATCACGAGGAAGCATACCAACCAAATCATAATTCTGAGACATCAAAAATCAACCCACACAAACACCAGTTTAAAAAAGGAACATCACAAATTTTCATCTTAATTTCATTTTAAAAATAACAATGATGTGGATTTTTCACACTCACTAATGGTGTTTCATCATGTCTCACTCACATGCACATTTATATGCCTCCACGAGAACCCATACACTATGAGATGTTGAAAATTCATCAACATATATATATATATATATACTTAACCATGTATGTGAGAACCCATAAAAATACCAAAGGATAAAACTAACATCCTCATTTTATAATCCAAATAATTCAACACACTTCAGAAATAATTTACCTTCCATAGACACACTAACCACAATGTCAAAACTCATTTTCAAATTTTCACACAATAACCATTTTACCATTATTGAAAAGGAAACCCCATAGGACTCCATTAAAATCCCCAAACTTTATTTAAACCATTTTCAACATCTCAAAAAACCAATCATTTTCATGAAATATTTGATTAAGAACCTATTCCATTTATTTTAAAAAAACATCTAAAATAAGAATTCCATTTAAGCATCCCTTTAACATTAAAAAAATTTGTAAGGTCACTTTTCTTAATCCAACAACCACAAAGACCAAAACACTTTTTCATGAAAGCACTAACCTCTAAAAACAGATTCCCAAAACCAATTAATCATATTTAAACACTATTCAACAGCCTATCACAATCCGTTTAAAACATCTTTTCAAAATCACTAACAATCTAAGCTTTCTAAAGGGAACTAGTGTTGGTGGGTGACTTGACAATATGGTTGATAACCATATGTCAATCACACCATCAACATGGAGAGCCTTATTAGGACCATTCCATGATTCCACGGGGCTTTCCTGACATTATGTGCTCATGGAGTCCATTATCCCAACACACCTTTTTGTATCCCAATCACTAAATAATCACTATGAACCAAAGAAATAAAAAAACGGACATCTCATGGACAACTGAGGATCTAAACAAGCATGAGTTAGTGATTCTCTTATTTCACCTACCCCTCTAGTTCCAATAATCCTACTACATATACCATGATATACCAAAAATTATAATGGTTCTCTAAAAAACAATGTTCGCTAAGAGAGGAATATGTCACGAACCAGCCAGAGTCGATCCTGAACCAGTCACATGGGCCACTCTACAGCATGTCCAAGAGACGTTCCTGATACTCCTGGGATGGAGAAAAATAGCAAGGGTATCATTAGAGTGAAAAGGTAACGGTTTCTTACACATATAAAAAATTAAACAAATAGTCGATATAAATGAACAACCCAATACACCTTCATATAAATGTTAAACTGGACATTATTTGTACATGAAACTAAAAGTACAATGAAACAAAACAACTCAATCGACCAAACCTGACAAAAAACTAACTCTATGTAACCACACTGGTCACTATACAACACAACAATCACAAGTCATTCAAGGTGATCGAACTCAAGATGAATCCAACACAAGAGCTAAAATTCAAAAAATAACTCTAGGCGTGAGTATTAAAACTTGGTAGGATAACCTGATAATCTATTCACAATGCACTAAATTTAAAATAAATATAATCATCCATTAACAATTTTGAACTTTAATATATAAAAGTATGGTTTACCCAAAAATATTCAATACTATAAATATTATAAGACAAAAATCTTGCAAGTTTTCATAAACTAGAAGAACTACTAATAATTTTCAAGGAGTGAAACATTAAAATGAATTAAAATAACCTTTTAGAGGGAAACATTAAATAATGACCAATTTCAAAGAAAATACACATTATATAGAATTTACAACCAATTAAACCATATACTGATAGTGAGTACAAAATATACAATTATCAAAATTAACAAGAACACCCCTAGGAATTAGCTATTTATGGTTCTCTAAGAACATCGTATCTTATTGTAAAAGTAACCATAACACATATCCGTCTCATGAAATATCCACAGGTTTGTAACATAACAATAACCTAGTGGTCCCCAACATCATCATCATCGTTTAGTTAATGTTGACATCGTCAAAATTACTATGTGAAATAGGGACAACACCTCTCTCAAGCACTAGCGTACTAGTCCTAGTCCACCCACAAAGATACTTAGGTTTCCCTCTTTATGATCAAATAAGTTCCACATGATGTCAAATTCTATTTACGCAATAAAACACCTATTATTTTCATACACACTCCAAACAATATCTAAACATGTTTTCGCGCTTTGTGTAACCCAATAAACCATCTATAATTTGCATAAAACAATTTCAATAAGTTTGACAACTCTTTGCATGTGAAATCCATTTAAAGATTCACATTTTCGGCCAAACAAAGACCAATTACATGCCAAAATAGATTGGGTAGCCATAACACCATTTATAAAATCAATTTCATGAATCGAAAAATGACCCAAATAGTAAAACATATAATACACATGAAAACCATTTTTCATTTTTAGGAAAGGCCAAATGGTCCTTTATGACTTTTACCAAAATGAATTTTATCGAAGCCACAAATACCACATTTTAAAAAGTTTTGAATACACACCATTTTTAGATACAAAACACTGGTAACCACATTAAAAATATTAATATTACCCATCCAATACACAACGCTTTTATAAAAGTTCCAAATGTGACTTCCATTGGAAACACATTTCAAAACCCATTAAAAACCCATAAACCGTAATTTTAAAAACCAATATCTGCTTGGAATCCACATATGGACCCCAAAAAATTGTTTTCCCTACTATAAATATGATTATAAAACCAAACCAATCATTTTAAAAGTGCATTGACTTTAGATCTATAAATATTAATTAGGAACAAGATTTTTTTAATGTTTTAAAATTTTGATATGTTTTATTTCTTTAATAATTTTACATGTTAATTATAAAAACATGAAATATAAATAATTTTATAATAAAAATGTGTAATATAATTATAGAAGTAGTGAAAAAACTATTAATTATAGTTTTCTTATGTTAACATTTTTCATTACTGAGTAAGTCATCCAAATGGATAATAATATTCACTAAAAATTATTATAAATGTTTTATCATAAATTATATGTTCCATGATCGTATGTTCTTAATTTTTTTTTAAAAAATGAATAATAAAATATAGTTTATATTATATTATTTTATAATATGAAGTGATATTCTAGTAGATGATATACATAAATATGTGGTAAATACATTTTATCCTTCCATCAATAAAATGACGACATCAAAATTTTATGAATAAAATGAATTATTGATTATCTATTATATCTTGTGATTAATTATAATTCATGATTATAGAAACATGTTAAAATAACATGAAAAATTAAAACTATTACATCCCCTCAATTCTCTAAAACATTTTTTCATTCATAGAAATATTATCAATGAATCATCTTTGAGCCTGACTACAATGAATCCAGAATATAATGAATATATAATTTTATTTTTAAATTTAGAAGCATGCAGCATCTGTATTATGGTGATTGAATAAAATTTAATTTAATCATTTCAAACATGATATGCGATGATATATCATTTGTTGATTTTAATTTTTATCATGACTAATTCAAAAAATTTAACATCCAAACATTATGATTTATCATAAATGAATTTAAAATATAATTAAGAATAAACTAGAAAGAACTACTTTTTTAATAATTATTTTGACATGTTGATGTATTCCATTGAAAACATTAAATTATAAAATATAAATAGTAATAATAATTATTTTCTGACTTGATTTTTATATGTAAGAAGACCATTTCCCAAATTTTATGTGAAACTTGTTTATAATTAGTTTTGAATGATAGTTTGTAACATGTGTTCTGTGCTGTTTTAGTGATATTATTTCTATGAATCAATTGATAAAAATTCATTAAATAAAATATAAATCATATTAATATGATAATGAAAATAATTTTTTAAAATAGATTTTCATGATAATATTCTTATGGTTCACCTATAATTCATGTAAAACAACCATATACATTTGATTGATATGAATATTATATAGGTTCTATGACACTTTATGTCCTTATTTATGATTATATATTTATTATAGATATTTTTATAGTTTTATGAAATAATTTAAACATTATTAATTTATTATTCATTGTATCATGTGTATATCATCACTAAATTTTGATAGGTCTCTTCCTCAAGAGTGATATTTGGTGTTTGTTTTTGCATGTTCAATTTTCCTCATTCATCTAAGGTGGTCGTTGTTTATGTTTATAATGATATTTATGAGAAGTATCTCCTAGTTTTATTTTGTATTATTCCCCATTTTCCTCCCCCACCCCCTAGTGAGTGATGTTTTAAATTATCGAGGATTAGAATAGTTTGAGGGGTATCTAGAGTAAAATCAAATATCATACATATGCATTCATTTGTTTGTTTCCAATTATTTACGGTGTAATAATGGATTTTATAGGAATTATATACGGTAAATAATAGTTATTTTTATATTGAGGACCATCATTCTAGAGTTTTGAGTATAGTGCTATCCATTTGGAGTGTCCTGAAGTAATCGATTCGAGATGAGGAAATTTTTTATTTTCAATTTTCAATATTGAGGTGTTTCGAGTTTTCATGGTTATGTTTTGGCACCCCAATGTGAGTGAAATTACTATGATGACCTTTTAGCATTGAATTTCATGTAGTTGTTTTTTTGTTTTTTTAAATTTGGTAGAGGTAAATAGCCAAGTCATTTTTCTTGTTGGTATGAAACAGATACGTCAGTCTAATCATTTGTGGTATGGTGAAAAAAATAACTGGTTTTTATCTACTCCTTATAAATTAGAATGGTGGGATGAAATAGGTTGAGGAATCCACCAAAATCTCATCCATTACATAGGGAATACCAATGGATGTTTTTTCATGTATGAATATAGGGATTCATGTCATGTTGGAATGATTCTAATGTTCATGTCTTGTCTATAATTCTATAAGGGTAATCTCACACTAGGGTAAAGGGATTGTTAGTTTCAAATTTCTTGTAATTTACGACATAGTATTCTTCATTAAATATGAAACAACATCATATAATGATTATGGATGATTGCATCAGGTGTAAGGGTACGAATTATTTTTCATAATTGAGTAATGGTTTTTTAATAAAGTTGCATAAATGTTATGTTGAGAAAAATCATGTTGTGTAAACTATATTGGTAAGGGTGAATCGTATTCTAATTACACAACACATTTTTTCACCCGAATGTTACTTTTCTAAAGTAAATAATTATTTCCAACATAATAGATCTAAAAATATATATAATAAAAAAATTGATATAATATTTGAGAGTCATGAGTTTTAGGTATCTTGAAGGGAAGGTGGATCAATCCTAGATCATAAAACATTACTGGTGTATAATTTTGTCATTCGAGTGAATTTAATTGGAAAATAATTTTACATTATTTTGTGGTGGTGTTTTAACAATTTATTGAGGGGTGTTTGAGTAAAGTAGTGCTGATAGTTCCAAAAAAATTGTATTCCTTAGTTTGATTAATGGAGTATTTTATTTAATTCTATTGATAATGTGTGATCAATGAATCCTCATATGTGGCATAAAAGACTTATTTAATTGATCTTATCTATATATTCTTTATTTTTAGACCAATTACTTTTTTATATATCCTCAATTTTTTATTTGGTGTGTAAATATTATTATGTTCAAGTATATGTGATCATCTGTCATTATTTATTCAGTTATTAGATTTATCAAGATTTTGTTTCTGCAACATAATTAAGATAAATTAAAATAAATTAAAATAACTAAATATGTTCAATGGAAGAAATGATTGAATCTATTATGTATATAATTTCTTATATGTTTCTATAGTTTTTTAAATTGATAATATATTTATTTATTTAAAATAAATTAATATAAACCATGAGAGAGGAATATTCCTTTATATTATATTTGATAATTTCTGTACATAATTTTTGGTATGAAACATAATATTTTTTAGATTGGTAAAAAACATAATATAAAGAAAAATTTTGATTTTTTTTATGAAATTAGTCCCTCGCTATTATTTTGAAATTATATCCACTAAATGATTGATTGTTTACATATTGAAATGTTGTGAACTTTTCTCATGAAATATTGTTATGGTTGAATGTTAGAATCACATCACATAATTAAATAATAATTAATTCAATTAATTAAATTAGATATTTAATTAATGTTTAAATGATTTTTAAATAACATTAGCATAGTATCCTAAAGGAAGTGGTTACATTATTACATCAGCATAAGATACAAGTGACCACATCCCGATGGGAAAAATATATTATTAGTCTTGGTAAAATATATACATACTTGAATCTCTTTTTAGAACAAAGTGAAAGTAAATATTAAACATCCTTGAACTCATTCAATAATTTCATCTTCATATGATAGGGGATGAAATGAAAATAATAGGGAGTACAAATACAATGTAGGGGTTATATACATCAGCATCTATATTTAATAAATAATGGGTAATCAATTTGTAAAGGTAAATAACTAAAAAACATTCCGTATAATCAATAACATGACCACAAAGAATAATAAAGTAGAAATAGTTAATGATCATAGTAAAATATGCCATGGATAAATATTGATCAAATAATTAAATCTAAATAATCATATAGTCTTAAATATTACCCATAGATATCATAACTAATCAAATAATCACATGAAAATATCTATATTATTTGATATTGAAGGAATGCATAATTACGGACATCATAAAAATATTTTCAAGGTATGATGCCACAAAAATTTGCATAAATTGGTAAGGTCTCAACAAAATTAGGAAACTATTATATACCATGTGACCCACAAATTTATCTAGGGGATATAACAAGTATCTCTCATCACTTACCGAGTTCAATTCATTGATCATATGAATGGGGTGAATCACAAATCAATACATAATAAATATAAATATTCATTTTGAAAACCAGTATATGAAAATTTATTATTTTACTAATAAAACTATTTATAATATATTATAATAAATTATAATTATGTTATAATTAAAATATATCACTATTAAGAATAATTAAAATAAATGGTTTTTTACATTAATAAATACAAATTCAAAATAATATCATTAAAGGATTCTTAATGAAAATTCTGTTTTTTACATTGAATATCAATTATTAAAAATAAAACTATTTAAAATATATTGAAAAATATATTCAATTGAAATAATTATGGAAGCATTAAAAGGATTCTTGGGTTGTAATTACAGAAGGATGTTCAATCCTTATATGTTAAAATAAATATTTTTTTCACATTTTCTCTAAAAACTCTAAATTACCTCTTTCTGATACTGAAAATAAAATTTATTTTAAACCATTTTGAAAAAAGTAACAAATTAGTAAAAATATATTAAATAAATAAGTGTAAAATAATAAAAACACTCACTAAAACATCTTAATGAAAATATGGATATAGAAGAGAAATAATGAAAACCTAGTAATAAACAATGTTTGGTTTCCTTAAAAACATTATCACGGTATCATGATTCCTCAAAGAGGGTAAAATTAAATAATTTCTTTTATAAAATAACAAGAATGGAATATATAGTGATTATGATAGAATGATAAAAACATACCCTCAGTGGTGACATAAAAACAATTTTTAATAATGATGAGATTGAAAAATAAACACTTACGACTCTAGTAACTCTTGAATCATAAAACCCAAGAATGAATAAATTTTTAATACACATTATATATCAGGGATATAATCGTATTAATTATATATCATGTTAAATGATCATTATATACACCTAATAAACATAAATAGGTGTATAACCTCAAATATAACTCAATGAAACATAATGGAGATGAAGAACCCTTACAAAAGGTGAATCATTGAAGTGAATACAAATCATTTAAGTGAGTATATATAATAAATGTAAATAATCAAACAAATTGTAAATTAAATATAAAAAAATTATATATCATTTCCCATATAATAATGGCTTAAAATATTTAATGAAGTAAAATTATTACCCAATTAACTGAAATTGAGTTAACAAACCACTTACCTCAGGCCTCAGTCATATTTTAAAATCTTTATCTTCCTAAATAATAAAATTATGTTAGTTATTTCATTTCTTTATATCCTTTTTGATATTCATTTTTCCTTTAATTATGTTTATTAAAATTTTATATTTAATTGTTTAATGCATAAGTTCATTTAAGGTGTTTTGATGATTTTTAGTTCATATATCCCAAATGACATCAATAGATTGGATATGGTAAAAGTGGTAATTGTTCCATCATCTCTATAATATTAATAATGAAATAATTACCATTTTTATATATAAAATATATATTTAAAACCATAAATTAATTAATGTTTTGAAAAATTAACTATGTTACAATCATGTTGACGTTATGTCATATATACATGTGAGTAATGTTTCATTTTTCCAATGACCTTGATAAAAATAATATAGTAATTATTTTTTGATTAAATATTTATAATTATTCCATATATAACATCATATTTCATATTTTAAAGATATATATTATTCAGGTGACATGGTGATGGAAATAAAATCACATCGTCTCATCGATTTTGAAGACCTCATGATTTCAAAAAAGACATTATTATTTTTCAATGGTAGGAAGGATAAGAAAGTAAATGATATGTTATACTTTTAGAGTGATTAATTTTTATGAATATATTATATAAACATTAAATCAATAATTATAACCATCTTTGAGAGGTGGTGATTGAAATAATAATACATCATTTCACATGGTGCTGGTCTGTTGTACAGATAAACAACAGTATCATTTACCATTTTATGGAAGAGGATACCGATATAGGGCATGAAATAAACATAAATAAATCTAATTATTTGGATTAATATTGTGATATTATATCATCATGTTTTAATATTATTTGTAGGAGGTAGAAAAATAAATAAAACTCAGTCATTTATTTTAAAGTCATACCTCTTCGTCGAGAAACCTCCTTTGCTTTACATCTTAATTCATCTAAGGTGGATATTATACCCAAAATAAGTCCCCTAATATTTGTTAAGGGATATCATAAATGGATTTGGTAAATTATTTCTACAACCAAATGTTTATTTATATGTGAATAAAATAGGGTAGTTGGTTTCCTTCTATATTAAGGGGATGGGTGTTCTTTGAATTTCATAAAATGTTAAATTAATATAATTTAACTTTAATATTAAAATGTTTCCAAATTTAAGTACCTAAATGATAATATTATTTTTGGTTGAAATAATATCAGAAAATTAAATTTGTATTGGTTTATTTTTTTTTTGCCCTTATATATTTTTTTAAACTTTCTTAACCCCTTTTGACCATTACATCGATAACAATATTTTTCAATTTATAGGGGTTGAAAATTTTAATAAAAATGAAAAGAGTAATATAAATAGAAAATGGATGGTACTTTCAACCATATAAAAATCACTTGGAAAATAATAGTGTTTTTATTAATTTTAAATAATTTTATAATATATTATTTACTACAAAATATAACTAATATCATTTTTAGAACTATTAATGTAATTTGGCATTGATAAAAACATAAAAGTAATGAAATTATAATTTATTCACTTAAAAATACCTATGATATTATATTTCCTTAAAAATGCATGGAAAATAATTATTTCATATGTTAATATATTTAATTTTTTTGCATTATTCCTTTTATTTTTCTAATAATTGAATAAATATATATTATTGTTCTATAAGAATTTATGTTAATTATTTCACCTCTAAATATTAGAAATAAATTACCATTTTAAACAAAATTATATTAAATATTACAATTTATAAGATTCCCTAAATTTTTTTTCCATATCAAAAAACATTATAGAAATAAAAACAATTATAGTTATATTTTTCAATTTTTCTTTTACGTAAATAATATAAAGGCCAAAATCAATGAAATATAGCCCCTTTGTTTCATATTTTAAACAAATATTATGATATGGCTTAAAATATCTCATGAAATATTATAAATTAAAGTATAAGGGTCATTTTTAGTCAGTATAATGTTATTTATATAATTAATTACCAGATTTACCCTCACTGTGGTGACAATTTTTTACTATAGATATTATTCATAATAATGAAAAATAAAAGAGTCATATTTACCACATTTTAACCTACTTATTATATATATGTGATAATTTTTTAATCATTTTATTTCTATAACTGAAATAAATTTCTTTATAATTAAAATTCAAATGCAACCAAAAATAGGTTTTCATAACAATGACCTTTTATGTATTAAAAGGTTTATATTCTGAATTCAACTAAAAAATTAATTAAAATGAAAATTATTAGAATGTAAAAAATAAAAAAATAAAAAAATTTAATTATAAATCATTTTTAAAAAATATGGAATATTTTAAATATTTGAATTAATGATATAACCTTTTAATGAAAACCGTCATTTTCATTATTCATTGGGAAATTGATATTTTTAGAAAATAATCGAAATTTAAATTAAAAATTTCAAACATGAAAATCTCAGAAATTATATCATTTTTATCAACTTAAATTTCCATGATAACATAAACTATTTATAATATTTTATCACTAAAATCAATAAAACCCATTTTTATTAAAAACGTATTCTTGAAAAAAAAATTAATTTATTATAAATTTTGTTCTTATTTAAAAAGAAATAATCAATGAACAATTGTTGGTTAATTACATTAAATATATTTCTATATACAGTTTATACTATTCATACCCTTGAACTCAGTGTCTATGATATAACATTCATATTTAAATAATAACATTCTTTGGTTTGTTTAAGCTCAATGTTCTGTGTCATTTATACTATCAAAAATAGAGATCTTATTATAAACTATTGTGGTATTATATTATCCCTAATTAAATAATTTAATACCTTTAATTTGATTATATTTTCACTAATCAAGAGTTTTTCATTTCAAAAATTTATTTTTGGAAGGCTTGTATCGTAAAAAGGATTAATAAAAATCCTCATAATAAGATAGAAAGAAAAGTAACAAAATCAATTAGAATAACAAAAAATTGGTTTCTAAATAGGAAAACAATAGTGGGAAGTTAATATATGGAAATTTTGGAGAAACGTACATCCAGGGAAAAATAGATATTGATTGGGAATGTGGTAAAGTGAAAGATAAACACTGAAAACCCATACATGTGTGATGTGTGAAAAGACCATCAGTTCATTGGAAATGATTGTAATAAGATAATTTATTTGTTTCAAGATCATTTTCAATGATTTCGGGAATTTATTCCCAATTAGAGTGATAATATAGGGAAATATACTTACAAGACATGTATAATTTCATACATTATTCAATTTCTGCTAAAAATTATATTTTCACCGAATGACGAGTACGAAAGATGAATTATTTATGCCTAGAATACAAAAATAATCTTATAATAAATCATGTAATCTAAAAAAGAATAAAAATATATCCATCATATAATTAATAAAAAATGGTTAGCACAAAGTAATATACTACCCAAAATGAATAATCCTTTATGTGATGAAATAATAAATGAATCCCAAAAATATATCAATAAAACCAAAGAATTAACTTAAATAATACCATATATATATAAAATTATATCCAAATAAAATAAAAAAACCTCAACATAAATGAATGTTTAATCAAAATGGTTATCTCAAACACTTCAACATAAAGCTTTAGAAATTATAAAAACATTCTTCTTAAATAATACTTTCTGTTAGACCTTATGGTTATGTATACTTCATCAAAGTTAAATGTCTCCAAAAAGATCCTTAAAAATATTATAATTGCCAAATTTTATAAGGATATTATCTTATAAAATGATTCACAAAACTATCTTAATATTGAGACATTATATCATTTATCTCATAAACATAATACTAATCTAGAGAATGTGTTGTCCAGTGGTAGGAGATGCACCCTTATAACCATTCAGTTGTAGATTCATGCCCTGTAGCCTTACTAGATGTGACTGGCCTCCACAAATCCTATGTTGTATAATTATTCTAAAACTACATTTATAGAAATAATATAAAATTAAAAAAATATGAAAATTATTTTTATATGTAACATTATTCAATAAATATTGTCTTGAAAACTTTTTTTGTTTTAAATCTTATTTTTTTACACAAAAACAAATAAAGTTAATTGACTATTATTACCTTACCATCAATGATCATATTGACACTAAAGGTTATCAATGACTTAAAAATGATATCTAAAAAATATAAAATCATTTTCTATCATATAAACTCATAAAAAACACATACTAAACAAAAAGGTAGAATAACCATATATGACTCCCTAGATATCCTTAATCATGTTAAACTACCATCCCATTAAACCATAAAATGCTTCTTAATACCTATAAATTATGGTTAATAGTAGACTTATCAACTGAATAAACATTCGGTTTATCCCATATTATTATTGAAAATAAATGTTTTCCAAAGGTTTTATTCCCATATTCATCATTATATTTGATAAAGATGATATGAATTAACAAAATAATATACCATGGGAGTGCCAAAATAAGTTTGTAGTAGAGTAATACTTAGAATGAAATAAAATGATGTTCAAGATATATTTTCTTAACTCATTTAAGTTGTTTTACCGCTATCTTAATCTATTCTAAAACAAAATTTTCTAGTGTCCCAAAAGGGATGTATTATAAGGAAAAATATAAAATCTCTATCGTGAAAAAACATTATGAAGTTATCATATATTTATATATCCCCTTATGTTCTTTCATTGGGTTATGTTATCATATCTCATTTTTTCTAAATCTAGTTCCCCTAGATTCTACGAATCTTCCTCTGATACCAATTATAAATACATTAACCCTCGTAGACTAGATCTGGTTGTTACATTATTAAATTTTTATAATATATAACTAATAGTATCAAGAAGGAATAAATAGTTTAGTTATCTTGTAAAACTGGTAACATAATTTAATCTCACATTATAACATAGTGAGAGTAAATATATAGTATTTGTGTACACATTCAAATATTCCTACTTCATATCATGGGGAATGGAAAGAAAACCATGGTGAGATTAATTTCATAATAAGGTTTATGTACATTGGAATCTATATGAAGTAAATAAGTTATAATATATATGTAAAGTTAAAAATTAGAATACACATTCCAGGATATTAATTACTTGTGCACAAATAATAATATAGTTGAAATAAATTATGAAAAAAGAATAATATGGTAAGAATAAATTTGGATAAAATAAATATATATAAATAATCACATTATATTTAACATTAAAAATGGATATCATGAATAATAAAATAATTCCATGGGTATCAATAATATATTTTTTATGATGTAATTTATAATTGTGGATATCATAAACATACCATCAAGGACTCATAACATGATATATTACATAAATGGGTGAGACTCAGCCAAATTCTTAAAATAGTTTGTCTCATGGTACCTACTGATGCATCAAGTGACAATAATAGGTTCCACCCATCCTTTAGTATGTCTAATTAATTCATCATTTGAATTGGGTGAACCATAATAAAATATATAATTACCATGAACATTCATATTGGAAAACATGAATACGAAAAGTTAATATTTTCCCAACGAAGAATGATTAAAAACCATACTGATAAAGAATAAATAGTTTATCATTACAACATATCCTTATTGATGGAATAAATAAAACCAATCATTATTCTTATTTCTGAAAAAAAATAACATAAATACATCATTAAAACATTCTTGAGGAAAATACCCTTTTAACATTATGATATAAATCTAAAAAGATAAAATTACATGAGTATCAAATAAATATTTTCTGTTTAAATAACAATAAATACCTTCAATGGAATATTATTATATTTTTGTTGAATTGAAGGAGTGAAATTCTATTTTTAAAATATATGTTAGAACATTTATTATTTTAACACTTTCTACAAAAAATCAATGAAGCTATTTATAAAAATGATAAGAAGATTATTCCAAACCATTATTTATATAATCAAACATGGGTATAAAATTATTTTCTAAATAATTGGATATTTGTATATAATATATAAAATATTTTAAGTAATGAGTGGATATGGAAGAAAAATATTACCAATCGAGTAGAAAAACAAATTCATTTTTCAATAAAAAATCATTATAATATATTCAGCACTTAAAGAGAGGAAAATGAACAGAAAACATATCATTTCATTAAATAAATACTTGAGAATAATAAATATTGGTTTTATGATATAAATATTTAATAATTCTTTGAGTGGATACTTAAACATAAATAGTCTTGAAAAATAATGAGATTGTGAAATAAACCATAACCATTTTTGTAACTTCTGAATTGTAGTCCCCAGGAATGAATAACTTCAATTGATAGATTAAATATCATGAACATAATAAGATTCATGATTAATCATGTTAAATGGTCAATATATACATCTCATAAAGATAAATACCCACATAACGTCAAATATATCTCAATGAAAAAATTGAGATGAAGAACCCTTACAATGACTGTATCATTAATGTGGGAATTAATAATTGAACTAATTATGTATAAAAAATGAAAATATAAGAATTTTTTGTAAATAAAATATTATTCAATAATATATTAATTCACTCATAATAATAGAATAAAACAATAAATTAATTAGAACTATAACCTAATGATTGGAAATTGAGTTAAGAAACACCTTACCTTAAGTAAGACTCATCATACACATTATCTAATTTCCTCAATTACTGAAGGCCATAAATTTTAATTTTATTTTAGATAATATCATTTTTAACTAGGTTGAGAGGGAACCCTTGCATGACCTATAGGCCTAGTGGTACAAAGAAAAGTACATGACCCATAGTCCTAGAGCCACAATGCCGAAAACATGAACTAAAGGCCCAACAAAAATCACTGGAACTACCCCTCCCCAATATATGTATCATTAAAGGTTCCTAGATTACCACCTTGCATTTTTAATCGACTGTAAATTCCATGTGCAGAGCACCATAGTTCCTGGTAGCGATGGAAATGATCATACCCTTCTGTTCTTCCAATCGGGTTAGCTCTCCACTAATGGATTTTATATTCTCTAAATCCTCTTCTGGTGGATAATATTGTCTTTCCATTATATAATTGTAATTATATAATGAAAAAAATATTATGTCTTTAAATAAACATATATTTCTATATCATCCATGTGATGTAGTGATGGAAAATTAATCACATTACATTGTTGAGGTGGTAGTCCACATGCATGTTAGAATGACGCTATCATTTTTAAATAGATTGAAAATGTTCGATTAAATGATATATTATCTCTTCATAATTGTTAATATGTTATGAATAAAATATATAAATATAATATCCATCCTTTTAAGAACCCATGAGAGGAGGTGATAAAAAAATAATTACATCATTTAGTGAGGTGCAAGTCCCATGAACATAGGAAACATGATTTTGTATACCATTTTATGAAAGATGATATTGATATTGGTTATTAAATTGACATAATAATATATCATAATGTAGAATATACTAATGTTTTTATTTCATCATGTTTGAAAAATATTTAAGATAGTGGAAGAAGATATATAAATAAAACATTTGGTTAAAAACAGCAAATCTTCTTCAGACACCATTTGTTGTTTTACACCTTAATCCCTCTAAGTCTACAATAATTGTATCAGCCTATGTTTTTAAAATATACACTATGTTCGATAGCGTACATAATACTCCACATCAATCCTAAGCGAACAACTATATTTTATTATGTTGCCTTATAAACTAGATGTTAAAATAGTGGAAATGAACAATACTAATTGATTAATTAAAATATGGATTATACATATATATAATTAATTCTTTTATTTACAATTACTTATAAATAATAATTGAACCCTTTTCAAATAAAAGAAAATGTTTTTTTGAAAATCTCTTCCAGTAAAAATACATCAGCTTATAAAATAATAAAACCACTCTTTGTGGATTTTATTAATGAAATATATATTTACTATATTCAATTTAATTTTTAAAATTTATTTATATATTTTATATATATTATATAAGAACAAATTCAATTTTCAGAAAAAAGAAATATTTTTCCAAAGAATACAGTTTTGCAGCATTTTGATGGAGAACAAATTTTATTTCTAGTTTTTTACACATTTATAAATTCTATTTGACAAAATATATATCTTACTTAGAATTGGGACATAAAAATTTACTTTTGTTGATTTTTTGGTATTTTTCTGATAAAATACATATTTAATGAATAATGAAAAATATTGTTTTTTAATTCAAATCTATCTTTTCATTCAATTTATTTATATAGTTATGTTATCCTTTTAATTTTTTAAAAATTTTAATTGACATAATTTTTAATTTTTTAATCCAATTTGTTTCATTTGAAAATTTTTATATTGAAATTGGATATAAAAGCACACAAATATTTTGTTTGTTTTAAATTTTAAAACAATATTTTTTATGATTTTGACAACGGATATTATTTTTACATTATTTATTGAAACTTATCTGTTTTTAATTTGGAAACAATGATTCCATATTTGGAATCATTAAGGCCAAATTAAAAAAATAGGTCCTTTTAATTTAAGGAAAATTATGAATAGTATCTTAAGTAATTATTTTAATTACCCCAATTTTGGGTAAATCTTGTAATAAAAGGTAAAAAATATTATAATTATTTAGAACTATCCTAAAACTCATAATAATTTAATTGGATGATTTTATGCTGACCATGAGCATTCATGGGGATATTGTAGGACCACTAAAAGCCACATTGATGGGATTATGACACTTATAATCATTTTATTTAAAATAAAAACGATGAAGTAATAATCATGTCTCTCATAAGTAATTTTTTTAATATGGTGTAATAAATGTTATATATTTTAATATAAATATTCATTATAAATATAAAAAAAATACCTAAATCATTATAATTTATTTATAATTTTTAGGAAATAAATAATTAAATTAAATGGTGACACAATGGAGATGTAATAATTTCTTAATTAATGAAAAAATAAAATATATGATATTATAAATATTATAAGATACAATTTATTACATACGTGAATGTTATGGATAATTATTCATTTTTTTGAATATTTAAATTAATGTTTTGAAATTATCTTCATGTTATGTTATTTTTAAAAGTCAACTAAAGAATAGTTTCAATGTTGACACTGTTGATATTTTAAAAAAGAAAATATTTTCTTAAATGCTACTAAATTCCAAAAATATAATATTTGTCAATATAATTATGATAAGTCCAAAAATTTCATTGATGGAAATTTTTTGGGTCTTTTTTAAATTTTATGGTAATTACATTAAACAATAATGTTTAAATAACATAATATCATTGTAAGATTAAAAAAAGTAATATATGGGTTAAACCAAAAAGTTAAAATTTAAAACATAGTTAAAACTTAATTAATTTTAATTTTATAATGGTTATTTGACTCAAAATCATATTAGCTTATAAATAAAATATTTTGGGACCATTTAAAAGTGAAAATAAATTTATACAGGTTTAATATTTTAAGACTTTCTAAGGGTGCTCTTCCCCTCTACTATAAAAAGGTACCCACTCGTCTATAATACTCACACTTCAAAATCATTTTGGATCATCCCAGATCATCCCAAACCCATTAATATAATCCCTACCCATATTCTTGAGGCCTTATTTTAGGCATAACACCCTCTTTAGAGGTGTTAATGTGTTCTTCAAGAGTGATCAACTAAAGAAGAGGTATCATTTTCATTAAGTATTTCAATTTTATTTATTCTTCAAATTCCATTAAATATCCTCCAAACATGATGGAATAACAAATATCTAATCATAAAAATACTTATATTCTATTCTGTTAATATCATAACATGAATCCATCTCTAATTTCATAAAATAGGAAAATAACTTTCGGTTCATGTGTATAGAGGACTACCTCCTCGCGAACAGATATAGTTGATTTCCCATTATTGTCCATCAGGACTGGTTTTAATGATGGAATTGATGTTTATATATAATATTAATGATATTTTATTATTATAAAAGAATTATAATTGAATTATGTTCTTACCTACCATGAACATAAAAATTATAATGTTGATCATGCGTACGTTTGAACTATCACATCCACAAAGCAATGAGAATCATTTTTATTCAACACATCACATGTATGATATATATATATAAGTATATTTATATAATTATTATTATGATAATAATATTTTGGACATTCTGTAATAGTAAAATTATAATTACCTTATTTCATATTGACAAATGAAAAATGAAAACATTACTCATGCATACTAACGACATAACATTTCCATGATTATAACATTGTTCATTTTTCATAACCACACTTAATGTTTTGATTTAAAGTTATAATTTATGTATAATGATGATAATAATTTCCCGAATTTTTTTCTGGAGATGATGTACTTATGACCACATGGACTAGTGACATAAAACCTTGTTCATTTCTGACTCAAGTACCGAATATTGACAAAACATTAAATATGAACATACAGAATTATGTAATTTTAATAACATGGTAATAAGTGATATAAAAGAAATAATAAACTAGAAAAATGTTCTAAATAAATTAGAAATTAACATATGTTTATTATTCAGTAATAACAAGGAACATACAAGACGAGTCCAACATAAATTAAGATATTTCATCTCAATCTCCTTTCATTGAGGCATATTTTGAAGTTATACACCATGTTCATTTATACAGTGTATTATAAACAAAAATTACATTAAATATAATTAAAAGGATTTAAAAAAGTAATATTTTTTTCATATAATTTTACTAAATGACAAATGGAATGTTAGTTTTAATGTATTTATCAACAACAGCATTTCCTCCACCGTGACCATTATTTGATATTTGAATTTATCAAGAAGCTGTAATGTTTTAAATGAAAAATAAATACCATATATCATTTTTAAGTATTTTGGTATTGAAAATAAATTTTTATAATGGATTGATTGTATCAATATCTTGAAATGATATCATATGATTTCAATGTGAATGTTTTATTTTTTCCTTTTTGCATGTTTTATGTGTTAAAATTATTTTATGGTTCTTGGGTATTGTTCATCTATACAGGTGGTTTCATGATAAAACAATAGTGGTTTATCCCATGATAGCTCTATAATGCATTTTTTAATGATATAGAGTTAAAGATTTTTGTTTCACTTCACAGATTTAGGGAATATACTATGATGGGTATTCCAAAACATAACCATGCTGGTTACTCCCTATATAGAGGTGAAAGCTACAATGTCATTATGATACAGATTCCACAATTTACATTTATTATTTATTATTTCCATGAGTTTTTCATGAATCCTATGATTTCATTAGGTATGTTAATCATTTTATTTTTTATAGGGGAAAATTATGATTTTGTGAAAATTTTATCATGTGTGTAAAATAGTCATGGAAAAATTGTTTCATTAAGTATTTTATATCCCTTGCTGAGCATTTTATTCTCATCCCATGTTTTTGAAATTAATTTCACAGAATTTTGGAGAGAATAGTGTCAAGGATGTGATTAAGGAAAAGTTGTGATGATTGAATAGGAAAAGTAACCACGTTTCATTTTCAAAGATTTCTTGTTTTACAGAAGAAATAGATACTGCTGGAAGTGCCTACTTTATATTTTATTTTTAGTTATGTATTTTTTATGGCCTAATTATCTTGTGCTCTAAACATTAAAATATCCTCTATGAGAAATAAATTAAAAATTATTAAATTAAATCAATATTATGTAATTTTTAGGGTTTTTGCCTTAATGTTGATATCAGATGATGGTTTAGTTAACATTAGATATTAGGATGTGTTCTTAAGGGAGATGGATATCAAATGAGTTTATAATTTTCAAGTTGATAATTAATTAAATATCTTAGAAATAAATTTGGAGGATTTTTGTACCAAAATTTTTAGGTGACAAACGGAATTTTTGGAGACATTTATTTTTGAGTTAATTATGGGTTATTACTTTTTGGGGAGAAAAAAATGGCATGAGATAAAATTTTAGGTTAAAACCTATTGGAGTTATTTTTGGGGATTTTATCTCGTAATGGTATTATTTTATAATAATGATATAGTTTTATAAAAACGACAACCTCCAGGATGGGTGATAACTCATCATATCTTGAAAGGCCACGAGGATCGAAACCGCAAATGAAGGGTGACAAGGGTGCATCACCTAACATAGGCCTATGCGAAGACCCTGGTTAGTGTGACTTCCTTTTATTAGTTAAACTAGTTGATATAATAATAATAAGTTGATTTTGGTAACATATTTTTTATCAAGTAGATATTCTTGGTATTGGAAAATTAATTGGGGAAAGAGTGTTAAATATTATTTTTGAATATATTCAATATTTTGGGAACCCTATATGGCTAATTAAAATATAATACTATGTGATTTTAATTTAGGTGTAATGTATGATTTATATTTTGTAAGAATCAATTATTTTAATTGTGGGATTATGGTGATTTAGGTAATTTATGAAAATGGTTAACATATCATGTTGAATTACTAGTGAATTTAATTTTTGATATGAGACATTAAGAGAGGTTTATGTTATTTGAAGACAAATATTAAAATTTATCATTGAGTACAAGGTATTAAATTTTTTTTTGAATTTTTTCTTTTAATATTAGTTTGGATTGTTTTAACGATTTTTAAGGAAGGTGATTTGTTGAATGGTCTTTGTTGAAGTTGGGATATTGTTGTTTAATTTTAGAGATTGAAGTATTATTTCATTATATAAAGGATTATTGATTTGGGTAATTATCATATTTTATTCTTACTTTTGTGTTTTGGAAATTTTTTCAAGATATGATGAATAGATAGTTAATATTTGTAGATGATGTGATCTCTAGAAGTTACTTATAGTACTCTAGGAATTATATTTAATCTTAAATACAAATAGTTTGGAGAAAATATGAGTTTGTCGTAGAGTTAGATTAATGGATGAAACTCTAATTATCATGTATGTATATTTCATTATGTTCTTATTCTATGTAGTAAAATAATTCCACAACATTATGAAAATAAACATAAATCAAAAACACTTTCTATTTAGTTTTACTACTACAAAATCAAAGAAAGTTCAACCAATCACATGTTTCTGGTTTTTGGATTGTTAAAATTATCTTGATAATGTTTTCTATCACTCTCCATCATAACATTATGGTTGTTTTTTCTTCAATATCCATGTTTTCTAACATGAGTGTTATCTCATGTTACCATTGTACGGTCAATTATTTCTTATATAGTGGAAGTTTTATTAATCCTTTTGCAGTGTGAGAATGCAATAAAAGAATTTTGATGTGTCATACCATATTTACCGAACCCAAATTCAAATTTTTATGACCCAATTTCCTAAATATGGGAGAATGTAACATCCTTTGTTTTTTTAAAGAGACATTATGTTCAACAGCGTACATAATACGCCACGTCAAACTTCAGTGAACAACTAAATACTAATGTGTTACCATATAAACAAGATGTTAAATTGGTGGGAATGAAAAAATAAATTCATTTATGAAAATATGGTTTACACATGTATATAAATAATTCATTTTCGAATAATTATTTATAAATGAAAATAAAACCCTTTTAAATAAAATAAAATGTTTTTATAAAATATAATTTAAATTCAAATATATGAGTTTATAAAATAATAAAATCACTCGTGATGAATATTATTAATGAAATATATATATATATATATATATATATTATTGTTAATATAATGATTAAAATTCACCTTATATGGTTTCTAGACATGATATAAAAACAAATTCAATTTTCCAGATAAAAGAAGTATGTTTCAAAAAAATATAGTTTTACCACATTTTAATGGCGAACCCATTTTAAATCTAGTTTCTTGTCACTATTAAAAGTTATATTTGAATAAATAAACTTTTTAATTGAAATAGGGTCATACAAATTTACTATGTTTAAATTATTTGTATTTTTTTGGTAAAATTTATTTTTTAACGAATAGTGAAAATACTGTATTTTAATCCAAACTAGCTTTACGTCCAATTTATTATTATAGTTAGGTTTTCCTTTTAATTGCTTTTAATTTTAAATTTAATTAATTTTTTATAATTTAATAAAATATAGTCCATTTTATGTAAATTCTCATTAAAATTATATATAAACACCGGTCAATCTTTTAGTGGTTTTTACTTTTGAACAAACTAGTTTTCTAATTTAACAACAGGGATTATTTTTAAATTAATTACTAAAAATTATGTGTTTTGAATTTTTTAAAATGGATTAAATATTTTTGAATCATTTGTTCCAAATTATAAAAATATATTTTTTTATTTTATGGATATTATAAATAGTAACTTTACTAATTATTTTAATTTCCACGGTTAAGGTTAAATCAGTTAATTAAAGGTAAAAATAATATTATAAAAATATAAGAATACCCTAACACATGCCATAATTTAATTGAATGAGTTTAACCCGACCATGATAATCCTTGTTTCTATTTTATAACTTCATGGATCCACATGAATGTGATTATGACACTTATATAAATTTTATTTAAAATAAAGACCATGATTTCATAATCATGTCTCAAATAACGAAAAACAAATTTAATCTGGGGTTATAAAAGTGATATATTCTACTATATATATTAATTGGAAATATATAATATTACCTACATCATGATAATTTAATTATAATTTTTAGGAAAAAATAATTAATTTAAATTGTGACACAATGAAGATGTATTAATTTATTAATTAATGAAAGAATCAAATAAATGATCTTTTAGATATTAAAATTAATATTATATGACATAATTCATGATATAAATTAATTTTATGGATACTTTTGACATGTTTTTGATGATTTAATGGATTTTGTTTCCCACTTATCATCCTCTTATAATATTTTTTCAAGTCAACTAATGAATAGTGTCATGATTGACACTTTTTGTATTTTAAAATATAAAATATCTTATTATAAGATATTAAATTTGTATAAAATATACGATTACACCCAATGTTTAGGATAAGGACAAATATGTCATAAATGGTAGATTTTTAGGTAATTTGACATATTATGGTAACTACATTAACCCAAAAAGTGTAAATAACATAATATCATGGTAGGATTAAAAATACTAAAATAAGGTTTAATCAAAAAAGATAATGATTAAAAAATATTAAAGACATGTATAATTTTAATTGGACTAATGTTATTATACAAAAAATCATCTTAACATATAAATTAATTATTTTTGAACCATTTGGAATCCATATAGAATATATATTAATTTAATAGTTTGTGAGTTTCCAAGGGTGCCCTTCCCCTCTCGTATAAAAACGTATCCACTCATTGCAAATACTCACACTTAAAAATCCTTTTGGATCAGACAAGATAATCCCAAAACCATTACTTGAATATATCTTCATATTCTTAAGGATTTATTTTAGGTATAACACCCTCCTTAGAGGTGTTAAGGTGTTCTTCAAGAGTGATCAACTGAAGAATTAATATCATTTTCTTTATGTTTTTATATTTTTTCTATTATTAAACTTACATTAAATCTCCTCAAACCATGCTGAAATAATAAATCCAGTATTTTAAATAACCTTGATTACCCAATATATTAATGACGTGGATAGTTATAGAATATTTATGAAGTTTACATAATTAAAAAAAATATTTATTATGAAATTTAAATAATCTCATTCTTAGAACAATTAATTTTATTTGAAATTACAAACGACATGACTATAAAGTAATTAAAATACAATAATTTAAAACAACAAAAAATATATTTTTTTATACAATTCTTCATTCAATGTAAATTACTTTTAATATTTATAAAATAATTAAACTAATTTTACTTTTAATTTAATAAGTTATGTGTGTGGGGGGTATGAATTTGAAGTAATATTTCATCACTAAAAATTATAAGTAAATTTACATGATAAAAATTCATATATATTTAATATAAAAATTCATAAATGAAAAAAATTGTGTTTATCACTATAAAAAATATTAATGATATTAAAATCAGGAAATGGACTTGTTGACTTTATACATCATTGAAATATTATATAGAGTAAATTATAATAAATATTTCACCAAGATTTAATATTTTTAAAAATATAATGTACATGGACTAAATCAACTCATACTACAGGATAATGGAAAGTATAATGGTAATTTTTTAGTCCTAACTATTTTATTATTAACCATGATTACTCAATTTACCCTTACAATAGTGACATTTATTTACTATGGTTTCTATTTATAATGAGCAAAAATAAAATGGAACTTCATAACAAATTCAAAAACCCTGATTCCAAATATATAATCAATTTTCGATGATTTAATTTCTGTATGTTTCATAATTTATTTTGAAATTTGAACATAAAACACAAAAAAAAAACTTTTTTAGAAAAATGTATTCTTTGTGTAAAAAATATTCTTAACTAAATTAAATGCTAAAATTTACCCTATTGAAGATAATTAGAAAATTAATAATATAATATATCTAATTTTTTGTTTAAATCAATTTAATAAATAATTTTTCATTCAATATTCTTGATGAAAATATAAAATATTCAATAAAAATCAGTATTTATCACTATTCACGTGAAAAACGATCTTTTAAGAAAAATCACCAATGTTCACTCAATGATATTTTTTAAATTTTTAATTTAAAAATGATATATGTTTTAAAAAATTAAATATCGAAAATTACTAGAAATTAATTATAATATATTCACACATAAATTAATAATAACAATTTTTAAGAAATCATATTCTTGAACAATAAAACAATTTTACTAAAAATTAGGTTACTATATTCCAATGAATAGATAAATAAATTTTTAAATATTAAGGCCTTTATATATTTTTCATTATTTTTTAATCATATTAATACCCACTAATTCAATTTCTATGTTATAATAGTCATATTTAAATATTAATAATTCATGGTTTGATTAAGTTAAATGTTGGGTGTCATAAACGCTATCGACAAAGATATTATTCTTTTAAAATACCATGGTGTAACATGAATGTTGTTGATGTTTTAGGAAGAAATATATTATTACAGTAATATAGTTATTTCATATTGATATATGGATGTGGCCTTGATAAGTGTTGTGATAGTGTTTTATATGCAGAGTAGTGTAGAATGCGGATAGAATAATGTAATAGTGGGATGTTAACTAAAATTAGTTAATGTTATTTGGGATAAAATTGAATATATTTTGGATTGAATTTAATAAGCAATTTTTATTTTTTAATCGAAAAGATATATTTATATATGTGGTATTATACTGGATAAAATAATTGTGGGAGATAGTTGAAAGTGATTCTTCATTAAATATGGATTACAAGTGGCCTAATGAAACTAAACTTATTGATGTGTAAAAATAGAAAATTGATTAACTAAATGAATAAATATTTTAATATGGATGTTCTTTCAATTCTATTATTGTATTTTTTTTATATAAAGGAATCAACTAAGGTGTCTTGGTAGTGGAGATAAAATAGGAAAATATATGAGTTGTTTTTTTATTTTTTATGTACAACAAATGATAGGATCTATGTGATACAACTACATATGAATTTTATTAGGATTTATAAATGCACTCAACATGAGTCAATTAATTGATAATGTTATTAATCATTTTTCAGAGTTTTTCCCAAACATCAAGGTGGTATTTGGTAGATAGATGACAACCCCTTCATCTATTCTCTAATTTTATCTAAACAATGGAAGCAACAGACTGACATTGGTTTGATCAATCAAGATCCCATATTTTCATGTGTTTTATCCAATGATGTTGTGATGATGGGTCATTGTTTATGTTGTGGGGTCATGAATGATAGAATCGGGTTTTGAGGGTGACATCCTTTATGTTCAAAACAACCAATTGATATTATGCAAGGATGTTATGGAAGTGTTGTAATTTGTGATGAGGTTATGGAAAATAAGTTGTTTTTGGAATTATGAGAGTTATGGTAGGCAGGGTTGTGTCCCTATATACATTAGGAAATAAATTATGGGAGTTCAAGACATTTTATGTTTTGGTGTGGGAGTGTTCAACTAGTGGGGAAGTCGGTGTGGGGTGAATATGATTATATTATTAATATATTATTGTATCATACATTGATACAATACATGATGACTGAGCTATGATGATGATTGGAATTTGTATTTTACATGATTGGGGATTATTTTCTGTTCTCTATAATCATTATATCAGTTTTGTTCTTTTATATCATTTTTATGATATTTATTAGGGAGGATCATAAGGATGATTCATGTTATGGTAACCCTGTGCCGATAAACTATTTCTATAGTTCTCAAGTGAATTTTTGTGGTTTAATTAGATCAAGTTACATTGGACATAGACTTTATATTTTATCGCTTATTTAGGTGTTTATTTGGAGTTTTATTTTCTAGATATAATCAATACAATAAGACATGAATTATTATATCTTATTTAATGTGATGTTAACCTATTTATATAATGTGATTTTGATTAGTATTTATCCTTCAATAGATTTTAAATATTTTAATATAATGAGATTAATTATTATTATTTTCTATATTATTATCTTGGATATGTTCATTAAGTCTATGAATATTTATAGAATGGTTCATGGATCATTATTTTTTATTTATTTTCTACCCATTAGAGGTGATAATTCAAGGGGTCTGAGTTGGTCTTGAAATAATTATTGTTACCATTACACCTAATATTCATAAGCAAATATTCAAATTATTTTTTAAAAAATAATCATCTTAATATATATTTTTATAAAATTATTGAATACGATTACCTTTTATTCTCTTCAATTTAAACATTCATTATTCATTCATTAACTAGTTATTTGTTATTTTGATCATCAGATGTTTGAAACCTTGATGTTTTTATAAGAGTTTCATAATTGAGTTATTGATTATCAATATATATTAAAAAATGCCCCATTATAATATTTTTCATGGTGCTATAATAAATCGTTTTTATATTTTTATAATTTTACAATATCATTTCATTATATGTTTTTGTAATAATTCTTGAACATGAAATCATTGAGGTATTTTTCTTGGTAATTTATTGATATCAGAATATTATTATATAAATTTCATTCACTTTTCTTTTATTTTCATAGAATACTAGATATGTTATAATAAATTTATTATAATTAAATATTACAATAAAATTATTTCTATAATAATCTATGAAGTCATGATGAGAAATAAATGACGTCATTAAAAGAGACAGTTTTCTACATGTACACAAGCGAGACATTTTCATTTTTATATGGTAGAAATGAATAGAAGTTAGATAATAATTTATATTTATTGATTCATAATTACTTGATACATATTATATTTTCTCATTTAATATATTCTTTTAAACATTCTAATATATAATTACTTAAAAAAAAATTTGTTGTACATGGAAATGATAGTTTGAATGTTATCATGGAAGACTTATTCTGTATTTGAATGGTAGATAATAAGGCAAAATAAAATTATTCTCTATATATAATGAAACTTTCTTATTTATAATTACACTATATTAATTATAATGTTTATGATAAAATAGGTAGGGTGATGTATGATAGAGGCAATAAATTTTATGTTCTCATTAGTACTCATATTTAAATCATGATACCTCTCATGGACGCATAGTTTAAATTTTTTGTAATAGGATAACATATTGAGATGATAGGCTCGTGAATGCTTTAGAGTATTATAATATTATTAATAATTTATGTCAAAATTAATAATTTTTTTGATATGTATTTCTTGAATAAGTTATAAGTGAATGCTATTTATATTTGAAAAAGCTACATATTTCTTTTGGATTGAATAGTAGGTGAGGAGTAAAGATGGAATCACACGAGATTTGGGTGAGTCTAATGAGTAATGGTTGGATAGATATATATATTTATGAATTTTATACATAAAATTGTTCTTATAGAAGGTCTATGATTCATTTTAACTTAAAAAATATATAATACACTTTAAGTTACCCATTATTATCCTTTTAAACAGTTATTAAATCTTTTAATATGGTAATGATTTTTTATTTCTAAAAATAGAGGATGACACCTGTTTTTAATTTTTTATGTGATGAATTTTAATTTTTATGTAATTTAATGAAAAAATTAGAATATGATAAATTAAGACGCGTAGTATATCAAAAACGTTTTTTGTAAAAAAAAGTTTTAATCATTAAATTTTCTTATCCTAAATTCATGTCTACAACTAATTGAATTTTTTTATTATATTTATATCTATATATAATAACTAATTTTTTTTAATAATTTTAAGTTTGTTAATTTTTTTATTCTTTACAGTCTAACCTGGGATATCCCCAAATTGGACACCTGATCCGGCCTTTGTCAAGGCCAGAATATCATTCTTGATACTAGATGGAAACAAACAGGCACATGCGAATCCATTAAAATCATTTTGGAACTATTTTTCACACTGTAATATATAAAAACAATGAACTAAATTTAATATGATGAATGAAAGACACCCAAACATAATAAATAAATAATCAAAAAACTAAAAAACACAAGAAGATAAATCCAGATATGGAGAATTAAATAATGAGGTGCCAGTGAGGAAAAATTGGAAATGGTCCAATGGTAAAAACAACTATTTTAAAAAATTCATATACATGTGTTATGTTGTTCATTATCACACTATTCCACCAACATAAAATGAAGATAAACAAGTTTGATTTCCCACTAACACTAAGCGTTGCTTTTCCATTTCATACATTAGGCTTGGAAACCAATGTATGCACTAATTGGGTGTATGTTGTTTATGATCCCAACATCCCTATATAGTCACACGATGTGATCCATAATCATAATTAATTAGATAAATTAATTGTAATTAATTTACAAAAATAGAAAAGTGGGAGATAAGAAGATCATAATCTTTCATAAAATAAGATCAATATCTACATTGAAGTAGTTCTAAATGAATGAAATGATGAAAAATAATTTATATTTTTCAAGAATAAAATTTTATTCATCTATTTAATAACATTTTTCAGTGAATAAATGTATAAATAAATTTGTTAATGTGAATAAAAATCTAATTCTATGAAAAAACAGTTAAATCCATTTAGAACAATAACAAGAAGTCCAATGGTAAATCTAGTCAGAAATATTTATAATTGTCACCCATAATGCGAGAAAGGAGAATAAATAAAAGGGGTGTTCACTCACAAGAGATCCCCATGATGTGTGTCCCTTTCTTATAACATCATAGTTATTTTTTTATACATAAATTTAATATTGTGGATGAAAATTATAATTTTTCATACTTGACCAAGAGAACCCAAAATATACCAAGGTCCCATTGGATGTCCATATATTCATAATTCAATCAATATCACATGGTTGTTTTATAAATAAAATTATACAATTAATAATTATGTTAAAACAATAAAAAATTATGAATTTTGATGAATAAAAAAATCATTTTCATCATCACTTCATTTTCATCAATAAACCCCATTTTAATAAAATCCAAACTATCTCATTAACAATTTAAAAAACATTTAAAAACCCATGTAATTAATATTCATATGAAAATAATATTTTTTTTAACCACCCACCATAGACCCTTCGAATACTTTTGAATTGAATGAATCAAACATAACAATATATGAGAGTTCCTTCAAGTGTTTAAATTAATCCCAAAACATCAAAACCTATTCAACAATGTATGTATGAAACAAACAATATGATTTCATAAACCTATGAGGATTTTAAAAAACAACAGAGAATGTAATATGTCAATGAAGTCAACAAAACCCACATATGAATATTTCCCCTTATGATCTATGGAAAATCTATACTAAAATTGAACCATGCTTGAAGGGGAAAAAGACTATATAAGGGGGATGATTCTAGAATAAGTTCTAACCTAAATGGATATAACAATATGGTTAAATATCACTAATGATAAAGGTAAATGAAATTTAAAAAAAATCATTTTGGTATAATCAAATTAAAAATGATTCAAGACATGAATAATTTATTCTTGATCTTTTCCTGAATTGAAAAGGTGGTTTAGGTCAAGAACAATGAGTTATAAAATATAGGATTTGCATATCTGCATCCATAAAATCAACCCAAAATAGTTCTTAGTGAGATCATTTGCCTCACAACATGAAAGAATATATCATTACTGTTTTATACCCTTAAAATATCTATAACACCATCATGTTATCCATGACCAACTAAAAAATATAAAATTAAGTTTAATGACTTTTTATATGTCAAATAACAATAGGATCTAAAAATATCTAAAAAATATTTCATTATGTCCTTAAAAATCTAAGATTAATAATTTTGGTCCCCTAAAAGGTGACTCCACTACTCCCTCATTAATGATACTCTCTCACACATCTTGTGATAATATCATATATTCTGACATACATCTCATACCAATGGAATTCATCTCCCATATTATATATTTTCTTAGGAATCAATAATCTACACTTTCTGCAAAACCACCAAAATATCAAACACCAACCAGTCTCTATTGAATTTAGGATATGATTACTAGTACGATGGTACTTCATGACATAATGAACATGAAATATGTTATTGTTCATTATTAAATGATGTGGTAATACTAATGAATAATCCACCATTTTAATTCACCCACCATTATAGAATACACCAATGCATATCCAATCTAATTTACCCAACTTATGTAGCCTTCAGAAATCTAATGATAGTAAATTACATTGGAATACATGGTCACTAAATAACAAATCAGAAGGATGGAACCAATAATATGAATATTATTTTTATCAACCCTAAACAATTACTATTCGATAAAGAATTGTATGGATCCTAAACCATTTTTCAAGAATGATACCAAGAATAACCAAAGAAACATCACTAACCCAAGACCAGTAAATCTATAATCTATTTGGAATACAATACAATGAATTTAAGGGAACCATTATGATGGAAAACTGGTTACTATTTGTGTATGTATATTTGACAAGTCCAGAATGGCCATCTGTATCTCTTCTATTATCCAAGAAGTACACATGAAGCATATCATCAAGAGTTTTTTTTCCCCGGTATGTTTTGAATTTTATATGAATAAGATTGGTTAATCTATACCACTCATGAGATCACGTATCCTATAGGAGGATTTTCATAAAGTGATCAGTTAATCAGGTGTATTTATCAGAAATGATATTGAATAGAATGTTGTTCGACCTTATAATCTCCTCGATGTAGAGATTTTGAAAATATTCAAACTTAGTGGTATATTAGATAAAATATGATCTAAATTGGTTAATGGGTATATCGATACTCATATGTAATTTTTACTTTAGTGACTCTAAGATAGTAAAATATTGAAATCCATGGACACTTTATCCCACTATCATATTGATATACAGATCAGTTTATTGAACCCAAAATAATTCTAGTGCTCATCCTTTATCTTCTGACATATATTATAACGGTATAAAAAATTGGTAATATATTTCTTAAAATAAGGCCAATAAACTATTGTTTCATTTCATAATACATATTAGTAGTACATGGGTTAGCATCTTAAATAATCCATTGACACTTCCCTCTAAAAACCTTTCTCATAGGGAAAGTAAAAACCCAATAGTACTTGACGTATAGACCACCCTCTGGAGAGAAAGTCTACTTAATGAAGTTATCCCAAATACATAAATATTTTTGGATACCAATATAATTATCATCTATATAATGGTCTTAGTTAAAAAATTATAAGGGATAAAAAAATATTATTCTCACTAGAGACACACATGTACATTTTTCCTACAACTAACCCCATCATATTAAAGAGTTTTAAAAAGATCAACTCCTCATTTCACTCCATCATAATGAGAGATGGAAACATTCTATATAGCATGATGGTAAAAATTTTATTTTATGGGGTGCAGTATGTGTCGAAATCAAATTATAAATAGTATTACAACCACCCACTCTATCTAAGGCAGTGATTGTATGTGAAACAATGTACATCAAATTCATATGTTCTAGAAAATACAAAGAACAATTCATAAAAATGTAGTGTTAATATATCTTAATGGTGATAAAGATTTTGATTTTTTGATGATCATGGGTAGGGTAGTTTATAGAGTCCCAAATCAGGATGTACATGGAAATTACAATACATTTTTGCAGAATACTTAATACATAACAAAAACGGACACACAAGGACCATAATAGTGTAGTGTCTTTGGAAACTCAGAACATAGTCTTCTAATCATCGTGAAAGATCTTCAACATCTCCCATAATGATCTTCCCTTTTTTGTTACCTAAAATTGTTCTTTATTTCTTGGGGAATAGAAAACATATAAAGGGTGAGATAAAATGCTCAGTATGGGTAAGCATGGAGAAAATAAAACAAACCATACACATTTGAACATAAAAACATGAACTTAGTGTTTAAACATCAAAATCTTGATCAATGACATAAAACATGGCAGTACGTAAGGCATAGATCATAATTGAACATCAATAATGATAAAATATCTTGGAAATAAAACTTTTAATTGTTGAAAAACATTAAGCAAATGATATTATTTCAATAGTAGCCATGGAATTTATTCCAAGACCATCTTAGTGGACAATTCCCCTTACTAAACCGAGTTCACTCCTCATTCCAGTCCTATATCACTGAACTGTATTAAATTGTCATTCCAGCCATGTCTATCTAGTGAGATATAAATCTTTAACCAATTCATTAGAGGGAGATTTAGGTCTCACCCATCTCATAATGAAATCATTCTTACGTGTGCCACAACATAAACCTAAATCATTCATCATAACCCAAATAATAAAATGGGTTTCATAAACATCATCCCATCATATCATATTCAATATAAAACAAATGGATATCATTTCATCATAAGAAAAGTGAAACCATATAAAAAATAGAGATAATATACTTGTAACATACAAATATGAAATAATGTCATCTTATATAGGAAACTGTTTTGATGAATCACTTGAAATGAATTCTTGAGAAAAATATCTTTTCTTCTTCAAAATCATTTTATTTTCACAAAATTCCATGAAAATTTTAGAAGAAAAGGATTTTGTTGAAAAAAATCATAAAATATTGTAGAGTAAGCTTCATGTTAATAAGGCATTATAAAACCGTAAAAATCAGGTCATTCGGTATAAGTTAAAAAAAATATTCTCCTCGTACATTTGCCGAAAAAGTCAAAAGGTTCCTCATATGGTAACAAAAGAAATATTCCTTTCATAACATGTGGTAAAATTCAAAAATTGGTAAGAAGGACATTAAGAATACATAAAAACACTATTATAAAACATGGAAATGGATGATAATAATAACCCCAGTTAATACTTATGAATAAACAATCTCGGATAAGAATGATATTGGAATAATTATCCCTTACAAATATTTTTTTGTAAATAAAATAGATCACTTATTTTTATTCACTATAAGGTCACAAATTGAAAGTATAAATACATGATAAGATATAAAAATTAATTTCCCACATAATCAATGAATGAAATAAACAAGAAAGAGATGATCAACCTCAAGAATTTAAATTGGGTTAAGAAGTTCCCTTACCTGGTGTCCGACTTGACTTGATCCTTCTTTAATCTCCTTTAATTTGGGTAAATTTCTTTGGTTTGAACTAAAAGGAATTCATGAAGTGCCTTATGCCTAAGTTAGGGCTTCTAGGGGAGGAGAGAGATGTAGGGAGCTAAATTGGGAAGAGTTTGGATGAGCCAAATGGCTTGAGAGGTGTGAGGAATTGGATTGAAATGGTCTCCTTTTATAAGGGGGAGGGCTATTTTGGAAAGTGTTAAAATATTATTTTATTATAAACTTATCTTCAGTTTCAAAAGGTCCAAAAATAATTAACGATGAATATAAGATGACTCATGGTAGAAATAAAATCATCCAATCAGAATTGGACAAGTTTTGGATAATATATTAATCATTATAATCTTATTTATTTAAATCATTTATTAATGAGGTAAATAATTCATCATTATTGTGTCATGAATAATTTAATTTATTTGATTTCTAAAAATTATAAACAAAATACCACCATGTAAGAAATATTTTTATCTTTCAAATGAATCTTTATAGTCAAAAATATAATTTATATAACCCCTTATAAAAATTAATTACTAAACAATTTTTGTTAATGTCAATTTTGTCTTTACATTAAATTAATTAATCCAAATTTTCATTATCACTACCAAGTGGCTCAATGGGGTCCCAAAATCGACCCATGGATTCCCATGGTTGGCCACTACTCATAACATAAGGCTATGACAAGTGTTAAGGTAATTCTGAAATATTATAATATTCTTTTAACCTTGAATTACCATATTTACCTATAATCGCAGTAAATAAAAGTCAAAAGTTACTATTCACCAAATATTATTTTCAACATATTTAACCACATTTTAATTATTGATAACAACAATTTATGTTGGATTTTTGAAATTCAATTCATAGAAGTGGTAAAATTTCATTCAGAGGAAAGAGTTAGTTTTTTAACTATCACTAATTGGTTTCACTATTCATCAAAACTTGAATTTTTTCAGAAAAATGCCAACAATTCAGCCTAAGATAAATTTGATATTCTGAATTCAAAAATTATGTCCTTTTTTCCAAATTCAAAAAGTATAATTAGAATTAATTACTTTTAAAATTAATTCTTGTTATAAAAACAGATAGTGTGTTTTTAAGAAATAATAACTATTAAATGATCGACACTTGTTTATGTCCGAATTCAAAGTGAAATTAATTCCAATGGCCAACATTGGATTAAATGGTAAAAATATATTCTAATTAAAATTTAAAACTAATTAAAAAAGATAATCTAACCATATAAATTATTTCGATTAAAAATATGTTTTTAATTAAAATATAGCGTGTTTTTACTATTCATTAAAATATGAAAGTTATCAGAATAATATGAAAATTTAATCCAAATTAAATTTCTATATCTTGATTCCAAGGAAGAATTTTATTTTCTCAAATTGAACATATAAACATGTCAAAACTACATTTAATGGGTGTGCGCTATCAAAACGCGGCAAAACTTAATTTTTTTAAAAATAGTTATTTTACCCGAAAAATGTATTTTGTTCTCATACCAAGTTCTAGATAATATTTAAGATGAATAATATTGTTATGAAATTAAAAATGTAGTTAATACTATTAATAAGTTCTATTTCATAATAACATTATAACCATATATCATTGTATAATTGAACTTGGTATTGCGTACAACACACGCTATGGAGGAAGGTCGGGATTTCGTGTAATGCAAGCCAAGTAAGGGTTGCATGTTTTTCCAGACTCCTTAGTTGTTTCAAATAACAAAATACAACCATATTTCATTTATACATTGAATATATATTTATATACACAATTTTGTGTCAAATAACTATTATCAAACGAACTTTAAATTGTGTGTAACATGATCCAAGAATAGTGTTGCGTATACTGCAAGCTAATACGGTGTTGCGTATAGCGCAAGGTAATCTTGGTATTGCGTAAAACACAAGACATCAATGAAATTAAGAGAATTTTTTTCATAAAATCTCAGGGTGTTACATAGTTCTTCAAATATAAATGAATCTTGTGAGAAATATATTCCACCCTAAGATCCCCATTTATAATAAAAATTTTGAAGCCTATATATAAAGAATAAAAAAACCACACATATCCCTTATCATATTCCAAAAGGGTAATAATGGTTGTTAAACTCATATTACATTTCAATTAATTTACTATTTTCTGATATAAATAATCCAAAGACAATTTAACTCTATCCAAGTATGATTTGAAAACAGTGATTCTATATTTGATAAATCCATTAAAAATCCCTAGTAATATTCTATTGGAATGAAGAATTTAAAAATATCATAAATATTTATTGGATATTCCAAGGATGTAGAAACATCCACTTCCTTAGTTTCAACTAATATTTTAATGATCCAACACCATATTACAAATTAATTTTACTTCTTGAATCTATAAGAACCTCTGCAACAACATTTCATTAAGGATGTCATATTTCATCGTTCCCAGAATAGTTCTCATATTGCCTTTATTTACTTCACCACATCGTGAATAAATCACAAAGTCTTTCATGAATACCATGATGAAAAAATATTGGTACTACTATGATATCCATTTCATCAGTTCCAAAAAATATAAATGAGTGATAGTCATGAAAACGTCCCTTAATAGATTCTCAATGTTACCAAACATGCTCTTGAATGCAGTATCTGGAACAACTCACTCATAAATTTTGATTTGGGGGAATCAAAACACAATATAATGTTTGAAAAATCAATTTTATCCTTAAATTTATAATTCAATTTCTCAATTATTTATATGGGGTACTTAATCATAATCATCTCCTAGTTGATATTTTGAAAATCTCTATATAAAGGATTTTATTTATTTTTCTTAGAAAAAATCATTGGGGATTCCAATGATGTTATGATCGTATGGATGAAGTCCTTTCAAAACAAATAATATAAAAACACCTTACCTACATTAATTCATCCAGTTTCATATTGTAAAAAGTTATATATATTAGTTGGGTTCTTAGTACATAAACAATCCATAACTCGTATCCCTTTAGTGGTTGAAAAATAATTTCGATCATAAAATCCAATATAAAATTTTTATCAATTGGTGTAAGGTTAAATATAAATATTTACTCATCATGCTAAAATTTAAATCAGCTTATTAATTTAACATGAATCGGTAGTTATGGTTCTACTTAACTTATATCAGAACCCATTCTCCACAGTGCAACTGAGAGTCCCCATTGGTGGTTGTGAAATAAACATACATTTGATAATAATAAATTAATGATCTATGGGTAACAATCCATTTCATCATTATATTAACTTCTATGTCATTGATATCATTAACTAGTATACACATATGTAACTCATCTTAAAATATATAAAATCTGAAAGTGGACCACTGAATCCATTCTTTATTTTTTATTCTGAGAGGAGTCACTATCTCCATAACATATTGGATGAGTTATATAGGGAGATTAAAAATATTTAAAAAATGGGTTGACATGAAAGATTTTTAGGCTCCAATATCAAATAAATCTATTTATATAGATGAAGAAATGAAAATAATACCAATCACAGTCATAGTTCCATCCTCAACCATTACAATAAAATCATCCATCATAAGAAACTATTTAAATGTAGACTATAATTAAATAATACTTACATACAAATGTAGAAAAAAATTCAGACCTAGATATTTTAGAAAAGAAAATTGTGTTCAATAGCATATTTGACACGCAACACCGAGCTTAAATGTCCTGTAAAATATATGACCATTATAACCAAGATGTTAAATTAATCGGTATTGAAATTATTATCTAATTTAGGAAATATATAATTATATTTCATAATAAATATTAATTATTTATAAATTTATAATATATAATCAATATACTTTAATATAGTAATTTTATTATCCAAAAAGATATTTTCTAAAAAAATGATTTCTATTAATTTTCATGAATAAAATTATATATAATTTTTTTATAGTTTATAATTTTTTTTATAAAATTAAATTCATTTTTGATTTCATAATATCATTGTTTACTTAGGGTTAAATCTTTGCATATTTTCGTAAAATATCGATTTTTTTCAAAAAAATCATATATTTAAATAAGTTTATCAATTAAATAGTTTTATTATGTTAAAAATATTATTAAATTATCAAAATTATTATTTATTTATATTGAATAAAATTAATTAAATTTCATTCTACTTTTAATTGGATTTTCGATGACATTATTTTTGGGGTTTAAAATGGGATTTTTTTTAAACTATTTTAAAGTGCATAATGATTCTCAATTTTAAAAAATTAAAAACATCCAAATGAGAAATGATTTAAATTATATTTATATTATATACCAAATAATATTAATTTATATTCATAAAATGATTATAATTAGTTATAGTTTTAATATAATATCATTATCTTTTCTTGAAAAATAAACTTATTGAAAATCTATTTTTCGTCGCGTCAAGAGTTAAAATTTACATTATATTTTTCCACTAATTTGAATTTAATTTGGTAAAATTGTTTATTTTTTTGAACAATAATAATTAATAGTATCTAATATGTTTAACCAAATTTTTTACAATAATTAATTTTGAAAATTGTAAGAAATAATTATCATTGTTCTGGTTGAAACCATTTTCCCGATGGTTAAACTAATATGTTAAGGGTCAAAATGACATAAAAATTTATAAAAAACTTTTATATATTACAAAATTGTATCTTGTATAAGGCTCTATATGGGTCCATTTTGGATACTTTTTTCTTGTAAAAAATGTGGGTACACCTTTTTTTTGAAACAATACATGTGTTCCACTAAGATCACTTATAAAAGGCCACCCCATCTCCTCTATTCATCACGCCTTCAATAAAGATCATATCAAAAAATCCCTGACTAAATATCTTACATAATTACTTAACATAATTCTAGATACCTTATTTTGATCAAAAATACTTCCTATGAATCCTCTAGGTGATTACCTTAGGAGGTTGTCTAAATAAAATCTCTCACGACCAACTGAGCACCTTTATATTATTTCTTTTTCCACCTCCATAAAATATTTTTAGATTGTGGATATATAATAAAAATAGTATCTAAAAACTACATTGATGTTATACTTTTAATCTAATAACCTAAAAACATACCACATTCCATTAAATTGGATACTAAATTATTTGTCGTGTTTACGCCAGACTACCTCCATGTGATCAAATGTCATTCGTTTTCCATCATCACTTCTCATTGATTGATATATTGATGTATTAAAACTATATATATGATAATTGTAACATATTTATACTTATATAAATAAATTATCACATAAACCCTGTTATATTACAATCCATGGGCGATATAATAAAATCCCTTGTGTGTACGATGGACTACCACCTCTCGATGCTATGTGCTTCATTTTTCACAAACACTTAAAATGGAAGGAAATAAGGATATTTTTAATTATTATTTTTGATATACATGAAAAAATATTGATATTAATGAAATATTTATAATTATTAAAAGCTAATATTTTATTTTACATATAAATCATTCCAGTCAGGAAAAATGATAACATTGTTCGTGCGTACGGGTAGACTACCACCTCCACAAAGAGGTGAGACTCTTTTTTCATCACCCCAAAACAAGGATGTTATATAAATTTATATATAAAGAAATAATATAATATTTATAATATTATTATCATTATATAAAGGTATAATATATATTACCACATTTCCATTATGATTGTAGATAAATGGAAATGTTACTCATGCATATATACGACATACCATCATCCTTCTTGAAACATTTTACATTTTTCATAACTAGGTACCATGATTGGTTTTAAAATTATAATTGATATAGAAATATAATACTATTTTCATTATTATTATTCCTTATATATTTAAATAATGATCTATTTGACCACTGTCAACATAAATAATCTATTTTGAAACAATGAAATAAACATTCTCCAAACACCCCATATACACATAATTGATTAAATATTAAAATAAAAAATTGAGAATAAATTAAATTAACTATATAAGTATAATTTAATATACCTAAAATATATTCTTATGGAATCAAATAATTTATTTATTCTTATTATACAAGGAAATGATGGACTCAAGGTATGGGTTTTCTTGTCCCTATTTAACATTTGTGAGACATATGTCATATTCACAAGTTATTTTTGTTATGTAATGTATATTCATCCCATGAGTGTATTTTATTATTATTTTTAGGAAAATAAATTTTATTTAAAAATCCATATGATTTTATCTATTTTAATGTGAAATTTTTTCAAATATTACCAAATTTGTGAGGAACATCCTTTAAATTTCCCTTAATTGATGAATATGGTAATGTTACACACTAATATTCTTTTATGAGGTATTTATTATACCCATCATAACATTTTATATCATGAAACTCTTTATTTTCAATATATTTATTGTTTATTTTAGGTTTTTATTTCATAGGGCTTATGATGCAAAATAATACTAAAGCATCAAAGGTTTTATATTATAATATCTATTCTTATCGGGATTATTGATATTCAATGTATTTATTGAGGAAATCTTATGAAAATATTTTTTGAACCACATATCTTTATTCTCCACTAATTATGGATTTCCTTATCCAGTTTTACAAATCATTACTTAAAATTTGATTAAAGACACAACAATAAAGTTATTTTTATCTGATATTGATCCAATTTTTTAAATTCTAATCAATATATTTCTCTTACATATCCTTGTTTTCTAAAAAAATATAACATATTAATTTAAAAAATAAATGATTTCATAATATATTTTACATCATATGTGACCTTATTTTACAATTTTTTGAAAGAAATTTTTTTATAATTTTCAAAATGATTCACTTTTGACTCCATTACCGAATGTTTTTAAAACAATTTTTATTTTTAACACTTAAAACATTAAGATATTTTTATACCATCATGAAAACTATTTTCGTTGAACATTACATTATATGTTTCAAATTTTTTCTCTATGAAGATTATTTTCCCCACATTTTTTGAATATTAATTTTTTAAAAAGTGATTTTAAATCTGAAAATATCATTTTACTTAAAAGGAATTTATGATATTTTAATGGTATTTTCATTCATCAATGTCAAGAAACCTTTTTGTTACTTATTCTCTAATAGGGATATTTTTTAAGGATACCACATCATTATTTCTCTAAATAGATTAATATAATTTCAAATAGATTTTCATGGAACACCATTTTTTTGAATAGGTTTATAATGTTTCAAAGATATTGTTATAGAACCCATTGCTTTTCCATGTGTTAATCAAATTTCAAATATATTTTTATCAAACCTATTTCGTTAATACAAGATAATCATGTATAAATTATACTGATTTGGAACCCATTTATTTTCCAAAAGTTAATCTTGTTTTAATTATATATACAAGAAACCTATTTCTTTTCAACATGTTGATAATGTTATAAAAGTAATAATTATTGAGTATATGAATTTTATGATGAAATTAAATCTCAATGTATTTTATTTATGGTTAAAATATATTTTTATATAATTTATTTTCTTAGATAGTGTTATGTGACCCTAATATATCTTATATGATTACTGTTCCCAGATTGCATCGGGCGATCCCCATACAGCTTATACATTGGGTGCGGCTAGGTAGTTCTATGATGTATTGGGTAACAATTATGTTATCTAAAGAATTATAATATAAGTCTAATATATGGTTATTTAATTTGTATGTTTCCTTAAATAGTTCTATTAGCATTCTATAAGGTTGATTTCCCAAGACACCCACACATTTTCTATAGGCTGTCTTTGGGTTATAAATATTTAAATTGATCAAGAATGATAATACATGGCTCATGATTATTGATTCTAATGAATATTTAATTTTTAAATACTTTTCACCTTTTTTCATGATTGATGATACATTTATTGATGTGTATCATCTCTATTATTTTTTGGTTTTGGGATCTGATTGTGTCATAACACCGTTATACTCTTCTTATTCTAACTAATAATGATCAATTTTAAATTGTTTTTACCCTTCCCAAGAATTTGAGCTCACCCTTTTTATATTTTATTTTAACCTATATTATCAACAATTTTTTTAAATTAATTATATATATAAGTGTTATATATGGATAATGATGATGAAAAAATCTGAAATAAAAAATGGATGGGTTAATTGGGATATATACTTATTTAATGAAATGGGTATTGTTACTGTAATAGATTGTCCTAATTATATATAACTCAAAAACTAAATGGTCATTGATATTGTTTGTGGTCCAATATTTTATTTTTTATGTTTGAATTTTTGTATTGTAAATATTTAGTCACCATTAACAGTATCAAAGTAAGAAATATAAATTTAATTTTATTTAGCATCGGGTCCTGTAGTGTGGGTTCGAGGTCGTTATAGAAGATTTCAATGGAAATTTTTATATACCATTTTATATTAATATGTTTTCATATGAAGTTATCATAATATTTTTTAGGAAAACTAATTAGTCTATAATATTAAGGTTGGTCATATGTTGAATTTCTTAAACACCAATTTTGAGGGTTTTTGTGATGTGATCATAAACTACTTAATGAAACATTAGTAAACATATTATTTGGTTGAAGTGTATGTAGTGATTAATTTTTTTGTGATGTTTTACATAAAATTTTTTATTCATAAGTTTTAGTTATTGATATCCTTTAAGTTTATATGGACTTGGATATTGAGGTAATTTTGGGAACATAAATTTTATCATATAGATAACGATGGGGATTATAAGTGATTTGCTGACTAAGAGATTAATGTTTTTTCAAAATAAGATGTCTGTATTATAATTCATGTAATATAAAAGATATTCTATAGCCTTTGAGGTTATAAAACACTTTAATTTTGAGGTTTTTAAGGTTATTTGGGATATATGGTTATTTACTTATGGAATTATTTCATTCAAACATTAGGTATTACTGTTGAATTTTGGATATTAATATTATGAAGTTTTATTTATTTTTGGAATTACCTTACCCTATGCTAAACATATTGTATTTGATTAATGAATAAATAAAATTAAAATAAATATATATCCCTCTTATGATAATGTGGTCTTTACATTTAAATTTTAGTGATTCAAGTATAAATAATTAATATTGAATACTCATCTTTTGGATAAAAAGAAGCGATTCTGATAAAATTTGATAGAGGGATGAAATTATACTCATAAAATATTTATATTTTCTTATGCTTTTAGTATATATGGAAAAGAAATTATTTAACTCTAGGAAAAGGATATTAGTCACAATTATATCCAATTACCATCAATTCTGATGATATAAATGACCTCTTCTATAACTATTTTTTATGGTTTTGTGGTTGTTTAATTTATAATGATCAATCATATTCTTGTTATAAATGATCTCTTTAAATATATATCACTATTTTTGGAATTATTATTTTTATCCATGTCCAAATCCTATAATCTCACATATGTTCTCATATTTTCAATCCTACTATGTGTTATTACATAAGCACATTGTACATTATTTTCTCTCATATCAAAAGGATGCTTTATTAACCAATTTTATGATGTGGGTTTCCAAAAATGTATATTTTTCCAATTTCCAAACATGGATTACCATGGTAATCATAAAATTTCAAAGAAAAAATTTATTAAATGGGGTAGGGAATAAAACCATTATATTTTAGAAACAAACATCATGTCTGATAGGTTATTCAACATGCAACAATGAGCTTAAATGACCTGTGAAATATATGACCATTATTACCAATCCATTAAAATGACGGGTATAATTAGTTGTATCTACGTTATTAAATGTATATATATATATATATATATATTTCATATTAAATATATATTAATTATTAATTATTAGTAAATAATCAATTAATTTTTATTGAAGTAATTTTATTCTTCAAAAATCTTTTTTCTTCAAAAATGACTTTTAGTATATTTCATGAAAAAATAACTAAATTAATTTTTGGGAAATTTAAAAAATTTATTTTATAAAATTAATTTAATTTTATCATTTGAATATAAATATTTACTTCCAGAGAAATATTGGGATTTTTCAAAAAAATATTGATTTTTGGGTGAATAGTGGACAATACAGATTTTTTTAAAAATTACAGTTTCTCAATAAATAGGAAATTTAAAATTCCGATTATTTTTTGAATATTATTAGAAGAAACATAATTATTAGTTATTTATATCTATTATAATTATTTAATTTTAAATCAAATTTATATTTTATTTTAGTATATTTCTATTTTTTGGAATAAAACGGTGTTGTTTTGTAAACTATTCAAAATTGAATAATATTTCCCCATTTTAATTAATTATAAAAAACCATAATGATGATATATTTATATAAAAGTAATTTATTATATATAAATAAATAATAATTTATATTCATAAAATTATTTTATCATTTATATAGTTAATATCTAATCTTATTTTTCTTAAAAAATACACCTCTTGAAAAACTATTTTTCATCGCATTTGCTGGTTTGACATTAAATTTAATTTTTACACTTTTATTTATTGAATTTTTTAAAATTAATTCCATTTTATAAACCATAAAAAATTTAGAAAATCTTATAATTTCATCTTAATTTTTAACTATAATAAATAGTGAAAATAGTAAAAATTAATTGTCGTGGTTATGGTGGGCACGGTTTTACCATAGGTTAAACTAAAATTATAGTGGGTAAATTTGACCAAATATCTTTTCTAAAAATAATAATTACATATTTATACATTATAATGTATAATTATTCATAATGTTCTATTGTGGAGCCTTCTAGAATGTGCAAAACATGGGTACACCTTTTTCTTTTGAAATATTACAAATGTGTTAGTCACCTACCTTATAAATGGACACCCCCTATAGTCTTATATTCATGCCTTGAAAATACATTTTATCATCCAAATACAACCAAAATAAATTTAAAGCAATAATTTACATATCTTAGTGCCATTATGTGATCGTAAATACATCCTATGAATCATTTTAGTCCTCAAATAAGTAGGTTTCTTGAAGAAGATATATAATTCTTCACCAAGCATATTTATTTATTTCAACTCCTCATATTATTATTCAATTATGATTATATAATAAAATTAGTATATACCATATATTTCGATGTTATTATGTTAATTTCATATTATAAAACCATTTATTCTTTTATAAAATGAGACATGATATCATCATTTGTGGGTATGGTAGACTACCACCTTCTGACACAATGCCATCCATTTTCTATAATTTCCACACATGACTTGATATAATGATGGGTTGAAAGTATATATATGATATTTATAACATATTCATACTAATGTAAATATTATATCAGATAAAAAAATTGAATTCCATTCTTTGGGGATAAGATAATGTCGCACTTTTGTATGGCGGACTACCGCCTCTCAATGCGATGTGATTCGTTTTTTAATACCACATTAAAAGGATAATAATAAGGTTAATTTTAATTAATATATCTCAAATACATGATATACATATGATATAAATGTAAAATTTATCATTCATAAAAGATAATATATCATTTTTATTCTTACCTTTCCGCTCACTGAAAAACGATAATGTCATTCACGTGTTTGTGTAGTCTACTAGGTACAAAAAGAGTTATGACTGTTTTTTCAACACCAAAACACATTGATGATATATATAAGTATATTGAACAAAATATTATCTTATTTATGATATGATCATTATCATGACCCAAAATTTTATTAATGAATTTTCCTTTCTTATAATTATTTCAGGTAGTATAATGCATATACATCACACAGAGAAACAAACAAAACTTTATTCTTATAAATAAAGAATGATAAATTAGTCAGTAGTTAAAAAAATTAAATAACAAACATTATAGTGGGACAATAATTTGATAATATGATAATAATAATGTGATAATTTTGATATACTGCATCCACTAGAATGATCGTACTCAGACAAAATGTTTTTGATATAAAACATGATGTAAATAAGAAAATATTAATTCAAATGATGTAATTATATATAAAAATGGGAGAAATTATAATTGTATTAATAATTAATTGAATAAGATGTATTTATATGAAATATGAAATACATATGTTCATTATAAATCTAACTGTTGTATTAGTAATCTAGAAATTAGGAATAGTAATCTGACTGTTAGAATGATAATATCTCCTATGTAAATGTAAAATAATATTTATGATTAATATAAAATAAGAATTTAATTTATTTAAACCACGGTACATGAAAATTTATATTTTAAAATTAATAATAAATATTTTATAATTTTATAAAATATAAATGTTATAATCACACATTTAGAATTCCACATAATTAATTAAAATAAATTTTACATACAAAAAATGATTTATAAAATTTTATTAATTTGTATTATAATCATGAAATATTTACATTTCAATATGAATAATTTTTCTACGGGTCATAAAATCGATTTTAATATTAAAATCGATATTTCTCAAATAAATAATGATTTTATTTAAAAATTAAATTTCTCATATTTTGAGAAATATTTTAATAACATTTATTTCATTTATGAAATCTACATGTCAAAAAACAATATGGGTGAATTTTTGGGTGTTTTCTAAAATATTTGAATTTGAGGTGAATAGTGAAATATGATAATTAACAATATTTAACATTATGAGCCTATTACATGAATTTTTGAGTCATTAAAGATGTAGGATCCCATTATCTAGAACATAAATGAAAAATTTATTATATATAGAAGTATGAATCAATAAAATTGATATTTATGGGGAAAAATATTAAACTAATGAATACAATATTTACAAACAACCCTCTCCTCCCATTATAAATACCACCACTCACCACATTTTTTCATCACACCTTATAATCCTTGTATCCTGTAAAATCCTTACTAAACATTGTCTTCCCCACTCTCCCCATGTTGATCTGATCTTTCTCTCAAAAAACCACTTCCTTATTCTCTAAGGGGTCTTTGAATGCGGTGGTATTCAAGAGGTAACATTTTAAAACTACCTTATTTAATTTATTTTATCCTTTTACCTTAGTCTAGCCTCCCTTATCTATAAAATCCTAATAATTATAATATCAATTATATACTGGAATGACAAATTTATAATGTAATATCTTATATCCACCCATTGTGCAAGGCCTGACCTTAAACATTACATATTCAAGTGATTTTAAACTAGAATTCACATTCAAGGATCTTTTCAGTTTATATTTTTAGAGAATTATTAAGAAAATTTTACCATGTAAACCAATAAATTAAAAGTTTAATCTTACACTCAATATCTATTGTTTTTTTCCAAATGAACCCCTTTTAAAATAAAACAAGATTTCGTTTGAAGACACATATACAATACCATCATTGTGAAATATTCTATTTCGATTTCAAATCTTTAAGACCTATGAAGAGTCATTTAAAAAATTAAGATAATAATAATTAAATATTTAATCATTTAAAAAGATATATTTTAAACAAAATTGTACCAAACCAAATTAATATATATGAACCATTATCCCTATAAAAGAATAATGTTTAAAAAATCATTTCATAACATGAGAATTAATAAATTGATGATATGACGATATTTGATACTTGAGTAAGAATTTAAATTGGTAGGATGTTTATAGTCGAAGTCACCATTATTCCATAATCTTTATTATATTATTCATTATGTGGCTATCATTTTTAAGCATATATTAATCATATAAACGAAACCATTATGTATGGTTATGAAAACTTAACTACATTATAAACAAGGATTGTGTAGGTATTACGTAAATGTGAGTACCGTTTCCATTTTTCAATGATAAGTATGGAATGAAGGTATGTATTATTTTATCTTTACTAAATTATAATAATATAATTAGTATAATATTAATAATTTAAATATACATATATATATATATATATATATCATCCATGTAGAGTGGCGATGAAAAACAAATCATATCACTTCATGGATGTTATTGTTCACACGTACTCACGAAAGATGTTACCATTTCTTCATGAATGGAAAGGTAAGAATTTACATTAAATATTTATATATAATAATTATAATAATTTCATCAATATCATATATAATTATTAATTCCATCTTTATAACACGTTCTGAGATACGGTGTTGGAAAACAAATTATATCGGTACGCGAAGAGGTAGTCTGTTGTACACACGAACGATTAATTATTTTCCCATTTGATGAAAGCGGAGATGGATTGATGTGATTATAATAACATAATAACATCTCAGTATATTTATTATTCTCTAGTAATTATTTCATCATGGTTGAATAATATTTTACGGAAGTGGAACAAAACTTAAAAAATACCTGATTTAAAAAAACCACTTATTCGGATGATATAATTTTCCTAACACGTTAAGACCATTATGGATGGTTTTCATCCAAAAATAAATTCTCTAGAATTTTTTTTCTGATTCATGGAAGTTATTTTGGTGGATCATTTCCCAAAGAATATGTTTTTATGTGTGAATAAAAGAGAGGAAGAGGTTTCCTTTTATAAGAGAGGGTAGAGGCACTCTAGGAATTCATTAAAATATAAAATTAATATAAATTAATTTTGTAATTAAAATAGATAAAAACATATTTTTTTCAAAATATAGTATTATTTTAGGTAAAATTAAAATAATCCAATTAAAATGAGAAACATTTTTAATATTTTGTTGACCATTATTCTTTTTGTTTCAACCCCTATTTAACTTCTTTAGTTCTTATTATGACAACAAGTTCTTGTACTCATTGAAGGTTAATATAGTTACTATAAAATTCCAAACAGATCATAAATTTATAATTGATGACATTTTAGAAATTATAAAAAAAAATTGACCTTAATATTTTTATAAATTTCAAATCATTGAATAAAATATTATTCATTTTAAAATCTCATTATTCTCAATTTTGACACTATTCATTACCTGACTTTTAAAAATATAATAAAAAAAGATAAATTCTAAAAAATTATTATGAAACATTACTTACATGTAAAGTTAAAATTTTAAATTCATGGATCATATTAATTACTTCAAATAATATTTATTTTAATGTTTTTAATAAAATTTATTATATATTTCAATTAATTAAATAATTACTACATCATCATTGTGTCAGAATTTAAGTTAATTATTTATTCACTAAAAATTTATAAATAAATTACCATAATGTAAAAAGTATATTTTGATTTAATATGACTATTTAAAGTGGAATATGCCTTCTAAATATCCATATATGAAAAATGGTGTATCTATTAAAACATAAGTATGACATATTTTACTTTTCTTTAAAATAAAATACAATAAATGGATTAAAGTCATCCATGTGGCTACAATAGTTCATAAAATATTACAATTGATTATTTTAGTAAAAAATCACTCTTTATGTAAAATAATTACTAGTGTTATTATAATTTTATAATAACTATAATATTATTTTTACCCTTAATTACAAGATATACCCTTAACTATGGTCATAAAATATAACAATGTTGTTATAAATGTTTCTAAAAAGAAAAGTTTTTTATTAAAATTTTAAAATATTATTTAAAATATTTGATACATTTTCAAAAATAAATAACACTTAAGTGGATAAAATTCATTTAAAACTAATCTCATTGACGGAACCAGAAAAAGGGTTTTTAAAGTGAATATATCCAAAAGATTGAAATGCTTTTATAACCAAATTCGATGTGAAATTGATATAAATGACCTAAAATGAATTCAATGATTTAATATTTATATAATTTTACTTTAAAAATAACCAAAAATATAATTTAACAAAAATCATTATTTAGACGAAAAATCTATTTTCAATTAAGATTCATGTATTTTTTTAATTCATCAAAACATGAATATTGAAAGAAAATACAAAAAAATAAACCAAAGTAAATTTTGATAGTATTATTTTATTTTAAAAGTTTATTTTTTAAAATATAATTTATAAAAGTTTTAAAATAATGATTTAACACAAGGTCACCATCAAAAGTCAATAATGGTGCTATTTCTAAAATTCCAGTTTTTTAGTATAAAATTGGATTGATTATAATATCGTGTGTATAAATCTCATAAGATAAATTTTAAAAAATATATTCAATTATATTATATATTTCACTAATATAATACCAAATTTTTATTTTATTTTATTGGTATAAAATACACTTGTTAAAATTTAAATATTATTTTAGAAAATATTTTCTTTTATTTTAAAAAGGGTTTAATTTTCAATTATAATTAATAGGTCACAAAATATTATATTATATATGCATGAGTAAACTATATTTTAATATTTAAATTATTCATTTTTCAAACCCTCCATTCTAACGTCTAGGTTATAATGGTGATAATTAAATTAAATTAGTCAATTGTTCATTTATGATCGATGTGGAGTATCATGTACACTATCAAATTTGATGTTTCCCTTTAAAAGATCGGGATGTTACATTCTCCCCCACCCCCACCCCTTTTAATAAATTTTTTCATTTTAATTTGAACAAGGGATCTAAAACTAGGGGTTTTACATTTCAAAGTACCTTTGTGGAAATCCCACATCAGATGAAGGATTAATAACACAACCACATCAAAATAATGAAGTGGAATTATGAAGGTCACGTAATATAAAAAACTCCAGGGTACCGGTTTAGAAAACATGAAATTAATGAGAAAAATAACAATAATATTTTAATGGATATTTATATAGAACATGGTTATGAAAAAGGTAAGAATAAAAAAACCATAAATCTGTGATGGGTTAAAAGGTCATTGATTTCTTAGTATGAAAATTAAATGGATAACATATTAGATTTAAAATCCTTTTCATAGAGTTATGGAATTTAATTACTATGTAGACAAAGAACATAAAAAATATACTTACTTGAAATGTTTAGTTTCACCCTTTAATCAATTTCCATTAGAAACTCATCTTATCATCCTAACTGGGGGTATTTGAGATTAATTTTTCATGCTTGAAACACTACAATCAACATACAGTGGTTCACATCATCCATAAAATATTTAATTTTTATTCCTCATATCTTTAAACATTATGGAAAACAAAAAATATTTAGGACAGTATTAGATAATTATTTTAAGAGAATAAACATTTATATGATGAAAAAAATACATTCATCCATAAAATTAAAAAGTAATACTCGAATTCCAACACAAAACATTTGATAAATAACTATATTTAGTATTACTAAAAATAATATAAACTAATATTGGGGCCAGAAACATAAATGGATTTGATCCCATAGTATTCTATGATAAATTTTAAGAATTATCACCAAATTACATCAATCAATCTTAATACCTCATACCAAATTATAAATTTTCCAAAAACACATAATCTACATGATATGCTAACCATTTCCATAACATAAATAACCATAAAATCGATAATAATATCATATATTTTCCCAAAATATAATTCTACTTTTATTCCTAAAATTATATCCCATAGTATCTGTTTACTTTGATCTTATGGGGTTACAGAAATAGTTAATGTGTTCTAAAATAACATTAATCACTTAATTTTCATATTATTTTCAAATAACAAGGTTATTTATTCTATAAAAAATATGTTCAAAAAATAAAATTATTATTTATCCATCAAATATTTTATATAAAATAAAAATTTCATACAAATAGAAAATTCACGTATGATATTGGTAGGTGATGCACCCATGTTACACTTCGGTAATGGGTACAATTCTCATTTTCTTGGCGGACACAACATATTGTCAAATAGTCTAAATTATTTCCTTTTTATTCAACTATATAATTCATGTAACATTCCCAAAAATTTGATAAATTCCTCAAAAACAAATATAAAATGTTTTAACCACAAAGTTCATCTCAGCCCTTTCATTTTACATCCCAAAAATTAATATACCATATTTTGCTCAAAAATAAATGCCTCTAAAAACCGTGTTATTTGCATTTAAATTTCCTAACTTAAAGCCTCAAATGAGTTTATAAGCCATTAAACATACAATCAACCTTAAAATTAGAATCCCATAAAGACATCTATAACTCTTAATAAAAAACGTAATCACTAATGTTATATAAGCAATCCTTTAATACCAATTGTATGGACAAACCTTAAACATTACATATTATAGTGTTTTTGAACTAGAATTAACATTTTATGATCATTTAATTTTATAGTTTTAGATAATTATGAAAGAATATTACTATATAAACTAATACATTAAAAGTGTAAACTTATACCTAATATCTAGTTTTCACCAAAATAGACGCTATTAAAATGGAACATGATTTATTTTCATGAAACATCATTAATACATTCATCATGACATATTGTTTTCCCTAACCAATATTTCAGACCTATGAAAAAACATATTAAAACATGGAATGATCACAAAAATATTAGTAAGGGATATAAACAAAAGGAATCTATTAGTTTAATAAAAATATTAAAACCCATGGAAAACACCTTTCATGCAAAGTTAAAATTGTACCCATTAAGGTAAATATAATTCCTTTATAAATATCATTTAATTTACTATTTGAAAAAAATTATTCCCATTAAATATTTTTAAAAAGATTAGAAAATAGAAGGAGTTACCTTGGGATATCATCACATATAAGACCTACAGAACCCCTAGAGAACCCTTATAAATGAAAAAGCCATATGGTTTACTTCCATCTCTAGAGTACCCAATGAATTTGAGTGATATCTAGGTGAACCCATCTTTTATAATATCCTTGAACCAAGTTATGAATATAAAATTTTATCATTTAAAAATATCTCTTAAACTCGTATTTAATTCACTTTCAGAAAATAAAATATCATTTCCTTTCAAAATCCCAGTTTCATCACAAAATACACCATTCTTTTGAAAACTCAATTTTAATAACAAAATACCCTATAGAAAGGGAAATAGGTTTTTAAATTTAATAGGATTTTTAATCTTGACAAGGAATATATAAATAAAAATTATTGTTCATATTCACCATACATTAACATTTGGATATTTAATTTCTCATTTATCAAAACGTTACGTTTAAAATATGTAAAAATATTTCTTTTTAAAAAATATGAATAAAATTACAAATAGAAATAAAATTTCCATTAATATCCTTTTATATCAATATAAATAACAACATAAAATAATATCTATAATAATGAAATTGAAGAAATTATCTGGAAATTAAATCATTAAACGTTCAGAAATAGTTTTTTAAATAGAAGTGTCCCACAAAACATTGAAATATTTAAATCATAATCCCCTATAAGGAATAAAATTTCATAAAAAATTAAATAATATTATAATAAATAAATTCATGATATAATATATCGAAGGGGGAATGTTATAAACTTCATAAAACAAGGTTTGTGTAAAACATTAAAATATGTCCCCATTAAATGAGATTGATTGATGTCCCTTACCTTGAGTCCCATTCACCACATATTTTCTTTTAACTTGATTAATAATAAACTAATGTTCACATGTACGTACGAACGACGTAATCATATTTACATACATGGAAACGTAATAATGTAAATGATATATTATTTTTTATTAATGATAGATATTATTTTAATATCAAATAAAAAATTTAATTCCATCATTATAACCATCCCTCATAGATGGTGTTGGAAAAAAATATCAGTTTGCAAGGTGGTTGTCCGCTGTAAACATGAACGACTAATTATTTTACCATTTGATGGAAGTGGATATTGATATATATGATGATATTAACATAACATAATAAAATATAAATATATTTAGGATCTTAGATTTATTATTTCATCATGTATTAATATGGTTTGAAGGAAGTGATAGAATAAATAAAAAATAAATACATGATTAGAACAATACCTCTTCTTCGAACAGTCTACTTTTTATAACACTTTAAGACAATTAAGTATGGATTTATGCAAAAAATAAAAACTCAAGAATGTGGTATGGTATATTATAAAAGTATATTGGGTAAATATTGGCAAAAAAACGTTTTTTAAGTGTCAATAAAATATAATAATAGGTCATCATTTACAAGAGAGTGGAGGGGAACACATGAAATTTTCCATAATATGAAATTAATATTTATTAATTTTGAATTACCAATTTATATTAAATGATTTATTTCAAATATAGGATTATTTTAGGTAGAAATAGAGTATTCAAATTAAAATTAGAAATGTTTTCAATGTTTTTTAATCCTTAACTTCTTGTTTTAATGCATATTAAACATCTTCAATTCATCCCATGACAATATGGGTTTTTACTCATTGGAGGTTAATATAATTAATATAAAATGAAAAAAAAGAATAGATGAATAATTGATGACATTTTAAATCTTATAAACTATTTTTGGAAATGTTTTATTCTTTTAAAAAAATTATATCATTTATTAAAATACATTTTATTTTTAATTATCATTATTGTCAATTTTGAAACAATTTACTACTTGAATTTTAAAAAATATTATATCAACAAGATAAATTAAATTATTATAACTCATATATAACATGTAAAATTAATATTTATAATTATTATCTCACATTAATAAATATATGTTTTATTTATTTTAACATTTTCAATAATATTTATTTGATATTTCTATTAATTAAATAATTACAGCATGATTATTATTTAATCATTTAAGTAATTATTTTATGACTGAAATTTTATAAATAAATTACCTTTATGTAGATAAATATTTAATCTCTAAAATGAATTTTTATTTTCAAATATAGCTTCTAAATATCTTTATATTAAAAATAGTATAGTTATTAAAACATTAGTATCACATCTTTGACTTTTCATTAAAATAAAATATGATAAATAAAATAATGACCTCGTAGTTGATCCAATAGGTCATAAAATCATCCCAAAGAGTATTTTGGTTGAAAATAACCCATCCATTATAATTAATATATCTTTTAACAAAATTTTATAATATTTATAATATAATATTTATAACTAATTTCCCAATTTACCCATAACTATGGTATTAAAAATTATCAAATCTACTATACATATTGTCCAAAAATATAAGGGTTTATTTATTAATTTGGAAATTAATATTCCAAATTTGGAATCAATTTTTCTAAATTAAAAAAATATAATTTGAAAAATAAATATCTTTACATTAATCTCGGTGATGGAATGAGAAAATAGGGTTTTAAAGAGAAAATGTTCAAAAGAAAAAATAAGTTTTTTATATCAAAATTCAACGTAAAATTTTTTCCAATTTCTTATATAGGATTTACTGTATAAATTTTATCTAATTATACTATAAAACAAATCAAAAATATAATTTAACAATAAAAATTATTTAGATGAAAAAGCTATTTTCAGTTAAAATACTTTTATTTTTCATTATTCTTCAAAACGTGAAACTTATCATAAAAATGCAAAAAATTAATCAAAAATAATTTTTTATATTCTAACATCAAATAAAAATTTTATTTTTTCAACTACAGTTTATAAAATTTTCAACAACTAGATGTAAAATAAATTCACCATTGAAAAGCGGTAAAATTTCTTTTTAAAGTAATGTTTTTTTATGTATATGATTGAATTTTTTTTACATCTTGTCTAGAAAACACATAGGTTGAATTTTAAACAATAAAGTGAATTATATTATATATGTATATATATTTCTAATATAATCCCAAAATGTTTTTTTATTTTTATAAAACACATTAGAGTATATTTAAATAGTTTTCCATAAAATATTTCCTCTTAATTGAAAAAGGGTTTTATTTTCATTTATAATTAATTGGAAACTAAATAATTAATTATACATACATTTGTAAACCATTTTTTCATAATTTAGTTAATCTTTTTCATACACAAAATTCTAACTATTAGGTTATTATAGTGACATTTAAATAACAATATTAAATTGATCATTTATTCTTGATGTGGTGAATCATGTACGCTATCAAACATAGTGTTTCCTTTTAAAAAACATGGATGTTACATTCTCCCCCCATCCTTTAATAAATTTTCTCCATGAAAAATGAACTCATTATCCAAAACTAGGGTTTTGAATATTCAATTTAACTTTGATGAAATCCTATATCAGAAATTTGTTTAATGAATCTTTAACTTCAAATAAGGAAAGGGGTGAACCAAGGCCACATATGATTTCACATATTATCGTTTCATAACTACAAAAAAGGGGCATTAGGTACGATTCTTTCAATAAATAACTATATTTTAAACTGCCAACTTATATTTTTGTTTTTGATTTTAAAACTATTGTGTATTGCATGGTTGTTAATCATTTAGTGTTGGTTTTTAAATTTCACATTGGTTTTGTCAAGTGTTGTTTTTTTGGATCATTTACTGAAAGTCAATTTTTTATTTAGAGGCAATCATTTTATAAAAAAAATTTGGGGAAACATTAAGAAAATAAAAGAAACCACTGCTGAAAATATGGGGACTGGTTTCTTTTAGCGGTTGTTATGCTTAACTGCCACTAAACATATTATATGTAATATATTTAGTTCCGGTGAAATAAAATTGCTGTTGAATTAGTTTTCTTTTTTAAATATTTAATAAATATATATATATATATAATAAAACTACTATGTAACAAACTAAAACATAAATATATACTAGACCCATTATACATATATCATACATCCACCATCAAATACAAACATCCGGTCATCATAACCTAAATATCATTCAAACCATACATCTATCAATATAAAAATAAAATATGTTCAATAATAACCCTTGCGAAATATACATCCATGTCATGACCTCCACTACATCTATCTACCTCAAAATCATCTCATCAACTAAAATCAACCACATCATCTCACCAACTATAACAAAAAATAAAAATAAATTTAATACTACACCTAATAAATCAGAATTACTATAGAATAATTTACAAAATTTTAACAAACCATAGAAACTAAAAAGCATCATGTCAAACATCTGAAGAATTTCATAGATCAGAACGGTAAAACTCTTTCCTACTACTTATGTCTTACAATTATAATAAAACCAAAAAAATTATATAAAAATTAATGGGAAAAGACAAAGAATATATTTAGAATACTACACATCGAATTTGTTATTTTTTTAATAAAAAAGATGAAAATTTGACATTAAAAAAATATAAAATGAAAAATAAATTGAAAACATAAACGTAGATATTTAAGATAATATACAATAGTTGAAATTGAAAAATGATAATTAAATATTATTAGCAATTCTACAATTCAAATAGTTAATGTATATTCAAGTAAAAAATATTCAAAACTAAAATATTTTTACAAAAAAATATAAAACAATTTATATTTTTATGAAACACTTATCAATCAGAAATTTTAATATATTTCCATTACCAAATGAAACATTAAATTATATTCATCTTTATTATCATTATTATTATTAACCTCTTTTGTGACAATTCCCCAATTTTCACCCTCTCCTACAAGGTCAACTATTTCGATATTGTCATGAACAAATTATTCAATGTTTTCTGCTGATGAGGTTAACTTTCACAAAGAACCAATTGATCTTAATCTCCTATATCAAAAAAGTCTCTCTAATTTAAGTGTATAACAACAATCTAACCTTTATATATTTCATCATCCAAATAATAAACCATATTCGCATGTAAATCCTTGATAAATGGATCATGATCTACATGCTCACCATTATCCATTTAACGAGATAAGTTGACAGAAGATAAATTTAATGAATCTTTCCTTATACACCGATCAATGTCGACTCGCTCTAATTTTAGTAATACAACTAAAAAATAGTAAAGATATTTTGATTCAATTGTATCATTCATCTTCCCATTGTATCCCACCTCTGCAAATGAAAATAAACCACTATTCTAAGTTTCATGTTTTTTACACGATAAATTATATAAAACCTAAATCCATGAAAATTGTAGGGATTGAATCTATTATCCTTCTTTAAAGGACCTCAAGCAAAAAATGTCAAATTGTTTGATATTTCAACTCTTTTTTCAACATTTGTTATCTAAAAAAAATATATAAGTTTTTACTTTTACTATAGACAGAATAACTACATGATAACAATATAAATATGATTATATACTTATAATATGAGTGAACCATTTGAGAAGTGCCTTATTAATAGAGTATTTTTATTTCAAGCTCATTTTGAGATTGACCCCTTAGAATCCTCTCTGTTTGATTTTTCAATTCCTCAATAAATGGATCTATTATAACACTATTCAGTAGAACATAACTATATTCATGTATAAACACGAATTCTATGAGTATAAAATATGACGTCATTCCAATTGTTCGTCCAATAGTTTGAAATACCAATTTCTGATTTTCTAAAGAAGAATTAATGGATATGTTGTCAGTACATCCAACACTATGGAATTTAGTCTTAGTCCAATAATATTATTTTAACCGAAGGTCAATAACTCTTAGGCTATATATCCTTCAACAATTGAGCCATCTAGTTGATATTTGTTCCCCACAAATGATTTTCTATGAGCTATGTACCTGATGAAAAAAAATATATTAAAAAAATTTATAAAATGATTTGATAAAATCGAATTCACTAATGAAAATAAAAAAATATCAACATACATCTCAATTAGATATTTCAATCAATAATTTAATGATCCACCATGTTTAGATACTTCAACCAAATGAATAGTCATGTGAATCCTAACTAAGAATAATATAGCCGGAAAACATCTCTAAATGATATAGTGTAAAAAAACTCTTTCTTGAAGTTTATCATGATTAGTTTGATTTATACATTTTCCAAAAATATCACTGAAAAACATACAAAACTCAAATATAAATACATTTCCCTTTTCACGTAAGGTGTTATACAAAGATAACAAAAAACACTACTCAATAAAAATATGTGATTTATGACTTTTCAATCCATGTAACATTCAATAATTTAAGTCAACCCACCTTCATATATTACATGAATATTCATCGTCCACTTTTAGATTTTATAATGTTAAAGGGAATATGTATATTACTTGAACTTTATCTATAAAAATAGCCAAATTATTCTTTTCATTATCAGTTTCCCACTAACCATAATTCATATTCATTGAATCCAAATCCGTATCAGCATTAAGGTGATCCTTCTAATAACCATTATCATTAAGAACATTGATAATTACATTGTCACTGACATTCTTATAAATTTGAATTATTCCATGATTATGATGTATCAAATTAAACTCTCAATAAAGATTGTTGAAAAATATACTCTTTTTTCTCCTTTTTTTGTTTCATCATCTTCATATATTTCCCATATTACCCTTTCCCCCCTCCTCAAAACAGATGAAATTTTCTAAATACATCAGTTACAATTATTGACTATTCCAAGATTTCTAAACTAGATAACACCATCACTGGTATTCTAATTTCAATATCTCTATTGAATTGTTTCTTGTCAAACATGAATTTATTAGAATAATCGTGAAAGCATAGATGACCCATAAAACGCCATTTTATGCTATGAGGTAATCATTGAGGATCAAAATAAAAATTTCAAAATGGAAAACAAAAACTATAATGAGTGTTCAGACTAGAGAAATTTTCTAGTCTGGGAATGTAAATAATTTTCCACAATAAATCAGCATGAATTTTGAAAAGTGGTCTCATTTAAGCATCATATGTTTCCACTCCATCATCATGTTATTCTCTCAATTATTTGATTATATGTTGAAGGTAGAAATTAATTTCATTTCTAGGTATTTTCCATCTATATATAATAATAGAAATAATGAAATATGTATTCTTCATATACATCCATAAAGATAGATAATAGGTGATCAAAATAGCTGGTAAAATTCTATAATTAGTTATTATAGTAAAAAATAGTAAAAAGAATCAAAATCTAATCCCAAACATATATTCCTCAGATATGTAGAATAATATAGATATAGAGAATCAAATATCCTCCATGATGTTGAATCTTTTGGATGTCTCATATAGCCATCTTTATTATCATGATCATTATAGATAATGGCGTACTATGTATTAGATGACAAGAATAATATTTGAAAGCATGGTTTCATAGGAATGTAATGAAATACCATTGCGTGATTTTTCTTCTTCTTTTTCTTCCAATAGTTGTATTGATTTATATTGTCATTGTTGTTCATTAACAATCATCTTGTTGTATGACATAATGTTCATTCTTCTTTATTAGACACTTCTCCCAAGCACATCATGTAATCATTAGGAAATGCATGTATCTTTTTATAATCAAGTCAAAGTTTAATGACGACTTTAATTATCTCGTAGAATATTTTATGGATCATAGATTCACTAAATGAATTTCTAGGTATCTATAAAATCACATATATTAATTTTCCATTAATTCCATAGAGACACCTGATATGATACAAATTAACTATAAAATTAATCATCTAATACATGGCACACCCTTCATATAGTTCTTGTTGTTTGTCTTCTAGTAATTCATAAAAATATTTTTTTTTGTTTTCTAGTGTTTTAAGATATATTAACATTATTAGGATCAACTTAATATTTTTAGGATCTATTAAAATCATGTTCATTGTATGATACAAAACCAAATGTGTCATTTAACATATTTCGAATCGAATTCTCATATACTGGGTCACATCGTATTTTTTTTATTTCATTTTGATTGTTTTGAATTTCCATAATAATTAATTCACCATTAAAAATCCAACATACTTATCGACTGGGAAACAATTTCAATATCAAATCCCCGTATACTTTGTTTTTATTCCACCATTTCATGAATTTACTATTATAAAATTGATATTTTATTCTACCATTCACTGATCTGTTTGAAATTAGATAATATAAAAATTATTCCAAAACCTTCTCATTTTGAGGTGTGTTTATAGGTAAATTAATCCTGATTATATCCATAGTTATTGGATTTTATTCTCCATATATATTCAGATATAAATGTATAAATGTTTAATAAAATTATTATAATCAAAATTAAATATCTCTCAACACTTCCATTGACACATTCATAATAACTATAAAAGATAATGGAATGAATCGAATAATGACCTTTTTCTTATTAAACTTATAACATAAAAACATGAATCAAATAAATTATAATTTCACACAAACATAGATGAATAATGAAATAAATTATATGAACACCATATTTTTCACAAAGAAATCCCACGATCATTTTAAAATATATCAAATAAGTCTACTTAAATCGAGAGTTTGAAGATGAAGTGTCTTTCTCCACAAAGATAAAATTATTTTTTAGGTTAAATAAGGATCGATATGGGTCAGGAGAAGACTAAAGATCATGTTATTTTAAGTTGGATACATTCTTGAAATAACTAATATTTAATGATGATAGTGTGAAAAAAAGCTTATATATTAATTATGACAATGATGTATCAATTTTATCAATTTTACATGTATACGATATTATTTTTATGGGAGAAAAATATAATGGTGTATTCAACCCTAGTGTTGTATCAAAATGAGGGATCATTCTCTTAAAAATTAGCTACATTAAAAAATATTTAAACCATTTAAAATGATCTAAAAAAGATAAATAGAACCCCATTAAAATATGAATGCGAAGTATACTTTATTTAGATATCATGACATGCCATTCATACAAAAAATATTCAACTCTCTATGTCTATATTCTCTTGATATGGATTAGTGTGACATTATTTTGTTCCATAAATTAAATAAATTAACTCTATTAAAATAATATCGAAATGGATTTTCCTTCGATTTTAGATAAACATAAAAAACTTGATGTAAATTTAAATTTAAATAATGTGTATTTTGATTTTCAAATAAAATGATAAAAAATTAGTCATTTGAATTAAAAAAACTACAGTCTATAATTATTTCTCCTAAAAATATAGTTAGTTAAAATAAAATTAATAAAACTATGTTGGATGTTTGAGTTACTATAACCTATAATTGGTTATGTTGTATGAAAAACTTGTCCCTAACTACTATATCGTTATTAGATATATTTTTTTAAACTAAATGATTCCAAAATAATTCATAAAACGTAATGCAATCTAATAACTTTAAAAAGGTTATAATATCTCATTTACAAGGCCTTTGTCCTTAGATACCTTTCCCAGGTTGGTGATAAAACAATGTGTGTCACCAAACCCTACCACTAACTGGCCATGATTTTTAAAATAATTTCAAATATGTATATGTCAAAAATTGTATGCATTAACACATATAGAAAAAAGTGTAATTCTTTAATATAAAATACAGTCCATGATATTATGAAATATCTAGATTCAATAATAGACTAATATCATAATCAAATTTATTTTTTAAAATAATACAACACAACCAAATTAATGATTATTATAACTCCAATAAAAATAAACTACAAATTCCAAATTACACAATATAAATAAAAATACATATATAAATTACTTTTGAATGAATGAATAAAATCTACACTCTTTTTAAAACCCATGATTATCCGTCTAATGATACACAATAATAGATGTACAATGAGGATGATTCAAACATTAAGGTGTGGTCTACTTTGCCATTGAAGAGGGGATCCCAGCTAAGGATAGATAGGTGAGAGGGGGTCCGCATTACCATCAACGAGGGGAACTGATCCAAAGATAGAGAGGTTTAAGGAGGGGTTCATGTTGCTGGTGAGTGGGGGAATACGAGATGAGGATATGGAGGTTATAGGGGGGTCTATGGGGTTAGGGTCATAGGGGTGTGGTGGGGGGATCTCTGCCGAGAATGGAGGAGGATCTTTAGATTGGTGGGGTGAAAGTGGGTCGTGGGGTAAGGGTCACTGTAATGGAAGGGAGTCAAGGATGGGGAAGGGAGGGGTGGAAAGGGGTTGGGGTCATGTAGAGGGAGTGGGGAAGGAGGAGGAATATAGGTTTTTTTAAAACATTTAGTTGATGTTTCATTAACCCAATCACTAATTGTTTAAATAATAAAAATATAGTGGTGGTTTTATCAAACCACTTCTTTATTATTTTTTGAAATAGTATTTAATTCAGAAAGGTTACTAGAACTACCACTAATAAACCAATACTAAGGGGTGATTTTTTGTATTGAATGTAGGAAAATATGGACTTTGAAGAGAATACTAACTTTCATTTTTTAATTTAGGGTGTTATAGAAAATGTTCATGATAATGTTAAAAATCACAAAACCATATATATTTAATGTGTTAAAAGGTCATTTATTTCGTATTAAAAATGAAAATAGATGATAATTTTTTAAGATCTTTTACATAGATTTGAGGAATTATATTACTACCTCACCTAAAAAATAATAAAATATAATAACTTGATAAGTGTAGTTTCATCCTTTTTAAAATTTCTATCACAAGGTCATCTTTTTCCTTAAATGATGGGTATTTAAGATGAATTTTCTACGCCTAATGTTCTAGAATAAACTTGTAGTGACTCACATAATCCAAAAACGATTAACATTATATTTATCCTACCTTAAAATATTATGCGAAAAAAAAATTATCAAGATAATATAATATAATTATTTTTAAATAATAAACCTTCATATGATGAAAAATTACATTAATCTCCAAAATTCAATAGTAATGCACAGAGATAAACATTGACCATTTGATAAATAATTATATTTATAATTGTTAAAAATAATCCAAACTAATATTGAATCTCATATTTTTTAATTATTTTATCACATGGTCATCCAAGATAAATTTTAATAATGATGTCCAAATAAAAAAATCACTCTTACTTCCAGATACAAAAAATGTATTTTCTTAAATCACATAATCTACAATATTTTATAACTATTTCCCTAAATAACCATAATAACCTTAATATAAATAATAAAATAATATATTTTCTAAAAACATAATTCAACCATTATTACTAAAATAAAATCCCTTAGTATTCTATTTTACCTTGATCTTATATGGTTCCAAAAATAGAAAAAGTTTTCATAAATAACATTAATCACTTAATCACCCAATTATTCTCCAATAGTAAGGAAATCTATTTGATGAAAAATATGTTCCCAAAATAAACTTATTTTTAAAACATAAAATCATTTAACTAAAAAGATAATTTCATACTAAACATAACTTCACATAGGCTAGTGGTAGGCGATGTACCAATGTTACTCTTTAGTTGGAGGTTCAGTTACCATGAACATGCCAGACATGATGAGTTTTCACATAGTCTGTGGGTAATAAATTTTCAAAAACTATATAATTATTATAAAATTAAAAAAATGTGATAAATTCCTAAAAAATACCCATATCATGTTCTAACCTCAATATTTATCTCATACTTTTCATTTTTCATCCTATTAGGTTATAACCCATATTTTCTTCAAAAATAAATATATCCAAAATTGTATATAGTTACCTTAAAATATTTTAACATATAGCCTAAAAACATGTTATAATACATTAAACTTAATTTAAACCTTTCAATTATAAACACTTGATGATATCCATAACTCTTAAGAAAACATCATATTCTCCAAGGTTTTACAAACCATCGTTCGAATCAAACTCTATGTCATAACCTTAAACATTAAATTTTCTTTTGTTTCTTGAACTACATTTCACATTTAAGGTCCTTTTCATTTTATAGTCTTATGTAATTATGAAAAAATATTACCATGTAAACCCATACATTACAATTGGAAACTTATACTAAATATCCATCTTTTCACTAAAGCAACCCATTTTATAATAAAACACAATTTCTTTTCCTGAAAATGTTTTAATACATTTATCACAACATCTTTTTTTCTTAAAAATATTTACGACCTATGGAAAACATTTTAAAACATAAGATTAGTAAAAAAAATCTCAATAAGGTATAAAAAAAAGAAAGGAATCGATTAGTTCATTAAAAACATAGAAACCCATGGAAAACAAATTTCATGAAAACTAAAACATTTTCCCATAAAGGTAAATATAATTCCTCTAAAATTATCAATTATTTTTCAGTTTGGAAAAAAAATTATTCCCATAAAAACAAATTATAAATAATATAAAATTCATGTTGGTACCTTGGGATATCATCACATAGAACCTTTACATAACCCTTACAAATGGAATAATCATACGACCAACTTCCATATCTAGTGTACCCAATACATTGGAGCACTTCTTGGGCACACACATCATTTATATTGACCAAGATACATCATATTAAAAGAATTAATCTTTTGAAAAATTCTTTTAAACTCGTATGAAACTCACTTTCATATAATAAAATACAATTTTCTATCAGAATCTAATTTCAACACAAAATGCACCATTCTATTGAAATAAAAATCATTAAAAAAATACCCAATATAAAGGGAATGAGGGTTTTAAATTTAAGAACATACAATATCTATAAAATGAATCTTAAAATAAAAATTAATGGTCATTAACATCATACATTAAAAATAGGTTATTTCATTTATCTATTTTCAAAATGTTCTATATAATATTTGTAGAAATTTTCCTATTGGAAACTCATTATAAAATTAAAAATATAAATAAATGGTACAATATATTTATTATATAAATGAACATATAAAATAATATTTAAAATATTGACATGGAGGGATGGATTTTGAAATTAAATCATTAAACATATAAAAATATATTTTTAAACCAAAGTGTCCCACACTACTTTGAAATATTTAAATCAAAAGCCCCGTGGAGGAATAAAATTTTATATAACATTAAACAAATGGATAATAAATAAATTCAATATTTGATATGTTAATTGGGATGTATATACAAATCATAAAATAAATAGGTTATATAACATCAAAATATGCCTCAATGATAGGGGATTGTCACAATTTCCCTTAACATGATTCTGAATCATCTTGTATGTCCATTGACATCATGAATAATAAAATTATTTTAATTTCTTAATTTTTTGAGATCCCTTTTCATGTTTATCATTCCTTTTATATCACTTATTTTCATATTTTAAAAATTACATAATTACTTAACTTCACATCATACATTTTGACTATATTCATTACATGAGTCCAAAATGAATATTTTATGTTGTCTATAGTCAAAGTGGTCATTATTCCCTCATCTTAAGAATAATATTCAGGACACAATTAACTGTTTTATACATCAATTATACTTTTAAATCTAATTATTACGTATGGTTATGAAAAATTATCTACATTATATACATTGAGATGGTAGTTCATATATATGCATGAGTAACGTTTCAATTTTCAATGATCATTATACAAAGAGGGTAAATCTTACATTTTCTTCAATGAATGCTAATGAAAAAATTAATATATTATTGATAAATTAAGTATACTTATAACTATCATCCATGTGGTGTGGTGATGAAAAAATAATCACATCACTTCATAGGGGTGATAGATTAGATGTACGTAAGAATGAAATTAACATTTTTATGTACATGGAATGGTAAAAATTTAACAGATATATTGTTTGTTCATAATGATAAAAATGTCATGATCCCTAGAGATACTGATAACAAATTATATTGGTTCTTGAGGTGGTTGTTCGTCGTACATAAGAATGATTAATTCCTTTCATGTTTAATGGAAGTGGAGATGGATTTAGGTTACAATATTAACATAATAAAATATCATTAAACTAAGTAATTTATATATTATTTCATAATTGTTGAAGGTGATTTAAATGAATGGTAAAAAAGAATAAAATATAAATACTTATTAATAAAATACCTCTTCTTCAGAATATCTTCTTTTCTTAACACCATAAGTGAAATAAGGAAGGTTTTATAACTAAAATAAAAGATCAATAATGTGGGAGATAAGAATGTATTCTTAAAGAGATTGGAAAACCCAAATAGGTCTTTTCTTATGAATAAAATTTAAGAATATTTACCCTTTTATAAGAGAGGGAAGGTTCACTCTTGGAATTATTCTAAATATTAAATTATTATAAATTAAATTTCTTTTCTAAATGGATCCAAAATGATTTACCTCAAATATAGGATGATGATAGTTCTAAATAAAATAATCCAATTAAAATTTTTTAATTTTAAATTTTTTTTAATCATTTTATTTTTTCATTAACTCTTATATATACTCTTTAATTCTAACCATATCAATATGTGTTTTTACTCATTGAAGGTTAATATAAGTACTATAAACTTCCAAATGGAAACATAAATGGATCATTGATGAAATTGGAAACCTTTTACCAAAAATTAGGAATAATTTTAATTTTTTATAAATTTTATATCATTTAATAAAATATTGTTTATTTTAAAATATCATTAAATTCAATTTTGATACTATAAATTACCTCACATTTAAAAAAATTCATAAAAACAACCAAAATTCCAACCAATTATTGGAAAACATCAATAACATGTGAGAATAATTTCAAAATTATAGGGTAACATTTAGTGTATAAATTTTTTTTTATTTTAATATTTTAAAAAACATTTATTTGATATTTCCATTAATTAAAAAAAATATTTCATCATCATTATGTCATCATTAAATTAATGTTGTTAAAATATAAACAGTAATATTAAATTACTATAATGTAGGTAAATATTATATATTTTAAAAAAAAATTAAAGTAAAATATATCATCTTAATAACCCAATACTAAAATTGTTATAGTTATCAAAATAGAAGTATGGAATCTTTAACATTTCATTAAATTAAATTAATATAAAGGTTCTAAAGACATCCAAGTGGCTCAAAGTGGTCATAAAAACTGCCCAAGGATGCTTCTGGTCAATAACCACTCATCCAATGATGATATTAAAAATAACCAAAGTTATTATTCATATTATACAAAAATAAAAAGAAACTATTTACTAAATTTGGAACTTCTTATTACTAATTTGGAATCCTAATATTAAAATATAAAAAACATAAGTGGATACAAATAATTTAAAAAAATTGTTGATGGAATAAGAAATTGGGTTATAAATAGAAACCACTTAAAAGATTAAAATATTTTCATATCCAATTCAATTTGAAATTGTTTTCAATAATTTAAATTGTATTAAATTATATAAAATTTATCTAATTAAACTTTAAAACCAATCAAAAATTTAATTTAAAACTATATATTATTTAGATGAAAAAGTTGTTTTCAATTATAATTTTGTATTTTTCACTATTCATAAAAAAATGAATGCTATCAAGAAAAAAACCAAAAATTTCACGAATGTAAATTTTGATATTCCTCTTCCATATATTTTGTTTTTTGTCTAATATAATTTATAGTGGCCTAAAAAACTATATTTAAAACAGGTGAACCATCATAATGTGGTGAAACTACTTTTAATAAAAATACATTTTAATAAGTGTAAAGTTGGATTTATTATGTGATCATACATTGAAAAAAAATGATCAATTTTAAACATTTTATAAAATTATATTATATATTGATTTCATCAATAAATCAAAAAATTGTTGTTTATTTATTTTATTGGTATAAAACACACTTGAATGCATTAAAATAGTTTTCTTGAAAATATTTCATTTTATTTTAAAAAAGAGTTTAATTTTAATTAATAATTAATTAGTAGTAAAATAATAAATTATATATACATTTGTAAACCATATTTTCAAAATTTAGTTCATTATTTACATTCTCTCCATTGTAATGGATAAGTTATAATTGTAGCATTTAAATAACAATTTTAAATTATTTGTTTAAGCTCGATGGGGTGTATCATGTATGTTGTTGAACATAGTGTATACTTTTAAAAACATGATATGTTACTCCTTTTCTCATATACTCCTATTCAAAAAAATAACTCATTGTTCAAACTATAGTGGTCAACCATATTTTTGGATAATGTCTTTTTGATTTCCATTACCAACTTCATCATTGGACATAAAACTAATATAATTATTATATAAAATTTTAATAAGTGTATTATAATTTATTTTATATTCTACAACTAGTATATATAAATAATATTAAATAAAATTAAACTAATTCATGATGGATGGAAAACCCACCAAAATATACTAAACATTTACATTTAACATTTTATCATCTTATTCATCCTCAAGTCATAAAAAATGATTTATGGGGAAATTTTAGTTTCTGGAAGTTCATGAATAATATTTCATATAACTTCTATATCTTTTGTCATTTGGAATGATCTTCTACAATTATATCAAATTTAATGGACTAGGAAACCATGAGTCGAACACTCCCTGGACAATGAAATTAAACTTTATAACTCATCCAAAAGTCCATAAATTGACATAATAAAATTCTAAAAAATAAAATATATGTCCAAAAGCTTGTGAATTATTTAATTAATTAATTAATTATTATTATAAAGTAAATTAAGTGAAGGTGATGAATGTGTTCGAACATAAGGCAAGGTATATCTCCAAACATCCATATTTCATACAGATTCATTCTTCCCTCTATTTTCCTCAATTTATCTATCCATAAAACTATTATAATTATCCAATATTCGGTATAAATGGTCCAAACGTTTATAAATACATTAATCAAAACATTATTTGATGAATAAATATGTATTATAAAAGGTTTCATTCTTAATTCCTCTAGATAAGCATACCCAATTAAAGAGAACATCCAAATTTCTTATCTATAGTTAATTAACTCAATAAAATGTTTTAATACACCCAAGATTTCATAAATAACTCATTTCATATTGAAAACTATTTTAGTTCATTTCTGGTTTTTTGTAAATATTTATGATATTATCTTAATTAATGAGACTTTAATCGTTTCCCTTAAACCATGATAAAGTGGAACATTTATAACGATACCTAGACATTATTTTTCAAGCATTCACTTCTATTGGATATAATTATTCCTAAAATATTATTTCAATTCTCCATTATTATCCCTGAATTATTTAATCCCTTCTTTCATGGATACAATTTGATACGAATTTCAGATATTCCTTATTATATGATTATGAAACCAATTTATTTCTATTGTTAACCCTTATGTTTACTCTTTTTTTTTGATTTATTTATATAGATCACATATGGATGTACATGTTATGAAGGGTGCACCGAGATAGCGCTTCTATTTATTAGGTAATGTATTAATCTCAAGAGAAGATTTGTGTGGGATTAGGGAATAAACAAAATCCATTATGTGACTCATTCCACTATGTGACAAAGTCTTGGAAGTTATCCATGACACAATTTTAGGTCATGTTATATGTTTTTTCCACATTCCTAGGATTACATGAAGATATTACTTCATGTAATATATGTTATAATTGCATATGTTTATTCGGGAACTCCTATTTTTATGTCATCATGTTTTAATTAATATGCTATCCTTTATTTCCTTATTTATTACATTACAAGTATTTTTAGCTCATTCCTATTGTCTGTGAAATAACCCTGGTTATCTGATATAGTTATAGGAACTCAAAAGGTGTTTGGATATCATTATGGATATTAATAAATTTTATTTTATTCAAGTTTCATTATTTCATTTTTTGTACACAGTCTTCCATGGATACTATATTTGTTTATCATTGGTTTTTATTTCATATAATATTATACATAAAAATCATGTATTAATATGTGCGAACGGTTTGGTTCTCATAGTTGGTATCAAGGAATGGTCTAGTTATTTTGCTGATTATGAATAGACAATTTTAGAAAGAACCCTACGGATAAATATATCACCATGTATAACCAATATTGAAACCTATGGAATCATAAGTTAAGAGATAATTTTAATTTATTAGTTTATCCTTATATGTTCATAATTTCCTTTTATATATGATCATTAGTTAAGTTTCAAACCTCCCAAATCTTGTTTTCCATTTTTTTCTTGATGGATTGAAATTGGAGAACACTTGATAAAAACTAATGTTATAGGAATTTTATTGATTTTTAAAATGATATTCCAATCCTAATTATGAAAATAACTTATAACATCATGAATTTATTGCCTCAACTAGCCCAAGTAATGAATAATAACTCGAATCATGTGGAACAACCACTTTATCCTAATTAATATCAAGTTTTTGTCGAATAATTTATTTGGAACAATCCTCATACCATTAGGGTATCATTTGATCCTCTATTCATGGAATAATGTATTAACTCTATTGAGAATATATTATTTTTCCTCTAATTCCCATTGAATATAATGTTCTTCAGATGGTGAAACTTTTTTATGGGGATGCTGATTAATTTTCGACATTGATCGAAAACATGATGTATAAATAGGAAATTGATTCCACGGAATGGGAAGATTCATGAAAATATTTTCCAATAAATATTTTCCTTGAACTCTCTATCTTATTATGGGGAAGTAGTTCCTAAGACTGATGAAAAAAAGAAGATGAGTCTATTAGGGAATATATAAAAACATTATATGGATTTCATGATATGCCTTTGGAATTTTATTGAACACTAAAACAATGGTATATTACTTCTTTAGTGTATTAAAGATGGTTTTATAAAAATCCTTGGATATTCGCGACATTTATTTCTAGGAGTATATTGCTCATTATTCCATTATGGGTGAGATGGATATTGGATACTCTCAGTGGTTTCGTGTTATCATATATGAAAATGGGGAAAATGTATTTTAATATAGTATAATCAAAAGATAAATCCCATGTAGGATGGAAAACAAAATATCCCACATGTAAAAAGCGATAAAAGAATAATCATGCTAATTATCTAAAGGGAACTTGTAGATTATTCAATAGTGGAAAAGAATAGAATTAGGATATTATTTTCTAAAGGGAAATAAAGAATCCCACAAAAATAGGAAAAAATCATATCAAAAAAAGCCTAAAGTATAGAGTTCAATCTATAAGGAACACATGCATTGTTCGAGATAATTACCCATGCCAAGAGCTATCAGAGATAATCAATGAAAAAATCCTCCAATGAAGCAAGTAAGGAAATATAATGTCAATAATCGTGCAGTGGATCCTAGAAATGATGTGGTGAAAGGTATGTTGATTATTCATTCAAGAATAGAAAACATGGTATTTAATTCTAGTTTTATTCATTCTTTTATATCGTTCATGTTTAGTATAACTATTCATCAACTACATCAAAATATGGAGGTTGATATATTCATGACTATAGAAAATGGGTAAATTATTGATAATAAAGTATATTACTCTTCCCAGGTTAATTTTTGTGGATTTAACCTCCTATACAATATCATATTACTTCTTTTAGAATAGTTTTATACTATATTGGGCAAGAAATTTCTTTCATTACATAAATAAGACTTTAGTTGTTTTGAAAGGGATGTGAGTCTATACTTCTCAAGGCATCATATGATTATATAGAAATGTAATGAGGAGTAAGAATAATCTTTTTATTTTTTCCCTAAAGAATGAAAACTATTTACTTATTAGAAATCATATCTGGATAAAAGTATTGATATAAATAATATAATAACTATTTAAGAGATACCCATTGTGAGGGAATACGCTAATTTTTTCCTAAATAATTTCTTTATCTTCCTTTTAACTGAGAGGTTAATTTCTCAATTGAACTCATAAAAAAATATCTACCAATTTCAAATACTCTTTACATGATGTCCATTATTGAATTGGAATAAATGAAGAAGAGTTTACAATAGAACATGGACAAGGGTTTCATACCCTTGAGAGCTTCATCATGGGGTGTGTCGGTCCTCTTAGTTAAGAAGATGGATGGATCAATGTGGCTCTACATTGATTACTATGAGATTAAAAGAATAATGATAATGATGAACTACATCCTACCATGGATAGTGGAATTGTTTGATCTGCTATTTGGGTAAAATTATCTCTTTAAGTTGGAAATTCAGTTTGGATATCACCAATTGATAGTGAAAGAAGGAAGATATTCCCAAGACATCCATTTATATGAGTTATGGACACAATTATTTCATAGATATGACCTTAATATCACTAATTATCCAGAAATATTTATGGAATTAATGAATAGAGTATTTAGATAGTACCTTGAAATTTCTTTTTATAGATGATATCCCGATATACTCAAAGGGAATGGAGGAATATTAAGAGTATTTGAATATTTTAATAAAGGTATTCCAAGGGGAGGAACTATATTAAAAGTAAAAAATGTGATTTATTTATGAATAATGCACATTTTTTGAGGTAAATTATTATTTGAAATGGATATATATAGTCACTTCTAAGATAATGGAAATTGAGGAGTGGCCCAAACCCTCCTATGTAACATAGATTTGTAGATTCCTTGGTCTACTTGGATATTACTAAGAAATTTTGAGTAAATTGTACCTATTTTCAAACCCAATAACCAATATAAATATTAATGGGGTAATATTTTTTTAGACCAGAGAATATAAAGACTTCTTTATTGAATTGAAAATGATTCCAATCACTACACCAATACATAATCAACCCAAAAGTGGGGAATTCTTTATGGAAAATAGTGATGCGTCATATAAGGGATTAGGTTGTGTACTAATGAAAAATTATAACGTGATAGCCTATTCCTCAAGAAATATTTAATTTTAGGAGAAACAACATCCATTGCATGATATGGAGTCGGTGATTGTATCTTCATATTAAAAATCTTGGTGAATTATCTATATAGGGATAAATGGGTAGTATAAATACTTATCATGAGATGAAAGAATACATAATCATACATAGGAATCTTAATATGAGAAAAAGAATGTCGTTGGATCTCATCAAGGATAATGAATTCTCAATCCACTATCATTCTAGTAATGTGAATAAAGTGTAATATTTTTTATATAGAAATGATCATACAACATTATCAATGATGAGAATCGAGAATGATCCAATCATCTTAGACTTGGAAAGGATAGACATGGGATTCATAATAGAAGCAACATAAACGTTCCATTCTATAATAATTTATCAACCATACATTTTAAAGAGGATAAACTATTCCAAAATAGATGATGTGGAAATTCAGAATAAGGTAGAAGATATCATAAATTGTAAATCCTTAGAGTTTAAAATTTTTGAGGAGGGATTCATAAGATTTGGGTCAAGACTATTTGTTCCATCAAATCCTTAGACAAACAGAATTTGATTGAATGATGCACTTAGATTGACCTTATCCATCTAACCATGAATCAAAAATACGCATCAAGATATCCCAGAGCACAATTTGGGGGATAATATGAAGAATAATATCACTTATTATACATCAAACTACATGGTATTTCATAGATAGAAGGATTAAATGATTAATAATTATGGTATGATGAAAACATTACCCATACCTACATAGAAATTGGAAAAAATCACTATGGAAATTATCACTGGACTTCAAAATAAATTTTTATGAAAACAATTATACTTCTATTTTTATCAATCACCTAATAAAGACTGATCTCTTTATGAAAAAATGTATGAATTATCACAAAAACTATTTGCATGTATATACATCAAATTATTTTTAAGGATTCAAGGATTACCATTATTGATTTTATTTGATCGAGATCTAATATTTACATTGAATTTTATAAAATGTATTCAATAGTATCTAAACCATGAGATGATATTTTGTATGTCTTATCACCATAAAAATATTGGATACTTTGAGAAAACTATGAAAACACTATAAGACAATGTGAGATCATGATAAATGGAATTTAAAGGAGAACGGGATCTGCATCTTCCACTAATCAAGTTCTCTTACAATAATAGTTCAACTCAATCATAAAAATTTACCCATATAAATCCCTTTATGTGAAGTGATGTACAACACCTACATGTTGGGATGAAGTCAATGAATGTAATATAATGGGACCTTAAATGATGGAGGACATGATATAAAAGGGGAAAAACATTGAACAACACATCATGGATACCCAAATTTGATATAATATATTTACAGAAATTCATTTATAGGACATAGTGTGTGAGGATAGAGATAATGTATTCCTCCACATATGTCCATGGAGTAGAGTCAAGATATTTGGAAAGAAGGGAATGCTAATTCTTATGTATATTTTCTCATTTGAAAATATTGATGGCATCTGAGCTATGGAATATTGACTAGAACTTCCACCAACCAAATATCAAGTACCTGATTTATTACACATATCCCTCTTAAGGAAGTACATACCAAATACCACAAATATTATGAATTCATATGTGGTATAGCTAGAAAATGATCTCTCTTATGATGACAATTCATTTACATTCTTGGACTGTATAGTCAATGTTATATGCAAAAATACATATCATATGGTCAACTTACTATGGTGGAACCATTAATACATAGAGGAAACATGGGAAGAGAAGTTATGAATTTTAAGTACCCTCACCTATTTTCGTCTTATTATGTAAAATGAAAATTTGAGGGTGAAATTTTATTAGGGGGGAATGTAATAACCTGGAATTTAATCAATATTTTTTCTTCTTATAATTTTGGCATGTAGTATAAAGCACGTACATCATATAGAGAAACCAAAAAAATATTCTCATAAATCAAGAATCATACATTAGTTATCAAATAATACAATTAATATTCCAAATATTACACAGGGATCATAAATTAAAATTATGATAATAAGATGAGTATAATTTGGATTTGATCGATTCACCTAAATGATCACACTCATGAAGAAAGAAATTTAAATAAAACATAATGTTAATAATATGGTATTCATTCTAATGATTAATTTATATATACTTTTTTTGAAAGAATACGTTAATGAATATAAAATGGAATGAGGTGTATTTATAGGATCTAATAGACCCATAAGATTTCATTTTTAGGAAACAAAACATTCAAAAAATTATAAAAAATGATCTATTTAATGTGTAAATATAATTATGTTTTATAACAGTCTATTCTACTCATAATTTCTCATAAGAATTGAATTTTATTATTATATAATGTAATATTAACAAAAAAAATCCCGGAATCCTGTAATATTTGATTTCAGTATGGAATTTATCCTGAAACAACATAAAATCACATAACAATCAATATATAGCTTAATAATTTATACTCTGAAGTAATATTTTTATTTTCCCAAAATAACCTAAATTTCATTGAAATAATATTTCATAACAACAATAGGGTTCTTTATACCTTTATCATGTACTTTTCATAACAAATAATGTTACCTAAACATAAATTTGATAGAAATTATGACACCTCATACATGTATATTATGAATCTAATGGGAATAAGAATATTTTATTATATATCATCTTGAAACCCAACTGAAGGAACATAAACATAACCATATAATATTTTAATTTTATTAAAAATTGTTGAGTATCATATAAAACAATAACCACTTAGGTATATTGAAATAGATCATTAGTAATAAATTGTAACATAAATCACATATCATTCACATCTAATTGAAATTTTCACATTATATGAATATTTACATTTTAAACTATATTTCTTCAACATCACCCACTAAATTATAAAATCATTATACACCTCCACACATATTGTATGAAAATAATATTAATAATAATATAGGGAAATTTAATCATATGATGTGTGAGCTCAAATTCATAGTAATATGTAGAATATATTAGAATATATCAAGTAATAAAATAATAATTAATAATTTTATATGAGTAATTAAATTTATTAATTGAATATAATTGATCACATGAGATTAACCTAATTCCATAGATGATGTTATAACAAAATTAATGAAATATTCATCAATATAAAATTTCATGGTGGTGCAATGCATAATGTCTGAGATATTAATATTACCTTTAATGCATTTTACAAAAAAATAATCATACTATCAATACCACAACCATTGAATCATAAAAATATTCTACTTTATTTCCAATACATCATACATACTATCATTACTACATATAATACATAATACATTATTTTTCTATTCCATCCAGGACATAATATTTACTATCAAGATATAATCCATGACCACATAAATATTTTTTTTTGAATTCTACCATGAAATCGTACAAACATTCATGACCATTCAAAATACATAATTCAAGCCGTTATGACCACATAAAATAATCATTCATTCAATCATGACAACAACCTAGAAATAATTTATTCCATCATGAATGCGTCCCAGACATCAATCTTACCATCATGACCATATCTACGACATAATTTTTATATCCATGATTATAACCAAGATATAATTCATTCTATTTTGACTACTTATAATATTTTTTTAATAAATAAGAAAGCTAAAAAATCTCAGAAATTTCTAATAAGACCAATGAATGAATTGGTAGGCTATATATTCATTACCAAACCCATAACATACAGAATTTCAATTCATTAATAATTCATTGATTAATAAAAATGGGAAATTATAATTTTAAATTATTAATATATAAATATTCATATTGGAATATTAATAATGTGAGGTAGTAATACATTTCCTAGTCAATAAATTAAATAATAGGATCATAATTCATCTAATTAAAGAAGGTGAATGGTATCACTATATCATATCCCTAGTGACTCATAAGAAATATTAAATTATATTTATATATATGAAACCACTTTAAAAAATATATATTTATAATTAATGAGAGAATAATTATTATTCTCTACATAATCAGTACGATTTTAAGAAGACTTTTCATAATGCGAAAGTGTAATAAATTTCATTGTAAAAACATAAAAACATGGATGGAATGTTTCCTAAAAATTATAAAATTTGATACAAAAAATCATTTATACAGAAATAATTAATAATATAATCCTTTAACAGTTTTAAAGAAAGAAAATGTTAACTAAAAATGAATTCAAAAGTCACTAATAGATATCATTTTGAAGAATATATACAGGAGAATTTTTAAATTATTACTTCAAAATATCAATCAGGATAAATTTAATTTTAGAAATATACAAAATAAAATCCCTAAAAGATGTTGTATAGGATAAATTATATAAAGTTGATTATTATTTAAATATATAATTATTTAAACCCTCATCATTATAAAAGTAATATTACTTTCTTTTGAAAAAAAATATATTATGAAATATGAATACCAATATAAATAATAATTTTTTTATTTTAAATTACGAAATATGAACATTTATAAGATGATTAATATAAATATAAAAGAAAAATATTACCATCCAAAAACAATTTTGGTCGAAAAAGAATCTCTTACACCTTTGGGACCATATAAATAAAATTCTATTAAAATACAAAAAATTAAATTAAACCATAAATTCCCAAAATATTAATATAATTCTGAAATAATGTGAAAACAAATTAGTATATACACTATATTAAATAAAATAATTGGTGAATATGGTATATTTCTAAAAAAAATAGAGATGAGAACCATTATCTTAACTCTCAGCATTCATTAAAACACATTACCCTTCAGTATAATAAACACATGAATATTTATATCACATTTTTTCCTAATATTCTTTCTATTAAATTTATACACTTCAACTATACCCATTAATTATATATTCATTATCTAGTTATTGATAATTTTTTTCATGAGATGTTATTAACATTGATTATTTTGTGTAGGTTTCATAAAGTGGAAATTGATAGTTGCTCGTTGAATAAAATATTATTCTTTTATGATTAATCAATTTAATTGAATATGTTTTCCAAAAAAATATAATTTTTAAATATCATTATATAATATTTTAATTTATTATTTATGAAAATTAAATTAGCGGAGAACTTATTTCAAGTATTTTCCTATATTAATGGTTTAAATTATAAAGATTGTTTATCTATATTTTATAATTAAAAATGAAATAATTTATAATCTATATATTGAATCATATTTTACCATAAAAATATTTTTATAAAGAACAATGAATGTGGTGATGAAAAACAAATGACATCGTTAATGGGAGGGCAGTATGCATGGAAACCTAAGAAACATATTCATTTTTCAATTAATCGAAATAAATGAAGGTGAATAAATATTAATATATATATAATCATATTATACTAATAAATAACATATTTATATATTATGTATATTGTTAGAACGATCTATTTATTTTTTGGATGACAAATAAAACTCTTTCTATATGATGGCAGTAGTCCACACCTGCACATGAGCGATTTTTCATTACCATAATTATTGGGATGATGGTAGAAAATTATTATTATCTAAATATAATGATATTTAAGAATAATAATTATCTTTATTCCATTTTATTAGTTTTTTTTTAAAATAGATTTTTGGGGAAACATAATGAATGAAATGATTATAGTGTTACTTTTAATCACATAGAGAACATGAACATTCTCTTAGAGACTTATTGAAGATGTAAGGATTATGATACCCCATTGTTACAATATGCTTATATACATTTAAGTGGAATTCGAGAGTGATAAAATAGACATGGTATCAATAATAATTCATAGTTCATGTATGGATTTATGTGTGTTTCAGTGTTCACTTTTTATAGGTGAAAAGAGACTTTTCATTTGAATTGAATAGTAAGTGAGGCATAATGACTGAATAATAAGGTAATTAGTTGTTTTGTTGTTAAATTATTCATTAGATGTTTATTTTTAACTTTCTAAATTAAATAATTTCTTCTAGGAGTTTTTAGTGTCATGTAAACATAACAAAATTCAATCCAAATATAGATTCCCATTTTTACCCTTACAAACTTTTGTTAAATTGTAACCATTATAATAAAAAAATTCCAAAATGATATGATAGCCCTATTACATAATATAAATTTTTTATATCTAAATTTTTATTCAGAATAATAATATTAAATTTATAAGTATTTTAAAATCAACTTTGAAATTTAATCCTTTAATATAAAAAATCAGTTTTTATAGAAAATAGTTTTTTAGTCATTAAGTGTAATTATACTAATTTAATTTCAACTAATAATTATGTTAATGAAAATCTATTTATATATATAAGAATTAAATTAATTTCATAATATAAAATTTGAAAATAAAATTTATTCTTATTACATTACATAACTCTTGAAAATAATTCTTGCAAATATAAACATTTTCAATTACAATGCAAATTAATATTTTACCTCGGTAAATAAGTTTTATCTAAAAAACTAATATCTCCATTATTACCCAATATTAAAAAGATAAATGGGAAAATTATAACCATATTAATTGAATAAATTTCAATATCTTTTAAAAAACTACTTTTAAGATAAGTTATCATTACACATAAAAACAATTTCTCATTATATATATTTTTTATCATAGAAAAAGAAACAAATAGTTATTTAGCTATATTTATTGAATTCAATAAATATATTTTCAATAAAAATAACCTTTTACTTTTATTTTATGTATAATTGAACATATTTTAAAAATATATATGATATATAAATAATGTACCACATTGATAATTGTAGTTTTATTTCATCATAACTTTTACAAAAATAAAACTTCTATTTATTTTTGATATATTGATGAGATAAGTAGTGGTAGTAATCATTAGTAGATGATTATCCTAGCCTAGATATCATAGTCATTATTATAGGATTGAAAATTTGAGAAATCGAATCCTCTTAAGCCAAACATTCTGGTGTTCGATATGGGATTCATCTTATGCAAATCCTATTGAAGCTACCACTTTAAATTCATAAAAAACTGATCCTAAAAAAGGAAGTATAATACTACGTGATTCCACATTATCTTTTTGTTTATTTCTAATTATTTTTAATTATATTTATATCCACCATTTTATCTACAATTTTTTGAAGGTAATATTTTAATGAGAAATAGGTTAAACTTGATCCATTGTTACATGTAAAACAAGATATGATAATTCTTATTTATTATAATGTTTTTTTCAAAACAATACAATAGTTATATAAGAAATTATTTGATTATACATTTACCATCCTAAAAATTTAGGGTATTACTTTTAAAATTATGGCCACTCCTATGTTTTTTTACTTTTAGGTCATCATTACGAATAAAGGGGAACCTATTTCTGAAGTGAATGCTTAATAGGATCATCAATGGTTGAAACAAGTCTATCAGCTAGTCTGTGGTATAGAATGTTGACCTAGTTTTTCTACTTGTTGGGTATGTATTTCTACAAATCCCACCAACCAATCAGAATATGAGGTAGAATATAAAACATTTTAGATAGGCACTAGTTGTCTGATGTGGCCAATAACTCGCTAGTGGTTTACGAATTCAAGTGTTATTAATTCTGTTTCCTTCATTTTACACCTTTTAATTTTATTAAATAATACCCTCCCAAATTGGACCCTAATGAGGGAAGAACATCATCGAGAGATCTTTCATGGTTCATTGGTCATTCCCTTCCTCTCTTATTGTAACATTGAATTATATATCAATCTATGGAATCAAATGATTTTTGATCCATCCATTCAAATCCAAATTCTCAATATTTAATTATACTAGAGAATATATATAAGCTATATTGTCTATATATATAGATATTCACCTAGATAAAATGGAGAATATATCCTCATTTGATAGATCATTGTTGTGTTAAGGTATTCAATGGACACTCCTTTATGTTTCCTTGATATACCATTGGATCTGAATCCTTTTTGTATGTAAATGTGATTTTTATCTACATTCATGATCTCAAATAAGAATTCACAATTTTTGAACTTTGAGATGATATATTAGACCTTGTTTTATTGAAATGTTTCAAATGAGTGTTATTTAGGTGTTGTTCCTTCATTGATCTTGGGTTTTACATCAATACATTAATGGAAGGATGTCTTTAAAATCATCTACACTTTGAATATAATTTTTTACATGTTTGGATTATATATTTTATAATTATAGTGACCCTTGAATGATATTCTATGCTAGAGTTTATTAAATTCTCATAATACCGACTTTACTTGATGAATATTATGATTATTTCCATTAAATTTGATAAATTCATTGTATTTAATACCATATGGATATACTTTATATGATTTATTTATTATCTCTGTGTTATTACATATATATTGTATGTTCATAGATAGTATAATCTCTATATTAGTGTTCAGGTTGACATATGGCCTTAATAGATTTTGTTAAGTCCTTATTTGGGGATTGTGGATTTCATTACTCAATGATGATGGGTTTTTTAGGATGGTTATATACTGAACCTATTTTTCATACATTAATATTACATCATTTGTAAATATAAAAAATATAATAGTGGTACAATTCATGATCTAAAGGTTTAGTGTCTTATAAAAATTAGGCTCAAACATAAATTTTACATAATAAAACATAAATACTATTTAAATTATTATTAATTATCCTTTTTAAGGCTTCATGATATTTTTTGTACTCGTATTCACCTACGGATATACATCAATTATAGGGGTGTTCTAAAAGTCTACTAGGTGAATAAATATGGGATATGAATCAATAAGACATGGGTGAGAATAATTAATATTACCATAACATAATAATATGATCAACATCATTATCATGGTGGAGAAATATCATAAGGACCTGGAATTTTTAATATTCATAAAAAATGAAGTATCATATCATGGTGGTAAAATACCACACAATTTTGTGAAAAAATCTTGCATCATGTTCACACATAACATATGTATATAATCATATCATCATAAATTTGAATAAATTTGGCACCAGTTTTGTGTATAAAACACATTATATCATTAGATAAATTACCTTACCCAATTTACTGGATGGATATATAATTAAAGTATCATACTATAACATCATAAAATTATCATAATCATGCATGCCACATGGAAAGATATGAATCATTGTCAAGAAATGACCCATGGAATGGAATGGTATTCTTAAAATAATTCCCATATAATAATTCGTGAAAAGAACTATATTATTGAAAAATGAATAAGTGAGATCATAAAATCCCATAAAATTACATTTTAATCCTATAAAGGATAAATACCTCCATAGGATTCAAGCAATGTTATGGAAATTGAAGTCTTTTACTTGAATTAATAGTAAATTGATTGGAATTTATTTTAGAAGGGTATAAATTTGGTTTTATATATAATATAAAGGGGAGAATATTTAATATACATATTTATAATATGGAAGAAACAATTAAACTAAAATCAAGGTTAAATAGGAGATAACCTAAAAGAAATAGTTTGGGTTTAATAATCACTTTATAGTAATTCCCACTATATTTTGTTTCTTTTCCACCTTCTGAAACATAAACATAAGATTATTTAAAAAATTAACCAGAATTTAATTATGTTAATTCATGTAGATATTTATCAATTTTACCATTTTTTTATATTTCTTATTTTTTTAATTTCATGTTTTTTGATAAAATAATTTCCTTAAATATGTGTTATATTTCATAGTTTTCACTATTTTGTTCAATGTAATTTATACTATGTATTTCCAATTTAAAAAACATAAAAACATATATTTAAAAATATATATATTATAAATTGTTCCTATTAACCATCCACAAGGGTGGTGATATCAATGAATTTTGAAACATCCTCATTGTTGGTTAATCGACAGTTATCGTGAATATTGTCCAATGGAGGAGAAAGAGATGTGTAAAATATAAATACTTCTAAAATATAATTTTTTTAAATAGGTTATCACTAATAATATAATAAAATAATACTACCTAATTAATCTTAGAAATTATTTTAAATAAATTTGGAAATAAAAAAGGAGAGGAGGAAAATTAGAGAAGTGTTGACAAAAACAAATTCCGGTCTCAATATTACTTCGCTTTTATGAAATTAAACATCCTTATTGAATGGATTTGGATTATTAGATAACATACCTAATTTTTATATGGTATTATGAGAGAGTATTTGGATACATATTGGGCTTTTTATGTGATGTAGGATATTTTTTACAAGGGTAGAGAGAGGGGTTATTTATACCTATGAATTGGGTTATTTTTATAATAAAATATAGAATAAAATATTGTATCCAAAATTATACCACTTAATATTGAATATTTTGAAACTATTAATCATATATTATTAAAATAAAATTCATTTAGTACCTTAAACACATTTATAACCAAAATTCATTAATTTATTATATAGGTAAGTGGAAAAATGAAAAATGGTTTTATTAAAGAATAATTTTGACTTTATAAATAGAAAGTTACTTTTTGGGTATAAAAATATGTTTTTTTGTAGTGAATAATATATTAAGTTAAAATTTTTGGTAGAAAAATAATTTTTAGAAAACATTATTCCGTTATTACATCCTGAATGATGTAATTTAAGATACAATGGTTATGGAAAAAACTATATTTTTTCTATATATATAAAAATAGATTTATTTCATAAAATTACCAAAAAAATTACTCATGTAAAATTCTTATATAATTATTTTAAAAATTAAGTTTTTTTCATAATAGTTTTATATCATAGGTTATTTAATTTTTTAAATAAAAATTATTATTTTTTATTAAATACATTAAAATAAAGTTTATAAATTTTACTTAGGAATTCAATGAGTTTTTAAATATTCATATTTTTATTGTGGAATTTTAATATTTATATTCTCAAAAATTATTAATGATAATTATTATTTAGTTTGTATTTTATTTTTTTTATTTCAATTTATTATTTTAAAAGTTAGGTTACAGTTTAAAATGGTTATGTTATTATTCCCAATAGTTTGGTTACTATTCTAATGGTAACATTGTTATAAAAGTGGTCATATTACCACTTAAAAATACCTATTAATTCATTAATTAAATATTCGCTAAAATTTATCATAAGGTTCCATATTTTATTTTATAAAATTTCAAAAAGATTATTAATATTTTTTTTCTTTTCCATAGTGTTTTTTATAGGATGTATGATTCTTATTGATTGAGGTGATCCAAATTTTCAAACATTAGTTTCTATATCTTCTATTTTTTTCTCATTGTACTATTTTAGGTTTTGATGGTTTTATTCAATGATTAATGTAATAATCTTCATTACTAAGATAATGTGTTTTTTTATTTTATGAGTTTTATGTGTATAATACTATATAATGTAATATAACACATATATATTTAAAGACATTAATATCATATATAAATATTGGGTTAGTACATGTTTGATCCTCAGAATGTAATAATTCATGGGAACCCTATATCTACATTATACGAAGGTCTTTATATTCTATTATGACCTAGATATGGGGAACATCCTTGAATATTTGAGGGTTTCTATTCTATGGTTTTTCCTAGTTTGATTAAAATACTATTATAGTAGGTAACTTCGAGTGATGGGTAAAATAATCCCTTGAAGGAAGCCATGATTTTTTTTCATTAATGGTGTATCATTATTGTCTATAAATTCATATAGAGAAACATGTCATGATATATGTAATATGAATGGCTATATATGATATTCTGATGGCATGGTCCCAAAGTAGGTTCAACTAGGTCTCATAGAATCTTGGTTAGTGGATGATCTCTTTATATATGACTTGTTGTATAGTTGGGTTGGAATTTTATTTTTCATTGTGTTGTAAAATTCTATATTCATTTGAAATTATGGTGTGGATGAATTTTTGGTGTCCTACTGGGTTTATAACAACAACCTACATGAGAATATTTGTTTATAAAAATACTTCTTGGTTTGGGATTTAGCGAAGGTAAATATACCTATTATATGTTGTTGTGGTGCGTGAAGCTGAGAGACAGATGACTTACTAGAATGGACACCAAATATCTTCCAAATAACTGTTTATTTATTTATTTCATTCTTTATTTTAGTTATACTAGTTGAATTTTCACATGAGTTGAATGTTTGATATACTATTGTAACATTATCTGAAATCTTCCATAGAACTTATCAATATTATCTTCTTATATATTATTTATTTGGATTATATTAATTTTTTATATCCTATTTTGGGTGATCATACTAAGGATTTATTCTCCCCAAGATAAATTTGAACATTATCTATATTCATCATCATATTACATATGGGGTGTTGTGTATGAGGTTATGTGGAACTTCATCAAATAAATAGTGATTCAGTTTGGGGAGTTACAATGTGGTTTATAAGACATGATGATTCCTTTATTTATTCTCTTCTAAGGTTATGGTAGAAAGAATATTGGCTATTTGGATCTCAGGTTGGAGATTTCCTCTATGGATTTATACCTCAAATGTAATGGATCTATAAGTTACCAGTGATGGGAATATTGAGATAGTTTTATGATATTTTGGTGTGTTAATTCATAATGAGTATACATGTAGGATGAAATTTCATATATATATATATATGTGTGTGTGTGTGTGGGTGTGTTTAGTATTTCATAGTAGTTATTTAATTAAATGCATTAACATATGCTAACACTTGAGAGATGTATAACTTTTTTCTTTTTTGTGTGACATTTCAATGTAGGAATTAGTTAGTAAGAATTGTGCATGCTATTATGTTTTATATAAATATAAATATTAATAAAAACCATATATGGAGGATATGAAATGAATCATGAATATAAATATTAGGATTATATCATGTTTTCTAGTTTCTCTTATAATAGTTTATCCGATATGAATCCTTTATTCATTCCAAATAATTTCTCATGGTGTTCTCAAAATAATTTTAAAACGGTCACCCTAATTGTACATCAATATTTCAGAAGAGTACTACCTCAAAGACACAAAATTCTACTTTGTCAGATGATTTCCATATTCCACCACAAGCTATGTAGGAAGAGTCCCTTGAGCATGCTCCCAAACCTGTTATGACGGTTCAATCGGTACACCCACGACATCTTGGAGTCTTGTATATAGTTCTTAATTAGTGATGAGGGGACAAATGAATACTATAGTAAATCCCAGAGAATTTTAACTGTACCATCCTATATCATTCTAGGGAACTCATTTTCCTTAGGATTATGAGGATGGTATTGAAATCATGGATGGAATATTTGACCTAGTTGATACATCTAGGGGTAGAAATGAGATGTTGGCAGCCTTTATGATATAGGGACCTACCAGGTGGTGGTAGGGAATCAGTGGATAGGAAGGTTTGAATGAGATAATAACAAGGGTGGCTATCAAGGAGCTTTTTTGATGGGTTCTTTCCTAAAATGATGAAGATGAACCTAGAATGGGGGTTTGTAGAGATTTAGTTGAGGAAAATTATAATTTATATATACTCACCTATCATTAAGAAGTTACTATGATTTGATTTTATTTTGTATTAGAATGTGGCATAGAAGGATTGGATTTTTGGGATTGGTCTTCTTCTGGATCTAAGTAGTCAGGTTAATGGATTTTACCTGATGAAATATGATCAAGTGCTTTAAAATACTCTGGTCTTCAAGAATTTTCTTTTGAAGGATACGAAAGAGGGTTTTGATGATGATTATAGTGAAAAGATAATAAAATTTTCCAATTATGAAGTTATTTTCTATTCCTATAATAGGAAGAATATGGTTGGGGAAGTTCAGTAGGGTGACATATAAAAAGAGAAGAACATGGTTTCTTTTACACCCATTATGGGAGAAGGTACATCTTGGTCCTACAATAGCAGATAATATGAAAATTTTAGTACAAAGAGAATATATGCACCTAATAAATAGAATTGATACATAAGGATGAGACATATTATGTTATTTTGTTCTAAGACGCAATTTTTAGATCGTAGAAGCACATGTTAGGGTGAAAGAATTTTTCCTTGCCAATACGTCTAGAAACAATAGATACTAGTTACTCTAAAAAGTTATTCTCCCGAGATATGAAGGATTTATATGATGGATATGGTTTCAGCTACCTGGGGATAAGAACCTTATATATTTTGAGGAATGTTCTTGATTACCACTATGTAATACACTTCCTTGTTTGATAGAGGATATTCTTATTATTTTATATTTTCTTATATTTTTGTTGGCCTAGATTTAACGGCTATGTTATCTTCGAAGACACTCTCTCTTGATACCCCTTTTGGAATAAATCTACACCATCTATTCTAATTTTATTAATGACTTGTGTTTTTTCTAGATATAAACATTTGGGGGTCGTCATGGTTTAGAAAATCACCATTTTTTTTTTGATATTTATAATGGGGGTTTAACAAAATATCATAGTAATATTATTTTTCATTGGAAATGTTTATCTTTTTCCACAAAAATACAGGTTATGATCATATACATTGGTGATTAATATATTAAATAATGAAAAATAGAACAGGATCTGAGTTATATTGGACATATCACTAGAAAAATCCATATCTCTCATACACTATTTCGTTATTTATTGCGTAATGATACACTGAATATAACCATAAAAGATAATGACACATATTTTCTTTAGGTAATTTGGTAAAAAGCATAACAACCCGAAATAGAACTCAAAAGAGATAAACTAAAACTCCATATCATGCCCATATATTTTTTTGATCTTGAAAATTTTTAAGGGAAACCCTTGGGATAAATATAAGAAAATGGTGAGATATAATTCCTAGTAAGGGAAAAATCAAATCATAAAATGATGAAATTAATACATGTAATTCAATTGTAATATCAAGTTAATTTAAATGGGTTGAGACTCATGAACTTAAATATAAAATTATGATAAAATATTATAACATAAAGGAAACATTGGAATGTATCAAAAACATAAACATGACATCATAAGAATAATCCAATTATAACTACCAATATATCATAATGTAGAGTGCTAAGGACAACCTCTCATTCAATATACATGAAAACACATAAGATAAAAACATTATGAAATTCATTTTATGGATATATAATTTTTGGCCCACTCATCACATTCATGTCAAGTACATGCATAAGTATGCAAGAGATATCATAAAACATAAGAATATTTTTCATCATAATTAATCCCATGACTGAGTGTGGGTTGATAAAAATAATTCCACAATAAAATGATTATAGAAACATATATTTGAATTCCATTTAGTATAAATTGGGATTGGTATACACTACACAAGTGTTTTTCATGGAAAACTGAATGATTATATTAGTAATACAGCTGGTGTTTATAAAGTTTTTTGGAAGGGTTAAATGAGAATGAAAGGAGGTCTATCATTACATGGTAGTGATAGTTATATTAAATGGAGGTGTGTAAAACACTTTACAACATCAAAAATTAAAAAATCAAATAAGGACAAGTAGAAAGAATGTACATGAAAATAAATGAAGAGGAGGTAGACCAATACCATGAGAGGGTGCTTCTAAAATCATGGGAAGGGATTCCTAAGATCATGGAAACAAAATATTTGTGATATATAGAGGTTAAGGTAGATAAAAACCATGATCTTATTGTATTTAGTTCTGACTACTAGGAGGATATTACGGGTTTATATTAAAATATAGGATAATTCTTTATTATTTTCTAAACATAGGTTTGAGACTCTATATGATAAATTAATCCACAGAACAGACCATCCAATGGGTTTTCCCATGGTTTCTACCAAATTGAAGAGTAATTACTTATTTTATATGTCTGATAACAAAAAAAATTAAAATAATACCCTTGGCGATGTATAAGTGAGTCATGTTATTAAATAAATAATTTTAAAACATTAAAATATAATATATTTATTAGGGGAGTCATTATGGGTTTATAAAATTAATCATATAAATTCTAAAAAAATTATTTTAAAGTTTAAAAAATATTTGGTTCATGAAAAGTATTTATATAATTTATTACATCACTTTTGGCTTTTATTATTTAATAGTGAAAACCGTATAATTATATTGTATTTAATTTTTACCTAAAAAAATATACATCAAAAAATTATGAAAAATCCATCACATGATAAATTCAATGTCATTATTTTTTAAAATGTATTTATTTTTATTAAAATTATTCTTTAATATGAAAATTTATTCTTATAAAGAAATATCACCCATTATCAAAAAATATATAATTGATTATTTTTAGAATTTTAAATTTTTTGACCCTTATTAAAACTACATTTTACATTTTAAAATATATAATCATTTATAATGAATTAAAATTATTTAATAATAATATTTTATCAAAAATATAATTTTTTCAATATATTATAGAAATAATTAAAAATAGTTTTCTGGTTGAATAAATATATTTACCAAAAATACAATGTTTGTTTCATCATATCAAAATATAATTTTATCAAACTTATTATTTAATTATCTTCAAGTGAAAAAAGATAAATATAATCAATATATTATTGAAAATAAAATCATACTTTAAGGGTCTACATACATTGTAATGACCCGCCAATTCTCATTGGCTTGAGAGCTCAATGATTAATTACTAGGCCTTAGGTGACATCCCCAAGATGCCAAAGGCTGGGAATAAATGTTTAAGGATTTCAAATACAAGTTGGGGGGACTATTTACCTTTTTAGAAATAACCCATAAACCAACCAAACATAACCAAACATTCACTATATGATGCATAAACAAAATAATGACAACTAAACTACTTCATTTTTTTCAAACCACATCAAGTACAGAACAGCGGAAGGACAAACCAAGAATAAAAGGACACAGTGGATAAACAACTCAAGACTCTCAAAAGACACCACGACTCTATGCTCCACAAGCTCCATGCGGCACATCATCTCCCAAGCAACACCAAAATCCACTAGCAATTAGATACTTTACCTTTACCTGTGTCTGGAATACGAAATTTTCAAAAGCACCAACGTGCCAAATCAAGGGTGAGTATAAAAATTAGTAGGTTTTCACCCAATAACTTCCCTACTCACACCACTTGGATAGAAGAGTTATACACATTTATATAATGATATATTTAATTTCTACCCAAAAAGTTCATTATCTCATAGAATTATGAAAAATTAACAACTGAATAATGTAGATACTATGATTTAAAAATTAATAGCTTCTTTATCAAAATAATCTTCTATTTATTTGAATTAAATTTTTTAAATAAATAATCCCTCTTTATAAAAAATACAGGGTTTTTACAATTTCTAGTTTCTGGCCCTTATGAAAATTAGATTTTACTCCGTAAATTTATATTATCATTTATATTTGATAATTTATTTAATAATAATATTTTTATTAAATTATCTTTTATTTCAACCAATTATTTAATTCATTATAAAAAATTACTTGATTTAAAATATATATTTCCATGAAATATAATTTCCATTTCATAACATCAAAATCACATTTTTTATCAAACATATTATTTAATCATTATAAAATAAAAAATTATAAATATAAAAATTATTTTATTATAAATAAATTTACACTATTAGGTTATATACCCATAAACCATTAATACTCCATCCAATTCCCAAAGTTTATGGTGTGTGATTATTATATTTTCATTGGTTAGGTTGGAGAATATAGTTTAAGGTGGGATATAAAATTTCTTGAGCATATCCCATAATTGTTTTAACTCGTGATTTATTTGTTCAATCTGAAATTGGGTTTGGTCAAGGGAAATTCTCAGTGATTATATCTCCCTAATAGGCTCCAATTAATGTACTTCAAATGGTATAGTCCAACTGGGAAAGTCCATAATTCCCTTTGATGTGAAAAATTGGTTTATCAAAACCCTATACATATATATATATCAAATGATCATTGTATCATTTTTAAACTATCAATAGTTATGATGTTAAAAGTTATATTAAATTATTAATGGATATATCTAATAATGGACTAAAATAATAAAATTAGATAAATTGTTTTCTATAATTTTATTTCTTAATAATGAATTTACTTATTTAAAAATTGATTTTCATTTAAAAACGATTGGTTCATTAATATCATTGGGAAATTAATAGGAATAATTCTCATAATATAATCCATAGTATGCCCCTTTATATTTCTTCTAGTGGTAGATCATTATCATGATGTATTTCCAAATAACTTCTTATGTCATCATCAAGATAGTGTAATTGTGTTTGAGATTGATCTTTTTCTCAAGTGAAGTAGATATCAATCCCTATTTATCTTATATAACTAGTTGTGTTCAATGAGTTGACACAGAATTCATAGGATTTAGTGTAAAAAGGATTTATCATGCCAATCATGTCTCATTGGGGTGCTCCAATATTGTTTTTCATGATGAAATATGGTAGTCTATAGCTTATCTGAACTACATGAAGAAAAATTAGGTAATCGTTATGAACAAGTAAACATTAACAAAGATCGATAATATTTTTGATTGGCTATTCGTATTTTGGGAGTTTTCGAAGATTGCTCTTCATTTAGGCTACCATATTCTATTTTTTAGAGAAGATGACATTCTGAAAAAACCATTAAATGTAAGTATGGATTGTAAGAGTATATTGGAATGTCTTTTGGGTTAAATATCATCTAGATGTTTTCATTTGTATCATGAATTATATTTTGAATCCATATCTAGGTTACATCATATTTTTATTCATAGATGATACCCTGAAATATTCCATCTCATCATATTTTCATGATAAGAACCTTGAGATTATTTTGATTACACATTATACACTTCATCTGTATGCCAAAATATAAAGATCAACATTTGGATTCAAGAGGTTCCAATTGTGGGGTATTTTATCTGTAGGGAAAGTAATTTAGTAAACATAGAGAAGGTATAAGCTATGATATATTAGGCATTTAATAGGATTTTTTTTATATTAGGATCTCCCATGGGCTTGTACGGTACTACAAATACCTTGTCCATGACATTTCATGTTTGGTATCACCAATTATCAAGGAGACCAAGAAGGGGAAGATGTTTAAGAGGTCCGATCAATATGAGCAATCCTTACTAGAGATTAAGAGATATTAAAAATAGCTCTAGTTTTGATTCCTATAAATCCTTATATAATAAAAAATGTGTATTGTGATGCCTAGTGTGACTAGTTGGGATACACATTGATTTAGGGTGATCATGTATTAATTTATGGGTCATGTCATCAGTGACCCCATACAAATAACTACGTGACACCGCACATAGAGTAAATAGAATGTTTTATTCCGTGATTTATTGGTAAAACTATATATTCATTGATTTATTTTAATATACATGTACCATAAGATACATTTATTCATCTTCTCTTAGTGGGATCTCAATCTATGTTATAAAAATCTAGTTGAAGTTTCATAACACATTTGACATTGAAATATCATATCCAATAGGGAATGATTATTTTGTTATAGATAAACTTAGATAGAATACACCACGGATTTAGGAGTGTAAGGATAATCCTTCATATGAGGAAATTCATCTGATGATTATGATGCTAGAGTGGATATTTATTGCATCAATGAATCACGGTGTGATGAAATGTTAACATTTTTTTTCATTTTTTCATTTTTTAAATGTACCAAACAATGGAAATAGTTAGATCTCATTGTGTGGTGATACGAGAACACAACATTCATCATGAATCTGTTCTAGGGTATCCTATATAAGATGAAAATATGATTTTATTTATGGTAGGTTAGTCATTCCATTTTCCATGAGAGGGGAGTTTATGAGAGATGATCAATCATCAAACTCATTACTACATCGAGGGTCAAATATGTTTTACCATGATATCCCATGTCAATTTAAGTGGCCACATATAAAGAGGGTCATCACTGGTTTTATTTCAATATATCTTATCGGATAGGGATTAAATTTCACACATCGATATCCTTGTAGTTTTATTCATCCACTATCATTGCATATATGGAATTAGTTCAATGTCACTATGAAATTTATGATGCGATTTAACAGGTCCACAATGAAACCTGAAACAGTTTGGGTGATATTTAATCTACTGGTGAAAGATTATCATTTCCTAATGATTCAATAAACCCTTTCAGTTTATGGTTCGGGGAACCTATATACATGGGTGATTGTATTTCATCAAGGATCTATGTTTATAAATGTAACAAATATGGGAACCTGCATCACTTCATAATTTTTTCATGTATTATAGAAAGCTTTTGGTATTCTCCTGAAAGATTTTATAATGTACCATCCACATACTGATAGATAGTCAGAGAGGATGATGCATATCTTAGCGGGTATTATAAGATATTTTTTTCTAGACTTATTTGATCTTGGTAATATCACCTAGCCATGGATGAGTTCATGTAGAAAAATTGTTTCTATGTAACAATTAAAATAGTGTATATTGATGCTCCTTGTAGCCTTCAATTTCTCTCAAATATATGTTGTAATGAGGTGGTTGGGGTGTAATTGTAGTTTTAGGATTTGTATTGGAGACCATAGATAGAGTGTAGTATATCTAGAAGAAGTTACTCACTACTCTGAGCAGACAACGATCATATTCGACTATAAGTAAATCGCCCTTAGAGTACACTCTAGGAAACCTAGTTTTTTTATGTTTGACTCCATGACTATGGAATCAATGAATGTAGAAATATGGGAAGTTGGCGCTAATATTAAATATGTAATTCGAGATTACTGAATATGTCAGGAATGTGATTGGCCTATTGGATCTTTAACAATGATATTAATCTATGCATGATCAATTCCATTTCTCTTAGTTGCGGTGGTACATAACCAAACCTATACATGTGGTCGACTATAAGGATATTTATTTGGATCCTAAAACATCCTTTATTGATCACCCCATGTAGATCATAGAACATAGGCATAAAGTGATTCCATGTACGATAATGATACTTTTCATAGTCTTCTAGTTGCATGGATGGATTCAAAAAGATAATAGGTATTGTAAGGACAATTTTCATAATAATGTGGTAGGTGTTTCTTGACTGGGGAAACTATAGATACTTCTCCATGATGGGAATCCTATTAGAGGGTTAGAATTGTAACATATTCATCATTCAAGGTACATAAGTTTTAATGTATTAATGTGTCATATCATATTGTTATTTTTTAGTGGTGTACTCTATGATTAGTGCTAGGTGTTGGGTTTATTTTTTTCTAAGGATGTAATTTTAATTTTATTTTTAGGGGCTGCTATTATTACTATGAATTTTTGGTGTTATACACCAACTAGTTAGTGGTTATGGAAGTTGAGTCTTCATTTCTGTAGTTCCTACTATCCAACTAATGGTAACAAGGGTTAGGTTTCATTAATGGCGTTTCTATCAATTTATAAACATTATTTTCTTTAACTAGTCCTCTTTAAAATATGAAAATAATGCATCCAAAACCACTTAGAGAACTGTCTCAGGGTTTCAAGGCATTTAATTCCTCTCCTCTTGAATCATAATGTCCTGATCTATCCTAGTAAATAATTGGTGTTAACTACTTTTCTTCTAAGACAAATTATTCATCATTAAATGGAATCGATCAAATATGTAATCCATGAGGACAAGATATTTGGATCATCACAAAGATAAAAATGAAGAATCTATTCTTTTAATAATTTTAATTTTTAGATCATGAGATTTCATGACCTCTCTTTGTCCATACAAACAAAAACTATTGGCAGAAAAAAAAAATTGTAAGTAAATGACTTTTTCATATCTTGGATATATATCATCCTAGAATTCCAATTTTATAGAAAATGTGATGATATAATTCATCTTATTTTATTAAAAATTTATATATGATAATGATTCAAGTTTCATTATATAATACTATGATATTTTTTATTAATAACATTAGGTTTGATATCTTATACGATATGCAAAACGAAGCTTAAAAAACTAAAAAATATTATTATTTAAATATTACTATTTTAACCTGACCATTGAATTGGAGGATATGAATTAGAATATACACATCATGAAAAATATATATATACAAATCACCTACTAAAATAAGATGTCTTGATTACTTCTTATTAAATAATAATTTGTTTTTATGTAATGTTATATTACACTTAAACAATACATTTCCTTCAAAAATTATTTTTTTCTGTTTGAGAGAAAATATTATTTTTTCCCAAATTTAAAAAATTTATTTGAAAAAATTACCTTCATATATTAAATATTCATTTAAATATTATCTTGTGGTGAATTGTTCTAATTTTCCTAAAAATATTGATTTTCTGATGAATGGGGAAATGTTGTGAATTTTATTAAAAACTATTTTTTTATTCAAGAATGTACAAAGTAACATATTTTATAAAATATTTTTAAATTTAATGTAGTCATATTATAGTAAAATTAATATAATAATGTTAAATAGAATAAATTTTATTGTTGGGTTTGGTGTAAAAATATTTTTATGCCTAAAATCCATTTTTCCAAACCCAATTGTTTTTCATTGCATTTTGTGTTTTTCTATTTAATTAATTTCTTACACTTATGGAGAATGAATCATGAAAAATAGATTCCATATATTTAATAAGTAATTTCAAATTTGGAAAAAAATTCCCTTTTATTTTTTTCATTTTAATATTAACCATAGTAAATTTTTTTTACCTCGGTTAGGATAAAATAGGCAAAATGGGATTGAAATTTTTTTTATAAGACATTAAAATATAGATAAACATTTTATTATCCTATTTTATGATTGGAGTAAATAAATATAAATCAATGTCTTGATTATACGGTCACTAGGTGTAATATTTATTTTAATATAACATTTCTATTAATTTAAATATATAATTTATACAAAATACGAGACTTTGGAATTTAATATCTCGAAAAATTTCATAAGGATAAAAAGTTACTCTTTTTGGTTTCAATTTTTTAAAAATAATAAGAAAGTTTTTTTAAAATTTTTTATTTTTAGTTATTGAATAATTATCTTAAACGCCACACAATGCTAAGAGAGTATTCATTCAATTAGTAGAAAAATATAATAAATGATTTCCAAAAAAAGAAACAAAATTTCTATGAATTATTTTATTCTGAAAAAATTATTATAAAAATGGGATAATATAGTAGTTTCAAAAGATTTTGTTAGTATTACATCCTTTTCCTGATGCCTTTAATTGTAAATTAAATAAATAGTCACTAAAATGACATTAACTATATATTCTAGATATAATTTTTATTAAATTATTTAAGAATAATATACATCTTTAAAAATGGAATATTTGGATTCTATAAGGTTAAAAATAACTTATCATAGACATTTATGATTTATTTTTCACCATATATATAAATTTATAACCCTTTTATATAAAAAATTAGTTTCCATAGTTACGATAAAAATTGACTAACAAAGGGGTAAAACAAAATGATAAGGATTAAAATGACACCTAAAGAATTATAAATTTCATTAAAAGATGCTATTTCAACCATATAAACTATTTATTTTAATATATTTCAATTTTGACACAGTTTTATTTATAATTACTTAATTGAATTATAATATTTTTTTGTAATTTCAAGTGTGTCATTTCCTTACCTTATAAAAAGACACCCATTGTCTCTTTTATTTACACCATGTTGAGTCATATATATTGGCCAAGAACCAATATAATAGAATCTTATATTCATCAACTACATCCTATATCTTACTTCCATTCCAAAATATCATTATTTGATGACAGATGGTGTGTGGAAAAGATGGATTATGGATGAAGAGGTAAAACTATTAACCAAGCGTTTTAAATTTTATTTCTTATTATACCTAAAATAAATATACAGTAATCATTATAAAATAATTATTTCATAATATTAAATACATTAAATTATTATTATTATTATTATTGTAAAACCCTTTTCTAACTCTTTTGTATTCTTTGGAAAATGAAAACATCGCTTCTTTACACGTATGACTTATCGTATATACGTTGCAGGGTAATTAATTTTTCATTATTATTTTTCATTGATGTTTATAATTATGTTATATATATATATATATATTATTATTAATTATATAACTTTTTATCTATAATAATATCTTACATACCTTATTACATTTCCATCGGTTGAAAATGATAATGTCTCTCATTTCTATGTGTGGACTACCACCTCCACGATAAGATGTGATTGTTTTTTCATTTTATTTTCAAATGTATGGTAATAAGGATGGACTCAGTGAATATATATTTCATATAATATATAATATTGTTTTTTGTGGATAATTATTATTTTCATTTTATTGTTTTATCCATGAAAAAATAGAATCAATATTATTGTTTATGAATGACTTATCGTTTATAACAACGTTGTAATTCATTTTTTTAATATCCACCATTTATAGATGAATAAAAAAATATTCATACATAACACATCTAATATATATATCTTGATTACAATTCTATATATTGTGAAACAATTTTCAATTTATAGGTTCGGAGACATCCAAACCGAAACATTCATGAATAAATCATAGTTATCACCCAAAGCAGTGGTTTTAATTACAAATCATTAATAAACAAGTGATACGATTTCATAAGTATGTAATATTATGGTATTATAGATATGTGTAGGGATTTATAACACATTTATATTTATTACACTAGGTTTTTAATGTTTTTGAAGAAAGACCATACTTGATGTAAGGGATTCATTTCTCACTTTTATTTCTCGGTGATAAATTCTATATTCCCCACATGATTCTTTAATTTGGTGTATATACTTCCCATGAATATATTTTATTATTATTTTCATGAAAATTATGGAGATATACATATCCATATTTGGTTATTTCTTTAATAGGGTTTATTATTCAAACGGTACCAAAGAGGCAAGATATTCATGTTTCAATCCCATATTAGTCAGAACTATTTATGCTTGAATTTACATTGAGGAAATTATATTATATTTATCTGATGAATCAATTTAGTTTTTAATATCCTCTCATTATATATTTATATTCCTTGTTTTACTTTAATTTTACCCTTTTTATGAACATAAAATACAAAAATAATGAATTTAAGGAAATCAGACATTATTTCTATCTTGATTTTAAAATCCTTTTTCATCCATATCTATGTATTATCTAAAATATTTTCCAATATGTTTTACTATTACTAGGGTTTATTTAAAGTAATTTTTAAAACTGATTGAATTTTTATAAATATTTTTCTACTGAATAATATTTTTATTTTCAGAATTGGATACTTTAGACTTTTTATAAATAATGCTAAAAGAATTGTTGTTCTAATGAAATCTGCATTAACCGACTTTTATATCATCATGACCAATAAATGAATTCATGAGTACACTAAAAACTTCCATATTAATTTTTAAATAATTTTGTTTCTAGAATTTATTGGAAATTTTTTTAGTAAATGTTATTAAGAATTAAAAGTGTATTTTCATTAATAAATATTCTAGTAAAAAATTATTGGAATATACATCATTAATAGAACACTTTTTTGTTATTTATCAATTATAAGGTATATGATTCAATGATAAAATAATTATTATTTCCTTATATGGTTTATTATAATGATGATGATATTTTTAAAACCCCCATTTATTTTCTATGGTTTCTACTCTAATGAATTTATAAATTTTTTATGAAACCCATTTTATTTCCCCAGGATAGATATGATGATGTGTTTAATATTTTATGATCATAGGGAACATAAATGTATGGATTTAATTATATTATGGGTGTTATCATAATTATATATCCCACTATATTCATTAGTAAAAAATTTATATCTTATGTAATATTTATAGGGAATAGGTCGATGTTTGAGACCTACTATGGGAAACAATTCATTGTGCTTGAACCATAATAAAAAATAGGTAATAATGCCTTATCGTTTATGATTTGGGAAATAAGTATTGATGGTTGATACAAATTTATTTTAACATTTGAATATTTAATCGTCATATATATCAATATTTATATATTCATGATGGTTACACAATTTTATGAAATTAATATATGGTTCATGACTGATTTATGATGAGTTCTCAAACATATGATACATAAATTTTTAAATGATAATGGTTCATTCCCTGACTCATTTTTATAATAAATGTTATATTCATTAAGAAATTATTAAATTATGTCCATGATATCGTACCATATACTTATCTTATTATTTCATATGGTATTTACTTGTTATCTCCAATGTTTAACCATAATATGAATTTGAGCTCACCCTTTATTATGTTTCCATATCCCATGTTATGAATAATGTTTTATGTATGGTATGTTGATGAAGTGTACTTTGTGGGATGATATATATGGGATATTCCGAATATCATTCAGGAAATTAGAATATTGTGTATATATTATCCAATGAAACTAAATCTTTATACTCCTCGTGAATAATTTTTTAAAAATATATTTGATTTTAAATTATTAACATGTAATATCTATGTATGAAATATATGGTTTTAAATAGTTGCTTTCAAATCAATTGAAGTAACTAGTCCTTTCGAACTCATATATGTGATTATTTGGTAAATCATGACTCTTCACCAAAAGTCTTCATGAGGAAAATTTGGCCACTGGGGAGACTAGTTAGCGTCCTTCCCATGAGGGGTCACCTCCTATGGATTGCACTAATAGGTATCAATTAGACCCACTAATTATATTTATATAGTTTTATAGATTTCATAAAGTGGATAGGTTTAGTCAATAATTTTAGATTATAATTATAAAAAATAGTGAAAACAAAGGGGATAATTGTAAATATAGTATAATATACTAATGTTTTGATAAGGAAGAGATTATGTGGTATTTAGAGAAATTCATCACTAACTAGATTCCAAATGTATAAATTATTTTTGGAAAATTTCATCAAGGGATAATGACATAGAAATAATTGGTTGAGTATATTTAAACAATCATTATGGAGCATAGCGTGTTTTCCCTTTCTCTGTACATGATTTAACATTCTTGAGGGATATTCTTGGGTTAATTCACATTTTATTATTCAACTATCATAAAGGATTTTAAATTCAAATTATCAAGGATGAATTAGATAAAACCAAAGGTTTCATAGATCAAAATGAATGTGTTATTATTTAGATATTCTAATAAATATTTTTCATCGTCACTTGGTTTTCCACTATGATTATTCCAATTCAGACTATTCATTTTTGTTCTATGTAATGGATGGTTCCAATAAGATTAAATTTAATTCCAAATTTAGTGGGAAATGTAATTATTTTAATTATAATAAACCAAATGAGATTTGATCTATAATATAAATCCTTATTAATATGATTCATCATTTATTTCATTATATGATTAACAACCTCAAAATGGTTGAGATTATTAACACATATGACAAAATAAAAATTGGTATTAATGAATACCATGGAGGAAATATTTTTTATCTTCCTACAAGTGTAGAATGGGGAAAAAACTCATAGTAATATCTCATGGAAGAAGAAAAATGTTTTTGGTGTGGAAAATAATGAAATAGAGAATGTAATTTCTAAGGAAAAATAAAAAACTCAGTTAATGAATTATATGAGAATAATTATTTCCCTACAGTATCATCTAAGTATGAATGTTTTAAAACTAGAATGGAAAGGAATTATGAAAATATATTTTCTTAGGATAATGATAAAGAATAAGATTAAAAATGTTAAAGATATTTTGTTTTTATTGAGTAGATACTTCAAATTACATATTAAATTTAGAATGTGTTAAGTAATAAGATGAAGAATTATAATTAATGGTTTAAGAAGGATGTGGAATGATTAGAATGTTTATAAAATGGAATTAAAGAATTATATTATAGCATTTATTTATCAATGGTATTCTAGTTATCAGAATCATGAATCACATTAATATTGTTCTATAAAAGTGTTTACATTATGTATTTTAAAGAATATAATGAATCATACTAATAATGTAAAAATTTAAATTAAAATTGAGGAGATATTTTATGGAAAAATTTATTCAATGAATGATAACACACGTTTTTGATTATATTATAACTTTATTTATATGAGATAAAGAGATGATTGGTATTGAAAATGTATATGAGATTTTATTTAAGCCCTTGGAACTTATTAGTTATTTGATGAAAATAGTTTTATCTTATCTGTGATAGAATTTACAAAATATTTTTATTTATTGAATATAATAAATAGATTGTGATTTTATTTGAGGATTAAGCAGTGTGATACTTTTTGGAAAAATATTTTTTTCATTGAGATTTTATTTAAATTTAGATAATTTTAATGTTTTAATAGAAATCAATGTTTTCTCAAGTTTAGTATGAGACATGAAGAGAAAATTTATTATGTTTAAGAGATTAATGTTATATAGGATTTGGAAATTTAGTGACCTATATTCTAATTTTATATATTTTTGTTTTAGGCAGGCATTTTTGGAAGGGTCTTAAGATAAATTATTTATGGAATGGATTATGATAATTTATAAATGTTATTATTATGGATTCACATATTAATATTTTATTAATACATGATTTATTACTTATTTTAACCATTTAGGTATTTATAATTATTTAAAAATAGGAAGGATGAATTATGGATCTTATAAACCATTAAAAGAACATTTTAGTTCCTTATACAAGAAACATTAATCATCATTTCTATGAATAAGATATTAAATGAATATTCATTGAAGCACAAATAGAGAAAGAAATAATTATTTTGAAATAGAAAGAAATCAATAAGTATACTTATTGTATAGTTTATAATTGTAGTAAAATAATCTCTAAGCTATAGGAAAGGGATCATTAAATAATAATGCCATCTTATCCATTCATTTTTTATGAATTTATGGTATTTCAATAACCACGTATGTATGATTATTTGGTCATTAACTTTATGAAAACCATGTTTTATATTACTATTTATTATTCATTGAACTCTAGTTTTCTCCTCCCTGTTGAAATTTTAACTTTCCACCAATCATCTCTTTATCTGGGAAGATGTTATATTTTATTTTAGGTAACCATTATGTTTCCAACATTCCATTTTTTAAGGAAATTTTATTAACCCTTTTTATAATGTGGGTTTTTATCAATGAAATTTTCTAATATAAATACCTTGATTATGGAGCACAAGATCAAATATTGAGGATGAAATTAATTAATGGGGATATAATGTAACAACCTAATATTTTAACACAATAACATTATGTTTGATATTTTATATGAAATGAAACACCGACCTTAAACAAAACACACAATATTATTATTTATTTATGAACATTATAACATGAATGAGGAATTAGAACGTTTTTCAAAGTGATTATTTTATAATTATTAGAAAAATTAATTTTTTCCACCTTATTATTCATTAAGGCCTTGTTTTGAAAAATTATTTGGTTCTTAGAAAAGGAAAATTAGGCTTAGAGGGGGAAGAAATATTTCTTCCAAAATAAGGTTGATAGGGTTGTATTTATCTTGACCACATAAAAGAGTAGTATCCTTTAGTGTAGGTTATATGTTTGGACAATAGTGTCTCTCTTTTAGGGATATTAATACATAGATACAACCCTAAATGGGGTTTTGGTATCTTATTGTTGTGGTTTACTACACTATATAGTAGAAGCCTTTCTATGTCAGTTACATATGGACATACATCTTTTGATTTTTAGGCATTGAAATATCTTAATAAGGGGGTTTTGGTGTTCATTCAAAAAAATGACTATGTATATTTTCAATGGGATTTTAACCACACACTCTGAACCTAAAATTAATTAAAAAGATCTCTCCTCCTAATAAATTATAAAGGATTTGGGGATCATCGAAGGATTGTATATGAAAATCCAAGCCGAAGACAACACCTTTATGATACAGAAGTGTGTGGAATAACCTAGTTCTATTCTGTAGGACTGTCTTCTATATTGTGGTGGTTCATTCCCCATTCAATAGATGTTTCCCTATATTATATGGTGATCCACTATCACATCCCATGCAAAATACATAAATACATGTTCTATGGTGGCCATCCATAAGTACACCTTGAACTGTGGGGTACCACCATGCACTATGGTAGGTGCCTTCATATAAACCTCCATGCTGAAACTACTTTCTTCCACCGTCTAGCCACCAAAATTTTCTAAACATTACTTTTTTCTCGATTATGAAATTCAGGTAAGTTTGGATCTACCCACATGGACTTATATATCATTTCCTTACCGTAAAACATATGACATTTTGGTTTGGAACTAGTTCTAGGAGCTTGTGGCATGCGATAATGTTTTGGGTAATAATAGGTTTAGTGAACCTGGACATTGACATTGACACTTTTAGTAGGAATTTCCTTTCCTCTTGGGATCTAATTTACACTTGTTGTCATATTATGATTTATTATTTTTGTATATTTTATTTTTTGACTGTCTGGGATCACATGTGGGTATGTGTTTCCCATTGATCCCGTTATGAATATTTGATCCTAGAGTGACACTAGTGTAGCTTATTCCCATGTTTTATTTTTATCACGATCAATTTTGTATATTTTTACACACCCATCATGATATTTTATGTATAAATTTTTTGCCTCACCCATTATGTGTGTCCCTAGACGTTGGTGGTTGTTAGTGAAACATAAGAAAGGTTCTTCATCATGACAAATTTATCCCTTAAGAAGGGGGGTGCACTTGACTTTTGATGATGGAAATGAGGGACCTAATAATATGTCAAAGGTATGTGGTGTCCATGGAGACCATATCGAGGATGCACTTGAGGCATCCTAGATTTTTCTAAGTATCATGCCCTTGAGGTAACCATGTTCACCACTAGGGGACACCAAGGAGTATGAACTATATTATGGATTGAGGAAGTCGGGGAGCATGTTCATATAATAATTTGATGATGCTTTATTGGGTCTAGTTTCATTAATTTAATCTTTTACCATTATCATTCCATCACAGAGCTTATGCAAGTGCATCTAGGGTTTTTGGCAGCCTGATTAGCACACATCCTCCTAGTTATTTATTGTATGAAATTATTGTTTTTATTAATTTATTATTATTATTATGGTATTACCCTATTATAATTGATAAAACATGGTTTAATATGAATTGGATGTGTCTTAATTAGTCTTCCACCCACACCCTACTCGGTCATTTTGTTTTGCTCATAGATTTCATGATAAATCTAACGAAGGCCAAGGGACCTATGGTGGATAGCTTTGTAGAGGAGAACAAAGTAGGTGCTGGGCTGGGAGAGACATTGGGGGACCATACCATTGTTTAATTTTTTAATTTTTTCCATCTTTTTATATGAAGGACAGGCTCTCCACTTTTGGAGCCACTATTATTTTATTACATGTATTCCACCCTTTCAGTTTTGGCATGATTACCCAAATTATTTATTTATTATTATTTTTATTGTTAATTATCATTTATTAATCCAAACAACTAATACAGAGGGTATAGTCTCCCCATTTATGGAATCAGATCCTCACTGTGAGTCGGTAGAATCATTCTTATAGGGAGGTGCACATGTGATCATGTGGAACTCTATTTCTAACCATAGGGATCAAGTCTACTTGTAATAAAATTTTATCATAAAACTAGGTTTCACTAATGTGTTCTTATATTTTTAATTCATTAGGATAGGATAAATAGGAGATGGGTTGGTTGGGACTCCTGCCGGTGAATTATGACAGTTCCTAGATAGCATTTTAAAGTCGTCCTTTGAGTTTCCACAATGTGGAGGAATTATATTTTTATATTAATATTGATTAAATTTAAGCAAGGATGATTCACCAGATATTTATAAGTGATAATTGAGATTTCGGGTGTGTTCATGAATCATGACTAAGAATGTAGGTTCACATTACATGTATGTTCTTGTTGTTATAATAAATAGTAGTTCTTCAATTAAATTTTGTGATTTATTCTATATGTTTGTGATTTATTATCATATTGTGATATATATATGTTTTTCTATGATGTTGGTATATATATTTATTGGAATTTCTTGGTTTATTTAATTATTAAGTTGTTTTAGTATATGTATGATGATTGTGATTAATGTTCATGGATGGAAATAAGGGTAAGTGTTAGGATTTTTATACCATTGGTTGAGTGTAGACTTCTATAAAAGACTTTTCGTGGTCGCATAGATTTGTTAGGACATTATATATCCATAATATTCCAATTTCTGAAAAATTTTCTTCCTAATAGGTTTTTGGTGGGACCTTCGGCTAACCAGGTAAATCTAAGAAACATTCACGCACAAGCCTCAGGGGTGCTGGTAGTGGTTCCTTACCATCCACCACTAACATCCACAGTGGACTATGTCAGGGATTTAAAAATCTTGTATCATCTAACCATTCAGGGTATGGGTGTAATATATGATTCTAAGAACTGAGTGTAAATTATTGATAGTATCTTCTACCTCATAGAGATTATAATGGATTAAAATGTAATGTTTGTAGTGTTCATGCAGTAGTGACCAACATGGAGTTGGTGGGACGTTATTGGTCAGTTTAGATGATGAGAGGGCATCACCTATGATTCTTTCAAGGTCTTATTTTTTAGAGTTTTATTACCTTCATGCTAAATCAGGAATGAGCATAATAGTTCATGGATATGTAGTAGGGATCCATGGTAGTATCTTCCTACTCCATACATTTACATGAGATTATTAATTTCACTCTGATTTTGGATAAAAATGAGGTTCACAAAGCCATGATGTTTAATATAACACATTGACTCGAATATATATTGTAGGGTTAGATTTTTGACCTATATTTATACCCATATGTGTTATGGGAATACATGCCCACTGAAAGGACTATTAATGTTATATGAACATTTAGTATTTTCCTACCCTTCACTACTAAAATCGATGGACCTCTTATTACTACCACATGTTCCACTTCTAATTTGAGTAAGATGAAGGCCACATATACATAGATGAGTAGTGTAATATTGTTTAAGCATATCATAGTCTCTTAAATTCATTCTGAAGATGACCCATAGTGTTTCAACTATGTATTATTTAGAAACTAAAAGTGGGTGTGCACAACACCCTTGACCCATTGTTGGAAATGTGAAAATATAGGAAATCTCCAATAGCATTATTCTAGATCCTTGGATATTTTTTTGAGATATTTATATCTATAGAGCCATAGTTCTGCTCAGGGTTTTCAATTGAATACTCAGGGTAGCCTAGAAAAGTAGGGAATAGTCTTGGGGTTAATACAACCCTAGTCTAGACTATAAACTAGGTTAAACAATTGATTGGGAGTGTCCATCTAAAATTTTTGGTATGTTTTTGGTTATGTCTAGTTTTTTATCTATATTTAACTATAATAGTTCCTCTCATTCTATTATATTATCACAATTTATTCCTGAAATTGATGCACTGATCATGTTGTCTTATGAACTGGATGTTCTTGACACATTATTGGACAAAAAAGTGGACCATATCTAGTAATGTACTGGATGTTCTTGACACATTATTGGACAAAAAAGTGGACCATATCTAGTAATGTCCCTAGTTTCCTATACTTGTTTCGAGTTATGGACATCTATGGGATTTCATGATTCTATATATGATTAACATTTATTTAAATCTTAGCATAGATTAGATGACTAAACTCTGAGATATAATAGGAAATTATTGAATTCATGTTTCGTTCACTTCATCGAAGGGAGAAAAATTCGTGAAAACCCTAGAGTGGGATTTATGAGGGGTAAAAGTTGGATAGAACATGAGTAATTTTACAATGGTTAGTTCATAGAAGAAATTATTGACTCTTTCAGCAAGATTGGTGAAAATCACCTCATACCTCCCTACAGTCATGGACCTCTATCAGTATGTCATTGCATAATACCTCACACAAGTCCTTCCTGGTAGAAGATTTGATGTTGAGTTAGATATAATACAAGTTGGTCAACCTATTTCAGTACCATAATATCATATGGAACTGATTGAGATGAAGGAACTCAAGATGTAACTTGATGAATTTCAATGTAAATCCTTTATCAGAATAAGTAATTCACCCTGTCATGCAATAGTTTTGTTCTCTAAGATGGTGGATGATAGTCTTTAGATGTACATTAGTTTTCAAATGCTAAACCTGATGATAGTTAAATCTAACATACATTTCCCAAGATTGGGTATAATTTTATTTTGATATGGTTTTTCAAGTTATTCTCCACGATTGATCATCAATCAGGATATTAACAGTTTCAGTTTAGAGAGGAGGAAAATATAAATATGCATATTCATATAAGGTATGAGTTTTATGAGTACTTGGTAATGTATTTTTTGATGAAAAACACACTGTAAGTGTTCATGGATAACATGAAAAATATATTTCTCCTATATCGAGAGTTAATCATTATAGTTTTCTTCAATAAAATATTCATATACTCACTCACATGAATGAAACATGATATACACCTTGAGATAGCCTTATGTAATCTTCAAGAACATTGGCTTTAGGGGAAGTTGTTGTTATTTGACATATGGATAAGGGATGTGAGATTCTTAGTTCAAGTGGTGTCTAATATATTAATATTGATGGACATATTGAATGTATGGTTATTTGGGTCCTGGAAACATCCCCAAATGAGTTTGAGATCAGGATATCTCTGGGACTAGAAGCATATTAAAGGTGTTTTGTCCTAAATTTCTCCAAAATAAACATACCAGTTATAGAACTAATTACGAAAGAAGTTATGTTATACTGATTGGACCCAGTTGAAGAGTCATTTATTTATCTTATGAAAAGGTTCATTAATTATCTGGCAATGACACTCCCTGAGATTTTGAATGGTTTTGTAGTGTATTCTGATGCATCAAGTGTTGGTATAGGAAATGTACCAATGTGGGGAGAGAATGTCGCAGCCTATGTGTATCATAATCCATTCCTCCATAAGTAGAAATATCCTAAACATGAATTTGATCTTGAATCCATGGTTCATGATTTAAAGTGTGGGTGATAATATAACTTTGGAAAAAAATTATGACATAGTCCAAAGGATCCTTCACTAAATCTTCACACATAGGGAAATGAACCTGAGATAGAGTCACAAGGTTGAGTATCTATAAATAATCAAAATTTAGATGTTATATTCACCTTGAATGGATAACATCATTTAGGGTGATCTTATCCATAAGACACATGTGAAACAAGAGCATAGTGAGTGTTTATATGAGGATATGTGGAACTCGATGAGTCCTTTGGTTGAGTGGAGAATGGATGCTTCAATGAACTAGGGATATATATATTTTTCTATCTTTATAGTCACACATTATCTTGTAGATTAGGTGATGGAAAATAGGATTAATATTCAGAGTGTTATGTGATGATGGAACAACTTCTCAAAGGTGATCTGGTAATCGTGAGGTCATTGAGTAATGGTTGTGGGATCATCATAAAAGGGATATTAGTATTCCATGCTTTCATCATAGATGATCTGATCAGGTATTACAATACACATATTTTTTTCAAACTTGATCAATATTATGAACCATGACTTCAGGTGTTATTCCAATTGTCTATGGATAAAATGATACCTTATTGAATTATAGTCTCAATGTCGTAACTTCCATAGGGTTAAGTTTGGGCATCAGCTCCCTATATAAATTGATTCTTCCAATTCATGTAACATTGATGAAATGAGAGTACATAATGATTTAATTCATTAAGGGGTGATAAATTATCCTTGTTTTAGTTCACATAAAATAATACATTCCATGATTGGATTTAGATTTCACCTTTGGAGGCAATTTGCAATAGGTCTTGATATTCACTGCTATGTTTTCATGAGGTGGGTGAGGAAACTATTTGGTGACCAACATGGTTCATGAGACCTTTTAGATATTATAGAAAATTTAGGATAGGTTTATCTCTATATAGATTATTAATTTATATAATTCTAAATTTTGGAGGATATCATTGGTATTTTTATTGGCAATATGGTTTTCTTGAGAGTGACTCCCCAGTTGGGGGAGAAATGTATTAGGAAGATAAGAAAGCTAGAACCTCATTTTATTGGACCCTTTGATATCACTGAGTGGGTAGGGGAAATGGTTTTCCCTTTGGGATTTTCCTTCTGGGTACTAAGGTGTATAGAAAATTTTCCATGTGTTTTCGCTCCATACGAACATAATATACCATGCACATGTTTTCATTTATGAGGATGTTGAAGTGGAACTTGGTTCATCCTATGAGGAAAAACCTATGTGGATTATAGAATAGATCTATAATAACCTCTAAGGGAATATGAAACCACTTTTAAAAATATTTTGGGATAATGGGAAGATTTGGAATGATACTTTGGAGTGGGAGGCTAACATTCATGTTTAGTGGCAAGAGTTGATTGAACAAGAACCCTATAGATGATTTTCAGGGTGTAGACACCTTTTAGTGGGTGAATTTTAAGTCCATAATATTCTTTTTTTTAATAAAAAATTTTATTTACTCATTATTTGTGATTTAGATCATTTTTTGAAAAATTCATGGGGTCGTAATGAGTCTTATACTCACAGGTAACTTGGGAATTTCGGTGCACTTGTTGATTTTATGAGAGAACCATCGAAGTGTGAGGTAATTATGGTTGATGGATTTGAAGAGTAGAATGAAAAAGGTGGTGGACCCATAAAACCTCTATAAGAACCCATTATTTTTAAATAATTATTTATTTAACGAAATCTTATATTCTAGAAAGGGTCACCACATTGGGAGCTAATTATTTTATATGAATCTTATTACCTCCGTTCACGTTTCTCATGATTAGGAAAAAAATTAATTAATAATTTATTATATTATTAATGATTTATTCTTATACTTATGAAAATATATATTGGGTATATTCTCTCCATATTTAGACTCAAACCCTTGTTGTTAGTCAGTAGACTCTTCTGTACGGGGTGGTGCACATGAGGTCGGGTGGCACTCCATCTTGGACCTGGCAGTTCAATTTAGGATGATACATGTATGGAAAGGAAAAAAATTATGATAAATATATAATTCTCAACCACAATACATATTTATATATTAATGATTATGAAATAACCGTTAATATTTTAGTAATGTTATTTTATACTAAAAAAATGAATTTCCCCCAAAAAAGATTTTTTTTATTTTTATGAGATAATATTTTATTTTATTTTTCTAGAACATTAGAAAATTCAATTAATTAAATAAACTTCTCTTTTTAAATAACTGTATAAAAATTATATTGGGTTTAATTGTGTCACATACCAACCCATACTGGGGATTGAGCTGAAAATACCTCAAGCCCGCCTCTATTGGCCAGGGGCTGGCGACTAGCATCGAAGGAACAATAAAATATGGGATTCATTTTCCAAAGAACATGTACAAACACAAAGATAAAACTCAATTAAAATAGTTTATAGGGAAAATAAAAAGAGTATACAATACTTTCATAAATAAACCACAACCATGCATCGTCCTCTAAACAATACAAGTACAAAAACGTAAACTGAATGGTAAAGGGAAAAAATACACACCTAACCAAAAAAAAGTGCCACATCCTGGCAGTAACTAAAAATTAAAATAGATGGGGGTTCCTCGATCCTATAACCGAAGCTATGACCACCATACATGGTCCAAGCACTCATATCCCTCTAATCCTCTGAAGTCATGATCATCATGCCTGCCGTCTGTAAGGTCATACCATGTGCATGCAAAGCCCAAGTAGGGGTGATTATAAAGATACTAAGTAGGATTCCCCAGATACTCAAGGGAGAAGAAAGAGAAGTACTTATGAGGGGATAAGTAAGAGATATAATAGAAAAAAGATGACAGTATTAGAGAGAATTAGGTATAGTAAAATAATTGCAGCTCAACCCAACAAATGAGTGAAATAAGATCATCCAAACACAAGGATATAGAAATGGTGAGAAGGTGAACTTCTCATAGATTCTTAATTTCCTATTGTAGGTGAGTATACTTGTCAAACCATGATAATCTAGACACAAAAATCATGTGGCATACCCCATGCATCCTCCCTCTCCTAGAAGAAGAGCATACAAAACCCAAGGAGAGGGTACTGAAAATAGTATATATCTGTGTTTGTGTGTGCCCAGTCAAAGAAACCCAAATGAGAGTGTAAGGAGATCTCCGTATCACTAGATAAACCTAGGAAAATAGTAGGTAATAGTCCCTGAAGTAACCCCCATTGATTCTTATCAACCCACACATTTGCCCTGAATTACTAGTCAAAGAGGACCCATTACCGCACCTTGATATTATCTGATGCTCTGTCTCACCCGCATGGTTTTTGGTCATGTCACAGGGACGTTTCGTGGTGGGAAAAGCACCCCTATTTTTTGAGATTTCAAATCCATGTCAAATCACATCTCTTAATTTTTCCACACAGTTGAGAGATCATGTCACCATGTTTTGGATACCCACACAATGATGCATCATGGGGATTCCACTATAATAGAAGTTGTAGACACTACCCACACCCTGATGTGTCAGTGGGATTCCACTCTAGTAGAAGTTATAGAGGCTACCCACACCCTGATGCATAATAGAAATTCCACTCTAGTATAATTCATAGAGTTTACCCTCACCCAAATGGGTCATGAGGATTCCACTCTGTTAAAAGTCGTAGCAGCTTCCAACACCCAAAATGTGTGAGGGGGATTACACTCTAGATCATTGAGGAACTCTAACCTTCCCTCATAGATGGTACCTCTTAGAAAAGCATTGAGGAACACTTTCCAAACCTGATGGATGGTACCTCTGAGAAAAGAAACATTGATGCAGTCATTCGGTGTACCCCCAAATAAGCATCAAAGTTGGAACGTCTTGTATGGTAACTCGAAATACACTATGGAGTACACCATCCCGTTCTATGAGGAAGAAAACTCAAGAAAAGGTACATGCATGACAAAATCCAAGTCCAAAATAAAGAGATATGAGAGATAGAATAATTTTTAAAGTGGTAGACGATGAATGTGGGGCCCACACGTTGTGTGGCCCCAGATCATCGCATGACCATGTACCTAACAATTATTAGGTACCAAAATTTGAACTAGAATCCCCAGGCATTGTAGATTACTCCCAGAGTACAATATAAACATATTAAAAAGGAAAATGAGTGCACAACACTCTTCATTGATCTAGATGTCCAAAATCATAATTACATTATCACACATCCTCAAACTGCTCCATAACATTCAACTGCATCTATTCATACATTTTCTCCACTCTCACCGGAGTTGAAGCTGACCCAAGCCGTGGGTTATATTAAAACACATAAAAAGTATCTTCCATCAATATTCCTTAGTCTCGAAACAAATTATATGTCTCACAACCTTTCTATAATCTTGTAAAAACATACAGGTTAGACTACTTGATCATAAAAAATGGATACCCGGTGAAAAGGTTTCATTTTATCATAACAAATTCGAACTGGACCCTATGGGGCCCACAATTTGACTGTAGTTTTAACACCCTAAATAAGTCTGAAAATTTATTTCTAAACTCTAGGGATATGATGTCACTGATGGTGCATCATTTGAACATTCCATTTTGAAGATATGTCCGAAATAATATTTCTTAATAATAATAATTAAATATTATTATTGAGAAAGAGAGCATTTTGTGCCACCTGTCTTTGATGTAGAATTTTAAAATTCCCAAAACCATCTCAAATGGTCCTGCTCAAATCAAGGATTTCATTTCCATAGACGGATCATGAATCGAAGGATCGTATAAAAAGATAAGAGTAGGTAAAGATCCTAAAGCAAAAAATTTGCTGGACCGACCCGGTCTGGTTTTCCCGGCCCGATCTGGATTCCATGGCCCGACCCGCCACATATCCCATAGCCCGATCCAACTCCGACCAACATTGATCATCCCCGGTGGCCCATCCTATCATTCTCATGCGTCAATGTGGAAGACCTCCATGGTGTGGGTCTTGGTCACCTAGTTTGCTGCCTCAGAGGCTCTGCCCCATGCACAGCCTCTTGGCCCGCATGATGCACACCTATACTGGCCTCCATCCCAGATTCTTCACAATCCATCCGACTGCAGCACTCCACTCTTTCCTCCTTTGCATTAGCCTCCTCCACATCGGATTACACCCCCATGGGGCCACCGACCTCGCTAAGCCCAGCACCCCACCCGCCTCCCCCAACCTCCCCTATTTGCCCAGGTTCTGTGTACCTCTGCTGCCTTGTGCCAACGTCGGTGGTTCTACTCTGATGACCCCTTCCAAGGGCCACCAAGACCACAATGGGGGTCTAGAAAATATTTCAGACCTGATTTTGGAATCATCGATATGGGATCTCCACAGTGCCAGCCTCCAATTGATGATCTGTTGATTATTTGACACGTTGAATAAAATTATGATGAACACCCTGAATAATGATGAAGAACACTGATGGAACAAAGGGATTTCACGTAGAGATTGATTTTTATGTTCATGCAGACATCAATGATGATAATTAAAATGATGAAACAAATAGGAAACAAACTATATGTAATTAAAAACATTAATAAAAACATAAAATTTTAACAAATCCAACTTGGATCCAATCGATTATCATTGTTGATTTGATCGTTGTGATCCATATTTGATGCACTAGAGTTTTGGAAGTGATTGCCCCTTGATCTGATGAATAAAGGAGAAGAATTTTATTGATAAGAGAGAGGGGGGAGCTTCTAAAGAGATAATAGACTATCCAACCATAATCCCAAACACCATATCTTTTATTTATTAGAGCTCTTCTCATCACGGAATCTGAATCTACCATACCCTCTTATTTTATATCACACATAGGAAAAACAACCCATTACAAACTCAATGGACATCTCAGTTATCCAATATGAACCTTTATTTAAAAGTTATTGGGTTTGGTGTTTAAGATAAAATAATTAAACTTAAATATTTTAATTACCATTTTTCACATACATGGTGTTTTCCACAGATATCTTACACCGAAAAAAGTTATACCCCTCCTAGGGTAAACGACATGTTCTGAACTCAAACGTGGCCATGGATTTCATAATTGACATACCGTTTGAGAGATATAAATTTCCAAAATTTGAATAGTACATAGACACTTAATATTTTTTAAAATCTATCATGGACACTCCCGGAATTATAAATTCATGTCGTCTCAGCACCTAACTCTAAAAATATTCCTAGAAATTTTTCACAGTCTTGCGAGGAGAAAATTTTGTCTTCAAATTATTCCCTCCTTCAATTTTTTCATCGCCAAAAAGAAAACCTAGTAAAGTAACTCTGGATACTGAGGCCGCCTCTAGATCTCTAACTCCAAAGGAAACTCTTGGGGGATTCTATGCTAGTACAACAAGCAAACCAAAAGTATGATACATCCTCATAAGGTCTGATCCTTCTGATGACATTCATTGAAACATCCATGAATATTCATAGTTGTGGCACATGGGAGGCATTGTACACCCACTCCAGCTATTGGGGTAGGGTAAGGCGGTAGGAAACCTCTCCATATCTTTGCATGGTCTTGAACGGCCTGAAGAAACATGGGGTATAGATTACCTTTATGGCTGAACCTCTACATCCTACATAACAACTAGAATCACTACTCGTCCCTGAAATAGGGTCTCATGATTTCCTCCTTCAGAATATTCATCTGGTGAAACACCCAATGATATATGATCACGCAAGATTTCACAGTCGATGTATCACAACTGAGACTCTCTTACGCGCTCGAGAAGTGAGGGAGTAAACACCATCATATGAAGGAATGATGTACCCTCCTGCTCCACCAGGGTCAGCTGAAGAGAAGATAACTACTCCAAAACATCCTTCACTAGAAAAACCTAGGACTTCCAACAAAGGTAATGTACTATAACATTTCCTACTCTTGAAGTATATAATATCTTGAATCCATAGTCCTTTAAAAAGTTCAACCAATGTCACCACCTCAGGTTTAAGTCTCTCTCAGTGAAGATGTACCAGATACATTGGTGGTCTACACAAATCAAAAAGTGGTCTCACAGAAGGAAGAATCATAACATTATTAGGATGAATACTACTGTCTTCATCACCAGATAGTGAGTCACATAGTTTTATTTATGGGCTCTTCTTCACCTCTTCTTGTACTTGATAACTAGGGTATCAAGACTTTACATTTATCACACAAGGATCCATTGAACAGGGAAGGTGAGAAAACTCATCCAACTACAAGAGTCTAGACACAGAAATAATGTGGCATACCCCATGCATATTTCCCCCTCTTGGAAAGAGATTAATCCCTAATATAGGTACTCTGTCGGTCCCACTAGTGGCATCTCAAGCAAAATGAGGTCATGCTGTAAAACTCCACTGGAAAATCCATGACCTACCCTTACACTCCACTACACAGCTCTTCCATGATCACACAAGTCATAGGGCTTCATACACCACACCTTGATATTATCTAGTTTGGGCGGCACTGACTCACCCTTTCGGTATTGCTCACATCACAAAAATTTGTCTCAGTGGTGGAAGTACCCTCCTCATCATGAATTCAGTTCTACATCAATCAAAAATGACACAGGGTTTCCTCGATTACCCATATCACCTTATTAAAACATCAAGTATGTAGTATGGATAAGAGAGATATTTACACTATTTATCACATTTTATATTGAAAAAATTAGAAAAGACACAAGGTGTACCTCATATCATCTCATGATCTATAGGATCCTACACATCCAAAGCTTGTTGATATCCGTGGACCCAGTTGCCAGCTTCCTGATCTTAATGTGGACCACTAGTTGGTGGTGGAAATACCTCACAATGTCATCCCCCACATATAACTCTTCATGATCCTCTGCCAACGCCAACTCATTAGGGACCACCCCGGTTATGATGTTGTCTCTGCCATGGTGGCCTACCTATTGTTTTCCTATTGTTCTTAGAACGTCTTGTCATACAATCTCATGGAAGGTGACCTTACCCACCACAATTATAACATCAGCCCTCTCTAGGATATCCCCACACTCTGCACTGCCTCGGCTCCATACGACTATATTTCTAATACCGATTATGGGGATACCACCTGCTTTGAGATCTTTTCGACTTGTGTCTGATAGCCATGGCAGACATCTTAACTCTTTTTTTCTCACTACCAAAACTAGCTCTATGGATCCCCCCTCCCCTATCTTGATGCTCTCTATCAGTAATGCCTTATCAAGTACCCTAGCATAGGTGGGGAATCGCTCGGGTATTGTGATAGTAGGAATCTATCTGTAGAGTTCCTACTCAAACTTCCAAGCTCATAAGTAATCATTGTAGATCAGACCCAGAGAGTAGTGCTCAAGGTCTTTGAACCTAGTCATATACTCAGTCACCATCATTGCACCCTACTATAATTGAAGGAGCTATTGAAGTCAAAAAGAGCGAATGAAAGAGTGGTAGAACTTATCATTAAATAGCTTTTGGAATTCCTCCCATGAGATTGTCGACACATCATGCATCTGAGTAACCAAGCTCCACCAATGCCCATCTACTCCGTGGAAAAGTATGGTTGCCAAAGCCACCATCTGATCTGTTGGTGTCTATGTGAGCTTAAAGAGGTGGACCACCGACTCAAACAAAACTTCTACTATATGAGGGTTTTTCTAACCATGGAACCTCAGTGATCTACGGTGTTGGAACTCATGGAGTGCGCTCTGGTTGTACACAAACTCTGTCTACTCTGATGGGGAAGTCTTCTGCTCAACAGGTGGGGGGTGATTCTGCCTACACACCTGAAGAAAGGGGCTCACATGATGGGTCCTAAACTGAGACCTCATTTCTCACAGGGTTTTCATCATGAACCGGAGCTAGTATTATGGCTATCTATCATCGCAGTGACATCTTGAATGTTATTATGGGGTACTGCATTCATATGACCATATATATATGTCAATAACGATGGGGATATTAATCCATAAGGATAGTAAAATATTCAATCCTATTGGATTAATGTTACATTGTTCCATTCAACAAGTGTCTAAGGATTCTATGTCGACAAGCATGTAATCAGGGTCCTGGTGAATGGATATATCGGTCACCCACACCATCACTGGACTCCTTGGCCTTAGATTCAATCTCAAGAAACTGAAACACTATTTCCCAAAACCCAACCGAGAAATTTTTAGGGAATTTCTAAACTACATACCAAGGATCTAACAACCTTTGCTACCAATTTTTCATGACCGACCAATTTCGGGGATCCATCTTCAACTACCCCAATCCAACCTCCACAGGCCAGCGGTTGGAGACTAGCATTGAAGGAAAAATAATCTAGGGAAGGAATTTTCCTAGCAACCTATACACACACACATATCCAACTCAATGAAAAAAATGGAGAGGGAAAAGAAAAGAAAAGATACAATACAAATATAAATAAACCACAAAAATGCATCACCCTCTAAACAGTACAAGTATAAAAAAGTGATGAAAAAGGAAAATTGTAAAAATACACACCCAACCAAAAAAATGTACTGCAACCTGGAAGTATCTGAAAAGTAAAATAGGTGAGGGAGCCCTGCTCTTGGATCCCAATCTATGACCACCATACACCATCCAAGAATTCATGTCCCTATGCTCATAAGTTGTCACGATCAACCTATATGCCATCTTCAATGGAACACCAAGTGTAGGAAAAGCCCAAGCATGGGTGAGTATAAAGATACTCCGTAGAATGACCTGAAGGCTCAAGGGTGAATAAAGAGGAGTTATGAAGAGGGGACAGTAAGAGATATAACAGAAGAAGACAATAGTATTATATAGAAAAACGTGCAGTAAAAGAAGTGTATCTCAACACAAAAGAGTAATGAACTAAGATAATCCAAACAAAAAGATATAGAAATGATGATTATATGAAAATATCATCTTGTATTCGCTACCTATGGGAGGAGAGTAGACTCCTCCACCCACAAGAATCTATACATGAAACGAACATGGCATTCCCTGAGTATCTTCACTTCTACTCGAGGGAGAGAATCCACATCCCAAGGACTGTGTACTAGAAAGAGAATATATATGTTTATGTGCTCAGTCAAAAAAACCAAAATGGGAGTGTAAGGGTATATCCATATCATAAGATCAGCCCAAGAAAAGAGTATCCAACTATCCTTGAAGTAACCACCATTGATGACCATCATCCCACATGTTTTCCCTAAACTACAAGTCAAAGGGTTTCAATCACCATAACTTTATAAAATCCACTTTCAGTGGGTCTATATCTCCTGCATGATTTTGGTTCACATCACAAGGATACATATTGGTGAGAAAAGTTCCCCACTTTCTTGGGAGTCCAAAGTCACGTCAAATCACATCTTGTCACTATGCCTTACAATTGGGAGATCATGTCACCAAGTAGAGGATACACATGACCTAATGTGTCAGGGTGATTCCACTATAGTAATGGTCGTATAGGCTACCCACACCTTGATGCATTTGGGAGATTCTACTCTAGTACAATTTGTAAAGGCTACCAAAACCCTGATGTGTCATGAGAATTCCATTCTAGTAGATGTCGTAGAGGCTACCCAAACCCTGATACATTCGGGCAATTCCACTCTAGTAGAAGTCTTAGAGGCTACCCACACTCTGATGCATCGAGGGTATTCTACTCTAGATCATCAAGGAACTCTTGCCATCCATTTTGGAAGGTGCCTCTTAGAAAAGCAACACTGCTGCAGTCATAGAGTGCTACCCCAGATAGGAGTCACAACCGGAACATCTCACATCATAACTTGAAAGAAACTATAGAGGTCTTCATCGCATTCTAGGTGGAATAATTCATAGGATAGGCTACATTCATGCCAACATCGATGTAAAAAACACTGAGATATGAGAAATAGAATAATTTATAAATTAGTACATGCCACGTGTGGGGCCCACACGTTGTGTGGCCACACCACGTCACCTATTTGTTTACCTAACCATTCTCAATTGCCGAACTGTGAACAAGTACCCCTAGGTGTCCCTGTAGAATCCCAAAGTATATGGAATACGTAGTCAAAAGGCCGACGAGCACCCAATGATTTCCATTGACCTGGAGGCCCAAAATCATAATTATGTTTTCACGCCTCCTTAAAGAACACCAAAACATTCAACCGCTTCTCTTCATACATCTTCTCCACTCTCACCAGCATTGAAGTTGACCCAAGCGAGAGTTTATCTTCAAACTTTTCAAAAGGATCTTCCATCAATATTATTTTCACGTTTCCACATTTAATTATATCATGAATAAGTCTCTGTGAGTTCGAATGCATCACACCATTTCAACTCTTATGGAAAAACATGTAATATCTACTATCATTCACCCCAAACAGACATCGAATGGAAAATTCGCAAGTCACCGCATTTCACTCAAGTGACATCCCGTGGGGCCCACAACTTGGTCTCAATTGAAATTATACAAATCGATCCATTGTGGTCGTCTTAAAAAAGTACACGGTATTGACTACTTCTACATCCATAATGGATACCTGGTGAAAAGGTTTCATTTCACAGTAAAGTGTGCGAATAGGCCCCTGTGGGGCCCATACGTAGACTATAATTTGAACGCCCTAAAAAAGTCTCAGAAAGTACTTCTATATTCCAGGGTCATGACTCTACTAATGGTGCGTCATTTGGAAAATCCATTTAGAAGATATAACTGAAATGAAATTTATTAATAATAATTATTAAATATTATTATTGATAAAGAGAGCATTTCGTGACACCTATATTCGGTTCTGAAATTTAAAATTCCCAAAACCACTGCAAATGGTCGGGCTCGACTCAAGGATCATGTTTCTATAGACGACACCCACATTAGAGTCCCTTGTCAAAAGATACAAGCATTTAAAAATCCCCGGGCCCGAAACAGTCTGGACCAGCCCGGTCCAGTCAGTCCGCCCCACCAGGGCCAGCCTACATTGGTGGGCCCAGCCCATCGTCTTACGACCTGGTCACATGGCCCAGCCCAGTACATGTGGCCGGACCAACCATGTGCCCCAACCCGCCACGTGGCCCGTGGCCTGAGCCACCTCCTGCCGACACCGATCGTTCCTCCCATACTCCCACATCAACACGGAAGACCTACGTGGTACGGGTCTTGGTCCCTTGGTCTACTGCCTTAGAACCTTTTCTTGGCATAATTCTACTTCTCCATTATGATGGATGCCCGTGTCGACCTCTATCTCAGCTTTTTTACTAGCTAGCCAAATACAATTCTCTTATCTAGCCACCTATGCACTGGCCGCCTCCACCTCGGATCGTACCCCTACTAAGTTACCAACCTTGCTGATCTCAATGCCTCGTCGACCTCCTCTAACCTCACCCATCCAGTCAGGTTCTGCACGCCGCCACCTCTTTTGTCCATTGACGGCTGTCAGCAGCAGTTCTAATCTGGTGAATAATTCTGAGGCCTACCATGTCCACATAAGGGGTCCAAAAATTATTTTGGACCCAGTTTGGGAATCCTCAAGAAGGGATATCCATAGCGCAAGACTCCTATTGATGAACCATTTTTGTTTTGACGTTTTGAATAAAATTATGATGCATGCCTAAAGGAATGAAAAAGAACACGGATGAAATGAATGTATTCCATGCATGGATTGATGGTTGTGTGTATGCAGCCATCAACGATGATAATTAAAATAATGAAATAAATAGTAAACAATGGATATTTAATTAAATAATTGAATTGGAACATAAAATTATAAGATATCTATCATGGATACATCTATTTATCTCAGTTGATTCGACTGTTGTGCTCCAGCTTCAATCCTACGATGTTTCATTAGAGATCACTCCTTGATCCGATGAAGAACGATGATGAACATTCTTGAATGGAGGGAGGAAGAGAGAGAGAGCTTCTATAGAGAGAAGGGATTAGGCCAACCCTAATACCAAACTCCAATTCTTCTATTTATTGGAGATCCGGTTCTGTGGAATATGAATCCACCACACCCTCTAATTTTATATCACGCCTAGGAAAGACACATCATTCTTAACTCAATGATATTCTATGTTTTCCAATCAGATTCCCCATTCAGAATATATTGGGTTTGGAATTTGAGATAAAATAATTTTGTTCAATTATTTAAATTCCATTTTTCCAAGTGAGGATTTTTTCATAGAAGTCTCACGCTGACAATATTTTTACCCCTAAATGGCTAAATGGAACATTCTAGACTCAATCGTAGCCTCAGGTTTCTAATCTGAATTACTATTTGAGATATGTCCTATTTCAACATGCGTATAGTATGGAGAAAGTTAATATTTTTATAAAATTTATTCTGGGAACAACAGGAATCCTAATTGCACGACGTCTCAGTACCTATCTCTTGAAATATTCATAGAAATATTTCAAAGTCGTGTGAGGAAAAACTGGGTATTTATGAATTGTTGGGATTTATCATGGAAATTTTAATTTTCTAGTGAATAGTGAAAAATATTTATTTCTGTTGAAAACTATGTTTTTTTTCAAGAATGTACAAAGTTTCATTTTATTTTAAAATGGTTTGAAGGTAAAATTAGTTCAGTTATATTATTAATAACAAAATTATTTTTATTATTATCAATTATATAATATAATTTGAAAAAAAAATTTAAACATAAAAAAGTCATTTTTATGAAAAACAACTTTTTTGTGTTTTTTTAATACTATAATAATTTCTTCCACTTATGGATAATGAATAATTAAAAATGGATCCTAGATTTTGAAAATTTAGGTTTATACTATTTAAATAGTACTCTTTTTCAATATGACTAGTAACCATAATAAAAACTTCTCTCCTCGATTAGGGTATAATTAATGAAATTAGGTTTAAACTTGTGGATAAGGATTTTAAATTTATATAAAACTTATATTTATCCAATTTATGGAATTTAAGTCATCCATTTCCAAATAAAATATAGAATATATTACATCCTTCTTCAATATTTCTTTTAATATGACCTTTATATTATTTTATGAAATGAATAAATACAAATTGTCACTCACTGAACTTTAATAGCTCACAAATTTTTTCATAAAGATAAAAAGTTGTTTTGATGATTTTTAGGTATTTATTTTAAAAAATGAATAATTTTTTTATCATTTTTATTTATTATCTAGTTTTAGTGATTGATTAATTAGATTACGTGCCTATGTAATTTCAAAATAATATTTATTCAATTAATAGAAAAATATTACTAATGGATATAAACTATTAAAATTATTTAAATCTAGGTGATTTATTATTATGAATTTGTTTACATAAATATAGAATATCATTACCTTTTTAAGGATAATATTCTAGTTACACAATTTTATTGATGTATTTAATTACAAAATAAATATTAGTTTCAAAAATGACATTAATTATATTTTTTGAAATTATTATTTTATTAAATTATTAAAAAGATAAAAATAATGAAAACAATATAATTTGAATAACAAATAATCAAAAATTGAATCCCTTTACAATTTAGGATTCAATTTTCACCATATATATAAATTTATAACCCTTTAATATTGACAAATTTGATACCATGGTTAAGCTAAAGATTCATTAACTAATTGTTTAAACAAAATGTTAGGGTTTAAAATGACACCAAAGACTATATAAATTTCATTTTCTAAAGGTATTTATACCTTATAAAGTTTTCCTTTCAATGTATTTTTTTAATGTATTTATCTTGAGAATTAATTAATTATATTTTCATATTTTTTTGTATTTCTTGTGTGTCTTTTCCCTCCCTTATAAAACAACCCACCATCTATAATTTCATTACACCACTTTAAGACATATAGAACAGAAAAATTCCCACTCAAATATCATCATATATTCCCTCAACACATCCTAGAGATTCTTTTCTTCCAAAAAGACCATCCTTTCCAGGGATAAGGTCTAATATATATAGGTTTTCTTGATGAAGATGTTTTAAAATTAACCATGTGTTTTCGATTTTATTTTCTTTTATAGCTCATATAAATATATTAATTCCATTATAAAATAATTACATAATAATATTAAATATTTTTAATTTTTATATAATTATCATAATAACTTATTCCACTTATTTTTCGTAGTATTAAAAATGAAAACATTACCCATGTATAGTATGGTTGGTTGTCTCTACGTAGCGGTGTGAATCGTTATTCATAACAATCCTTCATGTATGGTTATAATGATGGATTAAATATTTATGTAATGTATACTTAACATAATTATGGATATATAATTTTAATATCTTTTCTAAATGGATACCTTTTAATCTGTTGGAAAACCATGATGTCTCTCTTGCGTGTGTGTGGACAACCACCTCCACGAAGTAATGTTATTTTTTTCATTTTATTTTGACATGGATGATAATAATAATATATTTAATGAATATATATATATTATATATTATATATTACATAATAATCATCCTAAATAAGTTATTTTTTATTTTTTATTCTTTATTTCCATCAAAAAATTGAAAAAAATTCACATGTATGTAAAACCTACCATCACCATGAATATCATATTTCATATTTCTATAAATACCTTCTATAGAAGAATCTAAATATATATATATATAATGAATATATATTATATTTATATTATGATTAAGATTATGAATATGATGGAACCTGGATCCAATTCCAAGGGCTAAAACTGTCAAACTAAAACAAGCATGAAAAATGAAGTTGTTATCACCCAAAATAGTTATTTTAATAAAACAAATTGATAATAAACACGTTTTAAGAAAAAAAATAAATAAATAATAAATTTATTTATGGTAATTAATATGGTTCTAGAATAGATTTTTATAAATTATATATTTATTATATAGGATACTTGAACATTGATGATGAAATATGAGACCCAAGGTAAGAGATTTCCATCAAACTTTTATTTGTGTGATACACATGTTGTATTCACCACTTCATTTTTTTATGTGGTCTATATATTACCCATGAATTTATTTAATAATTATTATAAAAAAAATTTAGTGGCTATAAATATCAATATAATTTTATCTCTTTCTTGTTGTATAAGATTAATAGGATACCATTTCCGTAAGAGATTAATGTTTCGATCCCTTTTTATTTAGGATTGTTTGTGATTGAGTTTACATTACAGAAATTTAATGATAATTATACAAAATATCCATTTAATTTTTATTATCCTCTATTTAATTATTTATATTTCATATATACTTTAATATTTATCTCTTAAATAACTCAAAATTGAAAATGAATGTTTTTTAGGATAATAGACTTTATTTTTCTCTTTTGTCAAATTTTTTTTTCATCCATGTCCCTGTTTTCTGTAAAATATTTTCAAAATGTTTAACTATTCTGGTGTGTTTATTTAAAATTATATAACACATTTTTCCTATTCATAAAAATTATTCAATATATTTTTTTCTTCATCTCTCAAATGTGGTACTTTTGTATTTTTCTCAAAAATGAAAAAAGAATCATTATTTTAGTGAACATGGTATGAATAGAATTTATAACTGTTTTTACCACTCATTGATTTGAAGATCCATTTAAAATTTTAAATAGTTATTTGGAAAGAATAAATTTTCTATAATATTATGTAAATTTTTTTATTTTAATGAATTTATTTCAATATTATAAATTTTTTTCCTAAATAAATATTCAAGTGAACTTTAAAATGAATTTTTAACAATGAAAGAATACTATGATTTTAATTATGATTTATAAGGGAAATGATACATCAATACCATACATATTCTATATCTGGATAGTTTATTATTTTGAATATGAGATATTTTGGAATCTCATTTATTTTACATTAGTTATGCAATGAAGAATTTATTAAATGTTAATGAAACAAAATTTATTTGAATTTTTTGAGTTATTGTAACACCCGAGACTTTTATGTTATCATCAAAGGAATCTTTTTCTACACAACACTTGCTTGGCTTGCTTTACACGCAATCGCGACCTTCCTCGATAGCTTGCGTCGTACGCAATACCGAGTTTCACTAAACAACAATATGCTATTAAAACTAGCCGTTATAAATAGTAATAACCACTTTTTGAAATTTTATAAATTTTATTTTTCAAAATGGACTTCATTTTTGGACTCAGAATATCGAAATTAGCCTAGGGTGAAATTTTGGTATTTTTCTGAAAACTTTCAATTTTTGATGAATAGTGAAACCACTAAGTGGTAGGTTAAAAACTAAATTTTGCATAAAACTTAATTTTACCGCTTCTGTGAATGGAATTTCAAAAATCCGAGAGACACGGTTAATATCAAGGACTAAAATGTGGTTCAATGAGATGAAAATAATTTTTTGGTGAATAGTAACTTTTTACTATTTTTACCGCGGTTAATAGTAAATAGGGTAACTAAGGGTAAATATGATATTAATATTACCCTAACACATGTCCTAATTCTATTGGACAAGTGTAATTCGACCAAAAACAAACTTAGGAATAAAATATGACCATTTAGGCCCACTTGGATTAGATTAGGACATTTATTATTAATTTATTTAAAGAAGGGTTAAAATAGTTAAAATCAAAGTTTAATAAGTAAATCATTTTTAATATGGGGTTATTCATAATATAAATTCAATTGTAAATATTCATTAGAAAGCTAAAAAGATTTCCTACATGATGATATTTTATTTGTAATTTTTAGACATCAAATAATTTAATTTATTTATGACACAAAGATGATGCAGTAATTATCTTATTAATGAAATATTGACAAAATTGATAATATAAATACCAAAATAAATGTAATTTGAGACTTTTTATGAATTCCACTAATTTTCTAGGTTACTATGATATATTAGTATTGATTTAATCAACTTGGTTCGAACATATAATTCTGTTATGACTTTCAAACAAATCATATATCAAATAGTGTCAAAATTGACACAAAATAGTTTTTAAATCAAATATTATATTATTAATTGTTATTTTATTCCTAAAAATCTAAGGTTCGGCCAAATGACTTAGATAAGGATATATATATTAATAATAAACAATTTGGGGTTCGTTTGGCATGTTATAGTAAGTGTATTAACCATATAGTGAAAGAAAACAAAAAGACATGGTAAAAGTTAAATTATTTAACTTAGAGTTAAATTTAATTGATAAGGTTAAAATAATATCCTAAACTTGTCTAAATTCTATTTGTTGATAGGCTTTCGACCCATCCCCACTTTAGCTTCGAAATAAGACCCTTTGGAACCATTATAAACCGATTTTGACTTTAATATAAAATAATATTTTCAGATATTCCTATGGTGCCCCTCTCCTCCCTTATAAAAGGGCACCTCCTCCCCCTCCTCCTCACACCAATTTGAGCACTCAAGCTCGGCCAACCCCGGACATTTTCCCTTCTCCACTTCCCTAGAATAATCCTAGAGGTCCTGGTCTTCTCCAAAGACCAATCTTAGTTCCTTAAGTGGAGGATTCAAAGAGGCGTTCCAAAGAAGAGGTATTATCCATTACCGATCTTTTCAATTTCATTCTTCTTCAACTTCTTCTTCTTTAGTTGTTTCATGATAAAGTAATAACATCAGTATTACTTACATACTGATATGTTATTATAAATATGAAACAACCCTAATTCACCTTCTATCCATCCTACGGAAAAATGAAATCACCGCGCGTGCGTACGTACGGAATACCGTCTCCACGCCGTGGTGTAATCTATTTTCCACCATCACCTTACAAGGATGGGTATAATGGTGTAATCAGTAACTATATATGATTATTATTAAGTAATATTGATACTGAAATAATATATATATATACTCCAATACAATTCCACGATCATAGGAACGATATCATCACTCGTGCGTACGTACGGAATACCGTCTCCACGATGTGATGCGACTCGTTCTACATGATCTTCATTTCATAATGATTATATAAATGAATTGAATGAATGAATATAGTATATAATACACTAATACCATTCTGGAGATGAATTATCTATAACCTAAAGATAAGAATAAGAATTTATTCGACAAAACACGCATAAGAACAAAAAGTTATAAAGACCCGAGTAACAAGTAACAATGAAATATTACTAACAAGAAGCTAATAATATGACCATATATGATCCCATATCAATATGTATGATTCTGGAATAAGTCAATAACATTATTTAAACCATTATACAGGAGCTTCGGACACGAACAAAGCAAATCGGACCTAAGGTAAGGGAAATATCACAATCTCATTTTTATCCGAGATTGTTTATTCGTAAGTATTTACTGGGGTGTATTTTATCATCCACATCCATGTTCCCTAAATATGTAATATTGTTTCCATCCACTTGAAATAGTTTAAATCCAATTTTACCCTTAGGTGAGTTTTTAGTAAAGAATATGAAAGGAATCTTTTGTCGTTTTTCCGTACGAGGTACTTTTTGACTTTTCCGACAAAAGTACGAAGAATGTTTTTTTTTAACTTATACGGCATGAATGGATTTTTAAAACATTACTTCAAAGAAGCTTCCTTTACAAGTTTTCAAGTTTATTTTTAATCAACTTCTTTTATTTTAAAGTTGTATGACATGTTATGAAAGGAAAAATGTTTTTGAAGAAGAAAGGATATTTTCCTCAAGAATTCAATTCAAGTGTTTTATCAAAATTATTTTCCATCTAAGATAATAAAGGGTTCTGTTTCTATCCATATTTTTACATTGGTTTGACTATGTTGTGATGGAATTATGTTTATGAATTCCTTTATCATATATGAATTGATTTATGATGTCATGATGTTTCAAGAATCCCATTTTTGTTACATGTGTTATGCGATGATGCATGTTTTATGATTATGTGGCACACATAAGAAAGGATTCATTATAAGATGGGTGGGACCTATATCTCCCTCCAATGCATTGGGTAATGATTTTATATCTCATGAGATAGACATGGCTGGAACGGAAGGTTATTTCGGTTCAGTGATACAGGACTGAAACGAGGAGTGAACTCGGTTCAGAAAGGGACTTTGTCCACTAAGATAGTCTTGGCAATGAGTCATGACTAACAAGAAATGATTTTCCATGATTATGTGTGCATGCCACAAAGTTTCAAGTTTTATGTTATGATTATGGGGATCTCATTTTCACTTCTATGATTTATTCCATGTTAAGATATTATGATCTCTTTTGCAGGTTTTGATTTTCATAAAGATATGATATGATTTTTATTTCCTTTATTTGCCCTTGCTGAGCATTTGAGCTCACCCTTTTATGTTTTCTTTTCCCCAGGTCAGGAAGATGGATATTAAATTGAATATGCTAAAAGGGACCCTAGATATGATGAAATAAACGGGAGATACTGTTGAAGATTTATGAACCAGTTGTTTATGTTTCCCAGTTTCTAAAGACACTATACCTATACGGTCCTTTGTGGTTTTGTCATATGTTGTAATAAGTGTGCTTCAATTTTGAAGTATTAACAATGTATGTAAAGTATGGGTCGTTATAGTTGGTATCAGAGGAAAGGTATAGTCAACCTTTGGAAACTAGGATGTGAAAGCCTTAGTAAGAACCCAAAGGATAAGTCTAAGCATAGAACACAATTTTAGAAATGGCCTTGAATAACCTAGGATAAGACCTTAAGCATGAAAATTTTATTCTTGAATTATGTGGTTTCCTATTATAATTAGTGTTGCTCACACTATTCTTCTTGGTTTTAGTCAATGGCTGGAACCCGAAGGAACCGTGTTAATGCGGAATGCGATGGGCAATGCAATGATTGTCCCCCTGAGCAACCAAACGATATGGGAGCTGGAATGAAAAATCTTGTAGCCATGCTCACACAACTTTCTCAAGCTATGAATCATGCAGGATTTCCAAACGAACAAAGAAGGGAGCAACATTCTGTTGAATCCTTCATGAGGCAGCGTCCACCATCTTTCAGCGGGTCTACTGATCCATTAGTTGCTGAACAATGGATTAGTACTACTGAAAAGATATTTTCAGTTCTTCAATGTTCTGAGCATGATAAAGTCATCCTAGCAGTGTATCGTTTGGAAGGAGATGCGGATCAATGGTGGAATCTTGTTAAGAATACGAGGCAAAGGGATGAAATTGAGTCTATGGAATGGGACGAGTTCAAGAACTTATTTTTCAATAAGTACTTCCCTCGTATTCTCCGAACAAAGATGGAGAAAGAGTTCCTTGAACTGAAGCAAAGGGATGATGAATCTGTTAGTACCTATGAAGCAAATTTTACAAGACTTGCAAGGTACGCTTCTGGTATTATTATCCAACCTTAGAGTAAGATCGATCGATTCTTTAGTGGCTTAAAACCAAGTCTTCGAAGGGCGTTATCCATAAGGGACTTCAATAGCTACGAAGAAATCGTTCGATGTGCTCTCAAAGTCGAGATGGAGATTGGAGTAACCCATCAGTCACATGGGTTTGATAAGAAGAGGAAGATGGAATTCAAAGAAAAATCTAAAGAGCACACGGAAAAGAAGATGAACTTTCCCTTATGCTCAAAGTGTGGAAAGAAACATGGTGGGAGTTGTCTTAAAGGGACAAGTAAATGTTTTAAATGTGGAAAGGAAGGTCATCGGGCATTTGAATGCCGTGATAATGGGAAGAAGATGTCTAATGATGCAAACAAAGGAAGGGATACACAGAATGAACCTGCTACACTTCAATGTTTCAAGTGCAAGGAGATGGGGCATTATGCCAATCAATGCCCAAATCCAAGGGTTGATGATGATGGTCGACGTCAACAAACTCTTAAGGCTAAAGACAAAGGAAAGTCACATGCAATTTCTATCAGCGATGTGGAGTACGATAACGATGTGGTGAAAGGTACACTTACCATCCACTCTAAAGTAGCAAATGTTTTATTTGATTCTGGATCCACCCACTCTTTTATTTCTGAAAAATTTTCTAAGGGTATCACCGTATTACCTCAACAATTAGATGTTGAGTTAGCTGTGACAACACCTAATGGCACATCAATCGCATCAGAAGTTTATAATTCTTCTCCGATCGAAGTTTGTGGGAAAGTGCTTCCTGCAAATCTTGTGATCCTTCCTTTAGTGGAATTTGATGTGATTCTTGGCATGGATTGGCTTTCTCTACATGGAGCTCATATCAATTGCCAAAGAAGGGAAGTCACATTTCATATTCCAGATCAACCTACGATCGTCTATCAATGCAAGGATGAACATAACCTTCCAGTGGAAATTTCTTCCATCTTATGGGTATTGATTCCACTAAATGAAGGTTATTTATCTCAAATGGTTGGTGAGAAACTCACGATTAAGAATATGCCCATTGTACAGGAGTTTGATGATGTCTTTCCGGAGGAATTACCGGGTCTTCCACCAAATCGTGAAGTTGAGTTTTCAATAGAACTCGTACCGGGTGCTTTGCCTATTTCAAAGACACCTTATAGAATGGCCCCAATTGAGTTGCAGGAATTGAAGAAGCAACTCCAAGAGAATCTTGATAAGGGATTCATACGCCCTAGTGCGTCACCTTGGGGAGCACCTGTTCTATTTGTTAAGAAGAAAGATGGATCAATGAGACTCTGCATTGATTATCGAGAACTTAACAAGATCACTATCAAGAACAAATATCCTCTCCCACGCATTGATGACTTATTTGACCAACTACACGGAGCTCAATACTTTTCCAAGATTGATCTTCGTTCAGGGTATCATCAATTAAGGGTCAAAAGGGAGGATATACCAAAGACGGCTTTCCGTACAAGGTATGGACACTATGAATTTATAGTGATGCCATTTGGTCTTACTAATGCCCCTGCAATCTTCATGGATCTAATGAATAGAGTCTTTAGAGACTATCTTGATCAATTTGTGGTAGTCTTTATAGACGATATTCTTGTCTATTCAAAGAGCAAGGAAGAGCATGAAGATCACTTGAGAATTATATTGAAGACCCTGAGAAAAGAGAAGCTTTATGCCAAATTTACCAAGTGTGAATTTTGGCTTCAAAAAGTTGCATTTTTGGGTCATATAATCTCAAAAGAGGGGATATCTGTGGATCCAGCAAAAACAGAGGTTATCGAAAGATGGTCAAGACCAACAACAGTAACTGAGATCCGAAGTTTTCTTGGTTTGGCTGGATATTATCGACGTTTTGTAAAAGATTTTTCACGATTATCTAATCCACTCACCAAGTTGACTCGGAAAGGAGTTAAGTTTGTCTGGACAGAGGAATGTGAAGAGAATTTCAAGGAGTTGAAAAGAAGGTTATCCAGTGCACCTGTGCTCACACTGCCTTGTAGTGGAGAAAGGTTTGTGATCTACAGTGATGCATCCAAGAAGGGATTGGGGTGTGTTCTTATGCAAAATGATATGGTGATAGCTTATGCCTCACGACAGTTGAAAATCCATGAGCAAAATTACCCAACACATGATTTGGAGTTGGCTGCGGTAATCTTTGCATTAAAGATTTGGAGGCATTACCTTTATGGTGAAAGGTGTGATATTTATACTGATCATAAAAGTTTAAAGTATATTTTCACACAAAAGGAGTTGAATATGCGTCAAAGAAGATGGTTGGAGCTGATTAAGGATTATGACTGCTCAATCCATTACCACCCTGGGAAAGCAAACAAGGTGCCAGATGCATTAAGTCGACAAGACCATGCTAGTTTATCCATGATGAGGATCACAAAAGATCCAATATTTATGGATTTACAAAGGATGGATCTTGGAATTATAATGGAAGGGGAAAAATCTTATCTTTCTCAAATGAATGTTCAACCATCTATACATGTGAAGATTAAAGAGGCACAGAAAGAAGATGTCGAGTTACAAAAGAAGGTGAGAAATGTTCCTGAATTCAACCTTGATTGTGATGGGATAATAAAGTTCAGGAATCGGGTTTGCGTTCCTCCCATCCCCGAATTAAAGAATGAGCTGCTAGATGAGGCTCATAGTTCATCATTCTCTATTCATCCTGGAAGCACGAAGATGTATAGGGACCTGAAAGAGTACTTCTGGTGGGATGGCATGAAAAGAGATGTTGTTGAGTATGTCTCTCGATGCTTGATTTGTCAACAAGTTAAAGCTGAGAGACAGAAGTCTAAGGGGATGTTACAACCATTACCCATACCCGAATGGAAATGGGAAAACATCACTATGGACTTTGTCACAGGACTTCCTAAAACATCCAAAGGCAATAATGCTATCTGGGTCATAGTTGATCGTCTTACAAAATCTGCACACTTCATTGCTATTAGAGAGGATTTCTCTCTAGATCAGCTTGCCAAGATATATGTAAAGGAAGTGGTAAGATTGCATGGAGTACCACTTTCTATTATATCTGATCGAGATCCAAGATTTACCTCGAAGTTCTGGCGAAGTCTTCAGCATACTCTGGATACAGAGTTGAGTTTTAGCACTGCTTATCATCCCCAGACAGACGGTCAGTCTGAGAGAACAATTCAAACCCTAGAAGATATGTTGAGAGCTTGCTCTATGGATTTCAAAGGAGGTTGGGATCAACACCTACCTTTGGTGGAATTTTCTTATAATAATAGCTTTCACTCCAGTATTCAGATGGCTCCTTATGAAGCTCTCTATGGAAAGAAATGCAGGACTCCAACTTGCTGGGATGAAGTTGGGGAAAGAAAGCTATTAGGACCTGATCTCGTTGATGAAATGGCAGAAAAGGTCAGATCTATTCAACAACACATAAGAGCAGCTCAGAGTCGACAGAAAAGTTATGCCGACAACCGAAGAAAAGACCTAGAGTTTGAAGTGGGTGATAAAGTGTTCTTACGAATATCTCCCTGGAAGAGGGTTATGAGATTTGGAAAGAAGGGGAAGTTGAGCCCTAGATATATCGGTCCTTTTGAAATACTGGATCGTGTTGGGAAGGTAGCTTACCGATTGGCGCTTCCACCGAATCTCTCTCAAGTTCACGATGTGTTCCACGTATCTCTCCTGAGAAAGTACATACCAGATACTTCACATGTACTCAGCTCAGAAGTTGTACTGCTGGAGCAAGATCTTTCTTATGAAGAACAGCCGATAGAGATTCTAGATCGTAGCGAAAAAGTCCTACGAAACAAGACCACTCGCTTGGTGAAAGTTTTATGGAGAAACCACCAACTTGAAGAAGCTACATGGGAGCTTGAGGATATGATGAGGGAGAAGTATCCTCATTTGTTTGTTGCAAAGTGACGAATTTCGAGGGCGAAATTCTTTTTAAGGGGGGTAGAATGTAACACCCGAGACTTTTATGTTATCATCAAAGGAATCTTTTTCTACACAACACTTGCTTGGCTTGCTTTACACGCAATCGCGACCTTCCTCGATAGCTTGCGTCGTACGCAATACCGAGTTTCACTAAACAACAATATGCTATTAAAACTAGCCGTTATAAATAGTAATAACCACTTTTTGAAATTTTATAAATTTTATTTTTCAAAATGGACTTCATTTTTGGACTCAGAATATCGAAATTAGCCTAGGGTGAAATTTTGGTATTTTTCTGAAAACTTTCAATTTTTGATGAATAGTGAAACCACTAAGTGGTAGGTTAAAAACTAAATTTTGCATAAAACTTAATTTTACTGCTTCTGTGAATGGAATTTCAAAAATCCGAGAGACACGGTTAATATCAAGGACTAAAATGTGGTTCAATGAGATGAAAATAATTTTTTGGTGAATAGTAACTTTTTACTATTTTTACCGCGGTTAATAGTAAATAGGGTAACTAAGGGTAAATATGATATTAATATTACCCTAACACATGTCCTAATTCTATTGGACAAGTGTAATTCGACCAAAAACAAACTTAGGAATAACATATGACCATTTAGGCCCACTTGGATTAGATTAGGACATTTATTATTAATTTATTTAAAGAAGGGTTAAAATAGTTAAAATCAAAGTTTAATAAGTAAATCATTTTTAATATGGGGTTATTCATAATATAAATTCAATTTTAAATATTCATTAGAAAGCTAAAAAGATTTCCTACATGATGATATTTTATTTGTAATTTTTAGACATCAAATAATTTAATTTATTTATGACACAAAGATGATGCAGTAATTATCTTATTAATGAAATATTGACAAAATTGATAATATAAATACCAAAATAAATGTAATTTGAGACTTTTTATGAATTACACTAATTTTCTAGGTTACTATGATATATTAGTATTGCTTTAATCAACTTGGTTCGAACATATAATTCTGTTATGACTTTCAAACAAATCATATATCAAATAGTGTCAAAATTGACAGAAAATAGTTTTTAAATCAAATATTATATTATTAATTGTTATTTTATTCCTAAAAATCTAAGGTTCGGCCAAATGACTTAGATAAGGATATATATATTAATAATAAACAATTTGGGGTTCGTTTGGCATGTTATAGTAAGTGTATTAACCATATAGTGAAAGAAAACAAAAAGACATGGTAAAAGTTAAATTATTTAACTTAGAGTTAAATTTAATTGATAAGGTTAAAATAATATCCTAAACTTGTCTAAATTCTATTGGTTGATAGGATTTCGACCCATCCCCACTTTAGCTTCGAAATAAGACCCTTTGGAACCATTATAAACCGATTTTGACTTTAATATAAAATAATATTTTGAGATATTCCTAAGGTGCCCCTCTCCTCCCTTATAAAAGGGCACCTCCTCCCCCTCCTCCTCACACCAATTTGAGCACTCAAGCTCGGCCAACCCCTGCCATTTTCCCTTCTCCACTTCCCTAGAATAATCCTAGAGGTCCTGGTCTTCTCCAAAGACCAATCTTAGTTCCTTAAGTGGAGGATTCAAAGAGGCGTTCCAAAGAAGAGGTAATATCCATTACCGATCTTTTCAATTTCATTCTTCTTCAACTTCTTCTTCTTTAGTTGTTTCATGATAAAGTAATAACATCAGTATTACTTACATACTGATATGTTATTATAAATATGAAACAACCCTAATTCACCTTCTATCCATCCTACGGAAAAATGAAATCACCGCGCGTGCGTACGTACGGAATACCGTCTCCACGCCGTGGTGTAATCTATTTTCCACCATCACCTTACAAGGATGGGTATAATGGTGTAATCAGTAACTATATATGATTATTATTAAGTAATATTGATACTAAAATAATATATATATATACTCCAATACAATTCCACGATCATAGGAACGATATCATCACTCGTGCGTACGTACGGAATACCGTCTCCACGATGTGATGCGACTCGTTCTACATGATCTTCATTTCATAATGATTATATAAATGAATTTAATGAATGAATATAGTATATAATACACTAATACCATTCTGGAAATGAATTATCTATAACCTAAAGATAAGAATAAGAATTTATTCGACAAAACACGCATAAGAACAAAAAGTTATAAAGACCCGAGTAACAAGTAACAATGAAATATTACTAACAAGAAGCTAATAATATGACCATATATGATCCCATATCAATATGTATGATTCTGGAATAAGTCAATAACATTATTTAAACCATTATACCGGAGCTTCGGACACGAACAAAGCAAATCGGACCTAAGGTAAGGGAAATATCACAATCTCATTTTTATCCGAGATTGTTTATTCGTAAGTATTTACTGGGGTGTATTTTATCATCCACATCCATGTTCCCTAAATATGTAATATTGTTTCCATCCACTTGAAATAGTTTAAATCCAATTTTACCCTTAGGTGAGTTTTTAGTAAAGAATATGAAAGGAATCTTTTGTCGTTTTTCCGTACGAGGTACTTTTTGACTTTTCCGACAAAAGTACGAAGAATGTTTTTTTTTAACTTATACGGCATGAATGGATTTTTAAAACATTACTTCAAAGAAGCTTCCTTTACAAGTTTTCAAGTTTATTTTTAATCAACTTCTTTTATTTTAAAGTTGTATGACATGTTATGAAAGGAAAAAATGTTTTTGAAGAAGAAAGGATATTTTCCTCAAGAATTCAATTCAAGTGTTTTATCAAAATTATTTTCCATCTAAGATAATAAAGGGTTCTGTTTCTATCCATATTTTTACATTGGTTTGACTATGTTGTGATGGAATTATGTTTATGAATTCCTTTATCATATATGAATTTATTTATGATGTCATGATGTTTCAAGAATCCCATTTTTGTTACATGTGTTATGCGATGATGCATGTTTTATGATTATGTGGCACACATAAGAAAGGATTCATTATAAGATGGGTGGGACCTATATCTCCCTCCAATGCATTGGGTAATGATTTTATATCTCATGAGATAGACATGGCTGGAACGGAAGGTTATTTCGGTTCAGTGATACAGGACTGAAACGAGGAGTGAACTCGGTTCAGAAAGGGACTTTGTCCACTAAGATAGTCTTGGCAATGAGTCATTACTAACAAGAAATGATTTTCCATGATTATGTGTGCATGCCACAAAGTTTCAAGTTTTATGTTATGATTATGGGGATCTCATTTTCACTTCTATGATTTATTCCATGTTAAGATATTATGATATCTTTTGCAGGTTTTGATTTTCATAAAGATATGATATGATTTTTATTTCCTTTATTTGCCCTTGCTGAGCATTTGAGCTCACCCTTTTATGTTTTCTTTTCCCCAGGTCAGGAAGATGGATATTAAATTCAATATGCTAAAAGGGACCCTAGATATGATGAAATAAACGGGAGATACTGTAGAAGATTTATGAACCAGTTGTTTATGTTTCCCAGTTTCTAAAGACACTATACCTATACGGTCCTTTGTGGTTTTGTCATATGTTGTAATAAGTGTGCTTCAATTTTGAAGTATTAACAATGTATGTAAAGTATGGGTCGTTATAGTTATGATATTGTGATGATTGTTTTATGATATTGTGGAATACATATGTACAGTTTTGATTATGTGATGTGTTGCCTATGAATTATATATCTCTATAATTAATTTGGTAATGTTTTATATCTCATTATATAAATATGGGAAACTATTTAATTTCCTTTAAAAACTATGTGAAAAAAGTTGATGAGATTCATCCAATTTGGGAAAAAATTATTTCCATGATTCTATATATGAAACATGTAGTTATTTATGATTTGTTATGATGTTTTAAACATTTTTTGATTCCATATCTGCTTTTATTTTAATTTCTTAGTAGATAAAAACGAATAATTAAATTATTTCTATACTTATTATGGTGTCACACGTGTATGACAACAATATATGGTTCATGATTGATTTATGATGATTTCTCACTCTTATGATAAATTTATATTAAAATGATAGCATTTTATGTAATGGATCATGTTTATGATCCATCCAAGTATTGTAATTAAATTTTTATGTTATTTTCATGATCTCATACCCTTATGTTTATCTTATACTTTCATAAGGTCATTGATTTTTACCTCACATGTTTACACATATGTGAATCTGATCACACCCACAATTATGGTTCCTTTCCCTATGATATGAAGAAATGTTTTGTATAGTATGAATATGAAGGTTACTATTTAGTAAAAACATTATAGAAGATATTGAATAATATTTAGAAAATGAGGATATTTTCTATCTATTATATAAATACACTAAACATTTATGTTCCTGACGAAAATATTTGGGAAATATATTGGATATTTATATATTAAGATTTAATATATCTACATTAAAATTAAGGGTTTCTATAATTAGTATCATATGAAAATGAAAGAATATGATCCTTGAGAACTATTATGTCTAGACATTTGGGGAATCTTAACAGTCCACCCAATGGATTTATGAAGTGAATTATTTCAATTATGATGGGGAAGGAGACCCACCCAGGTTGTTTACCCACCCATGGAGTTCTATAATAGGTTTAAATTATATCTAAATGGTTATATTTCCATACTGTTATAAGTTCCTTGGTATATCTTTGGTTCTGAATTTTTCACATTAAATTTATAAAGTCCATTCGTTTTTTGTCATTTTTATAGAATTTTTGGAATGGATGGTTTGTATATGAACCTAGTAGAGATATAGTTGGATTATATATAATGTTTTCATGTGTGGGTTTCATGTGATACTATTTTTTTGTTTTGGATTATGCGATCATTTCTTTGGCATTTTTTGCATGATTTCTATTTCATTTCCTATGGATTTTCTTTTTCTGATATATTTTTCCTAACTATATAATTCATTATATGTGTTTCTTTATATCTAGTGGAATCACTAAATTGGGTTTTAGAATTATAGGTTTCCTAGATGGATATATTTTACTCCTTTAGGGGGCATGGTTAAAATGTATCATTCATATTGGTTTGTGTTGGATGGTTAGAACCATAACATTGAATCTCCCATGGGAAAAGTTTATTTACTTTATAAGTGTGTCCATATATTTAGGTATGTCTATCTGATGGGGAAGAACATTTTATATGATATGGTTTCTATTGTTCTAGCATTCCAAGAATGTTTACCACCACAAGTGAGCAGGTGACCATGATTCATGGTTATGCTATTATATTAAAGGTGGGAATGGAGTTGTTTCATAATGGTTGAATACTATTTTAAATTAAATGGACATGGAAATACATATAATTTTTTATTCCATGAAACTTAATACATATGACATTATTTTAGTATGGTACCAAGCAGGTATGGCTAGGGCTTGTGGAATCATGGTTTGGACATGATCACTCTGTACATGGCTAGTTGTAATATTAGGAGAAAATGTACTATTCACTAATATTATAATTTTCTATATAAATTTGGACATAGCCAAAAGGTTCAGGAGACAGGCAGAGACCTGCTCCCATAAAATTATTAATGAAAAGTGTAAACCGTATAATACAACTCGAAAACAAGAGGCGTTACAAAGCCTTGAATACAAAACACCATTCCTATCATTGCTTATCAAATTTTCACAATAAAAAGGCAGGACAAATGACCACCTAGAACTGAGCTTTATAATGGCCCTTTTAGATAGAGCATCAGCAACCTGGTTAAATTCACGATATTCATGAGAGACATCAAGGCATATGCTGTCAGTAGGCCTAAGACAGGAGGTCCAAGCGGGCATCATCCTCTAAGGAAATTTTTGAGATCTATCTTTCAGAATCTGCATAGCAAGAGATGAATCCGACTCTAACCATACTCTATGCCAACCATAATGAACTACATACCTGATAGATTTTATCATATCCCATAGTTCATATTCAATAGCATGAGAATAACCAATATAATGGAAAAAACATCCTTTCACAAAGCCTCGATGTGTTCTGAAAAATCCACCTCACCCAGCAGGACTCGGTGCACCGGTAGCTGCCCCATCAACATTAATATTCAGCCACTCTAAAATTGGTGGAATACACCTAATTTATTTGACCATTCTAGGATTCGGTTCCCTTCCACTGACACCAAGGGATCTCAAAATGACAATGTCAGAAATATCATTGTGCATGGACCTAGTTTGGATCCTGGAAGCAGTTGTAATACTTCTGTGTATATGCAGAACACCATCCTGGAAGGAGGGATTTCCATTGTAAATATAACATAATTCCATGCTTTCCAGATGTAGGAAAAACTGATATAATTGTAGCAGTAAATAGGGATTTTAGTTGGTCAGTGAAATCAATCTTCAACGGAAAACTTAACACTGATTAAAGAGGGAAGCAATCAAGACCAAAATTGAATATTGATTGCACATAGTTCCATAAACGCACAAGAAAAATGCAGTGGAGAAACAGATGTGAAAGTGATTCTTCATTGTTGAAACTGAAATGACATATTGAGGCTAGTTTGAGTCCAGTGTGCTGAAGCACACATTAAACGGCCATTCTATTTTTCCAGATCTTCCAGATCAACATAACATCACTGGGGGGATAAATGGTTGATGAAAACCTACCATCCAAGAAGGAATTCCAGAGAAAATGCCACACTTCATATTGTAATAATCCCAAATGGAAAATAATCTACTAAGAGCAGGTTTCCAGATGAAAATGTCACTATCAACATAAACATAGTTAGAAATTTCCTTGCAATGATTATTTAGAATGATATCTTGATCAATCGAGTTTTCCTGCAGATCAGAAATGGAAAAATTTCCCAGGGAGGAGGGAATATTAACATGATCTTTTATTGTACAGGACAGCCATGGTGTGTTCCAGTAGTTTAGATGAGAATCGGAAGAGACCAAACAAATTGAATGATACATTATAGACAAATAAGCACTCCTAATTGAAGGCCAGACAGAAGATTTCAAAAAACTACACCTACTGTTTTGTATTCTGTCCACAAACCTGCCAACCAGAAAATCAAGAGAAATTTCAGGCTTAGAGAGAATCCTCCAAGTGAAATTCTAGAGAAGCGCATTATTGAAGATTCTAAGATCCTTAATTCCTATTCATCCCATTTTTATGTGATTTATACACTCCTTCCATAAAGAAGTAACAAGTTTCCTCAGATGGATTGATCCAGTCCAAATAAAGTTCCGAATCATTCCAGTCAATTCATTTAGAAGCAGTGTCGGCCATCTATACACAGAAAAAAAGTAGACAAACATAGATGTAATAACAGATCTGACAAGTCAAACTCTACCAGCCTGAGACATTGTCTTCCCATTCTAACTTTCTAACTAAATGGTAATTTTTAGAGCAATGTCTTCTAAATGAGAACGTTTCACCCTTCCCCAGAATAAGGGAACCCCAACATAATTAAAGTGTAGTGTGCCTCTTCTGACACCAAGCCTATAAGAACACTATTTTTCTTCAAAATTATAATTCCTTCCCCAAGGACAACAAAGGATTTTTTCTAACTGATCACCTGGCCTGCAACCTCTTTATAATGTGAGAAGATACTTTTGATGCACAAAATTGACTTCATGCCAGCCTTACAAAACAGAAGTATATCTGGTGTAGCAATTATTATATTTACCTTATATTATGTTGTTAATTTATCTCATCTATAAATTATATTATATTGTGATGGTTGATATTAACAAGGGTATTTTATCTCTATGTTACATTATACCTCTAATTCTAGTCATCATTCTCATGCATCTAACACCAAAAAATTCAAAAATAAGAATGTTGTATTCAATAGAGTGTATGACACATAACACAAAGATTCAAAAAAAAATATAATTGTCTAACACTTTATGATATATTTATATTTAATAATATTAATTTTCTAAATATCCTCTATTTCATTAAACACTGAATTTAGCTTAAATTACATGCAATAATGAGTTTCTTAAATAGCATTCATTACAAGTAAGACTGAGTTATATTGAACAACCACATACTAGTAATATTAATATATATTATATCACCTATATATCAGAATTGTATCTATGAATTGGATTAACTAAATTAATATAATATATCATTTATACACGTTTTTTTGATTTATTTATATTAGAATAACAATAATTTAAAATAAAAAATTAATGTTTTCTAGAAAACTGTATTTTTATAAAAGATGCTTTAATCTTGCTTTGTGGAGATAATCTAAAAATAAGTTTTTCCAAATTTTCAAAATTTATTGGAAAAAATAAACTTTATTTTTTAAATAATATTATCAAAATTATCTTAGGGTGAATTTTTGTGATATATTTGGAAAGCTTCATTTTTTTTATGAATACTGAAAAATTATGAGTTGTTATTGAAAATTTCCTTTTCATTTAAATATATCATAATGTTAAATTATAGTTTTAATTAGTTTTAAATAAAATTATTTCAATTTTATATCAATAAATATAATTTATTTCATTGTAATAATTTTTATATTCAATTTTTATATAACAACATTGTATCCTTTTGACAATTTTCACTTTAAAACCATACTTTCTTGTCACATTTGTAGGATTAGTTTTTAATTAACTTTTTCCAATTCTATAAATTTAATTTGGAAAAATTGATTCAATATTTGGATTAATCATAATATATAATTTCTAATTAGTTCAAATTATTTTTATGAACAAAATGAATAGTGAATGCCGTGATAATTAATTATCGTGGTTAATGTTAAAAAATAGGTGTACCTTGGGTTAAACGGAACTGATAAGGGTAAAAATGACCTATAAGAATTTCAAAAAACTATTATATGTCAATATTTTTACCATTAAACCTCTAATTTTCTATAATTTCTAATTTTTTACTCTTTTTAAAAAATGAAAAATTTGTTGGAACACAATTCTTTTCAAAAATACCAAGTGTGTCCTCTCCACTGTGTATAAAGGGTCACCCCCTCTCCTCTCTTTTTCATATATTCATAACACTTTGTAATAGAAATTAATCCAATAAATAACTTTTAAAAAATATACCCCATCATAATATAATCCAAATATTGTGCAAAAATCCAACCAATGAAGGTTTTACTGCAATCTTAGGGAGGATACCTAAAGAAAAGGTATTGTTCCTCAACGAGCATCTTTATTTTATTTCTTTCTCCACCTAATTCAATTATTATTAAAACATTATGATAAAATAACCTCAATATATTACCTATATAAGCATTTTTTATAACAATTTAATGACTTACAACAATCTCTAATTCCAAAAAATGGGTTATGAAATCATCATTTGTGTGTATGGAGGACTACCACTACATGAATCGATGTCATTAATTCATCCATTATCAACTTTCACAGTAAGGTATGATGATGAATATTGAATATATATACTATATTTATAAAATATATATACATTTGGAATCATTATAACATATATATGTTTTTTACCTTACATTTCTTATGAGATATGATAACATCTATCATCTGTACAATAGACTATCGCCTTACGAACTGATGTGACTCGTCTTTCACTAATACTTTATATAGAATGTGAAAATGATAATGTTAACGATTTTATTTTATATAAATGAAATAATTATGGTATTAATGAAATATGTTTCAATATTTAATAATAATATATCATTTTTTATTTTACCTTTTCACACAGTTAAAGATGAGAACATCATCTAGGTTTGTGTGGAATTCATCTTTCACAAAGCGATGTGATAGTATTTTTATCACCACACCACATGGATAATATATATAAGTATATAATATCTTACATATTATATTATGATATTTTTTTAAATATTCTATATTTCTTACCTTCTTTCCATAATGATCATTTCCAAATGGAAACGTTACTCATACATATGTACGACCTACCGTCTCCGATATCATAATGTACATCATTTTTTAAATTATCATTAATTATAGGTTTTAAAAGTGTAATTGATACATAAATATAATAATAATGTCATGATTATTATCCCATATATTATAAAACTCTATAATATATGGAATAATAGGACCTTTAATGATAGACATGTATAAGAAAATATGGGAATTAACACATCAAATAATGAAAATAATGATATATTATTATAAGATAGGCTGTGAAATTTTATATAAGGATTTTATAAGGATTTAAAAATATTAATATGGTTATTATGAAAGTTAATAACATGTTTAAAACCATTGTGCATGAGTTTATATCAAATTAAACAAAAAATAAGTATGAGGTATGGGATTTCTTAACTCAATTATTACTCATTGGGTTAAACATTATTTTATTGATTATGACATTTGAAACTTTTGTGTATAATTAAATTATATTATATTTTTTTAAATTTCCACTTTTTTATTTGTATTTATATTTTATACACATAATGTATTCATTTAATAATTTTCACGTCAATGTTATGATCATTGTAAGTGTTTATATAAAAAACTCATTCTAATGGAGAATTTATATTCCTCAATTTTAGTTCAAGGAATTTATTTAACCATTTCCTATAAAACCCATTTCATTTAATACTATAATGGTTCTTCATGATATTTTAATTAAATATTCCCATTTTTCCACTCATTGAAACATTTATTAATATATAAAGGTTTTTAATAAAATATGAATTCATTTATATCATGAGTTAAAAATCAATTTTCCTATAAGACCATGTTTTCTAAATAAAATAAACCTTTTAAAATTTTTATATCAAAGTAATTTTGCACCATTTTTATTCTTTAAAATATTTTCTCAATGAAATGTTATACCCATCTCAAAGTAATTCTTGTTTGTCTCTTACAGAAAAAAAACTGTGAAAGGAATCTTCTTATCATTTTCTAAAAATGGATTTCCCTAAACTTTTTATTCTGAAAAAAGATTGTTCTTTTTTACTTTTATGGAATTTATGTTATTAACCTGCATCACGAACATCATTTCTATGAATCTTACTTTTCATGTTTATGATGATCTATTTGATTAAAATGTTTTTTAAATTTTATTTTCAAATAAAATGATTTTCAACATTTTTTTAAAATGAAATGGATATTTTACTCAAGGAAGTTTTTAAAGATCCTTATATTAATTTTTTATTCATAAATGAAAACAACTCTTTATTCTTACTCAAATGGCTATATATTGAATTGATATCATCCTTAATAATCATCTGGATGGTATATAACAATTTTAACCAAGGAAATTATTTGAATTCACTTCTTTGATTCACTTTTTTAGTAATTATATTTTAATTGAATTATTCACATTCATAGGGACATTAAATTTACCATAATTGTCAATAATATCTTCCATGGATATTTTTATTTCCTAAATCATATAGAATTTTTACATATCATGTTTTGTTTAATAGTTATTTTAATAATTGTGGAATTATTGATAAATTAATATCCTTTACACAATAAATATATTTAAGGATAAGGCACATTGTTCATAAATTTAATCGATTGATTAATATATGAGTAATTATTTGGACATAAAAAACATGGGTTATTAACCATTTATAGAAAGAAACTAGATGCATTGGTGGTTTCATGGGATGAATCAGTTGTATAGTCTTATTTAAATGGTTTTTCACCGAGTATATTCTAAATAATATTTTAAAATCTTTTAATAATAGAGGTTTCATGATCTTAGGAAAAATGATGTCTGATAATTTAGCAGTTCATATATTAAGAATTATTATTATCTAGAAGATTTTCACAATGACATAATCTTTGGATGCATTTCATTTTCAGATTATTCATTGAATGGAAAGTGGTTTTAGTTATTTATCTTTGAATATTGACTATTCATTATATTGCTATTTAAATGGAATGTGTTCTCTGTTAATTACCTTTTTATATTGATTATTCCTTATCAAGTTATTTAAACAGCATGTTTTCTCTGTTATTTATATTTCCATGTTGATTATTCTTGTTGATTCATGGTAGCTTATTCTACATTTAACACGTACTAAGAATTTAATATCACCATTATTTTGTATCCTTTCCCCTGGATTCCATGAAGTTTACTATGATTGATATTTTGTCCTTCCGGATGCAATCCTTAAATCTTATACCAATGAAATAATGAAAGAATCTACTTTAGGATAATGTGGTTGGGGTCCCTATAGTTCTTATTATAGGATGTTTGGTGGAATCCATGGGAACTAGATTTAACAAAACATAGAATATGGATATTAACCCAATGATGTAATTTTTTGGATATGTATAGATAACCATCCTATCATTTTTAGTAATGTATATATTATTTTGTTTTTCCTAGAAATACATCCCTATATAGATGCTAAAAGTGGATGTGGTTCTAGAATAAATGTTCCTAGGGGTAATAACTTCAAAAAGGGTGAATATGGATTGACCAGATCACCACGTTGTGAAAATATTGTGCCTTAATACACAACCGGTTTGACACTCCAAGGAGACATGCTTAGGATAATTCAAATTATATTTACAAATCATTTTTAAGGATATAAAAATAATGATATCTCTAAAGAAAAAATGTTTATGATTATGATATTATATAAGCATAAAATTATCAATTTATCTTAAGAATTTCAAAATATTTTTGAATATACATTGTATTTAAAAATTATATTTTAGTAACTCTTGTTTTGACCAATAATACATTAGAATATTTCTAAGAATATCTTCAGATCCAAGAACCGAGTTAGCATGGTATTCTAGGCCCCGAAGTGTCTCATTGATTTGATATTATAAATATTAAATATATTATATCACACACACACAGTTTCTTTTTAAATGTGAAATAAATCCAAATTAGAGTCTTGGATAAGAAGTCTTAGACCACTATTGAGTTTAGAATGTGCAATTTTCCCTATGAATGATATAAAATTCATTAGTATCGGGAGTTTGGTCAAGGGAATACAATGGTGGGGCGTTGAGTGCTATTTTATTCATTTAATAGAATTAAATTAATATACCCTTCCCATACCCTTGTTATGTCATATAGAATAAGGGATAAACCCTTCACCTTTGGAGTCATAGATGAACCAAGACAAAACTAAGCATGTTAGGTGTTTCTAATATCTGATCTTGACAACGATCACTCCTGAATCGTGATGCAGCAGCTTTAGAGTGTGGATTTAAACCCCAAGATTTAGTGTTACACCACTATGTAGTAGAATATGAGTATTATTTTTTGATACCCATATGATGTTTTTTAAGGTTATATATCCCATAAATGACTATTAGGGAACCCATGTGGGTCGATCTATGGGTTTTGGTGAAAACTGGGGTGTTTCCTGAAACTTATATGAAATTACCATTCAGAACATCCTAATCACACGACATGTACTGTAGTGTCACACACAGTGTGTTATTACTATTTATGAAAGATGGCTTTATTGGACTACCTTCCATATACAAGATGTACACGTTGTCTTATTTGTCCCGGTCATGTGGTTGAGAGACTTGGACAAGGGTACCATGTAATCGGACATGGTCATGTGATTTTACACTACAAGTGACACACATATGGGGTTTCATACATGGGTATGTTTTAAAGGAACGACCAAGAGGTTAGTTTGATAGTTAATTCCTTATATGGGGGTTCATGTTGTGTGGAAAACATGTCATGATGAGCCATGTGGGGGAGAACACGTCCCGGCTGTAAGGGACCTGACCCTAGTTGACTATTGTCAGTTGTTACTTTATTACATTTTCATATAATACAAGGAATCGTTTCCTAAATGACTTAATAGTTTTGTAGTCTTGTAAAACTAGATACATATATAAAATACACATTACATATTAAAACATAAAATAGACAAATAATTTCATCGACTCCATCAATATTTTCCATTTTTGTAACCTTTCATATCAGTCATAATATTCTTCTTGGAATCAAGGGGAAAATTTAAGAATTTCAAAGGGGTGAGCTAAAATTCCTAGTAAGGGTAAGAGTAGAGAGGAAGAAGTTATTAAAATGAAAAAAATATGGAAAGGTAAACAAATGAAAAAAATTCCATTTTTATAATCACATGTTCATAATATGATAGAAATAAAATATTATCAAAGAATAACATATATATAATCACATTAAAATAAAACCTAATGATGTAAATTAAAACTACCCGAATAATCACATGGAATATCGATAACAAAATTCATAATGATAAAATACATAATTCCAAACATCTGAATAATTTTTTCAAATATTTTTACCATTAATCTAATACTGTCAACATTTTGTTACAAGAATCTAATATTATCAAAGATTTGTATCCATAAGCTAATAAATGGGTAAGGCCATGGCAAAAACTTAGTCTAGTTTGTATAATGAGACTCACTGATGCATTAAGGGGATATATAGGACCTCTCCCATCACGTAATAAGTCCAATTCATTCATCATATAAAATAAGTTAAACATAAACAAAATAGCAATTCGTATTAAAAACAAGCATATGAAATGTGAATACTTTATCCATAAACCAATAATGGTATCAAAATAGCACATACACAGTAAAAATAATCATAAAACGTTCAGTAAAATATGGTAGATGGTATTATAAGAAATCAAAATCAATTAATTATATGATTCAATAGAGGGTAATGAAATAGATGAAAATACTATAATTTAACCATTGAATGTTTATAGAGGAAAATCTCTTATTAAACCCATATAAAAAATTGTATTAAAGTAGAATTTTATTTTAAAAATAATAACTTTAATACCAAATATCCCAAAATAACTGGACAAATGGTTTTCATTTAATAAAATATTTAATCTTTTAAAGGGATCTAGAAATTAAATAATATGTATGGTGGTGGGAAAGTCATTTTCGTCGTGTATGTTAAGAACAGAACATTCAATTTGTAATTTTTCAAAGTGTTTTATATAATACAGGTAAAAATATTATTTTTGAAAACCATTGAATGAAATTAAAAAATGAAATAAAATATACATTATAATAATTTTAGATCAATATAAATACATTTGTAAAATAATATCAAGAATAATTACATGGAGTAAAGGATGCGATAATTAATTATTTAAACATTCGTGGTGTCCCATACCACTTTTAACATTTAAATCTTAAGCCACATGAAAGAATAAAATTTTAAAAACTATTAAATAACATGATTATAAATAAATTAAGGACATGATACGTCAAAGGGGCTGTATATACACCTCATAAAATAAGGTGAGTGTATAATGTCAAACTATGTCTCAATGAAAGGAGATTGAGATAAAGTCCCTTACATTACGCTTCCTTTAGTCAAACACAATTCTACCTACTAAATAATGGTTTTAATAATTCTATTAACTTATTTGAAATCCTTATTCATATTTATGATATCATATATGATCTTTATAAATTATATAATCACTTTTTTGTTGATAATATTATTTTATTACCCTTGTTTTAGGTATTAAGTGCTTCATTTTGCTATGCAAGTTTTGTCATGAATGTATTGGTTATTTTTAATAGGATATAGATAAATAATTTAGAAAGTTATATTAATTTTTTAAAAATCATATATAATAATTAAATACATTTTTATATCCATTATTTAATTTTGGATATGTAAAACAAATCACATCGTTTCATGAAGATGGTAGGTAGTACATACGCATAAATAACGATATCATTCCCTTTAAGGGGGAAGGGTAAGGAATTATATGGTATATTAATTTTAATAGAATCAATATCATGATATAATTATCATATATATCCATTATTTCCATCATTACACCAGTCCACTTAAGGTGATAATGAAAAACAAATTATACCATGAAATGGTTATGGTAAGTTGTACGTATGCACACATGTTGTTTTCATTTTTCATAGGACGAAAAAAAAGATGGAATATCGTTGTACCAAAAGAATAATATCATATAATAATATATATGATACTAGATTTATTAATTTATCACTGAAATAAAACATTAAATGGATTTATAAGAATAAATTCACTTGGACGAGTTAGTGAAAATGATTATCTCTTTTTCGATAGATTTCCTTTAGATCGCTTATCAAGGGATATAAGGATGGACTTTTTGGAAGTTAAGAACATTTTGAACACGTATACAAATTTTAATATGATTAATGGGTTGGACATGGTTGATATAGAAGGAAAAATGTGGTGGGAATAAGTGAGAGATGAGTGCCCTTTTATAATTTAGGTGAGGGGCACTTTTGTAAACTCTCAAATTTTAAATTAAGATTCAATTAAAAATGGATCCAAAGTGATTAATATAGAATATAAAATGATTATGGGTTTAAATAATCTCATAAAATAAATTTTTTAAAACTTTAGGTCACATTCATACCCTTTTATTATGGTTGTAACACATATTTAAACCCTTTAACTCTTATAGTGACAACACATGTTTTTACTTTATTAAGGTTAATAAGGTTATTATAAATTGCGAAAAGAACCATAAATGATTCATGGATGAATTTTAAAACTTTTATAGAATAATTGTGAGTAATTTTTTTTTATTAATTTCATATCATTTAATATTATGTTATCTATTTTATAATATCATTACTGTCAATTACGACACTATTAATTATCTGACTTTTAAAAATTATCAATACGCAATATAACTTCTAAAAAATAATTTAATAAGACACTAATATTTCTGGGACATCTATAAAATTATTATATATAATTTATTATCTAATATCATATTCATTTTAATATTTATAATATCATTTTTTTGATATTTCCATTAATTAAACAATTAATGAATCATCATTGTGTAAGTCTTTAAGATAATTATTTATTTCATAAAAATTAAAAATAAATTTACCTGATGAATATAAGAATTTTATATTTATAATGAAGATTTATTGTCTATGATATATTCTTAATAACCAGATATTAAAAAAAGTAATACTTATTAAAAATAGGAGTGTGACATCTTTTATATTCTTTATAATAAAATACTATAAAAGTATAAATGTCATCCAAGTGGTTCCAAGAGGATATAAAAGAGGAAAAGGTTTAATTTCATTTGATAATCACTAATTAAAAAAACATTAATACAATTATTAGGGTATGTTTATAATATTTATAATATTATTTTTACCCTTAATTACTCAATTTACCCTTAACTGTGTCAAAAAAATTAGTAAAGATTTTATTCATATTTCACTGAAATAAATGGAGAATATTCACTAAATTTGGACATTATGATTTTAAATATGTAATCTATTTTTAAAAATTCAAAACACATAATTGGATAAAATTAATTTTAAATTAATCTCATATACAAAAAATAGAAGATAACTTTATAAAGTGAAAACACTCAAAAGATTGGAACGTTTTTATGTCCATATTAGATGTGAAATTTATTCCAATGAAATAAATTGAAATAATTTATTTAAAATTGAAATAATTATAATTTAAAACAAATAAAAAATAATATTTAACACTATAACTTATTTATACTAAAAATATGTTTTGAATTACACTTCAACATTTTTCACTATTTATCAAAACATGAAACTTATCAAAAAAATACCAAAAACTCAACCAATGTAAATTTTGATATTACCATTTCAAAAAAGAAGAATATTTTTTCAAATATAATTTATAAGTGTCAAAATGTACATCTAAAACATGTTCTCCATCAAAAGGTGGTGAAACCACCATTAGAAAAAAAATAGTTATTTATGCGTAAAACTAGATTTATTATTATATTATGTATAAAAAATACATTAAATGAATGTTAAATATTATATTGGACATATTATATATAAACATCATAATGTGTTAAATATTATTCAATACATCTTGTTTAATCTCTATATTTTAATAATATTTAATTATCTGTTTATGTTTGACATGGTGTATCATATATTGTATAGAACATTGTGTTTCATTTTAAAAACCTTGGATGTTACATCCCACCCATTAATAAAATGTACCATCTCAATTTTTACTCATTATAAAAAAACTAGGGTTTTGTAATTTTAAAAATACCATTGTTTAGATACCACATTGGAAAAAGGGTTAGTGAATCATCCATATTAAAATAAATAAATAGAAGTACAAAGGTCAATTGAGATAACATATATTTGGTTTCCAAGTATGAAAACATGGACATGGAAGGGAAAACATACTATCATTTTTTTATGGATAGTGATATAGAACGTGGTTATGAGAAAGTCAACATTAACAAAACCATAAATCTATGATTGGTTTAAAAGTAAATAGATTTCTTATTAAGAAAATCTAATGTATAACATTTTTGTTTGAGATATCATTTTCCTATAATTGGGGGATTATTTTTATTTCTAAATAAATAACTCAAGAAAACATATATTATTTCATTCAATGTAATAATATCATCTTTTATATATGCTTATATTTATTTACACTTCATTTCTTAAACCAATAGATGGATATTCAAGATGAATTTTATGCCAGAAACACCATTATCAAAAGATCCATACGTAATTCCTTCGACCTTTAAATGTTATCAAACCCATAATGATTAGAATATTATATATAATATTATAATTAATAATTTAATCTCAATCAATAATATTCAATTATCTACATAATCAATTCTATATGTTTTTAATATTAAGACTCATCCAAAATATGCCTGTCCAAATTCAAAGACCAAAGATTTAGAAGAAAGGTCGCTAAATTTACGAAATCAATTTAACATTAGATTGTCTAAATAATGTAGCTCTTATTATCACATTACAAATATATGAATACATTGATGACCTTAAAACATTAATTCTTCCAAAAAATAAAATATCAGGTTGTTTAATATATTCCTTAAATCCAAACATCTAATACTTCCAAAAAACATAACATAAACCATCAAAACACGAACTTCTTTCATGGTCACCAAAACTATCCCATAAAAAAATATTTTTATTAATTTCACAACATAAATCATATATTAAGGGTTATCTCCCCTTAATCATTTGTTGTCCAAAATATTAACCTTCCACAAAATCACTTCTATACGTTGTTGGTACTATTCATCATATGCTTCCAAATCCTAAATGATGAAGTGTTATAATAAAATAATTATATATATCATATTTATTTTAACCCATTAATTGTTTATAAAATAATCAAATAACATAATTCTTGAATCAATATATAGTAATATTAATCATTCCTATTCTTTGGTTGTAGTATCATAAGCTTGACCATGATCCATTGTCTTCTTTTGGGTATATTCCTTTGTGTCTTTAGACATTGATTTTCATAGTGTCCCATATCTTTGCAGTTTAATAATTGTACATTGGAAAACTTTTTCATACCCTCGTAGTAACATGGTTGTTTTTTAATTTCTCAAACTTATATCAAACTATCATTCCTTTTATGAAAGAACTAGGGTGTCTTTTTCCACGATTATCACATGTGGGAAAATACATCTTTCTCTTCCTTCCTTTATCCATATTTTTCCTAGATGTACACTTATTCTCAAGCTTCCCTCCAAATCCTTAATTCTTCAATAATAATTTTTTATCTCATTTTCACAGGATATTATGTCCTCATATGATGATAATGATTGGGGGACTAGATCCCTTTAGAATATTTTCTTAAAACCATCAAAGAAATAATCATTCTTACTCTCTCTAATTTGTTGGTTTATGTGGTTCCCATTCCATCTACTAGGAACCATTGATAAGGGATAAAATACACTATATTATGTCACAAGTTAATAAAATATAATATATAATATTAGAACTAGTTAATAAAATAAACTAAATTTGTATATTTATGTATGACTAATATCTAAATCATAAGATTAAATTATTTTGATATATTTCCAAATTCTATATTAGGGATTTATTCAAGAATAAATATATTTCCCAATGTTTTCTTCTAAACTTCCTCTATTACCAACTATAAATACTCTAACCCTAGTTTGCCAGAGTTAGTGATGACTTTATTATATTGAAAAACGATATAGGGAATCACATCATAAAGGACTGAATAGTTTAGTAGTCTTTGTAAACTATATACATACATGAAATCCATATTAAATTTTAAAAATAAAATACAAAAATAATTTCGTTGTGTCTTCCATTATTTACCTTTGTATAACCCTACATATGAGTCATAAAATTCTTCATGGAATCCTGGTGAAAAATGAGACATATGAAATGGGTGAGCTCAACTGCTTTGTGAGGGCAAGAGTACAATTGAATATATGAGTAAGTATAGAATAAGAAATAAATAATGGTAAATAACTGAAACATATTCCCATTAAATAATCAGATAAGCATAATACTATATGAATAACAGATGATGAAATAATTCAACCTAAATAATGACAAGAAAATAAAACTTAACCATGAATATTCTAAATAATAGAATCATCACATGAAATATCAATAAATGAATTCAAAATGATGGAATTCAAAATGATAAATATCTAAAACTGATTGTTTAGGTTTTGTACCCAGAATCTAATGTTGTTAAGGCATTGTACCAAGAATCTATCATTATCAAGGAATTGTACCATGATTATAATAAATGGGTAAGGCCATGGACAAAACATAGTCTAGTTTGTATCATGATACCTACTGATGTATCGAGGGCCTATAGTAGGCCCCTCTTATCACATACTATATCCAATAAAGTCCTCATATGGAATGGGTGAAACATAAAAAACATAAACATTCTTATAATAAACTAGTATACAAAAAGTGAAGACATTAACTATAAACCAAGAATGGTATCAAAATAGAACATCCACAGTCAAACCAATCACAAACCATTCAATAAAATATGGTATATGATATCGTAATAGAAAAACAACAACAATTAATCATAAGACTCAAAAAAGGTTTTTTACATAGATGAAAATACAATAATAAAATCACAAAAAATTTATTATAGAAAAAATCTTATTAAACCCATATGAAAAAACATTTGTATAAAAATACCCTTTATTTTAAAAATAAAAAATTTCATTTAAAAATATCCAAAAAATTAGGGAATATGGTTTTTCATTTAATAAATTATGTAATATTTTAATGTAATTTAGAAATTAAATAATAGTCATGGGTTTGGAATGTTTTTGTCACCATGTACGTTAAGAATAGAACATTCCTTTTATCATCTTTCAAAATGTTCCATATAAAACACATAAAAATTTCTTTTAAAAACCATTTAATTAAATAAAAAAATTATAATACTTTTAAATCCATATAAATAAATATATAAAATATTATCAATAATATTTACATCGAGAAAAATATGTGATAATTAAATATTTATACATTGAAGGAGTCTCATACCAAATTGAACATTCCAATCATAATCCAAATGAAATAATAAAATTAAAAAATATTAAATAGCATTATAATAAATAAATTGATGACATGATAACTCAACGTGGTTGTATATCTGCCTCATAAAAGAATGTCGGTGTATAACATTAGATTATGCCTCAATGAAAAATGATTGAGATCAATTCCCTTACCTTATTAATACAGGCTGAGGGTCTCAACACAGAGGTTCAACTATGCGTAACCCCAACCCACTCCAAGGTGGGCGGGGTTTATCCACCCAACTCTTCATATGATGTGAGTTTTGGTGGTTTATTTCTTCCATGGACTCATCAGGAGAGTGGCCCCAACTCCTAACTAGTGGGGTTAATACTGACATGCACCATTCTCCACTTTGTTGGGATGACTCCCATCTCTTCGATAGAGACAAATAAGATGAACCACAACTTTTATTTTCTTGTTGGTTTGGGATTGGACCCACATGATTGGTCTGTGACATTCTCCCACCACTATTCCATGCACACCATCATGCATACAGGATTTCGGGATTTTGTGTGTCTGTGAAATGGTCTGCTTCCAACTAACTAGCTACCAAGCATGGCCTCAGTGGATTCTCCTTCCTTCTAATTGGCATCAATGGTCCACCCACTCTTTAGGTTGAAAACCATCACGGTCCACTCTCACTCTCGGAGCAGAAAACCACCTATACGAGACACACCCTTAATAATGGTGTCTTTACATCTAACATCTCTCTGGTATGACCTTCACTGTTGTGTCACCTCCGCATGACACCCCAGTACTCAGGTCCCACCACAAAGGATTGACCATCAGCATTCTGCAACACCACAAGGCACATTCCCTCTGATATCACTTCTCACAGGTTGAGCATCTCAACACAGTGATTCACTCATCCATCACCCCAACCCCCTCCAAAGAGGGTAGGGTTTAGCCGTGCATCTCTTCATATAGTGTGAGGTTCACTAGTTTCATCCTTCCATGGAATATTTAGTAGAGTGGACCTAACTCCCAACCAGTGGTGTCAAAACTAATATGAATCATCCTCCACTTTGTCGGGGGGACTCTCATTCCTTCGATAGGGACAACCCAGATGAACCACATCTCTGGTGTTCTTGCAGGTGTTGGACAGGACCCCCATGATTGGGTTGTAACATTCTCCCGCCACCATTCCATGCACGCCCGGGGACATGTATGATAATGGAATTCTTTTTCTCCAGGAAAAAATCTACTTCAAACTAAACTGCTACCAAGCATGGACTTAGGGGATGCTCATTCCTTGTCATTGGCATTAATGGTCCTCCCACTCACTCAGTCGCAAACCACTATGACCCATCCTTCTTTTATAAAAATAAAGTAGTGGGATAATTTCACGATACAATCATGGGTGTCCTATCTCACACCATCAAGAACATCAATGATTTGGTTCATTGGTTTTGTCCCTGTCAAAGAGATGGGAGTCGCCCCGATAAAGTGGAAGATGGTGCGTGTCAGTCTTAACACCACTAGTTTGAAGTTGGGTCATTATCCTAATGATTCCTTGAATGGATGAAACCAGTGAACCTCACATCATATGAAGATTTGGATGGATGAATCCCTCCCACCTTGGAGGGGGATGGGGTGCCGCATGGGCGAACCGCTGTGCTGAGACACTCATCCCGTGACATTATGCTTCCTTTATTAGAATGTTCATTAAACACTTTTATAATGATTTTAAATATGTTATTAACATATATGGTAACCTTATTCATATTTAATATTTCATATAAGTTATTATGTTATTACTTTATCACCCTTTTTTGGATAATATTTCGTTATTACCCTTTTCTTGGGTCTTAACTGCTTCATTTTCTTATGCTTGTTTTGTCAATAATATATCTGTTATTTTGTATATTATTTTAATCCAAAATATAAATAATTATATTCATATTGTAAATATCATATTTAATCATTAAATATATTTTTAGATCTATTATTTAATTTTTTATAATGAAAATGAGTTACATCCTGTTGTGGAGACGGTAGATCGTATGCATGCACGAGTGATGGTATCATTCACATAATAGTGAAAGGGTATGGAATTGGATGGTATTTTAATTTTTCTAGAGTAAATATCATGTTATAATTATAATATATATTCATTATTTCTATAATTATACTCATCCGAGTAATGTTTTTATGAATAACAGATTACACCACAACGTGGAAATGATAAGTCATAAATACGCATGCGTGGTGTTTTCATTTTTTATAGGATGGATAAAAGGTGGATTATGGTTGTAAAATAATATTAATTAAATATAAGAAAATATATGATACTATATTTACTAATTTAATATGGAAAAAATTAATAGGAATTATAAGAATAAATGAACATGGATGATTTGATAAAATTTATTACCTATTCCTCAACAAACTTCCTTTATATATCTTTTCAAGGGATCTAGGGATGGAATTTTTGGTAGAAAAAAACCTAAATAACATGTATAATGATGTTAATAAGATAAATTATCAGTTATGTTTTTTTATAAAAAGCTCAATGTGGTGTGATTAAGTGACGGAGGAGGCTCCCTTTTATAATAAAAGAGAGGGGTACTTTTGGAAACTCTCAAAATATTAAGTTAATTTTTCAATTCCAAATGGATCCAAAGTTAGTTATTTATAATATAAGATTATTATGGGTATCAATACTCTCATAAAATAATTTTTATACAAGTTTAGGTCACATTATTACCCTTATCGTTATGTTGTAACCCATCTTTAAACCATTTAACTCTTTCTGTGACAAAATGTGTCTTTTCTCATTGAAGTTAAATATAGTTACTATAAAATGAAAGAAAATAACCATATATGAGTGATTGATTACATTTTAAGACTCTTACCCATTATTTTACAATATAATATATTTTTAGGAATTTTATGTCATTTAATAAAATGATATTTATTTTAATCTTTTGTTAATGTCAGTTTTGACACTATTCATTATATGACTTTTAAACAATGTCATTACTCAAGATAATGATAAAATACCCATTAATAAATCCCTAATATGTAGAGGTAGTATAGAAATTTTTTTTATTACATTTATTATCATAAATGTTATTTACTTTAATATTTTTAAGGTCCTTTATTTGATATTTCCATTAATTAAACAGTTATTTCATCATCATTGTGTAAGTCTTTAAGATAATTATATATTTCAGAAAAATTAAAAATAAATTTACACAATGAATAAAATCATTTTATCTTTAAAATAATGATTTACATTCATTGATATATTCTTTATAACCATATATGAAAAATGTAAACTTTTTAAAAATATGAGTACGACATATTTGACTTTCCTTATAATAAAATCCTATAAATGGATTAATGTCATACTTGTGAATCCAAGAGGCTATAAAATTGAGAAATTATTGATTTTTTACAAAACTAGCTCTTAAAATAAATTTAGGACAATTTTTAGGGTAATTTCATAATAATTATAATATTATTTATACCCTTAATTACTCAATTTACCCATAAACATGGTAATAAAAAATTACTAAACATACTATTCATATTTTGCAAAAATAAGAGGGGATTATTTAATAAATTTTTACCTTATGATTTAAAATATGGAAATTATTTTTAAAATTTCAAAAAAAATAATTGGTTAAAATTAATTTCATTTTAATTAAATAGTCGTAATGAGGAGATAGATTTTTAAAGTGAAAACATTCAATAGATTGAAATGCTTTTATATCCGTATTCAATGTGAAATTGATTCCAATGAACCAAATTTTATTAAATGATATAAAATTGATCTATTAATAATTTAAAATCAATAAAAATTATAATTTAACACTATAAATTATTTAGATAAGAATACTATTTTCAATTAAAATTCAGTATTTTTTCACTATTCATCAAAACATAAAACTTATAGGGAAAATACCATAAACACATCCAATGATAATATTGATACTAAAAATTCAAAAAAAAAATTATTATTTCAAATATAATTTATAAAATTATCAAAATCTAGATTTAAAATAAGAACTCCATCAAAACGTGGAAAAACTGCCTTTAGAAAAATATAGATTTTTCTATGTAAAAGTGGATTTATTTTTATATCATGTCTAGAAAACACATAACATGAATGTTAAACATTTTATTGAAGATATTATATGTATATATATATATATAATAATTTTTTTAATACCATTTAATCCCTCTAATTTAATGGCTTGATTTTAATAATATTTCATTATTTGTTATGCTCAATATGGAATGTCATGAACACTATCGAATATAGTGTTTCCTTTTAAAATAATGGGATGTTACATGGGGTATCAGGTGTGGCAATACGTTCCATTAACACTATGTACACATCATGTATGCTCACATAGTCAGCAAAGCCATGGGGCAGAGGACACGTCCGGGTGTTCAGGAGGGGTCACAAGACCTATGGACCCCATTACACACAATGTATTGATATTAAGGTCTTATTACTACCGTATATCCTCTTTTAGGGCACAGATTTAGTCTTGTGGTATGATTATCTGGGGAATTTTTCTACATATAATGTGATGGTGGCATTTGTGGTGTATTTGGAGATATGATGTGGCATTATTCGAGCATAATGTTGTGTTAACAGTGCTTGATCTTGGAGAGTGATCATGTTACGCCCCTACCCTAGTTACCCAGAGTTGGTGCATTATTACATATCATTTTCATGATCACAAGAGATCAAGCCTATAAGGACCGATTTTTTTAGTAGCCTTGGACGTACTAGATACATACATAAGTTTAACACTAGATCATGACATGAACAAAAAAACACATTGCGTCCCCTTTGAACACACTCATACCCCTTAGCCTATTCATATAGGTTAGTCCTGATATACCTCATCGCATATTGGGAAAAATAAAACAATGAAATGGGTGGTCTCAAGTGATCAGTAAGTATAAAAATATTGAAGAAACTTTCTTAAATAATCATAAACAATTAAGTAATTTTATAGGACTAAAACACAATCCCTTTAAACATTAATTTCAGTATATTTTGGAAAATATAAATCAAATAATTCCATTTACATATTTACATGTATATTCTAATAGTCGAATAGTTTCATGTAATATCAATATCGAATTTTATAATGATGGAATTCCTAATGTTGTACATCATAACCACATAGTCAAGGCCTCATGCCGAGAATACAAATAAGTTTTCTTCAAGACCTTATTCCAAAAAAACTAGTTTGTCTCATGAGACCTACCGATGCATCGAGGAGCTATAGAGGGCTCCACCTGTCAATTAATAAATCAAATTCAATCCACATATGAAAAGTTTGACACATAATCAAAACTTTCATATTAAAACAAGCATACAGAATATCAATATTTTAAGAAAAAACCCGTTAATGATTTAAAAATAGTACTTCCACAGTCAAACATAACTCATTAAATACAATATTGAAGATTGTATTATAATAAATAAACTTTAATTGAGAATAATGAAGGACATTGATATTGATGAAAATAGTCATTAATATTATTTGAGAGAAATATCCCCTTTTTCTAGAAAACATTTAAAAGAATCACTATTTATCAAGAAGCCTTTTAAAATACATTTTTAAATCAAAGTGTCTCATACCACATTGAAAAATTTAAAATTAATATTAATTTTAAAACATTAATATACAAATAAATAAATCATTAAAACCATTTTTAAAACATCGACATTAATGAGAATGATTTAGAAAAATAAATCATTAAAACATTTGAAATGATATTTTAGATACAGTTCCAAACCAAATGAGAAACTATTGAATACAAATAATTGAGGTAATAAAAACATTATATTATCATGATAATAAAGGGATTAGTGATATACTATGTAAAAGTACAATATATATACCATATAAAAGTTAATTGGTGCATAACAACAAAGAAGTATCAATGGAATGTGAATTGAGATTATGTCCCTTATAAAAACTTTATTTTTAGGTAAAGGATAAATCAATGTCATAATTATGTGTGAAAAATATAAATTCACTCAATATGATTATATATTTAGTGTAAATCAATCAGAGTACATTCACACATACTCTTGTAAAAACAACACCAATAACTTCGATGTTTAACTCAATGAAAGAAAATTGAGTTAAAATTACTCTTATAAAGTTCATATCAATGACATGAGAATTTATCAATGGAGTGATTATGTGTATAAAAATTATATCCACACAAAGGGGAGTGTAAATTACTACATAAATAAATAAATAGTGATTTCACTCGTAATATTGGAGTAAAATAATCAATGATGTTTCGTAAAACCTAATGGGTGGAAATCGATATTAGAAATTCCATTACTAATTTGGTAACTTACGAAACATACACCCCATTAAAGTAGGATTATACAATGAAAATTTAAATACCAATAAATTAATTTATATTAAACAAGAATACAATCATGGGTAGTACATGTACCACAAAAAAGGAAATAGTGGCAATATTGCATGAATCTCACGGTAATAGTAAGTGAGATGAAAACCACATACCTTGTACATTTCCTTAGTTAAGGGTACGTTAAACTCCTATATAATTGTTAAATAATTGTTATTAAATAATAAAAGAAACATATAAAGAAATATGATATCATATATGATCTTTTAATATTGCTTTGTTAATAATATTTAATTAGTATCATTGTTTCAGGTGTTAACTGGTTCATTTTTCATTATATGTTTTGTAATGTAAGTCATGTTTGTTATGGATAGGTAGTATTTGATTCATATCCCGAATGATATTATGATCTTATACATTAATTTTTAATCTTAAAGTAATATTTATTCTTGAATGGCTACAATTGGGAATGAATCTTATCACGTTCATGGAGAGGGTAATCTGTACGTACGCACGAGGAACAATACCATTCTATTAATGGTTAATTCATATGTAATTGGATAGTATATCATAGATAAAGAATAATTAACATGTTATATTTATTATTTACATCAATTATATTAATTATTATTCCCATCCAAATAATTATGTTTTGAATAACATACTACACCACGATGTGGAGATGGTAATCCATATGTACGCACGTATGGCGACATTGTCATTCATATGATACATAGAATAATGAATATGGTTTTACCATATTTATAATAACATAAAATTTTTTTATAAGGTAATGGAGTTATTATTTTGGTATGGAAAAACACTGAATGTGGAAGTGGAAGAAGAAAAGAACATTGAAAGAGGTGATGAAATAATTACCCCTTCTTTGGTTTCTTTCTTTTGATTTGGTCAAAAGGGATCATTAGGTTGGTTTTATGAATGAATAAGGCCTCTAGGTTTATGTGAGGTCAGTTGGGAGGATATTTGATCAGGTTTTGGCTGATCCAAATGGATTTGGAGGTGTGATTTTGAGAGAAGGGGACGTACCCTTTTATATGAGAGTTGAGGGTCACTTTAGGAAAACCTTGAAAAATTATTTTATTATAGAATAATATTCGGTTTATAATGGCTCCAAAAGGATTTATATATTGGATATGGTGAGTATTGTTCGAAAATTTCTCAACCAATAGGTTTTAGATAGGTTTAGCTCACCATATTAACCTTATCACTTAGATTTAACTCTTGGTTAAATATTTTAACATTTACCATGGCTCCTTGTATGTTTATATTATATGGTTTATAAATTTACTATAAAATGACAAGTGATCCAAAAGTGGTCAATTAATGACATATCTATCATTATACAATTCCTTTGGACGAAACTTAGGTTTTTAAGTCTATTATATCATTTAATAATATTGTATTTGTTTTAAAAACTCATTTATGCCAATTTTGACATTATTTAGTATTTGGTTTTTTTGAAAGTCATAACAATCTAATTTCTTCGAAAAAAATTAATTGAATCAACCCTAACCTATTATATTATCCTGTGAAAAAAATTAATGCATTAAAAGTCTCAATTCAAATATTTTTTAATATTTATGATATCAATTATTTTAATCCATCATTAAAAATGTAATTCTTACATCATCATTGTGTCATAAATAAATTTATTTATTTAATATCTAAAATTAATAAATAAAATAACATGATGTAGGAAATATTTTTATATTTATAATTAATATTTATAGTCGAAATTATCTTATATATAACCTTATATTAAAAATGACTTAGTTATTAAATGTTGAATTTAACCCTTTTAACTCTTCTTTAAATAAAATAATAATAAATGTCCTTATCTAATCCTAGAAGACCAAAAGGATCTTATTTTATTTCTAATGTTGATTTAGGTCTAAATACACTTATCAAATAGTATTATGACATGTGTTAGGGTAATTATAATATCTTTTTTACCTTTAATTACCCTATTTACTTTTAACCGTGGTAAATAAAATTCAAAAGTTACTATTCATCAAAAATTAATTTCTTTTTATTGAACCAAATTTTACATACTGATGTCAATTTTATCTCTCTGATTTTTTAAATACAACTCACAAAAGAAGTAAAATTAGGTTTTATGCAAATTTTCTAACAAGCCTTGAAGGTGGGTAAAAGACGTTAAAAAATTCAATAAAATTTTATACATACAATTTTATTATAAAATGACTTCAACGAATTAAATTGAAATAATATAGGTATTATGTATCAAATTTTATTTTAAATAAATTTAAATAAAATAAATAATTATTTAAATAAAAATTCGGTATTTAAGGAATAATGTAGTGTTTTTCACTATTAATCAAAAATTGAAAGTTTTCATAAAAAAACCAAAAATTCACCCTAAGACAATTTTTATTTTCCAAATCCAAAAATTATTTCTATTTTACCACATTCAAGACATATAATTTGAATTAATTAATTTAAAAATAATTCCTGTTGTCAAAACCAAAAAGCGGCTTTTTGAGAAGTAAAAACTATCCAAAGATTGATATGTGTTCATGTCTGGTTTAAAAGTGAAATTACATCCAATGACCAACATTTAATTAAACCAAAAAAATATAATCTAATTATACTTAAAAAAAATAAAATTTATAATTTAAAACTATAAATTTTTTTATTAAAAATGTTGTTTTCAATTAAAATTTAGTATTTTTCACTATTCATCAAAATATGAAAGTTATCAAAAAAACACCAAACATTTATCCAAACCAAATTTCTATGTCCCACTTATAAATGAGAAATTAATTTCATCAAATTGAATATATAAAAGTGTAAAATATTGGTTTTATAAAGGGGTCTCCAATAAAAGGTTGAAAGACTACATTTTTTATAAAAATATTTCTTATATATGAAAAATTAAATTTGTCTTTATCTTATGTCTAAGAAATAAAAAGAAGAATGTTAATATTAAATGGGATATATATAAAATTCAAAATTTAGTTATTACTATTCATAATCACTTTTTAAAATGTTTGATTGATATGTCATGGTGCACTTGAACTCAGTGTTGCGTACATCACACGCTATTGTATTATTCAAGGAGAATCATATCATGGAATCATGGTGTGTTATATTCTTCCATCCTTAAATAAATTGTGTCCAAGATATTGTAAATTATTCTTCAGAAATAAAAGTATAAAAATAGAAAATACCTTTGTGGAAAACCCATATTAGAAATAGAGTTAATAAAATTTAATCTTAATAAGTGGGAAAGGGAAATGAAAAAGTCACCACCAAATTAGGATTTCAAATAGGAGAACATTGGTGGAAATTATAATTGGAGGGAATTGTAAATATTTATGGGGATTGATTGAAGTAATCAATCACAAATAAGTGAATGGAAAATTGAGGGCCTCAAAGCCATAAATCTATGATGAATAACATAAGGTATTAGGAAAACCCATTTTTGGGTTCAAAATATTTTCCCAATGGTTTAAGATATAATTTCTTAATGGAATAATAAAAAAATACATGATAAGTATAGTTACATCCTTTAAATAATTTCTACCTAAAACTTATCTTTCACTCTGAACAATGAGTTCTCATGATGACTTGGTCACACCTGAAGCACTAGAATAAACTTATAGAGAATCAGATAATCCACAAAGGATGAACTATATATTTCCACTGTCTGTAGAGATTAACCAAAACCAAAATGGTTTGTACAAGATCAGATGATTCACATAAAGGATAAAACTTTAGGGAAATAAATACTAATCTTAAATTCTAAAATTAAACCAACAATACATAAAGTTCAATAAATACCATTAAATAAACAATTGTCTATAAAATCATTCAATATAATCCAAACTATGATTGAAGCCCAAAACATAGAATAATTTTATTACGTAGTCTTTCATGTTAAATTGTTTCTCCAAATAACATCGAATACTCAAAAAGTTGTATACTTAAAATTAATTAACGTAATCACATATTCTCTATGATAGGTAAATCATTCCCAAAAATAACCCAAATCGCTATAAGTACACAATATAAACATAGATACAAATCCCCCATTACTCCTCAAATGATATCCCATAGTATTCTATTTTATTTAATCATATCGTGTTCCCAAAAAAGTAAACATCTTCCAAAATAACATTTATCACTTAATCACCAAATCATTTTCTTATAGTAAGGATATCAATTGGATAAGATCCAAAATCAAGTTATTATTGATCAATAAAATCATTTTAATAAAAATAATTAGTCACACTAACTAGGGACATTACGTATTCCAATGGTAGTTGATAAATCTCGGTCGCACTTTGGTTGTGGGTTTGATTCCCAAAGCATTGTCCAGTGTGACGCGTTATCACACATTCTACATGTTGTACTATTTCAGAAACTATATTTTATAACATTCCAAAAATGAGATAAATTCCTCAAAATAACCATAACATAATTTAACAACAAATTTTTTCTCATACTTTGCATTTTCATCCCAAAAATTAACAACCTGTAATTGCCCAAAATTCAAGGATCATATAAACCCAAATGGTAATTTATAACTATATCCACAAAATAGAAGATAATTATTCATAAAATAGAATTTTCATATAACAAAAATAGTGTTACAGATATAAGAGAAATTTATTCCAAAGTAATCCCATCAACAACGAGCACTATTAATTTTAAATGATTCACTATCAATTTATTTCCACATGGGTACTTCCATGACCAAGAGGTTATCCTATAAAATAGGGTATTGACTCGGGTAATGCCTAGGTCCCCTACATTTATGGAAAATGACTATAAATGTATTATTGGGATAATTTTTATTTTCTTCCATAGTACTCTTCATTTTTCCTTGTCAATTATTTACTTTATGCCCTTCTTTCCCACACATAAATCATTTGTTTGTTTCATTGAAACACTTTCTTGAGTGTCTCCTTCCACATTTCCTACATGATGGAAATTGAGCTTTCATTTATCCATGGTCTCCCCTGCTGGAGCTCTTATAATTCAACACCTTTCTCTTCTTTGTTGTGTCTCGGAGTTGGTTAATATATATGATGTTGATCATATTTTTGGAAAACTGATTCGGCATGGACACTATGTCTTTTACTCCTATCAAAATTCCATTTTGTTACTCATTTCCACCACTATTCACACCTTGTACTTCATGTTCAATGTTATTATGACTTCTAGGGAATCTAGCCATTGACTAAAACAATAAAGAATTGTGTGAGTAACAATTGTCATAAAATCACTTAGAGAATATCATGACACATTATTATAAAATTCCATAAGATTATCCAAGGTTATTTATTCTCATCATATATTAAAATCCTTTAAATTAGTTTGTAATGAAAATGTGAATTATCCAAAGCATATACACCGGGAGTGTCGTATCCAAGAGTGCAACAAGGCCCGTTGTTGTGAACTAGTTCTCGTTCGAGTCTAGCTCAAAGTGGTGTTTTCTGGTTTTACCCCAAGGTACATCTATGCTAGATCCACCACTACCTGTTCATATCTAGACATGGATGTATTTCTTATAAAACCAACATAATTTTTACATTACCAAAAGTTTATGATGTTCATCTATACTAATCTCCAAAGTCTATCTTAGGGTAATGTTATCTCAATAGAGATTTTCTAAATCTAGTTTCCATGGTTTGTATTAAAGTTCCTCTGATAGCAATAGTAATTCCCCGATCCTAGTTACCTAGAGTCGGTGTATTATTGCATATCATTGGCATGATCACAAGAGATCAAATCTCGAATGACCGATTAGTTTAGTAGCCTTGGATGTACTAGATATATACATAAGTTTTACATTACATCATGAAATAAAGAAAAACAAAATTGTGTCCCCTTTAAACACACTCATATCCCATAGCCTATTTCAATAGGTTAATCATGGTATACCTTTTTACATCCTAGAAAAAATAAAACATAGAAAGGGGTGAGCTCAGATGCTCAATAAGGATAACAATATAGCAGAAACATTTTTAAATAATCATAAACATTTAAGGCAATGTATAAGACTAAAACACAAGCCATTTAAACAAAAAAATTAGCATAAGATAGAAAATATAAATAAAATAATACCATTTACTTATTCACATGGATATTAAAGTAGTTGAATAATAGCATCGAATATCAATAGATAATTTCATAATGATGGAATACATAATTCCATACATCGTAACCACATTGTCAAGGCCTCATACCAAGAATAAAAATATGATTTTTTTCAAGTCCATGTTCCAAGACACTAGTTTGTCTCATTAAACCTATTGATGCATCGATGAGAAAGAGTAGTAATCACCTATCACTCACTATGTCTAATGCATTTCTCATATGAAATGGTTGAAACATAATCTAAACATTCGTATTAAAACTAGCATACGATATGTCAACATTTTAACCACAAACCATAAATTGTATAAAAATATCACATTTGAAGTTAATCATAACAAATTAAATATAAAGTGGAAGATTGTTTCATAATAAATTAACCGCAATAGAGAATAATGAAGGATATTGAAATAGATGAAAATAATCATTAAAACTACTTGATAGAAATATCCCTTTTTTTCTTGAAAACATTTAAAAGTCTCACAATTTATCAAGAAGCCATCAAAATTAGATTTTTGAATCAAAGTGTCCCATACCACTTTGAAAATGTTAAATGGAAATTTAATTTTAAAACATTAATGTCCATATAAATAAATCCTTAAAACCATTTTTAAAACATTAACATTAATGAGAGCAATTTAGAAATACAAATCATTAAAACATTTAAATTGATATTTTAGTTAGAGTTCCAAACCAAATGAGAGACATTTTAATACAAATAATTTAGGTAATAAAAACGTTATTCTATCATGATAATAAATTTATTCATGATATACTATGTTAAAGTACATTATATATACCATACATAAGTGAATTGGTGCATAATAAAAAATAAATATCAATGGAATGTAAATTGAGATGAAATCCCTTATAAAAACTGTATCCTTAGGTTAAGGATAAATCAATGAAATAATCATGTGTGTAAAATATAAAAACACTAATTATTATTTTATATTCACTGTAAATTAATAAAAATAAATTCAAAAATATTCTTGTAAAAACAAATCCAATTACTTGGATGTTTAACTCAATGAATGGAAATTGAGTTAAAATTACTCTAATCAATTTCATATCGATGACTTTAGAATTTATCAATTGAGGGATTATTTGAATAAAAAGTATATCCATAAATATGGGAGTGTAAATTACAACATAAATACATAAATTTTGATTTCACACATAATCAAGGAGTAAATTAATCATTGAAGATTGTATAAAACCCAATGGGTGGAAATGGAAATTAGAAATTCCATTACCGCTTTTGTAACATACGAAACATAAACCCCATGAAAGAAGTATCATAAAATGAATAATTAAATACCCATAAATTAATTTATATTTCCCATGAATTCAATCATGGGCAGTAGATACACCACACAAAAGGAAATAGTGGAAATATAGCATGAATCTCTGTGGAATAAGAAGTGAGAAGAAAACCCATTACCATGTACTTTTCCTTAGTTGAGGGTACATTAACCTCCTGTGTAATTAATAAATAATTGTTATTAAATTATATAAGAACCATATATTGAAATATTATATCATATATCATCTTTTAATTTTTCTTTGATGATAATATTTCATCATTATCATTATTTCAGTTGTTAACTGATTCATTTTTTTATATGTTTTGTTACGTAAGTCATGTTTGTTATGGATAATAAATATTTGATTCATATCATGAATGATATAATGTTCTTAAATATTATTTTTTAATCATAAAAAAATATTAATTCTTGAATAGTTAAGGTGGGGAATGAATGTCATCACCTTCATGGAGACGGTAATCTGTACGTACGCACGAGCGACAATACCATTCTATTGATGGTAAAATCATATTTAATTGGAAGGTATATCATATATACAGAATCATTAATATGTTATATTTATTATTTACTTCAATTATACTCATTATTAAACCCATCCAAATACTTAAGTGTTGAATAACAAACCACACCACGACTTGGAGATGGTAATCTGTACGTACACACGTATGGTGACTTTGTTATTTATAGGATGGATAGAATAATGAATATGGTTATACCATATTTATAATAACATCATATTATGTATATGGTATTGGAGTTATTATTTTGGTATGGAAACAACAAAGAAATAGGAAGTGGAAGAAGAAAAGAACATTGAAAGATGTTATAAAATATTTACATCTTCTTCGGGTGCTTCCTTTTGATTTGATCAAAAGGGATCCATAGGTTTTCTTTATGATCAATGTAAGGACTCTAGGTTAACTTGAGGGTAGTTATTAAGATATTTAATCAGGTTGTGGCTGAGAAAAATGGCTTTGAAGGTGTGATTCTGAGAGATGTGGAAGTACCCTTTTATAAGAGAATTGAGGGTTACTTTAGGAAAACCTTGAAATATTATTTTATTATACAATCATATTCGGATTATAATGGCTCCAGAAGGATTTATTTATAGGATAATGTGGTTATGGGTCTAAAACCTCTCAACAAATAGGTTTATGATAGGTTTAGGTCCCCATATTAACCTTATCTTTTAGATTTAACTCTTGGTTAAATAGTTTAACATTTACCATGTCTCCTTGTATTTTTATATTATATGGTTAATAAAATTACTATAAAATTACAAAATAACCCCTAGTTGTTTATTAATGAGATATATATTGTTATATAAGTATTTTGGTCGAGCCTTAGTTTTTAGGACTGTTATATCAATTTAATAATATAGTATTTGTTTTAAAAACTCATTTGGGTCAATTTTGACATTTTTTAGTATATGGTTTTTGTAAAAATCATAACAATATTATTTTTTTAAAAAAATAAAATTAATCAACCCAAACATATAATATTAGACTCTAAAATTTGTGGAATTCATCAAAAGTCTCAATTTATATTTATTTTAATATTTATAATACCAATTATTTTAATCTTTCATTAATATGGTAATTACTTCATCGTCATTGTGTCATAAATATATTTAATTATTTAATATCTAACAATTAAAAATAAAATACCATGAGGTTGGAAATATTTATAAATTTCTAATTAATATTTATATTCAAAATTATCTTTTGTATAACCCTATATTAAAAATGTTTTAGTTATTAAAAGTTGAATTTAACACTTTTAACTATTCTTTAAATAAAATAATAATAAATGTCTTAATCTAAACCAAGTGGACCAAAAGGATCACATTTTATTCTAATGCTTTATTTTTTTCGAAATATACTTATCCAATAGAATTATGACATGTTTTAAGATATTTATAATATCATTTTTACCATTAATTATCATATTTACTTCTAACCATGGTAAATAAAATTCAAAAGTTACTATTCACCAAAATTTATTTTCATCTTATTGAACCACATTTTAATTAATGATGTCAACCTTGTATCATAGATTTTTGAAATTCAATTCAATGAAGTGGTAAAATTATGTTTTATGTGAATTTGTTAACATGCTTAGGAGGTGGGTAAAAGACTTTAAAATTTTCGATAAACTTTTATACGTCTAATTTTATTATTAAATGAGTCCAATAAATAAAATTGAACTAATATATTTATTATGTATCTATTTTTACTTAAAATAAATTTAAATAAAATAAATAGTTATTTAAATAAAATTTTGGTTTTTAAACAATAACTTAGTGTTGTTCACTATTCATAAAAAATTGAATGTTTTTAGGAAAATTACAAAATTTCACCCTAAGGTATTTTTTGATATTCTGAATACAGAAATGACTTCTATTTAACCAAAATAAAAATATATAAGTTTCATCAATTAAATTAAAATTAATTTCCATTGTCAAAACTAGAAATCGGGTTTTTGAGAAGTAAAAACTATCAAAAGATTGATATGTGTTTAATTCCAGTTTAAATGTGAAATTAATTCCAATGAAAAACATTGGATAAAATTTTAAAAATATAGTCTAATTATAATTGAAACCCATTTTAATGTATAATATAAAACTATAAATTACACAGATTTAAGAAGTTGTTTTCAATTAAAATTTAGTATCTTTCAATATTCATCGAAATATGAAAGTTATCATAAAAACACCAAAAATTCATCCAAACCAAATTTTTATGTCCATATTATGAAGAAGAATTTAATTTCATAAAATTGAATATATAATAGTGCCTAATATTTGATTAATAAAGGGTTCTTCATTAAAAGGTGGAAGAACTACATTTTTTAGAAAATAATTCTTTTATCTAAAAATTTGATTTTTTTAATTATATTATGTCTATGAATCCTAAATGATGAATGCTAAATTATATATAAAATATATATAGATTAATATATGGTTATTACTATTCATAGTTTGTTTTTAAAATTGTTATTTTGATAAGTCGTGGTGTGCTTGAACTCGGTGTTGTGTACATCACACGCAATGGTATTATTTAAAGAGATGTTTGTTGTGGAATCATGGTGTGTTAAAGATAATGGTAGATCACTGGAGATATTTTAGGGTTGGGTCTATTTTTCATCATTTAAGGAAGAAGGTCCACCTAGACTCTTAGTCCATTATAGTGATTATCCCCTATCGTAGTAGGGTGCGGGTCTCTTACCTGTGGTAGTGTTGCGACATGAAGTTTGATGAGAATGATACTCCTTTGATTGTTGCATTAATGATGTAGTTGTTAATTATGGATTATCAAAGAGAGGAGCTAAGACTGGTACTACGGAATCAATTTATGGAAGAGTTTTCACATACCTATTTAATTGGTAGAGATGGAAATCCTCTATATAGGGAGCGAGTACTTTACTTTTGGAGTAGTTCTCCCAGGGTTTGTACTACCCAATTGGACAAGTTTTTGGTTCCCCCATATCATTTTAGTAGTTAGAGATAGAGTTACAATATTGTATCATGGTTCAGTCCATCCATACTCACTATGTAGATATAGAAAGTACTCCTCCTTCATACTAGGTTACTCATCCTCTGTCCATGGAGTCGGTCCTCCTATGTCACACAAGGGTGTTGGTACTTCATATGTGTTGTATACATAGAGTGGGTAATCTACTAAAATATTAGGGTGTAAGTCCTCTATTGTAGAGACCCAAATCTTAATGTACATGGACATTACATTACTTTAGCGAAATATTTAATACATAACAAAAACCAACACTCAAGGATCGTAATAGTTTAGTGTCTATGGAAACTCGGAACATAATCTTCTAATCTTGGTGAATGATCTTCAAGATCTACAATAAATATCTTCCCTGTTTTTTTACCTAAAACCATTCTTTATATCCTGGGGAAAAGAAAATATATAAAGGGTGAGATCAAATTCTCAGTAAGGGTAACCATGGAGAAAATAAAACAAACCATATACATTTGAACTTCAAAACATGAACATAATGTTTAAACATCAAAATCGTGAGTTGTGAAATAAATCATGGCAGTACGTAAGTAATATATCATAAAGGAACATCAATCATGATAAATTAGCATGGTAATAAAACGTTTAATTATAGAAACCATTAATCACATGTTATGATTTCCATAGATGCCAAGGCATTTTTTCCAAGACCATCTTAGTGGACAAAGTCCCTTACTGAATCGAGTTCACTCCTCATTCCAGTCCTGTATCACTGAACCGGATTAACATTCCATTCTAGAAATGTCTATCTCATGAGATATAAATATTTACCCAATGTATTTGTGGGAGATATAGGTCCCACCAATCTCATAATGAAATCATTCTTACTTGTGAAACAAAATAAACATAAATCATTCATCATAACCCAAAGAATAAAATAGGTTTCATAATCATCATCACATCATTATGTAATCCATATAAAAAAATGGATACCAATTCAACATAAGAAGAATAAAACCATGTAAATAATAGATACATTATACTTGAAAACATAATCATACTAAATAATGTCATCTTATATGGAAAATAGTTTTGACAAAGCACTTGAAATGAATTATTGAGTAAAATAGCCTTTCTTCATCAAAATCATTTTCTTTTCACAAAATGCCATTCAGTTTTAAAAGAAAGGGATTTTGTTGACAAAAATCATGAAATATTGTAAAGGAAACATCATGAAAATTAGGTGTTATAAAACAGTAAAAATCCATCCATGTCGTATAAGTTAAAAAACATTCTTCTCGTACTTTTGCCGGAAAAGTCAAAAAATACCTTATATGGTAAACAAAAGAAATATACCTTCTATAACAAAAAGTAAAAGTCAAAGAGGGGTAAAAATGACTTTATAAATACATGGAATAATATAAAACACTTTATGAAAAACATTTTTATGGTCATGGATGAAAAATACAACCCGGTAAATACTTACATATAGGCAATCTCGGATAAAAATGAGATTACAAAATTATCCCTTACCTTATGTCTGATATGCTTCTTACGTATCCGAACCTCCTGTATAATGATTTAAATAATGTCATTGAATTATTACAAAATCATATTCATTGTTACGATATCATATATGGTTCACTTATGACTTTATATTACCCGTACTTTTGTAAATTTCATGTTAAAGAAGCGTTTTGGGTAAAATCGTTTCATTTATCGTACGTGTTTCAACTTTTCGTTCTTAATATTATTCCTTATATCCTGATTTACTTAAAACCAAAATTTAAAACATGATTTACATATAATATATATTAATCATAAAAATATATATGATAGATTGATAAATGGAATGAAATACATCGTTCATGGAGACGGTAGGTCGTACGTATGCATGAACGTTGTTTTTGTTTCCTTATTCAATTAAATGGAATTAAGTAAATCAAACATATATGTACGTAAATCAAATATAATTATTATTTATTATATATACTTTATAATCATGCTTTAATGGTTAATCATGTAAAATAAATCTCATCGCGTTCGTGGAGACAGTAGTCCGTACGTACGCACAAGTGATGATATCATTCCCATAATTATTGAATAGAATTAGAGTGGATGATATAATATCTCAGAATCATAATTATGACATAATAGCCATATATAGTTATTCTTTATACCATTATACCCATCCAAGTAAGGTGGTGGTGGGAAAACTGATTACACCACGGCGGGGAGACGGTATTCGGTACATACGCACATGCGGTGATTTCATTTTCTGTAGGATGGATAAAAGGTGAAATGGGACTTTTCATATTTATAATAACATATCAGTATATTAGTGATACTTATGTTATCAATTTATAATTAAACAACTAAATATGAATAATTTGAAGAAGAAAGAAACTTGAAATAATCGGAAGAAGAGATTACCTCTTCTTCGATGTGGCACCTCTTATCCTCTTCTCAGGGCACTAAATATGGTATTTAAAGAAGAAAAGGACCTTTAGTATGTTTCTATGGAAGTAGAGAAGTTAAATGGGCTGGGGTAGTCCGAGCATGAAGGCTCAAATGTGTGTGAATAGGATAGGGAACGAGGTGCCCTTATATAGGAGAGGAGAGGGGCACCTTTGGAAACATAACAAAATTAATTTATAATAAATTCAAAACACACATAAAAACTTCCAAAAAGACTCACATAATAATCTTAGATGATATAGGTTTTTAATCTCCTCAACCAATTAAATTTTGACATGTTGGGAATTTATTTTAAACCTTATCAACTTGATTTATCCTTATTTGATCTATTTAATTTTATTTCTGGTAATAAGATTCTGAATTTTAAATTGTTATAAATAATTACTTATGTGTTGTAACCTTTCCATAATTAGATAATTAATGACATTTTATAACATATAAATTTTAATTTATAATTTTTAGAAAAATTTTTGATTCTATAAAAAATTTATTATTATGTTATTTTTATAAAATATTAATAGTGTCAATTTTGACACAATTCATTTATTTGAATTTTAATAAAATCTTCACAGAATATATGTTTGAAATAAAATATTTAATATATTTATAACATGTCATATTTATCTATAAAATTAGTTGAGAACATTAAATTGTTCATATAATATTTATTTTAATATTTTTAAAACCATTTATTTGATATTTCAATCATTAAAATAATTTCAACATCAATATTGTGTCAACTTTAATGATAATTATTTAATCTTTAAAAATTCTAAATAAATTCACATGATTTAGATAATGTTATTATATTTCTGGATACTATTAATTTTTTAAGTTTCATGATGTTTATCACTAAATTAAAATTATTATACTTATAAGATTTAAGAGAGTGACATGTTGTCACATTCGTTGGTTTTAACAACAATTAAATTTTTTTAATGGTCAAAAGTCCATAAATTGAATTTAATCCGACCCTTAGGTTATAAGGGTCAACCTTTAGTCATCCAATAGAATTTTTTCAGGTGGTAGGGTAATTTTATAATCTTTTTTTACCCTTAATTACCCCGATTTACCTTTAACTGTAGTAAATAAAAATTACCATATTTACTATTCATAATATCAAAAAAAACAAAGTAACATATTAACATAATTTGGACCCACTGAATTCAAATATGGAATCCATTTTTCAAAATTCAAAACAAAAAAGTTGCAGTAATTTATTTAAAATTAATCCCGTTGTTAAGAAAACGGGTTTTTAAAGTTAAAACATTGCCAAATATTGAAATATTTTTACCTATGAATTAAATGTAAAATTAACGGTAATGAGATAAATTATATTAAATGGTAAAAATATATTCTATTTATAATTTAAAACCATTCAATATTATAATTTAACCATAAAAATTATTACGATGAAAAATGTTGTTTTTAATTAAAATATATCGTGTTTTTACTATTCATTAAAATATGAAAGTTATCAGAATAATATGAAAAATTTATCCAACTTAAATTTTTATATCCTGATTCCAAAAAAGAATTTTATTTTGTCAAATTTAACTTATAAACATGTCAAAAACAATATTTAAAGTTGGTGTGCCATCAAAAGGCAACAAAACTACATTTTTTTATAATAATTATTTTATTCGAAAAATTTATTTTGTTCTCATATGATGTCATAGAAATTGTGTAAGATGAATAATAATGTTATAACATTAAAAATTTAGTTAATACTATTCATAATTTCTAGTTCATAATATTATAATAATATATCATTGTTTAGTGATACCCGGTATTGCGTACTACACACTCTATCGAGGAAGGTCATGATTTCCTGTAATGCAAACCAAGTCAAAGTTGCGTGTAGTGAAAGATCTCTTTGTTGTTGAGTATAAAATAATCAAAACATATTTCATTTATACATTAAAAAAATCTATACTTAATTTTGCGTAGAATAATTTCTACAAAATTAACTTGAAATTGTTTGTAACACGGGCCAAGAATGTTGTTGTGTATACTGCAAGCTAATACGGTGTTGCATATAGCACAAGGTAATTTTGGTGTAGAGTACAACACAAGAAATCAATGAAATTAAAAAAATTAATTCTTATAAAATCTCGGGTTGTTACATTCTACCCCCATTAAAATGAATTTCTCCCTCGAAATTCGTCGGGGTTATAAATGGTTTACTACTTGAAAGATTATTTCATAGAAACCCACATCGTAAAAATGAATACTAAAACTTAATTTTAAAATGTAATTTATGAAACGTAATGGTTACCCAAATTAACTCATCATTGGGTTTCTATATAAGAGACCATAAGTAAAAATATGGATTTGTAAGAGAAATATAACTATCATCTTCTGATGAAGAGTGATAGAGGACATGGTTATGAAAAAGCCAACAATCACGAAGCCATAAATTTGTGATGATCTCAGGTACTATCTGATTCATCATATATGAGGGCACTAGGAAAAAAATTTGGTTTTCAGGATCTTTTCCCAAATGTTGAAGAATTTTTGAATTAAAATAAATACTTACATGATTCTCGTACAATATTATTGTTGCTCGTACCTTCAACAATTTCCACTTCACCTCTTAATGAAATTATGTTGAATTTTTCTTTTGAAAATTCTTAACAGATCATGAGATAGAATGATAGGTCATCCCATCTATCTCAAAAATATGGTTAGAAAAAGTTATAAGTCCATCTTATGGTGATATTAATCGTATATGGTTCCAAAAATGCACTTATACTTCATCTATCATGGCACGTAATGAAATAAAACTAGTTTCTACTAACCCGGGACTTTTTGTAGGCCAGAGGTAGGCGATAAAGGCCTATCACACTTCAGTTGTGGGTTTGATTCCTGTATCCTTGTTTGACGTGACGGGTTGTCGCCCGTCCTATAGGTTTTCCATTTTTCTAAAACTACATTATTATAACATTCATGCAATAATATCTAAAAAAGTTATATCCATAAACAATACTATTTTATGTCTAAAATAATTCATTCCAATATTTAGGCTTATCCAAAATACTTATGTCCAAACTCATAGTATAAATAAAATGATTACTTGAAATGTCATCTACCAAGCATGTGAACACCATCATTTATCCCCCATATATCATAAGATATATCTTGTTGGTTACATTACAAACATGTGAATACCTTAATCATGTATTACCAGAGAACCTTAGTGAAAACATGAGTGTTATCAAATGTTAACTCTTTCCACATACCAAAATCCCAAAATTTATATATACTCAAACCATGATATCAGTTTTTCATTATATTAGTCCTGGTCTCATGAATACTATCAAACATATTATTTTCTCTTTATCCCTTCATTATGCGCATATCATCTGCTTTCAAGAAATATTTCAACAACTTTTCATGGTTATAGATTCCATATTGTTATGGAAAACCACAATGGACCAATACATAGATATTCCAATACACCATTAAAGTACCTCAAAAACATTATTCTTAAATACCAATACATAAACACTTCAATACATAATATTCAATGATAGAATTGGAATAAGTCCTTCCTTTATTTAAAAGTAACCTCTTAGGCCGGGGAATTGAGTTGGGTAATGCCCATGTACTCCAAAGATAAGACATTGAACTCCATAACAGTCTGCCACTCTATGACCCTTCTCTCCACATAGATAACATCTTCCCCTCCATTTTATGTATTCATCAAGGTTCTTCTTCCCTTCTTTAGAAATCTCAATCTTGCTTTCTCTATGATCCTCAATATACGAACATGCATAAAAGTCCATCTTCCTGTTATTTGATGAATTAGGAATACCACTAAAGTTCACCTTGTTAATCATATATCGTGATGACTGATTCGGCACGACCACATAATATATCTTTCTAGGAATTATGAAATTTCATTTCTCATAGTCACCAATTTTTACATTGGATTCATGGTTGACCCAATTCTTTCAGGTGCACTCCATTGACTAAAACCAAATTCCATAGTGTAAGAAATTGTTAAAATATCAAGGAACCACATAATCATAAAAATTCACGTATGGGATGTCTAACATATCACACATTCTTTAATCCAGTACACCTTAGGTTCACCCTAGGTTATTCATGATAATCAACATAATTCTAGTACTGTAAACTATAGTTATACTAAACCTTAGGGATATCTTTAGATATACCTTATAAATATATTTAGGGATAGCACTAATGTTTTCACATCCATGTTTCCAAAGGTTAAAAAAACCTTTCCTCTAATACCAACTATAGAGACCCAAAGCTTGACATACATTGACATTACATTACTTTTGTGTAATACGTAATACATAACAAAAACCAACACTCAAGGATCGTAATAGGTTAGTGTCTTCGGAAACTCGGAACATAATCTTCTAATCTTGGTGAAAAATATTCAAGATCTCCCATAAAGATCTTCCCTTTTTATACCTAAAAACCTTCTTTATATCCTGGGAAAAATAAAACATATAAATGGTGAGCTCAAATAATTAGTAAGGCTAAGCATGGAGAAAATAAAACAAACGATATATATTTGAACTTAAAAACATTAACATAAAGTTTATACATCAAAATCTTGAGTTGTGAAATAAATCGTGGTAGTATGTAAGGCATAGATCATATAGGAACATCAATCATGATAAATTAGAATGGTAATAAAACAATTAATTGTGTAAACCATTAATCAAATTTTTTCTATTTCCATTGTATCCAAGGAATTGTTGCCAAGACCATCTTAGTGGACAAAGTCCCTTACCGAATCGAGTTCACTACTCGTTCCAGTCCTGTATCAGTGAACCTGATTAACTTTCCACTCTATCCATGTATATCTCCTGAGATTAAATATTTTCCCAATGCATTGGAGGGAGATATAGGTCTCACCCATATAATAATGAAATAATCCTTTCTTGTGCCACAAAATAAACATAAATCATTCATCATAACCGAAACAATAAAATGGGTTTCATAAACATCACCACATCATAACGTAATCCATATAAAACAAATGGATAGAATTTCATCATAATAAGAATCAAACCATGTAAATAATAGATTCATTATACTTGAAAACATAATCATACTAAATAATGTCATCTTAGATGGAAAATAGTTTTGAGAAAACAATTGAAATGAATTCATGAAGAAAATATCCTTTCTTCTTCAAAATAATTTTTTTTCACAAAATTCCATTCTATTTTAAAAGAAAAGGATTTTGTTGAAAAAAATGAACTCTTTTAGAGTAAACGTCATGAAAATTAAGCGTTATGAAACCGTAGAAATCCATTCACGCTATATATGTTAAAAAACATTCTTCTCATACTTTTGCCAGAAAAGTCAAAAAGTACCTTATATGGTAAACAAAGGAAATATTCCTTGTATAACAAAAAGTAAAAGTAAAAGAGGTGTAAAAATGACTTTAAGAATACATGGAAGAATATAAAACACTTTATGAAAAACATTTTTATGGATATGGATGAAAAATATAACCCTGTGAATAATTACTTAGAAGCAATCTCAGATAAAAATGAGATTACAAAATTATCTCTTACCATATGTCTGATATGCTTTGTACTTATCCGAACCTCCTATATAATTATTTAAATAATGTCATTGACTTATTATAGAATCATATTCATTGTTATGATATCATATATAGTTTACTTATTACTTTATATTACCCGTTCTTTGGTAAATTCCATGTTAAAGAAGTGTTTTGGATAAAATCGTTTCATTTATCGTACGTGTTTCGAATTTTTGTTCTTGATATTATTACTCATATCATGATTTACATAATTACAGAATTTAAAAAATGATTTATATATAATATATATTTATAATTTAAATATATATGATAGATTGATAATGGAATGAAATACACCGTTCATGGAGACGGTAGGCCATACGTACGCATGAACGCTGTTTTTGTTTCCTTATTGAATTAAATGGCATTACGTAAATGAAACATATATGTATATAAATCCAATATCATTATTATGTAATATATTTCATGATTATTTATTATATATACTTGATAATCATACTTGAATGGTTAATCATGGAAAATGAATCTCATCGCGTTCGTGGAGACGGTAGTCCGTACGTACGCACGAGCAATTATATCTTTCCCATAATTATTGAATAGAATTAGAGTGGATGATATAATATCTCAGAATCAGTATGATGTTATAATAACTATATATAGTTATTCTTTTAACCATTATACTCATCCAAGTATGGTGGTGGTGGGAAAACTGATTACACCACGACGTGAAGGAGGTGCCCTTATATAGGAGAGGAGAGGGGCACCTTTGGAAACATCAAAAAATAATAATTTATAATAAATTAAGACCCTACATAAAAGCTTCCAAAATGTCTCCAATACGAATCTTAGATGAGATAGGTTTGTAATCTCATAAACCAATAAAATTTATACATGTTGGGAATTTATTTTAAACATTATCAACTTGATTTATCCTTATTTGAACTATTTAATTTTATTTGTGGTAATAAGATTATACATTTTAAATTGTTATAAATAATTAGTTATGTGTTTTTAATTATCCATAATTGGATAATTTATGACATTTTCGATCATATAAATTTTAATTTATAATTTTTATATATTTTGGTGATTTTTAAACAATTTTATATTATTTTTTTATAAAATAACAATTGTGTCAATTTTGACACTATTCATTTATTTGAATTTAAATAAAATCCTCATAGAATATTTGTTCGAAATAAAAGCTTCAATAGATTAATAAAAAGTCATATTTATCTATAAAATTATTGGAGAACCTTAAATAGTTCATATAATATTTATTTTAATATTTTTAAAACCATTTATTTGACATTTCAATCAATAAAATAATTTCAACATCACTATTGTGTCACCTTTAATGATAATTATTTACTCACTAAATAATCTAAATAAATTTACATTATGTAGATAATTTTATTATATTTCTGGTACTATTCATGTTTGAAGTTTCATGAATTTTATCACTAAATTAAAATTAGTATACTTATAAGATTTAAGAGAGTGACATGTTGTCACTTTCTTTGGTTTTAATAACAATTAAATTATATTAATGATAAATTGTCCATAAAATGAATTTATTCCGACCCTTAGGTGATAAGGGTAAACTTTTAGTCATCCAATAGAATTTTGGAAGGTTTAAGGGTAATTTTATAATCTTATTTTTACCCTTAATTACCCGATTTACCTTTAACTACAGTAAATAAAAAATACCATAGTTACTATTCATAAAATCAAAAAAAATAACCTATTAACATAATTTAGACCCACTAAATTAAAATATGGAATCCATTTTTCAATATTCATAACACAGAAGTTGTAGTAAATAATTTAAAATTAATCTTGTCGTTAAGAAAATGGGTTTTAAAAGTTGAAACCTTGTCAATGATTGAAATATTTTTACCTATGAATTCAATGTAAAATTAATGGTAATGACATAAATTATATTAAATGGTAAAAATATATTATATTCATACTTTAAAACCATTAAATATTATAATTTAACCATATAAATTATTATTAGGAAAAAAGATGTTTTTTATTAAAATATAGCATGTTTTTACTATTCATTAAAATATGAAAGTTATCAGAATAATATGAAAAATTTATCCAAAGTAAATTTTTATATCCTAATTCCAAATAAGAATATTATTTTGTCAAATTGAACTTTTAAACATTTCAAAAACTACATTTAATGTGGGTGCTCCATCAAGAGGCGGAAAAACTGCATTTTTTAAAAAAAACTTATTTTACTCAAAAAAATTATTTTGTTCTCATAATATGTTCTTGAAAATGTGTAAGATAAATAAAAATGTTATAAAATTAAAAATGTAGTTAATACTATTCATAAATTCTAGTTCAAAATATTATAACAATATATCATTGTTTAGTGAAAACCTGGTATTGCGTACTACACACGCTATCGAGGAAGGTTGTGATTGCCTGTAATGCAAGACAAGTCAAAGTTGTGTGTAGTGCAAGCTCCCTTTGTTGTTGTGTATAACATAATAAAAACTTCTTTCATTTATAATTTAGAACTATCTATAATTGATGTTGCGTAGAATAATTTCTACAAAAATGAACATGATATTGTGTAACATGAGCCAAGAATATTGTTGCGTATATTGCAAGCTAATACGGTGTTGCGTATAGCACAAGCTAATTTTGGTGTAGCGTACAACACAAGACATCAATGAAATTAAAAAGAATAACTCTCTTAAAATCTTGGGTTCTTACATCTATGCATGGATTTGGTACTCCTATGTCGTACCAGGCTGTGGGTACTCCATATTTGATATTCCGGTAGAGTCGGTACTCCCCCATCATACCAAGGTGCGGGTCCTCTAACCTAATGTTAGTACTCTACCATGGAGTCATTTTGAGGGTTTCCCATGTTGATGAAATAGGTATAGTCGAAACTCCCATATATATAGGGTGAGGTTCATCTATCTATAGATTTTTATTCCCCTATATTTAAGTAGTGGAAGGGGGAAGGACCTCTATGGTTATAGTGCTCCGTCGATTATGTGCAGTGGTGAGTGATGGGCCTCTCCACATGGGTTCTTATGAGCATGTACATGGTGTATGAAAGAGTTTATATGACCTCTGGTGATTAAAACTAGAGTTGGACCTTGATCAGTTTCTGAGGGAACATGTTCTTTGTGATGTGCCTTTATTCATGGTAGGGTTCTTCTTGATGGATCGTATCTCGTATATGTTCCCTCTAGGATGGCAAGTCTTATGGAATGATTTATCCTCTATAAGAGATACCTTCGAGCCGTAAGTTGAATCTTGAAGTTGGATATGGGTTTGGGACCGCATGAGACTTGGATTATGTGATATGTATATCTGGTTTATTCTATGATTCCTTGTAGTGTTTTTAAGTATCTTATATGAAACACCATGTGGTTTGAGTTGACTAGTTGAGTACAGTTGAGGAGTAGTCGAGATGGATTTTCTCTCTCACTTGGTTTTCCTCTAGATAGTTTGAGAAGCCTATTTACTTACATCTTCACCAATTGATTTAGGGTTTTATGGTGGTTACTACTGTAATTCCCCGACCCCAGTTACCCAGAGTCGATACATTATTCCATAACATTTTCATGATCACAAAAGATCAAGTCTTGAAAGACTGATTAGTTTAATGTCCTTGGAATCACTATATACCTTCATAATGTTTACATTACATCATAAAGTGAAAAAATACAACAACATCATGTCTCCATAGGCCACACTCATGTCCCCTCATAATATCCCTTCAGGTCATTCATAAAATACATTTCACATCCTGGAAAAAATAAAACATAGAAAGGGGTGAGCTTAGATGCTCAGTAAGGATAAAAATATAGAAGAAACATACATAAATAAGAAAAAACATTCAAGGCATTGTATAACTAAAACAAAAGACTTTTAAAATTTAAATTAATAATAATATGGAAATAATAAAATGAAATAATTCCATTTAATTATTCACATTGATATTTTACTAGTCGAATAATTCCATGCAATATCATTAACCGCTTTCATAGTGATAGAATGCATAATGCCAGACTATCATATCCACATAGTCAAGGCCTTGTGCAAAGACTACAAATAATATTTCATCAAGATCTTCTTGAAAGACATTATTTTGTCTCATGAGACCAACTGATGCATCGAGAAGATAGAGTGGGCTCCACCCGTCACTTATTATGTCCAACGCATTCCTCATATGAACATGTTTAAACATAAAATAAACATTCTTATTAAAACTTGAATATGAAATGTCAATTATTTCTCCATAAACCACGAATGGTATAAAAATAACACATCCACAGTCAAACATCTCACAAAACCTTCAATAATATATGAAATTTTTGTATCATAATAAATCAACTTCAAATAAGCTTAAAATCTATCAAAGGATGTTGACATAGATGAAATCAAAATTATTTGAGAGAAATATCTCTTTTTTTGAAATAATTTAAAAGCCACATAATTATAAAATAAAACATTTACTTTGAAAATTTTATTATAATATTTTACGGGAAGATTTGATGATATTATAATGGTGGAAAATAGCGGCACCCGACGTATAACTTAAAAAAGACATTCTTACCTTAATTTTGTCGAAAAGGTTAAAAAGGAGCTTGTTTGGAAAATGACAGAATGATTCCTTTATAAACATGTTATAAAAAGTCAAGAAAGGGTATAATTGACTTTAACCCATAGTCTATAAAATATTAATAATTTTTGAAATACATTTTTAAGAAACATGGATGTGGATGATAAATAGGTCCCAGAAGATAATTACATATAAACAACCTCGGATAATGAAGAGATTTTGAAATAAACCCTTACCTTGTACTTTTCCTTGGTCATGGGTAGTTTAACCTCCTGTATAATGGTGAAATAATTGTTATTAAAATATAAAATAATCATATACATTATGTAACGACCCAAAATTTTGAATAAATCTTGTTTCCTAATTTTATGTGTTATTTTATTTTATTTTTATACTCAACAAAAATGTTTCATTTGAAAACATGAGTATAATTAAAATGAGACCGTTGGGTTTTGACTGTTATATGACCATTGGTCAATATGACCATTGGAAACTAAACGTTTTGATTTTTTTGACTTTAAATACAAGTAATCTTGGTTAATTATTATAGAAAGAAGATTTGATGGCCTCACCCAGTAGTCTTGGACTGATCGAAGCCCATCTAACAGAACATTGCAAGGAGGTAGTACCATTGGGCTTTGCTCTGGACCAAACTCAAGCCGAACTTCATCGTTTGAAGCTAGAACGAAATCGCCTTTCCGAGAAGTTCAAATTGATAGAAATTACTACTCGTGCGATGTTGGTCGAGCCTCCCTCAGATTCTCTCACCTTAGCACACCTTACACTTAGGTCCTACACTGGTGCAATAAGGGGCTATGTAAGGAGACCGTAACTGCCTTGTGTAATCCTTTGTTTTAAATAAAAATTGGGATTTCTTATTATGATGATGTTTATGAATTTTCAAATGACCAGATAAATATAGTATGCTTATTTTTTGAATTTTAGAAAAAGGATATTTTAAAAATATTTATGTAAACCTTAAATATTTAAAAATGTGTAATGATTTTCAAAAAATTCTCTTGTACAATTATGTTCAGTATGAAATTTAGAGTTTAATAAGATCAACATGATTTTTGATGAATAGTAAATTATGAATAGTGATTTTATGCTTAGGATTAGTAATGTGACCAAATGGATTAGTAATCTCACTTAAAGAAAGTATTAATATAATCTAGGCACCTTGATTAAGTAATGTGATTCAATAAAATGGTTAAATAACGGTTTCATAAATTATTATTCAAGTATTAGTTTTTTCGAGTGAATAGTGTTTTTTAATTAAAAATTAAATTAAAAATATTTAGAAAATTATTTTTATAAAATGGATTTCATTTTTGAACTCAGAGCATCGATATTATGTTAAGGTAATTTTTTGGGGATTTTTCTGAAAAAAATGAATTTTCGGTGAATAGTGTATATATTTAAAAAAAATTAAAAATATTTATAAAATTATTTTTATAAAATGGATTTAATTTTTTAAATAAGAGCATTGATATTTGGTTAAGGTGAAATTTTGGGATCTTTCTGAGAAAGTTGAATTTCTAGTGAATAGTAAAAATACAGTTTTAGGGTGTCGGTATGTTTAATGACATCATAATTGTGTCATGGTGATGTCATGAGATATTTTAAGGGTTTCCAGACCAAAGGTGATGAATTATTGTATTGGGGGCCCCATGTGGCCTAACTTCATGAGAAATACCATGCGAGAGAACATGGTTTTGAGAAAACCACTTTTGAGGTGTCCCTTTTCCATTAATGCCTTGTCCTCTCACTTTCCCTATAAATACCAAGCCATCCTCTCATCCATTTAGACTCCCCACTCTCCCCCAACGAATTTCTGGTCTCATTACCTCCCAATAAGTCCTCCCAAGATTCCCCCATTCCCTCAAGGACCCAACCATTGAGTTTTAAGAGTTACGTTTTAAGGTAAGAGATCTGACCCCCTCTCTTTCTTTTCAAGTGATCTCTTTTATGTCATTTCTTTTATGATCCATGTTCTTATGTTGTAGGATGTTATTTTATATTCATTATACTGTTCTTTTTTTGTTTATATGATGATAGACCCCCTCTTACTCTCATCATTTCATTTTATTAAAGTTAAATGGGGTGGTTAGGCTGCAGAACTTTTTGTAACAGATTCTTTCACCCTTCTCATTTTCAAGTTCTATTTTTTTGTCAAGTCTTTCAAGTTCATTTTTATTATGTTGGGGTATGATATCTATATCTATAATACTTATATTTTATGATAATATGATGACATACCCCATTTTATCTCTTCAATTCAGTATTTTGATGTTTTAAGTGGCGTCGTTAGGCTGCCGAATTTTTAAGTGGTTCTTTCACCCTTCTCATTTTTGAAGTTCTACTTTCATGTCAAGTCTTTCAAGGTCATTTTTATTATGTTGGGGTATGATATATATATCTATCATACTGATATTTTATGATCATATGATGAGATACCCCATTTGATCTCTTCAATTCAGTATTTTGAGGTTTAAGTGGCGCCGTTAGGCTGCTGAATATTTAAGGGATTTGTTCACCTTTCTCATTTTTCAATGTTCTACTTTCATGTAAAGTCTTTCAAGTTATTTTTTATTATGTTGGGTTATGATATCTATATCTATCATACTGATCTTTTATGTTCATATGATGAGAGACCCTATTTGATCTCATCAATTCACTTTTGTTGAAGTTTAAGTGACGTCGTTAGGCTGCCAAATTTCTAAGGGGTTCTTTCACCCTTCTCGTTTTCAAGATCGATTTTCATGTCAAGTATTTCAAGTTCCTTTTTATTATTTTGGGTTATGATATCTATATCTATCATACTGATAATTTGTGTTCATATGATTAGAGACCCTATTTTATCTCGTCAATCCATTTTTTGAAGTTTTAAGTGGCGCCCTTAGGCTGCCGAATTCTCATAAGAGAAATCTTATTTTTTTTGTCTTCCTTTCAAGTTCTTTGTTTCATATGGTATATCATTCAAATTTCATTAAAATGTTCTTAAATACTTTATATTCTATTCCCCTACTGTTTTATGTATCATTTTTGAGTTGGTGACCCATGTCCCCTCTCTTTTCAATGTTTTCTAAAACCATGTATCATAGACGTTATGCTTCATAGTTTTTGTCTCAAAATGCATCCCTCTTTATCTCAAAATTATTTAATGTTATTAAGTTAATACTCAAAGATCTTATTTATACCAGGTTATTCACATATATATCAAAAATGTTCTATTTTAAATTCTGGGATTTACATACATGAAACCCGCTTTCCCTTTTCCATGGGTTTAAAGTGACATAAAGATCATGTCTTTAAAGCAGTTTTTAAAACATTATGATTATGAAATGTAACCCATTTCCTTTATTCTATATGGGTTGTTTATGAAATGATTGATGACGATATATGTGGCTCACATGATAATAAATAAATGTCAAGGGTGCGCCCGGATAGCGCTTCAATACATTGGGTAAAGACTTAATCTCTAGAGATGACCTTTTAGACTGATACCTTGGTGAATAACCTTGGTAATTTTTTAATGACACCTTGGGGATGGACCTTGGTGAAAAGAAATTATTGTCAATATTAAATGTTGTAGCCACATATTAAAGTTATGAAAAATGTTATTTTTATTATGATATATCTCATGATTTCTTTCTCATGCCTTAAAGTTCTTTTCATGACCCTATTGAAGTATCTCAAGTTCACATGTAAAATGTTTCTCTTGTTTCCCTTACTGGGCCTTCTTCTCACCCTTTCTTTTGATGTTTGTCCCCAGGTTATGATATGTAGTAATGAACCTAGGATGAACATGAGGAGAAGCCTTTCAAGTGTTTAAGAAGAATGTTTTATGTTTTCATGTTTTATGTTCCTGGTTTCCAAGACACTAAACCTTAAAGATCATTGGTTTTGTAAAATGTAATGAATGTTTATGTGATAAAAAGGCAGAATGCTATAGTTGGTATCAAAGGATGGTTTATTTATTTGTAGAAATTAGGATTTGAAAACTTTAGGAAGAAGCCTATAGAAAATTTTATATATAGTAAATCTTCCTGATATTTTGGTGAGTATTGAGTAATGTGTTGCCAAGCAAATACATCCCTGTCTAGATACGAGAAGGTAGAGGTGGGTCTGGCGCAGATGTACATAGGGGTAAAACCCAAAAACACTGCATTGAGCTAGACTCAAACGAGAACTGGTACACGACAATGGGCCTTGCTGCACTCTTGGTTACGACACTCCCGGGGGATATGCTTTGGTAAATTCATAAGCTTAGTATGAACCATTATTAAAAGAACAAAGATAAAATAAAATAAACATTCACATATGAATATATGATCATGGATAACCTAGTTTTAAACCTAGGGGATCACAAGTTAGGGTATACTTTTCTTCTACAAGTTATCCTTATATTCTTTAAGTTCCTTTTCGTGGTTATTGGTTAAGTATTTAAGCCTCTAATTATACTTTCTCTTCTTAGTTAATGGTGGGAAATTGAAGAACATGTCCCAACAACCAATGTGATAAGAAATGCGACGATTGCCGTATTAATATGATAGAGATGATTAGGGGATTCAAAGATGATTATTATTTTGGAAGACGTTCACTATTTTGGGGACCCTATATGATCGAGGTAAATAGATTACTACGGTATTTTCATTGAGGAGTAAGGTTGACTTATATTTTGAAGAATTGATGAATTTAAGGTGGACTTATAGCAATTTAGGTTACTTATGAAAATGATTAACCTATCTTGGGTAAAATATGTTTAGGTTAGATACTTTTCTTATAAGATGTTAGGAGTTGTTGATGTGTTTTGGAGATAAACAATGAAGTTTACTTTGGAAGACTATGTTTTCAAATTCATCTTTTATTTGGGTTTCAATAATAGTTTGGTTTATTTTGAGGAATTTTAAGAACAGTTATTTATGGAATGGTCTATGATGAACTTTTGGTAGTACCATGGATCTTTGAATATTTAAAAGTAGTTTTCCTTTCTATGGGATTCTTTCTTTTTTGAAGAGTTGTTTTATCTTACCCTTTCTGATTTCGGGATAATGTTTAAAGGTAGAAGAAATTGATAGTAAATCTTTTGTGGATTAAGTGACTCTCAAGAAGATGATTCTTGTGTTTTGATGAGACCAAGTGTTTTTGAATGCTCATCGTTTGGAGAAAAGATTAGTTTTGGGTAGAAACTTATTAAAAGATGAAACTCTACATGAAGGTAGGTATATTTTCTTATGTTTTTGTTCTATGTAGTAAATTAATTCCTCAAAATTATGAAAAGGAACGTAAAACAAAAACATTGTTGGTTTACGTTTCCTACTAGGTAATCAAAGACCGTTTACACACATCATAAGTTTGGGATTTTCTTATGGTTAACTTTCTCCTAATCATGTTTTCTATCACTCTCCCACAGAACTTGACCCTTTCTTTTCTCCTCCATGTCCATGTTTTCTTTTATGGAATCGTAGTGTGGGTTAACTGGGGTGACCTTTGTACTTCCCTTTTTTTTTAAGTAATAGTTTTGCTGAATCTTTTTCTGATGTTGTACTTCCAAAGAAATTTCAAAACCAAATTTTAAAAATTGTGAGGATGCAATTTCTTAAGGGGGGAATATTGTAATCACCCAAAATTTTGAATAAATCTTGTTTCCTAATTCTATGTGTTATTTTATTTTATTTTTATACTCAACAAAAATGTTTCATTTGATAACATGAGTTTAATTAAAATGAGACCGTTGGGTTTTGACTGTTATATGACCATTGGTCAATATGACCATTGAAAACTAAACGTTTTGATTTTTTGCCTTTAAATACAAGTAATCTTGGTTAAATATTATAGAAAGAAGATTTGATGGCCTCACCCAGTAGTCTTGGACCGATCGAAGCCCATCTAACAGAACTTGGGAAGGAGGTAGCACCATTGAGATTTTCTCTGGACCAAACACAAGTTGAACTTCATCGTGTGAAGCTAGAACGGAATCGCCTTTGCGAGAAGTTCCAATTTATAGAAATTACTACTCGTGCGACGTTGGCTGAGCCTCCCTCAGATTCTCTCACCTTAGCACACCTTACACTTAGGTCCTACACTGGTGTGATAAGGGGCTATGTAAGGAGACCATAACTGCCTTGTGTAATCATTTGTTTTAAATAAAAATTCGGATTTCTTCTTATGATGAAGTTTATGAATTTTCAAATGACCGGATAAATATAGTATACATATTTTTTAAATTTTAGAAAAATGATATTTTAAAAATGTTTATGTAAACCTTAAATATTTAAAAATGTGTAATGATTTTCAAAAAAATGGTCTTCTACAATTATGTTCAGTATGAAATTTAGAGTCTAATAAGATCAACATGATTTTTGATAAATATTAAATTATGACTAGTGATTTTATTCTTAGGATTAGTAATGTGACCAAATGGATTAGTAATCTCACTTAAAGAAAGTATTAATATAATCTAGGCACCTTGATTAAGTAATGCGATTCAATAAAATGGTTAAATAATGGTTTCATAAATTATGATTCAAGTATTAGTTTTTTCGGGTGAATAGTGTTTTTTAATAAAAAATTAAATTAAAAATTTTTGGAAAATTATTTTTATAAAATGGATTTCATTTTTGAACTCAGATGATCGATATTATGTTAAGGTAATTTTTGGGGATTTTTTTGAAAAAAATGAATTTTCGGTGAATATTGTATTTATTTAAAAAATCAAATTAAAATTATTTAGAAAATTATTTTTATAAAATGGAGTTCATTTTTGAAATCAGAGCATTGATATTTGTTTAAGGGGAAATTTTGGGATCTTTCTAAGAATGTTGAATTTTCAGTGAATAGTAAAAATACAGTTTTAGGGTTTCGGTATGTTTAATGACATCATAACTGTGTCATAGTGATGTCATGAGATATTTTAAGGGTTTCCAGACCAAAGGTGATGAATTATTGTATTGGGGGTCCCATTTGTCCTATCATCATGAGAGATACCATGGGAGAGCACATGGTTTTGAGAAAACCACTTTTGAGGTGTCCCTTGGCCATTAATGCCTTGTCCCCTCACTTTCCCTATAAATACCAAGCCATCCTCTAATCCATTTCGTCTCCCCAAACTCCTCCAACGAAGTTCGGGTCTCATTACCTCCCAAGGAGTCCTCCCAAGGTTCCCCCAAGCCCTCAAGGACCCAAACTTTGAGTTTTAAGAGTTACGTTTTAAGGTAAGGGATCTGACCCCCTCTCTTTCTTTTCAAGTGATCTCTTTTATGTCATTTCATTTATGCTCCATGTTCTTATGTTAGAGGATGTTCTTTAATATTAATTATACTGTTCTTTTTATGTTCATATTATGAGAGACCCCATCTTACTCTCATCATTTCATTTTATGAAAGTTTAAGTGGCGCCGTTAGGCTGCCGAAATTTTTGTAACAGATTCTTTCACCCTTCTCATTTTCAAGTTCTATTCTCTTGTCAAGTCTTTCAAGTTATTTTTTATTATGGTGGGGTATTATCTCTATATATATCATACTGATATTTTATGATCATATGATGAGAGACTCCATTTGATCTCTTCAATTCAGTATTTTGAAGTTTTAAGTGGCGCCGTTTGGCTGCCGAATTATTAAGTGGTTATTTCACCCTTCTCATTTTTGAAATTCTACTTTCATGTCAAGTCTTTCAAGTTCCTTTTTATTATGTTGTGTATGATCTCTATATCTATCATACTTATATTTTATGATAATATGATGATTGACCCCATTTGATCTCTTCAATTCAGTATTTTGAAGTTTAAGTGGCGCCGTTAGGCTGCCGAATATTTAAGGGATTTGTTCACCTTTCTCATTTTTCAAAGTTCTACATTCATGTAAAGTCTTTCAAATTCCTTTTTATTATGTTGGGGTAATATCTCTATATCTATCATACTGATATTTTATGTTCATATGATGAGAGACCCTATTTGATCTCATCAGTTCGCTTTTGTTGATGTTTAAGTGACGCCGTTAGGCTACCAAATTTCTAAGGGGTTCTTTCACCCTTCTCGTTTTCAAGATCGATTTTCATGTCAAGTATTTCAAGTTCCTTTTTATTATGTTGGGGTATGATCTCTATATCTATCATACTGATCATTTTTTTCATATGATGAGAGACCCTATTTGATCTTATCAATCCATTTTTGGATGTTTTAAGTGGCGTCGTTAGGCTGCCTAATTCTCATAAGAGAAATCTTATTTTTTTGTCTTCCTTTCAAGTTCTTCGTTTCATATGGTATATCATTCAAATTTCATTACCATGTCCTTAAATACTTTATATTATGTTCCCCTACTATTTTATGTATCATTTTTGAGTTGGTGATCCATGTCCCCTCGCTTTTCAATGTTTTCTAAAACCATGTATCATAGATGTTATGCTGCATAGTTTTCGTCACAAAAAGCCTCCCTCATTATCTCAAAATTATTTAATGTTATTAAGTGAATAGTCAAAGCTATTATTTATACAGGGGTATTCACATATATATCAAAAATGTTATATTTTAAATTCTGGGATTTACATACATGAAACCCGCTTTCCCTTTTCCGTGGGTTTAAAGTGACATAAAGATCATGTCTTTAAAGAGGTTTTTAAAATGTTATGATTATGAAATGAAACCCATTTCCTTTATTCTATATGGGTTGTTTATAAAATTATTGATGATGATATATGTGTCTCACATGATAATAAATACATGTCAAGGGTGCGCCCAGATAGCTCTCCAATTCATTGGGTAAAGACTTAATCTCTAGAGATGACCTTTTAGACTGATACCTTGGTGAATAACCTTGGTAATTTTTTAATGACACCTTGGGGATGGACCTTGGTGAAAAGAAATGATTGTCAATATTAAATGTTGTAGCCACATCTTCAAGTTATGAAAAATGTTATTTTTATTATGATATATCTCATGATTTCTTTCTCATGCCATAAAGTTCTTTTCATGACCTTATTGAAGTATCTCAAGTTCACATGTAAAATGTTTCTCTTGTTTCCTTTACTGGGCCTTCTGCTCACCCTTTCTTTTGATGTATTTCCCCAGGTTATGAGATGCAGTAATGAACCTAGGCTGAACATGAGGAGAAGCCTTTCAACTGTTTATGATGAATGTTTTATGTTTTCATGTTTTATGTTCTTGGTTTCCAAGACACTAAACCTTCAAGATCCTCGGTTTTGTAAAAATGTAATGAATGTTTATGTGATAAAAAGGCAGGATTATAAACATTAATATCATATCATATATGATCTTTTAACATTGATTTGTTAATAATATCTTAGTATTATATTCGTTTCGGGTGTTAACTTACTCATTTTCTTTTATATGTTTTTTTACATAAGCCTTGTTTGTTATGGATGGTTTGTATATGATTCATACCCAGAATGATATCAAGTCCATACAAATTATTTTTAATCATCAAATGAGAATTATACTTGAATGGATATGATGGGGAATGAATCTCATCGCGTTCGTGGAGACGGTAGTCCATACGTACGCACGAATGGTAACATGTCATTCAAAGGATGGATAGAATACTGAATATGGTTTTACCATATTTATAATAACATCACAGTATATAGAAAATATTAGAGTTATTATTTTATAATGGAAATAACAAAGAAAGAATAAGTGGAAGAAGAAAAGAACTTGAAAGAGGGTGGTGAAAACATTACCTCTTATTAGGGTTCTTCCATTTGATTTGATCAAAAAAATCTCCATAGGTTGGCTTTATGATCAATATAAGTCCTTTAGGATGATTTAAGTGAAGTTTAGAGAATATTTGGGTAGAGTTTGGCTGAGCCAAAAGGCTTCGAAGGTGTGAATTAGAGAGAAGGGAAAAGATAGAAATATTATTTTAAAATAAATTCATTTTCGTTTTTTAATGGATCCAAAGTGAATTCATTAAATTTTATGGTGGGGATAGGTCTAAAACCACTCAATAAATAAGTTTTAGAAAGGTTTGGGTCACTATATTAACCTTATCTTTTAGTTTTAACTCTTAGTTAATTAGTTTGACATTTACCATGTCTTTTGGAATTTTTATATTATATACTTAGTAAACATACTATATACTTCCAAGTGACCCCGAAGTGGTCCACTAATGATACAAATATCATTATATAAGTCCTTTGGCCGAACCATAGATTTTTAGAAATATAATATCAATTAATAATATAATATTTTCTTTAAAAACTCATTTATGTCAATTTTGATAGTATTTAATAATTGATTTTTTAAGTCATAAAACATTATTAATTCGAACCAAATTCATTTAAGTAATCCTAACATGTCATTGTAACCAATAAAATTCGTGGATGTCATCAAAACATTCAAATTATATTTATTTTAACATTTATAATACCAATTATTAGATTCTTTCATTAATATGGAAAATACTGCATCATTATTGTGTCATAAATAAATTTAATTATTCAATGTCTAAAAATTATAAATTATGTCCTACTATGTATGAAATTGTTTTCTATTTCTAATGAATATTTATAGTCGAAAATATAACATATATAACCATATGTAAAAATTATTTTTCTAAAAATATATGCCTATGTCATTTTTGTATTTACTTTAACATAATTAATATAAAGTGTCATTGTCACTTAAAAGTGGCACCATGGGGTCCCAAAATCGACCCAAATATGCCCATGGTCATACATGTATCATCCAATAGGGTTAGGACACATTTTAGTGTAAATTAATATTATTAAAATATTATTTGTTTACCCTTATATACTGGATTAAACTTTTAACCATGGTAAATAAAATATTTACCGAAGTGATTATTCAAAATGTTTAAAAATAATAGTTACATATTTACAAAATTTGTACCTCTTAATTCTAAATATAGGATCTATTTTTCTAAATTCAAAACACAAAAGTGGTAGAAGTTAATATAAAATTAATTCCCGTTGTCAAAACAAAAAGTGTGTTTTTAAGAAAAATAATAACTATCAAAATATTGGCACTTGCTTATGTCCAGTATAAATGTGAAATTATGTCCAATGAAAAACAAGGTATTAAACAGTAATAATATAATCTAATTATACTTTAAAATCTCTCAAAAAAAAATTTATCACTATTAATGATTTCGATTAAAAAAGATTTTTTAAATTAAAACATAGTAATTTTCAATATTCATAAAAATATGAAAGTTATCATAAAAGTACCAAAAATTCACCCTAAGATAATTTAGATATTCTGAATAAAAAATGAAGTCCATTTTGAATGATAAAATGTATAAAATTTCAATAAGTGGTATTACTATTCATAACGGCTACTTTGATTGGTTGTGGTGTGTGTTAGAACTCGAAGTTGCGTACAAGACACGCTATTGTATTATTCAAAGATAAGCCTACCGTGGAAGCATGGGGTGTTACATTCTCCCCTCCTTCAAATAATTTCATCCATGAAATTGCTAGAATATTACTACATGAAAATACTCGGGTGGTTCTTCATCATAAGTTCCTCTGGTTCCCACATTGCCTCTTTCATCTTATGGGTTTTCCATAGAACTTTTACCAGACGAGTCGTACGGTTTCTCAACACTTGTTCTCTCGTATCAAGAATCCTGAAAGGCTCCTCCCAATAAGACATATCGGGTTCCTGTTCTAATTCCTTATATGTGAGTACATGTGTTGGGTTAGGCATGTATTTTCTCAACAGTGATACGTGGAACACATCGTGAACTTTGGAGAGATTTGGCGGTATTTCCAAATGATAAGCTACAGCCCAAATTCGTTCTAAAATTTCAAAAGGTACTATGTACATGGGACTCAATTTAAATTTCTTATTGAAATGTATGAATCCTTTCCATGGAGATACCTTCTAGAAAACATGATCTCCTACCTGAAATTCCAAATCCATCCTTCAGTTATCGAAATAGCTCTTCTGCCTACTTTGAGCTGCTTTGATGTGGTTTTGGATTACCTTCACCTTTTCCATTGTTTCCTCCACAAGTTCTGGGCCTACGAGTTTTCTTTCACCAACATCATCCCAATAGGTTGGTGTGAGACATCCCTTTCCATATAACGCTTCATTGGTGCCATTGGAATACTCGAATGGAAGCTATTGTTATTGGAAAATTCTACCAGAGGTAAATATTGATCCCACAAACCCTGAAAGTCAAGTGCGCAAGATATCAACATGTCTTCAAAGGTTTTAATAGTCTGTTCTAATTATCCAAATGTTTGAGGGTGGTAGGCAGTGCTCAAATGAAGTTCAGTATCCAAGTATTTCTGAGGAATCTTCCAAAATCATGAAGTAAATCGGGGATCACGATCAGAAAAAATCATTAGTGTTACTCCATGAAGTCTCACAACTTCATTAATATATTGTATTTCTAGACGTTCAAGTGGTAGATCTTCTCTCATAGAAAGAAAATGTGTTGACATAGTAAGACGATCAAATATGACCCATATTACATCGTTCCTTTTAGGAGTCTTCAGTAGCCCCATGAAAAAGTCCATCGTAATATTAACCCATTTCCACTCAGTTATGGTAAGAGGTTTCATGACTCCTCCAGGCTGTTTCCTTCTAGCTTTCACTTGTTGACAAACCATTTATAATGACACAAAATCAGCAATCTCCCTCTTCATGTTGTCCCACCAAAAATGTTCTTTCAAATCTCTATACATTTTGGTGCTCCTAGGGTGTATAGAGAAATTTGAACTATGAGAATCATCTAAAAATTATTTTTTTGGATTAGGTATATCGAGAATACAAAGTCTCTTCCAAAATTTCAAAATTCCTTCTTCATACAAGAAGTCACTCAATCTCCCATCATTCAAAAATTTATTCTTCTTTTGAAATTCTTCATCATCAGTCTGAGAACTCTTAATCCTTTCTAGTAAAGATGGTTTTGAAAACATTTAAAAAAGTATCGATGTTTAACCTTCCATGGTTATTCCCATATCCAACTTTACTAGATCAATGAAAATTTGATCCCTTTCAACTCTCATTTTGTTCAAAACTCCATTATCCTTTCTGCCCAAAGCATCTACTACCTTATTTTCCTTCCATGGGTGGTAGTGTATCGTGAAATCATAATCCTTGAGTAGTTCAAGACATCATGTTTTCCTCATGTTGATTTCTTTCTGTGAAAAAATATACTTCAAACTCTTGTGATCAGTATATATCTCGCATTTTTCACCATAGAGATAATGTATCCATATCTTCAAGGAAACGATTATAGTAGCTAACTCAAGATCATGAGTAGGATAGTTTTTCTCATGAATTTTTAGCTGTTGTGATGCCATAGGCAATAACCCTATCATTCTGCATAAGGACACAACCAAGTCCTTTCTTTGAAGCATCACTATAAATAACAAACCCATCATTCCCCGATGGAAGAGTCAATATAGGAGCATTGACTAATATTATCTTAAATTCTTAAAAACATTCCTTACACTATTTTTTCAAAACAAATTTAACCACCTTACGTGTGAGATTTGTTAATGGGTTAGCTAATCGGGGAAAATTCTGGACAAAACGTTGATAATAAGCCGCTAAACTAATAAAACTGTGTACCTTAGTTATACACGTCAGTGCTGTCCATTCTTGGATTTCACTTTTCTTAAAAAGATCAACCAAGATTCCATCCTTAGATTAAATATGGCCAAGAAAAGAAATCTTCTAAAGCAAGAATTCACACTTGTTAAACTTCCCATATAATTCATGTCTTCTAAGAGTCTTTATAATAATGCGCAAGTGATTATCATGATCCTTGTAGATTTTGGAGTATACCAAGATATCATCAATAAAAACGACTACAAAGTCATCATGATTTTCAATGAAAACTCAGTTCATTAGATCCATGAAAACAGAGGGTGCATTAGGCATCCCAAAAGGCATTACTGTAAACTCATAATTCCTGTACCTGGTTTGAAATGTTGTCTTCGAAATGTCTTCCTTCTTCACACACGACTGATGGTATCCAGATCTAAGGTCAATCTTTGAAAAGTATTGAGCTCCATGTAGTTGGTCAAATAAATCATCAATGTGAGGTAGGTGATACTTTTTCTTTATTGTTATAGCATTGATCTCCCTGTAATCGATACATAACCTCAAAAATCCATATTTCTTCTTAAAAATAAGGACAGGGGATCCCCATGGAGAAACACTAGGGTGAATAAATCCTTTATCACTCAATTCGTCTAGTTGTTTGTTTAGTTCAACTAATTCTACAGTGGAAATTCTATAAGGGGTCTTCTATATTGGCCTTGAACAAGGAATTAAATCAATGGAAAACTCAATTTCTCATTCTGGATGATGTCCAGGTAAATCTTCTAGAAAAAACATCTACATATTCCTTCACAATAGCTACATCCTCTATTTGAGCATTCCATTCATCACCCACAATTATTTTTTTCTCTTCCTCCCTGATAATTGAATTTACATGAGCTATTGGGGGTGGATCTAGATAGGAATCAGGTGGTGACGATTATACCCAAAAGATATGGGGTTCTTTATCAACATCATCAAAAATCATAACCTCCTTATTCTTACAATAAATCATGACATCAGGGTCTGAAAGACAATCCACACTGAGGATTATATCAAATTCAATCATGGGAATGGCGATGAGATCAGAAGATAAAGAACATTTATATTCTCTAATGGGAACATATTTATAAAACTTCGTTGTGATGATACTACCCTTAGGAGTTATAACTGACAACTCCCTTTTTAAATTTTTTTGGAAATATCTAATTTTTTTAGAAAATTGGGAAGATATGAAACAATGCGATGATACAGAATCAAATAATGCATTTACTAAACATGAGGAAACCATTAAATTACCAGCCACCACGTCTTTCTGAGCATCTACCTCAGTAGTAGTGATAGCATAATCTTGGCCTTGATCCCTTCGAAATTAATTTTCATAATGTCCCATCTCCCTAAAATTGTATCATTGAACATTAGTAGCTTATTTATTCCCCATGAAATCACGAGCTTGGTGGCCTTTTTCACCACATTTGTAACAGACTCTCATTCCCTTCAAGAAAATTCCAGGGTGTTTCTTCCCACATTTACTACAGGATTGATATTCAACTTTTCCCTTCTTCCCCTTATTTACATTCCCATAGTGATAATCATATCACTTCTTTTCATTCTTTGCATTAAAGTCCTAAGACTTAGAGAATTCCTTTTCTGTCTTGATAGCACATGAGATAATATCTTCCTATGATGAGAATGATTGTAAGACTAATGGTCGATGGATAAATGGTTATAAATCATCAAAGAAATGAACAATCTTACTCCTTGGGTTATGTATATAACATGTTGCATGAGTCTCTAACCTTGAAAAGTTAACCTCATACTTTGGGACATTCTAATCCTCCTTTTGTCTTAGACTCAGAAATTCCCATTCCATATCTGCTCGATGGTCACGAGAAAAGTACTTTCTATGAAAAGCCCTCTGAACTCCCTATATTACATATTTTATAATTCATCATCCAACATTGTGTTTTGAATTAATGACCACCATTGGTCAGCATCTCCAGTGAGGTAGTAAATTTCCATGATAAAGTTTTCCCTTTCACTACTCCCCAAGGCATGGAATATTTTTTATCTAAGGAATTTATCCACTGCATAGCTACTAATGGATTTTAACTCTCATTAAATGTTTATGGTTGTTTCCCCATGAAACAATCTAACATTGATTCTCCATGTTGTGGATCTGGGTGCTCCATCTGGGTAAGGTTATTATTCATAACATTAGTGAGTTTTCCCAGTATGGTAATTAGCTGATCAGAACCAGTTGCATCACCAACTCCTCTATAATTATCTTGATCAGGATGGAAATCCCTACATGGTGTGAATGCTTTGATAATGTTTTTATTTCTTCCACTATGATCCATTTCTAAAAAATGTCATACACTTTATTAGTTTATGAATCAAAATACATAAATCCAAACTTGTAAAACACTTAACATGAATAGAACAGTATATAGATATAATCCATAATCATAAAAAAATATTTGTGGAATTATATACTCATAAACACTTCATAATGGTTTTTAAAAAAAATTATAATTATCCTAAGCATATCCCCCGAGAGTTTTGTAACCAAGAGTGAAGTAAGGCCCATTATCATGCTCCACTTTCCATTTGATTCTAGATCAAAGCGGTGTTTTCGGTTTTGCCCCTAGGTATATCTGTGACAGATCTGCCTCTATCTATTCATATCCAGACGTGGATGCATTTCTCAAAAAACTCACAAAATCACTACAATAATAAAATTCTATGATATTCTTCTATTCTAATCCTTAATGTCCATATTAGTTCTATGTGCTCTAATCAGATTTTATCTAAATCTAACTTCAAAGGTTTGTACTAAACCTCTCACTAATACCAACTGTAACGCCCCGACCCCAATTCCCTAGAGTTGGTTCTGTAGAGACTCGAAGCTTGACATACATAGACCTTACATTACTTTTACAGAATACTTAATACATAAAAAAACAGACACACAAGGACCGTAATAGTTTAGTGTCTTTGGAAACATGTAACGTAATCTTCTAATCATGGTGAAAGATCTTCAACATCTCCCATAAAGATCTTCCCCTTTTTTTTCTTAACTAAAACCTTTCTTTATATCCTGGGGAAAAGAAAACATAAAAAGGGTGAGCTCAAATTCTCAGTTAGGGTAATCATGGAGAAAATAAAACAAACCATATACATTTGAACATAAAAACTTGTACATAATGTTTAAACATTAAAATCCTGAAAAACGACTTAAATCATGGGAGTACATATGGCATAGATCATAATGGAACATAAATCATGATAACATAGCATGGGAATAAAACATGTAATTTTGGCATCCATTAAGCACATGTAATGATTTACATAGTAGCCAAGGCATTCCTTCCAAGACCATCTTAGTGGACAAAGTCCCTTTCTAAATCGAGTTCACTCCTCGTTCCAGTCCTGTATTACTGAATCGGTTTAACCTGCCATTCTAGCCATGTCTATCTCATGAGATATAAATTTTTACCCAATGAATTGGAAGGAGATATAGGTCCCACCCATCTCATAATGAAATCATTCTTACTTGTGCCGCAAAATAATCATACATCATTCATAATAACCCAACGAATAAAATGGGTTCCATAAACATAATCCCATCATCACATAATCCATATAAAATAAATGGATATCATTTCACAATAAGGAAATTGAAACCATGTAAATCATAGAGACATGATACTTGAAACATACACATATGAAATAATGTCGTCTTAGATGTAAAATGATTTTGATAAAACACTTGAAATGAATTGGTGAGGAAAATATCCTTTATTCTTCAAAATCAATTTGTTTTCACAAAACGTCATGTAATTTTAAAAGAAAAAGATTGTGTTGAAAATAGTCATGATATATTTTGGAGTAAGCTTCATGAAAATAAGGCCTTATAAAACCGTAAAAATCCTTTCAAGCCGTATACGTTAAAAATAACAATATCCTCGTACTTTTGTCAGAAAAGTCAAAAAGTACTTCGTAAAAGAAAGATTCCATACATACCATGTTGTAAAAGTAAAAAATGGGTAAAAATGACATTAACCATACATGAACACATTTTTTATAAAACAATGACATGGATGATAAATATAACCCCAGTAAATACTTACGTATAAGCATTCTCAGATAGAAAACAAATGAGATTGCAACATTATCCCTTACCTTAGGTCTGATTTGCTTCGTAAGTGTCCGAAACTCCTGTATAATGATTTAAATAATGGTATTGACTTATTACATAATCATATTCATTGCTATGATATCATATATGGTTCACTTATGACTTTATATTACCCGTTCTTTTGTAAATTCCATGTTAAAGAGCGTTTTGGGTAAAATCGTTTCATTTGTCGTCCGTGTTTGGACTTCTAATTATTCATATGATTAATTAGATCATGATTAATTAATTATAGAATATAAAACATGATTTATTTATAATATATATTCATAATATACATATATATAATAGATCGATAAATGGAAAGAAATACAACGTTCATGGAGACGGTTGGATGTACGTACGCAAGAACGCTGTTTTCGTTTCCTTATTGAGTTGAATGAAATTAAGTAGATGACATACATATATATAAAAATGAATCCACTATCATTATTATGTCATATATTTCATGATTACTTATTATATATACTTTATAATCATTCATGAATGGTTAACGTGGAGAATGAATCTCATCGCGTCGTGGAGACGGTAGTCTGTACGTACGCACGAGCGATGATATCGTTATCCTGATCGTTGAATTGTATTGGAGTGTATGTATACTATTTCATAATTAATATAACTTTACAATAATCATATATAGTTATTATTTACACCATTATACCCATCCAAGTAAGGTGGTGGTGGAAAATAGATTACACCACGGCGTGGAGACGGTATTATGTACGTACGCACGCGCGGTGATTTCATTTTCCGTAGGATGGATAGATGGTGAAATAGGGTTGTTTAATACTTATAATAACATATAAGTATATGAGTGATACTGATGTTATTAATTCATAATGAAACAACCTAATAAGAAGAAGTGGAAGAAGAAATAAAGTTGAAAGAATCGGTAACGGACATTACCTCTTCTTTGAAGCACCTCTTTGAGACCTCCTTTTAGGGCACTAAAATTTGCCTTTGAAGAATACCAGGACCTCTAGGATGTTTCTAGGGAAGTGGAGAAGAGAATTTGTCAGGGTTTGGACGATATTGAAGGCTCAAAGTGTTGTGAGGAAGAGAGGGAGGAGGTGCCTTTTTATAAGAGAGGAGAGGGGCTCCTTTAGAAAAACTAAAAATATTATTTTATTATAAAGCCAAATTCGGTTTTAAATAGATCCAAATTGATTTATTTCTAAGATAAGGTGGGTATGGGTTGAAATAATCTCATCCAATATAATTTAGTCAAGTTTAGATTCCTATTTTAACCTTATCATTTAGATTTAACTTCAAGTTAAATAATTTTACTTTTACCGTGTCTTCTTCTGTTCTTACACTATAAGGTTAATAAACATACTATAACAAGCCAAAAGAACCCCAAGTTGTTTATTTTTAATATATATAAACTCATATAAGTCATTTGGCCGAATCTTATATTTTTAGGAATAAAATAACAATTAATAATATAATATCTGTTTTAAAAACTATTTTATGTCAATTTTGACACTAGTTAGTAATTGATTTTTGTGAAAATCATAACCGAATTATTAGTTCAAAACAAGTAAATTAAATCAGTACTAACATGTCATATTAACCTAAAAAATTAGTGGAATTCATAAAAAGTCTCAAATTATATTTATTTTGGTATTTATAACATCAATTATGTCAATATTTCATTAATAAGATAATTACTGCATCATCTTTGTGTCATAAATAAATTAAATTATATAATGTCTAAAAATTAAAAATAAAATACTATTATGTAGAAAAGCTTTTTATATTTATAATTAATATTTATAGTCGAATTTATCTTATGTATAACCCTTTATTAAAAATGATTTACTTATTAAACTTTGATGTTATCTATTTTAACCTTTCTTTAAATAATTTAATAATAAATGTCCTGATCTAATCCATGTGGAACTAAGTGGTCATATTTTATTCCTAAGGTTGTATCTGGTCGAATTACACTTATTCAATAGAATTAGTACATGTGTTAGGGTAATAATAATAACACTTTTACCCTTAATTACCCTATTTACTTTTAACCGTGGTAAAAAAAAGTAAAAAGTTATTATTCACCAAAAATTATTTTCATCTCATTGAACCACATTTTACTTACTAACATCAACCGTGTCTCTCGGATTTTTGAAATTCCACTCACAGAAGCGGTAAAATTATGTTTTATGAAAAAAATCAGTTTTTTTAACTACCACTTAGTGGTTTCACTATTCATCAAAAAATGAAAGTTTCCAGAAAAATACCAAAAATTATGCCTAAGATATATTTGATATTATGAATTAAAAATGATTTTTATTTTACCAAATTCTAAACATATCAGTTACATTAACAAATTTAAAAATTAATTCCCGTCATCAAATCAAATAGCGTGTTTTTAAGAGAGAATAACTATCAAAAGATTGACACTTGTTTATGTCTGGTTTAAATGTGAAATTACATACAATGAACAAAATTGTATTAAATTATAAAAATATATTCTAAATATACTTTAAAACCACTCAAATTAATAATTTATCTCTATTAATTATGTCGATTAAAAAAGTTGTTTTTAATTAAAATTTAGTAATTTTCACTATTCATCAGAATATGAAAGTTATCTGAAAAGTACCAAAATTTCACCCTAAGCTAATTTCGATATTCCGAATCCAAAAACGAAGTCCATTTTGAAAAATAAAATTTACAAAATTTAAAAAATTCAAAAAGTGGTTATTACTATTCATTACGACTAGTTTTAATAATAACATATCGTTGTTTAGTGAAACTCGGTATTGCGTACTACACACGCTATCAAGGAAGGTCGCGATTGTGTGTAATGCAAGGCAAGTCAAGGATGCGTGTTTTGCAATCTCCTTTTGATGTAGCGTATAACACAAGACATTAATGAAATTAAAATTAATATTTTTCATAAAATCTCGGGGTATTACATTCTACCCCCCTTAAAATGAATTTTTCCCTCGAAATTCGTCGGGGTTATAAATGGTTTACTACTCAAAAGTTTATTAAATATAAACCCACATCGTAAAAAGGAATACCAAAACCAATATTTAAAAAAAAGTATGAAATGTGATGGTTACCCAAATAAACTAATCCATGGGTTTCCACATAGGTGGAAATATGGATATGGAAGAGCAATCTAACCACCATGTTCTGAAGGAGAGTGGTAGAGAACATGGCTATGGAAAAGCCAGCAATCAAAAAGCCATAAATTTGTGACGATCTAAGGTACCATCTGATTCATCAGATATAAGAGCACTAGGACAACATTTTTGGTTTTCATGATCATTTCCCTAAAGTTGATGAAATTGGAATTAGAAGAAATACTTTCGTGATTTTGTTATAGTCTCACCGTTGGTCATTCTTTGGACAATTTCCACTTCATCTCTTAAATAAATGAAGTTGAATTAGTCATTTGTGATGTGTTAGCAGATCATGTGATAGAATGATGGGTCATTCCATCTGTCTCAAACAAAATTTTAGAAAAGTTATCAAAAAATACATAAGTCCATCTATAGTGAGATTAATCATATATGGTTCCTAAAATGGACTTATACTTCATATATCATACTGCTTAATATAATAAAACTAGTTCCTCCTAAATAAGGAATTCTTGTAGACAAGTGGTAGGCGATAAAGGCTTGTCGCACTTCGGTTGTGGGTTCGATTCCCACAGCCTTGTCCGACGCGATGGGTTGTCGCTCGTCCTGCAGGTTGTCCTTTTTCTAAATCTATATTACTATAACATCCCATTAATAATATCGAAAAAAAAGTTTTATCCTTAAAAAATACTAACTTATGTCCAACATAATCCATTCCAATCTTTAGGCTTATCTAAAATACTTCGGTCCATGCTCATAGTATAAAAAAAATGATTACTTGAAATGTCATCAACCAAGCATGTTAATACCATCATTTATCCCCCATATATCTTGTTGGTCACATTCCAATCCTGTGAATACCTTAATCATGTATTCTCTTGAAAAATGAATACCAATTAAACCTTAGTGAAAACATGAATGCTGTTAAAAGTCAACTCTTTCCTCATACCAAAATCCAAAAATTCTATATACTCAAACCATGATATAGCCTGGTCCTTATATCAGCCATGAGCTCATGAATACTATCAAACATTTAATTTTCTCCTTATCCCTTCATTATGCGCATATCATCTACATTCCAAAAATATCTAAATAACCTTTCATGGATACTTGTACCATTAATCATACACTTTCAAAACTAAAGGAAAGACAACAGTGTAACAATCCTTAGATGTCTCTTTATTCCATAGTACCATGAGATTACTTATACAACATTACACATGATAAACATGTAATCATTCCACTACCTTTTTAAACCATTGACCGAGCTTCAAAAATTCTTTCATCTCACATATCATTTGTAGTCTCTTCATCATCATCAACATAAATACTACCCATACGGCCGTACTGATTCTATTCATGAGACTTTCCCTTAGGGCATTGGTTTGAATGATGCCCGTACATTCCACATTTAAAACATTTAACCATTGTTGATGTCGTGACAATACCATTATCCTCATCCATAGTGTTAACTGAACCTTTTCCTCTGCACTTACTGGCTTTGTGTCCTTATTTTCCACACCCAAAGCATCTTCCAGTTCCCTTGAAACAATCCCCCCGATGCCTCTTCCCACATGATTTACATGAGGGAAATTGAACTTTCTTTCCTCTATGATCATCATGAAACTCCATCTTTCTCTTATTATCTGAGTCGGGAAACTTACCAAAGTTGAGATTATTGATCATATTATGACACTGCTGATTAGGCATAATAACGATTTTGGGACTTCCAAATCCCATTTCATTTGGTTTCTCATGAATAATATCATTCCATTATCCGTCATATCCTTCGTTATCATGAATCTTCCTGTTTCCAGCCATTTTCTAATACCCAAAAAGAATAGTGTGAGAGGTAAAAATCATGCTAGGGAAAACAAAATAATAATGGGGTAGTACCTTCAATATCTAACATATTAGGTTTAATTCTAAAATCGTTAGCGTAATTCTAGGACTATAACCTATATGTATACTTAACCTTAGGGACATCCCTAGACATACCTTAGAAATATCTTTAGGGATCTCACTAAAGTTCTCGCATCCTAGTTTCCAAAGGTTGAATAAACATTTCCTCTAATACCAACTATAGAGACCCGAAGGTTGATGTACATAGACCTTACATTACTTTTGCGGAATACTTAATACATAACAAAAACAGACACACAAGGACGGTAATAGTTTAGTGTCTTTTGAAGCTTTTAACGTAATCTTGTAATCGTGGTGAAAGATCTTCAACATATCCCATAAAGATCTTCCCCATTTTTTTCTTACCTAAAACCTTTCTTTATATCATGGGGAAAAGAAAACATAAAAAGGGTGATCTCAAATGCTCAGTAAGGGTAAGCATGGGGAAAATAAAACAAACCATATACATTTGAACATAAAAACATGTACTTAATGTTTAAACATCAAAATCTTGAAAAACGAATTAAAGCATGGATGTACATAAGGCATAGATCATAATGGAACATAAATCATGATAACATAGCATGGTAATAAAACATGTAATTGTGGCATCCATTAATTACATGTAATGATTTCCATAGTACCCAAGGCATTGCTGCCATGACCATCATAGTGGAAAAAGTACCTTTCTGAATCGAGTTCACTCCTCGTTCCAGTCCTATATTATTGAACCGGTTTAACCTGCCGTTCCAGCCATGTCTATCTCATGAGATATAAATCTTTACCCAATGCATTGGAGGGAGATTTAGGTCCCACCCATCTCATAATGAAATCATTATTACTTGTGCCACAAAATAAACATACATCATTCATAATAACCCAACGAATAAAATGGGTTCCATAAACATAATCCCATCATCACATAATACATATAAAAGAAATGGATATCATTTCATAATAAGGAAAGTGAAACCATGTAAATAATAGATAGATGATACTTGAAACATACACATATGAAATAATGTCATCTTAGATGTAAAATGATTTTGATAAAACACTTGAAATTAATTCGTGAGGAAAATATCCTTTCTTCTTCAAAATCAATTTCATTTCACAAAACTTCATGTAATTTTAAAAGAAAAGGATTTTGTTGAAAATAGTCATGAAATCTGTTTGAGGATGCTTCATGAAAATAAGGCTTTATAAAACCGTAAAAAATCCTTTCGTGTCGTATACGTTAAAAATAACAATCTCCTCGTACTTTTCTCAGAAAAGTCAAAAAGAACCTCGTAAAAGAAAGATTCCATACATACCATGTTGTAAAAGTAAAAAATGGGTAAAAAGTACCTTAACCATACATGAAAAAAAATTATAAAACTTGGACATGGATGATAAATATAACCCCAGTAAATACTTACGTATAAGCAATCTCAGATAGAAAACAAATGAGATTGCAACATTATCCCTTACCTTAGGTCTGATTTGCTTCGTAAGTGTCTGAACCTCCTGTATAATGATTTAAATAATGTTATTGACTTATTACAGAATCATATTCATTGTTATGATATCATATATGGTTCACTTATGACTTTATATTACCCGTTCTTTTGTAAATTCCATGTTAAAGAACGTTTTGGGTAAAATCATTTCATTTGTCGTCCGTGTTTTGACTTGTAATTATTCATATGATTACTTAGATCATGATTACTTAATTCCAGAATATAAAACATGATTTATATATAATATATATTCAGAATATACATATATATAATAGATCGATAAATTGAAAGAAATACACCGTTCATTGAGACGGTAGGTCGTACGTACGCATGAACGATGTTTTCGTTTCCTTATTGAGTTGAATGGAATAAAGCAGATGACATACATATATATACAAATAAATCTAGTATCATTATTATGTCATATATTTCATTATTACTTATTATATATACTTTATAATCATTCATGAATGGTTAACGTGGAGAATGAATCTCATCGCGTCGTGGAGGCGGTAGTCCGTACGTAGGCACGAGCGATGATATCGTTCTCATGATCATGGAATTTTATTAGAGTGTATGTATACTATTTCATAATTAATATCACTTTACAATAATCATATATAGTTATTATGTACACCATTATTCCCATCCAAGTAAGGTGGTGGTTGAAAATAGATTGCACCACGGCGTGGAGACGGTATTCCGTACGTACGCACGCGCATGTGATTTCGTTTTCCGTAGGATGGATAGATTGTGAAATAGGGTTGTTCCATACTTATAATAAAATATCATAATATTATTGATACTTATGTTATTAATTCATAATGAAACAACCTAAGAAGAAGAAGTGGAAGAAGAAATAAAGTTGAAAAAATCGGTAACGGACATTACCTCTTCTTTGAAGCACCTCTTTGAGACCTCCTTTTAGGGCACTAAAATTGGTCTTTAAAGAATACCAGGACCTCTAGGATGTTTCTAGGTAAGTTTATAAGAGAATTTGGTAGGGGTTGGTCGAGATTGAAGGCTCAAAGTGCTGTGAGGAAGAGAGGGAGGAGGTGCCCTTTTATAAGGGAGGAGAGGGGCTCCTTTGGAAAAACTAAAAATATTATTTTATTATAAAGCCAAATTCGGTTTTAAATAGCTCCAAATTGATTTATTTAGAAGATAAGGTGGGTATGGCTCTAAATAATCTCATACAATATAATTTAGACAAGTTTAGGTTCCTATTTTAAACTTATCATTTAGATTTAACTTTAAGTTAAATAATTTTACTTTTACCGTGTCTTCTTCTGTTCTTACACTATAAGGTTAATAAACATACTATAACAAGCCAAACGAACCCCAAGTTGTTTATTTTTAATATATATAACCTTATCTAATTCATTTGGCCGAACCTTAGATTTTTAGGAATAAAATAACAATTAATAATATAATATTTGTTTTAAAAACTATTTTATGTCAATTTTGACACTATTTAGTAATTGACTTTTGTGAAACTCATAACAGAATTATTAGTTCACAAAAAGTTATTTAAATCAGTACTAACATGTCATATTAACCTAAAAAATTACTGTAATTCATAAAAAGTCTAAATTTTATTTATTATTGTATTTATAACATCAATTATGTCAATATTTCATTAATAAGATAATTACTCCATCATCTTTGTGTCATAAATGAATTAAATTATATAATGTCTAAAAATTACAAATAAAATAATATTATGTAGAAAATATTTTCATCTTTATAATGAATATTTATAGTCGAATTTATCTTATGTATAACCCTATATTAAAAATTATTTACTTATTAAACATTGATTTTAACTATTTTAACCCTTCTTTAAATAAATTAATAATAAATGTCCAAATCTAATACATGTGGGCCTAAGTGGTCATATTTTATTACTAAGGTTGTTTTTGGTCGAATTAATATTATCCAATAGAATTAGGACATGTTTTAGGGTAATAATAATAACACTTTTACCCTTAATTACCCTATTTACTTTTAACCGTGGTAAAAAAAGTAAAAAGTTATTATTCACCAAAAATTATTTTCATCTCATTGAACCATATTTTACTTACTGACATCAAGCTCGTCTCTCGGATTTTTGAAATTACACTCACAGAAGCAGTAAAATTAAGTTTTATGAAAAAATTCAGTTTTTTTAACTACCACTTAGTGGTTTCACTATTCATCAAAAAATGAATGTTTCCAGAAAAATACCAAACATTAGGCCTAAGCTATATTTGATATTATGAATTAAAAAATGATGTTTATTTTAACAAATTCAAAACATATCAGTTACATTAACAAATTTAAAAATTAATTCTCATCATCAAATCAAATAGCGTGTTTTCAAGAGATAATAACTATCAAAAGATTGACACTTGTTTATGTCTGGTATAAATGTGAAATTACATACAATGAACAAAATTGTATTAAATTGTAAAAATATATTCTAAATATACTTTAAAACCACTAAAATTAATAATTTATCACTATTAATTATGTCGATTAAAAATTTTGTTTTTAATTAAAGTTTAGTAATTTTCACTATTCATCAGAATATGAAAGTTATCCGAAAAGTACCAAAATTTCACCCTAAGCTAATTTCGATATTCCGAATCCAAAAATGAAGTCCATTTTAAAAAATAAAATTTACAAAGTTTCAAAAAGTGGTTATTACCATTCATAAAGGCTAGTTTTAATAATAGCATATCGTTGTTTAGTGAAACTCGGTATTGCGTACTACACACGCTATCGAGGAAGGTCGCGATTGCATGTAATGCAAGGCAAGTCAAGGATGCGTGTTGTGCAAGCTCCTTTTGGTGTAGTGTACAACACCAGACAGTAATGAAATTAAAAAGAATATTTTTCATAAAATCTCGGGGTATTACAAGTTCATTATTACATAACATTGGTATGATCACAAAATATCAAGTCTCAAAAGACCGATAAGTTTAGTAGCCTTGAAATCACTAGATACATTCATAATGTTTACATTAAATCATAAGGTGAAAAACTACAACAACAACTTGTCTCTATATACCACACTAATATCCCCTCATACTATCCATGCAGGTCATTCATAAACTACTTTTTCACATCCTGGGAAAAATAAAACTCAGAAAGGGGTGAGCTCATATGCCCAGTAAGGGTAACAATATAGCAGAATCATTCATAAATTAGCATCAACATTTAAGTCAATGTATAACTAAAACAAAAGCCTTTTAAAATTCATCTTCTGCATAATATGGAAAAAATGAAAAGAAATAATGTCATTTACTTATTCACATGGATATTCTACTAGTCAAATAATCACATGCAATATCAATAACCACTTTCATAATGATGGAATGCCTAATGCCAGACTATCATAACCATATAGTCAAGGCCTTATGCCAAGACTATAAATAAGATTTTTTCAAGGCCTTTTTCCAAGACACTAGTTTGTCTCATGAGACCTACCGATGCATCGAGGAGCTATAGCGGGCTCCACCCGTCACTTATTATGTCCAATGCATTCCTCATATGAATAGGTTTAAACATAACCTAAACATTCATATTAAAACTAGCATATGAAATGTCAATACTTTCTCCATAAACCATGAATGGTATAAAAATAACACATCCATAATAAAACATATCATAAAACCTTAAATACTATATAGAAGTTTTGTATAATAATAAATCAACTTCAAATAAGCTCAAAATCCATCAAAGGATGTTGACATAGATGAAATCAAAACTATTAGAGAGAAATATCTCTTTTTTTGAAATCATTTAAAAGCCACATAATAATAAAATGAAACATTTACTTTGAAAATATTATTATAATATTTTAATAGAAGCATCGATGATTTTATAATGGCACAAAATATCTACACCCGCTATACAAGTTAAAAAAAGACATTCTTACCTTAATTTTGTCGAAATGGTTAAAAATGACCTTGTTTGGAAAACAACGGAAAGATTAATTAATAAACATGTTAGAAAAAGTCAATAAAGGGTATAAATGACATTAACCCATAGTATATAAAATAATAATAATGTTTTGATATACATTTTTAAGAAACATGGAAGTTGATGATAAAGAGGTCTCAGTAGAAAATTACGTACAAACAACCTCAGATAATGAAGAGATTGGGAAATAAACCCTTAACTTGTAATTTTCCTTGGTGCAGGTTCATTTATCCTCTTGTATAATGGTGATATAATTGTCATTAAATTATAAAAAAATAATATACACCAATATGATATCATATATGATCTTTTAACATTGCTTTGTTAATAATATCTTAGTATTATCCTCGTTTCGGCTGTTAACTTACTCGTTTTCTTTTATATGTTTTGTTACATAATATTTTTTTTTTATGGATATGTTTTATATTATTCATATAAAGAATGATATCATTTCCTGAAACATTATTTTTAATCATAAAATGAGAATTCTACTTGAATGGATACGATGGGGGTTGAATCTCATCGACTTCGTGGAGACGGTAGTCTATACGTTTGCATGTTTGGTGAAATGTCATTCAAAAAAAAGATATAATACTCAATATGGTTGTAACATATTTATAATAACATAATATTATATATAATACACTGTATTTATTAATTTAGAAGTGAAATAACAAAGAAAAATGAATTGGAAGAAGAAAGGAACTTTAAAGAGTGTGGTGAAAACATTGCCTCTTCTCCGGGTTCTTCTTTTTGATTTTATCAAAAGGGATCCTTAGGATGGAATTATGATCAAAAAAAGGCTTCTAGGTTGATGTGAGGGAAGTTTCTAGAATATTTGGGCAGGGTTTGGCTGAGCCAAATTGATTTTAAGGTGTTAATTAGAGAGAAGGGTGAGTGACCTTTTATAAGAGGGGTGAGGGGAACCTTAGGAAAAGATAGAAATATTATTTTATAATAAAGTCATATGCTGTTTATAATGTCTCCAAAGTGTATTATTTTATTTTTAAGGTGGTTAAAGGTTGAAAACCACTCATCTAATAGGTTTTAGACATGTTTGGGTCAGTATATTAAACTTATCGTGTAGTATTAACTGTTAGTTAATTAGTTTGACATTTGCAATGTCTCTTTGTATCTTTATATTATGTAGTTAATAAACTAACTATATACTTAAAAGAGACCCCAAGTGTTCCATTAATTATACACCTATCATTATATAATTCCTTTATCCGATCCTTAGATTTTTAGGAATAGAATATCAATTAATAATATAATATTTTCTTTAAAAACTCTTTTATGTCAATTTTGACACTATTTATTAATTTATTTTTGATAAACTCATAAAAACACTATTAATTCAAACCAAATTCATTTAAGTAATCCTAATATGTCAAATTTACCATTAAAAGTCTTTTTCTGTCATCAAAACTTTCAAATTCTATTTATTTTAACAATTATAATACCAATTAGTTGATTCTTTCATTAATAAGGAAAATATTACATCATTATTGTGTCATAAATAAATTTAATTATTCAATGTCTAAAAATTATAAATGAAATCTCATTATGTAGCTAATCTACTTAGATTTCTAATGAATATTTATAGTAAAAAATATAACATATATAACCCTATGTAAAAATTGTTTTCCTAAAAGATATATGCTTATTTAATTTTTTTATTTACTTTAACTTAATTAATAAAAAGTGTCGTTATCACTTACAAGTGGCTCCATAGGGTCCCAAAAGTGTCCCAAAGATGTCCTTGGTCGGGAATATATCTACCAATAGAGTTAGGAAACGTTTTAGGGTAATTTAAAATTATTATAATATTATTTGTTTACCCTTATTTACCGGATTTACCTTTTAACCATGGTAAATAAAATATTTACCGAAGTAATTATTCAAAATGTATAAAAATAAAAGATACCTATTTAAACAATTTTTACCTCCTAATTATAAATATTGAATCATTTTTTCTAATTTCAAAACACATAAGTGGAATAAATTAATTTAAAATTAATTCCCTTGGTCAAAACAAAAAACTTGTTTTTAAGAAATAATAACTATCAAAAGATTGACACTTACTTATGTCCAATTTAAATGTGAAATTATGTCCAATGACCAAAATTGGATTAAATGTTAAAAATATAATCTAATTATACTATAAAATAACTCAAATTCATAATTTATCACTATTAATTAGTTCAATTATAATAGTTGCTTTTAATTAAAATTTAGTAATTTTCACTATTCATCAAAATATGAATGTTATCAAAAAAGTACCAAAAATTCACCCTATGATAATTTCGATGTTCCGAATCCAAAAATAATGTTCATTTTGAATGATTAAATGTATAAAATCTCAAAAAGTGGGTATTAATATTCATAACAGCTACTTTGACTGGTTGTGGTGTGTGTTAGAACTCCAAATTGCATACAACGCAGGCTATTGTATTATTCAAAGAGAAGTGTATCGTGGAAGCTTGGGGTGTTACAACTACATATCATTATACTCACCCATGCATTTATTTTTTCAACCAATATTGTGTCTTGTGCAGATGATCATCCTTTTAACGGAATCCCAGGATGACTCGGAGCAAGTAGAGCATAGTGAGTGATATCGACCGAGGTGTTTGTTAGTTATTGGTCGATGAGATTTATAGCAGTTTCAATTTTCAAGGATCCCCCCTCCATCAGAGCAGTTTGAATACATTAATATGTTTTTTTGTGATTTTATTATGACCTTTTTTTACATTTGATATAATCCAGTTGTGGGATAGTTGTATGCATGCATTTTGTATCTCTGTTTTATCATATCTTCACTATTTCATGCATATAAATATGGGTGTGTGTGTGTTTATAGGTACCATTAGATATGGACTCCCTTGTTTTTGATATTCCTACTCAGTTCTAGTGGCCAGATCATGTCCTATACGAGACGGGCTTGGGAAAGACGCGGTCTGAACCACAGTGGGTCGGGTCGTGAAGGAGTGGTTTCAGAGTAGTTCCTACCTTAGGAAAAAAGTCTGTGATCTTGGTTTGGGTTGTATATCAATATATTCATAGTGTTTTGAGTTTATATTTCAGGGAAATTCCTCCAATGTGTTTTTGGATTCCGACATATATATTTTCCATGACTCTAATAACCTACTTATTGACTTGGTACCGTAGGGTATGGGTCGCAGGTAAATTTTGGTACACGTATCATATAGGAATTGGTTGTGGGTTCCGTTTCATTTTGATTCATCTCTAAGTATATACTCCTTAATTTTTGAATGTCATGATTTATGTTCAGAAATCCACCATGATGACAAACATATATGTTTCCATGGTATGAATGCGGTGATGATCCCCCCAATGATGTGGCTTCAATGCAGGTAACTAGTCTTGAGGTAGTACCTCTATGTGGTCTTCCATTTGATCGACAACCTTTCAATTAGAAATTTATGTAATAAGTTTCGACTAAAAATTTTCATAGGAGGAGTTTACTACATTAGTTATATAGGCATTGACCTCTATGGTATCATGGTAAGACAAACACCCAATAAGCTGATGAATAGCTTGAGTAAGTTACGAAGGTTTTCCACCTTGTGAGTACACTTCCTGATCAGATTGTATTCCTAATGAAGTGTCTTTTGTAGGGCTCATTTTGGAAATGGTTGAGTCTAGTGATGGAGACCCACGATGAGACGACGCTCACATGGGTAAACCTTGAGCAACTCTTCAAGGAATATTTATTTCCAGCCATGTTGATATTTGTATGATTCAGAATTTTATTGAACTTAAAACTATTATAATTTCCATGGAAGAGTATAGGAAGAGGTCCAAAGACCATTCACGATACTTCATAGATATTATTAAAGATTATTTTTTGGGTATGGACCTTTGATCAGGGCCTCCATAAAGACATTTGAGAAGGTGTGTTCTATTTACTCCTTCCCTCTTATGATGGGGTTATGGAGTGATCTATGATGGTAGAGAAATTCGTGTAGTATGGTTGGGAATATGTGTTCATCAATGGTTATGAGGAGGTTGATATGTCTACAACAATTGGTAGACTTCATTCAATTATATTATGGTGTCGGAGGCATACGCATGCCAAAAATAAGACACAAGGGTCTGTAGAGAATAAGTTCACTAGGGATCTGGTCAGCTATTGGAGAGGTTATTTTACTCTTATGAAGGATGGGGACATCTCACATGATATTTTCCAAACAAATTTTATTCTGAGACGGATGTGATCGATGGACCACCCTGACAGAGGAAACGTTTTGAGAATTTAAATCTACATGATGGTGGATGTGGTAGAGTTAGGAGAGTGGAAAGAGGAGTAAGATTTTTTGAGTTGTTTCCAAAACCACCCCCAGGTGTTCCACTCTGGGCTCATATAGTTTGCGGATGGGGTGGGAAAAACTATAGGATGTAGAGGACTTTGACCTGGAGGCTCTCAGGATGATTAGAGTAATTATCTATGTCCTTTCTACCTTTTCAAATGTATTGTTAGACACAATTGTGAGTTACTATATTCATTACACTTATTGATCATGTTTTTCCTAAGGTTACATAGGGAATTGGTAGAATCTAGTGGTAGTGTTGGTTGATGTATCTTCAAACTCAAAAAGAATCGGGATGCTTCCCCTAATAAGTCATGTTTTTTGACAAGATTAAAACCATGAGGGTGAGCCATTACTAGCCAATGTATATATTGTCAAGGTGTGATGAATGAGTTCCTTTGAATCGTCAGTTTGGAGTGGGATTACATGTTTTTTTGGTGCAGTTACTCTAGAGGTAGATGGGAATTACTAGGTTACATCCGTATCCATGTTATGGTAGCGAGGTGGTGTACTGCTAAAACCAATAACCATGGATGTATCAGTTGGTTTGTGTTTTCCCACCTATCACAACTAAGTGAAATTTTATCATTCGATTTCATGATTTTATCATTTTTTGAGCTAGACATTGGGTGTGGTTTATCCGTTTTAGTTCCCTTGAGTGTGTTCTAGTAGGCAGCACATGAATCCTTTGTTGAGAAGACTGGTGTGGGAGTCCTAGGGGAAATATCAATTTGGATTCCTCTTCATAGACCTTTTTTTCAGTGATGAAAATACTAATTGTAGCGATTATTTAGCGACTTGGGTTTCTAACTTTAAGACTTTGAAAAAATTCCCTGAATATTTCTAAATCCAAGCACTAATTCATCATGGGATTTTCGAGCTCGAAGATCCATAGTGTGGTGATATTAAAAATACTGAATATATTATATCACACACACACACATTTTCTTTGTAAATATGGATGAAATCTCTTTTAGAGTCTTTTATCAGAAATCTAATACCATAATTGAGCTTAGAAAATAGAGTTTTCCCTATGCACTATATAAAATATTTTTGTTTCAAGAGTTCGGTTGAGGGTATACATTTCCGGGGCAATGAATGTATGTTTTTTTTTAAAAAAAACAGAGTCATGAATTGGTCACCCAATTCATGCCCCAAATAAATTTATTAAATCAAAAGGGTTACAATACAAGCTCGAGGTGCAAAGATTTCACACCAATGGAATTTCAGGTAGCTCGTAGGGAATTCTCATTTGGAATTCTCAATCACACATCATTTATTGTTGGGTCACATGTCGTGTGTTATTCCAAATATGGGAAGATGAATTTTTGTACTACACACCATGGATCAGACATATACACTTTATGGTGATCCTAGGTTTTGTGGTTGAGGGACATGGACAAGGGTTTCATATAATCATACATGGCCATGTTATTCTACATGGCCTGAGATAGAGGCATGGGATGTCGTACATGGGAACAACTTGATGGAATGTCCAATAGGACAATTAGATATGAAACATCATGTACTGGGGCTAAACACCTTGTAGAATACACGATAGGTCGGTCCATGTGGTGAAGAACATGGTCTAGGGATCGAGGTAGGTGAGACACATCGTGTGTACCAAATACATGCTATGTAAGCTCACATAGCCAGCCAAGCCATGTGGTAGAGGAAAAAACCTATGGTCATGCGTGTTCACACTCCCTGTGGACACTATTACACATTGTGGAATATTATTGGGATCTTCCTCCGATCACATATCCTTCTTCAGGGTACATATTTAGGTCTGTGAGTAGCCTATCCTATTATGTTTTTTGTGAGCACTAGTAGAAATTATATCTTCAATGTTGAAGATATGACATTAGTTTTTTATAAACCGATGGAAAATATATCTACAAGAACATTTAGGCATCACTTGAAACATAAACCAACACTAAATATTATTTTATTGACATTTTGGAGTAATTTTTTAACAAAAAAGATGCCAAAAATGACCATCTAAGGGATTTTTTGCATCATTTTTTGAAAAAAACCAAGGAAATAAATTAAAAAAAATTGAATTAGTTTTGACAAAAACTAACACCATTAATCAGTTTTTGGTGTCGGTTTTTGTAAGCACTAACACTAAAAACATTTTAAAACATGCCTTGAATCAGGAAACCCTCATTTTTTGGATCTGCAAAACTGTTGTTTTTAACCCGCACCGACGCTAAAGGTGACCCACTAATCATCAATAACCATTTTTGTCGATTTTATTTTATTTTTATCATTATTCCATGATTTTTGATCTCAATGCTTCATCCTATATCATGGTTTCATCATAAAGGGAACTATTTTTTCTTTGGAAATCATTTTTTGGCAATACATTTACAGCTGTTTGATTTGATTTCTTTGTTCTTGTTTATTGTTTATTTCTACAAGAAAAATTGTAAGATCTTTCGGTGTTTATTCATCCATCAAATTTGTCTGTGAATTTTCATATTGGGGATCCATTTTCCATGTTGAAATCTAAATTTTTTAATTTTTTTCTAATTTTCAAGATAAATGATTTATCATTTAGTTATATTTTTGAGATATTATTTCAATTTGTTTGATATAGTTCATTATTATTTATAAATATTATTGTAAATGTCTGTTTATTTTGATAAAATTTTTATTTGATGAAATTATCAAATGGTCAATATGATATTATGCAATGAAAAATGATATATGGTTTCCAAATTCACCGATATAATGTAAATCACATGTAATGACTCCATATTATTCACCCATTAAATTAATACAATCTTCAGTAACTTTTAACACACACGACACCGAACTAATGTAACAACTATGTAAAATGAACTAATACATGTTATATTGTTGAAAATAATTAAATTTTAATATCAATAAACCATATTTATATAATATGATAATTAAAAATTTACTATTTGTAAATTCAGACGATATATATTTTATATTAAAATATGACTTTTTTCAAATAAAATATGTTGAAACTTTGTGTAATTTACATTATTAAATTAAATTGAACACTTATAGATAATTCTAAAAATATATTATATTTTTATATATGTACTAATATATTTGAAATAATTAAATTTCAAATTCATTTTAAATAATACTATAAAACAATAAATGTTCAAATGGTTATATTTCAATAAAAACTGTTTTTCATTATATATAATACTTCATTTAGAAAATATAATGGTATAAATTTTATTTGGTAAAATTAACTTCAACTATTGATTTATAATTTTAATAATATCATAGTTTTACATTTTTAGTTTTTTTATAATTAATGTATTTTTCTGAAAATAATGATTAATGTTGTTTTTACCAAAAATAGTTTTTTGATAATAGCGGGGGCCTAAAGAGTTACCATGGGGTATTTCTACCCCTTATATTAGATTGAAAATTAGTAGAATATGTAAGCATTTATCATAATCAACCACAAATATTTGTGTATGAAATTAAATAAAAATCCTAATATTATAATATAAGATGTGGAAAACATACATATAGTGAAAAAATCAATATTTTATACTAAGAAAATCACACATATATATATAAATAAATAAAAGGAATAAATTAAAAACAAAAAATATATTATTTTAAAATTCATGGATTTTTATTATGAATTTATACTGGGGTCATTACATGAGATGTACATTAGATCATAATAACACACATCATGAAAAGTAAATACGATTAATAGGATTGTTTTTTATTTTATTCCTAATAATAATTGTGGTTTATTATCTGATTACCAATCATTTTTATTGAATGTTTTTATGTTTAATATATATATATATATATATTTAAATGTTTATATGTTTTAATATATTCACTGAATATATTGCGATATCAAGTATTAAATGGATCGTAATTGGTAAAATCTATAAAGAACCACTAGTGAATATGAAAAAGGAGTTGATGATTTATTTGAATTTTAAAAAATAAATATTAAAAACATTGATTTTATTTACTTTCCACATGTGATGTGTGTTAATATAAGAAAGTTAAACTCCATATAAATCTTGGATCGTCTCATTTTTTTATTGCTTTAGCCTTAATTATTCATGTTGGATATGGTGTGGAGAAAGAACTAAAAGTTCAACATCTAATTTTGATAATAATATTCATAATAAGGCATAGTATCATATTGAATAATTAATTCATTATTTTGGGGTTGAAACCATCAAAAAAAAAGAAAAAATTGAATTATTTTTTGGATATTCTGAGAAACAATTATTCCGAAGTTTCAGTAAATATATGTTGTTATCGGTAGTTTTGAGAGTAGTTAACATGAAAGAAAAAAATGAGGGTATTAATAATAGTTTGTCTAACTTACTTAAGATTTTGAAATAGCTACTTCTAGAAGTCAATGAGCTTCCATATTCCAATTATATGGGAAAGATAATATTATTATCAATCATATTAGGGTATAAAAAGATCCATTCTTTTCCCAATGATAGTGTGTTTTATAGGAAAGAATATGAATATTTATCAAACTGTCCTACATATGGGACATCACGCTACTATATGGATAAAAAAGTCAACTCTGATTCATTCTCAGATATAGGCTTCTAACCTCATGAAAAATAAAATTTCTATACTTTCTAATAATTATATCTGATAATTCCTTAATATATTTCTAATTATTCAACTATGATTCATTCATAGGTACACTAATAGAATCTCTGACTTAAATAAGTTTGGTAACATCCAATAATTCCTTGTTTGAATCAACTATTTTCAAATTCAATTAATGAAAAAATGTTAATATTGCATTAAAATATATATATCTTTCATGTTATCTTACGTCACCTTGTTGGTTCACCACATTGGAAGAGATTTGTTAAACAATTTCGTGATTTTGAAAGTGAATTTAGAAATCTCATAATAGGATTATGTGCTAATGGAATGAATCCATTTTAGAGCCTAAATATCTAACATAGTTCATGGCCTATTTTTGGTAGTTTACAACTTTTACCCACTTGTATGTTTGAAGAAAAATATTTTATGATGAGCTTGATGGTTTCTAGACTAAAAAGCCTAGAAATGATATTGATGTTTATATTTCACCACTATTTGATGATTCGAAACTATTATAGGTGACATGTGTTAAGGTTTTTGATGCATACAAGAAATTATATTTTATTCTCCTTAATATGATAATGTTCACTATAAATTAATTTCATTCATATGAAAACATATCTAGACAGATTGTTAATGGACATAAATCATGTCCAATTTTTTAAGAAGAGTCTTCAGATTATCAATTGTAAAATGGACAAAATACAGTGTATATGGTACATTAAATATTCTTTTGAATTGAGAATCCTTATCATAGATAGAAAAAAAAGTATTTAATGGTTTACATGAATAAAATTTTCCTCAATAACCATTGTAAGTTGAAGAATATTATGATAGGGTGAAAAATATTGATTTGACATTTGGAAATAAAAGAAGATATGGTCTTCAAAAAAATATCTGGAAGAAACAATCTATCTTTTCTAAACTACCTTATTTGATATTTTTTGAGATAAAACATAACATCTATTTTATACATGTCATGAAAAACATAAGTGATGGTTTTATTGGAACTTTTTTAGACATAAAAGGAAAGAAAAAAAAGATGGATTTGACAATATTTTGGACTTCAAATCAATGGGAATACATTTAGAGTTAACTCCCACTATAAAAGGAAATATAACATATTTACCTTCAGCTTGTCACTCGTAAAGAAAGATTGAGAAGATGAATTTTTATTGGTGTCTTAATTGTATTAAAGTACCCAGTGGTTATTCTTCAAATGTGAGGAATTTTGATTCATTGAAGGATTTTAAATTAATTGTAATAAAATCTCATGATTTTCATGTATTAATGAAAAAAATTATATCAATCACATTGTATGGTATATTGGTGACATATTTCAGAAATGCTATCATCAGGTTATTTAATTTTTTCAAATCCATTTGTGGAAATTTAGTTGATCAAAATTTGTTAGATGTATTGGAGAATGAATCTACTCTTATCCTTTGTCAAATTAAAATATATTTCCCACATTCATTTTTTAGTATAATGGTTCATCTAGTGATTCATTTGGTGTGTGATATAATAATATTTGAGCCTATTTATTTATGTTGGAGTTATCCTTTTAAAATATATATGAAAATTATTAAGGGATGTGTTAAAAATATTTATCAATCATGGGCCTATTTTATTGAAAAAATTGTATTGAAAGAGGTGATTGAGTTCGGTGCTAATTATTTGTATGATTTGGAGGATACTGATCTCCCTATATCTCAAAATATGATGCTTGATAGTTAAGGTTGTGAAATTCGACATATAATGGTCAAATTAAATCCACATGATGAACTAATGTTGGCACAATTACACATTTTGAACAACATAGATGATGTTTAATAAAATATATAATCCCATATTTCTAAATTAATGTTATGATATCAAAAAATAAATGAAAATTTTCTGATGATTGAGTATAATAACATATTTATTTCATGGTTTAAATAGAAAGTCATTCTAGATATATTTTTATCTGAAGCATTATAATTTGGTGTAGGGGGAAATCTATTTATGTGATCACATGGTCTGGTTTTGATATTAATGGTTACATATTTTACATAAGAAAGCTAAATGATAAGAGTACCATTCAAAATAGTGGTGTAATGGTCATTGCTGAAGCACTGCATTTTTCGAGTGAAAAAAAGATAAAAACCAATTTCATCATCAATTTCATATTTTATAGTTATTTAAGGCATATGAGAAATTGATTATATGATATTTTGAGTCACTCTGTTTAAGTGTACTATGGTTTTGAGTAATAGTGATTTGAAACAAGATAAATATGGGTTTAAACTGGTTGACATGAAATGATTTATTTTTAATGATGAACCATTTATCATGGACACACATGCAATGAAAATATATTATTTCATTGATCCGTTGAATGATCAGTGGTACATCATTTCCAAAGGAAAATAATCCATTTGGATGATGAGGAAATTGATTATGTTATTGATTTATATGGGGATTCTTCATATATTACACAATTTCTGGATAATAATGTCTATAATGAAGACATAGTGTATGTAGTTTGAAGTGATCATGTTGAAGGGATATGAGAAAACACTAAATTACTCTCCTAATTAATCTAGTAATTATTTACATTAATTTTCATTTATAAATTTTTTATGTGTAAAAACATTGTAATTTAATAACTATTGGTTATTTAATCATATATATTTCATTATTTATATGTTTTTTGGTGTAAAAATTTTATATTCTATGGTTATGGTTAAACATTTTATCATTGAAATACCTGATGCACATTATTATATTATGGTTAATGTTTTGAATATGAGAACACTTTTTGAAACATTAATATTTAAATTTATAAATGTTTCTATAATTTTAGAAGTAATATTTATATTTAATAGTTTACCCTGTATATTTTTTAGTTAATAATCATAACATCATTATTTCTTAAAAAAATACACAAGGGTGACACTTTTTTACTAAAATAATTTTTCTCTTTTTTATTAATTATTTACGTGTATAATAATATGCAGCTAAATAATAATTTCATTACACATTCCTATTTCATAGATGGATATAGATACCGATATAGAGGATCATACAGTGAGGCATTTTTCTTTTTTCATGTTATTAAATATCCATTAAAATAATTATTTATTAAAAACAAACTTTTAATTTACAAAAAATAATTTCCAGTCTATTGATGAGACTTCAATGGTGGAGTCTTCTACTTTTACTATTAAGAAATCGATTTCTTGAGTTTTGAAATGTGGCATTACACATTTACCAAAACTATTACATTATTATGGAGTTGTTCAATTACATATTACTTTTAATGATAATAATAATTCAACTATCCCAAATGAAACACAATTTAATTGTTATATCACTAAGTAGTGTCATTGTAGGATTGGCATTTTATATCCTGATTGAAGTCGGTCAACAAGATAGTGGTAAATCATATTTGGGATTTAATAATGGTATAATATATTAATTGATTTATTTTATAATATTTTTCAAATATGATATATTTTAAATGTATTATATTTATTTTATTCAATCATATATGACATTCAATTTTGATGAAACAAAAAAAATTAAGAAAACATGTCTTTCTTTACCAGTGTTTTGATTAATAGATTTATAAACAAATTTGACAAAAAATTACATTTTTGGAAAGAGTCAAAACGAAAACCCATACCTCAAGTATGAGTTTTTAGATGTATAGACACGGAAGAAATTTTTTTCCATCCAACATGATAATTCCATTCTGGTTTGATAATTTTGTTATATTATAAAATATCTTATATATGTAAATAATTACTTTCTATTTTTCTTTTTATTTAATAGGACTCCAGTAAATCACATAAAGATATCTAGTTAGAGAATGTATACCCTCACTCTATATCATGTGGGAGGTATCATTTATTCAATACAAAAAATAGTGAATAATAGTTTGGGGCATTAAGAGCTTTGTATGCTATTGGTTCTGATAAGGTCCAGTTTACTTCTCCATCTCCCCAACCCACCATAAAAAATGGAAAAGAGAGAGAATGAGAAAAATGAAAAGTATATTTTCAAGAATGATAAGAAAGTGGATGAAATAATTGTAAGTAAATATTTTTCATTTTTCATAAATTTAAAGATTTTATAAATTAAAAACACTAATATACCATTTTAATTTTTCATTTAAGGATGAAATATTGGAGAAATCATTACAGGGGACCTTTATCCCTGAGGTCAAGATGGAAATCCTAGTGACTGCTTTAAGAAATCCAGAACACCCTTACCACATAAGAGTATGTGAAGTGGATGTTAGTATTCGATATGTTTTTGGTCGTCAAAGTAAGAAATCCAGAGACCCAAAAATCAAATCCTTAAAATATGAGACGAATGATATGAAACAATACTTGGGATATAAAATTAAATGAACTATGTAGGATATGTTAGAATAATTGATGAGACAGTCACATTCTGTACAGCCATCCCAGTATGTCCACCCTTTTTAGCCAACTACACAGCCTATACAGTCGTCTCAACTGGACATAACTGCCCAGCCTGACTAGTCATATCCTATACCTCCTCATTATACCCCAACTATATACTATGAGTTGTATACTGGAGATCCTCATGTACATATTTTATCATTCAGAGTCTTTCATTTTTAGGGGATTTTGTATGTCACAGTCCTATGTAGATGGGTTGGGTTGAAGTATTAATACATGATATTATTTATTTTTCTACTCTACTACCATTTCTTACTGAGGTGGTCCACATAGTTTGGGATTTTATGGGTCATATTTTACTTTTTAAATCTAGCCATATTTGTAATCTTTCACACGAGGTATGCATTTTTTATAAATATTAATTACATATGATTGAAAATTACTAATAATTTTTTATAACACATAAATTATATAAGAGCATATACGATCATAATGAATGGAACAATGGAAACAAAAGGACTATGTAAAAACAACTGTGGATAATTATGATATTTTTGATGGGATAAAAATATTATATTTGGATTCTTATTCATTGGATAATATCTATGAGTTTTGGATGACTTTTTATATATTTGGAAGATACTATCCATTGAAAATATTTATAAAGGGTATCATGGATTTAAATGATTTTAAAGAGCTCAATAATTTTATGTTGTTGTTGTTTTCCATGTAATCAAATTAATGTTTCAGTTTTTATTTCTTTAATTAAATATGGTTTAAATTGACTAACTATATTAATTTTTACATTAGGTATTTACAAATGATTCTTATTATAAATGAGGCCACATATTTTTATGGTTTTATAGATCTATAATTCATTTCAGTGGATGTGAAATATTCTATGAATGTTGATATTGTTACATATATATCTAAAATATTGTCAAAGATGGATATTGGGTGTTGGTTATTTCCATTTATTTATGTGTAATAACAAAAAAAAAATCATTGTGAACCAATGTTAACTAAAATTTCATTAATTTTGAACTATTTTTATTATAGGAAGAATTTGATGTTAGGCATATTCTTCCCATGTTAATGCAAAATATATTGATTATTCTATTTATTAGGTGATGTTTATAAAAAATTAACCCCCTTGTAAGATAGGTAAGTTTTATTCTTTTTTATACGTTAATTATATTTTATTATTATTTTATTTACATGTTTTATTACATGATATATATGAAAATGTAGGTCATGGAAAAAATTTAACAAATATTACTTGTCGATAAAGAACCCAAATAATGTTCAACATGTTAATGTAATAGTAATTATTTTATATATTAGATATTAATCTAATTATATATATAATGGTTTTTTTTCATGTTAATGTTTTATAACTATAGTTTCATAAACAAGAAGGATATATTGAATGTGATTATTATGTTCTATGATTCATGTAGGATATAATCATATATGGGGTAACTATTGATTTTGATAAAGTTAGTTATATTAATTATTTTATATTTTTAGTCAAAGTATTCTGTTTGTTAATCATATATCATTCAATTTTATTATATATATTCAATGATGTTGAGTCTTATATAAAATATGAACTTAACCATCTTCGATCATTTTTTGAACTATTTGTTAAGTATGACTACGATTTAAGATATGTATATTCTAGTTTTTATGATTAATATTACATTTTCCTAATAATAAGTGTTCAATAATTAATTCATTTGTTATAATAGGGTTTTTTATATAAATATATCATCATAATTATTCGAAAATAAACATCAATGATTATGTTTTAAATCATTGGGTATGTGTTTTTAAATTCCACCTTATAATATAACAATGTAGATAATGGTTTTTTATTACGTTTTCAAAAATTATGTTTTTTTATAGATTGTTAATCTATGATACATGTTGTTTGATGGTTGTATATTGTTTTTACTATTACAAGGAACTTAATTTTTTTGGGCTATAATTTTTACATTTTAATAAAAAAAATTCTCTTTCAGCATCAGTTACTGAAATTTAAAAAAAAAAGTAATGCAAGTGTTTCACTGTAAATTTTCATAAAAACCTCCTTAAAAATAACTATGAAAAAAAATTCTTGTTTAAGATTTTACTAGAAACCGACGCCAAAAAATCAAAAATAGTGGATCATTGGGGTCAGTTTCTATTAAAAATTGAAAACAAAAATAGGCTCAAAATATAAAAAATGGTTTTCAGTGTTAATTTTTAGAAAACCGATTTCAAAAACATTATAAATTACATCACCTTTAAGAATATCAGTTAAGAACTGACATTAAAATTGAAAAACAAAACCAATGTTAAAATGTGTTTTTCACTACTGGTAAAACGCAATGGTGGCCATCATGATGGATTTTTATATAAGATGTTGTGTGATTCAAGAATGAATATTCGTTAGAGGTTCTTAGTCTTGGAGACTGATCCGGGTATATCACTAGATAGATGATAGGTTTGGTACCCTTCTCTATCATCTTAGGAAGCAGGTCCCCTTAGACTCTTAAAAAGGTAGAGTGGTTCTCCCATTTTGTAGTAGGGTGAGGGTCCCATACTTATGTAATTTTTGTGAAGTGAGATTTTATGATCATGAATATCCCTTGAGTATTTCATTGCTGATATGGGTGTTTGTTTTTGTTTATCGAAGAGAAACATTGGGACTTGTACTCCCCTATCAGATTAGGGTACATGTTTTCCTTACCTCTTGGATCAGTAGAGATCGAACTCCCCCACTGTGGGTGTGGGTACTCTACTTGTGGAGTAGCTCTTTCAGGTTTGGTACTCTCTTATTGGACTTGGGTGTGGGTCTCCCATGTGGTTTGTGTAGTTAGAGATAGTGTTCCCCTTTCATATCAGGGTGAGGGACCTCCATAATATATGTGCATATAAAGTACGTAACCCCCCCCCCCACCCACCCACCCACCCGTTGTACTATGGGGTTGGTCCTCTATCCGTGTATTTTGTAATCCCATTTCACACAAGGGAGTGGGTCCTCTATATGTGATGTTTAGATTAAGTGGGTATTCCCATGTCATACCAGGGTGTGGTCCATCTATCTATGGAGTTAGTATTCCCCTGTCGTGCCATGGTGCGGGTCCTTCATATGAAGTGTTCAGGTAGAGACATTAATCCCCTGTTCTACCAGTTTTTGATTCCTCTAACCTAGGGTTGGAACTCACCAATCAAGTTAGTGTATGAGTTCATAAAATTAGTTTTATAGGTAGAGGTTGAAATCCCCTATACAAAGGGTTTGGGTCCTCTATCTACATAGTTTTACTCCCACATATTGTGTAGTGGTAGGGAGGGGATCCTCCATAGCAGAAGTACCCCCTCAACTATGTGCAGTGGTGACGGGTGGGCCTCTATGCTTGAGTTATCATGAGCTTTAGTAGGGTACATGATGATGGTGATATAGGCTCTGGTGTTGGGCACTGGAGTTGGACCTACAGAAGTTGCTGATGGAACATGTTTCTTTTATGGGACTTTAGATATGGTAGTGTTTTTCTCAACATAGATTGTCTCCAAGACATATCATCTGGGATAGTAGGGCTCATGGATTGTGTTCTACTAGACGAGTGATACAATTGAGCCTCAAGTAGGATCCTATATCCTCCATATATGATTTGTATACCAAGATACTTAGAGTCTTAGATGAGTATATATGAGTTATTTCAGGAGTACATGTGGTGTTTTCGTGTATCATAGATGGAACACCAAGTGGTTTGAGCTGAAAAGTCATGTATATCTAATTATTGGTTGATATGAAGTTTATCTATCACTTGGTTTCCATTTTACTAGGTTGAGCAGACTATTGCCTTATAGTTTATACCTTTAATTTTGGGTTCTTTTAGTGTTTATTTGGTATCATTATATCACCCCTTTTGGGGATTTTCTCACATGTTCCATGTCTTTTTTAGACAATAGGCCTTTCAACAGAGTTGTAAGAGGGCACAAGACATGCGAAGATGAGTAAGATAGACTGACGAAGGTTTTTTCAGTTTCCTGGTAGAGGATATTTCCAACATTTCCATTTTATAGTGATCCCCTCAATCTAAGTAGGTGTGACAGTTTTATGGTTTTTGGTGGGCCTATATTTTTCCATTTTTATACTTTTTATGTATACAGGTTTTGGGATAGATGTATGAATTCATTTTTTTGTTTTAGTTTTATTATCTCTATACTATTTCGTTGACATGTATGTGAGTGAGTGCATACAGGTACCATAGGTTAAGTGCTCCCATGTTTGTGATATACATACTCTCTGTTTGTCACCAACTCATGGCCCATTGGAGGCGGGTTTGGGGTAGTCATGGCACAGACCCTGGTGGTTTAATTTGTTATTGATATGATCTAACAAATAGTATTCCTTAATTTAGATATGGAACCTAGATGAAGTAATAGAATCACATCAATTATTGTAATCCAAAGAGAAATAATGGTCATTTATTTGATAGGGTTAAGCCAATATTTTGAGGGGAACTAGTCTCCAAAACATTATTGTTATATGAGGATGAAAAAGTATCATGTTCTAACAAGATATAGAAGGAGTTAAGTATGTATTATGGCTTAAAAGGTAAGTGATAGAATAACAGGATGATAGATAAAATGATATATACTTTTATGAGTGGAAAGAAGGGTTTTCCCACATGTGATAAGTATGGAAAGAAACACCCATGTACTTTCTTGAAGGGAATGATATTTTGATATAGGTTTGGAGAAAAAATTTAGTATAATAGTGATTTTAATCAAAATATGAAATTCTAAAATGTAAAATGCTTCAACATTAAGGATATGGGGAACTACACAAATCATTTTCTCAAGATTCAATGGAATATACCTCAACAATATTTAATGGATCATGGTCAAGCTTATGTTATTACCACGGATGAAGTGGAATGAATAATGTTCTTGTGTTTGGATTCAAGAATTTTTTTCATTTCAGTATTTCATCAATAATTTTGAGTTAACGATATAATTGATAAAGTAAATTTGATAGTGAAAATTACCTTTAAACTGATTAATGAATGATTCAAAATGTGGTTATATAATCATTAAATGAATTTATTGCATTCATGGATTAATTGAACATATCCAATAATATGTGTTTTACTTAAGTAATATGGGGAATTGACATTTTAAATAAGTTTTCATGGTAATTATGGTTATTTACATGTTTTAAGAGAATACATGATGAAGGTATTCACATGTTTTGTATGTGAAAATTAAGAGCTATATCCTGTTTTTTTGGGGATGAATGAGAAGTTCATTTTTGAAATTCAATCACCTGATTTATAAAGTTATGGATGTTAATCTATTGTAACGGAAATAAAGTTTACCATTTATAAAATGGTTTAATTTGAACTTTTGACAAGGTTATAATGATAATGTATTACCTCAAAATATGGAAATTAATGCATATTGGATAACATGTACTAATTATTTCTTCATTATAGTAAATAGAGATTGAAGGAACAACTTACCACTCTATTATGGATGTTATGATTAATTAAAAGTGAATTTTTAAGTTCCATGCATATGAAATTCATTTTTTGATATTCTTTTATTATAATAAAGGATGAATTAGAAATTTATTTAAATAATACCTAATGATGAAATTATTCCTATGAAACAAAAAACTTATCAAGTAAGTATATTTCCCTATATTATATGATAGTAAATGAATTCATCATCTTTAGTAAAATGATCATGAAACAAAAATGTAATCATATTACATGCATATCTAGTGAATTATATGGTTTTTTAAATCACGATAGAATTATGTTTTTTAGGCCATTAATTTTACATTGATCATTCACTTTCTTGTATACAATGTCCCCAGACTCTCTCTGTAATTATTCACACTTTCCATTTATGTCCAATTATTCTATTTAAACCAATTTTCTCTTACACCAAAACCTAGTTATGGGTTACTATATATGATCTTTGTACTCCCTTTCCTCTCTTATAAAGATGATATTTTACAAACACTTTTTATGGTGTGGGTTTTTATCAAAATAATTTTTAAATATCAAACACCTGATTAACATGATCAAGTTTAAATTGTGAGGATGAAATTTAATTAGGGTGTGGATAATGTAACACCAAGAAATTCTAAAGAATAACATTACATTCAATAGAATGAATGAAACACAACACCAAGATTAAAAGAAAAATATAACACCCTGAGACATTAAGATATATTTATTTTTAAATAAATTCAATGTATTCAATAGTTTTCCTTATATACAACACTTTTCTTATCTTGAATTAAATCTATTTTTTTTTTCTTTTACATATTTTGTTACACGCAATGGTATGTTTTACCATAAACAAAAAACAATTAACATTAATATTTAATATATCACATAGTTGTCAGAATGGATGGTATGAATAGGATTAAATAAATTATTGAAATAAATATTTTAAATAGGATTATTATATATCTATTTATTAGAAATAAAATAACATAAATTTAATAAAAAATTAAATGCTTCTATAAAATTTTATTTTTCTAAAAGACAGTTTCATAACACTTTCCACACATAAAATAAAATTATTTTTTAAAAAATTTAGAATTTTTTTATGAAAAAATAATCATCATTTTTTAAATAATTTTATAAAAATTATCTACGTTTGAATGTTTGAGATTTTTTTGTAATTTTTTATTTTAGTATAAATAGCAAAAAATACTAAATTTTAATTGAACAATTTCATTTAGTTTAAATAATTTATAATGATGAATTATTTATTGAAATAGTTTTAAAGTAAAATTTGATCAATTTTTTATAAATTGGTCCAGTTTTTTTCAAAGGAATCATTTTCATATTGAATTTATATATAAAAACATTGTAAACTTTTGAGAATTTTTACTTTAAATCCCTTCTTTCTCGTCGCATCTATAGGATAAATTTTAAAATAAAAATTTTCAATTATGTGAATTGAATTTCGAAAATTAATTCAATATTTGAATCATCATAATTTATAATTTCTAATAATGTTAAATTAATTTTTTGACCAAATGAAAAGTGAATTCAGTAAAAAAATTACCACAGTTAAGTAAAAAATTGATTTTTTTAGTGTTAAAATAAAAATATAAGTGTAAAAATGACCATTAAACATGTTTAAAAATAATTTTATATAAATATTTATACCATTACACCTATAAATTGTATAATGTCCCATTTTTAATATTTTGACATATAAAAAATATGTGCGCACTCAATTTATTTTAGAAATTCCTAGTGTGACCCCTCCCCCATTTATAAATGGCCACCCCTCCCCTCTCTTCTTCACAACTTTGAAACTTTGGATCATCCATGAACATCCAAAAAACATCTCAAATTATCTCCCATCATCATATAAGACATAATTTTTTATTAAATCATAACTAAAATGGATTTAGTTCAATTTTTAGGAGGATACACGAAGAAGAGGTAATGTTCTTCAATGAGTGTCTTTATTTTTTTATTTACACACCTCATTAAATTATTTCTAAAAAATTATGGTATAATAAAATCAGTGCCTTCCATATACTAGTTTTCTTTTATACTGTTTTAATGACTTAAAACCATCTCCACTTTCATTAAATGGGTTATGAAATCATCGATCTTGTGAATGGTGGACTACCACCACACAATCTAATTACATTTGTTCTTCTATTACCACCATTTATTATTGCGTATGATGATATATATAAAGTATATATATGATATTTATAACATATTTTAAACTATGTAGTCATAATGTCATATATATATATATATATATCATTTTAACTTACATTCCATAGGAAATACATTAAAATCTCTCGTGTGTACGGAGAACTATTGCCTCACGAAGTGATGTGATTTGTCTTTCACAAACATTGTACATGGAAGGTGATAAGGATAAATTTGAGGATTATATGTGATATATATGACATAATTATGATATTAATTACATATTTATCATTTTTAATCAATAATAGATCATTTTACTTTTTACGTTTTCACACACATAAAGATGATAAAATAGTTCATGTACATGTGCACTATGACCTTAAAGAAGAGATAAAACACTCTTTTCATCACTACAACACATGGATAATATATATTAATATAGAATATATTATATATTATATAATTATCATTCTAGAAATATTAAATATTACTTAACTTTTTTCCATATTGATCATTGGAAAATGGAAATGTTACTCATGTGTGCGGATGGTCGACAGTTTCCATGATCGTAACATACATCATTTTTTATAAACATCATTCATGATAATGTTTAAATGTATAGTTTACATATAAATATAATAAATATTTCATCATAATTATTTTATTTATGATGAAAATGTATAATATATACAAGAACAGGATCCTTATTGAAAAAACACCCATAAGAAAACAAGGCAATTAATAACCTAAACATGGAAAATAAACGAATATTATTATAAAATGGGTGGAAAAATGTTATAAAACGATCATATATGATATTATAAATATGAATATGAATCTTTTTCAAGTAAATGACATGTTCCAAAAAACATTATAGTATTTTATATCATGCTTAACTAAAGGGAGTGTTGGGTAATGGATTTCTTAACATAATTTCAACTCATTAGGTTAAACTTCTACTTCAGTGATTATGTCATGAAAAGATAATATGTTTAATTAATTTTTATTATATTTTATTTTATTTACACTATTTTATGTTGGATTCAAACTTTATGCACATTATTTATTCATTTAATAATTCTTACTTCTACGTTGTACTCATTTTGAGGTATTATGACACAATATCATTGACTAAAACATTATCTCTTGATGATTTTTATTTTCATTTTAATGATTAAAGGGCATGTGTTTTTAGTTTTATACCTTTACATATTGATTATTCCTTATCCAGTTATTTAAATCTCATGATTTCTTAGTTATTTACCTTTCTATATTGATTATTCTTTATACAATTATTTTAATGGTATGTGTGCTCAGGTATTTACTTTTCTATATCAATTATTCATATTGATACATAATACATTCTATTGTAATTAACCCTTATATTGATTTTTAGGTCACCCTTATTTTGTTTTTGTTCTCCAAGATTCTATCTTTTTACTATGATTAATATGTATGTATATTCTAGATGAAATAATGTTATTCTAGAGGGCAATTTTTTGGAATTTCTTTGTTCATATATATTATCAGAATCATATATGTATATAATTTTCTAAGACTATAAAACTAATCAGTCCATCATGATTTGAACCTTATTTCTTATTTGAATGTAATAAAGAAATCATTGTTTTTAATGTCCTCGACCTAGTAGCCACTAAACTGGTGCCCAAATCCTGTTCGTCACATAACCTCAGGCATGCCTCCTCATATGCAAGATGCTACCAACTAATTGCATATGTCTTTAGAGGTACATTGGGGAGACTATACCCTCTTAACAATGTAATATGGCATCATAAATAAAATCAATGGATTATAAAAATAACCAAGAGGAACAATAATTGTGCAACATATGATAAGCACTAACAACAACTCAATGAAAACATGACATAAAAATAATTTGTACACACTACATGTTATGAGGTCAAAAAAATTAAAATCACAAACAAAAAAAATATAAAGATCCCAAAAATAGACTTGAGCCGCAAACCAATCATGAAAACCCATGCTATTACCAAACATCTCATGCATGAACCAAACACCATGTCCATATCCTGAACCTATACCTACAAACAAGTAACATCTGCTTGGTTACCCAACTGCCATGGTGGCTTGACTAGTGTCTGATTATAACTAAGTAGTCCACCACCAATAGTTTCTAAATAAATAACTAGTTTGTAAAAATTTGAATGAAGGTAAACTATTGAAATAAATAAACATAGCAAGAAAGTAACATTTTTTTCTTTTAAAAAATTTTACATTTAACCATATCTTATCAAGAAACTAGTTTCAACATCTCCCTATTATGATTTAACCATTTTATCCATCAAGTTATGTAGGGTTAACAAACTAACAAACTAGTTTCAGTCGTACAAGAAGCCTAAGCCATAACATAAGGGTTTACGTACTTTTAATTTGGATCGGATTTCACTAATCATAAATTATCAACAAACCACAGAGCCTCTGCCCATAAACTGGGCCATGTACATGTGTTTGGGAAGCATATAACCTCATTCAAACATCCCAAGAAAGTATCACATAACACTTACCTATTATCCTCATACATAATGGTGTCTCATCACATGTAATGATTTGGGGAATAGAGCCTCGATCTTCTCCCTACCCCATGCATTAAAAGGGGTTGGGGTGTAGAGCCTTATTCTAACCCAACTTTTGGGGGAATATCCTCATGTCCAATAACCCAAAACTACCTTAAATCCATGTGTATATGATCCTTTATCCATTTACCACATATACCATAACACAAACTATACACATTCAATACAAATAACATTCACATTTCATATTCACTCCACATATTAATAAACATCAATCCTTAACCCTAATAAACAATTACCATTTTCATTTCATTGACCTTTTATCATATTCAAAAACATCCTTACATTAAAACATTTAGGAAATTTTTCATTTTAAATTAACCATGTACATGTATAACATTCATAATTCATAGTTTGTTCAACAAATAAACCATCATTATCCATTATCCTGTTTACAGATTCTCATTCATATTCCATAACCAAATACATATTTCCATTTCAACCCATGATTCATTTAACACATTCACCATAATTTATTTAACCCAAGGAAAATATTCCAAACAATCATCAATTTTCATGTCATCAACTAAGAACATTCACAATTAGTTTATTACATAACCATGGTAATATTCCAAAATAATCATTAAGGTATCTACCTCACTAACCAACATATCATTTCATTTACTATGATATCAATGGGACCATAAAACTAAAACATGTATAAACACAATAAAAAATACTCATTTTAAATCATATTGAATCCTTCCATTAAAATTCAGTCTTCTTATTTGAAAAAAAAACTAAGACAAGACCCAAGGATTCTATTCCCATTTCCAACCATTCAAAACAAGTATAATGAAATTTATCAAGAAGGGGCCACACCCATATTTCAAATTTTCATTTGAAATATCATTAGAAAACCTTTTTCTAAATCACATTGAGACCAATGCCTCCTTTTTAAAAGCAATTCCCACTTTCCAACATCATATTTTTAATTTAAAACCATAACTAGATCACGATCAAAAACTCATTATTTAAACCATCTCAAAGGCCCCTTAGACATTTCACAAAATCTGACATAATCAATTCAATTTACACCTTTTACCGAACCACATACCCAATTATTATTTATGAACCATTATCTCTTATATATTCCCTATCTCAACATTTACCAATTAATTTCACCATTTTCATGAGTTTTTTCTACCCCATGGATAGCCCTAGGTTTAGTCTCACATCATAAACGAACCCAACATGGTTCTTGTATGGTAAAAAAACTAATTATAAGTCCAAAATTACTTTCTCTAACACAATACCAGAAAAAATAGCTTGACGTTGAATTAGAACATCCACAAACACAAATATAACACATCAAGACTATAAGAATAATGTTAAGACTAGATACATCATGTCCATTGACGAATGATTTTTTAACCTTCACCCTTGATTTTAACTTAAACAGCCAAAAATTCCCTATCTTATAATCTTCCATAAAAGTAAGGGTTTTAGGTATTTAGAAAAAGAGGTAATATAATATAATCCTTAATCCATAAAATAGAGAAAAGAGGAATATTATACTCACCCAGATCTTCAGTTAACCCTAAACAAGACTCTAAACGCCCATGAATCGATTGAGAAACACACATGGAGGAAGAGTGGGTCATCGGTTCATCACCAAGGCAACAATGGGTCGAATGGGGTGAAAAATTTGGGAAACCATTTAATCTTGAGAGGGAAAATGGTAATTTCCCACTTTTAAAGGGCCATATGGTTTGGCTTCATGGTTGTCCAAACCATGCACCAACTGTGTACCTCCCTCTATCCAATAGAGGCTAAGCTACATGGTTTCCTAGAGAACTCACATGGTTTGGTAAACCATGTGGAGTCCATGCATCAGCCTATATCTAAGGGGAGACTTGGCCACATTGTTTCTCCTGGCTAGGTGCTCAGTTTGTATTAACCATGCACTAACCATGATTTATACACTATTTTATCATCTTTTTTCCTCCTTGCATGTTCCCCAGCCCCATGTCACTCCCAAATAGCTCCATACACTCGAGAACCACTTAATATTCCATGACCATGTAATTTTATCCAAAATTTAATCAAGGATGTAGCTCCATGAAAGTTTGGGATCTTACAACCCTCCCACCCTATAACAGCTCATCCTCTAGCCACAGCTCCAAGAATTCTCAACCCTTCTATACTAAAAGGTTAGAAAAAAGGCCCACCAGTCAACATTTATCTCTCATGTTTCTCCACAAACTCATCCATTTTGTAACAATTCTCTAACTAAGGAAACAATCCTTCCCTAAAAGAATTCCCCCCTTAATGTGTTTCACCATTATAATCCAATGTTCTTCAAGGATGCATCTACCTTAAACTCATCTTCACCATAAGAAACATACATGAAATGTATAGGAAACAACAATGACCCACTGCATATAAGGATACCCATGAGGTAATAAATTACCCTGGGAGAGCCAACCGAAATCATATTGATCTAATCCTATCTAAAACTTATGTCACAAATCACTGGGCACCATGATAAGCACTCCATTCATGGTTCTAATGGAGGCCCAATCCCAGTGTCATCCAAATGAACATCCAAATTCCAACCACATCTCCTGACCTACACCATTCCTTAACTCGAGGCCCAATGACCAAACACCGTTTCTGAACAATAAGAGTACAACCCAAGAATAAAATTTATCTCAAGGTACTCAATCAGTCAAAATCAGATCCAAATCCAGTCACCCAACCTGAAACATTGAGTTGTCTCTTACCCAAGACAATCCAACTTGAAACACAGGTCACAGTTCCAATCATCCATTTACCCACTATGGTTCCCCCCACCATGTTCTTTTAGCTCATCACCACCACCTTCTTGTGGTTAGAACCTCCACTATCAAAAGGACTACTAGAACCTCGACACAACTATTACATTTTTTCTAAAGTGTTTCCCAACTCACCATGACCAACATCCATAATAACTTCGTCCACCATTTTCTTGTAGTCTTTCCATTAAAACCACCCATAAAAGAAACTTCTTTTCTACCCGTACAAGAACCTAAACAACTCAACCTTTTTCAAGATCACTTTAAAATACAAAGCGCAAATATCACTATAATAATTATCCAAGTGTGGTTTACTATTCACCATATTTGTTCAATTTTACCATACCGTTTTAGATCATCCCTGACAGGCATGTCCTAAAACACCCATCTTCCACTGTTGACATGTTTCCCCTTTTTCACATTCCTATGTAACCTTCTTAGTTAAGGCATTCCACCATAATAAGACCCACACATTGGTTTCATTTATAAATTATAGTGAAACTCAACCCTCAAAGTGTCTGCTACCCTTCTAATACATTTTCATGCTTCAATGAATCCTTTACAACTCTAACACAGGCATCTTTAATTTCTCTCAGAATCACCCAGAGTCAGAATCCAATGATTGGATTGATTAACTGCCACACTCAAGGCCCAATTTTCCTTCCTAAATAAACAAAATATGTTCCTCACATGTTTCTATTTGGAAGATCAATGTCACCACATACACTTCAACGTCTTCATCAGACATACATGACTAAAATACCACTCCCTCGTCTTAGGAGTAACGTTCTATCAACTTTCCTAGGGTAATTTATACCATTATGGCTCACACATAGAACAAAATTTGAACCTCCAAACTTGGACATGGTTGTCCATCTTCCACCGAAAAATCAATGAAATGTCACTAACTCCTTCTTCTTAACTTTTGATAATGGAACTCAAGGGATTATTCAACATCTAGTCCATCTTATGGACATCTCCTATAACCGTCTAGTGGTGTACATACCGCCATCCAACAACACACACATCTCCAAATGATATTTTCCTCCAAAAGGATTCATTCCCATCCAAATCACTTGTATGTATCAATTCATATATCCATATCTCTTTTAGCATACCTTGGATAATTTCAAGATATTAGAACTAATCATCATTAGTTAACAGTATGCTTAGAAGTTGTCGATGAATGCCAGTGAAAACTATCCCTCACTATCATCACCTCCCATCATGCCTTATGAAATTCTCAAACTTCCCAGATAACTTACATATTATCGACACCAATTAAATAAATCTAGAAGGATATTTATAACAAAAACTCACTACCACTTCATGGCCCACTGCCAAATAGTTGTGACCCAACACCCCCTTGGGAACCAATGCAATGTACCCAATTGGTCCCTTTAAGCATGACCCTAGTGATTTATATGGAAAACCAATGACCACCACACTGATTCAAAACCTTAATATCTCACACATAACATATTCTTCCAATTTTGATCATACAGAAGAATAGCATGAACTATCCCAATCCACCTTATCACCTATCTGTAATGCTATCATGTCGTCCCTACACACTCCAACATCTGGTCCTCACCAAAGTCCTCGAGGCATTCTCAACATCTCACCAAACAACCAAAAAACTCATTCAAACAACCCCAAAATGTGACCACCATCACCTTAGGTGTCATCGCCACAATAGAAGAATCCAACCACACTTTGGTAACCATTTTCTTACTTTCCCCAATCAATATAGATTTCTACACAAAACACCATAAAACCCACAAGGTTAGGTCTTTGAATGTTCTTCCATTCACAATTTGCCTTACAACAAAACATAAGAGCTCAATTACATCTGGGGGTGAGAAAGATGCATAACTATACAATTCTTCCAAATCATATGACACCAATTTGGAATTGATCCCACCTCTAATGTTACCAATAATGATTACCATAACACTACCTACAAAACTGGTATAACCGTCCCTGAAGTTTCCATTGATTTTACAAGACAATAAACTCATAACCAAAACTGGAGTCATATATCCGAAACCATTTACATTTCCACTTATCCAACTAGGCCAAACCAGCACTAGACATCACTATATGTGCACCGATGTCCCCCAAAATGTGCACATGTTTCTTATGCATCCAAAAAACACTTGCAACTTAGATGAAACCACTTGTGGGTCACCCTTTAATGTTCAACTAGACCAACTACCAAAACCAGACTAATCTCAAACTAGGGACACTTGATCTATCTTTAATCCATTCACATCAAACCTCAAATAAACCACTATCCATATCTGAAATCAAACCCCCCATTTCTAACACACAGTGTATAATATACTAAGAAATAATTTACTCTAGGTTTTCCATAAAGGGTACCTAAACACATACATTGGAACCTCAATCAAAAGGCCCACTCTATGGTCTAAAACACAACTCGCACAGTCTGAACCCACAATAATCACTAACTAACCAAGAACATAACCAAAAATATTCCAACAATTAGAACATCCAAACCCATAAACATCTCACCTCTTATAAACCGTGGTCTCAAAACTAAGGACTCCTCACAGCACAAACCTCCCATACATCTGGTCAACAACCAAAACAAGGGATACCCACCACTAGTGTCCATACATGTTACTTTATATTTCATTTCCCCACATAATTAAACCTTTCCATTTAAAACCCAAGGATTTATGTTTCAATATTTTTCTATGTTTGAAACCCAATCATTTTCACTTTTATAAACTTTATTATTAACCTAACATTTCAAAAATCAAAGATTTATTCAAATTTACATTTCAAATTTTTTTTATGAAAATTTTCAAGGGAAAATCGAAATATGAAATTCAAAAATAAGAAAATTACACTACTATAACATGAAACTCAACAAACTATCAATCACAAGCAATATACGCATGACCTAACAATCCTATATTCCTAACATGATGCAAGAACTCACACACCCTCTCTTTCCATACTGGGCCAAGAGATAAAACATCATAAATCAATATCATCTTATCTAAGTTCACAACTTTAGGTGGATAAAAATATCAACCGTAAAATTACAAAGCTAAACATCAATTACCACCCCTAGGACTTGGATTTTCCCTCATACGGGGGACTACATAAACCCAAGAACGAGCTTATTACCATGCCCCACAAATATACAAGTATTTTATCTACAACTCCATAATAAATAATACGAAAAACACTCCTATAATACCACTTTGTAACATCCTCATCCATGTAGCCTCTAAACTGGTGCCACGAGATAGGATTTCACCTAACCATAGGTGTGCTTCCCCATATTCTAGTGGCTTCCAACTAGTTGCATTGATCTCTAGAGGTATGTTAGGGAGACTATACCCACATATAATAGTAATAACTCAATAGAAATAATATCAACACATTATAAAAATATCCACCAAGAACAATAAATGGAATGTATATGACAACTGTCGGCAATAAATCAAGGAAAATATGACACAAAAATAATGTGTACACTCTACATGTTATGTGGTCCAAAAAATAAAATCAGAAACCCAAAAAAAACCAAAGATTCCAAACATAGACCTAATACCCAACCTGATACTAAAAACTCACGCTCCAACCAAACCGCCCATGCACAAACCAAACACATGGTCCTTGTCCTGAACTTGTACCTAAAAATAAGTAACATCTTATTAGGTACCCAAGTTCCATGGAGGCCTGATTAGGGTGTTCTTACCACTAAGTAGGCCACCACCAATGATGACTAAAGCAAACAATAGTATTTGGAATGGTTTATATCGGTAAACTAGTGAAATAAACATACATAATGAGAAATGAACATGTTTCACATTTAAACAATTACCCATTTAACCAAATATTATCAAGAAATATGTTTCAGATTCACACTATAATAATTTACCCATTTTATACAACATGTTTTCTAGGTTCAACCAACCAACCAACTAGCTTTTGTCACTCTAGAAGCCTGATCTATTGCATAAGGGTTTATGTACCTTCAATCATTGGGGTAATTCACTAATCACAAATTATCATCAAACCATAAAGACTCAGTCCTGAAATCTGGCCATTTTTATTTTTTAGGGAACCATAGAACCTCATTCTAACATCCCAACAAAGAATTACATAAAACATACCTCAAAACCTTAGTTTATAGGTAGTCTCATCATACGCAACTTTTAGAGGCATAGAGCCTCAGTTCCCTCTATAACCCATGCATTAAAAAGGGGGTGGGATTTAGAGACTCAGTCTAACCCAAAGCATGGGCCTAGATCCTCAAGTCCAATACCCCTAAACTACCATCAATAAAATTTAATAAGATTTTTTATCAATTTACCTCAAATACCAAAAAAGAAACCATACACATTTAATATACATAACTTTCACATTTCATATTCACCCAAAATATAAATCAACATCAATATTTATCCCATTAATACATTTACCATTTACATTTCATAGCCCATTTAGTTTATTTAGAAACTCCCAAACATTAACCCATTTAACACATTTATCATTTAATTAAACCATGTTCAATTAACATGCATAACATTTACAATTCATTGTTCATTTAACACATAAACCATCATTATTCTTTAGCTTGTTTACACAGTCTCATTTATATGCCTTAACTCATTACATATTCCTATTTCATCCCATGATTCATTTAACACATTCACCTTAATTCATTTAATCTATTCAAAATAATACATACAATCCAATTATGCAATGTCATAATCTAATCACATTCATAATTAGTTCGTTTAATAACCATGTTATCATGCCAACATAATCATTAATAGCTCTACTTAAGTAAACCATGTCTCATTTCATTGAAAATGATCATAGTGAACCATTAAAACAAAAAATTCTATAAACACAATACAAAATACTCATTTACAATCATATTTAATCCACCCTTTAAAACATGGTCTTCCCCTTTGAAAATAAACTAATACAAGATGCAAGGCTTCCATTCCAATTTCCAACCATTCAAAAAAATTATAAATCAATTTAGCAAGAATGGGTCCACACCCCCATTTCAAATCATCATTTAAAATCTCATAAGAAAACCTTCTTCTAAATCACCTTGAGTCCAACACCACCTTTTTAAAGTAATTACCACTTTCAAACATCATGTTTTCATTTAAACCCATTACAAGATCATGACCTAATATGAATTATTTTAACCATTTTAAAGGCCCCTTAGAAATTTTACAAATATCCGACATAATCAATTAAATTTACCCCTTTAACCAAACCACGTAACCAATTCCAATTTATGACCCATTATCTCTCATTTTTTTCTCTATCTCAACACTTACCAATTGAATTAACCATTTTAAAGAGTTTGATGACCCCATGGATAGATCTGGGTTTAGTCTCATATTATCAATGAACCCAACAGGGTCTGTGTAGGGACATACACCTAATTCTAAGGCAAAAATTACTTTCTCTAACCCATGACATCAAAACACAATATGATAATAAATTAGTACATCCACATACACCTACATAACACATCAAGACTATAGTAAAATGCATTAAGAAAACCTACCTCATTCCTATTGAAGAGCACTTTCTTAACCTCTTCCCTTGATTCAAACTCAAACACCCACAAAAACCCAAAATTAGAATACTCTAGGAAAGTGGTGGTTTTTGGTATTTGGAATAAGAAAAGAGATTATAAAATCCATAATTCCAACATTGATCAAAGAGGAGTGTCAGACTCACCTATTTCTTCAGTTTGCACTAAACTTCTCTCTAAACACCCACGAATCGAAAGAGAAACACCCAAGGAGGAGGATGGGGCTACTAGTTTGTCACTCAAGCTATAAGGGTTGAATTAGGGGAATAGTTTATGAAGAAAAATTTTATCTTGCGAGGGAAAAATTATAATTTCCCACTTTTTAAGGGCCATATGTATTGGCCAAAAGGTTGGAAAAACTGTACTCCAACTGTGTGAATCCCTATATTTGATAAGGGCCAAGACACATGGTTTCATAGAGAACCTACACATGTTGTTAAACTATGTGGAGCCTATGTGCCAGCCTCTATCAAAGGGGAGACATAGCTTCACTATTTCCCTTGTCTAGGTGCATGGTTTGTACTAACTGCGTTCCAACCATATGTTATACATAGTTGTAGCCTCTTTTCTCCCCCTTTTGCATCCCTTTCCCTCTGAAAACTCCTAAAACGCCCCATACACCTGCCAACCACTTAATTGAACATAACCAAAAAGTTTAGCCAAAGTTTAAACAAGTTAATACCTTCACAAATGGTTAGGATATTACACTGGATCTGGGTTACTGGGTTTAGGGTCGATGCAATACATATAGGTATGCGCACATAAGGTTGTGATGTACATCATCTTAGAACTGTTGATTCATATCATGGTATTACAATACACATACTTGATCAGTCATTTTTAATTATATAAGTATAGGAAAAGAGATAGGTCTCATTTATAATTTATGTTACAAAAACATGAATCGAGTTATTTCAGTGAATATATTTTGCGTCTCGGTTTCTATACATGTTATAATAATATATTTATAGTAGATGAATCAAAAATTAAACATACCTATATGAAAATGGTAGGACCTAAAAATTGGTATTTTTCTATTATTTAAAAAGACATCTAAAGTATATACTACCATTTGGGTTATAGTTAATGACCTTATAAATTCAACTCATACCATTTCTAGTAGAAAATATATATGATTCGGTTATTGTTAAATGATTTACATAAATTAGGTTGTTTAGATTCATGGAGTGCATATCTAAATTTTATCTGATCAAGATACGAGTTTTACCACAGTGTTTTGTGAAAAAAATCCAAAATTATTTCATTAGGTGTTGTGTTTCATCTCTGATTATAATACTAAAACCAATGGAAATGATGAATGGGCCACTCATACCAAGGATGATCTGTGTAGATCACAATCAACATACTTAATAAGAGGTTAAAATCAGTATTTTACCATGAGAGATTTCTCATAAAATTGTAGTTTTAATTAAATGATTAAAATGGAACCATATGAGGCTCCGTATGGGAGGATTTGTAGAAGTAAAACATTTTGGGTTGAATTTAGAGAGAATAAGTTATTCTGAAAATATTTTTTCCAAAAGATATTGAATATAATTCAATAATTTTATTTAACATATTGACATGTTACATTCTCAATAGAAAGTCTTAATGATCATAAATGGTCAGTTTTTGAATTTTAAGATGAAAAAAATGTATACATTAAAATATCACCATGGAAGAGTGTAATAGGTTTCTGAAAGAAGTGAATGTTATTTTCAAAATATGTTTTCCCCTTTGAAATCCAAAATTGGGTGGGGAATATTATTTTTTCATATTTAACATCCATACTGAATTTCTGATATTCATGTTGTATTCCATGTATAACTTTTGAGGTAGTGCATATAAAAACCATAAAATATATGAAACAAATCATTATTATGACTAGACCATGATCTCTTTTATGGGGAACAACATGTAAAAAACATGGTTCGAGATGATATCACTTCATAACAAAGAAATTGTAATGACCCACTTATTCTCATTGGCTCGAGAATACAATGAATAATTACTTGGACTTAAGAGACATCCCGAAGATTCCAAAAGTTGGAGATAAATGTTAAAGGGATTAAAATTATAGTGGAGGATGATTTACCCTTTCAGAAATAAACCACTATCCAAAAAAACCATAACCAAATAACCAATATATGATGCATGATAAAAACATGACAACTCAATAATTTAATTTATATCAAATCCACACCAAAGTGTACTACATTGAATGAAAAATAAACTATTAAAGTAAAAAATGCAGAAGATGACCACAATAAACACCAAGACAATCACAATAATCCATGATCCAAAATCTCTATCCTCCAACATCACCAAATAGCCCATGTATCATGAGGTAGTGATAAATATGTGTGATACATTACCTTTAACCATGTCCTACAAGATGACATTTGAAAAAGTTGAAAAGTTCCAAAGATGGTGTGAGTATAAAACATAGTAGGTTTTCCCCCAATGACTTCCCAACTCATGCCACTATGATAGAAAAGTTATAAACATTTATATAAAATAGTTTATATAAAAAAATTTCCCAAAAGAGTTTATAACTAAATATAAACAAGTTCTAAAACCATTTATAAGCAAAAAAGTAAACAAGTTCTACTAAAACCAATTTCCTAGCAAGTCATATTTCTAGAGAAACATCCAAATAAGGCTTTTAAATACATTTCCAGTTAACATTTTGGCATAACCAATCTATTCCACTTATTCGCACATCCAACCATGCATTCTTTATTATGACAGTTCCATACTAATGAGCGGTCTCTCGTCCATATACTTTTTCTTCACATGATAATTATACCCCATGTTCCATTAATCATTTGGCGTTGATCATAATGTTATATTCCAACAAAGCATCGTAAATTTGATTTACACACACAACAATATTATGCCAAAATCATTTCAAATAACCATTTCAGAAAAACTATTCTTTTATTAAAACCCATTTAAACAAGACAATTCCAAACACCCATTTAATCTCAAAAAATCAGTCCTTTTGTTAAATACCGTTTTGACCAAATCCATTTACCATCATTCTAGAAAAATAAGATTCAAAAAACATCATTCTAAAATCAAGAATCTAACATTATTATCAAAATCACCAATTTTCCATACTTTCCACAACCACCACTAAAGTGGGCTTCTAAAAATCACGAATCAGCCAAATATAAATAAAATAAACACAAAGAAACCAATTTTAAACCATTACATTTAGTTATACATAGAGTTTTTGAGATTTAATCCACCAACCTCGATCGTTTTGGAGAAAACTAAAAACAAATGACGAACGCTCAAGAAAACTGGGTTGATTCTCCATGGAACCACCTTATATATCTTATCCTACTAACAACAAGACAAAATATCATAATATTTTGAATCCAAAATATTATATCTACCCATAATGGTCATAAAATTGAGAAACTGATAGAAGATGAGATGTAGATCTAAGTAGATCAAAGAAAATGTGATATGAGTGGTGAAGAATGGCACTTTCCATAAGAATCGGCCTTGAAAACGCCAATAGAGGGAATCAGATTGATTCCAAATCACTTGAAAGAGGTTCAACTACCTTAAATGGATAAAAATATTTAGTTAGGGCCACCAAGAACAAAAAATAAGGGATTTAGAGGAAAAGTGAGCGAGATCCTATTTTTTAGAATGTAACTTTGAATCCATGCATGGTTAGTTCACATGGTTAGACAAACCATACACTAATTTTTCATTATCTAATGCCATATGGAAACCCTAAAATTTCTTATCTATATGGTCTATCTATTTTTGAACACGGCATGCGGAAGCTACAACCTCAAAACTGCTACTACACATGGTTTCTCATATGATTTCTACACTATTTAGGCAAACCGTGTGCAGCCTTTGTTTGCCCAAAAACTTATCAAAACATAACCCAACTCTCCCATACATCACCCTTACACTTTATAAACTTAATAAAAACAAGGTAAGGGTTATATAATAGAATAAAGGGGTACTAAATTCTCCCCACTAATGGTATTTCTATACCCAATTAGTAGAAAATCATTGTTTCACTAAAAGAGTTCTAGCCATTACTCTTTCATTTCCTTATCACGTTCCCACATCTCTTCTTGAATCTAACCATTTTTTCATAAAATATGCACTATACTTATTCTTTTTCCATGTAATAGTTTCTCTTACCTATCCAAAATCAACACCGAGATATGTACCAGTGAAGCATCCCTCTCTAGGTCAACGTGATCCCATCGGATCACATGGCCAAGATTAGGTTAATACTTTTTCAACTAAGATACATTGAACACATTTTGAACCAAACTAAACCATGGAGGTACTGCCAACCGATATTCCACCTCTACAACCAATTATAGTATCTCTAAAGGTCTAATGTATTGAAGATATAACCTTCACTACTTACCAAAATGACGATGTCCAAGATTTGGAGAAATCCGCAAGAACATATTATCAATCACCAAGAACAACAACAGTCTTCAACGATTATCCGAATACAATTTCTGAAAACTCTGAGATGTTTCCATCAATTTAATGAACAACTAACTCATATAAATTGTTTATTGGTCAAGGATTATATTAACTAGTGAAGTTTCACCTATTTCAACCCAACATAATGGAGAATGACAAGGATATCCATACAACGCGTCAAACAAATCCATATGTATCTTGTCCTGATATTTGTTATTATATAAGAACTCCACTTAGGGTATATTCTCTTCCCATGAGCCACCAAAATCCATCATGGAAGACCGAAACATATCTTACAAGCTCTATATCAACCTTTCATATTTTCAATCTATCTAAGTATGATATGCCATACTAATAGTCAACTGAGTGCCAAGGGAATTATATAATAATTTCTAGAAACAATATGTGAACATCATATCTTTGTCTAAGACTATCAGAACTAGTTTTCAATTTCTCTTTACCACTTCTTGTATATTAATTTTTTGACACATCATCCACCGTATGAGTTTCAATAATAGGGGTGAAATGAGTCGACTTTATGAGATGATCCACTATCACCCATATGGAAAAGTGTTTCTAAATTGTTCTTGGTAGGCATGTAACACAATCTATAGCTATCTTCTTCAATTTCCACACTCGGATAGGTGTAACGACCCAGGTATTTATAGAATAATACTTTTTGATTTCTATTAGTACTGATGAATAAGATATTAATTTTATGTTAAAGGGGATACATTTTCTAATAGCGTACTCGACATGCAACAATGATCTTCTCCTAAATCTTACATTTCACACAATATTGAGTTTTGCTGAAAAATAATAAAATAATATTATTATTATTTTAAATGGAAGTTAACGCATATCCATTAAAATATTGATAATTAATAGTATCAACTTAATTTTGGAATATGGTTTACATAGATCTAAATTATTATTCCTCGATTACCAAATTTATTTTAAATTGAAATAAAAACCAATTGAATATAATCGATTTGTTATTATGAAGACCTATCAAAAAGAGAATAATTGTGTCTTCATATCACTCTTTATGGATTTTTATTTAATATAAAATATATGATATATATATATATTCAAGGTAATTTTATTAAATTCACGTTATTTTTTTATATATATTACATAAAAATAAATTCATTTTTTCGGATAAAAGATGTATTTTTCTAAAAATGTAGTTTTACCGCCTTTTGATGAATAACCCTTTTTAATTCTAGTTTTAGACACATTTATATGTTATATATGACAAAATAAACTTCGTATTTAGAATAGTAATATCAAAATTAACTTTGTATGATATTTTGGTATTTTTCTGATAATGTTTATGTTTTATGAATAGTTAAAAATACTGCAATTTAATTCAAAACTACCTTTTCATCTAATTTATTGATACTATTAGATTTCCCTTTTAATAGGTTTTAACGTATAATTGGATTATATTTTTATCATTTAATCCAAATTTTTTCATTGGAAGTAATTTCACTTTAAAATTGGATATAAACAGATGTCAATATTTTGATAGTTGTTACTTCTTAAAAATCTTCCTTCTGGTTTTGACAATGGAAATTAATTTTAATTACTTTCTGAAACTTCTGTGTTTTGAATTTAGAAAAATGGACTCCATATTTGGAGTCATGAGATTTAAATTGTGTAAATAAGTTTCTTTTATTTTTATATATTATGAATATTAACTTCAGTAAATATTTTATTTATAATGGTTAAATGTTAAATCTGGTAAATAAGGGTAAAACATTATATTATAATAAAATTAAATTACCATTAAACTTTTCCTAACCCTATGGAATGAATTTTTTCCAAACATGGAAATACTTGGATATATTTTAGGACCCCATGGAGCCACTTGTGTGTGAAAATGACATTTAATTACTTTTTATTTATAGTTCAGGAAAATATAACCTAAACATGTATATTTTAGTTAAATAATTTTATATGGGGTTATATAAGTTATCATTTTGATTATAAATAGTCATTAGAAATAGAAAAATATTTTCTATATCATGATATTTTATCTATAATTTTTAGACATCAAATAAATAAATATATTTATGACACAAAGATGATGTAGTGATTACCTTATCAATGAAAGATTTAATTAAATGAGATTATAAATATTAAAATAAATTTATTTTGAAACGTTTTATGACAAACACTAATTTTAGGGATTATTATGTCTTTTTATCTTTTAATTCATTATTTTTTTTTCAAAATACTCATGTTTTAATGGATTTTTAAAAATTCATTATAGGAATATTTATAAAATTGACATAAATGAGTTTTTAAAACAAATATTCTTTTATTAAATGATAATATACTCCTAAAAATATGAATTTGTAAAAATTAATTATATAAGTTCTAAAATTTCATTAATGAACTACTTGAGGTTCTATTGTAATTTTTTACTAACTATATTAACTATATAGTATGAATATATAATAATACATCGTAAGAGTCAAATAAGTAAAATAAGGGTTAATGCTAAATGATAAGGTTATATTTGATACCCAAAATTGTCTAAAAACTATTATTTGAGAGTATTTCCAATATTACTCATCTTATTTTTGAATTAAATGAGTTTTGTACCTTTTGAAAATCAAAATTCAGTTTATAATAAAATAATCTTTCAAACATTCAAAAAGTGCCCCTCCTCCCTCTTATATAAGGCCACCACATATAAACCTTACTAAAACCTATGAAGACCACTTTTATTATCCATAAACTACCCACATAAGCCCCAAATATCCCTTTATTTCTCCTAGAATACTTACCGTAGGCAGAAGGAAATTCAAGAAATCCTTTTGGCTCAAATCAAAGGGAGTTACCCATTTTAAGTGGTAATATCTTCTCTAAAGTTCCTTTCCAATATTCTAATTCTTCACTCCCTATTCTCTTCTTGTTATTTAATTACATAATAACACCAGAATCCTAAATATAATAGGTTGTTGTTATTATAATTATTCAAACTAAACATACACACACCTCCATCTAATTGGTTTAGAATATATTGTTTATGTGGACGATGAACTATAGTCTCGTGAAACGATGATAGTTCAATATTCTCATACCACCTCTTATGGTGGAAATTATGATATAAATATAATTATATATGATATTTATGATATTTATTTTATCTCTATGATTGTTTAATAACAATTTATAACATAACATTATGCTTTTCATGTTGTATAAATGCGATAATTAAATTTGAGGAAGTGCGGACTACCTCCATCTCATAGTGATATGACTTGTTCATGCTATACATGGAACGTATAAAGGATTGAATTAATGAACTTATGTAACATATATAAAAAATTATATAATTCTGGAATTATAATATACCTATGTATCATTATGTTTCCATTCCTTTAAATATGAAATACAAATGAAAGTAGCATTCATGCGTACGTACAACTTATTGTCTCCATGAACGATGCATTTCGTTTCTTATCTCCAAATGTTATGGACTATTATAAATACATATATACTAGATATATATATGATATATATGGTATAAAAATCCTTAATATCATTGTGTAGATAATTTACTTTTGACCACATGGACAATTTGTAATTATAACATGTTCATTTTTTACTCAAGTACGGAACATCGACAAAACAACTGATATGAACCAGAATAATTATATGATTGTTATGGAAAGGTAATAAGTGTTATTAAATGAATAATAAATTTTAAATGGGTTTCTAAGAAAGAGGAAATTAACTTATGTTTATTTTTTATGAAATTAAATAACGAATCAGAATATTTGGACACAAGGTAAGGGACTTCGTCTCAATCTCATTTCATTGAGGCAGATTTTATAATATACATCTCCTAATTTTACACAGTTTATAATAAACCCCTTTGACTTTTACTTTCATTCAGATGGAAAATTTTTTCTATGATGCATTTTACTAAATTAAAAAATTATTTTTTTAACATATGTAGCGACAACGACCTTTTCTCCACTCCAAACAATATTTGAAATTTAGCTTCCTTAAAAAGTTGTGATGTTTTTAAAAGGAAAATAAATACCATTAACCCTTTTTAAATATTTTGGTATTGAAATTTTTATTTTGAAATGGATTGAGTATTTCAATACCTTGATATTATTTCTTTTGATTTCAAATGAAATATTATTAGTGATATGTTTATATTTTCAATATTTTACATGTTAAGATTATCTATTGATAATTGGACCTTTGACGAGTGGTTACGTGATAAACCAATGATAGGGGGTTACATGATTAACCAAATGACGGGTGGTTCCATGATAAACTAAGGACCTGTGGTTACGTTATAACCTCTAATGCATTGGGAATGGATGTTGGTTGTATGGATATTCTATTTAGTGATATGTGTAAAAGTTAACCATATGGTTATTCCATTTAAGAATATTTATGTCCCATGATACCTTAATATGATATATGATTCTTTCTATGGGATTTATGGTAATATTTCAGTTACAAAATGGGTAATAAATGATCATATATATAGTGAAGTATTTTTTCTACTACATAAAGGTGAAAGGAATTACTTTATGATAAATTATTCATGGTTTACTTGTTGTTTAGAAAAACTAACAACTTTCCTTATTCGCGTATCTCTTATTGATATTTTTATGCTCATTCCATATTTTGAAATGTTTTTCACAGGACATAACGATTAATAGGTTCAAGTATTATATCAATGAAACGTCATGTTTTTTAAATCATGGAACATAACATTTCTCTTTTTAAGGAGTTTTTGTTTTATGAAAAAAATGGATTGTGAGTAGAAGTGTTTACTTGTAATATTCTAGTTCTTATCTATAATTTATAACCTAATTCTCAAAAGCTCTAAACCTAAAAATTTCCTCAATGTGAATTATTAATTTAATTTAAGATTTTGTAATGTTTAAGGTTAGGTTTATACAATAGGTAAGGAATGAAACGTACCTGCTGATTATTGATATTCTGCCTTAACATGCTGATAAGTTAAGCACCTTGAAGTGAACTCAACCACCTTACATTTCATACCAGTTCACCAAAAATGTTCTTTAAATGTTGTATACATCTTTTGTATTCTCGAATAAACAACCCATCAAGAATGGTGGTAAGCGTGAAGATGTTTCTATTGATATTCCATAGGTACAACCATCTAATCTATGAGCCACAAAACCGAACTCTCATCAAGTTTCCATCCCTCAATGGTCTCCCCGCCATTGAGTTTTGAACTCATAACCTTGCAGTATGAAATGTATGTTTCTACTTATTTGATCATCTATACTAAATTAGGAATAAGGAATACAGTAAAGAAAAATGAAACACCACTTTGTTCTTTAAATTCCACATGCATGTCAGCAAAGACTGACATCAACAACCATTCATCTAAAGATTCCTTCACCAACTGAGCATATGACTTTATGCTTCATGCATCAGTCATCAAATTACCTTTTCCTAATGTATACATAAATTTAAAGTTGAACATATGAAGATAATCTATCCATATTATTTTCATATGATTAAAATATTGTTGTGAGAAAATGTGTTTTAAGATCTTATGATCAGTAAACATAGTAAAATTCTCTCCCAAGATATAATGAAGACAATTCTTCAAATCATGGAAAACCATAGGTAAATCCAAATCTTGTGTTGTGTAAATATTATCATGCACTCTCAACTTCCTTGAACCATAAACATCCACATGGTCTCCTTTCATGAGAAAACATCCAAACCCAAATACTAAAGCATCATAGCACACCACGTAACCATGTTCTGATTCTAGTAAAATAAATATGGGTGCTTATGTAAGATGAAATTTCACCTCTTGAAAAGACTTCTATAATTCCTTAGTCTATCAAAATGGAATGTTATTCTTTTTTTATGTGTTCATAGCTGAATATAGTCATTAGAAGTCACGCACAAAGTTACGGTAGTAAACATATAGACCAATAAAACTTCGTATCTCAAATACATTTTTCTGGGGTTACCAAGAGATAACACCTTCCATCCTTTCAGGATCCATTGAAGCACATTATTTAGAAAATACATGGATGAGAAAGCATACCTCTTGTATAAAAAAATTACACTTTAAAAATTTTACATACAAATAATGATCTCTCAATATTTCAAACACAATCACCAAGTGTTTCTCAGGCACATCCTTTTTCATCAAATACACAAATATGTCATCCAAAAAAACACAACAAAAGAATAAAGTTATCTATGAAATATACAATTCAGAAATTCCATAAAGAATTCTGGTGAATTCAGAATACTGAAAGTCATGACTACATATTCATAGTGTCCATATCTACTTTTGAAATGTTTCTTTAGAATTTCCTCATTTAGAACTATTAATTGTTGATATTTTGGTCTCATGTCAATTTTAGAGAACCACTGAGCTCCCCTCAACTGATAGAACATACCATTAATTCATGGAAGTGGATATCAATTAATTATTGTTACTTGGTTAATCTTATGATAATCTATACATATCCTTAGAGTTCAATATACATTCTTTAGAAACAAGACTAGTGTTGGCCATAGAGACGTGCCCGACTGAATGAAGACTTTGCTTTCTAGCTTCTCCAACCACACTTTCAATTCCCTTAATTATATTGGTTTCATACTATAATATTGAAGGAAAATAGGACTGGTCCCTCAATGTAGATCAATTCTAAACTCAACTTCCCTTATAGGTGGTAACCCAGAGAAATTATTGGGAAAGATATCTGGAAATTGATCCACAACTATTGGAAAACTAAAATCCTGGATCACTTCCATTGATGCCAAGGTCAATGTCTCCAACATGAATGTTATTTTTTCCACTTTTGGTTCCAATAAACCTATTTCACCTATCTTTACAATACATTATCCTCTGAAGAGATGTGTGATTTTATCCACAGTTGTGAAACTAACTATTCTACAATAATAGTCAAAGTGATCTTTGAACATTGAAAATCAATCCATACCTAGGATTACTTCAAAGACATCCATCTCCAACAATGAAAAGTCCCATTTCAGCTCAACTCCATCAATAGTAATATAACATGATCTACACAAGAAGGCTCTTTATTATCATTCCCCAATAGGGGTTTCAAGTCTTAACACAGTGAGCATCATCTTTAGTTTTAAACATAGAAAATAAATAGCATGAGAAAAAATGAAGGAATACAATGAACTAGTATAAACCTGCACTTGCATAAGGTTAGAATTTAATAGAATCAAACCTATCAGCATAGACGTTCCAATATGATCATCCACAATCATCTTCTTAGCCCTATGAAACTGCTTCATTTCTATACTTTATACCCCACTGCCTTGCTAATATTTTCCTTGCTGATGAGTGATGGTGTTCCTAGAATCACTATGGCCATCTATACTATGTTAACCAGAATAATTATTCTGTCTTCATTAGGATGAAGCATATGATGCTTGTGAAACCTATGAAGTGTCTCAATCACCTAACCTTGAAGCACTATAACAATAGCACTGAACATTTCCCATATTGTTGTAATTGTGGCATGCTCTCAGTGGTGCAATATAGTTTCACTTGATCTTACTTAGTAAACCAAACTAAAAACATAAAAACATTCTCTTGGGTATTGGAGGAAGGTTAAATTTTCATGTGGTTTATTTATGATTTTTTTCTCTTTCTTTAAAATAGGTTTCCCTCTTTTTTATTCTCGTAGTGCTAGAGTTCTCACCTCATCTTATGAAGAAAATCATGCTTCCTTCACTTGGTTTTCTTGAAGTGATAGATATCATAAAAATGGTATCTAGTTGAAATCCTAATTCAGTAGTTTTAAAAACCTACATGATTCTTTGGACCAACTCTTGGTTCACATGTGGCTTGGGTGAAACCAAATTCTCAAAAGCTTCTTCTGATTGGTTTCTATGATGCCTACCAGGTGCCATCTTGTAAGTAAACAACAAAATTCATAGTTATCACTCTCTAGAAACTAATGGCCTAGCATTTCATATTCTATCACATCAACTATGATATAATTTCTTTCCAAAAATTAGATTTTTCCCAATTAACATTTTTTGAAAAAAATTCATTCTTTCTTTTGAAAATCAAACTATTTTCAAAATATGTCAATCATGCTCTTTTCAAAGTCTTTAATTTGAAACCATTGTCAACATTTTTAAAAAATTTACACCTTTGTAAAAAATCATAAATCATTAATCAAAATGAAATATGAAATCCTGGTTGTAAGTTATTCCTCTAAAATTCATTTCATTCTAATCACATTTGGTTAAACCCATGACAATGATATTTTAAAATCCTATAAGTGTCTCTAAAACAATTAGGTACCCAAATACCTGGTAACTTGAAGTTCAATATAAAAAGGTTAGCTATATATTTTTATGATCCGTATTTCAAGTCCCGGTAATACTACTCGTTTCTAAGATTTAAACCTAAGGAATAAATAAGAATGTATTCAACTTTGAGACCAGGAAACTGAAGGCCACATGTTATGTAATAACTAAAAAAGATGATACCATTTGTAATCGCCCAATTATTTTCATTGGGTTGAGAATACAATGAATTGTTACTTGTCCTTAAGTGGCATCCACAAGATTCCAAAGTGTGGAAATAAATTCATAAGAGTTTCAAATAAAAGTGGGGGCTGATTTACCCATTAAGATATAAACAACTAACCAGAAAACCCATGACCAAACTACCACTATATGATGTATGATAAAAACAGGAAAACTCAAAAACATCATTTATATAAAACCCACACTAATGTGTGCTATAGTGGAAGACAAAGCAACAATAAAAGTAAACAGAGGAATATAAAAACATGAAACTCCATGAAAACCACAAGACTCCATGATCCAACATCACCAAACAACCCAAGTATCACGAGGTGGTGCTAAATACGTGTGATACATTTCCTTTTCCCATGTCTCGAAAGATAACATTTGCAAAAGCACTAAATTTCTATTGTAGCGGTGAGTATAAAACTCAATAGGTTTTCCCCAATGACTTCCCTACTCATTCCACTAGGATAGAAAGGTTAGACACATTTATATAATATAATTTATATAAAACAATTTTCCAAAACAGTTTATAACTAAATATAAACAAGTTCCAAAACCATTTATAACCAAAAAGTAAACAGGTTCTATTAAAACCAATTTTACAGAAAGCCATATTTCGAAAAAACAACAAAAATAGTCATTTAAAATGGTTTCTTGTTAAACTTTTGGAATAACCATTCAATTCCACTTCTTCATACATCTAACCATGCATGCTTCATTACGACATTTCTATACTCATGAGAGATCTCTCATCAATATACCGTGTTGTCACATGATAATTATACCCCAAGTTCCATTACACCTTTGGAATCTAGAACAAGTTCATATTACAACTAATCCTTATAAATTTGATGCACACACACACCACTATTATGCCATAACCATTTCAATACAAATGTTCTTTTAATAAAACCCATTTAAATAGGGAAATTCCAAAAACCCATTTCATATCAATAAAAACATTACTTTTATTTATAACCCTTTTGATAAAATCTATTTACCATCATTCCATAAAAATACCATTTTAAAATATTTATTTTATAACAATGAATCAGTCACATTAATCAATATGATTAATCTTCCAGATTTTCCAAAACCATTGCCAAAGAGGGATTCGGTCAATCATGAAGTATGCAAATCAAAATCAAATACCCACAAGGAAATAAATTTTAAACCATGCCATTATGTTCTACTAAGATGAGTTGAAAGTGAATCCACCTACCTTGATTGTTTTGGTGAAACAAAAAAATTGATGAAGAACGCTCAATAAAACCCATTTGATTCTCCATAAAACAACATTAGATCTATTATCCTACCAACAACATGACCAAATATCATCATATTTGGAATAAAAATTCTTATATCTACCCATAATGGGAATATATTTGAGAAACCTAGAAGGGAGGAGAAGTAGATCTATGTATATCTTAGAAAACATGACAAGAACAATAAAGAACAACACATGACACAAGAATCGATCTTGAAAATGCCAAGGGAGGGATTAATATTGATTAAAAATAACTTGGGATAGGTTATAATACCTTAAATGGTTAAGAATACTGAGTTAGGTCCACCAAGGAGGAAAAAAGGGATTTGGAGGCAAAATGAGCGATAGTCTGTTTTTTAGGATCTAATATTGACTTTGCGCATAGTTAGTTCACACTGTTAGACAAATTATGTGCTAACTGTGAATTAGATAATTACTTATGGAAACCCTATCACATAATCCTTTCATAGTATCCATAACCATTCCCACATCATTATGACTCTACTTCCTCAGAACTACTACTATGCATGGTTTTTACTAGGATTTTCGTACGGTTTATAAAAATCGTGCGCAGCCTGTGTACATCCCCTTTTTCTCCAAAAAAATATTTAAAGTTCACACAACTCTCTCATCCTCCACCATTACAATTTATAAACATAAAAGACACCAATTAAGGGTTACATACCATAAACTCTTTGTACTATTCATCTTCATAAATTTCACTACAATAATCATATGTGGGTGGATGCCTCATTTTAACTTGAAGATGATTTGAGGAAATAGTACACCCATTTTTTCATTGGTGTAATGAAATATTGATGGAAAGGTTATTTTAAATGTTTATAATGTATTTACCCACTATTTTATATTTATTTTCCATTAATTAAATTATGTATCATGAGATACAAACAACACTGAAACGAATTAACAATGCATGACTAAATTATTGAATAATATTATAATATTATAGTAAATTCATTATTATGTATCTAAATATTTTTTTTAAACAAATTTACATAATATAATAACTAAATTAAACAAATATATGGTAAATTTGTTATAATCAAAATTTCATTTAAAGATCATACCACATTTAATAACTATAGAAATAAAACAACCTAATAGATTTATAACAAACATATTGATAATTAATTTTATACTAGGATGACTGATTTTGAAGATTTATATAAGGTCATATATATAAATTTAATATAACAATCATATATGTTGTTCTTTAATATATGTTTATTGTAAATATAGTCACTTGATATATATGAATTATTTATATAGTCAATAGATATACATATATCAATAAAATAAATGTAATTTCTATAACTATTAGTTAAAATATATAAACATATGTAACTAATATATAATACTCATTTCTCAAATGAAATAATTTTAAACATTTTAATTAGAATATATCAATAAACTTTTTTCTATATTTTTATTCATTATATATTATTATTATTACTATTGATAATTTTTTAAAATATTTATTTATATATATAATTGAAAGGTAATAATAAAAATAGGTTTATTAAACTAAATGATTTTAAGATATATAATTTATTTTTATTCATTATGATAAATATAATTTAATAAAAAAGGTATACTTTTCAATTAATTATTTATTTTTGAAGTGTTGTGTATTATTATAGAAATTAATTAAATACATTAAATTTAATGTGTGATTATAAAAAAATTTAAGGATTAAGTATATAAACAAGTATATTTTCTCTGATTTTATTAATAAATTATTTATAATAGGTTTAAAACACTGATGTTTTACGAATTATGTTTACAATTAAAAATTTTATTCCAATATATAATTTGTTTTCATATAAATTTAATATTTCTCAAACATTAAAATTTATTAATAATAAATGTTATCAAAATATTGAATTAAATTTGGTAATAGAGTCAATTATCTTCTATTTCATTTAGAAAAAGCAAGTTGGATAACAATATCATAACCATGGTATTTTAAAATGTTGTAAAGATTTTGAAATGTGGTCAAAATTCTTAAATAAATCTAAAATTATAAATAAAAATAATAAATTAGGGTATTTATAACCATTCATCATTGTTTTTTTCATATATATACATTACATTTTAAATAAAAACATTTCAAATTATTGAATTTTTGTTAACAGAAATATCAATAAAAACTCATCAATAAAAGGACCCCTTTTATATACATCACAAAGAACATTTTTTATTCAATAATATCTGGAATCCAAGCCCAAATTACCATACCTAAATATTTATTACATATTTTTAATATTTTAGCCTTAACCTGGAGGCTTAAAACAGTCATTTTTAATGAAACCATTTTTAGAATAGAAGAATTCATCAAAATATTTAGAGCACCATAGTGTGTGACACAAGTAAAAATAAGTGTCCATTTTCAATATCAAATTAAAATAAATATTTAATGTTTCCAAATTTCTATTTTGATAAATTTAATTTTATTACTATCTATAAAGTTATAACATATCATATCTTATAATATTTTCAAGGTTTTACATTACCCATTAGCACAGCCCCTCGCAGTTCATTATAGATTATATGAAATAATTATTGTATCTAGAACATACCTATATAATTTTTTTATTTGGTAATAATTTAATATATTTTTCATATTCAATTGTAAGCTTCCGTAACCATACCTATGTGATATCATATGTTCATTTTATATTTACATAATCATTATTTATAATAGTTTGAATGGAATTTTTTTATCATTTCCCATATTGTATCACTCTCATATTTTTTATTTTATTTTATTTATGAAATATCAATTCCATGTTTTCATAATTTTTTAATGTAATTATTATTTACATTTTCATTATTTTTCAAAGAAATTTTTTATAAATTATTTTTAGTTCAAAATAATGAAATCCAAATGATAAAGATATTTCATTTTATTTGTATTAGAAACATTTTGAAGAACTTATAATGTATTTTTCAAACATTCTAATATCTATTGAAGTTAATTTTATTTCAATGGGGTATATGTCAATTGATATTTTGACCTTATCTATCTAGGAGATTATTTTTTATCCCTTCTAATTAATCTTGGGAAATATTTTTCATTATCATGGGTAAATTAGGCTATGATGGAATTATGTTCATGTATAACATGCATATGTAAATTTTAATTATGTTATGGGTAGTCATTGAATTATACTTCAATAAAATGAATTTCTTCATGAATAATATCTTCTGATATGTCATTTAAGGGACTTTGGAGTGAACCCAATCCAATATTATTCCATGGTTACTATATAGTCATAGTCATGGAATGGAACCTAGAGATAATAAATGATTTCATATTATAATATTTTTAATAATTTATTAGATTATATTTTGGTTTTTTCCATACACAGTTATTTTTTATATTAATTATGATAATTGTATCATGACTGAACATTTCAATACATCATTTGAGACGTTTTTTAAAATTTTATATGTCCAGATTCATTATTTATGGTCCCTATTTTATTATTTAGGATTTATATATAATATTTTAATGGTTATGGTTATGTTCACATCCCCACAAGATCATTGTATTCCTAAATGTGATATATATTGATATCTTTTATATTCACGAATTACTGAGCAATTTAGATCCTCATTTCACTATTTATTATGTTCCCAATCCCTAATATTTTATTAATATTAACAATTATGATATTTATATAAGGGTGAAATTTGTAATATATATATATTAGAGATATTTAATAAAATTTTATAAATGAGTTTTTTATGTATTTAATCTATATTAACACTAAACCAATACAATCTAGGGAATGATTTATTGCGAGATACGATCAGTATTATAGAAATAAATGTAATATATATTTATGTGATGATTTTTCATCTTATTTTATTTTTTGAAATAATTCTATATGTTACTATAATATTTCTACATCGAATTTAACACAATGAGATTTTAAAATAAGAATATTGTATTTGAAAGTGTATGGTACACGCAACACTAAGATTATATGAAAATAAAACAAAATGATTATTTAGGAAATATTTTTTAATAAAAATAATCAATCTCTTAAATATATTTCATTAAAAACAACACTTATTTTATCTTTCATCACATGAAACACCGATTTCAGCTTTCATTACACACAATAATAAGTTTAAAAACATGAAATATTATTTAAATATTAATATTTAATGTGGTAGTTATCACATATAACATAGAATGAAAGGTATGAATAGGATATAATAAATTAATAAAATATTTATTTTAAAAACATTCATTTTTTATTCATTTTTTTTAAATAAAATATTAATCATTTAAAAGAACAATATTGTTTTTGGAAAAAAATATATTTTTTTTCTAAAATATAATTAAATCATATATTGAAAACATAATATAAAATATATTTTTTACGACTCTTTAAAAATATATTTAAAGAAAAAAAATTATATTTTTGAAATTTTAATACTAAAATTTTATTATAGTGGATTTTTGTTATTTTTCTAAAAAGTTTCATTTTTTGAAGAATAGTGAAAATTGCTAAATTTTAATTGAAAACAACCTTTTTTTGAATTATATATAAAGTTAAATTATATTTTCAATTTATTTTAAGTTAAAATTTTCCAATTATATATTTAATAATCCAATTTATTTCATCATAATTATTTTCATATATAATTTTCATATAAAAACATTCTAAAATTTTAAATATTATCTCATTTAAAATATGTTTTCTTGTAATGTATGTGGGGTTAATTGTAATTTAAATTTCTTAAATTAAGTGAGTTTAATTTGAAAAAATGTATTACATATTTGGTATTATAATAATTTATAACTTCTAATAATTTCATCTTAATATTTTACCTAATGTATAGTGAAAATAATGAAAATTAATTATTGTGGTTAAGTAAAAAATGATTTACTGAGGGTCAAACTAAGTTTATAAGGGTAATAAAATACCTACAAACTTTTATAGGACCAATAGGATGGAAATATTTCCCCCTTATATTTTTTAGTTTCATGAAAGATCTATTTCTTAATCTTATGGAATGATAAAAACGTGGACATGATTAAATATTTTCACGAAATTGCATGTGTGTCCCTCACCTCACTTATAAAAGGCTGCCACCTCTCCTCTATTCATGAAACATTCAAACCAATTTGGGCGAAAAACTACCTTCCAAAGTCACTTTCAAACTTCCATAATTCAATCCTATTAATCTTTTTTTTGTATAAATAAAACCTAGGAAGGATTCAATGAAGACCAAATGAGGATATGAAAAGAAAAGGTAATGTTCTTAAATGAGCATCATTATTTTATTTCTCCCTCTAATTCATTAAATTATTATAAACCATGATTATATAATAACCTCGGTATATTATATATAATATGATTTTTTTATAATAAGTTAATTACTATAAAAAATATACACTTCCATCAAATGGGTTATGAAATCATCATTCATGTGTATAATGGACACCCTCCTCACAAAGTTAGGTCCTTTATTCTTCCATTACCACCATTCATGATTGGTTATTATGAATTATATAAAGTATATATATGATATTTATAATATATTTATACCTATGGAGTCAATATATCATAAATATCTCTTTTACCTTCCATTCCATTGGATATATGATAACGTCACTTGTGTGTATGACAGACTACCTCATCACGAAGCGATGGAATTCGTCTTTCACTATCACTTCACATGGAAAGTTATAAGGATAAATTTAATGATTATATGTGATATAAAATACATGATTATTATATTAGTGAGATATTTATCATTTTGTAAATATAAAATATATAATTTTATTTCTTACCTTTTCACCCACTTAATGATGATACCTTCATTCGTGTGTGTGTGTGTACTACTTCATTAATAAAGCGATGTGACTCTCTTTTCTTTACCACACCACAAGGATGATATATATAAGTATATAATATGGTATATATAATATCATGATAATTATGTAATGATAAAATATTACCTAACACTATTTCATAATGATCATTGAAAAATGGAAATGTCACTCATGTATATATACGACCTAGCATTTCCATGATCATAACATACTGAATTTCTCATAACCATAATTAATGATTAGTTTTAAAATTATAATTGATGTAAAAATTTTATAACTATTTTACTATTATTATTTATATGGTTAAACTGTGTAATATGTATAAGAACTAAATCTTTAATGTCAAAACACGCAAAAGAAAACATAGAAATTAACACATGAAACAATTAAAATAATACAAGGTTATAAGTGACTGGTTGATAAGACGTTATAAAATTATGATATGGGATATTAAAAATATTAAAATAGTTATATTTTTAGTTAATAACATGTTTAAAACCATAATACTTAGAATCAGATAATGTTCAATCAAAAGGAAGCACGGTGCAAGGGGTTTATTAACTCAATTTCCATTCATTATGTTAAGTTTCTACTTGATTATGCCATTGTAAGATTTTTTGTTTAATAAATATTGATTAAATTCTATTGTATTTAATCTTTTTTTATGCATTTACAGGTAAACAATATAATTAATTCATGGATTATTTCTTAGTTAAATTTTATGATCATTATAAATTTTTATTTCACAATCTCATTCTAATTAAGATTATTTATTCTTGAAATTCAGTTAAAAGAAATAATTTGACGATAAACTAATAAACCCATTTCATTTTATTCTCCACTAGTTAATCAGGATATTATCAAGTAATTATATATATTTTTTGTTTGATGTTACTTAAAATAATTGATAAAAAAATTTAAGAAAATATGACTTCAATTCTCTCTTTGGTGATGAATTTGTTTTATTCCAAAACCATGTTTTCTAAAAAAATAAAAAAATTATTTCAGCCTTTTCAAAGTGACTTATTAAATTCATTTTTACCCATTTTTATTTAAAAAAATTCAAATTAATCTTATATCTTTTCCCAAACAATGCTTTCTTGTATATTATAGAAAATGTGAAAGGATTCGTTTTTTTGTTTTCCAAACAATGGACTTTCCTAAACATTTTACTATGAAAAATGCATGTTATTTTGAACAATTATAGAATATATGTAATTACTCTCTATTATTACTATCATTTCATTCAATCTTCCTTTTCAAGTTTACAAGGATATTTCTAAACAAATTATTTTTCCTAAAATTATTAAAATACATAGTTTTTAAAAGTGATTTTAAAATAAAGGATTCTAAAAATGTTTTATGATTAAAAAATTTATTTAAAAATGAAAATTATGTTTTTACTCATGAATGTTTTTAAAGATAATTTTATGATATTTCTATTCATAAATGAAAACAACCCTTAATTTCTACTCCAATGAGTATATATTGTATTGATACCATCCTTATTGTTCAACTGAATGGTTTTTGATCATTTAGACCAAGGAATGTACTAAAATTCAATTACTTGATTCATTTTTTATAGCAATTAAAATTCGATTGAATTATTCATATTAATGTGTACATAATATTTCCACTAAATTTCACTTTCATTTATCATGTATATTTTTATTTATTATATTGTGTATCATTTATACATGTGGTGTTTGACATTAAGAGTTATTTTAATAAATGGTGAAATATTTATAAATCCATATTTTTTACTCAGTATGGATTTTTTTCATAAGACACTTTATTCTTGAATTAATTAATTTATTTGATATATGAGGAATGATTTATAAATTTATTTATAGTTGGGGTCCATTTAAATATATCCCATCAATGAATCACTAGGTCTCATGAGAAAAAAAAATCTGTTTGGAAAATCCCTACGAGTTTGTACCTGATAGTTCTAAATTTCCATGAGAAATATCTTGAATGTAGTTATATAGTTGGGAAAATTGTTTCAGTTTGTATCCAGTAGTTTTAAACTATGTTGTAAAATGTCTTTATAGTATAAGTATAATGATTCATAAGATCATGAAGTCTAATAATTAAGTGTTTCCTTCATTAAAAATTCAGTTATGATTTTGCATGATATTTTTGCAATGATATTATCTATGGATGAATTTTATTTTTAGTTTCTTGATTACTTGTATGTTATTTACCTTTATATATTGATTATTTCTTATCTATTCATAAAATAGTGTTATTTAAATTGAATTTTTATTATTTATTTATCTTGTCATATATATTATATTTTATTGATTCATGGAAACTTCCACTATACTTAACCCTTACTAAGCATTTAAACTCGCTCATATTTTTTTCCTTTACCATGAATCCATGAAATTTAATATGATTGAAAAGAAATTATATTCCATATGGAATAATGTTATTCTAAAAAATGTATTTTAAATTATATATTCAAATGTAATCCAAGACTCTTGTATGTATGTATTTTACCAACACTACAAAACTATTCAGTCCATTAGGATACAATTCTATATATATTATGGTAATGTAATAAATAAGACACTAAATTTGGTATAATGGGTTCGTGATCGTTACATAGAATCTGATGAATAATAACTTTAGTAGATTTGATATTTTTTACTCTTTTAATATTTTTTATATAGGTATTCCTGTATTTAGATAATTTTTATAGTCTATTCTCAGATTACATATACTATGTATACAACTTTACCTTATATATAGGATGTTCTTATTACCTAGCATGGTATTAAAATTACTTTATAGCATGGGAAAGCAATATTTCCCAAAAATTTTAAACTATTCACCTAGTTTGGATAGGATTTATGATTTCTATAGCTTCCACTAGACATTACTATCAAGATTATATATAAGTTAGTAAGTCATATAAAGGAACATCCATGTTTTTTAGAGTTCAATGATTTAGTTATAAATACTAAAAATTAATTTCTGAAAATCAAGTTTTCCACATATAATTCTGAAACATTATGTACTTATTTTTTCAAGCATGTATTTTTAATTAGGATAATTAGGTACATGTGAAGTTTTAAATTCCTACTGAATCATTATAGTCATTCCTACACATGTTTCAATAAAAAATGTGTAGATATTTTTTTTTAGAATTATGGTAAAGGGTAATAACCAAATAACATTACATTGCATACCATTGGTCTAGGGGTATTTTTTTTAATCCTTTCTTTAAATTATAATTTGTGTATAGTGTAGAAATATACGGTCTATTCGGGTTGTCAATTATAGGATTTTTAACAAGGGAACTCTCCTCATTTTACCTACTAGACATTTTTTGTTTTGTTGATATGTGTGTATATATATATATTATCATTTTTTATTTATAAAACTGCGTATTGTACTCTGTTTATATTTTGGTCCAATATAATATATGCATACAAGATCATGTAGATGGTACATCTTCTATGTCCCATTAAATTTTATAATATACTACCCCAATTAGACATTGGTAATAATTAGGCTTCAATTACTAGAAAACACATGGACCATGTTAAATTTTATTTTAATATAATATTTCTCTTATTTGGCATCAATTATATTAAAATAATATTTCACCAACTTCTTTTTCATCCCCTACAATTTATCATATCCTATAGTGATCTAGTGGTCTGCCTGATGTTTGGGGATGACCCAACTGAGTTCAATTAATGTGATTATCTCTCAATAATTATAATGGAATAAAATATCATGTTCTAAGGGATATTTGGTATGAAACTTTAGTGTGCATCAATTTTAAGACTATATAGACAGTGTATTTAACCTATAATGATTCTTGGTCTACATAATTATGATGGAATTCTTATTTATAAAATTTATCGTAGGTTAAATATTTTGTTTAATTTCAATGAATTTTACCATGGAACATGAATCTCATGCATTATATTAAGAAATTATATGTAGGAATTTCTAGGACTACATGTCATCTAATCTGATTTCTTATGTTTATTTACAATTAATGAGTATGTAAATAAAAATGATAATTTATTTCTATAAAATAAAATATTATTTACCTCCATTTATTACTATGTTTAACTTGTTATATTGTTTATTCATTTATATTTTAATTTTTATCCTAATTTTATAAGCTATTAAATTATGTGGATGGGTGTCCAATTCAATAAATTCTTGAACAAAAAAAAATTAATGATGATTTTTTTTGTAAATAATTTTATAATTGATAAATTATATGTGGGTTTTACTTTATACAGTTTTGACAACAATATTCTTTTATATTTCTTCGCTAGGGTGGAAATAATGTTTTTCTCTAATTCAATATCAAATAAGATACATGGAAGGTATCCTCCTACTATATTGGAAGGTATGAATGAGAATTCTACACCAGCCCAATTAGCTCATAATACTTAGTTCATAAAGGAGATTTATTAATTGTTTTATGGAATATGTCATGGGTTTCCTTAGTAATAACTTATATATTATTCTTATCTAATATAATTCAAGAATCACCAACCTCTACTTTTCATATTTGAGGTAGATCTATAACATAAAATGGTCTAGATCATTCATATACACCATGTTATTCAAAGAATTTTTTTCCAAGGTAGTAATAATGCTATTAAATCCACTATAATTATTTAATTGGTATCTCAATAGTGGTGTGATTTATTTATTAAGGAATATAATGATTATAAATATTCATGGAAAAATTTATGGGAATTTATCTTTTAAAAATTTATCCAAAATAATTGTTATTAATTGAATCCAATGTATTTTATTAAACACCAATAGGTATCAATATTATTTTTATAATATGATTCCATATTTAGTAAAACCTTTCATTTTACCCTTTAAAATAATATAAATTATCATTCTAACATGTGTAAATTTGAGATGGGATTGAAAACTATAGGCCCCCATCATGAAATAATTATTAATGATCACAATAGAGAGATACATTGCATAATAATGTCATTATCATATATAACAAGGTTTTTAATAGTATACTAAGTTTTTCTCATTAAATGAATAGACATTACAATCTAGAATTGACAACCATGAAATGCAATAAATGTAATATATAAACAAAAAAACAACACCCGATATAATAAAAGGTCATAATAACCCAATATTACACAAATATAGATAACATTCCACATTCTCTAATAAAATTAAGTAAATAACTATCCCATGAGAGATGAAATCACTAATAACATAAAGACCAAATCTAAATAGGATGTCATAAATACATTAATTTCATGATTTAGATAATAAATCTTATAAGTTGTTACAAAACCCAATAACTGAATGGATTAATGCCTTGGAGATTATCTACACAATATTCTTGATCTACTATTCTAGATAACATTTCTACCTAATCATGGTCCTTTAGATCCTTTCTTCATATCTCACATGATATAATCATAATCATAACTAAGGAACAAAAATATAATATAAATTAGTGAGCTAAGATTCTATGTAAGTGAAAAACATATCATAATGCGTAAGATCATAAATATGAACAAAAATATGAGGAAGATAGTAACATCATAATTACTATAATCATAAAAATTAATAGAGATACATAATAATATAAGGAGATATATAAATAATCATAAAAGGTATGACTTTTCCCAACCAACATATCAAAAATCATAAAAAATTTACAGATGATATAATTGTGTATAATAAATTAAAAATAAGAAATAATCAAGAAAATATCGAATTTTATGGAATTGAAATTCATTTTGAAAATTTTACATATTTTCACAAAAAAAATTGGAAATATTCTAAAAACATAATTATATAAAATATTATAAAAAATAAGTTCTCATCACTTTCATATAATAACTTATAAACAATTATCCCCTCATCTCATTCACACAACTAACTAGTGAAGAATGTATCCCACATATAATTCACAAAAAAAAACATGTCAATAAATCATACTATATATATGTCACATAGAAATAATGAATAGATATTGATACATATCATTTATAAAATCATTTTTTGAAAAATGATTCCATAGAATATCCATCACAATATAATATTTTGAACTGAGTTCCTTCTATCTGATTCAAACATAATTTCACTATCTCATGTGATATTAATCCTTATTTAATGCATCAAAGGGTGATATAGGACCCCATCAGTCATAGTTTGTACATATGTGTTCATCTTATAAAAAATCATTCATCATATCATAAAGATGTTGTGGAAAAAAGAATGGGATTCTTAAATGATCCAAAAAAGCATCACATGATAAAAACATAAAAGAAAATTGGAACAATAAAATATCATTTACTAAAATAAAAAATATCATAATAATATATATATATATATATATGTTGATCAGAATATCATATCATAAAATATTAACTATTGATGAAAAATATAAATGAATATTTTTCACAAATCATTTAAAAATAATGAAATAAAAATTATATTAAAAATTTGAAGGGAAGAAGAATAAATTTCAATAAATTATTTGTAATAGTACAAAATAAACCATCATTGATCACATATAATTGATATAAAAATAAATTTCATGTTTAAGATGTATATTTTTATTATGAAAGGGGGAAAACCTTTTGAATATTGGGAATTCCATTATTTAAATTCCTACATCGTTAAAAAGATATTGAAGACATTTTTTAAATGAATAAAATAAAATATAAGGGTCATTTGAGATTAAAATAATTTCAGTTTCCATGACAGAATAGATAACATTTTTTTGAAGTAAAAACATGAATATAGAGAAAAATACATTAAAAGTGATGTAATTTATTCTTATCGAAAGTAATTTTTTTATGAAACAATAGATTCATCAAGTAAGAAGACATCATGTAAAAAATTATTTCTCAATAAAATAATATAAAAATGAAATATAACATCATCATATTGTATATATATATATTTTAGAAATATTGATATTTAGGTGGATTTATTTTAATAGAAAAAAAATGTTTGAGTGAAGACAACCACTTAAAACATTAAAATATACAATGATAATTCATTGAGTTATTTCTATAGTATGAATACAATACAAAAGGATTATGGAAATTGATTAATGACGGAGAAATATATTATCTCATAATTATAAAATCAATAGTTTATTATAGTATTGATTATTATTATATAGAATACTAATCACATTGAAATCAAGGGTATTATAACAAATAAAGTGATTGAATTTTAAAAAGGAGGTAGAGAATGATGTCCTCATTTTGGCCCGATGGCGACAATATAAGCAGATTATAGAAATGTATTAATTATATAGAATGGTAATATCTAATCACTTTGGAATTATTTGGATTTTAATGAATTTATAATGATCCAATGTAAGAACAATTTCCTGGAAATCAAAAGGTATTATGAAAATAAAGTACCTAAATCAAAAAGAGGATAATGATAACCCTTACCTTAATATGTAGATTATCAATGGTTGGGAGGACTCTATAGAACCATATGAACTCCATGTAGGTCATTATAGAGAGATATATATGGAAGGTAACTTTATTATCATTACATTTTGGGTGGAGTTGGATGCGATAATAGGTTGGAGTGAGCTTCTTTTTAGGTGAAAAGAGCAGATTCCTCATATAACTTATTATTAGTTATGGGAAAATAATATAATGAAATTGGTGTTAGGTGGGATTAGTGATTTAAGTGAATTAGGTAGATAAATGATATTTGATACATGTGGGCATTAATTTTATACCATAAAATGATTTCTATAAGTTTTATTCAATATATTAAATATTAATTATTTTCGATACCTAATTTATCCATTTTACCTATGTCAATATTGATTAAAAATTAATCAATGTAGTTATTTTATCCGTGTAAATATAAGATGAACCTTTATAAAAAAATTATATAATATGAATCCTAATATTTTTATCAATTTAACCTCATTTTATTTTTCTACATAATAAAATTAACTTCTAAATTAATATATATAATATGTTGGAAAACATTGTTTGTGGAAAAATATTTATTCATTAAGTGTTATAACGCATATTTAACATTGACTAACAACTGTAAATATTTAAATTAATTCATATTTGTGTTAAAATTAATATTACATCCTTAATTTAAATGAACACAATTAATTTATGAAATATAGACATTATTTAGAAATTTATTAATCTACGAAAAATAACTATTTTACAGGGGTATCTAAAATTTACCCACAATAAAAAAAATTATGACTAAAAATTAAGTGGACCACCATAGAAAATTTGGTCCTAATAATTATAGATTAGAAATACATTTTTTCTAATTCAATTTCTAAAATTAATGAAAATTCATTTAAATATAATAAATCTAAAATTAATTTAAAATATTTTTGAGAAAAACATTATGTGAGTTTTAAAATATAAGATATAGGTATATAAACTACAATTAATAATTTAACATATATAATTTCAATTATAAAACACTTATTTTATATATATATATATATATGAAATACTAATATATTGATAATTTCAAACAAATGTTTAGTTTTAAAAATAGTATGTTGGGCTATTTACCTAAAAGTCATTTTTTATAAAACTTTCAAAAATTTAACTCAAGATAAAATTTCCATGATAAATACAAAAAAATATATTTTTTTCTCTAATTCATATTATAATATAAATAATTTATTTTATACAACTAAATAAATAATATAAACAAAATATTATTTTTTGGGGAAAATGATGATTTTTAACATTAACTGTACTTAATATTACTTTATATCATTTTATAATTTATAATATTAAAATATAATAGTTCATATATAATAATATTTCTAAAGTGTTCAATTTAATCTATTATTATTAAATATTGAATACATAACATAATAGTTATTTGAAAAACATAAATGTAACTTTTATATTAAATTCCCTTTAACACATACCATTAAAATTGATTATTTATATGCTAAAAATTAATTTTACTACTCCGTTAAAGTAAAAAAAAAATTGGATTTTTATATATAAATTTTATAATATTATAATATTAATATAAAGATTTAAACATAATCAAATAATATATATTTCATAACATATTTTAATTTCATTTGGAGTTATATGATTTTCAATTTACTGTTTAAAAAATCATAATTTATATATTCCAATAAAATATATATAATTCTAATTACATTATTTTCAAATACCATATTTGTAATGAAAATATTTTAAATGATAATTGTAATGATAAATGTTTTGATCCAAGGTAAAATTCTTAGGGAATTTGAATTTTAGTATTTCTTTGATGGGTAGTATTTAAAAACATGATTCAAAACATAATTATGACATTTATAATAATTCAACGTGTTGTTTTTAGAATTGTGTAAGTTCAAGAGAGGTTTTATGTGTGTCTTGTTGAGTTTTGGGATCAGTTGTTCTGATTAATAAAAGGATTGGAGGCTCTGCATAGGGTGTACAGTTTGTTTAAAACTATGCAGACCTCAATAGAAAACTGTGTGGCCTATATGAAAGGAGAAAAACTTCCCCACACTAGTAGTGCATGGGTTTCCCATACCATTCTCCTATACCACACGTTTAGTGCCACTTAAAAATTACCTAATAAATATTCATCACATGGTTGGTGCATGGTTAGGTCAAATAGAGTGGAATAATTGTTCAAGGTGGTTTTTTAAGGCAGGGGTGCGACATGGTTGGTACACGGTTTCTCCAAACCATGCAGCCAAATCAGGCACCTAGGTTTTTGGGGGTAAATTGACAAAAAAAACCCTTAATGAGGTTTTAAACCTCATTTTCTTTTATTTCATCATCCTCTAGCTGGTGTCTCCTTCTCCTTCTTGGATTTCCCCTCCTCCGATCCAAATCTGGGATTTCGTGGATCTCCTCCATTTGTCATCTGATTCAATTGTCCTCAATATCTAAGAATCTACATCAGTAAGCAATTGAATCATCTCTAATCTATTTCAAGTTATTAATTTCTTCTAATATGCTATTTTGGTGAAATATCACTTCCTCTATTTGTCGGGTGAATCTCTATTTCATAGATTTCTTCTAAATCGGACAGAATCAATCATTTATATGAATTAGTGGATCATCCTTATAATGAGGTAGGTGGTATACAACATTATTCCAAAGTATTCATTGAATTATAAATGTTTCTAATGTGTTTCAAAAGATTTTTTTTGAGAGTCTCCTTTATATTGAGTTCTACAAATCAAATTGATCATCGCACTTTGATATACACCTATAGATCTCATTGAGTATTTTTGAGGTTTATACCCCTAGTTACGGACACCTCAGGGGTGTGACAGCTTGTATTTTCCCCTTTTTAGTTAAATAATTTAAATTCATGGAACACCTTATAAGTGATCTTATTGTATTAATATTGGGGTTTTCCTTGTAGACGCTTTCCAAAGAGATAATGGAACCTCTTAATTTCCATGATGAACTCTATTATTTAATGGCCATGTTTTTGTAATTATTATAAAATGCTTATTTGAAGTGAATTTATTTATAAATAATATATTTAAAAGCTTACATGTACTAAATGAATTATTTACTAAATAATGACATTATTATATAATAAAACCCCTTGAATGAGGTGTGATGCCTTTGAAATTACAATGTAATGATTAGTGGTTTATAACATGCTTGTATATATTGCCTTGGTGTTTTCTTTATGCTTTTATTATGGGTTTTTACATGGCATGTTTAATACAAGTCCCTTAATGATGTCCTTAAATGAAATATCACTCTTTCTATAAATTTTAAATGGAACCATTGTACCTTCTAAGTGAATGGATTGGATCATTCCTATCTAAATGGATAATGAAACAAGATCCTACTAAGGGTTTACTAGCTTAATGAATGGAATTAACCATGTAGTTAATTCCCCAATTAGACAAAGATACCTTCTAATTACCTCTTGAACCTTGTTATTCAATTTTCTAGGTTTTTTTGAATTTAATGGTCTGTTGTAAATGGAATAGCATATGCATGATGATTTTATTTATCATAAATTAAATTTCTCCCTTGTAATGGTTTATAAGGTTGGTAAGGTTGTGCATATTGATTATGCCTTGTAAATGATTATATGAATTTTAAGGTCATAGTGTAAATGAACATGGCTATTTGAAATGTATAAGATGTATTTCCTTATATATTATATTATAAATTTGATGTTTCCTTCGTAAGGTCTTTATAAATATAAATCATGATAGGTTTTTCTTCATGTATGTTTATTATAAATATGATTATTCCTCGGATATGTTATAGATGATTGAAAGGGATGATGGACATGGTGTATAATCACACTCCCATGCATCAAGTGTTGAGTATGGCATCTCAAACTAGTCATACTATATGGGTGATGGGCTTTATGTGCCACATTTAATGATTATAGTGCTTCCATGGAATCTCGATATCCTTCCCAAGTTTTGTATCATGACGTCTCTCACTCTATTAGGATGTAGGTGATGTTCCCTATTTCATGACCTTTTAGGATCATTTAGATTGGTTATGGATGTCTGAGTTATACCATAGTCTAGCTTGCAACTATTATTCCAGGTATATGGTCACTTATATTCGCACATACTTTGTTCATATAGGTTGATGTAATATTGAACTATGTTATATTAAAATATATTACTACTATATATGTATGTGAATTGATCAAATGCATATTCCAGCTATGAGTAGAAGTAGGTATAGCCACTAGGTGTCCCTTAGGAAACTGGCTGGGATTTTATTTATCTATTTTGTTTTTTTTATATTTCTGTCACACATACACACTACATTACATTTTGTTTTCTAGAATAGATTTAGTTGTAGATACCATGGGTGTTAACCTACTGGTATTGTTATCTCACAAACTACTCAGGCCACAGTTGCACGGAGAAACCTCAGTAGACCTTATTTTTATGGGATCATGGTTTATTGATTGTGTTGTTTAGCTAACACCTAGGAGTTAGGAGTCCTGGACTGAGATGGAGCTCAGGGTGCTCTTGTATATAGCCCTTTGGGATTTAATATTATTTTATTTATTGTATATGTAATTTACTGTATCACTACCTATTGTAGGTATTTCATTTTAGTTTATGTATCATAATCTGAACATGTATGCATCATTTGTATATTAGCATAGGATTTCATTTTTATTCAGTTTATTATTATTCTCCTACTACCCTGTCATTATTTATTATTGCTTCCATTGTTTTCTATTTTTCATTATTTATTATATCATGCTTCTACTCAAATCATTAGGGTATAGTCACCCCATTATCATATCCTTTTAACCTTACTACTAATCAGCAGCCTCTAACATATGGGGAGGTGTGCTTGAGGCCATGTGACTGATTAGTTAGGCTACTGTAGTAATCTTTAGTTGGGTTGGGACATTACAATGTGATATCAGAGGTCATTTCATTACTTTGTCTTACTGTTTTGGTCCAGTAAATAGGAGGCTAAGAATATGTTAGCTTTTGGAAAATAGATGTGTTTGGGACTAATCACTCCACCCATATGTAATAATCCAAGAGGATAGGGATAGAATTTATGTTTGTGTTATTTTCTAATATAGTTGATCATGATATAACATTGAGTGAATGGTGTACTTTATGCTTCTTATTGATTTATGAGATTCTAGTATTTTACCAGTGGCCTAGTATGGAACGGATGAAGCATCACATACATCATTATACGCTGAAAGAAATTAATTTTCCATGCATTTTCCATGCCATGTAATAGTATTTCTGAACTGCATACTGATTTGATTGTGTGACATGGGTGTAATGTCAAGCTTTTTTTTCAGTACCATGTCTATTTGTATAATATACATATGTGATTATATGTCATGATTACTATTTATATAACATGTATTTCCTATATTATGATCTCTTATTATTATTATCATGAATTATATGGTTATTATGATAACATGATATGTTATAATTTTGATATATGTAAATAGTTTCGTGGGAAAAATTTATTGGTTGTGATTAAACATGAGGTAGTATTCAGTTGTAAGTTGTATGAGCGCCTTATAATTATTAAAGGTTAACTCATATACTTGAACTATCCTTGATCTTTATACAGGTTTATAAACTATTTCCAAAATGGAATGGTTGTTGAAGTGTATCTATTAAAGTGGAATGATTTTGATTAATAGAAGCCCAATTCCAACGTGAAAAGTGTATGGGCACTTTATAGATAGGTAGATGACCACCAACATAACTGATCTATTGTATTTATATGACCGTGAGGTATCTTGAATGGTTAAAATGTACATTATGGTTAATTTAGAACCAAAAAATGAATTGGTTAACTTCTAAAATTCACATATGGTCCCAATATAAGGACTCGACCTTAAACATTACATAATATTAAAATAAATAAATAATTCACATTGTGGATATTTTTAATTTTAGACATTTATCAAATTAGGAAATAAATATTACATTGCATCTCAAAAATTACAAATTAGACACTTCTACTTAGTTTCCAATATTTTCACAAAATAAAAACACTTAAAAAGAAACATGTCTAGCCCATGTTTTAGACAACATGACTTTTCCTTGATCCCATCCTTGAACCTATTCATATTTAAGTCCACTGGAAAACATTTCAAAAACTTTACAAGAGAATAAAAATCTCTGTACGATTACTATGTAAGGAAGGAAAACATTATCCCAAAATTAAATACAAATCAATGAAACCAATACTTTTCAATTATAACATACCTTACGAATTCATAAGATTCATGAATAACACAGAGAAATCATAAATAATAAAGGTATCATATGTAATTCATAAAATAATTACATTTTATATAATACAGCTACATAGGGAGTCACATTTTGAATACTCATCACAGTATATTCCCTAAATCTCTTAGGAGAAACGTTAACGTTTACCTCTATCACGATACCCCATGCATTGGAGAGCTATCTCGGGCTCACCCACCCTAGGATTATCATAGAACCACCCATACACGTAAACGAAACCAAAGAACCATAACATATTAATAACACTTAAAGTAAGAATAAAATAAATATAATATTTTCGCATTGCAATCACAACATATCATTTCAAGATATAGACATAATCAATGCTTTATCAAACCATTTTCAAAACCATTTAAAACATTTAATAAATAGATTTTTTATTCAAAGTGTCCCATACCACATTGAAACTTTTAAAGGAATTATGATTTTAAAAGATTAATGTACTTGTAAATAAATCCTTAAAACCATTCTGAAAACATTGACATTAATGAGAACGATTTATAATATTAAATCTTTAAAACATTTAAAATGATATTTTAGATAAATAGTCTTAAACAAAATGAGAGATTCCTGAATACAAAAAATTGATGAATAACATCAATAAATGCTTATAATATCATGAGAATGTAGATATTCATGATATAATATGTTGAAGGGAAGTATATATACCATATAAAAGTGAATTGGTGCATTACAACAATGAAGTGTCAATGGAATGTAAATTGAGACGAAATCTATTATAAAAAAGGTATCCTTAGATTAAGGAGAAATAAATTACGTAATTATGTGTGAAAAACATAAATACACTTAATATGATTGGTTATTCAGTGTAAAACAATCATAGTTAATTCATAAATATTCATTACTGGACATGATCAACAAGTACATGTTTAACCCAATGAATTAAAATTGGGTTAAGAAGTTCTCGTACAGAAATTTGAGAGCCAAAAAACGTCACTTTAAAATTTAGAAAATGAGTTGATGAGAGAGAAAAGGGTATCTCATCACTTGGACATAAAATTTATATCAATAAGGATATAGAAGAACATATCTCGACATAAGAAGATGTAAGATTAGAAGACATAACAAAAATAAGTCTTTTAAAAAGAGGAGGGTGAAAGGTACCCTTAACAATTTGGTAACTTACAGAACAAACACCTATGAAAAAAGAATCATAAAATAAATATTTAAATAACCATAAATTTAAGTATATTAATCAATTAATACAATAATGTGCAGTATATATACCACAAAAATGTAAATAGTGTAAAATATAGCATCAATCTCTTGGAAATACAAAGTGAGATGAAAATCCCATACCATGTTTTAATCAATCAAGTCGTATGAAAAAAAGTTAATAACCACCAAATTAGTCACAGAATAGAATTAATATAAAGATAATCATGATAATATATATCAAATGGAAGTACATAATACACCACATGCAATAAATTAGTGGCGAATAGTGGAAATCTCCCGGAATTAAAATTGGGAAAATAAACTCCTTACCTCGTGTCCGACTTGTCATGTTTGTTAGTTTTTCTTCCTGAATAATAATATTATGTAAATTTATAGTTTATTAAGAACCATTTTTAAATATTATTATTCTTTTTATATAAATTATTTCCATTTTATAAACATTATGTAATATTTTAAGTTAATAATGGTTGTTTTGACAATATTTGTTACTTGAGTCAAAAATGAACACCTTATAATTACATGTTTTCCATGTGGTCAAGATTCAATTATATATAGAATTATATTAATTATTTAGATATCATATATATCATATATATCCAGTATATATATGTATTTATGATAGTACATAACATTTGAGATTAGAAATGAAAGGCATCATTCATGGAGACGGTAAGTCGAACGTACGCATGAACGCTGCTTTCATTTCCATTTAATATTTTAATTGAATTAAAAATTAATGATACATAGTTATATTATAATTCCTGTATAATATCATGTACAATTTCAATAACTCCATACTTTATACATCCCGCATATGGTATGAATGAGTCATATCACTTTGAGGTGGCAGTAGTCTGCACTTCTTGAAATTGAATTATCGTGTATACTCCTAATGGAAACCATAAAGGTATACTATAAATTAAAAATAAAGAAGAATAAATAAAATATAAACATTATTTATATCATATATAAATACAGTTCCATCATAATGAACACCATAAGAGGTGGTAGGAGATAATTGAACAATCATCGTTTCGTGAGGCGTTAGTTTTCCAACCACAGAAACAGTATGTTCTTCACCCATTAGGTGGAGGTGTGTGTAATATTAGTTCAAATACTCCTCATAAAAACATCCTAATATATTCAGGATATTTGATTTTGTATAAAATAATGTAATAGAAAGAGTTTAGGGATTGGAGAAGTAAAATAAAAGAAAAGAACTTAAGAGAAAATGTTACCTTAAAATCGGTTAACTCCCTTTTGTTTGAACCAAAAGAATTTTTTGATGTCCCTTATGCCTAAGGTGATGATTATAAGTGTAATATAGTGATTTAGGGAGATTAATTAGGCAGAGATAGAATAAGACAAGGGTATTGAGGAGTTATAGGGATGGGTTAGATGTGGGGGCTTTTTATAAGGGGGGAAGGGGAACTTTAGGAAAGTGTGAAAGTATTATTTTATCATATAATTATTTTCTGTTAATAATGGTCGAAAACTCATTAAGGTGGAAGATATGATGACTCAAGGTCGAAATAAAATCATCCAATAAAAATTGAACTAGTTTTGGATATTATTTTAATCATTATAATTTTATTTATTAAAATCATTTATTAATAAGGTAAACACAGCAACATTAATGTTTCATAAATAATTTAATTTATTTGATGTCTAAAAATTATAAAAAAACAATGATGTAGGAAATATTTATAGATTTAAAAAATATATAGTTTAAAATATAACTTCTATAACTCCATTTAAAAATTGATTTACTAAAAGTTATTTGTTTATGTCATTTTTGCCTTTACTTTATGTTAATTAAAATAAAGTGTCATTATCACTCTTACGTGCCTACATGGGGTCCCCAAATCAACAGAATGATTTCCATGGCCGGACATGACCCATAAAAAAAGGTTAGGACACATGTTTAGATAATTTTTTATTATTATAATATTCTTTTTACCCTAAATTTCTCTATTTACCTTTAACTGTGGTAAATAAAAGTCAAAAGTTACTATTCACCCAAAATTATTTTTATCTCATTGAACTAAATTTTACTTACTAATAAAAACCATGTATCTTAGATTTTTGAAATTCAATTCAAAAATGTCGTAAAAATTCATTTAAATGAAAAAGTCGGTTTTTTTAACTACCACTCAGTGTTTTTACTTTTCATCGAAAGTTGAAGGTTTTCATAAAAATACTAAATTTTCAGCCAAGCTATATTTGATAATCCAAATTCAAAAATGGAGTCTATTTTACCAAATTCAAAACATAGAAGTTTCCTTAATTAATTTAAAATTAATTCTCGTTGTTAAAACAAAAAGTTTGTTTTTAAGAAATAATAACTATCAAAAGATTGACACTTGTTTATACCCAATTTCAAAGTGAAATTTCTTATAATGACCATCATTAGATTAAATGGTTAAAAATATAATATAATTACACTTTAAAACCATTTAAAAGATAATATAACCATATAAATAAGTTACATTAAAAGGCAGTTTTGAATTAAAATGCAGTATTTTAACTATTCATCGAAAAATGAATTTTATCATAAAAATACCAAAAATATACCCAAATTAAATTTTGATATCACGATTCTAAAAAATAATTTTTTTTAAAATAGAACATATTAAAGTGAACGAAACAAGATTAAAATAGGATTCACCATCAAAAGGTGTAAAATTGACATTTTAATGAATATTTGAGTGTTTATGCATAAAATCTGATTTCTCTTATTTTAAGCCTCAAATATTTATTGGATAAATGTAAAAACATTTAACAAAATTGTATAATCATTTTGTAGTTTGTTCTGTTCATTTCCTCCTTTACAATTTATAGGTGTTTACTATCATTTAAAATAATAATAATATTATATTATTTTTCAGTACAACTCAACGTTGTGTGAAAAGTAAGATTTCAAATAACCCCATTGTTGTGTATTGGGTATGCCATGGAACATAGAATCCCCTTTAAATTAAAATTAATATTTAATTCAAAAATTTTAATAAATATGAAAATTTCAAATTCTTTATTTACCTGGGATGTTATATCCTTCCCCTCTTTTGAGAATTGCCTCCTCACAATTTTAAAATTGGGCTCGAAAACTTCATTGAAGGTCCCACATCAGAAAAAGAGTCAATAAAACTATCACTTTAAAACAAAGGGAGAGAATTTCAAAGGTCACATAAGACAACAGATACTAGGATTCCATAAAAACATTGATATGGAAGAGAAAATAACTCTCATAGATTAATAGAGAGTGGTAGAGAACTTGATCACGGAAAGTTAACAACCAAAATACCATAAATTTGTGGTTGGGTAAAATTCTAATGATAAAAGAGAGCTTATAGATTTTTTGCATCAATATCAATTTCATAGAGTTGAAGAATTTTAATAACAACCAGACTAATATTGTAAGGAAATATACTTACTTGTCATGTAGAGTGTCATCCTTTAATAAAATTCCACCACAAACTCATCTTTTCTCAAAACGGTTAGTATTCAAGATCACTTGATCACACCGGAAGTTCTAGAATAAACTTCTAGAGTATCACATAATCTACAAAATAATAACTATATATTTCCCTTGTCATTATACATAAACCAAAACCAAAATTGGTTAGTACAAGATCAGATAATCCCCTAAAGGATAATCATTTAAAAAAAAATACTACGCTTAATCTCAAAAATTCATCAAATACTACCAAAAGTTCAACAAAGATCATTCAATATACAATTTCCCATAAAATTATTAGAAGTAATCCAAACTAATATTGAAATCCAAAATTCAAAAGGATTCGATCACATAGTCTTCCACAATGATCATAACATTTATCTCCAAAAACATTAAATACTCTTGAAGTCTCATTCTAAAGTGTAATTAACCTAATAATGTATTCTATATGATAGGTTAATCATTTCAATAAATAACTCAAATCACCTTATGTTGAGAATAAAAACATATATTCCACCAAAATAATATTTCAACCATTACTCCAGAAATTTTATCTCATACCTCGCATTTTCATCCGATAAAATAATAACTTGTAATTTCCTAAAAAACAAAATATCATATGAACCCCTAATATTATCCATTATGTACACATAAGAATATATATATTTATATTGAATGAAAATTTTACATATCAGACTTTATGGTTAAACATACTAGAAAAAGACATCCAATGTAATCCCATTATCAATAGATCCATAATACATTTAAAAATTTTGTCATCCAAAAATATACCATAACTCTTGAATCCCTTATATATAGACTTTTTACTCATTAAACATTCTTCATAATACAATATCCATTCTTTTACAACATATTACATAATACTTCATTCCTACAAACAAAATCATTAATCATATCTTAAGATTCAATAATGTTATAACATCAGCTAAGAAATAATTCATACCATTCATAGGTCATTATCAGTTTCCTTATCTTCAATTGAAATGGCATTAGGAATTGGTAAACATATATTTATATGATCCTACTGATCCCATTCACGATTCTTCTTTGTAGGATATCTATTTGTATAATGACCATGATGACGACATTTAAAACATTCAATTGATCCTTCAGAAAGAACTTCTTTCCCTTTCCTAGAATCATCTGGATGATTCCTTTTTCCTTGGAATGTTCTTGATTTATGACCTTCATTCCCATGTCTATTGAATCTTCTCGTCCCATTGAAGAATTTTCTAAGGAGTTTCTTTCCACATCCTAGACACATAGGTTTTTTAACATACATACCTTTAAGATTATTACCTAAACTTCTGTACGGATTTGTTTCTCGCATATATGATTCCTTTTAAAAATAACCATGGTTCATGTGGTCAATCAAAAATCAAGATAGTTGGTTGAGAATAACCACAATATTTCTCATTACATCTCTTATTTCATTCAGTTTCTCTTTTATAAAACCATCATATTTTTCTTTACATCTACTGTTACTTTAGTTCCTACTAGACCCAGCAATTTACTAAAACCCAAATGGTCAGTTTGAGTATATCAGAAAAGTCATCATATAATATATTTTGAGGAAGGTAAATAATATGATATATTTATTCATGTTATCTTAAACTCATTCATTTTAACTAAAATAACTATGACCCTTTATAAAATCATAACCATAAAGGTAACGCCACTTATGTTTAAAGAACACCCTAACCTCTAAAGTTATCTAAGACGACCTAAGATACCAACTATAAGGATCTAAACTTAAACATTACATATTCTTGAATTAAATGAATAATTCACATTGAGGATATTTTTAGGTTTAAGGTCTTAGACAATTAGGCCACAACTATTACATTACCTCTCAAAAATTTCAAAGTAGACACTTTTACTCAGTTTTTAATATTTTCCTAAAATAAAAACTCTTAAATAGAAACATTTCTAGTTCCATGTTTTAGTTATCATGACTTTTTCTTGATCCTATCATTTTCCCTATTCATATTTTGGTCCTATGGATAAAATTTAAAAAACATGGGATGAGAATAAAAATCTCAGTAAGGGTCATAATATATGAAAGTAAAACATTATCCCAACAATAAATACAAATCAATAAAACCAATAATTTTCAATAATAACATACCATACCAAATTATAATATTTATGAATAACACATATAAATTATAAATCATAAAGGTAACTCATGGAATTCATAACATACTTACATTATAGCTATCACAACTACATAGGGAGTCAAATTTGGAATTCCCATCATATTATATTCCCTAAATCTCTTAGGATAAACATCAATGTTTACCTCCATCACTTTACCCAATGTATTGGAGGGCTATATTAGGTTCACCCACACTAGGTTAATCACTGAACCACCCGTATATGTAAACAATTCCCAGAAACCATATAATATTAGTAACAATTAAAACAGGAATAAAGGAAATATAAAATTTCCACATTGTAATCACAATATATCATTTCAAGAAATAGACATAATCAATGCTTTATCAATCCATTTTCAAAACCATTTAAAACATTTAATAAAGAGATTTTTGAATCAAAGTGTCCCATACCAAATTGAAACTTTTAAAAGAATTATAATTTTAAAACATTAATTTCCATATAAATAAATCGTTAAAACCATTTTCAAAACATGTACATTAATGATAATGATTTAGAAGATTAAATCTTTAAAACATTTAAAAAGATATTTTAGTTAAAGAGTTTTTAACAAAATGAAAGACACTTGAATACAAATAATTGAGGAATAACATCTATAAAAGCATATAATATCATGAGAATAGAGAGATTCATGATATAATATGTCAAAGGGTAGTATAGACACCATATGAAATTGAATTTTTCCATAACAACAATGAAGTCTCGGGGAATGTATTTTGAGATGAAATATCTTATGAAGACGGTGTCCTTAGATTAAGGGTAAATAAATTACATAATTATGTGTGAAAAATATAAATACACTCAATATGATTGGATATTCTATGTAAAACAATCATAGGTCATTCACACATATTCATAGAATGACATAATCAACATTTAGAAGTTTAAGCCAAATATTTGAAATTGGGTTAAGAAGTTCTCTTACCGAAATTTGACAGCCTGACAGCGTCACTTTAAACTTCAAAAAATGAGTTGATGATAAAGAAAAGGGTATCTCATCATTTGAATATAAATTTATATAAATAAGGATATATATGAACAAATCCCAACATAAAAATATGTAAATTAAAATACATAACAAAAATAAGTCTTTTAAAAAGAGGAGGGTGAAAGGTTCCCTTACCGAATTGGTAACTTATGAAAAATACACCTATGAAATAAGGATACTAAAATGAAGATTTAAATACCCATTAGTTGAAATACATTACACAATTAATATAATCATGTTCAGTACATACACGACACAAATGGAAATATAGGCAAATATTCCATAAATCTCACGGGAATAAAAAGTGAGATGAAAATCCCTTACACTGTTTAATCAGTCGATTCGTATGAAAACAAAGTTACTAAAAAACAAATGATTCACAGAATAAACTGAATATAAATAGAATAAAGATAATATATATAATTGAAGTACACAATACACCACAAGAAATAAATTAGTGGCGTACACTAGAAATCCCACGGGTTTAAAAGTGATATAAGAAACTCCATACCTCATGTCTGAAATGACTTTTTTGTTCCTTGTTCTTCCTGAATAATAAACATAAGTTAATTTTTACTTGATTAAGAAAACATTTTCAAGTTTATTATTCCTTTTATATCACTTATTACCATGTCATAAACATTATGTAATCATTTAAGTTAATAATGGTTGTTTTGTCGATATTTGGTACTTGAGTCAAAAATGAACACCTTATAATTACATGTTGTTCATGTGGTCAAGAGTCCATTATATCCAGAATTATATTCATGATTTAGATATCATATATATAATATATATTCAGTATATATATATGTATTTATAATATTACATAACATTTGGAGATATTAAATGAAATACACCGTTCATGGAGACAGTAAGTCGTACGTACGCATGAATGTTACTTTCATTTCTATTTTGTATTTTAATTGAATGAAAACATAATGATACATAGTAATAATATAATTAAAGTATAATATCATATATAATTTCAATAAATCCATCTTTTATACATCCTACATATGGTATGAACGAGTCATATCACTTTGAGGGGGCAGTAGTCTGCACTTCCTCAAATGAAATTATCATGTTTACTCATAACAGAAACCATAGAGGTATGATATATATTAAAAATACAGAAGTATAAAGAAAAAATAAACATAATATATATGATATATAAATACAGTTCCATCATAATGGCCACCATAATATGTAGTAAGAGATAATTGAACAATTATCTTTTCGTGAGGTGTTTGTTTTCCATCCATAGAAACAGTATTTTCTTTACCCATTCGACAGAGGTGTGTGTATGTTTAGTTAAAATAATCATCATAAAAATATCCTAGTATATTTAGGATACTATTTTTGATATAAAAGAATGGAATAAAAAGAGTTTGGGGGTTGGAGAAGTAAAATAATAGAAAATAACTTAAGATAAAACGCTACCTTAAAATCGGGTAACTCCATTTTGTTTGAACCAAAAGAATTTCTTGAAGGGAATTATGCATAAGGTAAGGCCTCTAGGTGTAATAGAGGTTTGTAGTGAGATTAATTTGGTAGATTATGGATGAGATAAGGGGCTTGAGAAGTTTTTAGAATGGGTTTTAAGTGATAGATTTTTATAAGGGGGAGAAGGGGCTCTTTAGGAAAGTGTGAAAGTATTATCTTATTATATAATGATTTTTGGTTTCTAAAGGTATAAAAATCATTAAGGTAGAAGTTAATATTACTAATAGTCGAAATAAAATCATCCAATAAGATTTGTAAAGGTTTTGGATATTATTTTAATCTTTAAAATCTTATTTATTTAAATCATTTTTTAATGGGGTAAACACTACATCATTATTGTGTTATAAATAATTTAATTTATTTGATGTATAAAACATAAGAAAAATACCACGATTTAGGAAATATTTGTATCTTTCCAAATAATATTTATAGTAGAAAATATATCTTATATAACCTCATGTAAAAATTGATTTACTAAAAGATATTTGTTTGTTCCATTTTTTCCTTTAAGTTAATTAAAATGAAGTGTCATTATCACTCTTAAGTGGCTCATTGGGGTCCCAAAATATACCCAAGGATTCCCGTGGTTGTCCATGAATCAACCAATAATGTTATGAAAAGTGTTAAAGTAATATTTTAATATTATAATATTCTTTTTACCTTGAATTACCCTATTTATCTTTAACCATGATAAATAAAAGTCAAAAGTTACAATTCACCATAAATTATTTTCATCTTATTGAATCAAAATTTAATTAATAATAACAACCATGTATGTATGATTTTATAAATTCAATTCACAGAAGTGGTAAAAATTTATTTAAATGAAAAAGTTGGTTCTTTTAACTACCACTTAGTGTTTTCACTATTGATAAAAAATTGACGGCTTTTAGAAAAAAAAAAGAAAAAATTCAGCCAAGATATATTTGATATTACAAATTAAAAAATTATGCCTATTTTAAAAAATTCAAAACATATAAGTTTCTTTAATAAATTTAAAATTAATTCTCATTGTCAAAACAAAAACTGTGTTTTTAAAAAATAATAACTATCAAAAGATTGACACTTGTTTGTTCCCAATTTTAAAGTAAAATTTATTCCAACGACCAGCATTGGATTAAATGGTATAAATATATTCTAATTACAGTTTAAAATCATTTAAAATTATAATATAACCATATAATTATGTTAGATTAAAAGGAAGTTTTTAAATAAAATGCAGTATTTTTCACTATTCATTAAAAAATGATTTTTTCAGAAAAATGCCAAAAATTTACCCAAAGTAGATTTTGGTGTCCCAATTATAAGGATGAATTTTATTTTGTCAAATAAAACTTATAAAAGTGACCCAAACTAGATTTAAACAGGGTTCTCCATCAAAAGGCGGAAAATTGAACTTTTAAAGAATATCAGAATATTTATGCTTAAAATCATATTCATTCTTATTTTAAGCCTCTGAAATTTATTGGATAAATGTAAAAAAATTTAACAAACATTTATAATCAATTTTTAGTTAGTTCTGTTCATTCCCGCCATTATAATGGTTAGGAATTAACTACCATTTAAAATAATAAAATTATTATATTATTTTTCAGTACAACTCAACATTGAGTGCAATATACAATTTCAAAGAAACTCATTGTTGAGTATTGGGTATGTCATGGAACATAGAATCCCCTTTGAATTAAAATTAATATTTAATTCTCAAATATTAATAAATATAAAATTTTATTATTCTTTATTTACTTGGGATGTTACACTGAAGTAGGTCATTGGGGAATTTTCATTATGAGATAACCTACTATGGGTATTTGAAATTATGATAGGTGAGAAAATCCTATTGGTTATAACTCTGATGAACATGGGTTGACTTAATAGGGCCTTCATAGGTCGTCTTATCTTTTACCATGCAAATTTGTTTTACAATTTTTACTTGAGGTTCTATTTTAAATCTTTTAAAAGTTTAAAGATTGAAATTTAATCAATATAATGACCTTAATATGGAACTTGAAGCGGTTCCCTTCATTTAAAACCCTTGTGTAAGGGTAGTTTATCATTTCTTTTTAGTTTCATTGGAACAAAACCATAAGCATTTTCCATAGGCCCTTTTTCTATTTATAAGTGAATTAATCAATAAACATTAAACCTCTTGAAATTTGTTTTTGCGTGACAAAGTTATATGGTTGATGCTTATGCTTTCGTGAGGGGATATCCCATGGAATGTAGCAGCCTTCAAGCTTAAATTACTTTCTTTTTCTATGATATTTCAGTTTTATGGTGTCATTCGGGTGTTGTTATCCCTAGTAGGACTCTTATCTTCCAATGAAACCCCTGTTTAGATGGGCATTCATGTTTTTCTTTTCCATTGTTATGGGCATGACCATTAAGTAATTCTCGGTTTTAGTAGGTTAGACATGCCTAGGGCATGGTCAACTACTTAGTAGTTCTTGTGACCCTATTTATTTTTCTTTGGGTGACTTGAGAGGTCATTTGATAGTTTTATAGTCATATGAGATAGAATGACTTTGAGATAGTTTCTTTGGGTCATATGATACTTGTATGCATAGGGAAGACAGACTATAGATAGTATTCAAGATTTGTTGTTTTCTCTTCAAATCAATGGGTAGTATGCATTGACATACACGATACCCATCGAGTTGTTTAATGGTGTAACGAACCAGTTGTGTTCAATGAAATCCTTTATCTTTGATATGTAGAGTACATTTTCATGTAATCTTCAAAGTAAAATTATCTAGGTGTAAAAATAATCAATTCATCCCAATGATTAGGATGACATCTAAGATGATCTTATGTTTTGACATTCCGATCAGGTTGGATCTGAATTTCATTCCAAATTTGCATATGTTTTGATGTGGTGATCGTGACTCAAGGGAACAACACACACACATTTATGGTGGTTTTGATCAAGAACTCTTATGAGTGTTTGGTCTATCTCTTTTTTAGATGAATATGACACTCTTAATGTAGGGATCATTTCATATTTTCTAGAGAAAATGTGCCCTTCCATGTAGAGGGGGAAAAACAAAAGAGGGCCAGTGAGAAATGGTTTGTTTTCCTCAAATTCTACTGAGTCTTGTGATTTTGAATCTTGTTGGTGATTTCATGAAATCATGACATTGAGGTTATTAAATTTGTATGAAACCTCTTGAAACACTATTGTGTTTTTATAGAATTCGATGGTTAATATTGAACAATCAAAAGATACTTGAGGTGGTGAAGGTTTGTGATCAATTAATGGTGATGTGTTGATAGGTGAAGTTGAGCTTCTTTCAAGAAGTCGACCAACACTGGTTCAACTGTCATTATTTTGGTTTTATTGGTTGGTTAGAATCCATTCAACCCCTCTTGGTGTACTCTTTTGAAAGATATCAGAATGTCCCCTATCTTCATGTCATCTTTGATGCATGAAGATATCATCGGTCTTATGCTGTGATAAATCTTTAAATTCATTCATTTTTGATGAGTAATATATATCATATTTTCTTGTTGGTTGTATGGTTTTTAATTGATGCATGGTTAGTCCTATGTGATACCAGGATTCCTGATTAAGAATTCCTTGGATGGAATCTTGGACACAATCCATGTGACCTATGATGTAATCATGTTCTCCCAGTTAAGTCTGATATATGTCAATCATATAAGCTGAGGATTTTGATCATGGTCGGTCATAGATGTCTTGAATCATGAATCTCCTTTTTTTCTGTGTATACATTAGAGTGAAACTATTTTAAAACACATCATTGGGTAAAGGTGAGTGTGATATAAAGTTCGACCATGTCTTTCAATCAAACCATGTCTGACCGTCTTCACTTGGGTTTATTGGATTTCAAGAATTATTTACAATGAGGTCCCTCATATGACCTATGATGTAATCTGGTTCTCCCAGTTACGGAAACCTCACAAAGAGTGTCATTATAATTCTTATGGGTGTGTTTTGTAGTAAATTTCAGCATTGGAGGTGTCATGCCTTGGAATCCCCCTTTTAATATTACAGCCTAAGGTGGGGATTAACTTTGGAAAAAAAATTTAATGAGATAATGAGATGATCATGTCTCTATTTAATCGAGCTTGATTAATCTTAGTTTCAATTTTTCTTTCAAAAATTGATCATTGGATCGAGTCTTGGTTTTTTAAGTGCCATGAGCTCAAGTAAATGTTCAGAGGTGCATTGGGTGTTTGGAAATTAAATGCAGCCATTTGAACTAAAATTCATGACCCTCATATTATGGGTGACTTTTTATTATTATTAAGGTATTCTCAAGGATGAGAAGTTCTAAGGTGTGGAATTTATAATGACCCGTGTTTTGAGACAAGGTAAAATTCTAAGGGAATTTGAATTTTAGAATTTACTGGATCATCTGTTTTTAAAACCAAGTTTCAAAACGTAATATTGAGAGTTGTAACATTTCAAATTATTTTTTTTAGACTTGGTTGATGGTCTAAGAGGTATCTCTAGTGTCCCGTCGATTTTTGGGAGCTTCGGGTCCCTCAAATCAAAGGTTCGGTGGGTTTCCATTGGGTGAACGATTTATCTGAAACCATTCAGCCCTTAGAAGGAAATCATAAAACCTATATCACAGGATATATAGTTCTATGCACAAGATACACATATGTTTCCCAAACCATCCACCTACACTAAACTATTACTACCACTTAGTCATTACCTCAGAACTATTTGTCGCACGGTTGGCACATGGTTAGGCCAAAACATGCAGCTTAACTGTGTGAGGTGGATTTCTAAGGTAGGTGTGTTTCATAGTTGGGGAATATTTTGGCCAAATCATGCATCCAAACCATGCGACTTGGTTTTTGGGGGGTAAAATGACTAAAACTACCTTAATGAGGTTTTGAACTTCATTTCCATTTTTATTCTTCTACTTCTAGTGGGTCGCTTCTTATCCTTCATGGGTTTATCCTCCTCCAAGCCTAATCTATGTTTTCATGGATATCCTCCATATATCTTTTGATTCAAGTGTCATCGGTCTCTATGGATCTTCATTGATAATATCTCGAATCCTCTCTAATCTATTTCAAGTTCTTCATTCCATCTCCTATAAAATTTTTGTGCAATATCGTTTTCCCTATTTTCATGTCAAATCATTATTTTTTAGATTTCTTCCCAACCAGACCGAATCAGACCTTTTGATTGGATTAGTTCACTATCCTATATATGAGGTAAGTGGTATATGGCTTTTTCCCAAATTTTCATTGAATTATAAATGTTTTCTATGTTTTTTATTCCATCCTTTGTCAAGTATCCCCTTTACATTGAGTTCTTCATATCAATTTGATCCTCACACTTTGATATACACCTATTGATCCACATTGATTTGTTTATATGTTGATTATCTTAGTTATAGAACCCCTATGGGTTTATCATCTTATTTTTTATCTTTTTAGTTAAATGAATTAAATTCCTGGAAAGGCTTCTAATCATTCACCTTGGATTAATATTTTTTTCCATGTATACACTTTCCCAAGAGAGAATGGTACCTTTTAAGTTCCATGTTGAAATCTATAATTGAATGTTCATATTTTAGTTTTTTTTCTAAAATTATTCTTTGAAGTGAATTCAGCTATCACCCTTAAATTTAAATGTATACATGTGCAAAATGAATTGTTTAAGAAACAATTACATGACTTTATAATAAAACCCCTAGAATGATGTGTGGTGTCTTTGAAATTAAAAAGTGAGGATTAGTGATTTATAGTGTTCTTGTAAATATTGACATGGTGTTCTCTTTATGATTTTGGTATGGATTTTTATGTGGAATGATTAAGAAATAGACCTTAATGATGTCTTTAAATGGAATATCACACTTTGTATAAATGTTAAATAGAACCATTTCTCCTTCTAAATGCATGGATTGGATAATTCCATTATAAATGACTAATGAACCATGCTTTTCCTAAGGGATTAATTTTCATTATAAATGGAAATACCCACATAGGTAATTTCAAAATTATACCATGGTACCTTATAAGTACCTATTGAACCATGTAAATACATTTTACATGTTTTGTTGAATTTAATCGAATATTGTAAATGGAATAGAATAAGAATGATGGTTTACTTTACATTAAATAAAATGGATCTCTTGAAATTGTTTATATGTTTGGTAAGGCCACACCAATTTCTTATGCCTTGTAAATGATTATTTGAATTATATGGTCTTAATTAAAACAAACCTGTCTATTTGAAATAAATAAGCAGTATTACAATATGTATTATATTATAAATTTTATGATTCGTTTATATGGGATTTATAAATGTAAATAATTAGAAGTATTTTTTCAAGGATACTTATTATAAATATTATTACACCTTTAATAGGGAATGGATGATGGTAAGGGGTGTTAACAATGGAGGATAATCACACTCCCTTATGTCAAGTGTTGGGTATGACATCTCACACCAGTGATAATGTATATTTGATGGGATTTATGTTCCACATTCCTTGATTGCAGTGTTTCCATGGTTGCTCACTCTCTACCTCATGTGTTGTAGAATGGTGTTTCTCACACTCTTGGGATTTAGAGAAGGTAACCTATTTCCTGAGTTTTAGGCCTGTTTAGACTAGTTATGGATGTTTGGGTTATGCCCTGGTCCATACAGGAACAAGTATTCCAGGTATATAGCCACTTAAATCTACAAGTACTTTGTTCAAATATATAGATTAAAAATAGAACTATGATATATACATATATATTATGAATAAATATGTATGGGAACATATCAGACAATTTTTCCATCTATGATCCAAAGTAGGTATAAATTTCATGTGTCCCTTGAGAACTTGGGATGGTTGTTTTTTATCTATTTAGTTTAGTTTATTTTTCCAGTATACCTCCACAATTTATTAAAATATAATGTATGGAATGGATTCATTCGTATACACCATAGTTGGTAACCGTCTAGGATTATTATCTCACATCCTATTCGGGCCTCCCTTGCACTGGGGTACCTGAGTAGACCTTATGTAACACCCCAATGTTTTAAAAAAAATAAATTGAAATTCATAAAACTTTTTTTTATGTAGATATTTAATACTAGACTTTAAACATATTTTTTATGCTTCTATTTTACTTAATTTTGAATAATAGTCATCTACAATGGTAATCATTAAGTAATTTGGAGTATAATGGAACCAACTTGATTTTTGGTGAATTTTAACCAACCCTTATGAATAGTAATATGGCCCTAATGAATAGTTAATTGTATTATTATTTTATTATAATAAGGTTATAAGATAATAAGATGTTTATTAACTTTTTAGTGTATTACAAAATGAGTTATAGATTTAAAATTGTTATTTTTGAATAATTTATGATTTTATTTAAAAATTAAATTAATAATATTAAGAAAATTATTTTTAAATAATGGACTACATTTTTGAATTCTAAATGTTGAAAAATGATTACGGTGATTTTTTGGGATTTTTTTGAAATAGATGAATTTTCTTTGAATAGTAAAAATATAATTTAGAGTTTTCGGTAAGTTTAATGACATCATTAATGAAGTAATAATATTGGTCGACTCTTGAGAAATAAAATATGTTATGAGGTGTCCCAAGTGTCCAATACCATGGTAAAATACCATGTGTAAGCCCATGGTTTTTCAAATACCACAAATGAGGTATCCCTTGGAAATTATTAAAATATTCCTTCACTATTGCTATAAATTCAAACCCATTCCTTCATTACATTAATTCCAAATTTCTTCATAGTGAAGCTATAGTATTATTACCTCAAAAGTAGCCCTCTCAAGGTTTCCTCGAGCCCCAAAGGTCCCAACCTACAATTCATAGGAGTTACCCTACATGGAGGTTTAAACACATTTCAAGTAAGAAGAACACAAGGTAAGAGAATTCTTAACCCAATTTCCATTCTTTGGGTTAACCATATTATTTATTCATTATGAGGTATTAATATTATTAGTGTGATGAATTTTTTTATATTATGTTTCTCTATGTGTATTTAAAGTGTATACACATATCCTTTCCATTCTATTATTTCTCACTCCAATTATATTTTAAAAGAGTTTCCTTTTAAAATCCTTTTAAAACTCTCTTGAATAAATTTCAATATGATTGTATTTTTATATATATTTGAATGGGTGGTTTCTCCTGATTTCAAGAAACTTTATTACCATTATATGTTCCTTGGAAATTATTTATGTTGGGTTGAGCCCATTATAGCTCAAGATATGTTGGGTTGATCCCCATTATGTAATGGCCCAGACCTCTCTAGTCTATTCCTATAAAGAGATCTGGTGTCTGAGGTGTTCTGGGATGTCAAGTTGACATACCTCTAACACTTTTCCAAATTTCATGTTCAGTGAATAGAGTTTCTAGTTCTGTAAATAGTTCAACATTAGCCTTATATGAACAGAAAAATGGTAACCTTATGTGAACATTGCAAAGGTAGCTTTATGTGAATACTGTAATGGTAGCCTTATGTGAACAGTGCAACAGTATCCTTATGTGAACAGTCCAATGGTAGCCTTATGTGAACAGTGCAATGGTAGCCTTATGTGGATAGTGAAACAGTAGACTTATGTGAATAGTGTTTCTAGAACAGTGAGGTCCAACGGTAGCCTATTTTTCTTTTTCCAAATTTTGAGTTCATGAAGAGTGATTCCAGAACATTGAGGTCTAATAGTAGCCTCTTTTTCCCTTTCCAAAATTTCAGTTCATGAACAGTGTTTCCAGAACTATGAGGTCCAATGGTAGCCACTATTTACTTTTCCAAAATATGAGTTAATAAACAGTGTTTCTAGAATGGTGAGGTATAACAGTAGCCTCTATTTCCTTTTCCAAATGTTGTGTTCATGAATAGTGTTTCTAGAATAGTTAGGTCTAACAACAGCCTCTATTTCCTTTTCTAATTTTGTGTTTATGAATAGTTTTTCCAGAACGGTGATGTCCAACGGTATCCTCAATTTTCTTTACCAAATTATTATTTTATAAATAGTGTTTCTAGAACGGTGAGGTTCCAATGGTAGCCTCTATTTCCTTTTCCAAATTTGGTGTTCAGGAACAGTGTTTCCAGCTTCCTACATTTTCTCCCCTTTGACATTTCCATTGACGTAATATGAATTTTAAGCCTTGTTTTAAGGAATTTAAGGTCAATTCAAAGGCCATAACTCCTGTATTAATTTTTCCTAAGGCTTAGGATGCTTTTACTTTGTCAAACCGTGTGGTTTAATGTTATTCGATTTTAATGGAAAATCCAGTGTATCTTAAAACACTACTCTGTTAAATATTCTAAAGGGATGAGATATCTTCCTCCCTAGTTCAACCACATTTTTCCCATGTGTGAGACGCTCGAACCTCCCGTTTCTTCCCGTAGGAGTTGGGCAATCAAAATTTCCTCCTTAGATTGATTCCACTCTAATTTTGATGAAACTAATCAGTATCGATCAATCCTCGATATAAGGGGTGATATATCTCCATTAATTTGGGTTCATCTCATTATATTTATCCTTTCCCTTTTATGGAATGTTATCTCTATGTTCCTATTAGACTTTTCTTGGGTGTTGACTAGTGTGGTGTTGTGTTTGCATCCTCAGGTGGATAGAGTTGTCACAGGGGAGGAGATCATAATCTGTTGTGTGTCTTGTTCTCATATAAATAATGTTAAGAACCATTTGAGGATTGGGATTCGTTGCTTCTCTATTCATTGACATGAAACTATAGAGTTAGCATGTTTTATCCCACTAGATCACAATGGAATTGACATAATAAATATTTGAACCAGATAAATAAATTGATATCGATCGGATGTTTTTGCCTTTAGTTTTTCTAGATAGTTTGATATCTATGATTTCATTGTTATCTTTTCATTCATGATGGAAATTGGTAATTAACGTGAAGCTCAGATTAATTGATAATTATTTGGATAAAGATAAAGAAGCATTGAAATGAATCTGGTTGTTATTGTTCTAATTTTATGTTAATAAAATTGATTCAGTAAGCATGTTTAATAAATTTGAGATATCTTACTATTTAGGTTTCCTGAAGTTGGAAACCACGAATAATAAATCATTTAATTTGAGGAGGATTAAAAAACTGGTTTTTTGATTTATGATAATTTCTTGTAGGGTTCTGAGTTACCCTCTTTCTTGATTAAGGGATAAGATCCCAGTTGATATGATGTTTGTTTTCCTAATACTTGTGTTGTGATGTGAGGCTAGAGTGATGTTGTGATATGTGGGGGCATGGAGGCCAATTGGTTGTGGCAGCAGTTGACTCCTAGAGTGGCGAGATGCATTGGTTTATACATTTGGGTGTTGGGGAGGACACCAGAGATGATGGAATGGGTTGGATGTGAATGTTTGGATTCTAGATGTTTCATGCTGGTTGTTTATCTTCTTTAATTTCCCCACTACTCAAGAAATCTAGTTTTCTTACCCTCCTTCCAAAAGGGGTGAAGATGCATAGGGTATGCTACGGGATTTTAGTGTTTTGATTTTTAAGGGAGGATGGGTCTATAATCTTTCTATAGGCAGAAAATACTCAATGAGTAGTTAGTCTACTCACCGTGTTGATCCCCCTTATGTTTAGTAGAATAGATTGTTTTTATAGAATTCTTGGAAATATGGGAAATGAATAATGTTGTTAATAAATGATTGAATAAATTATGTTAACCCATGGGGTTGGATCTTGTTGGGACACGATGCTAAGGTTTCAATTTAAAGTAAAAAATGAACATTTGGTGTGATGCTAATGAGATATAATGTCGAAATTATTAATGGTTATTTAATGTTAAAAGAATTAATTCACTTAATGTGCAACTCATAATAAGGGAATGAAGTAATGTTTTAAATCTCTTTAAATGGTTGTGTGATTATAGGATTCCTTGTTTTAGAGGTGGCAGTCGAGAGTCTAAGAGGCATTAGCTATAGTTGAGTCTAAGACAAGGTGATACCCATAGTGTGGTTGTAAGATAATGTGTATTCTATAATTTTTGTGTTTCTATATGATACTCTACCCCATCAGTCAGGGAAACTTACATCCTGAGGATTCTGAGTCCAAGGGGGTGTTTTTTTCAACATTCATGTGGGAGGATGGATGGCTGACTACCCCCTTTGGCCCCGATCTCTTCTATTGGTAGTTACTAGTGATGTTAGGAAAAATGGTTAGATTTCCCCATATATGTGTGTAGAGGGATGTAATGGCTTGTGGTAATTCACACACATATATTCTAGATATATTTTCTTATGGACTACTATAGGTATAACATGTATAGGCTGTGGTGGATTGAGGATCCATACTCGGTGTATGGGTTGTAATGGCTTGAGGTATAATGCCCGATGTATGATACACATTATGTAAGCGGTGGTGGATCCTGGAAACTACATGGTTACTTTTCTTGTGTGGACGTGGTGGTTTTGTTTCATGTAGTGCATCTTGTGGTGCTTCGCCCATGTGTTTGTGGGAAAGACATTTTGGAGAGAGATGCTTAGGACGTGCGATGTTGGGGAAATGTGGAAAACTAGTGGGGAAGTAGTAGTTGGGTACCCTTGATATTATTTATTATATTATATACTCTTGTATGAGATACTTGGTGAGATTAGCCATGGTGAGGCTGGGAACTTAGTATACATGTTTTTGTGATGAGTTAGTTTCTCTTATTGTTCACTATGCTTTAACATGATTTCTTTACTTTTGTGCGAGAGGCTCAATGGAGGATCCTACTATATATAATCTTATACTCACCTTATGTATATACAAACTGTTTTTTAGGTCACTTGGATCAGGTTAGAGATCAAGATGGTTTCTACTGTCCTGAGGTTGTAAGAGTTGTCTGGGCTTGTGGTTGTTGTTGTTTTTTACTTTCATTTGGGTAATTTCAGTTCTTTCCCTTTCAGTTGCTATAGTTTTTCATGACATTACATATGTGTACATAGGATTTATTTTATATTGTAGTCTGAGTTGGATTTGGTTGGTGTCTATCTTATCTATCTATTTCTCATGTGTTCTCTTATAGGGTAATGCCTCCCATTTGTTTGTTAATTATACCCTCGGTGCAAGTCGCTTTCTCGGGGCCAACTGAAGGCAGGATTCGGGGGGTCATTATCTCTTTTCTCAAATTGGTGGCCCAGGAGGGGTACAAATTGTAGAGAGGGGGTCGTGACAGATTACAATCAATGTTCTGGTTGAGGGATAGGATTGAGTTTGGTGTTAGGCACAGGTGAGGTTGCATGGGTTAGGAGGGAAATAATGTCAGTCATGTTTAGCAAGTGATGTAAACACTGGAGACCAGTTGAGACATAGGTGTTTAGGGCCCCCTGTGATCTGATGCATGGACCTTTAAGTTTACAATGGCTACAAAATGAGGTGATACTAGTTGTAGGGTAGAGACCAAGGAAAGGATCATGCATCATTATTATTTATGATTGTGTTTGGATGTAACACCCCAAGCTTCAATGGTACGTTTCCCTTTTAATAATGCAATGGCGTGCATTGTACGCATCTTCGAGATTCTAACACACCACAACCAATCAAACTAGCCGTTATGAATAGTAATACCTAATTTTTGAAATTATAAAATTTCTATATCTCAAAATGGACTTCATTTTTAGATTCGGGATATCTAAATTAGCCTAGGGTGAAATTTTGGTACTTTTTTGATAACTTTCATATTTTGATGAATAGTGAAAATTACTAAATTTTAATTAAAAAAAACTTTTTTAATCGAAATAATTAATATTGATAAATTATGAATTTGAGTGGTTTTAAAGTATATTTAGAATATATTTTTACAATTTAATTCAATTTTTTTCATTGGACATAATTTCACAATTAAACCAGACATAAACAAGTGCTAATCTTTTGATAGTTATTATCTCTTTAAAACACGCTTTTTGTTTTAACAACGGGAATAAATTTTAAATTAATTTCTGCCACTTCTGTGTTTTGAATTTGGAAAAATAGATTCCATATTTTTAATCAGGAAGTCCAAATTTTGTAAATAGGTAACTTTTATTTTTAGACATTTTGAATAATTACTTCGTTAAATATTTAATTTACCATGGTTAAAGGGAAAATCCGGTAAATAAGGGTTAACAAATAAGATTATAATAACACTAAATTACCGTAAAACGTGTTCTAACCATATTGGTGGATACATGTCCGACCATGGTCATATTTGGGATGATTTGGGGACCCCATGCAGCCACTTGTAACTGATAATGACACTTTATATTGATTAAGTTAAAATAAATACAAAAATCACATAAGCATATATCTTTTAGAAAAACATTTTTTACATAGGGTTATATATGTTGGATTTTAGATTATAAATATTAATTATAAATATAAAGCGATTTCCTACATAAGGATAGTTTATTTATAATTTTTAGACAATAAATAATTTAATTTATTTATGACACAATGATGATGCAGTAATTACCATAATAGTGAAAAATTAAACTAATTGATATTATAAATACCCAAATAAATATAATTTGAGACTTTTCATGAATTAAAATAATTTTATATGTTAATATGGCATATTAGGATTGATTATATAAATTGTTTTCGAAGTGATAATGCTTTTATAAATTTATCAAAAACAAAATACCCAATAGTGTCAAAATTGACATAAATGAGTTTTTAAAACAAATATTATATTATTAATTTATATTCAATTCTTAAAAATATAAGGTTCGTCCAAGAGACCTATATCATGATATTTTTATCATTAATGGACCACTTGTTGGTCGCTTGGATGTATATAGTATGTTTATTAACCATATAATATAAAAATACAACGAGACATTGTAAAAGTGAAACTAATTAACTAAGAGTTAATACTTAATGACAAGGTTAATATAATGACCCAAACCTGTCTAAATTATATTGGTTGAGTGGTTCTCGAACCATACCAACCTTAACCTTTAAATAATCCACTTTTTAGCCATTAGAAACCGAATATAAATTTATTATAAAATAATATTTTTGGCTTTTCCGAAGGTGCCCCTCACCCCTCTAAAAAAGGTCACTCCCCCTTCTCACTAATTCACACATTCAAAGCCTTTTGGCTCTTCCAAACCCTACCAAAATACTCTTTTAAATTTACTCACTACAACCTAGATTCCATATTTTGATCAGAAATCCAACCTAAGCAACCCTTTCGATCAAATCAAAAGGAAGAACCCGAAGAAGAGATAATGTTTTCACCACCCTCTTTCAAGTTACATTCTTCTTCAACTTATTCTTTATTTGTTATTTATATTATAAAATAATAACCCTATTATCTTCTATATAATGTGATGTTATTATAAATATGGTAAAACCATATTCAGTATTCTATCCATCCTTTGAATGGCATGCCAACATATGTGTGTACGTACGGCTTACCGCCTCCACATCGTGGTGTAACTGTCATTCAATAAATTATTATTTGCATGGGTATAATAATGATGTTTAATTCATGTAAATAATAAATATAACATGATAATTATTCTGTCTAGATGATATAACATCCAATTATATATTATTCTAACACCAAAAGAATGATATTGTCGCTCGTGCGTACGTACGGACTGTCGTCTCCACGAACGCGATGAGATTCATTCTCCATCGTATCCATTCAAGTATAATTCTCATTTGATGATTAAATATAATGTTTAAAAACTTGATATAATTCTAGATATGAATAGGATACAACCTATCCATAACAAACACGGCTTACATAACAAAGAATATAAAGGTAAACAAGTAATTTAACACCCAAAATGACTATAATACTAAGATATTATTAACAAATAAATGTTAAAAGAACATATATGATATCATATTAATGTAAATGATTCTTGTATAATTCAATAACAATTATTTCACAAATTATACAGGAGGTTAACCTACAATCTACAAAGGAAAAAGTACAAAGTAAGGGGTTTCTTATCTCACTTTTAATTCCGTGAGATTTCCATTATTCACCACTTATTTATTGCATGTGGTGTGTGTACTGCCCATGATTGTATTCATTGTGTAATATAATTTAATTTGTGGATATCTACATCATCATTCTATGATCCTTCTTTCATGGGTTTATGTTTTGTATGATACCAAATCGATAAGGGAATTTTATATTTCAATTTCCACTCATTCGGCTTTACGCATACTCATTGATTATTTTACTCAAATATTATGTGTGGAATCACTATTCATTTGATTATATCATAATTTCCACTCCCCTTTCTGTGTATATACTTTTTATACACATAATCACTCCATTTTTAAATTCTCAAGTCATCGGCAAGAACTTGATAAGAGTAATTTTTACTCAATCTTGATTTGTTGAGATAAACATACAATTCATTGGTGTTGTTTTTACCAGAATATGTGTGAATGTCCTTTGATTGTTTTACACTGAATATCCAATCATATTTTGTGTATTTATATTTTTCACACATAATTATGTCGTTGATTTATCCTTAACCTAAGGATATGGCCTTTATGAGAGATTTCATCTCAATTTACATTCCATTGAGACTTCTTTGTTGTTATACACCAAATCACTTTTGTTGTGGTGTATATATTGTACTATGACATAGTATATCATGAATCCCTTTATTCTCATGAAATTACAAAGTTTAGATTACCTCAATTATTTGTATTCAAGTGTCTCTCTTTTGGTTATAAACTCTAACTAAAATACCATTTTTAAATGTTTTAAAGACTTACTCTTCTAAATCTTTCTAATTAATATCCATGTTTTAAAAATGATTTTAAGGATTTATTTATATGGACATTAAAGTTTTAAAATTAAAACTCCTTTTATAAGTTTTAATGTGGTATTGGACACTTTGATTCTAAAATCTATTTTAAATGGATTCTTGACAAATAGTGTGACTTTTAAATGATTTCAAGAAAAAGGTGTATATTTCACTCTAATTGTTTTGATGATTATTTTCATCTATGTCAATATCCTTCATCATTCTCGATTGAGGTTAATATGATATAATAAAATCTTCCATATTGTATCGATTGAGTTATGTTTGAATATGGATGTGCTATTTTTATACCATCCATGGTTTGTTGATAAAGTATTGACATTTCGTATGCTAGTTTTAATACGAATTATTTTGTTATGTTTAAAACTTTTCATATGAGGAATGAATTAGACTTAGTAAGTGATGGGTGCATCCCGCTATAGCTCCTCGATGCATCGGTAGGTATCATGAGACAAACTAGTGTCTTCGCATAAGGCCTTGACAAAATCATATTTTTAGTATTGGCACGAGGCCTTGGCTATGTGGTTATGATAGTATGGAATTACGCATTCCATCATTATGAAAGTGGTTATTGATATTTCATGTGATTATTAGTTTATTAGAATATCCATGTGAATAAGTAAATGAAATTATTTTATTTTATTTTTTCCATACTAAGTTGAAGTTAAAGTTTAAAATTATTTTTTTAGTTATACATTGCCTTAAATGTTTATTCTTATTTATGAAAGTTTTCGCTATATTGTTATCCTTACTGGGCATTTGAGCTCACCCCTTTTCTTTGTTTTATTTTTCCCAAAATGTGAAGAAGTAAATTATGAATGACCCGCAGGGATAGTATGAGGGGATAATAGTGTGGACTATGGAGACTATGTAGTTGTAGTTTTCATTTTTATGATATAATGTAAAACATTATAAATGTATCTAGTTATTCCAAGGCTACTAAACTAATCGGTATTTCGAGACTTGATCTTTCTTTTGATCATGCCAATGTTATGTAATAATGCACCGAATCTGGGTAACTGGGGTTGGGGCATTACAGTTGGTATCAAAGTAAGTTTAGTACAAACCTTAGAAGCTAGATTTAGATAAACTCTAATTAGAGCACGTAGACCAAATATGAACTTTGAGGATTAGTATATAAGAACATCCTAGAATATTGGTATTGTAGAGATTTTTTGAGTTTTCTGAGTAATGCATCCCTGTCTGGATACGAGCAGGTAGAGGTGGCTCTAGCACAGATGTACCTAGGGGTAAAACCCGAAAACACAGCTTTGAGCTAGACTCGAACGGGAACTGGTGCATGACAACGGGCCTTGCTACACTCTTGGTTACGACACTACCAGGAGATATGCTTAGGATAATTTACATTTTCTTTACAAACCGAAGTATTATATATATAAGATGAGAATAAATGACCTTGGTAAATATTAATGTGTTTAAAATTGAGAATACGGCGACATGTTAATCTCTAAATGATTTTATGACTACTATTACTTACACAATGCTTTCTAGTTTTAGTCAATGGCTGGATTCCAAGGAAGTCATAGTGACTTTGAGAATGATGTACAAGGTGGGAACGGTGGTGGAAATGAGAAACAAAATGGAATGTTGATAGGCGTAAAAGATATCATCTTTATGCCAAAACAATTTTTCAAAAATATGATCAAAAATATATATATTAACCAATTCTCGGACTCAACAATGAAGAGAAAGGCGATGAATGATAAGAGCTCCAGCAGTGGAGACCATGGAGAAAGAAATCCTCAATTTCCATCATGTAGGAAATGTGGAAGGAGACACCCATGAATGTGTCTCAATGGGACAAAGAAATGCTTTACGTGCGGGAAGAAAGGACATAAAGTGAATACTTTCTGAAGAAAAATGAAGAGTACTATGGAAAAAGATAAAAATGGTCCCAAGAATTCATTTACAGTCATTTTCCGTAAATTTAGGGGACCTTGCCATTACCCGAGTGAATTCCCTATTCTATAAGATATTTTCTTGGTCAAAGAAAAATCTATGTGGAAACAAATGGTCGGAGAAATGTTTAAAAAGTATTGGTGCTCCTTGATGATGGGTTTACATTGGACTAATTTTCTCTTGTATTTTTAACCCTGCAGTTTTCCATGTGAGAATGATATTTGAGGAAGAATTATATTTTCTCTTGTGGATATAGTTATAAATAACCATTTGGTATTATATGATCATTGGGTTTGAGGAAATTATAAGTTATTATAATTTGGGATTAAAATGAAAAGTATGAGATAAGATTTGTGGTTAAATTATGTTATGGTTATTTTGAGGAATTTATCTCATTTTGCTAAAGTTATAAAATATAGTTTTTTAAAAAGGACAACACGCAGACCGTGTGACAACTCGTCGCGTCGGACAAAGCTGTGGGAATCGAACCCACAACCAAAGTGCGATTGGGATTTATCGCCTACCACTGGACTACATGACGTCCCTGGTTAGTGTGACTATTAGTTTTAGTTAAATGATTATATTGATCAATAATAATTTTATTTTGGATCTTATTTCTTATCAAATGAATACCCTTGGTATAGGAAAATGATTTGGGGATTAAGTGATAAATGTTATTTTGGAAGTTGTTCACTTTTTTGTGAACACTATATGCCCAAGGAAAATAGAATAGTATGGTATTTCATTTAAGGAGTAATGGTGGATTTTTATATATGTTTTTATTGTGGATTTATAGTGATTTGGGTTATTTATGGAAATGATTAGGTTAATTACTTTTTAGTATGTGACTTTAAGAGTAATTAATGTCATTTGGAGATAAAATTTAACGTAGAATACTACATTATTATAAGTTTTGGGTTTCAATATTAGTTTTAATTATATTTAAGGATTTTAATGACAATTCATTATTGAATGGTATTTATTTAACTTTAGGGTATTGATGTTTTAATTTTAGAAATTAAGATTAGTGTTTATTTCTCTAATCGAATATCCATTTGTGGGATCATCAGATATTATACTAACCATTTTGGTTTTGATTAATCTCAAAAGACAAGGTAAATATATAGTTTATCCTACGTGGATCATGTATTTCTATAGAATTTTATTCTAGCTCTTCCATTGTGACCAAGTCTTTTTGAATACTCATTGTTCAAAAAAATTGAGTTAGTGGTAAAAATTTATTAGAGAATGAAACTCTACTTAAAAAGTAAGTATATCTCTTTATTTTCTTAGTCAATATAATTAATGAATTCCTCTTCCTTATGTAATGTATCTTAAAACAAAAAAATGTTGTTCGTCTACTTTTCCTACTGAGAGACTAATGACCGTTTGTCCCAACATAAGTTTGTGATTTTCTTATTGTTAACTTTCTCTCGATCATGTTTTCTATACCTATCCATCAGAACTTAACACTTAGTTTATCGTCCATATCCATGTTTTCATACATGGAATCATAGTATGGGTTATCTTGGGTGACCTTTATACCTCTCTTCCTTTCCTTTAAAGTGATAGTTTTATTGACACTTTTTCCAATGTGGGAATTTCCATTATATTATCAAGCCCAATTTTAAAAAACAATTGTGAGGACACAATTTATTGATGGAGGGGAGAATGTAACACCCCATGCTTCCATGGTATGTTTCCATTTGAATAATGCAATGGCGTGCATTGTACACAACTTCGAGATTCTAACACACCACAACCAATCAAACTAGCCGTTATGAATAGTAATACATACTTTTTGAAATATTATAGTTTCTATATCTCAAAATGGAATTCATTTTTAGATTCTGAATATCGAAATTATCCTAAGGTGAAATTTTGGTACTTTTCGGATAACTTTCATATTTTAATGAATAGTGAAAATTACTAAATTTGAATTAAAAACAACTTTCTTAGTCGAAATAATTAATATTGATAAATTATGAATTTGAGTGGTTTTAAAGTATATTTAGAATATATTTTTACCATTTAATTCAATGTTTTTCATTGGAAATAATTTCACAATTAAACCAGACATAAACAAATGTCAATCTTTTGATAGTTATTATCTCTTAAAAACACGCTTTTTTTTTAACAACGGGAATTAATTTTAAATTAATTTATGCCACTTATGTATTTTGAATTTGGAAAAATGGATTCCATATTTGTAATCAGGATGTCCAAATTGTGTAAATAGGTAACTTTTATATTTAGATATTTTCAATAATTACTTCGGTAAATATTTTATTTACCATGGTTAAAGGGTAAATCCGGAAAATAAGGGTTAACAAATAAAATTATAATAATACTAAATAACTCTAAAACGTTTCCTAACCTTATTTTTGGATACATGTCCGACCATGGGTATCTTTGGGTTGATTTTGGGACCCTATGGAGAAACTTGTAAGTGATAATGACACTTTATATTAATTAAGTTAAAATAAATATAAAAATGACATAAGCATATATCTTTTAGAAAAACATTTTTTACATAGGGTTATATATGTTGGATTTTAGATTATAAATATTAATTTGAATTCTAAAACGATTTCCTACATAATTATAGTTTATTTATAATTTTAAGAAAATAAATAATTTAATTTATTTATGACTCAATGATGATGCAGTAATTAACATAATAGTGAAAAATTAAAATAATTGATATTATAAATACCCAAATAAATATAATTTGAGAATTTTTATCAATTAAAATAATTTTATAGGTTAATATGGAGTATTAAGATTGATTATATAAGTTTCTTTCGAAGTAATAATGCTGTTATGAATTTATCAAAAAGAAAATACCCAATAGTGTCAAAATTGACATAATCTAGTTTTTAATACAAATATTATATTATTAATTTATATTCAATTCCTAAAAATCTAAGGTTCTGCCAAGAGACATATATAATGATATGTGTATCATTAATGTACCTATTTGGGTTCTCTTGTATGTATATAGTAAGTTTATTAACCATATAATATAAATATACAAAGAGACATTGTAAAAGTGAAACTAATTAACTAAGAGTTAATACTTAAAGATAAGGTTAATATAATGACCCAAACCAGTCTAAATTCTATTGGTTGAGTGGTTTTCGACCCATACCCACATTAAAATTTAAATAATCCACTTTGGATCCATTATAAACCGAATATAAATTTATTAAAAAATAATATTTTTGGCTTTTCCAAAGGTTCCCCTCACCCCTCTTATAAAAGGGCACTCCCCCTTCTCACTAATTCATACATTTAAAGCCTTTTGGCTCAGACAAACCCTACCCATATACTCTCTCAACTTCCCTCACTACAACCTAGAGGCCTTAGTTTGATCAGAAAGCCAACCTAAGGATCCCTTTTCATCAAATCAAAAGGAAGAACCCAAAGAAGATGTAATGTTTTCACCACCCTCTATCAAGTTCCTTTCTTATTCAACTTCTTCTTTCTTTGTTATTTATATTCTAAAATAATAACTCTAGTATATTCTATATATTTTGATGTTATTATAAATATGGTACAACCATATTCAGTATTCTATCCATCCTTTTAATGGCATGTCAACATACGTGTGTACGTACGTCGTACCGTCTCCACGTCGTGGTGTAATTGTAATTAAATAAATTATTATTTGGATGGGTATAATAATGATGTGTAATTCATGTAAATAATAAATATAACATTATAATTATTCTGTATATATTATATGACATCCAATTATATTTTATTTTAACATCAAAAGAATGATATTGTCGCTCGTGCGTACGTACGGACTACCGTCTCCACGAACGCGATGAGATTCATTCTCCATCGTATCCATTCAAGTATGATTCTCATTTGATGATTAAAGATATTTTTTAAGGACTTGATATAATTCCTGATATTAATAAGATACAACCTATCCATAACAAACACAGCTTACATAACAAAGAATATAAAGGAAAATGAGTAAGTTAACACCCAAAATGATGATAATACTAAGATATTATTAACAAATAAATGTTAAAAGATCATATATGATATAATATTAATGTAAATGATTATTTTATAATTCAATAACAATTATTTCACCATTATATATGAGTTTCACCTACCATCGACCAAGGAAAAAGTACAAAGTAAGGGGTTTCTTATCTCACATTTAATTCCGTAAGATTTCCACTGTTCACCACCTATTTATTGCATGTGGTGTGTGTACTTCCCATGATTGTATTCATTATGTAATATACATTAATTTGTGGATATCTACATCAACATTTTATGATCCTTCTTTCATGGGTGTATGTTTCGTATGTTACCAAATCGATAAGGGAATTTGATATTTCAATTTCCACTCATTCGGCTTTACGCATACTTCATTGATTATTTTACTCAAAGATTATGTGTTGAATCACTATTCATTTGATTATTTCATAATTTCCACTCCCCTTTATGTGAATATACTTTTTATACACATAATAAGTCCATTGATAAATTCCCAAGTCATCGGTATGAACTTGATAAGAGTAATTTTTACTCAATCTCGATTTGTTGAGATAAACATCCAATTCATTGGTGTTGTTTTCACAAGAATATGTGTGAATGTACTTTGATTGTTTTACACTAAATATTCAATCATATTTAGTGTATTTATATTTTTCACACATAATTATGTCATTTATTTATCCTTAACCTAAGGATATGGCCTTTATGAGAGATTTCATCTCAATTTACATTCCATTGAGACTTCTTTGTTGTTATACACCAAATCACTTTTATGTGGTGTATATAATGTACTTTTATAGAGTATATCATCAATCCCTTTATTCTCATGATATTACAAAGTTTTGATTACCTCAATTATTTGTATTCAAGTGACTCTCTTTTGGTTAGAAACTCTAACTAAAATACCATTTTTAAATGTTTTAAATACTTACTCTTATAAATATTTCTCATTAATGTCCATGTTTTAAAAATTGTTTTAAGGATTTATTTATATGGACATTAAAGTTTTAAAATTAAAACTCCTTTTAAAAGTTTCAAAGCGGTATGGGACACTTGGATTCTAAAATCTATTTTAAATGGATTCTTGACAAATAGTGTAACTTTTAAATGATTTCAAGAAAAATGGGTATACTTCACTCTAATTTTTTTGATGATTATTTTCATCTATGTCAATATCCTTCATCATTATCGATTGAGGTTATAATGATACAATAAAATCTTCTATATTGTACCGAATGAGTTATGTTTGACTATGGATGTGCTATTTTTATACCATTAATTTTTTGTGGATAAAGTTTTGACATTTTGTATGCTAGTTTTAATACAAATGTTTATGTTATGTATAAAAATTTTCATATGGGGAATGGATTAGACTTAGTAGGTGACGGGTGGAGCCCTCTATAGCTCCTCGATGCATCGGTAGGTCTCATGAGACAAACTAGTGTCTTGTCACAAGGCCTTGACAAAATCTTATTTGTATTCTTGGCACGAGGCCTTGGCTATGTGGTTCTGATAGTCTGGAATTATGCATTCCATCATTATGAAAGTGGTTATTGATATTTCATGTGATTATTCGTTTAGTAGAATATCCATGTGAATAAGTAAATGGCATTATTTTATTTTATTTTTTCCATACTATGTTGAAGTTCATGTTTAAAAGGCTTTTGTTTTAGTTATACATTCCCTTAAATGTTTATTTTTATTTATGAAAGTTTCCGCTATATTGTTATCCTTACTGGGCATTTGAGCTCACGCCTTTTCTATGTTTTAATTTTCCCAGGATGTGAAGAAGTAAATTATGAATGACCCGCAGGAATAGTATGAGGGGATAAGAGTGTGGACTATGGAGACTATGTTGTTGTAGTTTTCATTTTTATGATGTAATGTAAAACTTTATGAATGTATATAGTTATTCCAAGGCTACTAAACTAATCGGTCTTTCGAGACTTGATCTTTCTTGTGATCCTGCCAGTGTTATGTAATAATGCACTGACTCTGGGTAACTGGGGTCGGGGCGTTACAATGGATGGGTAGGACATTGGATTGGTTAACCTAAAATTAATAAAAGGAAACAATTATTTAATTAATGTTGAGTCATATGTATTTTGGGTTTGGGAGCTCTAATTATTTTTTATTTGATAGGTATGGCTCCATGTCGAGGTCCTCATCAAGATCACATAGAAGATGACCAACTATTTGGGCGAGCAGATCACTGTAGGGTAGAGGTCGACAGCCCTGAAACTTGGAAGAGGAAACTTTGAGAGTTTCATATCCAGAGTCTATAGATGTATGAGGGATCCCTTTTTTATGCAGTCACAGAATACTGGTTGGAGGAGGTAACGATAGGATTCAGTTTGATCTGTGCTCAGAAGCAGCACTGGGTGTCTTTGTTTGTGACGATGCTATGTGGATCAGTGAGGAAGTGGTGGTTCATGTTCCATGGGGATCACGAAGAGTCTGCGATCTCATGGAAGGAGTTCTGAGACATGTTTAAGGTCGAGTTTTTTCTTCCACCGCGAAGGCATCCAATTGCCAAAAGCTTCTTACCCTTCGATAGGGGAGCTCTAGTGTGCGATAGTTTGGAATCTATTTTAGGAAACTTTTACGATATGCTTCAGACTTGTTGCCTTATGAGGAGGCCAGGGCGAGGAATTTCGAGGAGGCTTGGTGTCCATATATCCAATGCCAGGTCATCCTATTTATGCTGATGACATATCTTGATGTGCTAGTGAGGGCAGAGGTCATTGAGAGGACATAGTCCAGAACTGGATCATAGAGGGGAGTCTTCATGATTCCTCATGAAGTAGTGCTGTGGTCTGAGGTTCCCGGTTTTCTGGGCAGATGATTCTCCATTCATCCGAGGGTAGGTCTTAGTCCTCGGTATCATGTTTCTATGGGGGAAGAGGATCTTAGGCTAATTTCAAGGGATCAGGTGCTTGTTTTTCTTATGGAGATCGATTTCATCAACAGAAAGATTTCCTGAACTTTCAATGTAGTCATTATAAAATAGGTGTTCCACTCTAGGTTCCTTCATTGAGGTAGTTCCAGCCGAGGTAGCACCAGCAGGTTGCACCAACTTTGGATCAGCAGATAGTAGATGGGGTAGGTAGAGGAGAGCCCCTTGATGCACCCCGTTGTTAGAGAGTAGAGTGTAGCCATGGTGGTGGTCCTCATCAAGGTCAAAGAGGCCATGGAGGAGGTCATGGTCAGCTTCATTATTTTTTAATTTCAGCTCTATGAGAGCAAGACATCATTTGAGGTACCCTTTTCTTCTTTTCTACCTTGCTGTACGCCTTGTATGATTCAGAATTTACACACTCCTTCATATCACCTACCCTTTTCCATTCTTTGGGACATGAGGTATAGTGGCTTCTAGTGCCCTTGGTGTTGACTACGCCAGTTGGAGGTCGAGGTGACTTGTTTGAAGTATGTAAATATTGTGAGATAGTGATGGGGAAGAACCGCTCTTGAGGTTATTTCCTATGTTTACGGATAAAACCATATGATGTCATCCTTAGCATGGATTGGTTGTATTCAGTGTTGACTATCAAGGATTTCTTCAGGATTCAGGTTGTGTTATTCGATGAAGATGGAAATTCGATGGTGTTTTTTGGATAGCGAGACCCTCTTATAGGTCAGAGGCATGTTTTGTATTTATCATCCATAATGGCTGAGATGATTCTGACTTCTTCAAAGGTTCAACAATTGGCATTTCCTAGGGTCATAGAAGAGTACCCTGATATCTTTCCAAAAGAGGTTGTAGCATTACCCCCTCGATGATGGATCAAGTTTGGGATCGAGCTATAACTAGTATAATCTCTTATCTCTATGTCTCTATATAGGATGGCCCCTTTTGAGTTACGAGATCTATGTATACAGCTTGATGGTATGTTATAGTGTGTTTTTGTTCAGCCGAGTGTTTCAAAGTGGGGCGCACCAGTTTTGTTCGTGAAGATGGCTCATGGCAGTTTGTAGTTGTGTATCAATTATTGTCATTTGAAAAAAGTGATAATAATGAATTTATATCCTCTTCCATGGATTGATGATTTATTTGATCAACTGAAGGGTGCATGTTGGTTCTCATATATCAACATCGGATAGGATATCATCATATGTGTGTAATGTATAAGGACATCCCAAAGACTACATTCCATTGTCATCATAGGTATTATGAGTTCATTGTAATGTAGTTTGGTGTGAAGAATTCTCCAGTTGTAATCATGGGATTGATGAACGTTGTGTTCCATGAGTTCCAGGACAAGATCGTGGTGGTTTTCATCGATGAAATCCCTGTGTACTCTATATGTGAGGAGGAACATGCAAGAGCATCTACACAGCATTTTGGGAGTTCTTCCTCAACATCAACTATTTAGGATGTTGTCGAAGTGTGGTTTCTTGGCTCGAGATGTATGTTTCTTGGTCATGTTGTTTCCTTGCAAGGAGTAGTTGTGGATCCATAGAATATAGAAGCAGTTGTGTCTTCGGAAGCCCCCAAGACTATGTCAGACGTGTGAAGTTTTTTTTGGTCTCGCAGGCTACTACAGGTGGTTTGTAACCAATTTTTCCCATGTTGCGTCTCATCTGACAGCTTTGACCAGGAAGGATTAGGCATTCATATGGACTTATCAGTGTCAAGAATCATTCGATTATCTAATAGGGATGTTAGTATGTGTTCCATATCTTTGTCTTCTAGCATAGGGAGTTCAGTTAGATTTTTTCTACAATTCTTCGCATCTGGGGTTAGGTTGTGTTCTGATAATATATAAATCGGTTTTTTCTTATGGGTCTTAGTAGTTTCATCCCCCTGAACATAACTATGCCACCCATGATCTTGAATAGGCAGCTATTATGTTTTCTCTGAATTTGTGGAGACATTACCTCATTGGCGAGCGCTTTGTGGTTTTCACCAATCATAAGAGTTTGAGGTATGTTTTCTTCTAGTGTTCCAAGAACTTATGACAGCGTCGGTGGATGGATCTCTTATAGGAATACAACTTCTAAATATTGTATACACCTGTAAATGGGAATTTTATATCTGATGCGCTGATTCGGAAGTCACGTAGTGATGCATCGCGTTAATCTAGTGATTCTTGGAGAGTAATGGAATATCTATCAGCATTACATCTCAATATAAGAGATATTGGGGGTAGAGGTTGTCATTTTTATATGACGGTGTAGTCATTTCTAGTGCAGCAGGTGGAAGATTCCCAGTTGGGGGATCTTGAGGTAGAGGTCTAGAGAGGCCGAGTTGTTTGTGGCGAGGCCCTTGATGGTTGGACTATGGATGAACAACACTGGGTGTTGTATCATGTAAGGATATTTGTTCCTTTGGAGATGTGTGAGACAGCTCTCAGAGTGTTCCATAGTTCCCCTTTAGTAGTGCATCCTGGCATGACAAAGATGTACTGAGCCTTAAGGAGTCAGTTTTGGTGGCCTGGGCTAAAACGTGCAGTTGTAAAGTTTGTGTCTCAATGTTTGGTCTCCCAGAAGGTGAAGGGCATACACCGTGTTCCTGGTTGTCTACTCCAGCCATTAGATGTTCCTTAGTGTATGTTGAAGTACATATTAATGGACATTGTTACTAGTTTACCTTGAGATCAGAGTGGAAATGACACTATTTGGGTGGTAGTATATCATTTAACAAAATCATCCCACTTCATAGCAATCAAGGAGTCATGCGCAGTGGAAGTTTTGTTGAGGAAGTATCTGGAGGAGGTGGTGAGACTACATAGATTCCCAAGGATTATCATTTCCGATCAAGATCCTCATTTTACCTCTATAGTGTGGATAGGTCTCCGGCATGATTTTGGCTCTCATTTATGCTTTATCATTGCTTTTCATCCTCAAACAGACTATCAGATAGAGTATACTATCGAGACTCTTGAAGACATGTTACACTTTCGTGTCCTAAATTTTGGAGGTTCGTGGAGAAGACACTTACCCTTGGTGGAGTTCACATAAAATAATAGTTTTCACTCTACCTTTGGTAAGGCCCCATTTGAATCCTTTTATGGATTACCTTGTTGTTCTCCGTTATGTTGGACTGGGGTCAGAGAGTCAGGAATTTTCAGACCAGAACTAGTACAGAATACAACATATACGGTTCAGGTGATTTTTGATAGGATGAGAGCAGTGCATAATCATCAGAAATCATATGTCGATCAAAGGAGGATACCCTTATAGTTTGATGTTGTGGATGATGTGTTTCTGAAGGTCAATCCTCGTCATTGCTAGAGAAGGTTTGGTCATGGGTGTAAGATTTCTCCCCGGTTTGTTAGTCCTTTCGAGGTGTTAGATCATGTTGGATACTGGGCATATCGAGTATCAAATCCAATATAGATGATCTAGATACAGGATGTTTTTAATGTGTCACAGCTCCATCGTTATCTTCATGATGACTCTCACATCATTTATTGGGAAGAGATCGATGTTGAAAATGATGTGACCTTTGAGGAGCGACCTGTGGAGGTACAACACTAGAAATAGAAGGTTTTTTGAGGGTGTTCTATCCCTTTGGTTCCTGTCTTGTGTCAATACGGTGGCATGGAAAAGAGTACCTGGGAACGTGAGTCAAAGATAATTGATCAGTAACCCAAGTTGTTTTATGTTTAACTATTATCATGTTAAAAAAGTAGTTCTCTTTGTGGTTATAGAAATTTCATGTTTATGAGATTCCTTTCTTTGGTTTCTTCTTGTGGCTTGTTATCTTTTTAGAGGTATCTCGATGGGTGGTTGTTCGGACCTCGTTTCAATTTCCATTTAGGTTTGTCTAGAATTCTCAAGGATGAGAATGTTTTGAGAGGTACATGATGTAATGGCCTTGACCTCTATGGTCCATTCCTTTGCTGAAATCTGGTTTCCAAGGAATTTCGCGAGGTCAAGGTGACGTATCCCCACCACTTTTCCAAATTTCCAGTTGTGTGAACAGTGTTTCCAGTTCTGTGAACATTACAATGGTAGCCTTTTGTGAATAGTGAAACGGTAGCCCTATATGAATAGTTCGATGATAGACTTATGTGAACAGTGAAACGATAGCCTTAAATGGACTGTGTAATGGTAGCCTTATGTGAACAGTGCAGTGGTAGCCTTATGTGAATAGTGAAATGGTAGCCTTATGTGAATAGTGTTTCCAGAATGGTGAGGTCCAATGGTAGCCTCTATTTCCTTTGCCAAATTTTGAGTTCATGAACAGTGTTTTCAGAATGGTGAGGTCCAATGGTAGCCTCTATTTCATTTTCAAAATTTTGAGTTCATGAACTGTGTTTCTAGAACAGCATGGTCCAATGGTAGCCTCTATTTTTTTCGAAATTTTGAGTTCATAAACAGTGTTTCCAGAATGGTGAGGTCCAATGGTATCCTCTATTTCCATTTCCAAATTTTGAGTTCATGAACAATGTTTCCATAATGGTGAGGTCCAACGGTAGCCTCTATTTCCTTTTCCAATTTTGAGTTCATGAATAGTGTTTCCAGAATGGTGAGGTCCAATGGTAGCCTATGTTTCATTTTCCAAACTTTGAGTTCATGAACAATATTTCCAAAATGGTGAGGTTCCAACAGTGGCCTCTATTTCCTTTTTCCAAATTTCATGTTCATGAACAGTTTTCCCATCTTCCTATAGTTTCACCCCTTTAACGTCTCCATTGATGTAAAATGAATTTAAAGCCTTGTTTTAAGGACTCTATGGGTGATTCAAAGGCCATAAATCCAATATTAATTTTTCCTAAGGCTCGGGATGCTTTTACTTAGTAAAACTACGTTGTTTAATGTGATCATCTTTTAATAGAAAATCCATCGTATCTTAAACCATTTCTCCATTAAATATTCTAAATGGATGAGATACATTCCTCCCTAGTTCTACCTTCTTGTTCTCAGGTGTGAGGAACTTGATCCTCCAATTCCTTTCCATAGGATTTATGCGATCAAAATTTCATCCTTGGATTGGTTCCATTCTGTTTTAGATGCAACCAAGTAGTATCGATCAATCTTTGATATAAGGTATGATCTATCACCATTCTTTTGGGTTCATCTCCTTTTGTATCTCCTTTTCCTTTTATGGAATGCTTCCACCATGTTTCTAATGGAGTTTGCTTAGGTGTTGACTAGTGTGGTGGTTTCTCTACATCCTTGGGTGAACGCAGTTATCATGTGGGAGGAGATCGTAATCTGTTGTGTGGCTTGTTCTCATATAAAGAACATCAAGAACCATTTGAGGTAGGGTATTCGTAGCTTCTCTATTCTTTTATTTGAAACAATAGAGTTACATGTTTTATCCAACTGGATCACAATGTAATTTTCATAATAAATATTTTATCGAGATAAAAAAAATTGATATCAATCGTATGTTATTCCCTTTTGTTTTTCTAGATAGTGTGATATCTATGCTTGCTTTGAGAGCTTTTCATTCTTGATGGAAATTGGTAGGAATGTAAAGATGGAATTAAATGATAATTGTTTGGCTATAGATAATGTGGTGTGTAAATGAATCTAGTTGTTACTGTTGTAATTTTATGCTAGTAAAATTGATTCAGTAAGAATGCTTAATCAATTTGTGATATCTTACTATTTATGTTTCCCGAAGTTGGAACCTCCGAATAATAAATCAGTTAATTCAAGTGGCATTAAAGAACTGATTTTTTTATAAAAGATAATTCTTTTTCGGGTTCTGAGTTACCATCTTGCTTGCTTGAGATCTAAGATCTCAGTTTATATGATGTTTTTTTCCTTCTGTTTGTGTGGTGATGTGAGTCTGGAAGGCTGTTGTGATATGTGGGGGTACGTAGGCCTATTGGTTGTGGCAAAAAACGGATGCCTAGACTGGCGAGATGCATCGGTTTATACATGTGGGTGCCGAAGAAGACACCAGAGATGATGTATTCAGTTGGATGTGAATGTTTGAATTCTTGATGTTACTTGCTAGTTGTTATCATCATTACTTTCCTCACTACTCAAGGAAGCTGGTTTTCTTACTCTCCTTTCAAAAGAGGTAAAGATGAGCAGGGGTATGGCACATTATTTCTGTGTTTATCTTCCTGATGTAGGATTGGTCTACGCTCTTCTATAGGTGGAAACGACTCGACGAGTAGTTCTTATACTCATCATGTTGATCCCCCTTGTGTTTGGTGGCTTAGATTGTTTTTCTATAATTCCTGGGAATATGGGAAAGTAATAATGTTGTTAATAAATTAGTAAATAAATGATGTTAACCCATGGGGTTGGAGCTTGTTGGGACGCAATGCTGAGGTAGAAATTTAATTGAACAATGTTCTTTGGGTGTGATTCTAATGAAATAAAATGTGGGAATTATTAATGGATATTTAATGCTTAAATAATAAATTAACGTAAAGTGAAACTGATAAAAAGGAAATGATGTAATGTATTAAATCTATTTAAATGGTTGTTTTTTATAGGATACCTAGTATTAGAAGTGGAAGTCAGGAGTCCGAGAGACGTTAGCTGCAGTTGAGTCTAAGACTAGGTTATGCCCATATTGTGGTTGTGATCTATAGAATATTCTGTACATTTTGTGTTTCTATATGTTACATCAACCCGTCAGTTTGGGAAACTGACACCTTGCTGATTCTGATCCATTGGGGTGATTTCTCTAACATTCTGGTGGAGGGATGGATGGCTGACTACCCCCTTTGGACCTGCTCTCTTCTATCAGTAGTTACTTGTGCTGGTGGGAACAATAATTAGTGTTCCCCATATATATGCATAGAGGGATGTAATGGCTTATAGTTATTCATAGATATATATTCTGGATATAGTTTCTTATGGACTAATATAGGTACAATGTGTATAGGCAATAATGGATTGAGTATTTTTACTCGGTGCTTGGGTTGTAATGGATTGAGGTATAATGCTCGACGTATGATACTTGTTATGCGAGCTATGGTGGCTCCTGGAAACTACCTAGTTACTTTTCTTATGTGGACGTTGTGGTTTTTTTTCATGAGTTTCATGTTGTGGTGCTTCACCTAGGAGTCTGCGGGTAAGCATTTTTTGATAGAGATTCTTAGAACGCGCGAGATTGCGGAAAAGTAGAAACCCATTGGGGAATTAGTAGTAGGGTACCCTTGATATTCATTACTATAATATATACTCTTGTATGTGATACTTGCTGAGAGTATCCATTGTGAGGCTGGGAACTTAGTATACCTGTTTTGGGGACGATTTAGTTTCACTTGTTATTCACTGTGCTTTAGTATGCTTTCTTTATTTTTGTATGAGAGGCTCCAAAGAGAATCCTACTGAGTATACTATTATACTCACCCAATGTATATAAAAACAGTTTTTTAGGTCACTTGGATCAGTTTGGAGAACAATCTGTTTTCTACTAGATTGGGGTTTCGGGAGATGTTCGGGCTTGTTGTTGTTTCTGTTTTTACATTCTTTTTGGTATTTGAAATTTTCCCCTTTCAGTTGTAGTAGTTTTGCATTACATTACTTATGTGTACATGGGATTTATTTTATATTGTTGTTTGAGTTGGATTTGGTTGGTTTCTATCTTATCTATCTCTTTTTTCATGTGTTCTCTTAGAGGCTAATGCCTCCCATTTGTGAGTTTATTATACCATAAGTGCAAGTGTCCAACCCTGGGCCTACAGGAGGTAGGACTCGAGGGTCATTATCTTCCTTCTCACAGTGCCGGCCTAGGATGGGTACACCTTGTGGGGATGGGGTCGTGATACATTATGTTGGGTTGATCTCCATTAATGCTCTCCAATGCATTGGGTACTCCGGAGGTGGAATTTGATCAAATGGTTTTTCCAAGTGTAAGGGTGATTGTAAGAGTGATGTTTTAAATATGTACCATGGAAACTACATTATATTTCTGTGCATGTTAACAAGTTTAATGAAATTATTTTTATTGGTTTTTATGTTATCACTTGACTAATAAATTCTTTCTTTATATCCCTTACTGAGCTTTTTGTGCTCATCCCAAGTTTTTAAATGTTTTACACTAGTTATAAGGATGTGTAAGATAAATAATTAAGAAAATTTAAATGTCATGAATATTTCTCAAAAAAATTATTTTTAATTTGTAATGTTTTATATTTAATAAATGGATATTGTTTTCATAGTATGCACATGTATAGTTAAAAGATGTTATGTATGTTTTATGTCCTCATTACCAAAATCTATAAACCTAAAAAACCCTCATTGTGTAATAATGTATGTTATTATCTAAAACTCATGATTTTGTAATTTTTTAAGGTTGGGTCCTTATACCTTATGTTTACAGGACCATGGTTGATTATTTGTGTTATTCAGCTAGTACCTCGGGGTTGGGAGCAACAGACTGAGCCGGATATCAGGATTCTTGTGAATATTTCCCTTGGGGATTTAATTTTATTTTATTTCTTGAATATATAATGTATTGTATCACTACCTTATGTATATATTTCATTTTAGTTTATGTATCATCATCATGACATGCATGACTCTATTGTATATTGGTGTTGGTTAACTTTTTTATTTAATTTATTACTATTATTCTGCTTCTAAATCATTTTTTATTATCGTTTCCTCAATTTCTTATTGTTTTTTATCTCTTATACCAATTTTATAATCTGATCATGAGGGTATAGTATCCCAACCGTCACCTCTATTAACCCTAAATGCTATGTGGTATCCTCTATCATATGAGGAGTCTTGATTAAGGCCATGTCTGTAACACCGTGAGATGTTATGAGAAATATGTTTTTTATGTAATATGTTATACGGAATGGAATCTTCCACTACACACAACACTAGCTTGGCTTGCATTACACGCAATCGTGACCTTCCTCGATAGCGTGTGTAGTACGCAATACCGAGTTTCACTAAACAACGATATATTATAATATTATAAACTAGCTTTTATGAATAGTATTAACTAAATTTTGAATTTTATAACATTTTAATTCATCTTATACATTTTCTAGAAAGAGGTATGAAAACCAAATCAGTTTTTTGGATAAAAGAAGTATTTTTTTTTTAAATGCAGTTTTACCTACATTTGATGGCGTACCCACATTAAATCTAATTTTTAACAAGTTTATAAGTTCAGTTTGACAAAATAATGTTCTTCTTTAGAATCAGGATATAAAAATTTTCTTTGGATAAATTTTTCATATTATTCTGATAACCTTCATATTTTAATGAATAGTAAAAACACGCTATATTTTAATTAAAAACAACTTTTTTCATCGCAACACTTTATATGGTTAAATTATAATATTTAATGTTTTTAAAGTATAAATAGAATATATTTTTACCATTTAATATAATCTATTTCATTAGCATTAATTTTACATTGAATTCATAGGTAAAAACATTTCAATCTTTGGAAATGTTTTAACTTTTAAAACCCATTTTTTAACAACGGGATTAATTTTAAATTAATTACTGAAACTTATGTGTTTTCAATTTTGAAAAATGGATTCCATATTTGGAATCAGTGGTTCCAAATTATGTTAATAGGTTACCTTTTTTTGATATTATGAATAATAACTGCGGTAATTTTTATTTACTGCGGTTAATGGTAAATAGGGTAATTCAAGGTTAAAAGAATATTATAATAATTCAAAATTACCTTGAAACTTGTCATAACATTATTAGATGAGTATTTTACGACCATGGGAATCCTTGGGTCTATTTTGGGACCCCATTGAGCCACTTGGTAGTGACAATGACAATTAGGATTAATTAATTTAATGTAAAGACAAAATTGACATTAACAACAATCTTTTAGTAATTAATTTTTATAAGGGGTTATATAAATTATAATTTATACTATAAATATTCATTGGAAAGATAAAATGATTTCCTAAATAATGATATTTTTTTATAATTTTTAGACACCAAATGAATTAAATTATTTATGACACAATAATGATGAAGTATTTACCTCATTAATAAATGATTTAAATAAATAAGATTATAATGATTAAAATATTTTCCAACACATGTCCAATTCTGATTGGATGATTTTATTTCGACCATGAGTCATCTTATCTTCAACTTTAATGATTTTTTGACATTTTGAAACCGAAGATAGGTTTATAATAAAATAATCTTTCCACACTTTCCAAAGGTGCCCCTCTCCTCCCTTATAAAAGGGAACTTCCTCCCTCTCTTCCTCACACCAATTTGAGCCTTAATGCTTGTCCAACCCCTGACCATTTCAACTCCCCACTTCCTTAGAAACCTAATAGAGGTACTTGTCTTCTCAAAAGACCAACTCTAGTACCTTAAGAGAAAGTTTAAAGGAGGCACTTTGAGAAAGAGGTAATACCTTCTATCATTTTCTTCAAGTTCCATTCTTCTTCTACTCCCACTTCTTTAGTTGTTTCATTATGAGGTAATAAAATAAGTATCCCTCATATACTTATATGTTATTATAAATATGAAACAACACTATTTCACCTCTTATCCATCCAACGGAAAACAAAATCACCGCGCGTGCATACGTACGGAATACCGTCTCCACGTCGTGGTGTAATCTGTTTTCCACCACCACCTTACTCTGATGCGTATAATGGTGAAAATAAATAACTAAATATGATTATTGTAAATTTTTATTGATTCGGAAATAGTATACATACACTCCAATACAATTCCATGATCATGGTAACGATATCATCGCGCGTGCGTACGTACGGCCTACCGTCTCCACGATGTGATGTGACTCGTTCTATATGATCTTCATTGAATAATGATTATATAAATAAATTGAATGAATTAATATGATATATATTAGACTAATAAAATTCTGTAAATGATGTATATATATCCTATAAATAGGAATAAGAATTTATTCGACAAAACACGCATAAGAACAAAAAGTAATAAACACCAGAATAACAAGTACTAATGAAATATTACTTGTAAGAAGCTAAGAATATGACCATATATGATATCATAACAATAAGTATGATTATTGAATAATTCAATAACATTATTTAAATTATTATATAGGAGGTTTGGACACTTAAGAATCAAATCAGACCTAAGGTAAGGGACAATCTCGCAATCTCAATTTTTATCCGAGATTGTTTATACTTCAAAATTTACTGGGGAATATTTATCATCCACATCCATGTTTCCTCAATATGTAATATTATTTATATCCTACTAAGTTTTTTTAAATCCAATTTTAACCTTCAATTAGTTTTTAGTAAAATATATTAAAGGAATCTTCTGTCGTTTTTCATACGAGGTACTTGTTGACTTTTCCGACAAAAGTACGAGAAGAATGTTTTTTTAACTTATATGGAATGAATGGATTTTTAAAACATTATTTCCAAGAATATTCCTTTACAAGTTTTCAAGTTTATTTTTAATCAACTTATTTTAGTTTAAAATTGTATGACATGTTAAGAAAGGAAAAAAAAATTTGAAGTAGAAAGGATATTTTCCTCAAAAATGGAGTTCAAGTGTTTTATCAAAATTATTTTCTATATAAGATAATATAGGGTTCTATTTCTATCCCTATTATTACATTGATTTGATTATGTTGTGATGGATATATTTTTATGAATTCCTTTATCTTATATGAATTGTTTTATGATGTCATGATGTTTAGGATTCCAATTTTTATTAAATTGGTTATGCTATGATGTATGGTTTATGATTTTGTGGCAGACATAAGAATGGTATCATTATGAGATGGGTGGGACCTATATCTCCCTCCAATACATTGGGTAATGATTTTATATCTCATGAGATAGACATGGCTGGAATGGCAGGTTAAACCGGTTCAGTGAAATAGGACTGAAACGAGGAGTGAACTCGGTTCAGAAATGGACTTTGTCCACTAAGATAGTCTTGTAAATGATTCTTGACTAATAAGAAATGATTCTCTATGATTTTGTGTGTATGCCACAAATTTTCATGTTTTATGTTATTATTATTGGAATTACATTTCACTACCCTGATTTATCCCATGTTATGAAATTATGATCTCTTTGGTAGGGTAAGATTTCCAAAATTTTGTGTTCCTCTGAATAAGATGTGATTGATATTTCTTTTGTTTACCCATACTGAGTATTTGAGCTCACCCTTTTGTATTTTTTCTTTCCCCAGGTCAGGAAAAAGGTTATTAAGTAAGATATTCCAAAAGGGACTGTAGATATGATGAAATAAATGGGAGATAGTGTAGATTCTTTATGAACCAGTTATTTATGTTTCCCAGTTTCTAAAGACACTATTACTATATGGTACTTTCATGGTTTTGTTATATGTTGTAATAAGTATCTTCAATTTTGAATTATTAACCATGTTTGTAAAGTATGGGTCACTATATTTGGTATCAGAGGAAAGGTATAGCCAACCATTGGAAACTAGGATTTGAAAGCCTTAGTAAGAAACATAATGATATGTCTAAGCATAGAACACGATCTTAGTGTTTTAGAAATGTCCATGAACAACCTACGATAAGACCTTATGTGTGAAAATTTATTCTTGATTATGTGGTTTTCCTATTATAACTAGTGTTTCTCACACTATTCTTCTAGGTTTTAGTCAATGGCTAGAACCCGAAGGAACCATGTTAATGCGGAATGTGACGGGCAATGCAATGATTGTCCCCCTGAGCAACCAAATGTTATGGGAGCTGGAATGAAAAATCCTGTAGCCATGCTCACACAACTTTCTCAAGCTATGAATCATGCAGGACTTCCAAATGAGCAAAGGAAATAGCAACATTCTGTTGAATCCTTCATACGGCAGCATCCACCTTCATTCAGCGGGTCATCTAATCCATTAGTGGCTGAACAATGGATCAGTACCACTGAAAAGATATTTTCAGTTCTTCAATGTTTTGAACATGATAAAGTCATTTTAGCAGTGTATCGTTTGGAAGGTGATGCTGATCAATGGTGGAATCTTATTAATAATACGAGGCAAAGGGATGAAATTGAGTCCATGGAATGGGATGAGTTCAAGAACTTATTTTTCAATAAGTATTTCCCTCGTATTCTTCGAACAAAGATAGAGAAGGAGTTTCTTGAACTGAAGAAAAAGGACGATGATTCTGTTGGTACCTACGAAGCAGATTTTATAAGACTTCCAAGGTACGCTTCCGGAATTATTATCCAACCTAAGAGTAAGATTGATCAATTCTTTAGTTTCTTAAAACCAAGTCTTCTAAGGGCGTTAGCCATAAGGGACTTCAATAGCTACGAGGAAATTATTCGATGTGATCAAAAAGGTTGAGATGGAGATTGGTGTAACCCATCGGTCACATGGGTTTGATAAAAAGAGGAAAATGGAATTCAAATGAAAATCTAAATACCACACTGAAAAGAAGATGAGTTTTCCCTTATGCTCAATGTTTGGAAGGAAACATGGAGGACATTGTCTTAAGGGGAAAATAAAATTTTATAAGTGTGGAAAAGAAGGTCATCGATTGAATGTAGAAATTATGGGAAGAAGATGTCTAATGATGCAAACAAAGGAAGGGATACACAGAATGAACCTACTACACTTCAATGTTTCAAGTGAAAGGAGATGGGGAATTATAAAAATCAATGCCCAAATCCAAGGGTTGATGATGATGATCTACGTCAACAAACTCTTAAGGCCAAAGACAAAGGAAAGTCACATGAAATTACTATTAGCGATGTGGTGTACGACAACGAAGTGGTGAGAGGTACACATACCATCCACTCTAAAGTAGAAAATGTTTTATTTGATTCTGGATCCACCCACTCTTTAATTTTTGAAGAATTTTCTAAGAGTATCGCTATATTACCTCAACAATTAGATATTGAGATAGTTATGACAACCCCTAATGGCACAATAGTCGAATCAAAAGTTTAAAATTATTCTCCGATTGAAGTTTGTGGGAAAGTGTTTCCTACAAATCTTGTGATCCTTTCTAAAGTGGAATTTGATGTTATTCTTGGCATGTATTGGCTCTCTTTATATGGATCTCATATCAATTTCCAAAGAAGGGAAGTCACATTTCATATTCCAGATCAATCTATGATCATCTATTGATGCATGGATGAATATAACCTTCTAGTGGAAATTTCTTCTATCTTATGGGTCTTGATTCCACTAAATGAAGGTTATTTATCTCAAATGGTTATATAGAAACTCACGATTAATAATGTTCCCATTTTATGGGAATTTGATGATGTCTTTCCGGAGGAATTTCCAGGTCTTCCACCAAATTGTGGAGTTGAGTTTTCAATAGAACTTGTACCGGGTGTTTTGCCTATTTCAAAGACACCTTATAGAATGGCCCTAATTGAGTTTCCATAATTGAAGAAGCAACTCCAAGAGAATCTTGATAAGGGATTCATATTCCCTAGTGCATCACCTTGGGGAGCACCAGTTCTGTTTGTTAAGAAGAAAGATGGATCAATGAGACTCTGCATTGATTATCGATAACTTAACAAGATCACTATCAAGAAAAAATATCCTCTCCCGCGCATTGATGAATTATTTGACCAAATACATGGAGCTCAATACTTTTCCAAGATTGATCTTCATTCTGGGTATCATCAATTAAGGGTCAAAAGGGAGGATATACCAAAGATGGCTTTCCGTACAAGGTATGGACACTATGAATTTATAGTGATGCCATTTGGTCTTACTAATTCCCCAGCTATCTTCATGGATCTGATGAATAGAGTCTTTAGAGACTATCTTGATCAGTTTTTGGTAGTCTTTATAGATGATATTCTTGTCTATTAAAAGAGCAAGGAAGAACATGAAGATCACTTGAGAATTTTATTAAAGACCCTAAGAAAGGAGAAGATTTATGCAAAATTTACCAAGTGTGAATTTTGGCTTCATAAAGTTGCATTTTTGGGTCACATAATCTCAAAAGAGGGGATATCTGTGGATCCAGCAAAAACAGAGGTTATTGAATGATGGTCGAGACCAACAACAGTAACCGAGATCCGAAGTTTTCTTGGTTTGGCTGGATATTATCGACGTTTTGTGAAAGATTTTTCACGATTATCTATTCCACTCACCAAGTTGACTTGGAAAGGAGTTAATTTTGTTTGGACGGAGGAATGTGAAGAGAATTTCAAGGAGTTGAAAAGAAGGTTATCCAGTGCACCTGTGCTCACACTTCCTTGTAGTGGAGAAAGGTTTGTGATCTATAGTGATGCATCCAAGAAGGGGTTGGGGTGTGTTCTTTTGCCAAATGATATGGTGATAGCTTATGCCTCAGGACAGTTGAAAATCTGTGAGCAAAATTACCCAACTCATGATTTGGAGTTAGCTACGGTAATCTTTGCATTAAATATTTGGAGGCATTATCTTTATGGAGAAAAGTGTGACATTTATACTGATCATAAAAGTTTAAAGTATATTTTCACACAAAAGGAGCTGAATATGCGCCAAAGAAGATGGTTAGAGCTGATTAAGGATTACGATTTCTCAATTCATTACCACCCTGGGAAAGCAAACAAGGTGGCAGATGAATTAAGTCGACAAGACCATGCTAGCTTATCCATGATGAGGATAAAAAAAGATCCAATATTTATGGATTTACAAAGGATGGATCTTGGAATTATAATGAAAGGGGAAAAGTCATATCTTTCTCAAATGAATGTTCAACCATCTATACATGTGAAGATTAAAGCGGCACAGAAAAAAGATGTCGAGTTACAAAAGAAGGTGAGAAATGTTCATGAATTCAACCTTGATTGTGATGGGATAATAAATTTCAGGAATCAGGTTTGTGTTCCTCCCATCCCCGAATTAAAGGAGCAGCTGGATGAGGCTCATAGTTCTTCATTCTCTATTCATCCTAGAAACACGAATATGTATAGGGACCTGAAAGAGTACTTCTGGTGGGATGGCATGAAAAGACACGTTGCTGAGTATGTATCTCGATGCTTGGTTTTTCAACAAGTTAAAGCTGAGAGATATAAGTCTAAGGGGAAGTTACAACCATTACCCATACCAGAATGGAAATGGGAAAACATCACGATGGACTTTGTCACTGGACTTCCTAAAACATCCGAAGGCAATAATGCTATCTGGGTCATAGTTGATCGTCTTACAAAGTCTGCACACATCATTGCTATTAGAGAGGATTTCTCTCTAGATCACCTTGCTAGGATATATGTAAAGGAAGTGGTAAGATTTCATGGAGTACCAATTTATATTATATCTATTCGGGATCCGAGGTTTACCTCAAAGTTCTGGCGAAGTCTTCAGCATACTCTGGATACAGAGTTGAGTTTCAGCACTTCTTATCATCCTCAGATAGATGGTCACTCTGAGAGGACAATTCAAACTCTAGAAGATATGTTGAGAGCTTGCTCTATGGATTTCAAAGGTGGTTGGGACCAACACCTACCTATGGTGGAATTTTCTTATATTAATAGCTTTCACTCCAGTATTTAGATGGATCTTTATGAATCTCTCTATGGAAAGAAATGCAGAACTCCAACTTGCTGGGATGAAGTTGGGGAAAGAAATCTATTAGGACCTGATCGTGTTGATGAGATGGCAGAAAATGTCAGATCTATTCAACAACACATTAGAGCATCTCAAAGTCGACAAAAAAGTTATGCTGACAACCGAAGAAAAGACTTAAAGATTGAAGTGGGTGATAAAGTGTTCATACAAATATCTCCATGGAAAAGGGTCATGAAATTTGGAAAGAAGGGAAAGTTGAGCCCTAAATATACCGGTCCTTTTGAAATTCTGGATCGTGTTGGGAAGGTATATTACCGATTGTCGCTTCCACCAAATCTCTCTCAAGTTCTTGATGTGTTCCATGTATCTCTCCTGAGAAAGTACATACCTGATCCTTCACATTACTCAGCTCAGAAGTTGTACCTCTAGAACAAGATCTTTCTTATGAAGAACAGCCGATAAAGATTCTGGATCGTAGTAAAAAAGTCCTACGGAACAAAACCACTCGCTTGGTGAACGTTTTGTGGAGGAACCACCAGTTTGAAGAAGCTACATGGGAACTTGAAGATATGATGAGGGAGAGGTATCCTCATCTGTTTGTAATGAAGTGACGAATTTCGAAGGATAAATTCCTTTTAAGGGGGGGTAGAATGTAACACCCTGAAATTTTATGAGAAATTTTTTTATGTTATATGTTATAAGGAAAGGAATCTTCCACTACACACAACACTAGCTTGGCTTGCATTACACGCAATCGCGACCTTCCTCGATAGCGTGTGTAGTACGCAATACCATGTTTCACTAAACAACGATATATTATAATATTATAAACTATATGTTAGGAATATTACAAACTGAATTTTGAATTTTATAACATTTTAATTCATCTTATACATTTTCTAGAATTAGGTATGAAAACAAAATCAGTTTTTTGGATAAAAGAAGTATTTTTTTAATGCAATTTCACAGCCTTTTGATTGCACACCCACATTAAATATAGTTTTTGACAAGTTTATAAGTTCAATTTGACAAAATAAAGTTCTTCTTTAGAATCAGGATATAAAAATTTACTTTGGATAAATTTTTCATATTATTCTGATAACTTTTGTATTTTAATGAATAGTAAAAACACGCAATATTTTAATTAAAAACAAATTTTTTCATTGCAATAATTTATATGGTTAAATTATAATATTGAATGTTTTTAAAGTATAAATATAATATATTTTTACCATTTAATATAATGTAGGTCATTAGAATTAATTTGACATTGAATTCATAGGTAAAAACATTTCAATCTTTGGCAATGTTTTAACTTTTAAAACCCATTTTCTTAACAACGGGATTAATTTTAAATTAATTACTGCAACTTTTGTGTTTTGAATTTTGAAAAATGGATTCCATATTTGGAATCAGGGGGTCCAAATTATGTTAATAGGTTACTTTTTTTTTTGATATTATGAATAGTAACTACGGTAATTTATATTTACTACGGTTAAAAGTAAATAGGGTAATTCAAGGTTAAAAGAATATTATAATAATTCAAAATTACCTTGACACATGTCCTAACCTTATTGGATGAGTAGTGGGCGACCATGGGAATCCTTGGGTCGATTTGGGGATCCCATTGACCCACGTGGTAGTGGCAATGACAATTTGGATTAATTAATTTAATGTAAAGACAAAATTTTCATTAACAAATATCTTTTGGTAATTAATTTTTATAAGGGGTTAGGTAATTTATATTTTAGACTATAAATATTCATTGGAAAGCTAAAACGATTTCCTACATAATGATATTTGTTTTATAATTTTTAGACACCATATGAGTTAAATTATTTATGACACAATAATGATGATGTATCTACCTCATTAATAAATGATTTAAATAAATAAGATTATAATGATTAAAATATTTTCCAAAACATGTCCAATTCTGATTGGATGATTTTATTTCGACCATGACTCATCTTATCTTGATATTTAATGATTTTTTGACCTTTTTAAACCGAAGATAAGTTTATAATAAAATAATATTTGCACACTTTCCAATGGTGCCCCTCTCCTCCCTTATAAAAGGGCACTTCCTCCCTATCTTCCTCACACCGATTTGAGCCATCCATATAGGCCAACCCCTACCCATTTCACCTCCCCACTTCCTTAGAAACCTAATAGAGGTACTGGGCTTCTCAAAAGACCAACTCTAGAGCCTTAAGAGAAAGTTTAAAGGAGGCACTTCGAGAAAGAGGTAATACCTTCTACCATTTTCGTAAGTGCCACTCTTCTTCTAATAACTCTTATTTAGTTGTTTAATTATGAGGTAATAACATCAGTATCCCTCATATACTGATATTTCATTATAAATATGAAACAAATCTATTTCACCTCTTATCCATCCAACGGAAAACGAAATCACCGCGCGTGCGTACTTACGGAATACCGTCTCCACGCCGTGGTGTAATCTGTTTTCCACCACCACCTTACTTGGATGGGTATAATGGTGCAAATAAATAACTATATATGATTATTTTAAAGTGGTATTGATTCTGAAATAGTATACATACACTCCAATATAATTCCATGATCATGGGAACGATATCATCGCTCGTGCGTACGTACGGCATACCGTCTCCACAATGTGATGTGACTCGTTCTATATGATCTTCATTGAATAATGATTATATAAATAAATTTAATGAATTAATATGATATATATTACACTAATACCATTCTGTAAATGATGTATCTATATCCTATAAATAGGAATAAGAATTTATTCGACAAAACACGCATAAGAACAAAAAGTAATAAACACCCGAATAACAAGTAGTAATGAAATATTACTAATAAGAAGCTAAGAATATGACCATATATGATATCATAACAATAATTATGATTCTGGAATAAGTCAATAACATTATTTAAATCATTATACAGGAGGTTCGGATACTTACGAATCAAATCGGACCTAAGGTAAGGGACAATCTCGCAATCTCTATTTTTATCCGAGATTGTTTATACTTCAGAATTTACTGGGGAATATTTATCATACACATCCATGTTTCCTCAATATGTAATATTATTTATATCCAACTAAGTTTGTTTAAATCCAATTTTACCCTTCGGTGAGTTTTTAGTAAAATATATGAAAGGAATCTTCTGTCATTTTTCATACGAGGTACTTTTTGACTTTTCTGACAAAAGTACGAGAAGAATGTTTTTTTAACTTATACGTCATGAATGGATTTTTAAAACATTATTTCCAAGAATCTTCATTTACAAGTTTTCAGGTTTATTTTTAATCAAATTCTTTTAGTTTAAAATTTTATGACATGTTAATAATGGAAAAATTTTATTGAAGTAGAAAGGATATTTTCCTCAAGAATGGAGTTCAAGTATTTTATCAAAATTATTTTCCATATAAGATAATATAGGGTTCTATTTCTATCCCTATTATTACATTGATTTGATTATGCTGTGATGGAAATATTTTTATGAATTCCTTTATCTTATATGAATTGTTTTATGATGTCATGATGTTTAAGATTCCCATTTTTATTAAATGGGTTATGCCATGATGTATGGTTTATGATTTTGTGGAAGACATAAAAATGGTATCATTATTAGATGGGTGGGACCTATATCTCCCTCCAATGTATTGGGTAAAGATTTTATATCTCATGAGATAGACATGGATGGAACGGAAGGTTAAACCGGTTCAGTGAAACATGACTGAAATGAGGAGTCAACTCGGTTCAGAAATGGACTTTGTCCACTAAGATAGTCTTGGAAATGATTCTTTACTAATAAGAAATTATTCTCTATGATTTTGTGTGTATGACACAAATTTTCATGTTATAAGTTATTATTATTGGGATTACATTTCACTACCATGATTTATCCCATGTTATGAAATTATGATCTCTTTGGCAGGGTAAGATTTCCAAAATATTATGTTCTTCTGAATAAGATGTGATTGATATTTCTTTTTTTACCCTTACTGAGTATTTGAGCTCACCCTTTTGTATGTATTCTTTCCCCAGGTCAGGAAAAAGGTTATTAACTAAGATATTCCAAAAGGGACTATAGATATGATGAAATAAATGGGAGACAGTGTAAATGCTTTATGAACCAGTTATTTATGTTTCCCAGTTTCTAAAGACACTATACCTATACGGTCCTTTCATGGTTTTGTTATATGTTGTAATAAGTACGCTTCAATTTTGAATTATTAACCATGTATGTAAAGTATGGTTCGCTATAGTTGGTATCAGAAGAAAGGTATAGTCAACCTTTGGAAACTAGGATGTGAAAGCCTTAGTAAGAAACCTAAGGATATGTCTAAGCATAGAACACAATCTTAGTGTTTTAGAAATGTCCATGAACAACCTACGATAAGACCTTAAGTGTGAAAATTTATTCTTGATTATGTTGTTTTCCTATAATAATTAGTGTTGCTCACACTATTCTTCTTGGTTTTAGTCAATGGCCGGAACCCGAAGGAACCGTGTTAATGCGGAATGCGACGGGCAATGCAATGATTGTCCCCCTGAGCAACCAAATGTTATGGGAGCTGGAATGAAAAATCTTGTAGCCATGATCACATAACTTTCTCAAGCTATGAATCATGCAGTACTTCCAAATGAGCAAAGGAAAGAGCAACATTCTGTTGAATCCTTCATGCGGCAGCGTCCACCTTCATTTAGCAGGTCATCTAATACATTAGTGGCTGAACAATGGATCAGTACCACTGAAAAGATATTTTCAGTTCTTCAATGTTCTGAACACGATAAAGTCATTTTAGCAGTGTGTCGTTTGGAAGGTGATGTTGATCAATGGTGGAATATTATTAAGAATACGAGGCAAAGGGATGAAATTGAGTCCATGGAATGGGATGAGTTCAAGAACTTATTTTTCAATAAGTATTTCCCTCGTATTCTTCGAACAAAGATGGAGAAAGAGTTTCTTGAACTGAAGCCAAAGGATGATGATTCTGTTGGTACCTAAGAAGCAGATTTTACAAGGCTTGCAAGGTACGCTTCCGGAATTATTATCCAACCTGAGAGTAATATTGATCAATTCTTTAGTGGCTTAAAACCATGTCTTCAAAGGGCGTTAGCCATAAGGGACTTCAATAACTACGAGGAAATTGTTCGATGTGCTCTCAAGGTTGAGATGGAGATTGGTGTAACCCATCAGTCACATGGGTTTGATAAAAAGAGGAAAATGGAATTCAAATGAAAATCTAAAGACCACGCTGAAAAGTACATGAGTTTTCCTTTATGCTCAATGTGTGGAAAGAAACATGGAGGAAATTGTCTTAAGGGGACAAGCTAATGTTATAAGTGTGGAAAAGAAGGTCATCAATTGAAGGTCGAAATAATGGGAAGAAGATGTCTAATGATGTAAACAAAGGAAGGGATACACAGAATGAACCTACTACACTTCAATGTTTCAAGTTCAAGGAGAGGGGGTATTATGAAAATCAATGCCCAAATCCAAGGGTTGATGATGATGATCTATGTCAACAAACTCTTAAGGCCAAAGAAAAAGGAAAGTCACATGAAATTACTATCGGCGATGTGGAGTACGACAACGAAGTGGTGAGAGGTACACTTACCATCCACTCTAAAGTAGAAAATGTTTTATTTGATTCTAGATCCACCCACTCTTTTATTTCTAAAGAATTTTCTAAGGGTATTGCTGTATTACCTCGACAATTAGATATTGAGATAGCTATGACAACCCCTAATGGCACAATAGTCGCATAAAAAGTTTACAATTCTTCTCCTATTGAAGTTTGTGGGAAAGTGTTTCCTGCAAATCTTGTGATCCTTTCTATAGTGGAATTTGATGTTATTCTTGGCATGGATTGGCTTTATTTATATGGATCTCATATCAATTTCCAAAGAAGGGAAGTCACATTTCATATTCCAGATCAATCTATGATCATCTATCGATGCATGGATGAACATTACCTTCCAGTGGAAATTTCATCTATCTTATGGGTCTTGATTCCACTAAATGAAGGTTATTTATCTCAAATAGTTGGATAAAAACTCACGATTAATAATATTCCCATTGTACGGGAATTTGATGATGTATTTCCATAGGAATTTCCAGGTCTTCCACCAAATTGTGCAGTTGAGTTTTCAATAGAACTCGCACCGGGTGTTTTTCCTATTTCAAAGACACCTTATAGAATGGCCCTAATTGAGTTGCAGGAATTGAAGAAGCAACTCCAAGAGAATATTGATAAGGGATTCATATTCCCTAGTGCGTCACCTTGGGGAGCACCAGTTCTGTTTGTTAAGAAGAAAGATGGATCATTGAGACTCTGCATTGATTATCGATAACCTAACAAGATCACTATCAAGAAAAAATATCCTCTCACGTGCATTGATGACTTATTTGACCAAATACGTGGAGCTCAATACTTTTCCAAGATTGATCTTTATTCTCGGTATCATCAATTAAGGGTCAAAAGGGAGGATATACCAAAGATGGCTTTCCGTACAAGGTATGGACACTATGAATTTATAGTGATGCCATTTGGTCTTACTAATTCCCCAGCTATCTTCATGGATCTGATGAATAGAGTCTTTAAAGACTATCTTGATCAGTTTGTGGTAGTATTTATTGATGATATTCGTTTCTATTAAAAGAGTAGGGAAGAACATGAATATCACTTGAGAATTGTATTAAAGACCCCGAGAAAGGAGAAGCTTTATGCCAAATTTAACAAGTGTGAATTTTGACTTCAAAAAGTTGCATTTTTGGGTCACATAATCTTAAATGAGGGGATATCTGTGGATCCAACAAAAACAGAGGTTATCGAAAGATGGTCAAGACCAACAACAGTAACCGAGATCCGATGTTTTCTTGGTTTGGCTGGATATTATCGACGTTTTGTGAAATATTTTTCACGATTATCTATTCCACTCACCAAGTTGACTTAGAAAGGCGTTAATTTTGTTTGGACGGAGGAATGTGAAGAGAATTTCAAGGAGTTGAAAAGAAGTTTATCCAGTGCACCTGTCCTCACACTTCCTTGTAGTGTAGAAAGGTTTGTGATCAACAGTGATGCATCCAAGAAGGGGTTGGGGTGTGTTCTTTTGAAAAACGAAGTGGTGATAGCTTATGCCTCAGGAAAGTTGAAAATCCATGAGCAAAATTACCCAACTCATGATTTGGAGTTAGCTGCGGTAATCTTTGCATTAAAGACTTGGAGGCATTATCTTTATGGAGAAAAGTGTGACATTTATACTGATCATAAAAGTTTAATGTATATTTTCACACAAAAGGAGCTGAATATGCTCCAAAGAAGATGGTTGGAGCTGATTAAGGATTACGATTTCTCAATTCATTACCACCCTGGGAAATCAAACAAGGTGGCAGATGCATTAAGTCGATAAGACCATGCTAGCTTATCCATGATGAGGATAAAAAAAGATCCAATATTTATGGATTTACAAAGGATAGATCTTGGAATTATAATGAAAGGGGAAAAGTCATATCTTTCTCAAATGAATGTTCAACCATCTATACATGTGAAGATTAAAGAGGCACAGAAAAAAGATGTCGAGTTACAAAAGAAGGTGAGAAATGTTCCGGATTTCAACCTTGGTTATGATGGGATAATAAAGTTTAGGAATCGAGTTTGTGTTCCTCCCATCCCCGAATTAAAGGAGCTGCTGGATGAGGCTCATAGTTCTTCATTCTCTATTCATCCCGGAAGCACGAAGGTGTATAGGGACCTGAAAGAGTACTTCTGGTGGGATGGGATGAAAAGACATGTTGCTGAATATGTCTCTCGATGTTTGGTTTGTCAGCAAGTTAAAGCTGAGAGATAGAAGTCTAAGGGGAAGTTACAACCATTACCCATACTAGAATGGAAATGGGAAAACATCACTATGGACTTTTTCACTAGACTTCCTAAAACATCCAAAGGCAATAATGCTATCTGGTTCATAGTTGATCGTCTTACAAAGTCTGCACACATCATTGCTATTAGAGAGGATTTCTCTCTAGATCAGCTTGACAGGATATATGTAAAGGAATTGGTAAGATTGCATGGAGTACCAATTTATATTATATCTGATCAGGATCTGAGGTTTACCTCAAATTTCTGGCGAAGTCTTCAGCATACTCTGGATACAGAGTTGAGTTTCAGCACTGCTTATCATCCTCAGAAAGACGGTCACTCTAAGAGCACAATTCAAACTCTAGAAGATATGTTGAGAGCTTGCTCTATGTATTTCAAAGGTGGTTGGGACCAATACCTACCTTTGTTGGAATTTTCTTATATTAATAGCATTCACTCCAGTATTCAGATGGCTCTTTATGAAACTCTCTATGGAAAGAAATGTAGGACTCCAACTTGTTGGGATGAAGTTAGGAAAGAAATCTATTAGGACCTGATCTTGTTGATGAGATGGCAGAAAAGGTTTGATCTATTCAACAACACATTAGAGCAGCTCAGAGTCGACAAAAAAGTTATACTGACAACCGAAGAAAAGAGTTAAAGATTTAAGTGGGTGATAAAGTGTTCTTACGAATATCTCCCAGGAAGAGGGTCATGAGATTTGGAAAGAAGGGAAAGTTGAGCCCTAGATATATCGGTCCTTTTGAAATTATGGATCATGTTGGGAAGGTAGCTTACTGATTTTCACTTCCACCAAATCACTCTCAAGTTCACGATGTGTTCCATGTATCTCTCCTGAGAAAGTACATACCTGATCCTTCACATTACTCAGCTCAAAAGTTGTACCGCTGGAACAAGATCTTTCTTATGAAGAACAGTCGATAGAGATTCTGGATTGTAGCAAAAAAGTTTTACAGAACAAGACCACTCGCTTGGTGAAAGTTTTGTGGAGGAACCACCAATTAGAAGAAGCTACATGGGAACTTGAGGATATGATGAGGGAGAGGTATCCTCATCTGTTTGTAATGAAGTGACGAATTTCGAGGGCGAAATTCCTTTTAAGGGTGGGTAGAATGTAACACCCTGAGATTTTATGAGAAATTTTTTTATGTTATATGTTATAAGGAAAGGAATCTTCCACTACACACAACACTATCTTGGCTTGCGTTACACGCAATCACGACCTTCCTCGATAGCGTGTGTAGTACGCAATACCGAGTTTCACTAAACAACGATATATTATAATATTATAAACTAGCCGTTAGGAATATTATTAACTGTATTTTTAATTTTATAACATTTTAATTCATCTTATACATTTTCTAGAATGAGGTATGAAAACAAAATCAGTTTTTTGGATAAAAGAAGTATTTTTTTAAAAATGCAGTTTCATCACCTTTTAATGGCGCACCCACATTAAATCTAGTTTTTGACAAGTTTATAAGTTCAATTTGAAAAAATAAAGTTCTTCTTTAGAATCAGGATATAAAAATTTACTTTGGATAAATTTTTCATATTATTCTGATAACTTTTGTATTTTAATGAATAGTAAAAACACACAATATTTTAATTAAAAACAAATTTTTTCATCGCAATACTTTATATGGTTAAATTATAATATTGAATGTTTTTAAAATATAAATGTAATATATTTTTACCATTTAATATAATGTAGGTCATTAGCATTAATTTGACATTGAATTCATAGGTAAAAACATTTCAATCTTTGGTAATGTTTTAACTTTTAAAACCCATTTTCTTAACAATGGGATTAATTCTAAATTAATTACTTCACTTCTGTGTTTTGAATTTTGAAAAATGGATTCCATATTTGGAATCAGTGGGTCCAAATTATGTTAATAGTTTACTTTTTTTGATATTATGAATAGTAACTACGGTAATTTTTATTTACTACGGTTAAAGGTAAATAGGGTAATTCAAGGTTAAATGAATATTATAATAATTCAAAATTACCTTAACACATGTCCTCAGCTTATTGGATGAGTATTGGGCGACCATGGGCATCCTTGGGTCGATTTTGGGATCCCATTGAGCCACTTGGTAGTGACAATGACAATTTGGATTAATTAATTTAATGTAAAGACAAAATTGACATTAACAAAAATCTTTTAGTAATTAATTTTTATAAGGTGTTAGGTAATTTATATTTTCGACTATAAATATTCATTGGAATGATAAAATGATTTCCAACATAATTATAATTGTTTTATAATTTTTAGACACCAAATGAATAAAATTATTTATGACACAATAATGATGATGTATTTACCTCATTAATAAATTATTTAAATAAATAAGATTATAATGATTAAAATATTTTAAAAAACATGTCCAATTCTGATTGGATGATTTTATTTCGACCATGAGTCTTCTTATCTTCATCTTTAAGGATTTTTGTACATTTTTAAACCAAAGATATGTTTATAATAAAATAATATTTTCACACTTTCCAAAGGTGCCCCTCTCCTCTCTTATAAAAGGGCACTTCTTTCCTCTCTCCCTCACACCAATTTGAGCCATCAAGCTCGGCCAAACCCTATCTATTTCACCTCCTGACTTCCTTAGAAACCTAATAGAGGTACAGGTATTCTCAATAGACCAACTCTAGAGCCTTAAGAGAAAGTTTAAAGGAGGCACTTCGATAAAGAGGTAATACCTTCTACCATTTTCTTCAAGTTCCATTCTTCTTCTACTACCTCTTATTTAGTTGTTTCATTATGAGGTAATAATATCAGTATCCCTCATATACTGATATGTTATTGTAAATATGAAACAACTCTATTTCACCTCTTATCCATCCAATGGAAAACGAAATCACCGCGCATGCGTACGTACGGAATACCGTCTCCACGTCGCGGTATATTCTGTTTTCCACCACCAAATTACTTGGATGGGTATAATGGTGAAAATAAATAACTATATATGATTATTGTAAATTGGTATTGATTCTGAAATAGTATACAAACACTCCAACATAATTCCATGATCATGGGAATGATATCATTGCTCGTGCGTACGTACGGTCTACAGTCTCCACGATGTGATGCGACTCATTCTATATGATCTTCATTGAATAATTATTATATAAATAAATTTAATGAATTAATATGATATATATTACACTAATACCATTCTATAAATGATGTATCTATGTCCTATAAAGGGGAATAAGAATTTATTTGACAAAACACGCATAAGAACAAAAAGTATTAAACACCCGAATAACAAGTAGTAATGAAATATTACTAATAAGAAGATAAGAATATGACCATATATTATATCATAACAATAATTATGATTCTTGAATAAGTCAATAACATTATTTAAATCATTATACAGGAGGTTCGGATACTTACAAATCAAATCGGACCTAAGGTAAGGGACAATCTCGCAATCTCAATTTTTATCCGAGATTGTTTATACTTCAGAATTTACTGGGGAATACTTATTATCCACAACCATGCTTAATCAATATGTAATATTATTTATATCCTCCTAAAATTGTTTAAATTCAATTTTACCCTTCGGTGAGTTTTTAGTAAAATATATGAAAGGAATCTTTTGTCGTTTTTCGTATGAGGTACTTTTTGACTTTTCCGACAAAAGTATAAGAAAAATGTTTTTTTAACTTATACATCATGAATGGATTTTGAAAACATTATTTCCAAGAATCTTCCTTTACATGCTTTCAAGTTTATTTTTAATCAACTTCTTTTAGTTTAAAATTTAATGACATGTTAAGAAAGGAAAAATGTTTTTGAAGTAGAAAGGATATTTTCCTCAAGAATGGAGTTCAAGTGTTTTATCAAAATTATTTTCCATCTAAGATAATATAGGGTTATTTTTCTGTCCCTATTATTACATCTATTTGATTATGTTGTGATGGAAATATTTTTATGAATTTTTTTATCTTATATGAATTGTTTTATGATGTCATGATGTTTAAGATTTCCATTTTTGTTATATGGGTTATGCTATGATGTATGGTTTATGATTGTGTGGCACACATAAGAAGGGTATCATTATGAGATGGGTGGGACCTATATCTCCCCCCAATGCATTGGGTAAAGATTTTATATCTCATGAGATAGACATGGCTGGAACGGCAGGTTAAACCAGTTCAGTGAAACAGGACTGAAACGAGGAGTGAACTCAATTCAGAAATGGACTTTGTCCACTAAGATAGTCTTGGAAATGAGTCTTGACTAATAAGAAATGATTCTCTATGATTATGTTTGTATGCCCAAAATTTTCATGTTTTAAGTTATGATTATTGGGATTAAATTTCACTACCATGATTTATCCCATGTTATGAAATTATGATCTATTTGGCAGGGTAAGATTTCCAAAACGTTATGTTCTTCTAAATATGATGTGATTGATATTTATTTTTTTTACCCTTACTAAGAATTTGATCTCACCCTTTTGTATGTTTTATATCCCCAGGTCAAGAAGAAGGTTATTAAGTAAGATATTCCAAAAGGGACTATAGATATGATGAAATAAATGGGAGACAGTGTAGATGTTTTATGAACCAGTTGTTTATGTTTCCCAGTTTCTAAAGACATTATACCTATATGGTCCTTTCATGGTTTTGTTATATTTTGTAATAAGCATTCTTCAATTTTGATGTATTAACCATGCATGTAAAGTATGGGTCGTTATAATTTCACCCACCGATCTAGCTACTATATTATTGGTTAATCAATTCGAGATGTTACAACCATATTTTCAATGAATTGATTTCATTCATATTTATATATTGACTTAATAAATCAATATTTTATTCCAACCTAATTTTTCAAGGCATAGTTCTTATCTCATATAATCATTCTTTCATAATAATTTCTCCTTCCATGTTGATCCTCTTCATTATATTTTTTTTTCTATTTTTGATCCTCAAGGTTGAATAAGATCCATGGGGTTTTCTAGTTATGAATACTTTAGTCATTTGTATCCATTTTTCATTATTTATTTCATAATTTTTTGGGATGTATTTTATCCATTATGAGTAGTAATACATTTTATGTAATACATAGTTTTATATGCTTCTATTGTAATTTTCAACTATTGAATGAATATTGTGTTTTAGTTTAATTCATATCTAGTATAACTTCTTTCCAAATCAATTTCCATTCCTTTGAAAAAAAATATAAAAAAAGTGTTACAAATATAAACAAATGGGTTATGGAAAGAATATACCTCATAAAACCAAGTGTCCTTAGACTCCCCCTGAAATAAATTGTATCCTTGAAATATTCATTATCTTTTAAAAAATACGAGAGGATAATTTATCTAAGAGAAACTCTAGATATATATTCTACCAATATATCCTCCTCTTTATCCTATGTTAGACAAGAATACTATTTGTCCCAAATATACTTTTTATGAGTTATTTGGGTAATTCCTTTCATAGAATCATTTTGAGGAATATGTTTTAAAATAAATACAGCAACCTCAATGTTTATAATAATGTAAAATGTAATTAGAGTAAATGATTATATGATTATGAAGACACATTCCGGATATGTCTTCTCCAATGATACCATTATTTTAGCCTATGGTACATTAATTTAATTTTTTTCATACTTTGTTAATAATATACCCCTATAGGATAAGACTATGTTAATTTATGTTTTTATATAATTTTAACATTATCCCTCAAGGTATCTAGTAATTCAATCTTTTTATATAAATTGTTAAAATAAAATTTGATAAACCAAAGTATATATCCTAGGAGTTTCTATAACACCCCAGAAAGATAAAGGGTTAAATGACTAAATGATATGGCTCATGTCAACAAGGTTCACCTTCCTTTTCTGGAGAGTATCTGATTAGAACTCCACAGTTAAGCATGATTGGCCTGGAGTAGTGATCCGGATGGGTAACCTTCTAGGAATATTCCCAGGGTGTGTGAGAGTGAGGAAAATGCACACTGGAAAGGACATGTGTTGGCCTGTGGGAACAATCATTAGTCAGATGACTCGTTCAGGCACATGGGTAGACCCTACAGTGGGTCCCACTTGTCTTTTGGGCAATTGGTGGTACCTGGAGGGCTATGACCTGACAACCATGTTAAGGCGGGGTGTTTGTGCTATTACTGGGACCTGGTTGTCACATTTGGTATAAGAGGAGGAATCGAGCTTTAAGTGTAGTGCAATGCCTGGGTTGAAATGTAGGGCCCACAACGAGGATGTTGTGCTCTAATGGTGGGGTGATTGTAACACCCCAGAATGATAAAGAGTTAAATGACCAAATGATATGACTCATGTCAACAAAGTACACCTTCCTTTTCAGGTGACTGTATGATTAGAAATTTATAGTTAAGTATGTTCATCCTAGAGTAGTGATCAGGATGGGTGACCTTCTGGAATGTTTCCCAAGGTGTGTGTGAGTGAGGACAAAGTACACTGTAAAGGACATGTGTTTGTCTGTGGGGACGATCATTAGTCAGATGACCCGTTCAGGCACATGGGTGGACCCTAGGGTAGGTCCCACGTGTCTGTGGGACAACTAGTGGTACCTGGCTGGCCAAGACCCGACAACCATGTTAAGTCGGGGAGTCTATGCAGTTATCGGGACTCGGTTGTCACATTTGGTATAAGAGGAGGAACCCAGCATTAAGTGCGGTGCAATGCATGGGTTGAGATGTAGGGTCCACAATGAGGATGTTGTACTCTAAAGGGGGGTGAATGTAACACCCTAGAATGATAAAGGGTTAAATGACTAAATGATATGACTCATGTCAGAAAAGTACACCTTCCTTTTTGGGAGCCTGTCTGATTAGAATTTTACAGTTATGTATGTTTGTACTGGAGTAGTGATCAGGATGGGTGACCTTATGGGATGTTTCTCAGGATGTGTGTGAGTGAGAACAAAGCACACTGAAAAGTACATGTGTTGTCATGTGGGGACAATCATTAGTCAGATGATCCGTTCAGGCATGTGGGTGGACCCTAGGGTAGGTCCCACGTGTCTGTTGGGCCACTGGTGGTACCTGGAAGGCCAAGACCCAACAACCATGTTAAGGCTGGGTGTTTCTGCTATTACCGGGACCCAGTTTTCACATTTGGTATAAGAGGACGAACCCAACTTTAAGTGTGGTGCAATGCGTAGGTTGAGATGTAGGGTCCACAATGAGGACGTTATGCTCTAAAGGGGGGTGATTGTAACAACCCAGATTGATAAAGGGTCAAATGACTAAATTATATGACTCATGTCAACAAAGTGCACCTTCCTTTTCGGGAGCCTGTCTGATTAGAACTGTACAGTTAAATATTCTTGGCCTGGAGTAGTGATCAGGATGGGAGACCTTCTGGGAAGTTCCCAAGGATGTGTGTGAGTGAGAACAAAGCACACTGAAAATGACATGTGTTGGCATATGGAGACAATCATTAGTCAGATGACCTGTTCAGGAATGTCGGTGGACCCTAGGGTTGGCCCTACGTGTCATCTTTAAGTGTGGTGCACTGTCTGGGTTGAGAAGTAGGGCCCACAACGAGGACGTTGTGCTCTAAAGGGGGGGGGGTGATTGTAACACCCCAAAATGATAAATGGTTAAATTAATAAATGATATAACTCATTTCAACAAGGTGCACATTCTTTTTCGGGAGCATATCTGATTAGAACTTCACAGTTATGTATGCTTCGCCGGGAGTAGTGATCAGGATGGATGACCTTCTGGGATGTATCCTAGGGTGTGTGTGAGTGAGGAAAAATCACAATGGAAAGGACATTTGTCGGCCTATGGGGACAATCATTTGTCAGATGACCCATTCAAGGACGTGGGTGGACCCTAGGGTGGGCCCCACGTTTCAACTTTAAATGTGGTGCACAGCCTGGGTTGAGATGTAGGGCCCACAAAGAAGATGTTGTGCTCTAAAGGGGGGTCATTGTAACACCTCAGAATGATAAAGGGTTAAATTCCTAAATGATAAGACTCATTTCAACAAGGTGCACATTCTTTTTCGGAAGCATATCTGATTAGAACTACACAGTTAAGTATGCTTGTCTTGGAGTAGTGATCAGGATGGATGACCATCTGGGAAGTATCTGAGGGTGTGTGTGAGTGAGGACAAAGCACACTAGAAAGGACATGTGTTGGCTTGTGGGGACAATAATTAGTCAGATGACCCATTCAGGCACGTGGGTGGACCCTAGGGTGGGCCCCACGTGTCAACTTTAAGTGTGGTACACTGCCTGGGTTGAGATGTAGGGCCCATAACGAGGACGTTGTGCTCTGAAGGGGGGTGATTGTAACACCCCAGAATGATAAAGGGTTAAATGAATAAATAATATGACTCGTGTCAACAAGGTGCACCTTCCTTTCCAGGATCATGTCTGATTAGAACTTCACAGTTAGGTGTGATTGACCTTGAGTAGAGGGGGGTGATTGTAACACCCCAGAATGATAAACGGTAAAATGACCAAATGATATGAATCTTGTCAACAAGGTACACCTTCCTTTCTAGGGTCATGTCTGATTAGAACTTTACAGTTAAGTATGATTGACCTCGAGTAGTGATCAGGATGGCTTACCTTCTAGAAAGTATCCCAGGGTTTGTGTGAGTAAGGGAAAAGCACACTTGAAAGGACATATGTTGGCATGTGGGGGAAATCATTAGTCAGATGACCCGTTCAGGCACACGAGTGGACCCTAGGGTGGGCACCACATGTCTTCTGGGGCAACTGGTGGTACATGGTAGGACAGGACCCGACGACCTTGTTAAGTTGGGGTGTTTGTGCTGTCATCAGGACCCGGTTGTCAGAGTTTCAAACCTTGCATGCAGTTGGGAATCTTTTTCATGCACAAGGTGATGATTTATTTGTTACCCAATCCCACATGTCTGCAGGGGAAAATGGGGGTACATGGTAGGCCAGGACCCAAATACCTTGTTAAGGCGGGGTGTCTGTGCTATCACCGGGACACAGTTGTCATATTTTCAAACCATGCGTGCAGGTAGGAATCTTTTTCATGCAGAAGGTGATAATTTATTTGTTATCCAATCCACCATTTTTGGGTTAGTACCCTTGTGTACATCTATTAAAATTTATATTATCTTTAAAGTTATGTAATTTCTAGTATATCCACAGAATGTCAACATTACCAAAACATCAAGATATTATTCTACATTTATACATATCTTGTATATTTATCCATAGGGTTTTTTCCTCAGGTTGTCTAATATAAATCCCAAAATAAATAAATTAAAGGGGTGTGATTGTAACACCCCAGAATGATAAAGGGTTAAATTACTAATTGATATGACTCATGTCAACAAGGTGCACATTCTTTTTCTGGAGCATATCTGATTAGAACTTCACAGTCAAGAATGCTTGTCCTGGAGTAGTGATCAGGATGGATGACCTTCTTGGAAGTATCCCAGGGTGTGTGTGAGTGAGGACAAACTACACTGGAATGGACATGTGTTGGGCTGTGGGGACAATCATTAGTCAGATGACCCATTAAAGCACGTGGACGGACCCTAGGGTGGGCCCAACGTGTCAAATTTAAGTGTGGTGAACTAGCTGGGTTGATATGTAGGGCCCACAACGAGGACGTTCAGCTCTAAGGTGGGGGTGATTGTAACACCCCAAAATGATAAAAGGTTAAATGACTAAATGATATGACTCATGTCAACAAGGTGCACCTTCATTTCCATGATCATGTCTGATTAAAGCTTCATAGTTAAGTATGTTTGACCTGGAGTAGTGATCAGGATGGGTGACCTACTGGAAAGTATCCTAGAGTGTGTGTGGGTGAGGAAAAATGACACTGGAAAGGACATATGTTGGCATGTGGTAACAATCATTAGTCAAATGATCCATTCAGGCACTTGGGTGGACCCTAGTGTGGTCCCCACATGTCTTTTGGGGAAACTGGTGGTACCTGGTAGGCTAGGACCCAACAACCTTGTTAAGGTGGGGTGTATGTGTGGTCACCGGGACCCGGTTGTTACAGTTTCAAAACTTTCTTGCAGTTGGGAATCTTTTTCATGCACAAGGTGATGATTGATTTGTTACCCAATCCCACGTGTATGCAGGGGCAACTAGGGGTACCTAATAGGCCAGGACCCGACAACCTTGTTAAGGCGGGGTGTCTGTGTTGTCCCTGAGACCCGGTTGTCATAGTTTTAAACCATGCATGCAGTTGGGAATCTTTTTCATGTAGAATGTGATGATTGATTTGTTACCCAATCCACCCTTTTTGGGTTAGTACCCTTGGGTACATCTATTGCAATGTATAGTATCTTTAAAGTTATGTAATTTCTAGTATATCCACACAATATCAACATTACCAAAACATCAAGATATTATTCTACATTTATACATATCTTGTATATTTATCCATAGGGTTTTTCCTAATGTTTTCTAATATAATTCCCAAAATAAATAAATTAATATCCAAAAATAATTAATCCCTACTCTTATACCAAAATTAGAGACCCAAGATCAACTTGACATACATAATACTTTTATTTAATGATTTATGTAATATATATTACAAATGGTAACACAAATCAATCACAGAAAATTATAGTTCTTAGATATTATCCGAAAAAGAGTCACAATATATAACACTTGCAACCAATTTTCCATAATAGTTTTTGTATAGACCATTTTTATACATCTCACATGACATAATAATCTTCATAACCTAGAAAATATAACCAAAAAATGGCGATATCAAACTCTATATATAGGAAAAAATATCATAATGTGTCAAATTATAAACACAATAAAGAACTAGAAGAATACACACATATCATTATCATGATAATAATGAAACAAGATAGTGTAACATAAGATTATAAATATATCATTAATGGAACATAAAAATAATTACCTAGCACAAAATATTAATCAATAACCATAAAATATGTGATGATGATATAAAAGAACAAAATACATTAAAATACAATGTACTATTGGATACACTGTATTTCAAGGAAAAGAAATGCATCTCCAAAAAAGTTATAATGTGATATAAAAATTGAATTTTACAAAAATAATAAGAATAAAAAATTTGTGAATATAAAATTACGATGGATGCCCATGCAATAACTTCATAACCAGATTCTTGTATCTCATTAAAAAAATATTATGAATAAATATCACCACATATAATTAAAAGGAAAAACCTATGAAAAAGATATCCCACATCTCATTCAAAAAAATACTTGTGAAAAATTATTTTTTCATCTCATTCACCCAAAATATTTTTGAATAAACTTTTCCACATCCCATTAACAAAACAAACTTTTGAAAGAATCTTGCCACATCTTATTCAACCAACATTGCATTGTCCCATATGATTTGAAACCCTAAAAAATAAATCATATAGAAATATAGGTCCTCAACCATCAACATCAATGTATATTATTTCCACTAAAAACAATAATTGATCATATCATAGAGAATCCATAGAAAATTAATGGGTATCCTAATATTTCTAAAAAAATCACATAAAATAAACTTTAATGGTCATAGGATACTAAAAATATCATTATCAAAAATGAATAATATCATAAAAAAATATAGATAATGACCAAAACAAAACTTCATGAATTATTATCATCATATAGAAAAAACAATTGAAATCATTTTGACAACACATTTTCAAACATTTAAGTACAATTTACCTTACAAAACATTTTTGAGAATGTAAAGAGATAATGTTAGATAAAAATATTATAAAGAGTTAAAAATTAAAAAACATTGAAAAAAATTTTAAGGTTAATAAAATAATTTTGGTTTGGAATATAAAACACTTAATTTTTGAATTCCTTTATTAAAAAACTCATATCGTTAAAAGGAAGATGAAACATTTTTTTAAATTTAATAAAGGGAGATAAAAGGGTCATTATTGAAAAAACAATTTGAGCTTCCATTATAAAAGAAAGAATAATGGGGGGATATAAAAACATTGAAATAGTGAAAACATATTAAAATATATGGTAAATATTCTAAAGAAAATTAGATTTTTTCATGAAATAATATATTCATCATGGAATAATACATCATGTGAAACATGATTTCTGTTGAAAAGAATGTGTGAATACAACACTAAATCATTATATGATTGAATAATTAAATATTTAAATATCATTTTAGAAGTTAGGTTATTTAAAATAATGAAAAATTATAGAGTGAAAAATTTCCATTACAGTAAGAAAATATTACATTGTAAATCAAGGAGTGATTTTGGCATCCACATAGCAACACAATAGGGTTGTGGAAATTGATTAGTGAGAGAGAAATAAAGTATCTCATAAGAATGAAATAATTTGGTTTGTAGTGGGTTTATTATGAAAATGTGGAATCATTATCATAGGGAAATAAAATATTCTATAAAAAAGTATATTCTCGAATTGATAAGAGGAAGGAAAGAATCCATGAGTGCTTATGGCAACGTGACGGCTATTCAAAGAGATTATGGAAATATATTAATAAGATACAAGGGTAATATATCACCATTATAGAATACTTTGGGATGTAATTAATTTATTATAACCCAATGAATAATAATTAAATGTAAATCAAAATGGGGTTATCAAAAAAATGTAGTTTGACCAAAAGAAGGAGGTGGAAAACCCTTACCTAGCTTAGTAGCATCTTAAAGATTGGAAGGATTCTATAAAACCTATGAAAATCCTTGGGAGGTATTTATAGATGTATAGGGAAGGAAAATGAATTATCAATGTCTTTATTTTAGAGTGTTATGAGAGAATGGGTGGGAGATAGCTTTTTTATCACTAAAAATAGGGTCTTTTTCATTGAACTAAAGTTAAGTAAGGGTTAAAAATGGAATCACTTGAGTTTTTAGGGGGATAGGTGAGATAGGTAAAGTAGGTTGAGAAATGGTATGTGAGAAATTTTTTTATGAATTTCATACCTAATGAGGCAGTCTATAAGGTGTATGTAACTTTTGATTATAAAATTTGAGATACATCATTTACCCATTTTACCCATATTTATTTTGATTAAAATTTAACCATGGTATTTATTTTATCACTAAAAATATAAGATGATCCTTATTAACAAATTTAAATATGAAAAAATGAATTTTTGAACCATTTAAAAAAGGTGAATATTTGAATATGAGGATAAAAACTTTTTAATTAAAAAATATAATGTGTTGAAAATCGGTTTTTATATATAAATTCCTTTTTATTCACCAAGTGTTCTAAATTATATTTAACATTGATTACAAATAAGTGGAGTGTCAATTCATTTGAATATATATTTAATTATAATATGAGAGTCTAAATTTAAAATATATCTATTGAATTTAAAAAATATACCCAATATTTAGAAAATTATCATACTTTGAAAAATGAATATATTAAAAAAGGTAACTTAATATTTAATGTCTAATGTTTTTAAAAGAAATTCTAGAAAAATATTACTTGGGTATTAAAATATTAAATATAAGTTTGGAAAAAAATATTCAATATATTAAAATTTGTAATGTCAGTTATAAAATACTAATTTTATTAACAAATTTATATTTCATAATTAAATACTAATAATGGAATAAAAATACTCGGTATTAAAAATAGTATTTACACTATTCATTAAAGAATTTAGAAAAATCTAACATATATATATTATGTAATTATTATCACAAAAACTCTAAAAAAATATGTTAGTTTTACATAATTCATATCCTAAAATTTATAAACATTATTTTTAATTGAAATAAATATAATAAAAAATGTATTTATTAAAAATGATGTTTTTATAAATTAAGTTTTCATAATTTTTTTTCATATCATTTTCTAATTTAAAGTTATCAATATATTAATTTTTATACACTAATCATTAATACGATTTCAAATTATTTTTTTGGATAATATATTCACTTCATAAAAAATGGTTATTTGAAAAATCGAAATAATTCTTTTATACTAAAAACACGTTAAAAATTTTAAAAAATATTAATATTTCAAAATTTATTTTTACTACTCTTTAGATATTAATATATGTATTAGAATACAATATATATATCATATCTTATTTTATTAATAATATTTATATTTATACATAACAAATAAATATATATATAATATAATATGTTTTCATTGTGATTTATATTATTTGTAATTACTATATAATAATAATTAACTTCAGTAAGTATATCATATATATGACCAATGACATTATATTATAGAACCATATTTGTAGCAACAATATTTGAAAAAACCTTATTTCATTCCTATATATATTGACATACTAAATAATTTTCTCATTACACTCTCACATCGCAAGGTATAGATCTTAACTAATATAATTTGTTTCTCCTACTTTCTTTTTTGGTCATGTTTATATTCATCATTATATATTTTGTTTGGATATTTGTGATCCTCATGTTTAAAGTTGATATAGGGTATTTCATAGCCATGAAGATTTTATGCAACTCTATATATTATCTCAAGTTGATTTTTGAATTTTTAATGGATGTATTTTATCCATGGTGAGTAATAATCCATGGTGTAAAACACATAGTTTTTTGGGATTTTTTTTAATGTTCCACATATGCATATATAAGGAGGTAACAAATTAATTCATTTCTCATATAAATTATTTCCTAATCAATTTTATTTCCTCTAAAAATAGTTTATAATTATAAACATATTGTTTATATAAAGAATATACCTCATAAAAGCCGATGCATTAGAAAAAATATTCCTCAATGAGGGATTATATACAACCTAAACAAAATGTAATAATAAAAATAACCACAATCTGATCTTGAGTCATGACCCAAAAAAATAATTTCTATGGCTAGTATATAAATCTAAACATCAATAATTACTTCCCTTCCCAATGAAAACATGTAATAATGAGCTTTTATTGGGTTTCAATGTTCCAGGTATACCCAAATAGGGTGACAGTACTACTCAAAAGTCAACAAAAAGTGGTATCTACAAAAAAACATGTGTCTACTATGTATAAAAAATATGAAATGTATTTGATGAATATGTAATAAATTATAATAATCAATGATTTGTCCACCCAAGGATCTTCCCTTGTCACCCTAGAGTGAAAATACCTACATCAGATTGGTGTGGGAGCTGATTCCCTATATGAAAATTTATTTATTTATTTTTAATAATTACTATATCTATCAAATTTTTTAGTACTTTCTTTATTTTATTATTATTCAACTCTATAAATATTCATGTTATATCATTACAAAGTCAATATTTGGATATCACATCTTTTATAAGTAAATAACGACTTTGACTATGTGTATTACTATTTTTAAATATATGAAACATACTCTTGTAGTAGTTAACAATACATACAAAATATCTAGAGAATTATCAATGAGACTATCATTATATATAGAGATTTTACTTTAAAAAACTATATTTCGATAACATCATGACCTTGATATAATCTGTGAGATAATTGGAATTACCTTTACCTATTGAATTTTTTTGAAATTTAGATATGTCATTACTCTTATACAATGCATTGAATGTTCCAATTACTCCTACATATTCTGTTTTATCTAATATATTTGACCATTATGTATGTAAATTTAAATTTAACTATTCAAGGATGAGAATTTTTATTTTATATATATTTAATAATGTGGTATTCAAAAATGATTACTTTTATAAATATTTATATTTAATTGGTACTATAATTTTTATTAGGTTGGTTTTTTTCTAATTCAAGGACTTTTATATAGTGAAATTTTTATATTCACATATTAATCAGAAGTAAAATTGTTAGTACTTCAGAATTTTGGATGATATACATTAAAATATCATTATGAAAAATTATTTAAATCTATTTATGACAGATTCTTTATTTTATACTATGATTTATATTCAAATAATCTATTTATAAAAATTATAAATTGATTTATTATCGATGTGGTTGTTCTCACAAGACTATGGGAATCATTCTCATAGATTAATTTAGAATAATTGATAACATATTTAATGAGTATAAACATTTCATCAATTAATTATTTTTGATATTTCATAGATTTTTTAGAATTGGTGATTATAATTTATTACTAATAATATATGATATTGAAAATTATTATAGGTGATGTTCTGCTATATAAAGAGACGATGTATTCTAATAGAGGTAATAAGGATAGGAACATGATTTTATTATTCAATATATAGTTATAAATATTATTTATATACTCTCATTAGCTGAAGTGTTACTTTATTTATTTAGCTATACTAATAAATAACATTTTAATTGATTTTGATCAATTTTTATGTCATGACCTCATTTTTAGTGACTGGTGTTTTGGTTTCTTTTGAAACATACTTTTAGTATTATTGTTATGTTATACCCAACAACACATTTGTTACACCCAAATTTATTATATATTAGATTGGATACTTAACCAAAATTAAGACTGATAGGTTGTGTATAATCCAATAATATAGTATAATGTTAAGTATACTTCTTGATATGTTTGTCTTAGGGTAGTACATGTGTTAATATCTATGTTTGGAATGCATCATTTTAAATGAATTGGTTTGGAAAAAATGCATTGTAAACTGATATATCTGGAAAATACAAATTCTCCTATATTAATATTTTAAAGAGTTTGTTTTTAATAGGTTGGATATTAAATATTATAAAATCCCTAATGTTAACTCATTATTATTATTCATTCCATCATTAAATTTTCACTACTCTTTTATTTTATGGATTAAATTTTTTAAACATTATGCCGCTGAATATACCTTAACATTTTTGGAGAATATATTTATTTTATAGATTAGAATTCACCATACTAATTTTATCTATTGATATAATTTTTTTAATTATTATTTTATATTGGATCTGTAACATTGTTAGTTGACAACCAATAATGTAACTCTAATACAATAAAACATTGAATTAGATATATCCCTTTGGATCTATGATTATATAGATTAATCAATTAATTTTATTTATATAAATTTTTTTGGATCAAATGATTTTCTTTAGAATAAAAAATTTCATTGGATTTCATTTTTTTATTAGTTTTAGAGATATAATATGTTTTAGTGTGGATGGTTACCATAATGTAGTCATATGAGATTAAAAAGACTATAGAGAACCTATGTTATTTGAATATAGAAAATAAATACTTTTAAGGATTGACTAACAATGAATTAATGAAATAGGGCACATAATTTATCAAACTAGTAATAGTTTTCTATGTTTTATTCTCCACCATTAAAAGGAAGGATTCACTAAGCTAATGTATGTTATATGGATAAATGTTTTGAGTTCACATAATCATGTAAATCTTTATACACTTCATCATATGATTTTATTTATTATTTTAGTTGGGATAATTATATTATACAGATTAAACATTTCATTTGTAATAATTATTTATATAACATCGAGAAAATTATATAATACATTTTTCACTATATATGGTATATAATAAACCTATTGATTTGAGAATGAATTCGATTTCTGATGTGGTGAAATATAATGAATATAATTCAAATATTATGGAAATGAATGTGATTTTTAATGATTCAAATTAAATATATAGGGATGAGGATATAATAAAATTAATTTTTATTTTCAATAATATATTTATATTGAAGAAATAGAGTATAAAACATAAGAAGTAAAAATGAATATTAAATAATACCACTTCTTCCACTAGTGAGTTGGTTTATGGTTATTTAGTTTTTTTCAACAAATAATATGTAATAAAAAGGGTGGTTAAGGTAAAATTATAAATTAATTAATATTTTTTAGAAAACATTGTGTGTAACATTTTATAAATGGTATATATCGAGAATCTTATTATTTAATAAGGTGAGATTATAAAAATGTGATAAATATTTTTTATTTTACCATAATTGGTTTTAATTGTGAAAGACATTATCATTATGATTTTTAATGTTGTAAAGGATTTATAAATCAACATGGGTAAAATAATATATTTACAAATATAACTTCAATGTATCAAAATATTCAGAATATACATTCATTTTTTCTTCCCAAAATCACCTTGTAGATTGTAGTGGATCCTTAAAAACTCTACTTACCCATGTGATTAATTTAACTATTGCCTATATTTATTCCATTTAATTTGTTATAATATGTTGTTTTTCATAATTATATGTATGAGTTGTTTTATAAACAAAATTTAACATGTTCTGAGAATATTTTTCTTATAGTTTATCAGCATGTCCCAAAACTGTTCTTTATTTATAATTCTTTTCTAATATTTTATAATTAATTGAATATCAATTTTTTATTTTCATTGATAAATGTAATTATTTAATAAATTATAGGTACAGGTTTTAGTTTGATTATTAATTGTCTTATATATTCAATGGATTGGAATATTTAATTTTGGGTTAATATTTACAATTTTTATTATTTCTCAAATTTCTATTATATGATATTTTAATATTCTTTGATTTAGAATTATTATTCATTATAATATATTTTTACATTGAGTTTATATTATTTTATATTTTTTTATTTATCATTCATATCATATATTTTGTCATTATGATTGGTTTTTATATAGGGTTACATTAGATAGAGATTTTATTATACTTTCTATCTATTGGTAATTATTTTCAAATTTCCAAAACTACACTTTTGTATCTTTTTTAATATAGAAAAAATTGGATAATTAATCTATTTTTTAAAAAAATTAATGTAATTATTATAATTGGTGAGTGTTTTTATAGAATGATGTTATTGATTTTTTAATTATAAAAAAGTGTGATAATGTCTATTTACACCGTATCACATTATTTTAAATTCATATATTTTATATTTCACTTAAAATTTATTAAAATTTTATATTCATTATTATTATTTTATACTTCTCGGTTTTTCATTTTTAAGGTCGGTACTATCACTCTATGAAAATTTTAATACATTTAGAAGAGTATAATGATTTTTAATGTAAGAGGACATTTTTTTAATTTACAGAACACCAAATATTGGATAGGATTCCTAAATGTATTAATTGTTGTGGGTTTTTGTCTATAATATTAATTTAACATTTTATATTTATACTCATATGTTCTAAATTTTTTTAATTCCAAAAATTTCACGTTTTTAGTAAAATAATACCATTACATATTATTGATGAGTGGAATTTGGGTTTTTAGTATTATTTTTGAACTTTTTGTATTATAATTTACATTCCTGTTTTAAATGATGGACATTTTATATTTAAATATCTCTAAAAGAATATTACCATAAAATATGAAACATATAGTGAAGAATTACTATTATGTGTCACTATTTGTTAATAAGATATGATGTTCTTCAAATTTTGGGACTTTTAAATATTGATTAGAAAAAAATTACATATTGACAACTAGAATTATTTTTTATTTATAAATGTTTAAAAATATATATTTTTCATATATATATGGAACATTATGATTCACTTTTTTTGATGGATAATTCATGTAAGATAACAAGAATTCATAATCGCTTGCATCATAATTTTTCAATCATTAATGGAGTTTAAGGATTTTTTCACATATTTTGAATGTTTGGGAATGTTTATGCCGATTTTATCTAAATTTTGAGTAATTTAAATTTTTTTTACTTTTAATATGTGTTTTTGATATGTTAAATAAGAACCTTACATATCACATTAGTCATATAAATAACCCATACATTTAGAGTAATAACATGGATACATAAATTACTGGTATAAAAAAATCTGTATCATTTTTTATTTAGTGCATCAGAACTAGCACCTTTTTAGATATTCCATAATTAAAACCTTTCTCAATACAGTGGGGATGGGAAATATAATAATGGGTGAACTGCGATGCTTAGTAAAGGTAAACATAATTATTATAAATAAAAGGTCATAAGTGAGTGAAATATAATAATAATGGAATGAGATAATGAGATAAAAATTATAAAATCAAATATTTAGTTCATATATCATATTCATGAGATATAAATAATAATTTTTGAATCATAAGACTTAATAAATATGAGTCTGGAATTATCTATAGTTAATCAAAATCCATGAAAAAAAATTATAAGAATGATATATAATTTTTTATCCCAAAAATAACAATATAATATCATTACTATAGTAAAGGATCACATCCAAGAATTTCATCTAGATTGGGTTCATTCCATTACATCAGTTCCTTACTCATAGTTCACTCCACAAACTATCTTATTGAAAAAAGTACATTAATAAATAGAGTTCACTACCAATATAATTTATTATTATATCATGCGATATCCTCCATTACTCAATTTATTGTAGGTCTATATAATTCTAGAACTACTCACCTCATAACGAAACCCATACATATATTTTCTTTAAGATCGTAAAATATTGATCATATCACCAAATCATAGCATCTAATATGGATATGGCTTTCATGGACATTTCATAATAATAATAATAAACCTTACATAAAAATAATAAAAATGATACAAGTTGATCAAATACCTAGTAAATCATAATAATCATCAAATGATGTTGTTATAGAAAAAAATACCTTTAAAATATAACAAGAACTTTTCGTATGGAAAATAGACTTTTTATATTAAATAAATTATTTATAATTTTAGTGTTTACAATTTATTAAGGATAAACTTTTATATGAAAATAAAAAAGGATAATTATAAAGGACAACTTAAATAAATACATATTCATGATGGTGGGTTAATTCATTCATGTGATGTTTGTTAAAAAAATATTTCATCAACATTTTCTATTAAAATTTAAAAGTTCCATGTTTAGAAAATTATAAGAATGTAACTTTTAAATCAATTTAAGAAAAGTAAAATACAAAAATAAAATTTTATTAAATGTATTTTTTACAACAGTAAATATATTAATTAAAACATTTTAAAAAAAATATGTACTTGGAAGATAATATTCTAGACCAAAGAGAAAAACAAAGTCGGTGTACCATAAAAATATTCTTTCAGTATATTTTTCACATAATGAGAGGAAAATGAAAGGAAAAGTTTAACTATAATATATATATATGACAAGAAAATATGTAATATTTTTGAGTGATATATCATACAATTTCATCATCAAAATATTCAAGAATAGATAATCCCAGTAAAAATGAGTTTGTAACATGAATCCCTTACCTCAAATCTAGTTTTATTCATAAGAACTCTAAAATCTTGTTTAATAGATTTAATTTTTTAATAATTCTATAATAAAACCATATTAAGACTAATAATACCTTAAATTTTTTATTAGTGACATCATTTCACCGGTTCATTAATAGTGTTTCATTATCAAAATAATTTCTGGTGTTAGCTTCTTCATTTTTCATTTATGTTTTCATTTGGTGGTTATGGTCCTTTCATGATAATAATTTTTACATTGTATAAGGAATTTTATCATGATATAAATATAATATATGCTAATTATATTCATATTTATAACCATTAATATAAACTCGTGATGAAAAATAATTTATATCACTATGTTGAGATGGTAGTACATATGTACAAAAAAGTGAAAGTTAAAATATTTGATGGAACGAAAAAAGAAATGTAAATATTAATTCACATTTCTAGGATAATTATTATAAAATAAAATTAAAATATTAATATTAAATCAGAATAATAACCAACCATGAATGATAATGTGATAAAATTATTTATATCTCTATGTGGATTGAGTAATCCACACGCATGCTTGAGTGATACATTAATCTCCCATTAGATTGAGATGAGCTTGTAAATGGTTGTTCCATAATCATAATAATGTCTATGAATATTTATTATACTTCAGTTATAATGTTTTTAATTATAAAATATGTTAATAGTAGGATGATCATTAATTAAATTATAATGTTCTTGTTTCAGATTTATACATCTTGTTTAAGATACCTCATTTTTCGAACTCCTTAAGCCTTGAAAATTGGTATTAGGAGAATAAGAAATTATAAGATGAGGGGATTCATTTAATGAATTTTTTTGAGTATTTATTTTTTGATATTGAAGTATCAAATCATGTTAACTAGTATATAGAAAATTTTACCTATTATAAGTGAGCAGAGGGACACATATGGAATTTATGAAATTTTTCAATTATTTAGGTTCAATTTCATTTAAATTTGGTTCAAAATAGACATGTATTTGAAGTTAGAATTATATAAGGTATAAATTATTTTACCCACAAATAATTTTACATCTTAGAGTGGTAATCCTACCCTTAAATCATCATTTAAAACCCTGGTAAATCCATTATAACCTTAACTATGGTAGCAAAATTTCAACATTTTTATTATTCAATATAGCCCTAATATAATGTTGCACCTATTAAATTATATTAATTATGAAGATACCAAATATGGAATCCATTTTTACCACATCAAATTTCTATAATGTGAATCATTTAATTTTAATTCAATTCATAATTTGTAATGAAACCCCATGTTTAAAAAAATTAAGCATAAAACATAATTTACTATCATTCAATGAATTGTAAAACCCATAAAATAAAAGTTCAAATATTTTATTCTATATATATTCTATATAATTCATTGAAACCAATAATAAATAGTTATTAAATTCATTTATTATGATACATATGAATTGTTCCCATAAAAGCCTGTTTTTATAGAAAAACGTGTTTAGAAACACAAATAAACATATACCAAAAAAATGTATACTAATGATTAACTTGTAATTAAGTATATTATTTATAGTGAAATGGATAGTGTATTTAATCAAGTTAAAATTCAATACATAATGGGAGATTTAATGAAAATTAAATGATATGTTTTATAAAAATCAATATTTTTCACTATTCACAGAAATATATATATATATATATATATATATAAACAAATCGAGTAAAGATAATGTTGGAACGCTAATTTTATAAATGTTATTAATTTAATAAAAAATATAATAATATTAATAATTAATTATAATGTTCAATTGAAAAAATATGTTAAAACCCATTTTTTTTAGAAAACGTAAATTTTAAGCATAAAATGACTATACTATAAATTTAGTTCTTATTTATTATGAATTAATCAATAGATTTTAATTAATAAATACTATTATACTTATTTTTAGTAAATTGGTCATTAATATTCATATTAACCACTTTAATGGCTATCATATAATGTTTTAATATATTCTGGTTTATATAGACTTTGGGTTGCATGTAAGGTAAGATATCAAATATATAATGTTGTATTTCAAGGGAAATGCCTATAAAATCGTGGAGGGTCACATTCTACCCCACATAAAATAAATTTCCCCATTGAATTTATATTACTCTGGTAAAATCTAATGGTGATAACTCTTCTTTGTCACATCCTTAGGTTCCCATGTGGATTCCTCAGATTAATGATTACCCAAGAAAACATTAACTAGGTGGGTAGTATTATTCCATAGGAAATTATTTATATAGTTAAAGATTTATTCATGTTATTTGACATAAGAAATAAAATTCTCCAACTATAAAACCTCTATGTTCAGTACTTGGGAAATATCTAGTGTGTACAGTTTTAGGAGAGATACATTGAACACATTGTAAACCTAAGAGAGGTTGGGTGGGAGTGAAAAGAAATAAAATGCACTCACAAATTACTCATGAATTAAAATAAAAACAATATTTGTAGGGATAATCATTCCCTTGTTTTAAAATCTCAAATCATGCATCCATAAACAAATCCTTAGGAAAACCTTCTCACTAATATCAAATTTCAGATCTCACAGATGATTTTCAACAGAACACTTCTATTGACTATCACCTTCCTTGATGTTATGGTGAATGGAGATTATAGCATCCCGCCTTTTTATAACATAAACTTTCATTACATTACACAAAACTGAGGATCTTTAAGGTTTAGTGTCTTGGAAACTAGGAACATAATACATGAAAACAACATAAAACATTCTTCTTAAACACTTGAAAGGCTTCTCCTTATGTTCATCCTAGGTTCATTACTGCATCTCATAACCTGGGGACATACATCAAAAGAAAGGGTGAGCAAAAGGCCCAGTAAGGGAAACAAGATGAACATTTTACATGTGAACTTGAGATACTTCAATAAGGACATGAAAAGAACATTAAGGCATGAGAAAGAAATCATGAGGCATTTCATAATAAAAATAACATTTTTCATAACTTGAAGATGTGGCTGCAATATTTAATATTGAAAATCATTTCGTTTCACCAAGGTCCATCCCCATGGTGTCATTAAAAATTACCAAGGTTATTCACTAAGGCGTCGTTAAAAATGGTCATCTCTAGAGATTAAGTCTTTACCCAATGCATTGGAGCGCTATCAGGGCGCACCCTTAAATTTTCCTTTATTATCATGTGAGACACATATATCATCATCAAACATTTCATGAAGAACCCATGTAGCACAAAATAAATGGGTTTCATTTCGTAATCATAACGTTTTAAAAACTGCTTTAAAGACATGATCTTTATATCACTTTAAAACCCACAGAAAAGGAAGGTGGGTCTCATTTATGTAAATCCCAGAATTTAAAATAGAACATTTTGGTATATATTTGAATACCCCTTTAGAATAAAGAGCTTTGAGTATTCACTTAATAATATAAAAGAACTTTAGAAAAAGAGAGAGACATTTTGAGACGGAAATTCTGCAGCATAACGGCTATGTTACGAGGTTTTAGAAGACATTAAAAAGAGAGGTAAAATGGGTCAAACATTCATAAATGACCCATAAAATATTATATGGACAGAATAAGAAGGATACATGATCATGGTAATGAAATTTCAAGGACATACCATTTGAAATGAAAAACATGGAAGGAAGAAAAAAATTAGATTTCTCTTATGAATGTTCAGCAGCCTAACGGCTTTTCTTAAACTTCAACAAAAATGATTTGAAAAGATAAAATAGGGTCTCTCATCATGTGAACATAAGAGTTCATTATGATAGATATAGAGATAATTCCCCAACATAACAAAAAGGAACTTGAAAGAATTGACATGAAAGTAGAACTACAAAACGAGAAGGGTGAAGAACCACTTAAAAATTCGGCAGCCTAACGGCGCCACTTAAAACTTCAAAATACTGAATTGAAGAGATAAAATGGGTTTTCTCATCATATGAACATAAGAGTCCTGTATGATAGATATAGAGATCATACCCCAACATAACAAAAAAGAACTTTAAAAAATTGACATGAAAGTAGAACTTCAAAACGAGAAGGGTGAAGAACCACTTAAAAATTCGGCAGCCTAACGGCGCCACTTAAAACATCAAAATACTGAATTGAAATGATCAAATTGTGTCTCTCATCATATGATCATAAAATATCAGTATGATAAAATTCATATATCATGCCCCAACATAATAAAAAGGAACTTGAAATACTTTACATGAAAATAGATCTTCCAAATTGAGAAGTGAGAAAGAATCTGTGACAAACATTTCGGCAGCCTAACGGCGCCACTTAAAACTTCATAAAACGAAATAATGAGAGAAAGTGGGGATCTCTCATTATATGAACATGAAAAGGTCAGTAAGAGGAGTATAAGATAACATCCTCCAACATAAGAACATGGAGCATAAAAGGAATGACATAAAAGAGATCACATGAAATGAAAGAGAGAGGTCGGATCCCTTACCTTAAAACGTGACTCTTGAAACTCAAAGTTTTGGACCTCGAGGGATTGGGGGCACCTTGGGAGGACTCCTTGGGAGGTAAGGAGACCAGAAATTCGTTGGGGGAGAGTTGGGAGTGAAAACTAAAGGAGGAATGGGTGGGTATTTATAGGGAAAGTGAGGGGACAAGGCATTAATGGCCAAGGGACACCTCATTAGTGGTTTTGGCAAAACCATGGGCTTTCCCATGGTATTTTCCCATGTTATTGGCCACTTGGGACACCTAATACCTTATCTTACTATTCAAAATTCGACTATATTGAATATATACTTAATATATCATTTAATGATGTCATTAGACACCCGTAACTTAAAAACTATATTTTCACTATTCATCGAAAATTCAACTTTCTCAGAATAATCCCAAAATTTCACCTTAACCAAATATCAACGCTCTGATTAAAAATATGAACTCCATTTTATAAAAATAATTTTCTAAATATTTTTAATTTAATTTTTAAATAAAAACACTATTCACCGAAAATTCATTTTTTTTAGAAAAAAACCCCAAAAATTACCATAGCATAATATCGGTGCTCCGAGTTGAAAAATGAAATCCGTTTTATAAAAATAATTTTCTAAATATTTTTAAATAAATTTTTAATTAAAAAAAACTATTCACCTGAAAAAAACTAATACTTGAATAATAATTTATGAAACCGTTATTTAACCATTTTATTGAATCACATTACTTAATCAAGGTGCCTCGATTATATTAATACTTTCTTTAAGTGAGATTACTAATCCATTTGGTCACATTACTAATCCTAAGTGTAAAATCACTATTCATAATTTACTATTCATCAAAAATCAAGTTGATCTTATTAGACTCGAAATTTCGTAGTGAACATTATTGTAGAAGACCATTTTTTGAAAATCATTACACATTTTTATTTATTTAAGGTTTACATAAACATTTTTAAAATATCCTTTCTCTAAAATTTTATCAAAAATATGCATACTATATTTATCTAGACATTTGAAAATTCATAAACTTCATCATAAGAAGAAATAAAAATTTTTTATTTAAAACAAAGGATTACACAAGGCAATTACGGTCTCCTTACATAGCCCATTATCACACCAGCATAGGACCTAAGTGTAAGGTGTGCTAAGGTGAGAGAATCTGAGGGAGGCTCGGACAACATCACACGAGTCGTAATTTCTATTTGTTTGAACTTCTCGCGAAGGCGATCCCGTTCTAGCTTCACACGATGAAGTTCAGCTTGGGTTTGGTCCAGAGCAAAGCCCAGTGGTGCTACCTCCTTCCCAAGTTCTGTTAGATGGGCTTCGATCGGTCCAAGACTACTGGGTGAGGCCATCGAATCTTCTTTCTATATTAATTAACCAAGATTTCTTGTATTTAGAGATTGTATTCAAAACATTTAGTTTCCAGCGGTCATATTGACCAATGGTCAAATAATAGTCAAAACCCAACAGTCTCATTTTAATTATACTCATGTTATCAAATGAAACATTTTTGTTGAGTATAAAAATAAAATAAAATAACACATAAAATTAGGAAATATGATTTATTCAAAATTTCGGGTCGTTACAATCTTCTCCCCTTAAGAAATTGCATCCTCGCAATTTTTAAAATTGGGTTTTGAAATTTCATTGAAAGTCCCACATCAGAAAAGGAGTCAGTAAAACTATTACTTTAAAAGAAAGAAAGGGAAGTACAAAGGTCACCCGAGTTAACCCATACTAGGATTCCATGGAGGAAAACATGGACATGGAAGAAAAACAAAGGGTTAATTTCTAGGGGAGAGTGATAGAGAACATGATTAGGAGAACGTTAACCATAAGAAAATCCCAAACTTATGATGTGTGTAAACGGTCTTTGATTACCAAGTAGGAAACGTAAACCAACAACGTTTTTGTTTCACGTTCCTTTTCATAATTTTTAGGAATTCATTTACAACATAAAACAAAAACATAAGAAAATATACCTATCTTCATGTAGAGTTTCATCCTTTAATATTTTTCTACCCAAAACTAATCTTTTCTCCAAATTATGAGCATTCAAAACTACTTGGTCTCATCAAAACACAAGAATCATCTTCATAATCCACAAAATATTAACTATCTATTTCTTCTATCTTTAACATTATCCCAAAAACAGAAAGGGTAAGGTAAAACAACTCTTCAAAAAGAAATAATCCCATAGGAATGGAAACTGCTTTTAAATCTTCAAAGTTCCATGGTACTACCCAAAGTTCATCATAGTCCATTCCATAAATAACTGTCCTTAAAAATCCTCAAAATAAACCAAACTAAGATTGAAACCCAAATACAAGAAGGATTTGATAACATAGTCTTCCAAGGTAAACTTTATCATTCATCTCCAAACAACATCAACCACTCCTAACATATTATAAAAAAAGTAACTAACCTAAACATATTTACCCCAAGATAGGTTAATAATTTCCATAAGTAACCTAAATTACTATAATTCCACCTTAAATTCATCGATTCTTCAAAATATAAGTCAACCCTACTCTTCAATGAAAATACTGTAGTAATCTATTTACCTCGATCATATAGGGTCCCCAAAATAGTGAACATCTTCCAAAATAATAATCATATTTTAATCCCCTAATCATCCCTGTCATATTAATACGACAATCATCGCATTTCCTATCACATTGTTTGTTTAGACATGTTCTTCCATTTCCCACCATTAACTATGAAGAGAAAGCATAATTAGGGGCTTAAGTACTTAGCCAATAATCATGAAAAGGAACTGAAAGCATATATGGATAACTTGTAGAAGAAAAGTATACCCTAACTTGTGATCCCCTAGGTTCCCATCTAGGTTATCCATGATCATATATTCTTATGTGAATATTTATTTTATTTTATCTTTGTTCCTTTAACAATGGTTCATACTAAGCTTATGAATTTACCAAAGCATATCCCCCAGGAGTGTCGTAACCAAGAGTTCAGCAAGGCCCGTTGTCGTGTACCAGTTCTCGTTCGAGTCTAGCTCAAAGCGGTGTTTTCGGGTTTTACCCCTATGTACATCTGTTCTAGAGCCACCTCTACCTGCTCGTATCCAGATAGGGATGTATTTTCTTGGCAACCCCTTACTCAATACTCACCAAAATACCAGGAAGATTTCCTATTTTTTTAACTTTTCTATAGGGTTCTTCCTAGAGTTTTCATATCCTAATTCCCACAAATAACTAAACCATCCTTTGATACCAACTATAGCATCCCGCCTTTTTATAACATAAACTTTCATTACATTACACAAAACTGAGGATCTTTAAGGTTTAGTGTCTTGGAAAATAGGAACATAATACATGAAAACAACATAAAACATTCTTCTTAAACACTTGAAATGCTTCTCCTTATGTTCATCCTTGGTTCATTACTGCATCTCATAACCTGGGGACATACATCAACTGAAAGGGTGAGCAAAAGGCCCAGTAAGGGAAACAAGATGAACATTTTACATGTGAACTTGAGATACTTCAATAAGGACATGAAAAGAACTTTAAGGCATGAGAAAGAAATCATGAGGCATTTCATAATAAAAATAACATTTTTCATAACTTGAAGATGTGGCTGCAACATTTAATATTGACAATCATTTCGTTTCACCAAGGTCCATCCCCAAGGTGTCATTAAAAATTACCAAGGTTATTCACCCAGGCGTCGTTAAAAATGGTCATCTCTAGAGATTAAGTCTTTACCCAATGCATTGGAGCACTATTAGGGTGCACCCTCAAATTTGCCTTTATTATCATGTGAGCCACATATATCAGAATCAAACATTTCATAAAGAACCCATGTAGCACAAAATAAATGGGTTTCATTTCGTAATCATAACGTTTTAAAAACTGCTTTAAAGACATGATCTTTATATCACTTTAAAACCCACAGAAACGGAAGGTGGGTCTCATGTATGTAAATCCCAGAATTTAAAATAGAACATTTTGGTATATATGTGAATACCCCTTTAGAGGAAAGAGCTTTCAGTATTCACTTAATAATATAAAAGAACTTTAGAAAAAGAGAGAGACATTTTGGGACGGAAATTCTGCAGCATAACGGCTATGTTACGAGGTTTTAGAAGACATTTAAAAGAGAGGTAAAATGGGTCAAATATTCATAAATGACCCATAAAATATTAGATGGATAGAATAAGAAGGATACATGATCATGGTAATGAAATTTCAAGGACATACCATTTGAAATGAAAAACATGGAAGGAAGACAAAAATTAGATTTCTCTTATGAAAGTTCGGCAGCCTAACGGCGTTACATAAACTTCAACAAAAATGATTTGAAAAGATCAAATAGAGTCTATCATCATGTGAACATAAGAGTTCAGTATGATAGATATAGAGATAATTCCCCAACATAACAAAAAGGAACTTGAAAGAATTGACATGAAAGTAGAACTACAAAACGAGAAAGGTGAAGAACCACTTAAAAATTCGGCAGCCTAACGGCGCCACTTAAAACTTCAAAATACTGAATTGAAGAGATCAAATGGGGTCTCTCATCATATGAACATAAGATTACAGTATGATAGATATAGAGATAATACCCCAACATAACAAAAAGGAACTTGAAATAATTGACATGAAAGTAGAACTTCAAAATGAGAAGGGTGAAGAACCACTTAAAAATTCGGCAGCCTAACGGCGCCACTTAAAACTTCAAAATACTGAATTGAAGCGATCAAATGGGGTCTCTCATAATATGATCATAAAAGATCAGTATGATAAATTTAGAGATCATACCCCAACATAATAAAAAGGAACTTGAAATACTTTACATGAAAATAGATCTTGAAAAATGAGAAGGGAGAAAGAATCTGTGACAAATATTTCGGCAGCCTAACGGCGCCACTTAAAACTTCATAAAACGAAATAATGAGAGCAAGAGGGGATCTCTCATTATATGAACATGAAAAGGGAAGTAAGAGGAGTATAAAATAACATCCTCCAACATCAGAACATGGAGCATAAAAGGAATGACATAAAAGAGATTACTTGAAATGAAAGAGAGAGGTCGGATCCCTTACCTTAAAACGTGACTCTTGAAACTCAATGTTTTGGACCTTGAGGGATTAAAGGCACCTTGGGAGGACTCCTTGGGAGGTAAGGAGACCCGAACATCGTTGGGGGATAGTTGGTAGTGAAAACCAAAGGAGGAATGGGTGGGTATTTATAGGGAATGTGAGGGGACAAGGCATTAATGGCCAAGGGACACCTCATTAGTGGTTTTGGCAAAACCATGGGCTTTCCCATGGTATTTTCCCATGGTACTGGCCACTTGGGACACCTAATACCATATCTTACTATTCAAAATTCGACCATATTTAATATATACTTAATACATAATTTAATGATGTCATTAGACACCTGTAACTTAAAAACTGTATTTTCACTATTCATCGAAAATTCAACTTTCTCAGAATAATCCCAAAATTTCACCTTAACCAAATATCAACGCTTTGATTAAAAATATGAACTCCATTTTATAAAAATAATTTTCTAATTATTTTTATTTTAATTTTTTAATAAAAACACTATTCACCAAAAATTCATTTTTTCAAAAAAATTACCATAGCATAATATCGGTGTTCTGAGTTCAAAAATGAAATCCGTTTTATAAAAATAATTTTCTAAATATTTTTAATTAAATTTTTAATTAAAAAACACCATTCACCCGAAAAAAACTAATACTTGAATAATAATTGATGAAACCGTTATTTAACCATTTTATTGAATCACATTACTTAATCAAGGTGCCTAGATTATATTAATACTTTCTTTATGTGAGATTACTAATCCATTTGGTCACATTACTAATCCTAAGCGTAAAATCACTATTCATAATTTACTATTCATCAAAAATCAAGTTGATCTAATTAGACTCGAAATTTCATAGTGAACATAATTGTAGAAGACCATTTTTTGAAAATCATTACACATTTTTATTTATTTAAGGTTTACATAAACATTTTTAAAATATCCTTTCTCTAAAATTTTATCAAAAATATGCATACTATATTTATCTGGACATTTGAAAATTCATAAACTTCATCATAAGAAGAAATCCAAATTTTTTATTTAAAATAAAGGATTACACAAGGCAATTACGGTCTCCTTGCATAGCCCCTTATCACACCAGCATAGGACCTAAGTGTAAGGTGTGCTAAGGTGAGAGAATCTGAGGGAGGCTCGGCCAACATCGCATGAGTCGTAATTTCTATTAGTTTGAACTTCTCGTGAAGGTGATCCCGTTCTAGCTTCACACGATGAAGTTCAGCTTGGGTTTGGTCCAGAGCAAAGCCCAGTGGTGCTACCTCCTTCCCAAGTTCTATTAGATGGGCTTCGATCGGTCCAAGACTACTGGGTGAGGCCATTCAATCTTCTTTCTATATTAATTAACCAAGATTGCTTGTATTTAGAGATATTATTCAAAACATTTAGTTTCCAGCGGTCATATTGACCAATGGTCAAATAATAGTCAAAACCCAACAGTCTCATTTTAATTATACTCATGTTATCAAATGAAACATTTTTGTTGAGTATAAAAATAAAATAAAATAACACATAAAATTAGGAAATAAGATTTATTCAAAATTTCGGGTCGTTACAGAGATAAACTTCTATTCAATTTTATAAAGTATCACACATAAAATATATATTTATTTCTCTATCTTTATCCAATTATGTTGGAGTTTGATACTTCATTCCATATATGGGTACATATTTAGACACCTAAATTCTCAGTTGAAATCTATTATTACAAGAAAACTCAAATAGAAGAATGTATTGATACCATCCACCTTTTAAATATATAGAATAGAATATCAATATATTCTCTATGGTTCGAATGGTTCTCTAAAACTAATCATCTATTAGAGTATGATAACTAGTAATAAAAAACATAGTAACTAGAACTTGGTGAAGACTTCTCCAGAAAGTTGATGTAAACATTAGATCCCAATATAATAAAATGTAATGTGGTAACATATTTAACCTTACCACTTCATTAATATATATTTTGGAAATTTAATCAAGAGATAAATATTCTATGATTTCAATAAATGTATACAAAATTTTTATGGAGACTGATTACAACCCAAATAACATTATGGACTTTATATGTTTTGGGGAGTCCTTTGACAAAATCCTTGGTGTTATTTTCCCATTTCTATTTTGGTATGATAAATGGTAGTACCAACCCCTTATAATTATTTACGTTAGCTTGAAATTGATGAAATTACAAACACTAAGACAATTAATCTGAAATATCCCTATATAATTTATCCCTTGAAAAATTATATTTTTATCTCTATACATATTTATACATAATAGATTAATATAGAATAATGATCATTAAGATTCTTCCAATGGTTCCCTCTTCAGACCAATTATTGACTTTACACATACTTGGTTTTTGAACCTTATCATTCCTTGACAATCAAGTTTGAACTCGAAAACATTTATCAACTTCTTTTATATATATGCATCCTCCTTTTATTCCTTCATAATTGTTACATATATATATGGTTGGAAATCCATTTAAAAAGGATATTATTTCTCCCCTTCCTTCAATTTTTAGGGCCCATACCTTGAATATCCATAAATATTTAATCTTTTTGTCCTCAATTTTGATAAGTTAGCATGGTCTTTTCAACTCAAATCATAAGACACCATGTTCACTTACCTATTGTGTTAGTTTATTTAGTTTTCATAATCCATAATCTACTCCAAAAATATTCATTGGTGAATATTACACTCATTGTGGGTAAATATATACTTTAAATTTTTATAATCCTTATATATGTCACACATTTCTCCATAAATATAATGCATATAGATCTTTAATTCAATGATTACTACTACTAAATCAAAATCCTAAGTTGGGTAATTTTTCTCATGAACTGTCAATTAGCTTTCGATATAGGGTATAAACATATAATTATTTATAAGAACACAATGTATAATATTCTTTTCTAAATCTATATAAATAAAAAGACACTTCTCCTATACATTGTAGTGTGATAAAAATCACATTGAATAACCTTATATTCATTTATAAAATATTTTCATCACATTAATCAATATATAAGAACTTTAATGCCTTACATGATAAAACATGGAGTGTATTTGATAGCCATGATAAATCCATTATAAAGAATCATGAATTTTTAGTAAATATAAGAAAAATATGAAATTCAATCATAGTGGTTGGACTATTCTATGGTTAAATTAATTCTTCTTTTTATGAATCCACTAATATTCCCTCACTTGAGATTATATGACCCAAAAACGAAAATTTATGAATCCATAATTATTACTTTTTAAATTTTTCATAAAACTACTCTTCACATAGGGTATTAATTAAAATCCTCAAGTGGTCTCTACAAACAACCTTTATCATAGAATATATTGGAATATCATATTTAAAAACTACCAAATAATGATAACGTTAATATATAAATAATTTATTCATTAAATACATGATGATATATAATTAATTAGTGAGACCATATGTACTAACTATTAATTCATAGTGTCAATACCTAAATGAGAAATTTTTCTTATGTATGTTCACACTTATGGACCTCAATTGATAATATCCTAAATAATGATAAATCTGGTAAAATTATTAATATCCTTGTATTTGGTCAGATGAATCATCCATACATGTTATAAGATACTTATTCTTCATCTTATTATTTTTAATTTTTAGATAATCAATTCGGAGTGGCATGGCCCATCTTTCATCTTAACAAAAAGTACAGGTGTTCCTCATGTTGACATTCTTGGCCAAAAAATCCTTTATAAGAATTTTCCTAGACTTTCTTCTTCAGTTTCTATAACTTAATTGGGGCCCTTATATAAAGATACATTGAAATATGCATAGAACCAATTATGAGTCCAATTAAAAACTCAACGTCATTTTTTATTTTAAGAAAACACTGCTCTTTTGTAAATACATAAACAAACTTCTGTAAAATACGAATATCATCAATGATGAGTTTATCACCAACCATTTGAGATATATAACCTCTTTTAATAAGAATCAATACCCATGAAATAGATATACTTTCCATTGGATGTTAATATTTACCTTCACACTGATAAGTAATAATAGCTTTGTTTAGAATATAAAATTTTACTTCCCTTCTTGTTAATCTCAAGGAAATCCTTATCCATATTCTTAAAATGTATATGAGGAATGTTCTTATTGAAAATTAAACTAATATAATCATCACAATAAAAGGAGAAATTTTCATTATATATCCTCAAATTATTTATATGTTTCCACAATTGATTTTTTTCATATTCTAAATGATTAACTACAAAGATAAAATTTTCATTTTATGATCATTGGAGAATAGAAAATATCATTCTAGTTACAATTATAAATTTCTCAATAATTATGTGACTAGTGGGCCAAATAAAATAACATGTGAGTTTCATAGTAAAGTAATTGACAATACATTGGTCCCACATTTCATAGCTTGAATTCTCTACATGATTCATGGATTGGGAAAATTTTGTAAGCATAAGAATATAACTTTTCATTCCAACTCCTATAAAATTTGGTTTCTCAAGGATAAAATTATTACATTGTATATTACATTTATCATTAAAATGGTTAGTTCTTTTTATAGCCATTTCTGGAAACTAGAAATCATATTAGGAGAAAAAATAATTAGTGTTTGATATCACATAATTATGAAAATCATTTTTAGTATTTCTAAATCATGACAACTTCTTTTCACACTATGACACATTAGGTTTAACAAATGTCATCCATGGTCATTATATAATCAAATCCTTATTAATGGATCTTAATAAAAATATGAATTATCTTAAAAATATCCCCTATGAGTGTCAAATAAGGTGTCTAATAATGGAAAATTAACCATGTGCCCAAATGATGATCGAAATATACTGGAAAAAATCTTTTCATCAGTTTTCACTCCTAGATTCATCTATCCCAAAACCACAAACACTTGTATTATTGAGAAAGGGATTTATTTTCATAGGGAAACCACACATATATAATTACCATAAAATATGATGTTCCACTATTTTTAGGATTATCCTAAAAGTTATCACAAATATTTTCTCATAATTATTTGTAAAAGTTTCTATACCTTTCCTCTAATACAAACTATTCCAACTAATACTTTTCATAAAAAATATGAACTCATTTTATATTAATATTCAATACATTTCACAAAAATATTTTCCTCATGACTGTAGAGGTTTATTTTCTTTGGATACTTTAATTTGTAAAAAATATGTTTGTGTGTGTATATATGTGTGTGATCTATATCATTTCCCATTTAGTACTTCATAAGTAGTACCCTTATTATACATAATATACTTAAAACTATTCTACATAACCTGTGGGAGGGAAACATGAGAAAGGGTTTTCTCATATTCTTAGTAAGGGTAAACATAATAGGTTTAAATTTATGATAATAATTGAGAACTATATAAGAATAAGGGTATGATGACATGAGAGAAACATTGTAAAATTTATCACATCATTTCATATATCATATTCATGAAACATGGAATGATTTTTTGTCAATCGAAATACATAACACATAAGAGTGATGAATCATAAATAATAAATAATTGTCCATAAAAACATATCATTGGAATATTAAATATGTTATGGTAATGTACATGACTATCAAAATTAATTTCATTAGTCAAAGTTCACTACAAAGACTATCATAGAGGATTGTATTTTCTCTCCATTCTATCATTTTCTTACTTAAGGTTCACTCCCAAGACAATATTATTGTAAAATGTCTCATACTAAACTATGTTCACTCCAAATTACATTCCTTATAATCTCATGAGATATTTTTCTTTACATAATGCCTGGAGGGGTATATAATTCTTGTCCCACCTATCTGATAATGAAAACCATACATATGTGTTCATAAGATCATAAAATATTCACCATATTGTCAAATCATATTACATGGAATATATAAGGGTTTCATATATATTCCATCATCATAATCACAACCAACTATAACATTGAATAAAGATATTAACATTGTATCACATCCCTTTTAAACAATAAGAAACATCAAAGGATGTTGTTATAGAAATAAATATCACTAAAATATCAATAGGACATTTTAGGTGGAAAATACCATTTTTATTTGAAATCACCTATATATACTAAAAAATATTTAAAAAATATCGAAAATTTTTCATTGAAAATAGAAAAGGAAACATTGTGGAATTTTTATATAATATACTATTCATGATGGTTGGGAAATATTCTTATGTTGTGTATGTTAAAAAGATTACATTCATGATTTATTTTAATTGTAAAGAGTTACACTTTTGGAAAATAATAAGAATGTTAATTTTAAAACATTCAAATGAAATAAAAATATTTTAAAAAAATGAATTTAAATAATATTTGGAAAACAGTAAAAAAAATACTGAAATTATTTTTATGAAAATATATACATGGAATAAAAGCCTCCTGACTGAAGGGAAAACAAGTATTAATTTCCTTAAAAAATAATCCTTCTATCTCTTGTGTAGTGAAAGATAGGATAATAAAATTAAAACATTAAATCCCTAAAAACTAAATTAGAATAAAAAAATATGATTTTGGATATGTAGATCATACAATTTCATCAAGGGAATATTTAAATATAAACAATCCCAATAAAAAAGTGACTATAACATAAAAACTTTACCTCAAGTATGTCTTACTTTATAAGAACTATGACCTCCAATATAATTGATTTAATTTTATTATTATTATATACTAGAAAAATAATCATTCATAAATTTCCTTATAATGTTTAATTATAACATATTTTCACCCATTCATTAACAATCCTTCATTATCATAATCATTTCAAATGTAAACTATGTTTTCCATGTATGTTTTGGTTCTATGCTTATGGTCCTTGTATAATGATCATAGTTCTTTCACTTAAAATTTTTTAATCAACATATAAATATAATATATATTCTTTATATAAATATTCATAACAATTTATATGAATAGGTAATAAAAAACTAATTACATCACTACGTTAAGATAGTAGTCTCTACGTACACATTAGTGACATTTCCATTATTCGTTGGATGGAGCCAAATAAAAATAAATTATAATTCACATTTAAATTATCCTTGTTATAACATAAAAATATATAAAAAATAAATATATTAAAATAAAAACCCATGAATTATTTTGGTGTAAAATGATTAGTATTGCAACATGGAGGTGGTAGTCCAAACTTACACACAACTAATACTTTTATATCCCACTGGATTTAAATGAGGTGGTAAATGGATCTTGCATCATAATAATGACAAATAAGTATATTTTTTATTTTTTATTTATCATTTTTATTGAAAAAACATTTTTTTGGTTATATAAGAAGAAATTAAATTGGAAGGGCTTGGTTAATATCTATACCACTTTTTTGAGAGGGCTCCTTTGGAATACACTTTATTCCTTGAAGGAATTGTAATATAAGAAGAAAAGAAGATCTAATATTAATGGAATAAATATAGGAAGGTTTTAGAGTAGTTAATTTATGATATATAATTCTCAAATGGGGTGAATATTGTAGTCGAAGTGGTTCTTTATTTTAAGTGAGGGGAGGGACACATAAGGAATTTATTAAAAGATTTCAATGATTTAAGGTCATATTCGTGGGAAAAAGGATTAAAATTATCAATATTTCAACTTTTTAATAACATAAGGTCGAAATAACTTCATTAAATAATAATTTTAAATATTTGGGGGGAATATCATTGTTATCACAAGGTCTAGCCCCTGGTAAACACTTTTTTACCTTAACTATGGTAACAAAATTATACTATTTATTCTATTCACTATGACCAAAAATAAATTTTAATTTATTAAATTATATTAATTATTGTTATTAAAAATTTTGAATCAATTTTAATATATACAACTTCTATACGTGGTAGAATTTAATTTTAATTACGTGCACACACTGCAGTTAAAACCCATTTTCAAAAAATAAATTTTTAGCACATAACAAAATTTACTTTAAATACATGGATTTTAAAAAAATCAGATGAATGTTAAAATATTAGATTGAATAAATAATCAATATATTTTATTAAAACAATTTATTAATGTAGATTTTTTTTTTGATAAAAATGCATGCATAAAAAAAGTTTTTTAGGAAAATGTTTTTTAAGCCAAAAAATTATCATACACCCAAATAAATTATAATTATGATTATTTTTAAATTAATTATATTAATTATAGCTTAATTATACTTAATTAAATTTATAATGATATTCAAAAAATATTTTACATTGAATTTAATGAAAATTAATTTTTTTAACAAAATCATTATTTTCACTATTCCCTATAAATTAAATCATTTTATATAAAACCTAAAAATTCACCCTAAGAAAGTATTGAAATGGTTATTTTAGAATTAATATTCATATTCTGAAATAAAATTTATAAAAATGGTATATTTTATTTATATTTTTTATTTCCTAAAATTTGATAAAAACTAATTTTGAAGAAAGTTTATTTTTGAAGCATAAAATGAAATAAGTAAAAATTTAATATTTTATTATGATTTAATAAATTAAATATCATTAATCAAAAATTATATATATTATTTATAAAGTTTTTATTATTATTCATACCTATATAATTAGCATATAGGTTATAATGGTATATAATATCACAGTTCATATAGACTTAATGTTGTGTGTAATGAAATCTATCATATAAATCAAGTTTTATTTCAAAGGAATGCATATAAAATCTCAGGGTGTTATAAGAAATACCCTTACATATCATTCTAGATAATTCATGTTACCATTAAATATTTAATTTTACATTATAAATTCCCCTTATGTATCAGAGCTCATTCCACACTTTTCCAAATATTCAACATATAAGAGAAATTTTCATGGATAAAAATTTGTCATTATTTAATGTGTATGAGTAATCTCTAAAAATATAAGAGTTATTACTTTGTTATTTATTAGTACAAAATATATTCTTCCCCATATGTAAGAGTATGCACATGTCACAAAAGAGTCACAAATTAATTATTTAAATGTATTCCGATTTCTATTTTATAATACGAAATAATAATTTTCCTTGAGGTTTATATTAAATATTTTTAACATCTAAAAATAATTAGTTATCTACTCTTAGTTCCATATATATATATTTTGTAATAGTTTTTCCATTTTTTAATGATCCAATTTTCCTTGAATGGACAAAAAATGTGTTTTTATAAATAAAATATAGAATAGTAATTAAAAACAACAGGAATTTTTTTTATAAAATATGAATAAATCCTTCACCCTTATATGTTCTATGATAATTCTTTTGATGAAATTAATATCAAGGTAGGATAATAGTCATAACACGAAATTTATGTTGAATATTTTAATGAGTTGAAAATTTTTTAACATAGTGCAATATCAAAGATGTTTTCCATGAATATGTTGATTAAAATTTAGAATAACAATGAACAATCAAATTATTCTCATAATTTCATGAGACTCGAATAGATATAGAATCAAACTTTGCATCCAATCATATTATTTCAATGAGCTTGAAATTTTCCTCATATGTTCTGAGTATGCAATAATCACAGTGTCATCTTGTATAAGTATCATGAATTTTTTATGTTTGATATTGTGTTATGGAAATCTATAATTAACTTATTTATTTTTTGTGAATTGTAGAATTATCATTCTAAAATAATTAATTACCTAAATTTTTTTAATTAACTAATGAACAATATTTTTCCATGGTATAGTTTTTTCATTGTTGGAGGTGGGAACATTGTTGATGAAATCCATATTTATGACACCCCGCTGTGATTAAAATGTGATATGTGGTTTGGATACCAAATTGTGGTTTGTTTTTTTTTTGATATTTTATAAATTATTAATGAGGTTATATGAAGTTATGAGAATATGTGGTTTTTATGATGCTGTTCTGAAACGTATGGATGAACCATGAAGTTTTCCATTGGGGTATAAGAATAAAAAATACTTAGGTATGTGTATGTGAGTTTCTGCCTTATGATAATATGTTTATACTATGTTATTGTACCTCGATTCATTATTGGTTGAGTGAAACATAGTGAGTGTTATTGGTAACTAACCAATGTTACTACAAAAATGCTATATTTATTTATTATATGAGACTTTAGTTTTGTTCATCCATAATTTTTCTCAGAAGGCATGTCAAGTATCCTAATGAGTATACATTATTACTCACCCATATAAATAAAAATATTATTTTCATGATTATAGGAGTGATTAATTTAGTGATTTATACCTTACTATCATGGGGAATAGAGGTTTTTAACCCACTCTATGTGTGCTATTTTTGTTTTTAATGAAAATTGAAGGCAAATAGAGTTTAATGTAAATATAGATTGAATAATTTGAATGATATAGAATGGATTGGATGTTTTTTTAGAGAACCCTTTCATGTAGTACAAAAGTATTCCCAATAACAGCGTCAATTTATTTTTATGAAATAAATATTAAAACAAATATTGAATCTTTTAATGTTTCATTCCATTTTTTCAAATATAAAATGAATTTTTTCCCTTTTGAGTTATAGATATACATTTAAATAAAATAAAAATGGTATTTAATATTTTTTATTTTAATGGAGAATTTATAATGCTGAATATGAGATCTCCATTAAGAGGATACATAATTATTTTCAACCATTTTGTTGCAAAATATCCGAAATTATAACATTTTATGATAAGTATCAATGTTATTTTTGGGTAAGTAAAAAGGAAATTAACAGTTTTTTAATAGTTATAAGTTGAGTTTAGTTTTTCATATACATGTTAATTCCTTATATACAACTGATAAATTACTCCAGAATTTAGGTAAGGTATTTTAAAGTATACGGTCAAAAGTAGTAAAAATCCCATGATAGTACATATTATAAATCTATGGAATCACATACATACAATATCCCATAGAAAATACCATCTAATTATATAAAATAAATAAAATACGTCATTACTATATATTCTAAAGATCTCTTAGGTGTAAACTGTCATATAATTAGGACTAAATTGTAACTAACAAAACCCATGTTCATTGTTATAGATATAAATTTTTCTAGAAATATAGTAAACATATTAACCCATATGAATTCATCAATAACTCCTCAAAATTATCAACATCACAAACTCGTTTAGATATCTCATATTTTTATTATCTTCATTATCATGAACTGACCTGAATAACCAGCATGAATAGTACCCAAATCAATTATAAAATAACCCAAAGGGTGATCACAATCCCTACAGTATGGGACTATAATTTTTGTATTAAGACAAACAAGATGAAAATATTTGACCATATGAAAAATTCATCTAGATAAATAAGAATAAAAGAATGATTAAATAGTTAGTGTAACCAAAATGTTGGAACTATGGTTATTCATTGCTGGAAATAGAGTTTGGTTTTTTTTTGTTTTCAATCAATACCTAAATGATCAATGAGATTTCGAGAAAAGATGTCATACAGTTCAATCCGAAAGCAGTATGGAAGGTGGCCCCATTCTTTAGTGTTTTTCAAATTTTTGGGGTCCAAAATTTGGATGTTAGCATTCAACGTACAATTTAGTTTTTTTAACGGCCATATGAAAATATGGAAAAGGTATGTGTTTCGTGAATATGGGATTTTCAAGTTGTATTTCATGAAGACATAATATTTTCTGACAGTGTGCTTCGTGATCCTGACAGGCTTCGCGATCGGAGACGGAGTTCTCCATGATTACAAGGATTGGAGCTTTGTGGTCGTTGATAGAATGCTTTGCGAAATTGATGGGTGTCATGAAGGTTTTTGACGGAGGACTCTGTGATGATGATGATATTTTCAATCAAATAATTTATATGGTTCTCTATGAAAAGAGGAGGGTAACAAATAAAATTTCGATGATCCATAAAATCCGAAAAGTGATGGTGGAGATTCATGATGGGATGATCCTATAAATATGAGGATACCTCTCTTAAATTAGATAGATTTTTTAAAGTAAAATATGGATACTCTCTGAGTTCGCAAAGGGATTTACAAATTGGGCTTTCTATGTGAGCTGGTGCATCACAAAGAGACTTTTAATCTTAACTAATTCCCATGCTTTTGATAAAGGGTACTTCACGATGATAAGGTATTCTATGTTGACCCAGTGAGTTTTGTTAATATTGTTCCATGAAGGCTAGGAAGCATCAGGAAGACAGATAGTTTTGCGAAGGCACGGGTGCTTTGTGAAGGAGTGTGCTTCACAAAGAAGATTCGTGAATAACAGTTTTTGAAAATCATGTTTAAGTGAATAGGGATATCAAAGAGAATCAACTCTGGTATAAGGTGCAATAAGAGTCTTATTCTAATTTAGAGACAAATAATTTAATTACAAATCATTGAAGAGACCTTAAAGTCGATTGTAACACCCCATTCTTCCACAGTACACTTCCCTTTGAATTATATAGTAGCGTGTGTTGTACGAATCTTTGAGTTCTAACACACACCACAACCAATCAAACTAGCCATTATGAATAGTTATACCAAATTTTAGAAATATTATTAATTTTATCATTCAAAATGGACATCATTTTTGGATTCAGAATATCAAAATTTTCCTAGGGTGAATTTTTTGTATTTTTTAGAAGACATTCAAATTTTGATGAATAGTGAAAAATACTTAACATTAATTAAAAACAACTTTTTTAATCAAGATAATTTATAGTGATATATTATTCTATTTAGAGGTTTTAAAGTATAATGAGAATTTATTTTTACCATTTAATCCAATATTGGTAATTGGATGTAATTTCTCATTTAAACAAGACATAAACAGGTGTCAATCTTTTGATATTTATTATTTCTTAAAAACATGCTATTTGTTTTGAAAACAAAAAATAATTTTAAATTAATTTCATCCTTTTCTATGTTTTGAAATTAAAAAAATAGATTCCATATTTAGAATTATACGGTTCAAATTGTGTAAATAGGTATCTTTTATTTTTAGTCATTTTGAATAATTATTTCTGTGAATATTTTATTTACCATGGTTAAAGGGTAAATACTATAAATATGGGTAAAACAAAAATATTATAATAATATTAAATTACCCTAAAACGAGTTCTAACCCTATTTTTTGAAACAAGTCTGACCATGGGCTTATTTGGGTCGATTTTGGGACCCCATGGAGCCACTTGAATGTGATAATGACACTTTATATTAATTAAGTTAAAGTAAATTCAAAAATGACATAAGCATATATCATTTAGGAAAAAAAATTACAGAGTTATATATGTTATAATTTCGACTATAAATATTCATTATAAAGATAAAAATATTTATACATAATGGTATTTTATTTACTATTTTTAGATATTGAATAATTAAATTTATTTATGACACAATAATGATTCAGTATTTTCCTTATTAATGAAGGAATCAAATAATTGGTATTATAAATGATAAAATAAATATATTTTGAATTTATTGAGGACATCCAAGAATTTTATTGGTTAATATGACATGTTTTAATTTCTTAAATGAATTTTTTTTAATTAATAACGTATTTATGACTTTAACAAATGTCAATTGTTAAATAGTGTCAAAATTGACATAAATGCATTTTTAAAACAAATATTATATTAGTAATTGATATTATATAACTAAAAATCTAATGTTCTACAAAATGTTTTATATAATGATATTTTTATCATTAATGGACCACTTGGGGGTCTCTTGGAAGTATAATAAACGTTTATTAACTATATAATATAAAAATACAAAGAGACATGGTAAACGTCAAACTATTTAACTCTGAGTTAAATCAAAAAGATAAAGTTAATATAGTTACCCAAACCTATCTAAAACCTATTGGTTGAGTGGTTTTAGACCTATCCCCGCCTTAGCCTTTAAATAATACACTTTTGAGACATTATAAACTGAATATTAATTTATTATAAAATAATATTTCTAGATTTTCCTAAGGTTCCCCTCACCCCTCTTATAAAAGGGCACTCCACCTACTCACTAATTCACACCGTCATAGCCTTTTGGATCAGCCAAACCCTGCCCAAATATCCTCTAAAATTCCCTTAATTCTTCTTATAGTCCCTTCTTTTGTAATAAATCCATCTTAAGGATCCCTTTTTATCAAATCAAAAGGAAGAACCCGAAAAGTGGTAATAATTTCACCACCCTCTTTTAAGTTCTTTTCTTCTTCCACTTCTTCTTTTTTGTTATTTCCATTCAAAAAATAATAAATACATTATAATCTATATACTGTGAAGTTATTATAAATATGGAACATCCATCTTCATTATTCTATATAACCTTTGAATGATATGTCACTATACGTGCGTACGTACGGATTACAGTCTCCACGTCATGGTGTAATTCTTATTCAATACTTTATTATTTGGATGTGTATAATAATGATATGTAATTCATGAAAATAATATATAAAACATGATAATGTTCTTGTTTATCTGATATACCATCCAATTATATATTATTTTAATATCATAAGAGTGATATTGTCGCTCGTGCGTACGTACGGATTACCTTCTCCACGAACGCGATGAGATTCATTCCCCATCGTATCCATTCAAGTATAAATTTTATTTTATGATGAAAAATTATGTTTAGATACGTGATATTATTTTGGATAATAATAATATACATCTCATCCATATCAAATATGGCTCATATAACAATGAATATTAAAGAAAATGAATCTGTTAACACCCAAAATGGCGATAATACTAAGATATTATTAACAAATAAATGTTAAAAGATCATATATGATATAATATTAATGTATATAATTCTTTTATAATTCAATAAAAATTATTTCACCATTATACAAGAGGTTGAACTACCCTTAACAAAGGAAAAATTACAAAGTAAGGGGTTTTTATCTCACTTTTAATTCCGTGATATTTCCTTTTTAACCGCTTATTTATTGCATGTGGTGTGTGTACTACCCATGATTGTATTCATTGGGTAATATACTATAATTATTCATATTTACATCATAATTTTATGATCCTTATTTCATGGGTGTATGTTTCGTAGGTTACCAAATCAATAAGGGAATTCAAAATTTCAATTTCCATTTATTCGGCTTTACGCATACTTCATTGATTATTTTACTTTGTGATTATGTGTGGAATCACAATTCATTTTCTAATGTAATAATTTCCACTACCCTTTATTTGGATATACTTTTGATACACATAATCAGTCCATTGATAATTTCTCAAGTCATCGATATGAACTTGAAAAAAGTAATTTTAACACAATCTCTATTTGTTGAGTTAAATATCTAATTCATTGGTGTTGTCTTTACAAGAATATGTGTGAATGTCATCTGATTGATTTACAATGGATATCCAATAATATTGAGTTAATTTATATTTGTCACACATAATTATGTCATTGATTTATCCTTAACCTAAGGATACGGTCTTTATAATATATTTTATCTCAAATTACATTCCATTGAGGATTATTTGTTGTTATACACCAAATAACTTTTATATGGTGTATAAAATGTACTTTTAAATTGTATATCATGAATAATTTTATTATCATGATATTAAAACATTTTTATTAGCTCAATTATTTGTATTCAAGTGTATTTATTTTGATTAGGAACTCATACTAAAATATCATTTTATATGTTTGAAAGATTTATTATTCTAAATTGTTCTCATTAATGTCCATTTTTTAAAAATAGTTTCAAGGATTTTTTTATAAGGACATTGATGTTTTAAAATTAAAATTCCTTTTAAAAGTTTCAAAGTCGTATGGGAAACTTTGATTCAAAAATCTATTTTTAAATGGCTTTTTGACAAATAGTGTGACTTTTAAATGATTTCAAGAAAAATGGGGATATTTCTCTCTAATAGTTTTGATGATTATTTTCATCTATGTAAATATCCTTCATTATTCTCAATTGAGGTTTATATATTAAAATACAATCTTCCATATTGTATTGAATGAGTTATGTTTGACTGTGGATGTGCTATTTTTATTCCATTCAGGGTTTTTGGATAATGTATTGACATTACCTCAGCTAGTTTTAATACGAATGTTTATGTTATGTTTAAACTTGTTCATATAAGAAATGCATTGCACTTAGTAAGTGATGGGTGGAGCCTGCTATAGCTCCTTGATACATCGGTAGTTCTCATGAGACAAACTAGTGTCTTGGCACAAGGCCTTGACAAAATCTTATTTGTAGTCTTGGGATAGGGCCCTGACTATGTGGTTATGATAGTCTGGCATTATTCATTCCATCATAATGAAAGTGGTTATTGATATTGCATGTGATAATTCGACTAGTAGAATATCCATGTGAATAAGAAAATAGAATTATTTAATTTTATCATTTCCATATTATGCCAAAGTTCAAGTTTAACATGCTTTTATTCTAGTTTTATACACTGCCTTAAATGTTTATGCTTATTTATGAAAGTTTTCGCTATAATGTTATCTTTACTAAGAATCTGAGTTCACCCCATTCAATGTTTTATTTTCCCAGGATGCAAAGAATTATATTATGACTGACCTCCAGGGATAGTCTATGGGGTCTCAGTTTTGTCTATGGAGACAATGTTTTTGTATTTTTTCATTTTATGATGTAATGTAAACCTTATGACTGTATCTAGCACTTCCAAAGCTACTAAACTAATAGGTCTTTCAAGGCATGATCTTTTTTGATCATGCCAATGATTCATAATAATGCAGCGACTCTAGTATTCTGGGGTCGGGGCGTTACAGTTGGTATCAGAGGAGTTTTAGTACGAACCTTGGAAACTAGATTAGATAATCTCTGATTAAAGCACATTAACCTAACATTGACTTTGAGGATTAGTGTAGAATGACTTCTTAGAATTTTGGAATTGTAGATATTTTGTGAGTTTTTCGAGCAATACATCTCTTTCTGGATATGATCAGGTAGAGGCGGCTCTGTGATAGATGTACCTAGGGGTAAAACCCGAAAACACCGCTTTCATCTATACTCGAATGGGAACTGGTGCACGACAATGGGCCTTGATGCACTCTTGGTTACGACACTCTTAGGGGATATGCTTAGGATAATTTACATTTTATTTACAGACCTATTTGAATTATTTTAATATAATATGAGAATAAATGACCTTGGTTAATCCTAAGGTGTATCAAATTGATAATATGGTGTCATGATATTCTTTTAATGATTTTATGACTACTGTTACTCACAGAATGCTTTCTAGTTTTAGTCAATGGCTGGATTCCAAAGAAGTCATTGTAACTTTTAATATGATGTAAAAGGTGGGAACTGTGGTGGAAATGAGAAACAAAATAGAATTTTGATAGGAGTAAAATATATCATGTTCATACGAAATCTATTTTCCAAAAATATGATCAATAACATATATATTAACCAACTCCCAGACTCAACAAAGAAGAGAAAGGTGATTAATGATAAGAGCTCCAGTAGTGGTGACCTTGGATAAAAGAATCCTCAATTTCCATCATGCATTAAATGTGGAAGGAGACACCTAGGAAAAGATCTCAATGGAATAAAGAAATGATTTACGTGTGGGAAAGAAGGAAATAAAGTGAAGAATTTCTGAGGAAAAATGAAGAGTACTATGGAATAAAATAAAAATGGTCCCAAGAATCCATTTACAGTCATTTTCCATAAATGTAGGGGACTTGGCCATTACCCAAGTGAATGACCTATTATATAGGATATTTTCTTAGTCAAAGAATAAGTTATGTGGAAATAAATGGTTGGAGAAATTTTTAAAAAGTACTAATCAAGCTTTTCGCTACTATATAATCCACCCCACCCCATATTCCTCCCACACCAATCAAGATTTTCACCTTACATAAGTTCTACCAAATACACTTCCCAAGACCTACCCCCATGTCCTTGACCTACTGGTCTCATCGAGAGGCAAAAAACAAATGACGGAAAGAGATTCTCAAGGAGGATCACTCAAGAGGTGAACCTCGCTTCCTTTTTCTTTCAACTTCTTTTACAAGTTTCATTATTTTGTTGCTCTCTCCTCAGATCCACTCATCCAAATTCTATGATAATTCCATTAACATACATTAATTATAAATTTATTATTCTAATTTAATATTTCATCATCATCTCTTTTCCCCCCTCCTCTTATACTAAAAAGGAAAACACTGTCTGAGATGTGTTAATTAATCACATTCAAGGATGATGGGTTTTCAATTTATAATACTAAATTCAAGACTAGTCATGAAAACTTTCTAATGGTTAAACCAAATAATAATATATTTATTTTACTTTATTCAATTTTATTTAATCCTTACACACTCATAATATAAAATAATGCTACAAAACAAATTCATTATGCACAAAACTGCCAAGTTCATCCAAGCATTTATCGTTAACATTTTATTAATAAGTTATCCTCATGGTATAAAACCAGAATCATTATAATATCATTTATATAACTTTAATGTCACTAATAATATATGTTAAAAATTCCAGATGTTTAAAAACATTCCAAACAAACTTCCATTCATGAATATAAGTAATCCGGTCTTGAAAACAAAGGACGAAAATGCTTCGAAAATAATACAATTAAACCTCTTAAACCCATGAAAAAAGACATCAATAAACAAAAATAAAGTTAAAATAATTGTGTTACTTGTAGATTATGTTAATTAATTATTAATTAATGAAGTTGTATTTGTTTATGTAGATAATTAAGATCAATAGAAGAACACATTTGGCCATAAGGTAAGGGTTTTCTCATCTCACTTTTAATTTCGTTAGATTTTCATTGTTCACCTATTATTTATAATATTTTGTATGTGTGTACCACCATTTGATATGTAATATCATTATTCTATTTATATTCATGGTATCTATGATTCATTTTGTGATTATTGATTTTTGGTCATATGATTCAATTGATTACAATGTGGTAAGGGACTTTGTCATAATTTCTATTTCATTGAGACCTACTTGGTATTGTGCACCTTGTCATTCTTTTGTGGTGTATCTACATACCATTTGAGTTCATTTTTAATTTAAAATTATAATTATGGAAAATATAAATTTTATTGTATCATAAATATTATTATTTATTAAATTCATATACCATTTCACATACGATTATTATTTGGAAAGTTGTTTTAACTTGATAAATATTAATAAATCTATATTCAATACTCCATATAGAGATTGAAAAGGCATTTTTTACTTGTATTAAATATTGTATAAATAATTATTAGGACTTTCAATGATGGTAGGATCCCGTTATAGCCCCTCGATGCATTTATAGGTTTCATGAGACAAATCAGTCGGTGATAAATCCTTTGAGTTTGTTTCCAATAATCAGACGGGTTTCTACCCACAAACATAAACTGTTTCAATGGTATAGTGGTATAATGTGCCAAATAAATGATTTAGGCTTAATAAGAATTATATTTATTCATTTAAATTTATTACTATCCGTGAGGTTTTCACTATGACAAAATATATGGATGTAGTTTCATTCTGAGTTTATTAATGGCATGTGTTTTTCATTTACTCACCATTCCATATTTACTATACAAATTTGATTATTATTCAGTTATTGTTGATTAAGGATTACACTATCTATAACCCTTACTAAGCATTTTACCACACCCCTTTCATTTGTTTTCCTTCAAAAATTTATGAAGAGGATACCATTTATTGTGTTCTCATGGTTGTAGTTTATTAGTTTTTGTTATGTATTGTATTTTGTTACCTTTATCAATGTAATATGAGTTACATATATCTATCTAGTTTATTCAAGAAAAATTAAAGTATTGTTCCATTGGGATTTTATTTACTTTTAATCATTCCAATATAATATGTAGTGCACCAGATCTAGGCTTCTGGGGTCAGGGTGTTACAAGTATGCATGGAGTAAAACTATCGATTATAACTTATCAAGATCTGAGGTTCACCTTTACATTCTGGAAAAGTATTCAATGGGATCTAAACAGAGAGTTGAAAATCATCACATCATATCACTATAATTATAATTTTCAATCTATGAGGACTATCTAGGCATTGGAATACTTATTGAGAGTATGTTCTGTGGACTTCAAAGGATAATGGGGCCAACATCTTCCACTGGTCAAGTTCTCTTACAACAATAGTTTCCACTCAAGCATCCAAATTTCCCCCTATAAAGACCATTATTGGAAGAGGTGAAGAAAACATGAATGGTGGGATGATGTTGGGGAACAAAAACTACTAGGTACTGAAATTGTTTAGTAAATATTTAAAAAATTTAAGACCATTCAACAGCACATCGAGGTTTCTTAGAGTCGACAAAAGAGTTATGCTGATAGTTTTCAATGAAACCTAAACTTTGATATTAGAAACATGGTATTCCTCCACATATCATAATTTAATAAAGTAAATATATTTAGGAATAATTGATAGCTTATTCCAAGATACATCATCCCCTTTGAGATCCTTGATCACATCAGAGTGGTGGCCTACAAACTTTCACTCCCACCTAACATATCTAATTTATATGGTGTTTTCCATGTATCCCTCTTGAGAAAGTAAATACCATACCCCTAACATTTACCCAATACAGAGGTGGTACCATTGTATAATGAACTTTCCAATGAGGATCATATGGTGAAGATATTAAATCATACATGCAAAGTTCTATGAAATAATACAATACACCATGTCCATGTGATGTGGATAAACCACAAGTTTGAACTAACGAACTGGGGACTTGAAAATGTGATGAAACAGAGTTACCCTCAACTATTTTATTGTGGGAAATGAAAATTTTTAGGGAGAAATTTATTAAGGGGGGAATATTGTAATGACCCTAAAAGTAATAAATAAAATTTCCCTTGTGATTTTATTTAAATGTATTATTATGTAATATAGTTAGAGAAAACACATGGACTTATTGAGATTTATATTATTCTAAATAACCATTAATGTATCATTACCATTGATAATATAGTTTTTTAACAAGAATAAAAGTGTTAGTATAAATATAAGGTTTTAACAAATCCAATTGACATATAAAAACGAAGTGGTGGTATCAATTAGTAGAATAATACCATATAAAGCCCATTTATAGAAACTTCAAAGGGATATAGAATAATTGGACTTTTACCTTGACCAATCCCAACATGAAGTACAATAACATAAGTATGAGAAATATCGTTTACAGGAGACGTTCAAGCTCATTGATATCACATCCCAAACAATGTATGCTGAACCACCCCAAGAAAGTCTCACAATCACACACTATAATCATAGGGAGTTTCCTGGTGTATTAAAGACATATTTATCAATACCCTATAAATATGTGTATGAACATTATTTTTTATATAATAATATATATATTTTCATCCAATGTTTTTTATTTTATAATAGAAAATCGGATATAGTAAAAAAATAGTATTTTTGGTTATTATTCAAATACAATTAAGGAGATTATTTTTACGAATTGAGGGATTTTTAAAATATATTAATAAAATATTATTATTAAATAATTTTTATTAAATATAAATGATCATATAATTTTTATTAATTAAAATATAATTTTTATATGGGTTCAAAAACTGTTATTGTCAAAAAAACTCATCATTTCTTAATAAAGGTAAAATTTATTTTAAAAGATAAAATTAACATATATAGAAAATTATTTGGATAAAATTAATATTATTTTTTGAATCAGAAATTAAAAAAATATCTAATGTTGAATTTTTCATAATTTTTTTAGGGTCATTTTTTTGGGTAAACATTAAATACCATACAAATATAATTTTTGTATTATGACATCATAATGACCCAAAATTTATGTATTAAATACTATAAAGGGTATACACGACCAAATATATGTTTTAACTTTAAAATAATGTTATTTTGTGTTTATTTGATTAATTTTATAAATCCATTATGAATCCTCCAAAACCATTAATATATTTTAAGGTTTTAAAATCATTTCTTTAAGAGTATGACTCGCCTCCACATAAGAAAGGGAATTATTATTTTAATCTCATACCTTGGACTTATTAAATAATGATAACCATTTTCATTTGGTAGAAACCATGGGAAAAACTATTGTATGTTTTTTTTGGTTATTTTATTATATAGAGTCAAAAACCTAAAAAATGAAGAAATCCCCCTCTTTTCCTATATTAATCCACACGATCTCCCATTTTTATTCACTCAAAATCTAGTGATAATGTTAATACATTACCCTCCACTCTCTAGAGTCCTACAAAAGTTCTCCAAAGCTCTCATGAATCCCCTCCCAAGTATTTGGGGTTACACACTCATGTAATGGATTTCTCTCTTCTCATTTCAATTAACGAACTTATATTATGTTATGTCTCTTAAATTCTATTTTCTTTTGTTTTAATGTGTTCTTCAATATTCCCATTGCTGAACATTTAAGGTTAAAATTATTATATCCATATTTCACTCCCATAATTCTTCCCATGATCCTTTATGTGCTCCTATTACCATGCTAAAATATATTGTGGATCCTTTCCTTTATTCAAGTTTCTTCATTTATGCGTGCCTTCTATTTCCAATTTATAATGTTGGGATATGTTTTTTCATCTTTATATTATTTACCATTTTATTTATATTTTTCAAGAGAACCTCATATCACTTAAAAATCCATTTTTATGAATCTTTAGGTGACATCATTATACTGCCAAAATTTAACCATGATTTTCCATGCCAAAACAACTGTGTAGTGAATACCTTACTCATTTCCTATCAAGGGTGTTAAAATTAATACACATATACTTTTGATTAGGGACTTAAATATATGTATTCAAAACTTATTTATCATGGAATAAGTTTTTATGATTATTGAATCCATGTTGTATGATCCATGTGGCACACTTAGGTATGTGATTAAAATGAAAGTGACGAGTGCGTCTGTAATTATATAGCGCTCCAATGCATTGGGTAATGTTTAATCTCATGAGAAATCATTTTGGGATAGGGATTGAACCTTATTTCATTATAGTACTTTTTCCACCATAATTTCATGGAGATTTATGCATGACCTATGTTAATGATGAATGTTTTAAGTTGTTGCCACATTTCCCATGTTATGATTGACATGTTATATCATGTCTCATTGTTAATGTTTAGGATTACTTGTCTTTTTATGCACCATTGATATGCCTATTTTATAACAAGTATTATATTCTTAATTTTATTCCATGTTTATTCCCTTATTGGCCTTTATAGGTAACCTCCCTTTTATGTATGTCCATATGTTATTCCATATAATTTTAAGTGTGATCATGTTAGGGATATTTTCAATAAAGATGATGTTCTCATGTTGTAAATTGTTATATAATGTACCTAATTCTCAATAACACTAGACTTATTAATATTTCATGTTGTATGAAGTGTAATCTTATGTAATAAGTCATGAATTAATGTAAAATAAATAACATGGTTATTATATCATATAAATCATGGATTGAAATTTAATAAAAACACTATGTGGATATAAAAGTTTGTATATACTAATGAGTGATGTTTTAATTTTTCTATGGATGAATGAATGAAAGTTTCATTTTAATTCCTATTTCTAAAAAAATTATTATAACACAAATATAATATAAAAAATTAAATCTATCATAATAACAAAACATTAATTCTGATAGAGTAAAATGGGTTGTCGCACTATGTGGAAGTGGTATTCCTGAAGTATGCACGAGCAATATTTTAATCTCACATTACATTGATAATAGGTTTTAAATTATTATTCCATATTCATTATAAAATCTTTGTACATTAATGATTCAAATATGATTATTTTATAAGTGTAAAATCTATATAGTGGATGTATATGAATATATAAAATTGAAAGATCATGGTTAAGGTCTACACCTCTTCTTTGAGGGACCTCCTTTGGATTACCCATTAATCGTTGAAATATTGGATATAGGAGGAGAAAAATGGATACAAGATAAATTGAAGGATTCTAGTAAGGTTTTTAGTGGGGATTTTCTAATATATAATTCTTTAATTTAGTGAGTATGGATAATATGATAACATTTTTATGTTATGGGGGACACACATTGAATTTCTTATAATATATCAATGATTTGATGTTAATTTCATGGGGAAGTGGCTCTAAAAGGATTTTTATTTGATGTTATTATATGATATGGTTGAAATATAATTATAAAATAATTATTTAATGGTTTTTTTGGTAATCATACCCTTATCTCATGCTTTAACCACTTGTAAAATCTCTATAACCTTAACTGTGGAAAGAATATTTTACTATTTTACTATCGACTATGGAAAAAAATTAAGCTAACCCACTGTAATTACATTAGTTACAATAAATTAAAATACTGAATCATTTTTACTAGATTTAGATTATATATGTGTGGGAGAATTTAATTTTAATTAAACATAGAAAAATCAATGAAAAACCATTTTTGAAAAATAAATTTTAACCATAAATATTATTTTTCAACCATTATTTACTTTGTAAAAATCATAAAATTTTTCATAAAATATTATTTTGAATACATAATTTATTTATTTTATCAAACCATTAATTAATAGGGAGTAAATTAATTTATTAAGATAAAAACACACCCCAATTATTAAAATAGTTTTTTAGAAAAATGTTTTCTTATATCCAATATTTAACTTATAAAAAAATAAAGTACAACAGTGATTACTATATTATTAAATAGATTATTTATAATTAATTTACTCTTATGTTATGTTAATAAAAATTATAAACATAATTTAGAATTTATTTTAAAATAAATTTAAATTATTACAAAAATTCTATTTTGTAACTATTCATTATAAAATACATCTTTTTTAAAAAATCCTAAAACCTCCCCAAAAGATAATATTGTATTTATTATTTTAAAAATTATATTCATTTCTTGAAATTAAATTTAAAAAAAATGTTAAAAATTCATTATATTATTCATGTGAAAATATGATATAAAAATTTTCATAGAGAAAACATATTTTTGAAGTGTAAAATGATATTTCTAAAAATTGAGTACTTATTTATTATGAATTAATCAGTAAATTTGCTTTAATAAAAATTTATATACAAATTTTTAATAATTGTTTTTATTATTAATACATAAAAAATTAATGTATATGATATAATGGTATAATATATCATTTTTCATATAGATTTGTGGTTGTGGGTATGGAAAGTGATCGAATACTTATTGTTTTATATCAAAAGAAATACATATAATATCATAAAGTTTTATGTCATGTACTAAGTTAAAGGGTACCTTCTAGAAAGAAAAGAATCTATTATTACACCCCAAGACATCCTCTAATAAGAGAAGGCCTAGAGACTTGCACCAAGTACACATAACATACACATGGGAGGCCTTAGACTAATGTTCATGCACACACATACACTTCTCCAACCACCACTATAATATTAAAAAAAGAAAAATATAACAGATACCCAAATGAGTGCATAAAAAATCCAAAATTAAATCAAAAAATGTGTATGGTGATGAAAAATATCCAAATAAAATCCCATCAATGATGTAAAATAATCCAACCTACTAGAAATGAGAGGATGTTATAAAATGAAACACTTGGAACAAACTGCAGTGTCTCTAGACAAACTATTCACTAATTTATCCTAATCCTCCTAGGAATCAATCAAAATTAATATCATATATACAAGAAAAAACATGTTTGGGTAGATCCAATGCTATGTTGTGTATAATAATACCATGTAGGACACCCTAAAATCACAAAACATAAAGCATTTTAAGTGAGAGTAAAGCTCAACACCACTGCAGTTTTTCAATCAGAATATGAGAAAAAAATAATAATCATAAAGAAACCTATTTATTCTCAAGATAGAAACATAGTATTTATGTAGTTCACAACCATACAACCAATAAAAGTCTATGTCCGAGGATACAAGGTAACACTAGTCCATGATAACATATTACTCTAGTATTGATCTCACTGATGGTGTTCATCATAGAGGTCATTATCATTAATAATTTCCATAAATATGTACATTTTGGACCATAGAAGATCTCAATACCAAAATATGGGGTTTCATCTAGGGACTCTAAGGGTTTCCAAACCCTACTGGATTAACGAGCTACATGAGGTATCAAAATTTAATGTTTGTTGATCCTATGATACCTGACCCTAAGTAGGGAGAAATGTGGAATGGAGATCCAACCCTAGGACTAATAGAGGTATACTTATTCTAATACCCTATGGGGATCCTATATCCAATATTCATGACTAGATATTATAATAAACCAGCATTGAAGTTCCCTGGAGAACTCATCCTAGAAAATGGAACTCACCCACACTAAAGTGGGAAGAGGGAACAAACCCAACTTATACTCTAATGAGGGAACAATCCAAACTAAATAAAATAGTGACCTCATCCTACACTAAAATAATTACATAGAATGAAAATGATATAAAAGTCGTGTCTTGGATAGCCTCGGTATGACCATATCCTATAGCCCGTACCCCTGTATTATGGTTTGTAACAATATATTATGGCAATTTTAGTGTACTATGGTTGTACATGTGTAGTTTTTCTGCATTCAAGTACTTTTTTTGAGCCCACACAACCTTTTTGTGCTCATGTAATTAGTTATTCTTACATACCTGGACATGTCCCTACCCATGTACTCATGTGGTACATAATGGGGTTCAAAACCCAGTGGGTGCAGAACTATAGCTGTAATGTTGCGTACTTTATCAACGGTGGGAACTATAGTGGCGGTAGGTCACTGTAGCGATGTTAGAGCACTGTTTCAGCGGCAGGTACTATGTGGTACTGAAGCAACATGTACTGTAGCAATACTATTCACAAAATAAGCCTTGGACCAAAACAATGGGCCAATGGCCCATATAATGGGCTAAATGCCCACTGGGTCTTTGGGCTATGTAATGGGTCTCCCTCTACATAGTTAGTTCAAGAGGTCATTACTTTGATTTAATAATAAATGAGGCTACACCCTAACCTTTAAAAAAATTAATTAATATATTTTTTCTATTATTTTTTCTCACCACTACACATAAATGAACTACCTGAAACTGAAAAAAAGATTATATCTTGTCTAGGGTAAAACATAATTTTTTTTAATGGAAGTATTTTATTTTTCATCCAAGAGTCCACTAGGGTGAAATTTTATTATTTCTTAAAAATATAGTTCATGTGGAATTAAATATATAAAATTATTAATATATCATCATCAAGGCTCCCCAAATGCTAGAATCCTATGCAGACTCTATTCTTAACTCTGAAAATGTTCCTCAAATTATTCAAAATGTTTTAAAGTTCAAAAATATAGGCATTAAAATCTCCCCAACTTAAGGATTTTATTCCTATAAATTAGAAATCCTACTAAATAGATGAGGGTACTAAACTCATATATGGTTCTCCCACTCCTAGGATAACTCTTGAATTTTTGCCTTATGCCATCAGACACACAACTGGGTAATTTATAACCTTTTAAAGATCATCTTGGGTTTATCCTCAATCATTAATTGGTATTCCGTGAAGGAAGATCCATAATTAATGTCTAGATCACCCCATTTGACAAATGTGATAATTCATGTACATAACTCATTAGTTGTGAAAATTGGAATACATGATGTATCTAATTTAACTGTTGTGGTAGGGATATTTGGTCTAACATCTTTCCACCCCTACAAAGTATCTATAAAGGGCCTATTAATATTAAATATAGTTTAAATTCCCCACAAAATATCTAATGTACTAGAAGATATAAGACCTTTTGGAACACATTTTCTCCATTGAAGAAATAAAAAGGCCTTTATCATCAGTTTGAATATGAATCTTCATGGATCTTGGAAGTCATCATCTGTTCATGGATGAACGACACCTTCTCTTTATTCGCTCACACAAACTCCAGTCACATGAGTGTTAACTCCACTGGAAAAACCCAACATAGTGGTGACCTGAAAGTTCCCCCATTGATGGCCTCAAATATTTTTGTGTCTACAGTGGATTGGTAGATATTATTTTCAACAAAATACAACAAGTTTAGTTGATTCTTCAACCTATAATCAAATTCCAACATCTATTCCTAAAGGAAATAATCCAAAACAAAAATGGTAATCTTATTATGGTCATTGATCTGGGGTTTAAATATCATCCTCAAATGACATAGAGACCCAATGGCCTATGACAATCCTATCCATAATAGTGATAAGAAATAGGAATCAAGGATTGAAATTATATTCAATGGAACTCCATGAAGATAAAATATCTCTTTCACATAAAGTCGTCCCAAGAACTCTACTAAATTATGATCTCATATAGCTAGGAAATAGAATAACTTGGTCAACTGATATTTGATCACACTGATAGCATTATGACCTCTAACCGATCATGTATTTTCCAAAACAATGTCCATGGATATGTCATTCCACGTCAACTACATCACCTCAAGGGGTTGATTATAACCCACTAGAGCATAGTGCTTGGATTTCACCTCCTAACAAGTGAGGCATCGAGACACAAAATCTCTTACAAAACACTTTACTCCCATCAACCAAAAATAATGCCAATGTTCTATATATACCTTTTACACTACTTGATATACAACTAAGGGTATGTATGAAATCCATCAACACCTCAAGTATCAACATCATCTATTCCATTATCCCTCCTTGGAAAATAATGGCATGCTCCACACCTTCAAAAAATCAATCAGAAACACATCTTATGGATATATAAACATGAAATAAATCACAATTTATATCTATAAGAGGTTAATCTCTAATATATTGAATAATAGGAGGGGTAAAATCCATCTACTATATGTATTCTACAATATCCTATTTCACTAAGGATAACTACAATAGGTCCATCTACTCTGAAACCACGATCAACAACTGCAAACAAGATTTCCTACTAAGAGAATCATCCATAATTTTCTCTTTTATGGGAGTATGGACTATCATAAATATATAATCTTAAAGAAATTATAGATACCACCTATATCTAAAGATATGATATTTCTATGAAAATATATACCTGAGATAATTTTTGTCATAATATATGATAAACCACTCTCCTAAAAGAAGTGCTTCAAATCATCTAGGAAAAGACAACCACTGAGAGCTCTAGATCATGGGCTTCCTAGTTCTACTGATGGGGTATCAAATATAGAGGTACATATGAAATCACTACCTTACTCTACATTAGAACACATCCGAGCCTAGTCCTAGAAGAATCAATGAATACCACTTACTCAACACCCACCTTTGGTTATCTGAAGATGGGTTCACTTTCCAACCACTACCAAAAATCCTTAAAATAATATTGGAACCTTTACATCTAGAAAAAAATCATCCCTTTATGGGTTAAAGAGGTAAAGGATAAAAAAATCTTAGAGAAATTTAGTATGAATATTTTATAGTATCATGATAACCCAAGGAGGCTCTACACCTATGTCATTATCTTGGGTGAATCCCTAGCTAGAATTTTCTCAACCTTCCCTAGGTTCATAAATACTAACTCTTATGAGATGAAATTTCCTAGAAATTAGAATTTTAATATATATAATTTACACCTTAAAATTTTCCAATAAATCTGGTGCTTTCGGTGTAACTCTATAACAATCCTATAATGTCTCGTGTGATTTTCCTCCGATACCGAGTGCACAAGGATGTCATTGATGAAGAATACCATGAACCAGTCCATGAAATGTTAAAATATCTATTTTATAAGTCCCATGAACACCATTGGGGTTTCCTCATTCTAAATGGAATCATAAAATACTCATAGTGACAGTAGAAACATTGTAATTTCATATTCAATATATCATCTTATCATACTTGATGCCTCTGATTGCTCGGCCTAAGGACATTCTAAGAGAACCACCTCACCACTTTCAACTGGTCGAAGAGGTCATCAATTTTATGAATTTTATAATTTTTCATTATTTTCACCAATTTCAAGATAATATAATCCACACATAACATCAACAACTCATCCATATTCTTGGAGAACAACACTAGGGATTCACAGGGGGACACAATATGCCTAAAAAACCCCTTCCTATATAAATCTTCCAACTTAACATTCAACTCAAAAAACTATGTAGTTTCCATATGATATACTTGTATAGATACCAAGGTAGTCCCTATGTGTAAATACAGGTAGAAATCAATATCTCAATGGGGAGGTTATCCAAATCCCTACTCAAGGAAGACATCGTCATATTCCACCACCACCATATGAAATTGGAATCCTAAAACATCCACTATAGAAAGGGTAATACATTCCAACATTTGTTTAATAATCTATATTCTTTTTCACATGATCCAATCCTACTCTACCTATACTTCCTTCTCACCGCTGATGAAAACCCACATCCCATCAACATAGATAGACCACATTATTCATCAAAAATAGTCAATCCATGCATAAACCATAGACATCCAGTCTATACTATGAATTATATAATATGGACTCAACATGGGTAGAAAAAATACCTTCAAGAATCTCTATCCTCTACGATTTAGGTCACAATACCATAAGAAGTTTGTGATCACTAAATCTCTACAGGTAGGAGTCACCAAACATAACGGTTGAGCCACAGGTTCCACCAGAATATATAGATCTTGAACAAGGGATTGTACATGAAATGAATAGCTCATTCATATGTCTATCAAAACTAAAATTAATATAGAGAAGTCACATATCATACCACGAATCATCCCCAGATCCACTAGTTTAAATTACACTAATACATGATGCTACCCACATCCCCAACCAATAGTTTTATGTTCTTAGTGAAGACCACCTATAGATGGTAGAATAAATATATAAAATCATTGTCCACCTCATGTGGGTATCCTAGATCATCCCCTATATCTTCCCCACTATGAACCTTATTTCATAATTTATTTCATCTTCCTAGGAGGTTCATAGATTGTCTCCATATTTGTTGTATAAAAGGTTGAACAATTCTACATAATATATTGTTGACTTTCACATGAGTTGAATCACCTCTCCCTCAGATTACTAGAACAATATTATGGTCCCTAAGATATAGTCCCTTAATCCAGGGATTTTCTCCAAGAACTCCTCACATGCTAAGATTTCTAATCCTATTATCAGCTAATAGATTCTGATTTCTCAACCCCATGGTGCCGACTTTTAGCACCAACTTTTGGTGTCTGCTCAGTTAAAAATATTATATATCCAAGTAATTATCCTGTACACCAGTGTAAGTAGTGATATATAGAGATATCACACCTACTCAAATATCTTTGTGAAGGTTTCCCCCAATGTTACATGAATGAATGTTATCATCACGAACCTTATACATGTAGTATCACAATAGGTTAGTGAGCATTAGTACATACTATGTCACTAACATGCTTCCTTACTATAGATCCTAAAGCTCCGACATATTCACATATTCCAACATCATTGGGTCAAACTATTCCCTAAAGAGGCCCTAAAACATTATATAAGTTAGAGTCTCCTTGTTATGTGTTTGAGTCATTAGGCTCCACCATCACTGTATGGGGCTTTGGAGAAGGTCAGCTACTAAGGCCACTATATGATCAAGATGGGCACTAATAAAGAGGACAATTATCCCAACTAACATGGTCTAGTAATATTTTCCCTAGGGGTGTGGATCACATAGAAACCCAAATGATATATATCATGTAAACTCATGAAGTGAACTCCACCTATGCACATCATTTTTTGGTACTATTAAAACAACATGATTCTCAACCGGAAGTGTAATATTGAAAAACCACCCAAATGTAGCACATCTTGTATAATCCCCTAAACTAATGAGACATCACTCAGTGGATAACATCCTAATACAACTATTGTGTCCTAGTTTATTGTTTTCATGGAGTAATTCTGAATATATGTTAACACATACCATGGTAAAAGAGAATATCCAAGGAGATGAATCAATAAGGTCCTTGTATCAAACCCCATTATTATATGATGCTTGTACCAATTTTCCCCCCACCCCAAATACCTATGAATATTGAGAAAACAAGAAGGTTATCAGAGATCAGATGGATGGCTACGTCAATCTCCACACCATTACTCAGTTTCATGGCCTAAGATCTGAACTTAAAATACAATCAAACTATTTCTAAATTTCCTATAAAACTAAAAAAAATATAGACTATGTATAAACTATAATAATAGGAAAAATATATCCTTTGATACCAATATGTCAACACCTTAGATTTAAGGTCCCACCTCACCATAAATGAATCATGTTTTTCACCCCATTCCAACCACTAATAATTAATCATCTTGAAATAATTGTTGAGTAGGTATAATATACACATGAGAGGCCTTACCTTAAGGTACTTGTACACACATAGAGAGACATCTCCAACCAGCACAATAATGTGGAAAATTAAATATATGACTAATAAAAAATCAGTCAAACAACTATATCCCACATTAGAGTGAAAGAGAGTTATTGGAATGAAAGAGTGTCTACTAAAAGCCAACAAAATTTGTAAAAGAATCCAAACTACTATGAGGGAGGTAATACTATCATTTGAAACTCTAAGAAGTGATTTCATTCCATCTAGCACAACTATTCTCCACCTACTCTACGTTCTCCTAGGGATCCATTTGAAATTTTATCTTTTACATAATAACCGATATGTGTGGGAAATTTCTCATGTAGGGGTGAGTAAAAACATACATAGTTGGACACACTAAAATCACCAAAAGATAATGAATCAATAGAGAGTGGTTTGATAAATGGAATAAAGGTATGTAATTCAGAATATAACACAATAATAATAATGAAAATTAAATCTAGATGTTCTCAATATAGAATCTTAGTCTCAGAGTATGTCATAAACATGTATCTAGCCTAATATTATGATCAAGGCTTCAAGGTAATGATCATCTAGGAAAACACCCTCCTAGAGTCGTAATAACAGTGATGGAACTCATACAAGAGGTCATTAACTCCAAAAATCTAGGATCCAGTCGAAGCCAATCCTAAGAAAATATTATAAAATGACCAAGAAATGTCAAGCATTACAAGGGGTTATTACAAATACAGGAGTGTATCACTTCATGGATATCGGTATCCACCATTAAAACACAATATTGTGGAGTTATAAAGGACCACATCATATTTATTTCCATGACCACTTTCTTCAAAAAAAATTCCACTTGATTTGCCTCTCTATATTCATGTGAGATAACCAAATTGATTCGATTGGAATGGTTAATGTAATCAATCCATTAAGGTAATATTTTTCAAGGCACATTAATTATTCTTGTTTACGAAGCATTAACAGCAATTTCAGAGTCATATTCAATCAATAAAAGTTTCCAATAATATTGGGAATCAAGTGTGAATTCATAAACCATATCCCATAATTCATCCTCATATTCCACTCAAATTTCAGTGTAGTAGTGAAAGAAACATTTAAAAAATGAGGATCCACCATCAGGACTCATGGAGGGATACCTTATATAATTTCCCAATGGGATATTTCATCCAATAATTAGGAATTTATAATGTACTAAACCATCTTGGATACAGACATGGAAACTCATCCTGGAATTAGGGAAAACACCCACACTAAACTGGAAAGAGGGAATGCACCCAAATAAAACTCACGCTAAGAAACAAACCAAAATAAAGGGAATGGGGGACTCAACCTTCTTGGAATTGGTATATGTGTTGTAAAGGTTATAAATGGCCTCTATTGGATAGTCAGGGTATGCATGTGTCCTTCATCACATTTGTGTGTTCTATGGCATGCGTTGTGTACTCTGTTTTCCACTGTGTACAATTTTTGTTCCTATGTACTCTATATATATCTGAGTTCTACATTATAGCCTACGTATCATAGCTATGTCTATGTACTTGTCCATGCTAGTGTAGCATTCTAGATACATACCTATGCAGACCTACGATACATGACGAGTCACCATTTATGGGTCACACGGTGTGTGATATTTATTTCTACACAAAACCCTTTACACTACAACATGGTTTTACATGTCATATATTCTTCATAATACATTTTGTGTATGTCAGGTGTTCACAAAACCTTTTTCTCTTTACATGGATCTACTAATTATAATTTTTCCCATACTCGAACTAAAAATCACACACATTAAATGAAGATATGCATTGATGGAACTCTTTTTGTCATAAGTGATCGGATTCCAGTAACCAATCTGTTCATGAATATTTATCATAGCACTGCATTATCATGAAGCTTGATACCATAAAACAAGAACTATTGATCTGATCCCAATCCTCAATAATAATTATGCACCACAATTGTGGAATTGATCATGAATTGAAACCCATTGTAAAGTTATTTATGTACCAATGAACAATTGTTCAATGATCATTCATTGGGTATCTATTGAACTATTGTCCATATGAAATATCGATGATGACCATACAAAGAACATGGGGAGAAAGAAACAAAAAACATGAAGAACTTTCCATGGACATTATTCAAGCTACCCTTAATAAATTATCATTAAGATGGGTAATAAAGAGTATATGAAGGAAAAATAAAAATCATCAATTCCAAATTCTACGAAGATAAATAAACACCCATGAATCAAGATTATCCTACAAATGAACCTGTTAAAGGGACTCAAATAACATTCCTCATGGGATAATCAAATAGGTATTTGACCAAAATAAATAAATTCCCTACCTCGAGTTTGGATCATTTTCTAAAGAATAATATTTTTATGTCATTTTCATTGGTTAGATCCATGAACTCCATTAGCATAGATGATAATAGAGGTACTAATTTTTGGAAAATGATATTTTAATTCCAAAAATATATCCTCCATGGCCCCATCAAGGTAACTAAGTTTATGTTGCTAACACTGGGGTTGATATATAAAAATTATTTTATGCTAGGGGAATATGACTTACTAATTTCCTAAAAAATAAATTAAATTCGTTTATTTATTCAATTATTTTCCCCTATGACTGAACATAAATGAACCAAATGATGCCAAAAAAAATATTATATCACCCCTAGTGTAAAACCTTCATTCTAGATTTAATGGAGGTCACATGATTCCCATTCAAGACACCATTTGAAAGATATTACATTATTTTTTAACAAATTTTCAAGATTTATATGATATATTTAATAGTTTAAATATATCAATTTTGAGGATCCCTAGTCCTCGGATTCTCATGCTGACTCAACTCCTATATCAAAAAATATTCTAATGTTTTTCATGGTAGAAAATGATTCATTACATGTTACATTTTACCCCACTTAAAATAAATTCATCCCTAAAAATCATATTACTCTATTATAAAAAATGAGGATATTGTCCTTCATCACATCTTCAGGTTCCCTTATAGCTTCTCAAATTTTTTAATCCTCCAAATAAATTTAGTTAGATGAATATTATTCTTTAATATAACTTTAATACTCTGACACAAGATTTATATTGATTCATCTTCACAGCAAATATGGTTATATATTGTTATAACATTTTAGCTCAGTTCATGTGAAGCATTAGGTATGTACTTTCATTAGTGAGATTTAGGGAACAAAACATGAACATGAGATAGGATTGATAGGAGTTAAAGGTGATGAGATACATTACTTACTTGATCAGGAGTCTATAATGGGAAAATGTGTGTGTGTGTGTGTGTGTTATTTCCCAAAACTTCTTCACTAAAATTGATTTCTAGATCTCATAGACAATTATCAACAAAAAACTTTTGCCAACTCTAAGCTAACTTGATATTCCTTATAATTGATATAACATTATTTACTATTTACTCACTTATTTAAGGTCCCAAAATCATTCATTCTCCAACTTTAACCCATTATGTCAACATTCTACACTACATTATATAGAGGGGTTCATAAGGATCCATTTGAATTCTTGAGTGAAATCTATAGTCATAAAAATGGAATTAATCACAATCAAATTTGAAATTTATAGAGTACGATCATAGTATATCCCGCAGGGTTTGAATAGTCCTATAATACTAACCTTATATCTAAAGGTGATAATAAATAATAAAAACATCTCTATATATAGATATGATTAAATCTGTATCTAAAACATCAAGGTATACCTCATATCCCAATTAATTATAATTGAATATGGCACCCCATGTTTCATGACTATAAACATACATAATATCCTTAAAATTTGATCAGTAGTTAAATATTATCTGATAGATGTGAGGTGTGATGACTTCATAATCTAATAATATACAACTCAAATATCATTATGTCCTTTGGATGTTTTAGGGGGTCTAAAAAATCCATGGTGTGGTTTTCTTATATCTATTATAGTATGGTTAATGGTTTTAATATAGCCTTAGATTTATTTATCTAAACCTTGACTTTCAGACATATCAAGAGCCAAGATATATAATCCTCAATATCTATCATCATGGTGTGCCACCAGAAATACACTTTTATATTTTTATAAATATTCATATGTCCATGATGAATAGAGAATGATGGGATCTGAAATTTTTCAAAAAATTTAATTATTTAGGTCTAGTATTGATGGGAAACATACTCACTACTTGATCATTACAATTCCATCATAATAAAGGATGAAATCTGGAATATTTCTCATCTTCCCTTATATCTCCTCATCCTCCCTTTGAACCTATTTAATCATTACAAAAAAAATGGTTTACTGATCATTTTATAATAATAATATTTTTGCCCTTTTATTAATATGTTATGGTCCATGGATTTTAATTTTAAATAACAGATCTTTTTTATCCTGATCATAGATAAGATAGCATGACCCTTTTAACTCGAATCATCATTCACATATTTTTATTTCCTACAGTGGTGATGTATTGAGTATTCATAATCATAAATAAATAAATAAAAACCACCTTATTTGGTGAATATTTCACCCTTTATGGGTGAATATATATTTTAATATTTTTTGATCAGTATATATATCACACCTTTATATGTAATGATAATGTATCCATAACATTAATTCAACTATTGCCATTTCTAAAAAAAATTAATAACCATTTAATTTTTTCCATGAAAATTCAATTTCAATAAGTAATAAGATATCACTATATCATTATTCATAAGAATAGACACTGTCCCATTTTTAAATGAATCGTAGTAAATCAAAACACCTTATAGAATATAGGTTAGTGTGAGTATAGGTTCACTAACCAACATTCTTTTCAGATCCTTTAATTTTTCATCGCACTCATTTTTTAAAAGGAACCTAATTCCAATCTAAGTTAACGTGGTGATTGAATTAGTTATACATGGTAAATAATACAAAAATCATTGATAATATCCATCTAATTCCAAAAAACTATAGATATCAATAATATTGTTTTTTGTTCCAATGATAAATAACAACCATATTTGATGGATTCATTGATATCCCCTCCCCTATGATTATATGACCTAAAAATGAAACATTATATATCCAGAATTCACTCTTGGTAAATTTTTTATAAATCGTCTCCTTCCTTAGGGTCTTTAGTATAATCCTCAAGTGATTTTCATACACTTTTTTTCTCTTTCAAAATAGAATATTATCATCTATAGTGAATACTATTAACTAATCAATTTCATCTCTAAATAATTCATTCATTAAATCCATGAAGACAATAGGATAAATAGTAAGACAAAATTGAATCACTATAAATTCATAGTGTCCATACCATGAAGTGGGATATGAATTTGTTATGTCTTCACTTTTTACCCTCAACTGATAGAATCTAAATCGAATATCATGTTTCTATAAATATTAAGATCGTTATAATGATCAAAAATATTATCAATATAGTGAAAAGGATAATCATTATTGTTATTGACCTTTTTAGGTTTCTAAAAATCATTTTAAAGACTAATTGATTCATCTTTATTCTTCAAAAAGTTCCAGGGCACCCCATACTTCCACACCTACCAGAAATACCATAACAAGATTATCCTAGAGTTTCTTCATCAATTCCAATAAATCAATTAGGGAAATTTTGTATTAATTTTTTGAAATAGATATAGCCATGAGTATGAGTTCTATTAAAAATATAACGTTACAGTTTAGAGTATCACAAGAAAAATCATCTATAAATTCCTCAAGAAAATCTTGTATAATATATATATATATATATATATTTGATTTTCAGTTTCACCACAGACATATGAGATAAATATCAACATTTAATAGTAATCAAAGAACATGTAATGGATTTAATTTCCATTAGAAGTTTATATTTATCCTTTCACTAATATAAAATCATAGGTTGGTTTATAATATAAAATATTACTTTGATTATTCTATAACGTTATGTGGAAACTATCTAGTGTAAGATATAAATGGTCAAAATCACATCAAATCCCTTAAAAGATTAATAATTATAATTTTATACACCACATTCTTATAATTATTAACATAAAATATCAATCTCTAGAATTGAGATTATTTGCGCCATAACCATCATTATCCAATTCAATGATTGGCATAGCATAGGTCTTTCCTTGGTATAGGTGTTAGTCATTGGAATGGTGCATTGACATGGATAATTCCCATGTTCCCCACATATAAGAAATCAAATTACTTTTAAATTTGATACTCTCGTTCCTTAATTTTCCAAATTAATACATCTTACCTTTCCTTTGATACATTATTTAGGTAGCTTTTTCCCATATTATTGACATCAAGGAAGTTGAAAATTATTTCCTTCTAAGATCATTGCTTCATGAACTTCTAAAAAATATCATTTTCCTTTTATTTAACATGTTAGAGAAATCACCTTTTTGTGTGTTGTCAATTGTATATCATGACAACTGAGTAGGCATAATCACATGGTTTCACCATCTAGATCCTATCTCAATTAGTTTCTCAAGAGGAAATTCAATGCATTTTTCTTCACATTTAGAATTAACATGATTCTTTCCTGTCCAATCCCATGAATAAAACAAAAAATCACAATGTGATAAATAATAATCATAGTGTGAAATCATATATTCATGAAACAATTTATAGTATATATAAATCATGAAACTTTCCTTCCAACCTATGACACCTTTTGTTTAAACTAGTACATCAATGGTAGTTATTTATTCAAATCTACTAAAATGAATCGAAAATTAAACTTGAATTAATAGTAAAATATCCCCTAAGATTCATACTTGTTTCACAGTAAGGGATCATTAACCATGCACTAGAATCATGGTGGAGATAATCTTGAAAAAACATTTCAAGGCAATGACCCTAATAAGAATGTATATAGGAACCACCTACTCTTGTAGTTTCAATAAATGGATTTATATTCGTAATGAAACCTGAAGTTCCAAGGATCTAATAAAAACTGAGAAGGGGGGTTGAATGAGTTTTTTAACTTTTTATAAGTTTCAAAACTCTAAGAAACTTAACCCTTGCAACCTGTTAAGATTTATTTCCTTATCAACCTTTAGCAAGAAACGCAAGCATGTAAGAAAGGTAAATCAAAAAAGTCACACAATATTTACAAGGTTAGGCCTGAATAAGAGAACCTACATCCTTTCAATAGCCACTCTTGTGGGTCTATGGAAATCCACTATAATAAGGAAGTGAATACAACTTGTTTCAACTCCCATTGGACAACTTCTATCTCCCGATAGGAAAGATTATACTGACTCTCGTCAGTTTACAATGTTTCCTCAAAGAACAAATGATACAAACACAATAATAAAAAATTTGTTAAGCTTCTCCAAAAAATCTCACTCTGAATCTTTAATCTGATTTCATGAATCTGATTTTCTGAAACCGATCTTCTCAGCAAGATAAGAAAATTCTGATACTCTTATTCTCAAATACTCTAGAAAACTTCTTTAAGATGGTAAGAAATTTTCAATAAGAATTATCCAGTGCTCCGCCATTTCCGTGTGTGTAAATGTTGTAAATGAGGGACTGATCTGTGCACATATTTATAGGAAACTCAAAAAACAAAGTATGGAATCTTGAAAACCGTCCCGCTTCCTCAAATCTCAAAAACTCCTCAAATATCTCACATTTAATCTTCAATATTTGACTTCTTAAAATCTATTTAAATTTCTCCGATGTTAATTAAATGTTGAAATACGGGTTTTCTTGAACTCTTCATATCTTCCTAAGAATGATAAGGCTGGATCATGGTTCTGATTTTAGGTTTAGGAAAACTAGTTCAGGAAAACTGGTCCAGGAAAACCGGTTCATGAAAACTGGTTCAGGAAAACTGGTTCACGAAAACTGGTTCACGAAAACTGGTTCAGGAAAACTGGTTCATGAAAACTGGTTCAGGAAACTAGTTTAGGAAAACTTCTTTAGGAAATAGGTTCCGAATTTTAGGTTCAAGAAACAGACTCCGAATATTAGGTTCAGGAAGTAGACTCTAAATTTATGGCTCAGGAAGTTGACTCCAAATTTCTAGATCAGGAAGTAGACTCCAAATTCTTGGCTCAGAAGTAGATTCGGAATTTCTGGCTCAGGATGTAGACTTTCAATTCGTGTCTCAGAAGTAGAATCTTAATTTTTGTATCCTGAAACAAATTCTGAATATTAGGTTCAAGAAATAGGTTCAAGAAAACTTATTCAGGAAAACTGGGTCACAAAAACTAGTTTAGGAAAACTGGTTCAGGAAAAATGGTTCTGGAAAACTTGTTCAGGAAAACTGGTTTAGGAAAACTGGTTCAGGAAAACTAGTTCGGGAAAACTGGTTTAGGAAAACAGGTTCAGGAAAAATTGTTCAGGAAAATAGGTTCAGGAAAACTGGTTCAGGAAACATGTTCTGAATTTTAGGTTCAGGAAATAGACTCTGAATTTCAGGTTCAGGAAGTAGACTCCGAATTTCTGGCTCTGGAAGTAGACTCTGAATTTCTACCTCATCAAGTAGACTCCAAATTTTTGGCTCAGAAGTAGACTCTGAATTTCTAGCTCAGGAAGTAGACTATGAATTCTTGGCTCATAAGTAGACTATGAATTTTTGGCTAATGAAATAGATTCCGAATTTTAGGTTCAGGAAATAGGTTCAGGAAAACTGTTTTAGGAAAACGTGTTCTGGAAAACTAGTTCAGGAAAACTGGTTTAGGAAAACTGGTTCAGGAAAACTGGTTTCGAATTTCCTCATAATTTTTCTCAATGAAAAATCTCAATCCTCCTCTCCATTTATTCAACAACTTTTATCATGAAACTTTTCATGATTTGTGAGAATTATAACATCAAAAAATCATCGTCTCATTATATTTAGAAAGTTTGAGACACTTTTTTTAGCTTCTGACTTCTTATTCTTCAACATAATCTTCTTTAAGGAAATCTTCAGCAACCAGCAACTTCAACTTTCTATAACTCAAAAAAGAATTTCAACAAAAAGATTAGTTTTAAACAAATACAAAACTTTGTTAAAAAACACCACAAAGGTTCTTCAATCTCCCCCTTTGGATTTGTTGGCAACCCTTGTTAACAAGTTTTTACCTCTCAAAAAAATTACATCTCATGTTCTTGAATTTTACCAAAACATAGCCTTTCTTAAAAAGAGTGTCCTAACACCACACTACTGGATAAAGTAATTTTTTCGAAGTATTTTCATCTCTCGGTGATAAGAAAATTTTGCGGCCATGTAAAGATAAACATCACCTTACTCAAACTCCCCCCTCAACTTTTTTCTTTCTCTTTATCACTTTTCTTTTCCTCTCTCATTTTTGTTTCTCTCTCCCCCTCAATTTTTATCTTTCTCTTTTTCACTTTTATTTTACTTTCTCATTTTTCTTTCTCTCTCCCCCATTATATGATAACCACTACTTTAGATAAAAGAAAACTTACTCTCCCCCTTTGTAAACATAATCCAAAGCACGGTGGGGGTCACTTGTCTATGAGTGTTAGGATGTCTTGGGAGGAGACTGAACATGGATTTGCAGCCTCAGTTCAACAAACCTTTCCTTTGACTTTGCTTTTGTGAAAATATGAGCAATTTGATACTTTTTTGAAATATATTTCATCAAGACTTCTCTAGTATCAGCTTTTTCATATAAAAACTAATACTTTATATCAATATTATTTGATCTTGAATGTTGAATAGGATTCTTGGAAAGATCAATGGCACTTTGATTATCACAATGTATTTTCAAAGGTTTAGAAACTTTCACTTTCAAATCTTCCATCTGAACTTTCATCCACATCATTTGAGTACAAGTATGAGTAGCTACAACATATTTGAATTTAGCTGTACTTAAAGTTATTGAACTTTGTTTCTTGTTGTTCCAACTCACACAACATTCCCCTAAGAAAAATGTTCCTCCTGATGTTGATTTTATATCATTACAATCACCAGCCCAATCAGTATTAGTATAACCATGAAACTTCATCTCATTGTTCCTTTTGTATAACAACCCATGTGAAGTTGTTCCTTTAACATATCTGAGAATCCTCTTAACTACCAACATATGTGATTATTTTGGAGTACTTTGATATCAGGAACAGAGAGTCACAGCATAAGAAATAGCAGGCCTTGAGGCTGTAAGATAAAAACGATTTCATATAAACTTTCGAAAGTCATTCTGACTCACACTGTTCCCTGACTCATCTTTTCTCAACTTCCTACTTACTGTGATAGGGGTTGAAACTTATTTTTATTCCTCCATCCCAAAATTCTTTAATATTTCCCTGGAATACTTTTCTTGGGATAAGAAAATGTATTTTCTTATTGTTGAACTTTTAATTCATGGATGAAAGTTAATTCCCCCAACATTGACATTTCAAAATTTTTCTTCATCTCTTAAGTAAACTCTTTACAAACCTTTTCTTCATCCCCATCAAAAATTATATCAACAACATAAACGATTACAATTAACGTTCCGGAATCAACATCTTTAACATACAAGTTGCTATCAACCATTCCTTTAGAAAATTTCATCATTATAAATGAATTTTCAAGCTTCTAATACCATGCTCATGGAGCTTGTTTTATCCCATATAAGGCATTCTTTAATTTTCAAACTTTGTTTTCATCCTCATCAAGTAAAAACCCACAAGGTTGTTCAATGTAAACTTCTTCCTCAATATCTCCATTTAAGAATTCTGACTTTACATCCATCTGATAAGCCTTGTAATTCGGATGATCAGCCACTGTAAGAAACATTCGAATAGTTTCCAATCTTACAATAGGGGAAAAATTTTAATCAAATTCCACACCTTCCACTTGTGCATATCCTTTACACACAAGTATTTCTTTTTTTCTTGTAACTTCTCCATGCTCATTCAATTTATTTCTGTAAACCCGCTTGGTTCCAATAACATTCTTATTTTCCAGCCTTGGAATAAGTTCCCATGTTTCATTCTTCTCAATCTGATCTAGTTCTTCATTCATAGAATCCACCCATTCTTTATGTTGAATAGCTTCTGAAACTGATTCTGGTTCAACTTTTGAGATAAGGGAAGTCTGATTTTCTAATCTTAACCTCCTTCTTGCTTGAACCGGAGCCTTCTGATCCCCAATAATATTTACAAATTCAACATGTTTTTTTTGTAGGAAAACTCACATTTCCTTTCCCAGCATCACTTTCTTCCTCATGTGACTTATCTGAGTCACTTTCACTGTTGTGGGAATTCTCTGATTTATCTTCCTCAGTATTCTTAATAGATGTTGTGAAGGAGCTTGTATTTTTAATTAACTATACATAATATGAGTCCAAAAGCTTTTATAACAGTTTGTTCCAGTATTTTTAACTTCTTCCATTTGGTGAATAACCCCTAAATATTCCTTCTCCAGCTTTCTCTTCAAACTTTCCTAAGTCTGGATTTTTTATTTTTAGAAAGCATGGACATCCAAAAACATTTAAGTAATTAAAAGAAGGTTCTTTTTTATACCACATCTCATAAGGAGTCATGTTAGTTCCCAGTCTTAACAGGAATCTATTTTAAACATTCACAGTAGTGCTAACAGCTTCTCTCCAAAAGAATTTTGAAAGTTTGTATTCTGATAACATACTTCTTCCCATTTCAACCAAGATTATATTTTTCCTTTCTGCTACTCCATTTTTTTGTGGAGTATAAGGAGCACTATACTGATATTTGATACCATGCTTCCTTAGATACATTTAAAAATCATTGCTTGTGAATTCGGTACCATTTTATGTTCTCAAATTCTTTATGGAAGCTCCCAATTCTTTCTCAACATCTCTTCTGAAGAATTTAAACATTTTAATAGCCTCTGACTTATGCTTGATGAACATGATGTTTGTCACCATAGTGAAATCATCAATAAAAGTGATAAAAATAAATATCCTTTTGTTGATTTATGTCTCATTGTCCCACATAGATTAGAATGAATAAGCTCAAGTGGTTTTTTAGATTGAATATCTACTATTTTATGACTTTTTTTAGTCATATTTCCTTTTTAGAAAGTAATAAAACCATCTTGATCTCTTCTTTTCAGCTCAGGAAAATTCCAAAAACCATAAACTTTAGAAAGCTTACTCATGTTCTTCTACCCAAGGTGGCCAAGTCTTTTATGCCATAACTTGTTTTAATTTTCATCACTCAAATAGCAAGAGTTATTGGATTCTCCAATTTTAAAGTGATTCCCATTAGTTCTTTCTCCTTTTGTAATCACTTTTCCATTTTTCACACTTTTGAGGATACAAGAATTTTTTCTGAAGATAAATTATTTTCCATCATCACAAAGTTGACTTAGACTAAGTAAGTTATGTTTTAGTCCAACAACAAGCAAAAATTCCTTAGACTTCAGTTTCTCAACTTCAATCTATGCCGTACTAAGTACCTTAATTTTTAAGGAACCATCATTGACAAAAGTAACTACTCCTCCATCATGACTTTGAACATGTTGCAAGATTTTTATATCACCTGTCATGTGTGAAGAACAACCACTATCAATTATCCATGGTTTGTTCCTCACACTTTCTTTCAAAGCTGTCTCAACAATAAAAGCTCTTTCATCAACCTCCTTATTTTTAGATATCTTTTCTTTCTTATTGTAAGAAACGTGTTCTTGAATAAGTGCCATACATCATTTGTCATGATGACCAGACTGATCACATCTTCCAAAAAATTCTTCCAAACATTCAAATTGATTCTTTGTTGGAATGTTTCTAACATCTTGATAATTCACCATTTCCACATTCTGTGAGTACAGAGAGTTACTCATTCTTCCACATTCCTCAAACCTTCTTCCAGGTAGAGATAAATTATGCCAACAATTATAAGCTCTATGCCCATATATTCCACCACACCAGAAATAGCCCTCAAATCATGGTTTTCCATTCAAGAATGATCCTTATCTATAAAAAAATTGTTGAGGTTGATAACTTCTTTCAGTTATAGAAAACTCATGATACAGACCATATCTTCTTGTGATTGAGTCTTCTACTTTTGTAGGATGGATAGGTTTATCACATCCTTTCTCCACCCAAGATTTATTAAAAAAATTCAAAAACCTGAAATTTTAGAAGAATCAGATACAACCTTATTTTTGGTAAGAGAAGATTTCACCTGATTCTCATAATGAGCCTTTATGGAATTTTTAGAGGTCTCATCTTTTAATTGTGTAGCTTTGTTGAAGTTTTCATTCATATTCCTCAAGGTATTTTCGGACTCAATCAATTTTGATTACACCTTGTTTACTTCTTCTTCTTTAGTATCCAGCTTCTTGCTAAGATCTTCAATCATCGTTCCCTGTTCAGAAATTCTAATTTTGTAACTTAAAATTTCTTGAATGTATTCATCTTCCTTCTTGGTGACATCTATACTTCCATCCTGAACATCTTCATGATTCTTCTTCATAACATGAATTAATTTATTGAGATTTTCATTTTTCTGAAGACATGCAAGAAGTTTGGATCTTAGCTAATATTCTCTGTAAGATTCTTCACCACCATCTTCACTCTCTGAGGAAACATTTTTTTCTCAATTTTTGAAATGAAGGTTCTGAATCTTTTTTTACTTTCATCTTCCGAGGAACCATTTTCAAATGATTCGGATTCAAAATTCATTCTCAACATACTTATTTTCATTCCAGAAAACTTCTTCTTGAATTTTTTAAAATTCTTCTCTTCTTTTTCATTCTTGTTATACTTCTTCCATCAAAGATTATCATCATAAACATCTTGATATTCTCCAGCTTTCTTCTTAGGGAAATTCATAGCAAAGTTTCTGATTCCACCACACTCAAAACATTTGATAGGAAGTTTCCCTCCATACTTTCCTCTTCCTCTTTGATAGTTCTTGGATATGAGAGACATGATTTTTTCATTCAACTCTTCATTTTCCTTATCATCAGACTCACAAGGATCAGATTTATCATCAACTTGGATTTTCATCTTTCTCATAGCTTCAAAATCCATTTCATCTTTTATATTCTTCTTAAATATTAGAGTTTTCCTCATTTCATAAGAAACAAGAAATTTATGTTGTTTATCAAGAGATATATCATCCTTATTTTCTAAAGCTGAAATTTTATAATCAAACCTGTCTGGAAAGTTTCTCATAAGTTTCTTCATAATTTTTGAATCTTCCAAGTCTTCTATGAATCCTCTGATGTTGCACAAAATTTCATTAACTCTGGTGAAGTATTCATCAATTTTTTCATCATCTCTCATCCTATTGTCTTCAAACTTACTATGCCAGATTTGTAGCTTGGCCTCCTTGACTTTTGTATTTCCTTCGAATACACTTTCTAACTTATCCCACACGCTTTTTGATGTTGTGATACCAATCAACTTCTGATAAACATTTTCTGATAAGGACATAAGAATAGCATTTCTAGCCTTTCCATAAACTTCTATGTTTCTCTTATCGGCAAACGTCATAGGTGCATTTTTTTCAATAGGTGGAAATCCTATAGTAGCTGCATCAAGAACATCAAGGCCAAGAGATAAGAGATAAGGAATCATCCTATTTTTTAATCTATAATAATTCTTTCCATACAACTTAGTAATTACTCTATTGTTGAAAGAATTGATATTATCCATGATAAGGATTAAACAAGGGAACCGCCATCTGATACCACTTGAAGTTCCAAGGATCGGATAACAACTGATATGGGGGGTTTAATCAGTTGTTTAACTTTTTATAAGTTTCAAAACATTAAGAAACTTAACCCTGGAAAACTGTTAAGATTTATTTCCTTATCAACCTTTAGCAATAAAATCAATCATGCAAGATAGGTAAATCAAAAAAGGCACACAAGATTTACAAGGTTCGTCCTCAATAAGATAACCTATGTCCTTTACATAGCCACTCCTGTGGGTATATGGAAATACACTATAATGAACAAGTGAATGCAACTTGTGTCAACTCCCGTTGGACGCCTTTTATCTCCTAGTAAGAAATATTATACTGACTCCCATCAGTTTACAATGTTTCCTAAAAGAAAAAATGAGCCAAACAAAATAATAAAAACTTTGTAAAGCTTCTCCACAAAATCTCACTCTGAATCTTCAATCCGATTTCTGGAATCTGATTTTCTAAAACTGATCTTCTCAGAAAGATAAGATAATTCTGATACTCTTCTTCTAAAATGCTAAATGAAACTTATTTAATATGGTATGAACTTTTCAATAAGAATTCCCCAATGCTCCTCCATTTCCGCGTGTGTTAAAGTTGTAAATGAGGGAATGATCTGAGAACATATTTATAGGAAACTTAGAAAACAAAGGAGGGAATCTTGAAAAAATTTCCTAATTCCTCAAACATCAAAAAATCCACAAATATCTCGCATTTAATCATCAACATTTGACTTCTTCAAATCTCCATAAATTTATCTGAGATTTATGCAAAGTTGAAATACGGGTTTTATTGAACTCTTCATATCTTACTCAGAATGATAAGTCTGGATCTTGGTTTTGATTTTAGGTTCAGGAAAACTGGTTCAGGAAAACTTGTTCAAGAAAACTGGTTCAGGAAAACTGGTTTAGGAAAACTAGTTCAGGAAAACTGGTTCAGGAAAAATGGTTCAGAAAAACTGGTTCAGGAAAACTAGTTCAGGAAACAGGTTTCAAATTTTAGGTTTAGGAAACAGACTCTGAATTTCAGTTTCCGAAAGTAGAATCCGAATTTATGGCACAGGAAGTAGAATCTGAATTTCTAGATCAAGAAGTAGACTCTGAATTCTTAGCTCAGATGTAGACTCTGAATTTCTGGCTCAGGAAGAAGACTCTGAATTCTTGGCTCAAAAGTAGACTCCGAATTTTTGGCTCATGAAACAGATTCATAATTTTAGGTTCAGGAAAACTGGTTCAGGAAAACTGGTTCTGGAAAACTGGTTCAGGAAATAGGTTCTGAATTTTAGGTTCAGGAAACAGACTCCGAGTTTCAGGTTCAGTAAGTAGACTCCAAATTTATGGCTCAGGAAGTAGACTCCGAATTTCTAGCTTAGGAAGTAGACTCCAAATTCTTGGATGAGAATTAGACTCCGAAATTCTAGTTCAGGAAGTAGACTCTGAATTCTTGGCTCATAAGTAGACTCTGAATTTTTGGCTCATGAAACTCATTCCGAATTTTAGTTTCAGAAAATAGGTTCAAGAAAACTGGTTTAGGAAAACTGGTTCAGGAAAACTGGTTCAGGAAAACTAGTTCTGAATTTCCTCATAATTTTTCTCAATGAAAAATCTCAATCCACTTCACCATTTCATCAACAGCTTCTATAATGAAACATTTCATTATTTGTGAGAAATTTATGATCAGCAAAGCATCATCTGATTATATTTAGAAAGTTTGAGACACTTTTTTTAACTTCTGACTTCTTATTCTTCAACATAATCATCTTTGAGGAAATATTTAGCAACCAGCAACTTCAACTTTCTATAACTCAAAAACATTCTTCAAAAAAAATATTGGTTGTCAACAAATAAAAAACATTGTTAATCAAAACACCACAAAGGTTCTTCAAAACCACACTTCTTTCTTTACCATAATTTAAGATGTTATCCTATAATTAGGATTGGTATAAGGGTTCACACTAAATATTCCCCACCATTTTTTCCAAAATTTAATATATCGTTCATCTGATAATAACTATGGATAACTAAGATTTTTATAAAAAAAATATTATATCATTATAGATGAATATTCAATATCCTTAAAAATAATACACTCCTAAGGACCATAATGTATTAGTGTATGTAAAAACACTGATATGTGTACAACTTGTGAATAAAAAATATACAACATTTCCCATTTAGTTCATAACAACTACCACCCTCTATAGACAACATAATTAAAATAATTCACTATAACCTGGGGAAGGTAAAACTAATAAAGGGTTACATAATATACTCAATAAGATTAACAACAAGATATATAAATAAATGATATTAACTGAGCATAATATAAGTATATAGATTTTAGAACATGATAAAAATGTTATAAAATAATATCGATGAATTAAAATATCATATTCAAGAAATCTGGAATATTTTCTATCAATTTAAAGACACAATACATATGAGATAAGAATCATCAATACTTAATCATGAGCTATGAAAACATAACAGAAGAAAAAGAAAATGTTTTTTTCATTCACATATGAATAGAAAATAATTTTCGTTTTTCAAGGATCATAGCCATATCTAACATAATGGGTTAGGTTTACCTTCCCCCCATTCCATAATTTTCATGGTCAAGTTTCAATTTGAGGATATATTATTAGAAAATGTCCCTTACATAACTAGGTTCACTCCCCATTATTGTATTTTTTATCTCCTTAGATATCAAAGATTTCCCAATGCATTGGAGGGATATATAATTCCAAGAATTCCCATATCATAATGAAAACTATATATATGTGTGTTCCACAATATCAAAAAACATTCATCATATTATCGAATCATAACTCCTTGAAAGAATATGATTTTTATAAACATTCTAACATCATACTCATAAACAACCAAGAAAATAAATATAATGGTATCATTATATCATCTCCCAATTAAATCATAAGAAACATAAAAGGATGTTTTTATAAATAAAAATACATTTAATTGATCACTAGAAAATTTCTTAAGGAAAATACATTTTTTAATTAAATTCATTTATTTATAATCTAATTATTTGAAGAAAATATTTTATTTTCAAAAAACAATATATAAATATATAATGGAATATTTATAGAAATTATTTTTCATGGTGGAGTGGAATGTTGACCACGTGGTGTATATTAAAAATCTCCTTTACTATTTTTGGTAAAATTTCATAAGTTCCATGTTTGGAAAATGATAAAAAAGGTTCATTTCAAAAAAAATCTTAAAATTATAATTTATTAAAAATTAACTTAAATAACCATTGGAATATATTAAAAATATTATTTAATAAATTTTAATGAAAATATAAACAGTGAAAAAAATATTTCCAACTGAAGGTAAAAACCAAGTCGGTTTTCCTTAAAAACATTCTTTCATTCAGTTGAGTAATTAAGAGAGTAAAATGAAATGAAAATATTTTATATATATAAAATAACCCTTGGAGAATAAAATACATAATATTGTGGAGATATATATTATAAAATTTCATCATCTGAAAATTTATGTCTAAAAATCAAGATGAAAATGATATTGTAACATAAAAAACATAACTAAAGACTATCTTTATTCATAAGTTCTCTAAACTAATAAATAATATATTTTAATTTATTATACTTTTATACCAAAATAATAATAATATATATAATACCATATAATTTTTACTTATATCATGTGGTTCATCGTTCATTGACAATCTTTCACACTCATCATCATTTCAGGTGTTAACTACTTCAATTTTCATATATGTTTTGGTTCTCTGAATATGGTCCTTACACATTGATCATGGTTCCATAATCCCAGAAATTTTAATCATAATATAAAAAACATATATATGAATTATATAAATATTTATAATGCAACTTCCTAACTTGATCTCCACACACTAGTGCCCCGATCTGGTTCGCTACCTAACCTCAAGCATACCTCCACATATGCCAGAGGCTGACAACTAGCATTGAAGGTTAAAAATTGATAGAGTGGAGACTATACCCTCTTTCTAATAGTAATTATAAATAATAAATAAATAATAATTACTAAAAGATATAACACAATCAAAAAACATTAATATCACAAGATAATCAAAACTGGAAATACAATATCAAAAATGAAAAGTAGACATGCCATACTAAAGTACATGCCAAGTGTCAAAATGAAAACCCAAAAGTAGAGAAACTGATAACTCCCAAGTGGGTTTAAAACCACATCATGTTTTCTCATCCATGATCCATCCAAAATTATTTATCTAAAACATGGTCTTTTACTTTATCTTGTTTTGGAAACATGATGTCTATTCTGGTATTGATTAGGCATTCCGAGTAGGGTGTGATTAATACTCAGTAGGCCACCACCAATGGCATGTAAAACAATATCACATCTATATAAGTTTATTATGCTTTATAACAAATAAAATACAAGAAAAAAATTAATCATTTTACATTAATTCAGCTACTCTTTATTTAACCACATGAACCACCTAGTTTCCATTGGACACCTGAACCCCAATACCTACTTAAGAATGTGCCAGATTCTGAACTATCCCCAAGGAATAAATTATATATAAATTCAATTTTTAACATTTATTATCTCATTTCACATCACGTCTAATTGGAACCAATTCCAATGTTAACTCATGCGTGTATAACGTCGTGTCTAACACCCTTTAGGTGTTTAGAGCCCCAGTCCCTATCCCACTCCTCAATGTCACATGGTTATTTGGATCCTCACTCCCTATCCAATAATAAATATCTCATATGGGTATTTGGATCCTCGATCCCTATCATACACACATTTAACACATATGGGTATTTGTAGCCTCAATCCCTTTTCCACAAGAATTTAACACATATTTCACAATATCAGAATTTCAAATGTGTCATAATATCAAATTAATTAATTAACAAAATTCAAAATATTAATATTTACATCATTCAATTAATTAATTCAAAAATTAATTAATCATGAAAATCCATTCAATTATTCCACCCATTAATTGATTACATCAATTCAATTAATTAATTCAATAATTAATTAATTGTATCAATTCCATTATTTAATTAAAATATTGATTAATCTCTTAAATCCCTTAATTTAATTTCAAAATTAATTGATTACATCCATTCAATTAATTAGATCAAAAAAATAAATGGATTCCATCCATTTCCCAAACACAACAATAACCCTTAATTAATTGATCTACATAATTAATTAATTCAAATTTGGGAACTCAATTTTTAATCATCCAAAATCAATTATAGAATTACATATATGTAATTTAAATCAAGAATTTGGGATTTTAATAATAAACCACCTACTTCGAGTTTGATGAAGAATTGCAACCAATGAATACCCAAAATTAATGTAGATCACTCAAGAATGTGATGAATAATATGATCTAGATCTAAAAGATAAATACATAATTAAATGGGTCAAGATCTATCAAAACTTTATCTATATCTAGAACCAATAGTGGATAAATATACATCTTTTATCTATAAAGATGATCGAGTGAGAGGGAGCGATCTTAATGGGAAGAAATAACATACCTGGGGAGGTACAAATCTTCATTATGCCCTTCGATTCACAAAGAACGTAGGTTGGGAGGTATTGTAATCTCTATGGGAGTTTCTAACATCCTGAAATAGATCTTACAGTCAAACTAGTGTTTATTAGGGGCTAATATGGGGGGTTTTAGAATTTTTAAAAATATTTTTTGGGTTAATTAAAAAGTCGCACACAGTTTGCTGGGAAGAGGTACATAGTTTTCCAAAATGTGAACCCTAACTGTGTGCCTTTATTTGGGGTACATTGTTTCTCTTTTTTGGGTGAATAGTCTTACAAACCATGAACTATCCATATGAATCCCCACTTTTTCAGTTCGCACGGTTTTCTAGGCTGGGTGCATGGGTAGGGAAATCCTACACTAACCATGTACAATGCTCTTTCATTTATTTTTCTCAAATTTTAACCCAATCACACCCTAAGGAAAATACCAAACAAAAAGTAATCAACATAAGGGAAAAGAGTAAATTAAAAGTTCCAAATCCATCTCTAGGAAATGTTGGGATCTTACAATCTCCCCACCTTATAATAGCTCTTCCTTGAGATGTACTTCTAAGAATCTATATGATTCTAAGTTAAAAATATCTGGCCTCTAAGCCCTCATATTCACTTCTCTCTACCATTTTTCCTCATAAACACGCCCGTTTTTTCATAGTACATTAACTATTAGAATAAAATTTCCCCAAAACACTTTCTCATTGAAATCCAACACACATAGCATTTTTTCCTCAAAGGATGCATCAGTCTCAAGATCAACATCATCCACATCGATCACATGAGAAGGTTTGGGGTGATACCATCGATGTTGTGAGACATGGAAAAATTAGGCATCGAATTGTACTTGTGTATAAGTGCTAATTAGTATTCCACTAGATCAATTCTCTTCATTCTAATAAATGGTTCAACAAACTTGGGTGCTAGATTTCCCTACCTCAGTATCTTACAGTGACCCAAAATAAGCGAAACATGAAGGAATACGTGATCACATTCTGTAAATTATATGGTTTATTGATGTCTATCATCATAGAACCTCAATTTACTAAGATCTATATACATACACTTCTAAACTATTTGTACCTACTTAGATGTCTAATTTATGAGAATGAAACCTAGAAACTTTTACTCACCTGCCTCTATCCATCATTGTGGTGATCTTCATGACCTACCATAAAGATCCATATATGGCGCCATCTACATAGATTCATGATAAATTTTGTTATAATAGAACTATACTAAATTAATTTGATTCTACCTATACCCACCGAAGTCTAGAACACATACTGATAACATATCCTTGAGTATCGGTATAGTACGCTCCAACTGCACATCTATTTGTGGGTGAAAATCCGTACTCAATAAAACCTATGTAACAAGAACCTTATGAAATCCCTTACAGAAGTGAAAAGAAAAATTTGAGTCACAGTCTGAAATAATATTCTATGGCACCCTGTATAGGTGTACTATCTCATAAACATATATTTCACCCAATTGATCCACTGAGAAGGTCTCCCGCACTAGTTATAAATATGCTACCCTTGAAAATTTGTCCATAATAACCCAAATAGTGTGATTATTCCGAGGAATCCTCAAGAGGCCAACCACAATGTCCATAAAAACATCATCCCACTTCCATTATGGAATGTGAAATGACTGTATAAAGCCACCATGTCATTGATTTTTGGCCTTCACCTGTTGAAAGTTGTAGCATCATGTAACGAACCCTAATATCTCCTTTTTAATTCCCGACTACAAAAACATTCATCGTAGTTCACGGTAAATTTTTGTCACACCTGGATGCATCACCTAATTTGAGGCATGAAATTATTGCATCATTTTATCTTGTGTACTCATAGGAATAAAAATTGTATTCTTAACATAGATTATGTCATCCTCATCTATGGTCTAATCGGAATGTGATTCCCCACCTTCAATTCTTTCCCTCAAGTTCAAACACTTTGGATTCTCATACTATCATTATTTGACCCATCTCAAAAGAAAATACACTACTGAAACTAATATGAGAGTCATCTACTCATCTTTATCTTGAACAAAAACATGAATTTTATCTAGTAAGTTCATCATCTTCTACTCAACACTAGACTCCAGTATAAACAGGGTCTGAGTTTTACTGCTTAAATTGTATGCCACACTATTTCCCCTTCCAGACTTATATGATAGCTCCAAATAAAATGACTATATATACTCAACCCACCTCTACTACTAATGATTCAAATATTTCTACGAGAATATATACTATAAGCTCTTGTGATCAGTATACATAGTAAACTTCTCACCCAATAGATAATGTCACCAAAAATTTAAATTATAAACCACTGTAGGAAAATCGAGTTTTTGTGTAGGGTAGTTTATCTCATGTGGCCTCAGCTATCAGTACCCATACGACACAACTTGATCTCCCTCTATCAACACTACTCTAAAGCATATCCTAGATGCATTGAAAGACAATGAGTAATCCGTACCTAACTCGGGTAGGATCAATATTTGTGCTGACGTCAATCGATTCTTTAACTCATGGAAGTAATTTTCACATGATTTTGACCATTCAAACATTACCCCTTTCTTGTTTAAGTGTGAAATATGTTCTTCTAAATGGGAAAAGTTCTAAATGAACCTTTGAAAATATCCAACTGACCTTATAAAGCTATGTATCTCAAACAAATTCATTGAATACCCCCAAGAAACAACTTCTTGAATGTAACACCCGATATTTTTTATGAGAAATATTTTGTTTTTATGTTATATACATCATCAAAGGAATCTTTCACTACACACAACACTATATTGTCTTGCTTTACATGCAATCGTGACCTTCCTCGATAGCTTGCGTTGTACGCAATACCGAGTTTCACTAAACAATGATATGCTATTAAAATATTATTAAAACTAGCTGTTATGAATAATAATACCCACTTTTTGAAATTTTATAAATTTTATCATTCAAAACGGACTTCATTTTTGGATTCGGAATATCGAAATTAGCCTAGAATGAAATTTTGGTATTTTTCTGAAAATTTAAATTTTAAATGAATAGTGAAAACTCTGGGTTACTATTTAAAAACCGAATTTTTATTTAAATAATTATTTATTTTATTTAAATTTATTTTAGGTCAAAATTGATACATAATACCTATATAATTTCAATATAATTCATTGGAGTCATTTTATAATAATTTTAGATATCTAAAAAATTTATTTAACTTTTCACTGTCTTTTACCCTCCTCCTAGGAGAATTTGGAAATTCACATAAAACTTAATTTTACCACTTCTATGAGTGGAATTTTGAAATTCTGAGTGACACGGTTAAAATCAGGAACTAAAATGTGGTTCAATGAGATAAAAATAAGTTTTGGTGAATAGTAACTTTTTACTTTTTTTACCACGGTTAAAAGTAAAGAGGGCAATTAAGGGTAAAAATGATATTATTATTACCCTAACACATGTCCTAATTATATTGGATAAGGTTAATTAGACCAAAAACCCTTAGGAATAAAATTTGACCATTTAGGTCCACTTGGATTAGATTATGACATTTATTATTAATTTATTTAAAGAAGGGTAAAAATAGTTAAAATCAAAGTTTAATAACTAATTCATTTTTAATATAGGGTTATACATAAGATAAATTCGACTATAAGTATTCATTAGAAATATAAAACGATTTACTAACTAAATATATTTTATTTATAATTTTTAGACATTAAATAATTTAAGTTATATATCACACAATGGTGATGCAGTAATTAACTAAATAATGAAATATTAAAATAATTGATATTATAAATAGCCAAATAAATGTAATTTGATACTTTCTATGTATTACACTAATTTTATAGGTCAATATGACATTTTAGTATTGATTTAATTAATTTTTTTCAAACTAATCATGCTTTTATGATTTTTACAAAAATCAATTACCAAGTAGTGTCAAAATTGACATAAAATAGTTTTTTAAAACAAATATTATATTATTAATTGTTATTTTATTCCTAAAAATCTAAAAATCGGCCAAATGACTTATATAAGTTTATATATATTAATAATTAACAACTTGGGTTTTTTTGGCCTATTATAGTAATTTTATTAACCTTATAGTGTAAGAAAACAAAAAGACATGGTAAAAGTAAAATTATTTAACTTAAAGTTAAATCTAAATGATAAGGTTAAAATAGAAACCTAAACTTGTCTAAATTATATTTTATGAGATGATTTCAACCCATCCCCACCTTATCTTCTAAATAAAATAATTTGGAGCTATTAAAACCCGAATATGACTTTATAATAAAATAATATTTTTAGTTTTTCCAAAGGTGCCCCTCTCCTCCCTTATAAAAGGGAACCTCCTCCCTCTCATCCTTACACAACTTTGAGCCATCAATCTCGGCCAAAACCTGACAATTTCTCCTCTACACTTCCCTAGAAACATCCTAAAGGTCCTGGTCTTCTTCAAAGACCATCTTTAGTTCCCTAAGAGGAGGTTAAGAAGAGGCGCTTCAAAGAAGAGGTAATGTATGTTACCGATTCTTTCAACTTTATTTCTTCTTCTACTTCTACTTAATTAGTTGTTTAATTATTAAGTAATAACATAATTATCACTCATATACTGATATTTTATTATAAATATGAAACAACCCTAATTCACCTTCTATCCATCATACAGAAAACTAAATCATCGCGCGTGCGTATGTACGGAATATTGTCTCCACACCGTGGTGTAATCTTTTTTCCACCACCACCTTACTTGGATGGGTATAATGGTGTAGAGAATAGCTATATATGATTATTGTAAATTGATATTGATTCTGAAATATTATAAATACACCCCAATACAATTCCATGACCATGGGAACAATATCATCGCTCGTGCATACGTACGGAATATTGTCTCCACGATGTGATGGGACTCATTATACATGATCTTCATTGCATAATGATTATATAAATGAATTGAATGAATAAATATGATATATATTACACTAATAACATTCTGGAAATTTGGTATCTATAACCTAAAAATATGAATAAGAATTTATTCTACAAAACACGCATAAGAACAAAAAGCAATATACACCCAAATAACAAGTAGGAATGAAATATTACTAATAAGAAGATAAGAATTGACCATATATGATATAATAACAATAATTATGATTCTGGAATAAGTCAATGACATTATTTAAATCATTATACAGGAGGTTTGGATACCTATGAAGCAAATCGGACCTAAAGTAAGGGAAAATCTCACAATCTCATTTTTATCCGAGATTGTTTATACTTCAGGATTTACTAGGGCATATTTATCATCCAAATCCATGTTTCATTAATATTTAATATTATTTCTATCCACATAAAATGTTTTAAATGCAATTTTACCCATTGGTGAGTTTTTAGTAAAATATATGAAAGGAATATTTTGTCATTTTTTAGTACGAGGTACTTTTTGACTTTTCCGGCCAAAGTATGAGAAGAAAGTTTTTTTAACTTATACAGCCTGAATGGACTTTTAGAACATTATTTCCATGAAGCATCCTTTACAAGTTTTCAAGTTTATTTTTAATCAACTTCTTTTAGTTTAAATTTTTATGACATGTCAAGAATGGAAAAAATGTTTTTTTAAAAGTATAAAGGATATTTTCCTCTATAATGGAGTTCAAGTGTTTTATCAAAATAATTTTCCATATAAGATAATATAGGGTTCTGTTTCTATCCCTATTTTTACAATGATTTGATTATGTTATGATGGAATTATTTTTATGGTGTCCTTTTATCTTATACGATTTATGTTATGATGGAATGATGTATAAGAATCCCATTTTTATTACATGCGTTATGCTATGATGTATGATTTATGATTTTGCGAAACACATATGAATGGTTTAATTGTGAGATGGGTGGGACCTATATCTCCCTCCAATGCATTGGGTAAATATTTATATCTCATGAGATAGACATTGCTGGAACGGCAGGTTAATCCGGTTCAATGAAACAGGACTGAAACGAGGAGTGAACTCAGTTCAGAAATGGACTTTGTCCACTAAGATAGTCTTGGAAATGAGTCTTGACTAATAAGAAATGATTCTATATGATTATGTCTTTATGCCACAAAGTATTATGTTTTATGTTATGATTATTGGGATTACATTTCACTACTATGATTTATCCCATGTTATGAAATTATGATTTCTTTTGCAGGTTACGATTTCCAAAATGTTATGTTCTTATGAATATGATGTGATTGATATTTCTTTTGTTTACCCTTACTAAGATTTTGACCTCACCCTTTTGTATGTTTTCATTCCCCAGGTTAGTAAGATGGTTATTAAGTACGATATGCCAAAAGGGACTCTAGATATGATGAAATAAATGGGAGACAATGTAGATGCTCTATGAACTAGTTGTTTATGTTTCCGAGTTTCTAAAGACACTATACCTATACGGTCCTTTCATGGTTTTGTTATATGTTGTAATAATAATGCTTCAATTTTGAAGTATTAATAATGTATGTAATGTTTGGGTCATTATAGTTGGTATCAGAGGAAAGTTATATTCAACCTTTGGAAACTAGGATGTGAAAGCCTTAGTAAGAACCCTAAGGATATATATAAACATAGAACACAATCTTAGTGTTTTAGAAATGGCCATGAATGACCTAAGATAAGACCTTAAGTGAAAAAATTTATTCTTGATTATGTGGTTTTCCTATTATAATTAGTGTTGTTCACACTATTATTTTTGGTTTTATTCAATGGCTGGAACCCGATGGAACCGTGTAAACGCGGAATGCGACATGCAATGCAATGATTGTAACCCTGAGCAACCAAACGTTATAGGATCTAGAATGAAAAATCTTGTATCCATGCTCACACAACTTTCTCAAGCTATGAATCATGCAGAACATCCAAACAAGTAGAGGAAGGAGAAACATTCTGTTTAATCCTTCATGAGGCAGCGTCCCCCCTCATTCAGTGGGTCTACTGATCCATTAGTGGCTGAACAATGGATCAGTACCACTGAAAAGATATTTTCAGTTCTTCAATGTTATGAACATGATAAATTCAACTTAGCAGTGTATTGGTTGGAAGGTGATGCTGATCAATGGTGTAAACTTATCAATAATACGAGGCAAAGATATGAAATTGATTCCATGGAATGGGACGAGTCCATGAACTTATTTTTCAATAAGTACTTCCCTTGTATTCTTCGAAAAAATATGGAGAAGGAGTTTCTTGAACTAATGAAAAAGGATTATGAATCTGTTGGTACCTGCGAAGCAAATTTTACAATACTTGCAAGGTACGCTTCTTGGATTATTATCCAACCTGAGAGTAAGATCGATCGATTCTTTAGTGGCTTAAAACCAAGTCTTCGAAGGGAATTATTCATAAGGGACTTCAATAGCTATGAGGAAATCATTCGATGTGCTCTCAAGGTTGAGATGGAGATTGGAGTAACCCATCAGTCATATGCGTTTTATAAGAAGAGGAAAATGGAATTCAAAGGAAAATATAAAGACCACACTGAAAAGAAGATGAGTATTCCCTTATGCTCAAAGTGTGGAAAGAAACATGGAGGGAGTTGTCTAAAAGGGACATGTAAATGTTTCAAATGTGGAAAATAAGGTCATTGGGCATTTGAATGGTGTAATGATGGGAAGAAGATGTCTAGTGATGTGAACAAATAAAAGGCTACACAAGGTGTACCTCCTACACTTCAATGTTACAAGTGTAAGGAAATGGGGCATTATGATAATCAATGCCCTAATCCAAGGGTTATGGATGATGATCGACGTCAAAAAACTCTTAAGGCTAAAGACAAAGGAAAGTCACATGCAATTTCTATCAGCGATGTGCAGTATGATAAAAAAGTGGTGAAAGGTACACATACCATCCACTCTAAAGTAGCAAATGTTTTATTTGATTCTGGATCCACCCACTCTTTTATTTATGAATAATTTTCTAAGGGTATAGTCGTATTACCTCACAATTAGATGTTGAGTTAGCTGTGAAAACCCCTAATGGCACAACAGACGCATTAAAAGTTTATAATTCTTCTCCGATTGAAGTTTGTGGGAAAGTGATTCCTGAAAATCTTATGATCCTTCCTATAGTGGAATTTTATTTGATTCTTGGCATGGATTGGCTTTCTTTATATAGAGCTCATATCAATTTCCAAAGAAGAGAAGTCACCTTTCATATTCCAGATCAATCTATGATCGTCTATCTATGCAAGGATGAATATAACCTTCCAGTGGAAATTTCATCCATCTTATGGATCTTGATTCCACTAAATGAAGGTTATTTATCTCAAATGGTTGGAGAAAAACTCACGATTTAGAATATTCCCATTGTACGAGAGTTTGATGATGTATTTTCGGAGGAATTTCTGGGTCTTCCACCAAATAGTGACGTTGAGTTTTCAATATAACTCATACCGGTTGCTTTGCCTATTTCAAAGACACCTTATAGAATGGCCGCAATTGAGTTGCAGGAATTGAAGAAGCAACTCCAAGAGAATCTTGATAAGGGATTCATACGCCCTAGTGCATCACCTTCAGGAGCACCTGTTCTGTTTGTTAAGAAGAAAGATGGATCAATGAGACTCTGCATTGATTATCGAGAACTTAACAAGATCACTATCAAGAACAAATATCCTCTCCCACGCATTGATGACTTATTTGACCAACTACGCGAAGCTCAATACTTTTCCAAGATTGATCTTTGTTCAGGGTATCATCAATTAAGGGTCAAAAGGGTGGATATACCAAACATGGCTTTCCGTACAAGGTATAGACAATATGAATTTATAGTGATGCCATTTGGTATAAATCATTACCTTGCTATCTTCATGGATCTAATGAATAGAGTCTTTAGAGACTATCTTGATCAGTTTGTGGTGGTCTTTATAGACGATATTCTTGCCTATTCAATGATAAAATAAGAACTGAATATCACTTGAGAATTGTATTGAAGACCCTAATAAAGGAGAATCTTTATGCCAAATTTACGAAGTGTGAATTTTGGCTTCAAAAATTTGCATTTTTGGGTCACATAATCTCAAAAGAAGGGATATCTGTGGATCCAACAAAAGCAGAGGTTATCGAAAGATGGTCGAGAGCAACAACAGTAACTGATATCTGATGTTTTCTTGGTTTGGATGGATATTATCGACGTTTTGTGAAAGATTTTCCATGATTATCTAATACACTCACCAGGTTAACTCAAAAAGGAGTTAAGTTCGTGTGGATGGAGGAATGTGAAGGGAATTTCAAGGAGTTGAAAAGAAGGTTATCCAGTGCATCTGTACTCACACTTCCTTATAGAGGAGAAAGGTTTGTGATATACAGTGATGCATCCAAGAAGGGGAGGGGCTGTGCTCTTATGAAAAATGATATGGTGATACCTTATGCCTCACAAAAGTTGAAAATACATGATCAAAATTACCCAACTCATGATTGGGAGTTAGCTGTGGTAATATTTTCATTAAAGATTTGGAGGCATTGTCTTTAGGGTGAAATGTGTGATATTTATACTGATTATAAAATTTTAAATTATATTTTCACACAAAAGGACCTGAATATGTGCCCAAGAAGATGGTTGGATTTGATTAAGTATTACGACTGCTCAATTCATTACCACCCAGGGAAAACAAACAAGGTGACAGATGCATTAAGTCAACAAGACCATGCTAGCTTATCCATGATGAGGATCAAAAAAGATCCAATATTTATGGATTTACAAAGGATGGATCTTGGAATTATAATGGAAGGGGAGAAATCTTATATTTATCAAATGAATGTTCAACCATATATACATGTGAAGATTAAAGAGGTACAGAAAGAATATGTAGAGTTACAAAAGAAGGTAAGAAATGTTCCTGAATTCAACCTTGATTGTGATGGGATAATAAAGTTCAGGAATCGGGTTTGTATTCCTCCCATCCCAGAATTAAAGAAGGATTTTCTGGATAAGGCTCATAGTTCTTCATTCTCTATTCATCCTAGAATCACGAAAATGTATAGGGGCATGAAAGAGTACTTCTGTTGGGATTGAATGAAAAGAGATGTTGTTGAATATGTATCTCGATGCTTGGTTTGTCAGCAAGTTAAAACTGAGAGACAGAAGTCTAAGGGGATGTTACAACCATTACCCATACCCAAATTTAAATGGGAAAACATCACTATGGACTTTGTCACTGGAATTCCTAAAACATCCAAAGGAAATAATGTTATCTGGGTCATAGTTGATCGTCTTACAAAGTCTTCACACTTCATTGATATTAGAGAGGATTTCTCTCTGGATCAGCTTTCCAGGATATATGTAAAGGAAGTGGTAAGAATGCATGGAGTACCACTTTCCATTATATCTAATCGGGATCTGAGGTTTACCTCGAATTTCTGGTGAAGTCTTCAGCATACTCTGGATACAGAGTTGATTTTCAGCACTTCTTATCATCCTTAGACAGATGGTCAGTCTGAGAGGACAGTTCAAACTCTAGAAGATATGTTGAGGGCTTACTCTATGGATTTTAAAGGTGGTTGGGATCAACACCTACCTTTGGTGGAATTTATTTATAATAATATCTTTCACTCTAGTATTCATATGGATCATTATGAATCTCTCTATGGAAAGAAATATAGGACTCCAACTTTTTGGGATGAAGTTGGGGAAAGAAAGCTGTTAGGACCTGATCTTGTTGATGAGATGGCAGAAAAGGTCTGATCTATTCAACAACACATAAGAGTAGCTCAATGTCGACAAAAAAGTTATGCCAACAATCGAAGAAAATACCTAGAGTTTGAAGTGGGTGATAAAGTGTTCTTACGAATATCTCTTTTGAAGAGAGTAATGAGAATTGGAAAGAAGGGAAAGCTGAGCCCTAGGTGTATCGGTCCTTTCGAAATACTGGATCGTGTTAAGAAGGTTGCTTACCGATTGGCGCTTCCATCGAACCTCTCCCAAGTTCATGATGTGTTCTATGTATCTCTCTTGAGAAAGTACTTACTCGATCCTTCACATGTACTCAGCTCAGAAGTTGTACAGCTTGAGAAAGATCTTTCTTATGAAGAACAGTCGATAGAGATTCTAGATTATAGCAAAAAAGTCCTACAGAACAAGACCACTTGCTTGGTGAATGTTTTATGGAGGAACCACCAATTAGAAGAAGCTACATGGGAGCATGATGATATGATGAAGGAGATTTATCCTCATCTTTTTGTTACCAAGTGACGAATTTCGAGGGCGAAATACATTTCAAGGGGGGTAGAATGTAACACCTGAGATTTTTTATGAGAAATATTTTGTTTTTATGTTATATACATCATCAAATGAGTCTTTAACTACACACAACACTATCTTAGCTTGCTTTACACATAATTGCGACCTTTTTCAATAGCTTGCGTTGTACGCAATACCGAGTTTCACTAAACAATGATATGCTATTAAAATATTATTAAAACTAGCCATTATGAATAGTAATACACACTTTTTGAAATTTTATAAATTTTATCTTTCAAAATGGACATCATTTTTGGATTCAGAATATCGAAATTATCCTAGGGTGAAATTTTGGTATTTTTCTGAAAACTTTCAATTTTTGATGAATACTGAAAACACTGTGTTACTATTTAAAACCCGACTTTTTATTTAAATAATTATTTACTTTATTTAAATTTATTTTAGGTAAAAATTGATACATAATACCTATATAAGTTAAATATAATTCATTAGAGTCATTTTAAAATAATTTTAGATATATAAAAATTTTATTGAACTTTTCACTGTCTTTTACCCACCTCCTAGGAGAATTTGGAAATTCACATAAAACTAAATTTTACCGCTTCTTTGAATAAAATTTCTAAAATCTGAGTGGCATGGTTAATATGAAGAACTAAAATGTGGTTCAATGAGATGAAAATAATTTTTGGTGAATAGTAACTTTTTACTTTTTTTTACCACGGTTAAAAGTAAATAGGGTAATTAAGGGATAAAATGATATTATTATTACCCTAACACATGTCCTAATTCTTTTGGATAAGAGTAATTCAACAAAAAACAACCTTAGGAATAAAATATGACCATTTAGGTCCACTTGGATTAAATTAGGACATTTATTATTAATTTATTTAAAGAAGAGTTAAAATAGTTAAAATCAAAGTTTAATAACTAATTAATTTTTAATATAGGGTTGTAAATAATATAAATTAGACTATAAATATTAATTAGAAATCTAAAAATATTTCCTACCTAATTATATTTTCTTTATAATTTTTAGACGTTAAATAATTTAATTTATATATGACACAATGGTGATGCAGTAATTACCTAAATAATGAAATATGAAAATAATTAATATTATAAATACTCAAATAAAAGTAATTTGAGACTTTATATGAATTCCACTAATTTTATAGGTTAATATGACATTTTATTATTGATTTAAATAACTTTTTTCGAACTAATCATGCTGTTTTGATTTTCAGAAAAAACAATTACCAAATAGTGTCAAAATTGACATAAAATAGTTTTTTAAAACAAATATTATATTATTAATTGTTATTTTATTCCTAAAAATCTAAGGTTAGGCCAAATCACTTAGATAAGGTTATATATATTAATAATTAACAACTTTGGGTTCGTTTGGCTTGTTATTGTAAGTTTATTAACCTTATAGTGTAAGAAAACAAGAAGACACTGTAAAAGTAAAATTATTTAACTTAAAGTTAAATCTAAATGATAAGGTTAAAATAGAAACCTAAACTTGTCTAAATTCTGTTGGATGAGCGGATTTCTACCCATACCAACCTTATCTTATAAATAAATCAATTTTTAGCTATTAAAAACCGAATATGATTTATAATAAAATAATATTTTTTGTTTTTCCAAAGGTGCCCCTCTCCCCCTTATAAAAGGCCACCACCTCCCTCTCCTCCTCACACCACATTGATCCATCAATATCGGCCAACCCCTACCAATTTATCCTCTATACTTCCATAAGAAAATCCTAGAGGTCCTGGTCTTCTTCAAATACCATTTTTAGTGCCCTAAGAGGAGGTTAAGAAGAGGCGCTTCAAAAAAGAGGTAATGTCGGTTACCGATTCTTTCAACTTTATTTCTTCGTCTACTTATTCTTCTTTAGTTGTTTCATTATGAAGTAATAACATAATTATCACTCATATAATTATATGTTATTATAAATATGAAACAACCCTATTTCACCTTCTATCCATCATATAGAAAATGAAATCACCGTGCGTGCGTACATACGGAATACCGTCTCCACGTCGTGGTGTAAACAATTTTCCACCACCACCATACATGGATGGGTATAATGGTGTAGAGAATAACTATATATGATTATTGTAAAGTGATATTGATTCTGAAATAGTATACATACACTCCAATACAATTCCACGACCATGGGAACGATATCATCGCTCGTGTGTACGTACGGAATACCGTCTCCACGATGTGATGTGACTCGTTCTACATGGTCTTCATTGCATAATGATTATATAAATGAATTGAATGAATAAATATGATATATATTACACTAATACCATTATGTAAATGATGTATCTATAACCTAAAAATAAGAATAAGAATTTATTCTACAAAACACGCATAAGAACAAAAAGCAATAAACACCTGAATAACAAGTAGCAATGAAATATTGCTAATAAGAAGCTAAGAATATGATCATATATGATATAATAACAATGATTATGATTCTAGAATAAGTCAATGACATTATTTAAATCATTATATTGGAGTTTCAGATACGTATGAAGCAAATCAGACCTAAGGTAAGGGAAAATCCTACACTCTCATTTTTATCTGAGATTGTTTATACTTCCGGATTTACTGGGGCATATTTATCATCCAAATCCATGTTTCCTCAATATGTAATATTATTTCCATCCACCTACAATGTTTTAAATCCAATTTTACCCATTGGTGAGTTTTTAGTATAAGATATGAAAGGAATCTTTTGTCGTTTTTAGTACGAGGTACTTTTTGACTTTTCCGGCCAAAGTACAAGAATAATGTTTTTTAACATAGACGTCCTGAATGGAATTTTAGAACATTATTTCCATGAAGCTTCCTTTAAAAGTTTTCAAGTTTATTTTTAATCAACTTCTTTTATTTTAAAATTTTATGACATGTTAAGAATGGAAAAAATGTTTTTTTAAAAGTAGAAAAGATATTTTCCTCAAGAATGGAGTTCAAGTGTATTATCAAAATTATTTTCCATCTAAGATATTATACGGTTCTGTTTCTATTCCTATTTTTACATTGATTTGATTATGTTATGATGGAATTATTTTTATGGTGTCCTTTTATCTTATACGATTTATGTTATGATGGCATGATGTATAAGAATCCCATTTTTATTTCATGGGTTATGCTATGATGTATGATTTATGATTTTGTGGAACACATAAGAATGGTTTCATTATGAGATGGGTTGGACCTATATCTCCCCCCAATGCATTGGGTAAAGATTTATATCTCATGAGATAGACATGGAGGGAACGGCAGGTTAATCCAGTTCAGTGAAACAGGACTGAAACTAGGAGTGAACTCGGTTCAGAAATGGACTTAGTCTGCTAAGATAGTCTTGGCAATGAGTCTTGAGTAATAAGAAATGATTCTCTATAGTTATGTGTGTATGCCACAAATTTTTATGTTTTAAGTTATGATTATTGGGATTACATTTCACTACTATGATTTATCCCATGTTATGAAATTATGATTTCTTTTGCAGGTTAAGATTTCCAAAATGTTATGTTCTTATGAATATGATGTGATTGATATTTCTTTTGTTTACCCTTACTGAGAATTTGATCGCACCCTTTTGTATGTTTTCTTTCCCCAAGTCATCAATAAGGTTATTATGTAGGATATTACAAAAGGGACTCTAGATATGATGAAATAAATTGGAGACAATGTAGATGCTTTATGAACCAGTTGTTTATGTTTCCTAGTTTCTAAAGACATTATACCTATACGGTCCTTTCATGGTTTTGTTATATGTTGTAATAAGAAACTTAAATTTTAAATTATTAACAATTTATTTAATGTTTGGGTCATTATAGTTGGTATTAGATGAAAGTTATAGTCAACCTTTGGAAACTAGGATCTAAAAGCCTTAGTAAGAACCCTAAGGATATATCTAAACATAGAACACAATCTTAGTGTTTTAGAAATGGCCATGAATAACCTAAGATAAAACCTTAAGTGTAAAATTTTATTCTTGATTATTTTGTTTTCCTATTATAATTAGTGTTGCTCACACTATTCTTCTTGGTTTTAGTCATGGGCTGGAACCCGAAGGAATCGTGTTAACGCGGAATGCGACGGGCAATGCAATGATTGGCCCCCTGAGCAACCAAATGTTGTGGTAGATGGAATGCAAAATCTTGTATCCATGCTCACACAACTTTCTCAAGCTATGAATCATGCAGGACTTCCAAATGATCAAAGGAAGGATCCAAATTCTGTTGAATCCTTCATGAGGCAGCGTCCCCCCTCATTCAGTGGGTCTACTGATCCATTAGTGGGTGAAAAATGGATCAGTACCACTGAAAAGTTATTTTCAGTTCTTCAAGGTTCTGAACATGATAAAGTCATCTTAGCATTGTATCATTTGGAAGGTGATGATGATCAATGGTGGAATCTTATCAAGAATATGAGGCAAAGAGATGAAATTGAGTCCATGGAATGGGATGAGTTCAAGAACTTATTTTTCAATAAGTACTTCCCTTGAATTATTTGAACAAATATGTTGAAGGATTTCTTGAAATAAAGAAAAAGGATGATGAATCTGTTGGTACCTACGAAGAAAATTTTACAAGACTTGCAAGGTACGCTTCTAGGATTATTATCCAACCTGAGAGTAAGATCGATCGATTCTTTGGTGGCTTAAAACCAAGTCTTGGAAGGGCGTTAGCCAAAAGGGACTTCAATAGCTACGAGGATATCGTTCGATGTGATCTCAAGGTTGAGATAGAGATTGGAGTAACCCATCAGTCATATGCGTTGATAAGAAGAGGAAAATGGAATTCAAAGGAAAATATATAGGCCACATTGAAAAGAAGATGAGTTTTCCCTTATACTCAATGTGTGGAAAGAAACATGGATGGATTTTTCTAAAAGGGACAAGTAAATGTTTCAAATGTGGAAAAGAAGGTCATCGAGAATTTGAATGTCACAATGATGGGAAGAAGATGTCTAGTGATGTGAACAAAGAGAAGGCTACACAGGTTTCACCTCTTACACTTCAATGTTACAAGTACAAGGAAATTGGGAATTATGCTATTTAATGCCCTAAACCAAGGGTTGTTGATGATGATCGACGTCAACAAACTCTTAAGGCTAAATACAAAGGAAATTCACATGGAATTTCTATCAGCGATGTGGAGTATAATAAAGAAGTAGTGAAAGGTACACTTACTATCCACTCTAAAGTAGCAAATGTTTTATTTGATTCTGGATCCACCCACTCTTTTATTTCTGAATAATTTTATATGGTTATCACCGTATTACCTCAATAATTAGATTTTGAGTCAGCTGTGACACCCCTTATGGCACAACAGTCGCATCAAAAGTTTATAATTCTTCTCTTATTGAAGTTTGCGGGAAAGTGCTTCTTGCAAATCTTGTGACCCTTCCTATAGTGGAATTTGATGTGATTCATGGCATGGATTGGCTTTTTTTATATGGATCTCATATCAATTGCCAAAGAAGGGAAGTCACTTTTCATATTCCAGATCAATCTATGATCGTCTATCGATGCAAGGATGAACATAACCTTCCAGTGGAAATTACTTCCTTTTTATGGGTCTTGATTCCACTAAATGAAGGTTATTTATCTCAAATTGTTGGAGAGAAACTCACGATTAAGAATATGCCCATTGAATGAGATTTTGACGATGTCTTTCTGGAGGAATTGATGGGTCTTCCACCAAATCGTGAAGTTGAGTTTTCAATAGAACTCGTACCGGGTGCTTTGCCTATTTCAAAGACACCTTATAAAATGGCCCCAAATGAGTTGTAGGAATTGAAGAAGCAACTCCAAGAGAATCTTGATAAGGGATTCATATGCCCTAGTGCGTCACCTTGGGGAGCACCTGTTCTATTTGTTAATAATAAAGATAGATCAATGAGACTCTGCATTGATTATCGAGAACATAACAATATCACTATCAAGAACAAATATCCTCTCTAACGCATTGATGACGTATTTGACCAACTACGATGATCTCAATACTTTTCCAAGATTGATCTTCGTTCAGGGTATCATCAATTAAGGGTCAAAAGGGAGGATATACCAAAGATGGCTTTTCGTACAAGGTATGGATAGTATGAATTTATAGTGATGTCATTTGGTCTTACTAATGCCCCAGTTATCTTCATGGATCTAATGAATAGAGTCTTTAGAGACTATCTTGATCAGTTTGTGGTAGTCTTTATAGATGATATTCTTGTCTATTCAAAGAGAAAGGAAGAACATGAAGATCACTTGAGAATTTTATTAAAGACCCTGAGAAAGGAGAAGATTTATGCCAAATTTACCAAGTGTGAATTTTGGCTTCAAAAGGTTGCATTTTTGGGACACATAATCTCAAAAGAGGGGATATATGTGGATCCAACAAAAACAGAGGTTATAAAAAGATGGTCGAGACCACCAACAGTTACTGAGATCCTAAGTTTTCTTGGTTTGGCTGGATATTATCGATGTTTTGTGAAATATTTTTCATGATTATCTAATACACTCACCAGGTTAACTCGAAAATGAGTTAAGTTCATGTGGACGGAGGAATGTGAAGAGAATTTCAAGGAGTTGAAAAGAAGGTTATCGAGTTCACCTGTACTCATATTTCCTTGTAGTGGAGAAAGGTTTGTGATCTACAGTGATGCATCCAAGAAGGGGTCGGGGTGTGTTCTTATTAAAAATGATATGGTGATAGCTTATGCCTCACGAGAGTTGAAAATCCATGAGCAAAATTACCCAACTCATTATTTGGAGTTAGCTGCGGTAATCTTTCCATTAAATATTTGGAGGCATTATCTTTATGGTGAAAGGTGTGATATTTATACTGATCAAAAATGTTTAAAGTATATTTTCACACAAAAGGAGATGCATATGGGCCAAAGAAGATGGTTGGAGTTGATTAAGGATTAGGACTGATCAATTCATTACCACCCAGGTAATGTAAACAAGGCGGTAGATGCATTAAGTCGATAAGACCATGCTAGCTTATCCATGATGAGGATCACAAAAGATCCAATATTTATGGATTTACAAAGGATAAATTTTGGAATTATAATGGAAGGGGAGAAATCTTATCTTTCTCAAATGAATGTTCAACCATCTATACATGTGAAGATTAAAGAGGCATAGAAAGAAGATGTAGAGTTACAAAAGAATGTGAGAAATGTTCCTGAATTCAACCTTGATTGTGATGGGATAATAAAGTTCAGGAATCGGGTTTATGTTCCTCTCATCCCAGAATTAAAGAAGGAGCTACTGGATGAGGCCCATAGTTCTTCATTCTCTATTCATCCTGGAAGCACAAAGATGTATAGGGACCTTAAAGAGTACTTCTGGTGGGATGGCATGAAAAGAGATGTTGCTGAATATGTCTCTCGATGCTTGGTTTGTCAGCAAGTTAAAGCTAAGATACAGAAGTCTAAGGGGATGTTACAACCATAACCCATACCCGAATGAAAATGGGAAAACATCTCTATGGACCTTGTCACTGGACTTCCTAAAACATCCAAAGGCAATAATGCTATCTGGGTCATAGTTGATCGTCTTACAAAGTCTGCACACTTCATTGCTATTAGAAAGTATTTCTCTCTGGATCAGCTTGCCAGGATATATGTAAAGGAAGTGGTAATATTGCATGGAGTACCACTTTCCATTATATCTGATCAAAATCCGAGGTTTACCTCAAAGTTCTGGCGAAGTCTTCAGTATACTCTGGATATAGAGTTTAGTTTCAGCACTGCTTATCATCCTTAGATAGATGGTCAGTCTGAGAGAATAATTCAAACTCTAGAAGATATGGTGAGAGCTTGCTCTATGGATTTCAAAGGAGGTTGGGATCAACACCTACCTTTGGTGGAATATTCTTATAATAATAGTTTTCCCTCCATTATTCAGATGGATCCTTGTGAAGCTCTCTATAGAATGAAATGCAGGACTCCAACTTGCTGGGATGAAGTTGGGGAAAGAAAGCTATTAGGACCTAATCTTTTTGATGAGATGGAAGAAAAAGTCTAATCTATTCGACAACACATAAGAGGAGATTAGAGTCGACAAAAAAGGTATGCCGAAAACTGGAGAAAAGACCTAGATTTTGATGTGGGTGATAAAATGTTCTTACGAATATCTCCTTGGAAGAGAGTAATGAGATTTGGAAAGAAGGGAAAGCTGAGCCCTAGGTATATCGGTCCTTTCGAATTACTGGATCGTGTTGGGAAGGTAGCTTACTGATTGGAACTTCTAATGAATCACTCTCAAGTTCATGATGTGTTTCATGTATCTCTCCTGAGAAAGTACATACTCTATCCTTCACATGTACTTAGCTCAGAAGTTGTACCGCTGGAGCAAGATCTTTCTTTGAAGAACAGCCGATAGGGATTCTGGATTGTAGTGAAAAAGTCCTACAGAACAAGACCACTCGCTTGGTGAATGTTTTATGGAGGAACCACCAATTAGAAGAAGCTACATGGGAGCTTGAGGGTGTGATAAAGGAGAGGTATCCTCATTTGTTTGTTACCAAGTGACGAGTTTCGAGGGCGAAATTAATTTTAATGGGGGTAGAATGTAACACCCGAGATTTTTTATGAGAAATATTTTGTCTTTATGTTATATACATCATCAAATGAATCTTTTACTACACACAACACAAGCTTGGCTTGCTTTACACACAATCGCGACCTTCCTCAATAGTTTGCGTTTTACGCAATACCGAGTTTCACTAAACAATGATATGCTATTAAAATATTATTAAAACAAGCCATTATGAATAGTAATACCCAATTTTTGAAATTTTATAAATTTTATCTTTGAAAATGGACTTCATTTTTGGATTCGGAATATCGAAATTAGCCTAGGGTGAAATTTTGGTATTTTTCTGAAAACTTTCAATTTTTTATGAATAGTGAAAACACTAGGTTACTATTTAATACCCGACTTTTTATTTAAATAATTATTTATTTTATTTAAATTTATTTTAGGTCAAAATTGATACATAATACCTATATAGGTTCAATATAATTCATTGGAGTCATTTTATTATAATTTTATATATATATATATAAATTTTATTTAACTTTTCACTATCTTATACCCACCTCCTAGGAGAATTTGGAAATTCGCATAAAACATAATTTTACCGCTTATGTGAGTGGAATATTGAAAATATGAGAGACATGGTTAATATCAAGAACTAAAATGTGGTTCAATGAGATGAAAATAATTTTTGGTGAATAGTAACTTTCTAATTCTTTTTTACTACGGTTAAAAGTAAATAGGGTAATTAAGGGTACAAATGATATTATTATTACCCTAACACATGTCATCATTCTATTGGATAAGGGTAATTCGACCAAAAAAACATTAGGAATAAAATATGAACATTTAGGTCCAATTGAATTAGATTAGAACATTTATTATAAATTTATTTAAAGAAGTGTTAAAATAGTTAAAATCTAGGTTTAACAACTAATTCATTTTTAATATAGGGTTATAGATAAAATAATTTCGACTATAAATATTCATTATAAATCTAAAACTATTTCCTACCTACTGAAATTTTATTTATAATTTTTAGACATTATATAATTTAAGTTATATGTGACACAATGGTGATTCAGTAATTACCTAAATAATGAAATATTTAAAGAATTGATATTATAAATACCCAAATAAATGTAATTTGAGACTTTATATGAATTCCACTAATCTTATAGGTTAATATGACATTTAATTATTTATTTAATTAAATTTTTTTGAACTAATCATGTTTTGATTTTCACAAAAATCAATTACCAAATAGTGTCAAAATTGACATAAAATAGTTTTTTAAAACAAATATTATGTTATTAATTGTTATTTAATTCCTAAAAATATAAGGTTCGGCCAAATGACTTAGATAAGGTTATATATATTAATAATGAACAACTTGGAGTTATTTTGTCTTGTTATAGTAAGTTTATTTACCTTATAGTGTAAGAAAACAAGAAGACACTGTAAAAGTAATATTATTTAACTTAAAGATAAATCTAAATGATAAGGTTAAAATAGAAACCTAAACTTATCTAAATTCTATTGGATGAGATTATTTCGACCCATCCCCACCTTATCTTCTAAATAAATCAATTTGGAGCTATTAAAAACCGAATATGACTTTATAATAAAATAATGTTTTTAGTTTTTCCAAAGGTTCCCCTCTCCTCCCTTATAAAAGGGAACCTCCTCCCTCTCCTCCTCACACCACTTTGAGCCATAAAGCTCGTCCAAACCCTACCAATTTCTCCTCTCCACTTCCCTAGAAACATCCTAGAGGTCCTGGTCTTCTTCAAATACCATTTTTAGTGCCCTAAGAGGAGGTTAAGAAGAGGCACTTCAAAGAAGAGGTAATGTCTGTTAGCGATTCTTTCAACTTTATTTCTTCTTATAATTATTCTTCATTAGTTGTTTCAATATGAAGTAATAACATCAGTATCACAAATATACTGATATGTTATTATAAATATGAAAAAACCATATTTCACCTTCTATCCATCATACGGAAAACGAAATCACCGCGCGTGCGTACGTACGGAATACCGTCTCCACATCGTGGTGTAATCTGTTTTACCCCACCACCTTACTTGGATGGGTATAATGGTGATGAGAATAACTATATATGATTATTTTAAAGTGATATTGAATCTGAAATAGCATACATACACTCCAATACAATTCCATGACCATGGGAACGATATCGTCGCTCGTCCATACGTACGGAATACCGTCTCCACAATGTGATGTGACTCGTTCTACATGATCTTCATTGCATAATGATTATATAAATTAATTGAAGGAATAAATATGATATGTATTACACTAATACAATTCTGTAAATTAGGTATCTATAACCTAAAAATAAGAATAATAATTCATTCTACAAAACACGCATAAGAACAAAAGGAAATAAACACCTGAATAACAAGTAGCAATGAAATATTACTAATAAGAAGCTAAGAATATGACAATATATGATATCATAACAATGATTATGATTCTGGAATAAGTCAATGACATTATTTAAATCATTATACAGGAGTTTTGGATACGTACGAAGCAAATCGGACCGAAGGTAATGGAAAATCCTACAATCTCATTTTCATCCGAGATTGTTTATACTTCCGGATTTACTGGGGCATATTTATCATCCACATCCATGTTTCCTCAATATGTAATATTATTTCCATACACATACAATAGTTTAAATCCAATTTTACCCATTGGTGAGTTTTAGTAAAAGATATGAAAGGAATCTTTTTTTCGTTTTTAGTCAGAGGTACTTTTTGACTTTTCCAGACAAAGTAAGAGAAAATTGTGTTTTTTAACTTATACGGCCTGAATGGACTTTTAGAACATTATTTACATGACTATTAATTTACAAGTTTTCAATTTTATATTTCATCAAATTCTTTTAGTTTAAATTATATGACATGTTAAGAATGAAAAAAATGTTTTTTAAGTAGAAAGGATGTTTTCCTCAAGAATGGAGTTCAAGTGTTTTATCAAAATTATTTTCCATCTAAGATAATATAGGGTTCTATTTCTATACCTATTTTTACATTGATTTGATTATGTTATTATGGAATTATTTTTATAGTGTCCTTTTATCTTATACTATTTATGTTATTATTGCATGATGTATAAGAATCCCTTTTTTATTGCATGGGTTATGCTATGATGTATGATTTATGATTTTGTGGCACACATAATAATTGTTTCATTATGAGATGGGTGGAACCCATATCTCCCTCCAATGCATTGGGTAAAGATTTATATCTCATGAGATATGCATGGCTAGAATGGAAGGTTAATCCGGTTCAGTGAAACAGGACTGAAATGAGGAGTGAACTCGGTTCAGAAATAGACTTTGTCCGCTAAGATAGTCTTGGCAATGATTCCTGACTACTAAGAAATGATTCCCTATGAATATTTGTTTATGCCACAAAGTTTAATGTTTTATGTTATGATTATTGGGAATACATTTCACTACTATGATTTATCCCATGTTATGAAATTATGATTTATTTTGTAGGTTAAGATTTCCAAAATGTTATGTTCTTATGAATATGATGTGATTGATATTTCTTTTGTTTACCCTTAATGAGCATTTGAGATCACCCTTTTCTATGTTTTCTTTCCCTGGGTCATCAAGAAGGTTATTAAGTATGATATGCCAAAAGGGACTCTAGATATGATGAAATAAATGGGAGACAATGTAGATGATTTATTAACCAGTTGTTTATGTTTCTCAATTTCTAAAGACACTATACCTATACGGTCCATTCAAGGTTTTGTTATATGTTGTAATAAGAATGCTTCAATTTTGATGTATTAACAATGTATGTAAAGTTTGGGTCGTTATACTGAAACTTCTCTGGGTCCACTGACACACCTTTATCAGAGATAATGTGACTCAAGAAGTGCACATGATCAATATGTAACTGAGACATAGATAGATTGGCATATAGTCGATACTCTCTCAGTGTGATCAGAACGATGTCAGTATGTCGGGAATGATTCTCATGGGTCTTGGAGTACACCAAGATGTTATCCACAAACACCAACACAAACTGATCTAGGTACACATGGAATATTTGGTCCATCAAGTCGATAATCACATCCAGTGCATTCGTTAAACCAAACCTCATTACAAAGAACTTAAATAGTCCATACCTACATCTCAAAGCAGTCTAAAATATATCATAAGTTTGAACTCTCAAATAATGATACCATGATCTCAAGAATATCTTATAGAAAACACAAGCTCCCTTTAATTAGTAAAATAGATCATAAATACATGTAAAATGATATTGTTTCTTTATTTTCATCCAGTTCAACTTCTAGTAATCGACACATAAGCCCAAAATACCATCATCCTTCATGAAAAACAAAACTAGGGAACCCTAAGGCAACATAATTAGATGGATAAATCCCTTATCCTATAACTCATCCAACCAAGCCGTCATCTATTGAAGATCTATCGAATCCATTCTATATGGTGGATTACATACAAACCTATCCCCCTGAATGAGCTCAGCAATAAAGTCCACATATCTCTTGGGTTGAATCCCTGATAAGTATTCTAGAAACACATTCTGAAACCTATTCACTATGGGTGTAATGGTATCCTTCTTTAAACCCCCATCATCTAGAAACTACCTTGAAACCTAGGCAGTAAGCTTCACCAGTTGTTGGTGAACTGGCCCTATATGGTCTTCCTTGATGTCCTACTACACATGGTGAATGTAGTTTTCACCCTCAGGAGAAGTAAAATTCACTCTCCTCCAATAACAATATATGTGGGATCAGTATACTACTAAAAAATCCATTCCCAATATTATATCGAAGCCTAACATATCAAGAATATAAATATCACATAGAAAACAGCACCCCCCAACCTTGAGAGTACACCCTTTGCACAAGCAGATGTCTCTAGACCATACTCACAAAGATATATCTATTTTCAACACCCCACTCATAAAATCCACCATCATTCTCAAACCATTCACAAGTTGTGAAGAAATAAAGGAGTGAGAGGCACCTGTATCAAATAAATCATTAGAAAATGTAGAACTACAAGAATAGTACCTGACATGTGCCACTCGTGTGGTGTAGAAAAACAATATTCAAAAATTTAAAATTTAGTATAGTAATTATCCTAGGTTGTCTCTAGAGAAGAGTACACATTAATCAAGTGGTCACTTAAAATAGGAAAACGATGTGGTTATTGTTTTTGAAATTGTTTTATTTTGAAAAGATAAGAACGAAACTAAACAAATAAAAATATTAAGATCAAATTGATAAAATAACTGATTGAAAAGTATTATATGAGATGGTTATTAGGTTATTTTTGGTTCTCCAATTTTAATTCTATCATAGTTAAACATATCTAATTCTATTCTGCTAAGTCGATAAAAGTGAGAATCCACAATCGCATCTTCTCGCTCCCTCGGTCAAATAATAATGCTGAGAATAAAATTTATAAAAATCTCATATTAGTGTACTCTTCTTCCATTGTATGATAGAGTGGTAGTTAATACCCTCAATTGAATTAGGTAATTCCCAATTGCTTCTTCTTTATCCCAAACAATCAAGAACGTTCACTACTCCTAACACATGTATCAGTGATCACTGAGTACTCAACACTTAGCCCTGATATTTTCCATTGTATATAGAACAGAACCTAGTGGAGGGAGAAATGGATCATATAAAATCAAATACAATCGTACATTATTATAAAAACCATTATAATAAATTGAAACTGATTTCATAGAATAGAGAAAAGAATCTCAAAACATTAAGTGAAATAATTGATGAATTACAAAAGGTAAAACTTATCCTTCCCCAATATCAAATAATTTTACCCCACCATGGTAAGGGTAATTGTAAATAATGGTGAGGAATAAATCATTAGAAAACTAAGAAAAATAAAAGAGAGAAAACAAAGAACATAAATGTTTCTCCTCCAGAATTTGTCCTTCGGAAGATTGCTTCTGTTCTACCTGCCAGTCGGCCGAAACTCACTAATGTCTCCTATTATAAGATTTTCTTTGAGAATTTGGATATTGAAACTCAAAATTGAAAATTATTTGGATAGGTTTAAAGAAATATATGAATGAAATAATGAAAATTGCTTTTCCTTTCCACCAAACATTGTTTCACCCACTCCAATTGGACTAGCTAAAAAGATGCCTTAATGGGATCCTTAATTTATGAAATTTAATGTGAATAGTAAAATTGAATTTTTATATCTAATCCAGATTTAATCAGAACATTTTAAGGTTGGTGTGATTATATATACTTCATTTAATATGGTGGGGTCCATTCGGCCAGACAGAATAATTTCCCCCTTAGATTGATTTTCCTAGGTCATTGTTTGTAGAATTGGGTCTAGGTCCTGAAGACAAAAATGAATTAAGTGAGAAAGGAAACCCTAAAAATATGTAATAACGTAATTGGGATCTGAATAGTAAATGTTATTCCTGAAAAAGAAGCTCTAGAAAATAGTGAATTTCCCCGAATTAACCAATTTTCACAATTAAGCCCACCATTCACCAAAAAAACTAAAATGATGAAAATATAATCAAACTGACTAATTGGGAGGGATAAAATCATTGAAAACATATAAAAAATAATGAAAATATTAACACTATCAATTCCACCACATTAGCACTTGTAATCCTCGACAAGTCATCATCAAAATCCAAATCAAAGCAAATTCAAAACACATGCCCATGAGATCCACCAATTTTAAAACTAGAAACCAAATATATCATACATCATTAAAAAATTATTCCAAGATCTCAAACCAAACCATTAAATATACTTCCTCTTTATTTCTCCTCCCATTCACACAAAACACTTACCTAACATGCATTTTCTCTCATCACACAAATTTTAATTTTTTTCAACAATGTCATTCTCATCCAAACTCATACGAGGGTCACCATTTGCTTGATAAATTCCTAAATATCCTCCTGATCTGAGTCAAGGACATGGGTTTATCAAGAGTAGTTTTCAATGTTGTTCTATGGATTTCAGTTGATAGGATTTTCCAAATCTATTTTTTGATATTTTCTAATAGCCACTTTAAGGGTAAGTGGTAACCGTACATCACAAGATTCAAAAGAATCCACCATAATACAAAGACACACTATATTCCTAAATCAATAGAAAAAAATCACATCCCACATCTTCATAACCAAAGCGAAATTCCACAAACTTAAAATTAAAATTTCAATGTCCTAAAACTGCTTTCAGACCACATGCCAACCACATCATTATGGGTTGAACCAAGAGCCACCTCGAGTGGTGTAATTCACTCACATACAACAATTTGTGCCAAATTAAATACAAAATCCAATCACAACCATCATCATTGCTTCTCGGAACCACCACATTCATTGATGTCACTGTCTTCACTGGAGTATCTTTCACTATCATCATCGTCCCCCACCGGAAGCGCCATCCTCACGTCGCCATCGAGGCTCTGTCACCATCTGTGTGTCAACACACCACCACTGAAGACTTCAACCTTTATCCCTCATTACCACTAGCCACTCTGAACCAAACTCTTACACCACAAAAATAGGTTGGCATCGATGACGATCACCCTGAATCAAGCCACATGAACCCATGACTCAATAGACAGTGGAGACCACCGCGCAGCTCTACCTAGGAGAGATTGGAGGTAACCTAGAACCAGTGTAGAGAAACAAGAAGACAGAGGCGAGAAAAAATATTGGAGAGACCACATATCAGCGGCATCGCATCACCTTCACCAACATCACATCCATTCGAGCATCACTGTCATGTAGCTAAAATCAACAACCATAATACAACACCTAAGAAAACAACAGAAATGTCTCTGATCCACCCTCACCACCTTCAACAAGGCAACATCATAGTTTCACACCACACTGATCTTCCAAGATGCCACACACCATATAACGGAAAAATTCATATAAGCACATCGATAATGACAAAACCCAAAAAAACCATAGAAAAACTATAAAACACTGCAAATCACATCAAGATATAAGACCTTCCATCCAGAACCAACTCCAACAAAATTTTCCAATAGAAAACAACCACAGTAGGGGTCGAACTGAGGGTGCCTTCTAAGACACACTGTCCAAATGAACGCACCTACCAAAGCTATCATGCAACCTAAAAAACTGACCGACTAGAAGAGAGGTGAAAGGAGCATGAAGATATAGTAGTAAAGGGTTTGGGGAAGGTTTTAACTGAGAAGCAACCAACAGAACCTCCAGCCTCTTACAGCACCAATGATCAAACCAACCGCACTTCCCAAAGCCTCTAAGAAACCATCACTGCTAACCATCTAGAAGATCCAGGCAAGGTCTGAAGGCCATAACATCAGTTAAATCTAGCCAATAAACCAAAGGGAAAGCACAACTTGACTGGACCACCTACCCATTCTATCGAAACCACCATGAAGCAGAAGCCCCACCAGAAATAGAAATAGAGAAAAGCCGCTGACCAGAAGAAAAACCCAAAGGAGGAAGGGACTGAGGAAGAAAGGGGGAGGATGAGGGGGGAGGGAAAAGATTATCTCTCTAGACTCCCCCACCGCAAAACCACTGAGGAACTCTAGCGGCAAGGAAGTGAGGGAGAGATACTGCTTTCAGACCCCTAAATTTTTAGCTAGTTGGTAGGATTTAGATGTAAAAAATTCGGAATCTGAATGAGGAGGGCTTAGATATTTTTGAAGAAAATATGCATTATTCAAATTTTCACTCTCATGTATGGTCTCTTTCTCACTCCCCTTAGTATAAAATCAGCACATTCATCATGAAAACTCAAGTAATATTCACCCAATTCAGAATTTAATCAGAAAACATTTAAATCTTCTCAAACATATTTTTTATTGAAAACTCCAGAAAATCACTCCTTTATTCCTCAATTATAAGCTCCAAAAATCCATATATTCTATTATCATGAAAGCTTCATAAAATGTACATCTTTCACAAGAATGATTTTTTTTTTAGAAACAAGAAAATATCTTCAGTATTTTATTTTCACCCAGAGTATCTCCAAATGAGGTATCATAATAAAAGAAAATTTACCCCACAATAATGTTCAACTTCATCATGAAATTTCACTTCAAGAGTAGAATAGATAGGGAAAATTGGTTTTTTTAATGTGGCTAACCTAACAGGTTGTTCATGGATTTTAAGGGTTGCAAGGATTAAATGTATAAGGTAGGACATAATGAAAGGAATTATTTTGAAAAGGGGCTTTAAAACCATATAAATTCTTCAATCATATAAAACACAAATTCCTCAAACCCTCACGTTTTGATTGGAATAAGTCAAATTCTAGTTAAATCAAGCACGGTTTGGTTCTCTCAATAATTGAGGTGAATGTAAAGAATATGAAAACAATAGATTAGAAGCCTTATTGGAAAGTGATTTCAAAGATATAGACAGTGATATATGGCATGGGTTTTAAAAATTAGAGTACTTTTCATGAAATTTCTAAATATTTGAACATTAAACAAAGTCATTTTCAGCATTCATTTAAGCTCAGTTTCATGGAATAAAATATTTCACTCATGGAAATGGGTTCCAAATATGTCAAATATTATCATTCCTACTCAAAATTTTCAAAAACACGTAAAAAATAAAAATAAACACACAAAAATTTGAAAAATACACAATATTTGTTTTTGAAAATAGGAAAACCAAAAACAAAGAAAAAACCAAAACTACAAAGGTTCCTCCCCACACTTAAATTATGTAGTGTTTTCAATGCATTGAAATGGATATAACATGTAATATGATCTCAAAAAAGAATCACTGCAAGAAAGAAAGTGTAAAAAATAGGTATGACTTGGTGGAATTTGTTGATAAGCAGGTTGGAGGAGTGTGATCTCCTCCATTAGATCTAGTGGAATAGTCTGATAGAATTTATTTAGACTATGTATATTAAAATTGAATGGCTCATACACTCCATCCTTTACAATATACACATCACCAAAGGGATATACATGAGTAACTGTAAATTAACCTTCCCACCTAGAACAATGTTTACCTGGCATCAACTTGAGCCTTGAGTTGAATAATAACACCATGTCTCTAGGATGAAAGTCTTTCGATTGGATCAGCTTTCCATGTCCCACTCTTGTTCTTTCTTTTTAAATCCAAGAATTTTCATAATCTTAACTTTTATTTTATTCCAACTCATGCAACTGAAATTTTCTCACTTTTCCAACACTTTCAAGATCCAAATTCGTTTTTCTCAAAGCCCAAAATTCATTATGCTCCAATTCTACTGGAAGATGCAAAATTTTCCCATAAATCAACGTATATGGGATCATTACAATTGGAGTTTTGTAGGATTTCCTATAATCCCATAATGTATCTTCCATCCTTTGTCTATAATCATTCCTATGTGGATTAATAATCTTTTCCAAAATTCATTTGATTTTCCTATTGGACAATTTAGTTTTCCCGTTGGTCTGTGGATGATATTGATTTGATGTTTTATGATGTACCTTATACTTTTTTAGTAAAGAATCTATTCTCCTATTACAACAGTGAGTACCTTGATCACTAATTATGGATCAGGGAACTCCAAATCTACAAAATATGTTAGCCCTGACAAAATCATAAATAACTTTATCATTTTCAGTCCTGGTGGCTTTTTTTTCCACCCATTTGGAAAAATAATCAACTACAATTATGATATAATAATTTCCAAATGAAATTGGTAAATGTCCCATAAAATATATCCCCAAAACTTCGAAAATTTCACAAAAAATCATTGGATTTTGGAGAATTTCTTATCTCCTTGAAATATTTCTAGAAAACCCGCATTTTTCACACCTTTTGTAATATTCAGGAGAATATTTAAAAATGGTTGGCCAATAAAGTAAAGATTTTAAAACCTTCATTGATATATTCTGAGGTCAAAGGTGGCCTCCAAAATCTAATGTGTGATAGAAAATAAATACATAATCAATTTCACTTACTGGAAAACATCTTATTTTCAATTGGCCATTGAAAACCTTCCAAATAAATGGATCATCTAAGATGTAATATCTAGATTCAGATTTCATCTTTTGATGTTGGTGGGAATTTAAATGAGATGGGACCTGATATGTTACTAGATAATTTACCATATCAGTATACCAAGGCACTTCTCCATTAATCAAGTACAACTGCTCTCCTGGAAGGTGGTCATTCAGTGGTTCTATTTCTGGAATTTCATCTTCAATGGTATTGGGAAGTCTACTAAAGTGATCATCCACTTGGTTCTCAGATATCTACTTTCCCTTGATTTCTTTGTTGAACTCCTACAGTAATATCATCTATCTTACTAACCTCGGTTTAGCTAATTCCTTCTTCATCAAGTACCTCAGAGCTTCATGATCAGAAAACATAGTGACTTTAGTTCAAGTAGATATGATCTAAATCATTCTAAAGTAGAAAAACTACTAAAAACACTTTTTATATGGTTTTTTAATTGAATTGAGACACATCTAAGGTTTTGAGGAATAAGAAATGACTTGTGGCCTTCCCTCAAGTCATTGAAAAAGGACTACTCTAACTACTTTGTTTGAATCATCACAAAGTATCTCAAATTGTTCATCAAAATTTGGTGGTTGTATTACTGGTGGTGTAATTAATCTCTTATTAAATTCATCAAAGTCATCCCTACATGTTCCATTGAAATAAAAATCTAGGTCTTTCAAAATTAATCTAGATATAGGGAGACAAATCTTACTGAAATCTTTGATAAACATCTTATAGAATATTGAATGTCCTAAAAATTATCTAACATGTTTCACACAATTTGGGTAAGGAAAAGGATTTATCACGACAATTTTTGATTTATAAACTTCTATGACCCTTTTTTAAATGACATACCCAAGGAAAATTCCTCACTCAACCATGAAATGACACTTTTAAAAATTCAAAACAATATTCTTTTCAATGCAATTTTTCAAAAAAAGAATCCATATTTTTTAAAAAATGGTCAAAATAATTTCCAAAAATATGAAATAATCCAAGAAAAACTCCAATAAATATTCATTATGATAATAAAAAATATTTACCATGCACCTCCAAAATGAACCTAGAGCATTACACAATCTAAATGGAATCATTTTTTATGAAAATATTCCAAAGGCACGGGTAATGGTAGTCGTCTCTTGATCCTTATGAGTAATAGGTATCTAGATATAACTTGCAAATCCATCCAAAAATCAATAATTATTTCTCCATACCAATATCTCTAACATTTGGTCAATGAAGGGGATGTGTAAATGATATTTTCTAGAGACCTAATTCAACTTCTTAAATTCTATGCACACTCCCCAACTATTCTAAATTATTCTAGGGATTAATTCATTCTTATAATTCATCACAATGGTTAGGTTGGGTTTTTTAGAACTACATGGATGGGGGTAACCTATTATGAAAATGAGATTGTATAGATAATCTGAGCTTCCAAGAGCTTCTCAATATCCTTCTTCACAACTTCTATTATGGTGGGGTTCAACATCCTTTGAGGTTTTCTAGTAGGTTTTGCATATCCCTCAAGAAGAATTCTATTTGAGCATATTTTTCGGTTGATTCCAGGGATATTACATAGGCTCGACCCTATTGCATGTAAATTCTCTTTCAAAATCTCAATCAAAGATTTTTCTTGGGTTTCAGACAAATTATTAGCAATTATCACTAATAATTTCACTCCCTCCATAAGTTAAACATATTTCAAATCAGAGGTGAGTGGATTTAATACCAAATAAGGGGGCTGGTCAGGGGATGAAATTGATTTATGGTTCCCCAATTCCAAATGGTAGACATCATGTACACAAGAAATCATATCATCATCTTTATCATTTAGCAAATCATCAATGAAATTATATTTTACCTCTTCCTCCCATATGAAATCAGAATCTCCAGGAGTTGGGAAATCCTTATGTTCAATGATATTTTCAATAGATAAAGTCTCTCCTATGGATATGAATTCATGGAATATACCTGATTCATCAATGGGTTTAGTACCAACTTCATGGGAAAGTGAAAATAGGGAGTGATCATATGATGGGTGCCTCATGGATTCAAAAATATTGAAGTGGAAAATGCTATCTTTAAACACCATGGTGAGGGTCACTTAATGGAAATTCACGATGGTTTTAGCTATCTTCAAGAAATATCTACCCAAAATAAATGTTGATTGTGATGGGCCCCTATCATCTTCAATATTTAGCATATAAAAATAAGTTGGGAATAAGAGATCTTTTACTTTCACCGAGACGTCTTCAAAAACTCCTTCTAGGAAAACTATGGATCTATTTGCAAGTTGGACCACTATGATTATGGTATTCAAGTCCACCATCTACAAAGAAGTGTATAATGAGTGAGGCGATACATTAATCTACACACCTAATTCTCAAAAATCATTAGAGAAATTTAAATATCCAATAATGCATGGAATAGAAGATGTCCCAAGATCATGAAATTTTTCTGGAAACTATAGTGTGATAAGGGTCGAGATAATCCTTCCCAAGTTGATCCTCTTATTACCTTGAAGTATCCTCTTCTTGGTAAAAATATCATTCAAAATATTAGCATAAATTTGAATTTTTTTAGGGCTTCAAGTATGGGGGTATTGATTTACACTATCTGGAAGGTGTCTAGAATTTCTTTTTATAGTTCTTCTTCTTGAAACCTCTTTGTTTCAATAATCCTTGATGGAAATGGTGGGGTTAATACTTTCATAAATCTATTTTTTCTTTGAAATGATTTTTCTTATCTATTCATCTTTGTTCTATACATCTATTCCTCCCCTTTATTCAATACTTCTTGGATCATTTTCATTGAGTTTTTAGAATTTACAACTTCATTCTCCTTTAACACGTGTGGTCTTGTTTTGGGCTCAATAGTAGCTGGTGGTGGGAATTATTTTCCGCTTCTTGTTTTTATTATGGTGAAATTCTTTTTTTGGGTTTGGGATTTTTTCGGACTGTTTGGGATGGGAATTTTCTTGGTATTTTGGTTAGTAATTTCATGGGGCTTTCGAACTTGTTGGATAAATCTTTTACGATGTCTTTTATCCCATCAATCTCATATTTATATTTTTGTTTTTCAATTATAGGTTGTGCACTAGTGCATGGATGCTCATAGGGTCTCTGGAATGTGGTTGGTTTTTAGTAAGAAGGCAGGTTATAAAATTGTTTTTGATGAAACAGTGGTGGGTTTTGGAATTGATTATGTAATAGGGGTTGTTTTTTAACTTATTTTGGTATGTGGGTCTAGCTTGATTCTGTTGATTTCCAAAATACATATTGTACTTTTTTAGGCTCTCCCCAATCTTGATTTTTCTAAAATTTCCTTAGTTGCAAGTCTACTTCAGAACTTTATATTCCCTATATTTCATCACATTAGTTAGTGAAATGATCAGATGATGAGTATAAAACACATACCTTAGCCAGTGCTTGTTCATCAACCACATATTTTAAGGAAATATATCCCACCAAACTAGTTAGATATTCAATTTTAGATTCTAATAATGGTTATTGATAAGAATTTCTTACCTCATGAATACCTCTAGTTCCAATACCTATTGTACCTAGTTATTTTGAGTTTTGAGAAATGTTCACAATCAAGCCCTTGGCTTCTTCTAGTGACTTTTCAATAAATGTGCATCCGTATAATGTATCTAGAATGGTTCTATCATTGCTCAGTAATCCTTGATAAATGAAGAAAATAATGTGATTCTCCTTAATTGCTTGATATGGGAAACTGGCACATAGCATCTTAAATCTATCCCAATACTCATAAAGAGTTTCTCCAAATGACTATCTGATGGCATAGATTTCCTTTATGATGGTCATTATTCTAGAGGTGGGGAAGAATATTTTCATGAATCAACATACCAAGTCATTCTAATCATTCACATCTTCTAGTTTAAAGCCATATAACATTTCGTTGTCATCTCCTTCTAATGAAAATGGGAATACCTTCCACTTTACTTATTTCACAACTACTATTTAGGGTTTGAAAGTAGATAAGACATGTGTGACCTCTTTAATATGTTTGTTTTCATCATCACCTTCCAAGCCATGAAATTTTTGGAGCAATAAAATCATGTTATGTTTCATCTCAAAATCATTTTGTAACACTGGTATGTCAATTTTTATTGTTTTGAATAAGTAATTATGGTGCACAGAGGTCTCTAAGTGTTTGGTTTTTATTTTCATCCATGATTACAGGCTCAGAGTGAACACTTGAAGTTTCATTCGAGTTTACAAGAGAAATTTCCTAAAATTAATATGGAAAATTCTGGGTTTTATGTCTATTCAATAAGGTTTTTTAATTTTAGGATCTATGGGGGAAGGTTTAGGGATTGTACTTCTAGTCACGCAATAAAGAAAGAGAAAATTTTTTTCGCATTACCTCCCCAAAAATAGTGCCATGTTTTGACTTGTTTCTATCATGGGGTGTAGAAAAAAAATATTTACTAAGTTAAAATGCAGTATATTAATTAACCTAGGATGTCTTGAGAGAGGATCACACAACAATTAAGCTGCCACTTAAAATAAGAAAATGAAGAGGGGTTGTTTTTGAAATTGTTTCATTTTGATAAGACAAGAATGAAACTAAACAAAGAAAAATATTAAGATCAAATTGATAAAACCTGTGATTGAAAACTATTATATTAGATAGTGATTAGGTTAGGTTTGGATCTCCAATTTTAATACTATCATAGTTCCACTTATCCAATTCTCTTCTGCTAAGTCGATAAAAGTGAGAATCCACAATCATTTCTTTTTAATCCCTTGGTAAAATAGTAATGGTGAGAATAAAACTTACTAAAATATCATATTGGACTACTATACTTACATTTTGTGATAGATTTTTAGATAATACAATCAATTGAATTAGGAAATTCCCAATCGGTATTTTTTATCCAAAACAATCAAGAACATATACTACTCCTCACCTACATATTGGTGATCCCTGAGTACTTCACCACTAATCCATGATCTATTCTAGAGTATATATACCAGAACCTAGTGGGGGGGAAATTTATAATTTACCAAATAAATAAAAAATCATAATCTAAAATCAAATAAAATAATACATGATAATAAAATCTATTATATTAAATTAAAACTGATTTTGCAGAAGAGATAAAAGGATCTCAAAACATTAAGTGAAGAAACTCATGAATTAAAAAAAGGAAAACTTCCACTTCCCCAATCACACAGAAGTTTACCCCACTATGGTAAGGGTAATTATGAATAACGGGGAAGAATAACTCATTACAAAAATAAGATGAATAAAATAGAGAAAACAAAGAACATAAATTTTTCTCCTCCATAATGTATCCTCTAGAAGTTTTCTTTTGTTTGTCCCACCAAACAGTCCAAAATCACTAAGGTCTATTCATATAATATTTTTGAAATAATGTTTTATATTAACTCAAAAAATTTAAAATTATTTGGATATGTGTAAACAAATATATGTCCAAATCAATGAACATAAATTTTCCAGGATGCCAAACACTATTTCACCCACTCCACTTGGACTTGATCAAAAGATTCCTTAATGGGATTCTTAATTTATAAAATTTAATGTGAACTGTCCCTTTGAATTTTGTTGTATAATCCATATAATATCATCACATTTTAAGGACAGTGTGATGATATATGCTTGATTAAATATTGTGGGGTCCATTCTGCCATTCAGAATAATTTCTCCACATGATTGATTTTTATGGGCCATTGGGTATAGAATTGGGTATGGGTTCCAAAGACAAAAATTAATCCCCAGATCAAGGAAAACATAAAAAAAGTAGTCACTTAAATGTGATCCTAATTATAAAAGTTATTCCCTTAAAATAGAAGCACTAGAAAATAGTGAATTTCCCAAAGTTAACCAATTTTCACAATTAAGCCCATAATATACCAAAAACACTAAAACGATTCAAATATACTCAAATTGACTAATTATTAGGGATTAAAAAATTGGAAAACAAAATAAAAATAATAAAAATATTAACTCTATCATTACCTCTTATTATCAATGGTCCATCCTCACTATCTATAAGTATGGGCTGAATGAAATGTAACAATCATGTCCCTCTTCACTATAATGTAGTATGAGTCCCCTGAGCAATACCACTATACTGATAGGAGATATCCTTCACTAAATCTCTATGTCTAATACCTCTACTTCCCTATACAATAAAAATTCAATTGTCAGAATGATATGGTGAAGAAGATCCCCTTCCTTCAATCTAGTCATTTATATATCCTTAATTGCTACTCGTCTATAATGGGATCCTAAAGATCCTCTATAGATTTCTCATACCACGGAGGATTATCACTCTACTAGTGGTCAGGGACAATGTTTACAAAAATGGACTAACTTACTACACTGGGGAAAAAGAACTTGGGTAAGATCCTGAGTAATTTAACATTACCACTGGACAGTCTTCATTTTATCACCATGGAAAACATTCTTATTGTGATGATTTCTACCCTCAGAAGACATACCTATTGATCATCTATAAGCAACCATTTTTTCATTATTGTAATCCTCCTTTAGGTTCTCCTCAACACTGAGATCCTGATCCACCACCTCGGTAATTTTTTTTAACCAAATGAGGTAAACTTTGGACATAATCTCACATTTAAATCTCATCCTAAAAAAACTTTTCATAGTTTTATCATATTTTAAAAGTGATAGAGAAAAGCACTGTTAGTCTATAAAGTGGATAGCATATTCCATAATGGACATGGTCACCAAATTCTACTGCATGAACTCAGCTACTCTATCTTGTCTCAATGATTCTAGATAAACGTGTTCTAAGAAATTCTATAAAAATTCTTTCCAAGCCATCATGTCTGCTTTCCATGTTTGGGATTGAATATCCCACCAATCAATTTATCCTCGCAACATGTAACTAGTAAACATGACCCTCTTCTCAAAAGGAGACTCTAAATCTTCATGTATAGATTAGATGGACTCAATCTAGAAATATACCATCATAGTTTCACCCTCTCCAGTAAAAGTAAGAGGGTGATATGACTATAAATCCTTCATCTGGTCAAACATCCTTTTTATAACCTTCCCTGATACTCTATCCATAAACCTCATGAAGAAAAAATAGTTCTCTTAGAACTGATCTCTGATTTTCTCACTCAGCACTATCGATGCCTCAGGTTCTATTACTGGTAGATCATCTCTAGCCATATCCTCTTATAATTATCTCAACAGGAATAATTGTGGAGGCATATCTCTACAATTCCAAACACACACCATAAGACACATAACACAATAGTAACACATTTACAGAAAAATAACAATATGCCATAACAATTCATTTTCCCCTTTCCCCATAATACATTCAGAATAGATGTGTTATCACTTCCCTTAGCCATATTATATCTAGTTCAGGGTTAAAAAAGTGTAAACTCATTCTTATTACTCAAGTATAACATTAGACACCATGTTTCCATTTCAATTTATCTCAACATTCATCATTCTTAATTTAATGTTTGTATAAAGAACCATTTTTAGTTCAATTTCACAAGCTAGTAAAAATAGTTCAAATTCAAATTATTACCCAAAACTCATTTTCCATGCATGCCTAAGATGATGTGTATCAAAAAATAATCCCATGTTCATAACATGATGCATACATACTCAAATATCATGTCATTCTGGGCCATGGGTCAAAACATATAAAATCTCAGAAATAATAGTCACATCACACAACAAGTGCATCACCCAAGGTGAAATATAATTAACTTAGACAAAAATAACTAATAATAGGAATCCCAACCTATGTACTGGAATTTTAACCTCATACTTGGGTATCTAATCCTATTCATGATCACTTATCCAAGGCTTGACACATCCTATTATTTATTATACCATTCCTAAATTGTAATACATAATAAAATAAAGGAAAACCCCTCTTATACCACATTGTATCATCCCAACTTGAGTGACGCACACTGTTACCCCGAGATAGTTTTATATGTGACCTCAATCATTCCTCCATATATTCCAGGGGCTACCAATTAGTAGTGATATTCTAATATCTATTTTAGAAATACCTTACCCTCTTTATCAAAGTATCTCAATAGAAAAAATAATATGAATAACCTACATATATAAAATTACCAGGAAATACTGATATCACAATATGGCCAAAATTGGAAATACAATATCAAAATAGAACAACAGACATGACATGATAAATTACCTTCCATGTGTAAAAATGAAAACCCAAAAATAATGACACTAATAACTCCCAAGTGAGTCCTAAACCATGTCTAGTTACCTAATCCATTCTCTATCCCAAATCAACCATCTAATATAGGGCATTTTCCCTTATCTTGTCCTGCAAACATGATGTCTATTCATGTACCAATCAAGAATCCTAAGTAGGGTGTGAGTAAAACTCAGTAGGCCACCACCAAAGGTATCTAAAACAATATCCACACTATATAATTGTATGTAGTTTAATAAAGAATAAAATACATGTAATAATGTAAATAGTTTACATTTATTCAAATACTCTTTATTTGAAAAAAAACCTTGCATTTCATAAGAAACCTGATCCCCAATGCCTTCTTTGGCTAGAGATAATATCTAAACTTTCTCCAAGGAATAACATATATCTAAATTCCATTTTTACCATTTATCATCTCATTTCACATATGGTCCAATTAGAATCATAGTTCAATGCCAGCTCAAGGTCATAAAACATCATGATTAACACCCCATGCATATTTAGAGCCTCATCTTCTATCCCAAATCTCAATGTCATATGGGTATTTAGAGCCTTAGTCCTTTTCCCATACTCACTATCTCATATGGGTATTTGGAGCCTCAATCCCTATCACACACATATTTAACACATATGGGTATTTGAAACCTCAGTTCCAATCCCACACACATTTAACACTTACTTCACACTATCTCAATTTCACATGTGTCACAATATCACAATAATTAATTCATCAATGAAATAATTAAATAAACATTTTCATAATAACATCAATCCTTTAATTAATTCAATAATTAATTAATCGTGAAAATACCTTCAATTAATCAACCCATTAATTGATTATATAAATTCCATTAATTAATTCAAAAATTAATTAATCACATCAATCCCTTAACTTAATTCAATAATTAATTAAATAAATAAATTCCATTAATTAATTAAATAATTAACTAATAATATCAATCCATTCAATTAATTAAAAAATTAATTGATTACATCAATTCCATTAATTAATTAAACAATTAATTAATCAATTAAATCAACTTAATAATAACAATAATAACCCTTAATTAATTAAATAAATAAATTAAATAATAACCATAAACCAAATTTATCTTCTTTCATAGTTCCTTAATTAATTAATCTACCAAATTACTTAATTCAAATTTGGGAACTCAATTTCTAATCATACAAAATAAATATTACAATTACATAAATTTAATCAAAATCAGTACTTTTGGATTTGAATAATAAACCACATACCACAAGTTTGATGAAGAAAACTCACTAAAAATTACCCCCAAATTGATGCGGATCAATCTAGAATACGGTGAAGAATATGATCTAGATCTAATACCTAGATCTACAATTAAAAAGGATCAAGATATATCAAATATAGATCTATGTGTAGAAACAAAAATAGATAAATATCCCTCTTTTATCTTGAAAGAGGAATGATAGAGAAATTGAGATCAAAAAAAGGATAAATCAAATACTCATGGAGGTGTATATCTTTAATATGCCCTTCAATTCTCCAAAAACAGAGGTCAGAAAGTCTTGGAATATATCTAAGAGCCTCCCAAATTTTTAAAAATATATTTGGATTAAAATAGGGAAGATAATGGGTTTATATGGGGGTTCAGGAATTTGAAAAACTAATTTTTAGGTTAATTAAAAATTCATGCACGTTTTTGTGGGCCGAGGTGCATGGTTTTCCAAACCATGTGCCTCTTCTAGGGGTGCGCCGAATCTCCTTTTTCGGTAAATGATTTGACAAACCATACACCAGCTATGTGAAAACCCTATATTTTTCATGTCATGGATTTTTGGGTAGGGTTTCATGGTTAAGGAAAACCATGCACCAACTATGCACTTCCCTATTTCTATTATTTTTCTCAAATTCTCACCGAAACACACCCCAAGGAAAAACCTAAATGAAAATTACTTAACACAAGGAAAAAAGAGTACCTATAAACAATCTTGATACATATCTAGAAAATATTAGGATCTTACATTAAACCTTTTATATAAAAAGGTGTGAAAAATGTAATACTTCCCTATGTGGTGACAGTCGTTTGTACATATTCATGAGTGACATTTCCATTTTTTATATATGGATTGAAAGAAAGTTAAAAAGTAATTCATTATTGAATAGTCATTATTATGACATAAATATCATATGTAATCCTTAAATATATCATATTAACCATACATTAATGATGGTGATGAAAATAGAATGGTATCACTACATTAAGGTGGTACTCCATACAAACACACAAGTGATTCTTTAATCTCCAATTAGATTGAGAAGTGGTGGTAAATAGTTGTTTAATCCCAATAATAAATTCCCATAATATTGATGATACTTTATTCAGCATGTTTTTTAGGATAAAATGATTTTAAAAGAAGTTTAAGGGGAAATTAAATTTTGAAAATATTGGTTATGATCAATACCAATTCTTTTATAGAACTCCTTTAGCATACTCTTTAAGCCATGAAATATTGATATTAGGATAATAATAGAAAAACAAATATTAAGGAAATGATTCTAGGAAGTCTTTTTTGTTTTTATTTTATGAAATAGAATAATTATGTGGTGTGAATAAGTTAGTAGATTAAGTTCCCTTTTATAAGTGAGGGGAGGGAAAGACATGGAAATTATTAAATGAATTCAATGATTGAATGTCACTTTTAGGGGGAAGAGGCTCAAAATGGATAGGTATTTGAAGTTACAAAAATATGAGTTAGATATATCTTCATACAATCATAATTTCATATGTGTGGTGTCCAATACTATGATTATCCCATGGTTTAACCCACACGATAAACCCATTTTAACCAAAATTGTTGTGAATTTTTTTACTAAATTTACTATTTACTATGAAGAAAAATTAAATTGAACCTATTAAATTATTTTAGTAGTTATAATTAAAAATTTTAAATACATTTTACAATATTCAATTTCTTTATATGAAAAAATAAAATTTTAATTAAGCTCTCAAACCGTAAAGAAAGCACATTTTTAAAAAAATATTAAGTTTAAAACATAATTAACTTCCATTCATACATTATAAAACCCATAAAATGAATGATAAAATAATATATTGAATATATAATCTATATATTTCATTAAAATAATTAATCAGTATGTACAAGATTATTTATAAAGATAAAAACATATTATGTGCATAAAACCAGTTCTATAGAATGAAAATTCAAGGCCAAAAATTAACTTATACAAAAAATGATTATAAAGATGATTCTTATTTAATTAATTAAATTATTTATAATTAAATGATAAATATTTTAATTTAAAATTATATGCTAAATATATTTAGACATTTACTTCATAATAAATTACATTTCTTTTAAAAACTGTTATTTTTCACTTTTCGCTAAAAAAGAAATCTTCTTATAATGATCTATAAAATTCTTGTAAGATAGTATAGAATTGTTGGTTTTAAAAATTATATTAATTTTGAAAAAAAAAATTATTAAAATGGTTGAAATAAATTATCAAATTAACTTTCAAAAATGAGATAAAAACCATTTTAAATAAAAATATATTTTTTAATTTTAAAATGACTTTACTAAAAAGTGAGTACTTATTTATTCTACATTAATAAATATTTTTCCATTAATAAGTAACATTGTAAATATTTTTCAGAATTTTTTTATTATTGTTTATACCTTTTAATTTAATAGTTATGTGATAAAATTTTACTATATTTCAACTCATATAAACTCAAGGTTTCATTCTAAGAAAGCTATCACATAGAAGAAGTTTTATTTCAAAGGAAATAAATATAAAATCATAGTGTTTTATAAAATAGGAATGATAAATAATTTAAAATATTGTGTAATGTAATAATAATTTTCAATCATGGAATAATGGGTATAATACTAGGGAGTAAATTATATTGAGTCCATAGGCTTCACACAATCTTGTTGAATTATGGAACCTGGTGTACACAAACTTCATATATCCAAAACCTATGGGAATTAGGAGAGATCCCTATTTAATAAACTCTTATATAACAATATATATTAGTTATGATAATAATCGTAAATCCATTACTTGGTAATCATATTTACTTTCCATGCATGTCCTACTCATAACAAATATGGATCTAATGTTCTTTAAGGTAATCAATAATACTTGGGGCTATCATACACATCAATAAATATAAAATAATTTCAATCAATCGTTTATTTTTTCCCAAAATTATACTTTCAATACATTATATTTCAATTAAAACCCAAAATCTAATTTATTTCATAAAAACGCATTCCTTTTAAATTAATTGATTTCATTCTAATTCATAAAACATTTCATTCCAAATATTTTCACAATTCATAATCAAATTATTTCATCAAATCATTATTTTCAACTCATTATCATTTTTTAGAAAGAAAAAAATTATTTTCAAATCATTTTTCAATGGGATTTCATCACACACTACATTCCATTTCAAAATAATTTATAAAATTTATCAAATCAATATTTTGAAATCAATTATAATTCCATTTAAAATAAGAAAAATTTAATTGTTTTAAATTATAGTAATGGCCTTAAGAAACCACCTAACTCAAAAAAAACATATCAATAATCACCTATACCGAGATCAACTAATATAGATTCAATATCTTTAATGATCAATGGAGGATCCTAGAAGCACACTCTCAAATAATAATATCTAATTAATCATTTCTATAATATTAGGAGTTATAGGGGGAGATAGATAAAATACACATCCATAATGATTCTAAAATACCACATAGAAACCAATGGATATTTGGACATCAAATCCAAATAACAGAATTTATTTATAAGAATCCCATTTATATCATGTCAAAATCAATAATTTTAGTATTAAAATCCCTATTCCATGATTATATTAAATAAAATATAGAACAATATATAAGATCAATGAATAAAAATAAGCAATAGATGTATATATATATATGAAAATATAGATCCAACATCCAATGATCCATCAAAAACCATTACTAGGAGGAAAGGGATCCCCACAGTCTCCAAGAGGAGGCCCCTTTGTTGAGAGAATGAACCTATAAAAGGTAAATGAGTGAAATAATATGATTTTTGAGAAATAAAATAAAAAATATTAATTATTAATATTCATCACATGGTTTGACCTCAAAGTTTGTAAAACAGTGTGTCAAACATGCATCACCTTATGGGATACTGAAAGAGATTAATGGTTTGAAAAAATATGTTCCAATCATACTTTACCCAACTATACCAAGAGAAATAATTTTAAATACTATCTACATGGTTTTTACTAGTTGTGAAACTAAATTTTCACCCACAATTGAGACTCCAACATAACATGCACATTTTCAATGTTGCTATTCATGTTTTCTCTAACTATTCTCCCACCATTAAATGCCTTGAGAACCACTATATAATTAAAAAATTCACCTAAAACCCATTAAAAAGATATAAATATGAAATTGGAAAAGGAGATTAATATAAATACCCACAAAATGGTGTTGTGATTTCACAGTGATAAGCTATGGAATGGAAATGTAAGAAATTTGAGAACTTGATAACATAGTAAAGGAATTATTTCAATAAAGCGAATGGGATATGGGAAAATATTGTGACAAAACATGGATAAGGTTATATTTTTTAATAAAAATATTAAAGATTCATAATAATATAATAAGTTCATCAAAGAGGAATAATAATAATATCATACCATTTAAGCATATGAAAATAGTCATGAATCATAGAAATGTAAAAAGCATTTGGAAAGTATTGGAAAATTTTCATAAATGAAATCATAATAAAATAAAATCCATTTTTGGGGAAGGCATCACAAATATATTATCATATCATATTGGGCTTAGGATAACTACTTTTTTACCCTCTATAGACTTGGTCTATAACCCATGTACCTCTTAACGTTTAGAACATAACTTTTTTTGATTATTAGGATTAGGTTACAACCCATATACCTATATAGTCTTAGGAAATAGATTGTGTACCTATTTAGGATTGGGGAATAACTCATGTACCTATTTATGATTTGGATACAACCTCTGACTCTGTTAGGCTTGGGATACAACCATTGTAGCACTTTAGGCTTGGGCTACAACCAGTGTTCCTTTTTGTGCTCATGAGATATTAAACATTAACCTATTTATTGGTAGGGGGATATAGGACTCCACTAATAATCATCCATAAATTTTTCTTCCATAAGATATAAATAATTCATCATATGAAAAAGAACATAAGAAAAATAAATGGCATACCTATAATTTCAATCCTGTATCACATAAAAGGACTTTATTAATTGGTTCTACTACTACTGAAATCTCAACTATTTAAAGAAATTATTACATAAAATAATATAGTGTAATATTAATTAAACATATCCCCATTAATGAATGATCACTGGATGTTGAATATGAAAATTGGATTAAGTCAAATTTATCAACACTTTTTTAGTGATGTTAAAGGTCCCCTTTAATAGCATTAAAAAAGTACTGATAAAGGCCTTGATGATAAAGGATATAATTTTTTTAGGCCCCATCCCCCCCTCTTTATCAGCACCACCCCCATAACATTTATAAGAGCTTCCCCCATCCCCTTTATCAGTGAATCCCCCACCCTTTTTTCAGTGCTTCCCCCACCCCAGAGCTTTAGCATGCACCCCTGCCTCTAGAGAATTTCAATACTGGGTCCCCTTTAAATGGATATTAACTCTAAACACCCTTAAAACACATAAAAATATTAAAAAACTCTAAAAACCCTAAAACCCCTAAAAACCCTAAAATGACCAAAAAAATTAATCTGGGAGTCTATTTCAGCTCTATAACCAGTCAAATCTAATATCACAAAAATGATATTTTATATGATATGTGTTACTAGCTGACTGGATATCCAGATTAAAAGTTATAGCCATTTTAATTTTAAGAAATAAAGATCAACAACTAAAAACTCTATTTCGAAGGCCTTTTGGGACTTTAGGAGGAAAAAATCGAGACAATTCTGAAAGATATAGTCCCTAACTTATATGTTTTATATCTCATTTCAAGACTCGATTTGATAAGTTATATAGTCAAAATGGACACCCTGATCAAAAGTTATGGTCCTTTGAAATTTTAGTTAGATTTAAAAAAAATTTAAAACTGTAATAAATTTTATTCCTTTAGTATTGTTGAAATTTGAATATAACTTGGTTTTATCTCATTTCATAAGCTTCGATTTGACTGGTTGTGAATCTGAAATGGACTTCAACATCAAAAGTTATGATCCTTTTAGTGTTTTGGGGGTTTTTTTTGCGTTTAATGGGTTTTTCACATTTAGCGGCCATAACATCTAAAATAGGTGTCTATTTTTCCTGTAACATATATAAAATCGAATCTTCTGATAGTATTTATGCCTAGGTGACACATAGGAACCCTTGATCACCTCTATTGAGGACAAAAAGTTTCAAAAAGCCTATAAATGACCATAACTGCTCCAACGGGTGTATGTCAATGAAATATATATATATATATATATTGAAATATACCCTTTCTCAGTGCTAGTAAAAAATCACTTATAAGGGGGGGGGAAATTATCAGTGCCTCTAGAAAAACTAATTAATACCACCCTTTTATCTGTGATTTTTTAGAAGCACTGATAATGTCCCCCATTTATCAGGGCTTTTTTAGAAGCACTAAAAACTTTCCATTTTATTTGAACTTTTTTACTAGTTCTAGTAAGGGGGGGAATTTATCATTTTTTTTTTATAAGAACTGATAAATGTTGCCATTTATAGTACTTATTTTAGCACTGTTAAATACCCCATTTAAAAATCACTAAAAAGCGTTGTTAAAGACCCCCTTTAACAACGTTTTTTCTAGCACTGATAAAGGGGGGTTTAAACAATGTTTTTAGTAAGATTTGTTAAAAACCTATTCCTAGATTAATTGATACGTGTAGTAGTGTATATATATTTTGAATCAATATCAGGTGTATGTAATCTTGATAACTTTAAACTAGTTTTTTAATACTAGTGTCGGTATTCATTATTTTCAGAAACTTCATAATTCACAAATAATTAATGACATATAAGAGATGAATTATAATTATTATTTACATTTCAAATACTTTTAATGAGTTTTAGATTAATATCCTTGAAAAATAGATAATTATCAATCACAATTTGGGGACCTATTAACAAAATAAGGGTGAGATATTTATTAATGAATTAACTATTTATATAAAAATTATAAACTATAAAATAAAAATTTATTTACATAAAATTATCATTTTATAATATAAATTATGTTCCCATAATTCTTCGTTATATATATAAATAGAATTTTTTATGTATGTGGTTAAACCAACCAAAACATGAATATAGAAAGATTAATTGATGATTATTTTGTGGTTTATTAATCATACCATTATAAAAAAAATGTTATAATTTACTAATAATTAGTGTAATTTATTATAATTATAAATAATTATTGCAATAATTTAATTCATATTAATCTATTACGTAGAACAAGAGATCATTTCCCCTTAGTATGCTTTTTTAAGAAATTTAATTTCAAAAATATTATTCATGGAACATATTATTAATGGTTTCTCTAGTGTGACATACCAAAAACTTAGTAATTTTATAAACATAAAATTTATCCTTTAAATCCATTATTTTAACCAACCTTGAAATCTTAATTTAAAATAAAAATAGAGATTGATCATTTTAAGTGGGTGTAAGTCCACGCACATTCATGGTTGATGATTTCAGTTCCCATGGAAGGGGGAAAATGAGTAATATGGTTTATCATTTAAGAATTTAAAATATGTCATCAATATAATACTAATATAATAAATTATCTCTTGGTACTAGTTATATAAGTTGGTGAAGGAATACGAAGCATGTTAGTTCATGGAGGAGATAGTATGCAAAACACATGAATGTAGGATTCATTTTTCAAAATAGAAAAAGAAAATGTATTTAATGTAACAACCTGAGTTTTTATTAAAAAAATAGAATAAATTTAATTTCTTTTATTGATTCAATTAAAAAAACAGAATGCTGAGTTTTCTCTACATGCAATATTTGGTAAGCTTTCATTATACACGACAATGAGTTTTATGACAATCATGATATATTATTAGTACAATTTTCTAAATGTAGCCATTATAACATAGGAATTAAAATTAGATATATGATTGTTAATAAATACAATAAAAATATTGTGTATTAAGTTTTTAAATAACGAAATCATATTTGTTAAAAAATTATTAATTTTCATTAAAATCATTATATGATCCGAGTATACAATTTTCTCGAAAAAATGTTTTATATTTATTCCATTTATGTGAAAAATAATAAATTTAATTTTTATCAGTTTTGAAAAATATTATAATAAAATAAACCATATTTTTTTAATCACCATTTCAAAATAAGTTTAGATTTATTTTTTGTGATTTTTTAAATAGAATCATTTTTTGATGAATAATTAATAATGCTGAATTTTAATTCAAAACTTCCTTTTCATTTGATTTATTTAAAAAATTTAATTTTTTTTAAATTGGTTTTAATGTAACATTAGTAAAATTATAAATAAGTTAATATAATTAAGTTTATTGGAATCAATTTCATATTGAATTTTCATTTAAAAATATTGTAATCTTTTGATCATTTTCTTTTTTAAAAATCGCTTTCTAATCACGTCTGTGAGATTAATTTTAACATAAATTTTTCCACTTTTATGAATTAAATTTGAAAAAACATATTCCTTATTTTAGTCATCATAATTTATGTTATCCAACTTAATTTTTTACACAAATTAATTGTAAAAACAATAAACATTATTTAGAGTGATTTAGGTAAAAATGGGTTTTCCAGATATTGATCTAAACATATTAGGGTTAAAAATAAAAAAAAATTATAAAACCCATTTTATAGAAATATTTAGTCTAGATAAATTCTATAATTAGTAATGGTCTATTATTGGAGCCTTTTAACATTAAAAAAACTTGGGTGGGATTCTTTCTTTCAAAAAATTACATGTCTGCCACTCACCTCAATTCTAAAAGGCCACTCCTTCTTTCCTATTCACAACATCAAATACAAATCACCTTAAATTTTCCTTCACTAATACAATAATACTTATTTTGGACATGAATAAAACCAATTATGGCTTTCGTTTCAAACCTAAAGAGGATACATAAAGAACAAGTAATGTTCATTAAGAAGCATTTTTGTTTTATTTCATCCTCCGCCTCATTAAATTATTATTTTATCATGATGATATAATAACCACAATATTATCCATATTATGAGATATTTTTATGTTAATATAATGACCTATAACCATCTCCAATTCAATCAAATTGGTTATGAAATCATCATTCGTTTGTAATATGGACCACCTCCTAAGGAAATTATGTCTTTCATTTTCCATTAACACCTCTCACGATCGGTTAAAATTATGGATTAAATGTTCATATATAATATAAATTATAATATTATATTTAATAAATATTATATCACACATATCATCATACTTTATATTTTCTGGGAATAAGATAACATCGCTCGTGTGTACGGTGTACTACTACCTCATGAAGCGATGTGATTCATTCATGGTATACATGGAAGATAATAACCATATGTGATATATATGAAATAAAAATGATTGTAGAATTATGATTTATCATTTAAATTTATTTATTTCAATCCTAAAAGATAATGGAAACATGGTTCATGTGTACGTATGTCCTACTATCTCCATGAATGGTGTGTTTCATTTCATATCACTATGATTTATGGATTACTCTAAATAAATATATAATAGATATATGTAATATTTATTTCATGTTTAACATTATAAATGTGATTAAATCAGGATCAAGGTAATAATACCAAAAATAAAAAATAAATTCATATATGAAAAACAAATCAGTTTTTACACAAAACATAAATATAACATGGAATTTTTAATAAATGGGTAATAAAAGGTCATAATAATATAATATATGGAATTATATATAAATATTTTTATTTAATAGATGTGTAATATAATTTTAATTATTATACTGTAGGTTTTAACATGTTCAATTGTATTCAAGACTTAATGATAGGGATGTTTGTCCAAATTAACCTTAACTGAGATGTATGTTATGTTATTCATCTATAATCATTCATGAGGGGTATATAAAGCCCCATTGAATTGTAATATAATTTATTTATTTATCCTCATGATATTTTAAATTATATTTTATGTTATTTTTTTATGGGTATTATGATTCAATGTTACCAAAGTGGTAATTATATTATGTTACAATCTCATCATTTATTGGGATTGTTTATGATTATGTTTTATAATATAAAATATTATTATCCATCTCTCAATAATCTCATGAATTTTATTATCCTCTGGTAATTCATGATATTTTTAAGTAATATTAGTATTTTTCACTCTTTGGTACTTAAAATAAATTATAAAATATTTTTCACAAAATCTAACTATATTTCTCTCTTCATTTAGAAATATTTTATTTTCCAAGACTATGTTCTATATAAAAAAACAAAGAAAATATTTTATTATTATCCTATTATTTTTTAAATAAAATTTTACCAATTTTTGAATTATTTTTGAAAATAAAGTAATATTAATATCTCTTTCTAAACATTTCCATTTTTTACCAAAAAGGTGTAAGGAATATTTGTTTTAATGTGTATTAAATGAATGAAACTTCCCCTCATAATGAACATTATTTTATAAGAAACATTTTTTTTAGGTTTTCAATGTTATTTTCAAAGGAAAATATTTTGAAAAAAATTCTATTTTAAAAAGTGTTTTTTAAATCATAATGGATATTTTCATCAGGAAATATTTTAAATGATTGATCAAAATCATTTTCTATCTAAAATGAAATATGTTTCTATTACCTATTATTTATTAGGGATATTATCTAAGGATATCATTCTTATTCTTTATCTGAATGGTTTATGTTGATGATGGCATGATGTTTTTGAAACCCATTTTCTCTTCCATGGTTTATACCATGATAATATTCTGATGAAACCCAGTTAATTTTCCATAGGGTATACAATAATGAAATGATTATGAAATTAATATCTTTTTTATAGGTCATAATATGATAAAAAATTTATGAAACTCATCCCATATAATGGGTTATGATATGATGAATTTTTTATGATCTTTTGGCACACATAAATATGGTTTTCATTTTTATATGGTTGGGAACAATATCTCCCTCCAATTCATTGTAGAAGGATTTATACCTCATGAGATAGAACAGATTATAATGGGGATTTAAACCAGTTTAATAATGTACTTTCTCTACTATGATGGTATTCGGAGTGAACCTTGAATACTCTAATGGTTTTGGGAGTGAACTTATTCCACTATGTTATCCTGGGAAATGAACCTTGAATAATATGAAAATAATGTTCTATGATTATGTTTATGACACAAATCTATGTATTATACTGATGTTATTTTTTTTGAAAGGTGTCGAAGCCTCAATTTATTATTTAATGAAAATACCTCTTTAATACTGATATCACCCTTACTTATCTCTTTTGTTTACCCTTACTAAGAATCTGAGATCACCCATTCTTATTTTTCCTTTACTCGGGTCATGAAGAAATATTTATCTATGATATGAATAAGAGGGGTTCTAGTTATGAAGATCATTGTGGGAGATGATTCAGTTTACCTATGGACCCGTATATTGGGATTCCATGATTCTAAAAACACAAAACTATTTTTCTCCTCTAGCATGTGTTTTCTATAATGTAATTAATATTAATAAAAAATGATGTGATATCTATATATGAACATCCTAGTTAACTATATATAGTGCTTGTATCATAATTATAATAACATAAAAGTATAATAATGATACTCATTTTATTAATTTATGATGGTGTAATGGAATTTGAGGTTGAATAGGTGTATATAATTAATTTGAAATTAGAAAGAATATGTAACAAATGTAATCCTCACTTCTTCAATTATTTCATTTTTCAAGGGGGTCAAGCCTTTGAGGTATGGCCTTTAGAGAATACTAATACCTCTATATGGTGTCTAGGAATTTTGATTTTATGGTTGGTCTATATTTATTCTAAACTATGTGTGTTTTGGTGTGTGGGGAAGGGTGGATAAGAGAGCCCCTTTTAAAAGTAAAATTTTTTGAGTTTTTTTAAATACCCAAAATGTTTTAATAATAGGAATTCACAGTCAATTAAATTGTCTCAAAAATTAGAAAATAATAGATATATGGATTATAATGTCATAAATGGCCTCAAAAATACATTTACATGTATGTTTTAAACATTTTTTACATATATTAGATTTAGATTTATTACATTTACCATTTTTTATCTTAATGCAATAACTAATTTTTAACATAGTATCCTAACCTCTATGTATAAAAATATAATGGTATTTATTATAAAATTTAGACATACTGATTCTATATTTAAAATCCATTTAATTTTAATAAATTTACAAAATTGAAAAAAAAATATTATATATATATATATATCTCTCTTTAAAAACATTCTTGAGAAAAATATTACTTGACTTATAAAACCATCAATGTTTTTCAAATAAAATAAATATTATTTAATATCTAATATAACTCATAAAATGATTATTTTTTCAATAAAATGGTTTCATAAATATCCTTATAATTCTTATAATCTAATATCCATTATCTATACTAAAGCTTGTATTTTTCCTTCCTCGTGTCTTCACTATGGTCAATTTACTAACATGTCAGCCTCTCTACATCTCCATGATGCCTACCTATCTCTAACTTTGAATACCCATGATTCCCCATAATTGATATCTCCTCAAGCTGGTTATTCACCACCTAAAACACCTTGCATCGGCCTCCACCTCCACCTCCTCCATGTCAGCCTCCACCTCGGTATCATCCTTTGTCGTCTCCTCTATATTGATTTTCACCTCCACCTCCTCTTCTGCATCAGAAATCACCTAAGTCTAATCAAAACAGAATTTCAATATCTTTATAGGTACGGTTTGTTTGGTTTATTTAATATTTTATCACATTTCATTCCTGTGTTTATCCCCTCATATTCCCTTATCTGATCATCCTCTATTAACTAAGTATAGAAGACCTCTATTAGAATCTAGACATTTCTCATCATCTTCTACAAATACATTGGATATAGGTACAATCATATTCCCTTGTGCATCTCAAAATCATTCTTTAATCATATTTGATGTCATCTATGTGATATTTACACATCTTTTTCAACATATAAATCCTTTAATTATAGGTACATTCCTTTTTCTTATTACTATATACTAGTAACCATGGTTTTGAAACCCTAAGGCAATATTTTGTCTATTACATGCCCTTATTTTCCCCATTTAATGGGTGTACTTCATCTAGTGAATTCATTTGTTGTTATATCAATATTGGACTCTTCAATGTAGTCCATTTCCAAATCACAATCCCCTAAGGTTTTATATTGGATTCATGTTCATTTTCCATCATATGTCTTATAAAATCGAACCATCCCTTTGGTAATATATTCCTTGATCTATATTTGTGAGGGTTTTTATTTTTTACAAATTATATGTATTATTCATTTAAATATAGGATACAAAGAGGAATAAGTATCAGTTGAAGGTCATTATTTCACCTCAATTTGGAAATATTATCTAACATACCCAAAGAAAATTTAATTTTTCAGTACTTCATGATTTCAATTAAATAGATTTATAGTGTTCATTATAATTTTTTAGGGATGTTTATAGACATTAATCCTCATAATAATTTTTATAATTTCACCAAAAATATTTATTAGGGTGCCCAATATTGTTCTGTGTTGGAATATTTTCACTATTTGTCACATGCTGGAATAATTGAATTAATTTCTTTAATTCTTGATTCTTTTTAAAATTTGATGGTTTCAAATATAGGGTGTGGGGGTGTGAGTGGATGAATTAATTTGGGTACAAAATATATAGTTTATGGATGATTTAATTCATGTTTTTTGGTTTATTTAATTCAAGGTGTGTCGATGCAGGTTATGGAGGTTCACTTAGATAGTTTCCAGGGCACCAGGGTGATTTAATTCATTGCATATTCTGACTATATAATTTCCATTTGAGGGACTATGATAGTTCTCATTGATGCAATTACCTTCTTGATAATGTTTTTTAATTATGATACATTCTTTCTTTGTTTACGAGCTCAGTTTCCAATGAATGATTGTCAGTTTGTTTACCAATGTTTCATCACATTCATTGGTTATTTGAAACCATAGGAATTATCTTCTTTTGTCTTCCATCAGGTCTGTTATGGAATTTTCTTTTGTCATTGTATTAACATTGGACAATTCACTGTAGTTTAGTTCTGAATTTATTGTTCAATGCTGCTTGATTTCAATTGAACAGATTTATAGTTTTCATTAAAAAAAATTGGGATGTTGATTGACATCAAGCCTCTTTAGCATTGTTTTGATTTCACTGAAAATATTTCATGGATTTATATAATATTGGTCTATGTTCTCAAATATATTCATGGTTTGTCCAATTCTAGAATAATTGAATTACTTCATTTAAATTGATGACACTTTGTTAAATTTAATGGTTTCAGATGTAGGTTGTGGAGGTGTACTTGGATGATTTAATTCAGATTCCAAATATATAGGTTATGGATGATTTATTTCATGTTATCAGCTTATTTAATTCAAGGTGTGGAGATTCTGGTTATGGAGGTTCAATTAGATTGTTTCTAGGGACCCATGTTAATTTAATTCGTTGCATATTCCTACTTTATAATTTACATTGGAGGTACTCTGAAAGGTTTTATTATAGAAATTACTGTCTTGATATTTCTTTCATTATGATAAATTATTTATTTTTAAACTATAATTCTCATGAAATATTGTCAATTATTTGACCCCTATTTCAATACATGCATAGTTTCTTTGGGTCCATGGATTCTTCTCCTCCCTATCCTTTCTCCATTAATTAGTTTTTTAAAGTTTCGTGATTTTGTATTCTTGAGACTATTCTAGTCACTTATTTTAGATTTTTTTATGTTCTCGATCCATTGAATGTTTTAGTTTAGTTTTTATCATATTTAAAATTTTAGATATTTTATGGGCTTTTATCATTTAGATATAATTTGTGCATTAGATTAATTTATATCTATAATGGTCTTGGTTATATCTTTTCATTCATTTGTTTTATGTTTTCAATTGGATCGTCATATTTTATGATCTGGTTTTGGGTACAAGATTATGATTAGGGATATCATGGTAGAGCATGTTATTAAGGTAATGTAGCATGAATAAATTTAAACAATATAAAATTCAATAATTTTTAATGATTAATTTACATTTTCATGAATTTTCAACAAAGACTCATTAAACCTTATGGATTTTAATAATCATTTAATTGTATTTATAGTTTTTATTGGTAATGATATCAGGATTTTTCTTATAAATTAATTAATTTTACTCATGTGCAAGTACGTCTAATGAAATTAAGACTAAAAATTATTTTTAGCAAACAAACTATTGTGCTCTCTCTTTCTTGAAACATGTGTGTTGTTATTGAAGTTAATCCAATAAATTTTATTACATTGCTTGAAGAAGTAATTATTTATTCCAATAAATTGTGTTTCAGTTTTCACATTATCTTTATAATTTCTCTTGAATTCCACTAAAACAACCATGGAATGTTTAATGTAAGTAGTAATTTTTTATTTCATTTATATATTCCCTCACTTATGTCTATCCTAATATGAATTTCTTCATAATTGGATTCATTAATAAATCGTCGTATTCAGTTTACCCAATGGAATGAAAAAATATTCTTAATGATTTAATATTTTTTCACATATCTATAGTGTTTTATCTTTTTTCATTCATTTATTTATTATGAACATATAACTTAAACTACTTTTCTACTTTATTCCCATAAACATTCATACTAATATTCCATTTCAATTATATAGTTAATTATTCGGTATTGTTTCCCCTATTCATTGTTCCTCCCACAACACATGCATCACCTATATCATTCTTCCACCTAAGATTCCACATCTCTGAGGCTAATTCCATCCATATTATTTCCTCAAAAAATATATGCTTCCCAATATTATTTCTTAACCAAATATTTATTCCCTCGTGTCACATCCTCCCATCGGTTTCTATAGATTCAACTTATATTTTAATGGAACCATGATGAAAGTGATTATCCTTTATAAAAATATCCACCTATGTATCTTCACAAACCCATAATCTATAGAAGCTCACCTACAATAAAAATCCATAAACACTAAAAAAATTCAAGGTATCATTGGAAGGTCGCTTCTCACCTCGACATCTCACCTCAACCTCGACTTTTGTCTCCACCTCCATCGCTTGCCTCCACCTTCGCCTCCACCTTCCATTCCATCTCTATCTTCCATCTACATAGTATTATACATATTAATTGTAAAGTATATATGATTAAACTATTTTATTTAGTTACATTTATGTTTTTTTGTAGAACCTATTTATCTCCAATCATTCGTCCTTGTGGGTAAATGAAGTAGTTTCCCCATCTCTTATCTCCTTAAAAATTGTCAATTTATATCGTACATGATTATGTAAATTTATGTTCTAGATTAGTTATTATTTTTTATTCATTTTCAATTCATAATAACCAATCATATTTCATCCATTCCACTTCACAGATCATCTGGTTTTTCAAGATCTCTACTTTTCACTATTTATGGGAGTCTGCAGTCAAATCATTATACTCTGCTCATTTGATAGTTTATTTATCATATGAAGAACACCTCTAACAATATGTCATCCTCTTTATATATTATCCATATGATCTATCATCTTCCATTTTTTCTCTATATATGATTTCATTGGTCGCTTTTATTTTAATTACATACATATATCTATATTTTATTTCATTTTTTCTTGTATTTGATTTCATCTATCCCTTTTTATTTTGACTATAATGGACTTTTTTATTTCAGAGATCAAAATATAAAGGATTGAACCTATTAAAAGAATATGGATTCAACTACAGCCTAGTTTATGTCATTAAAATAAGTAAATGTTTAAATTTTTCTTTTTATGTATATTGTTACAATTTTATTTTCACCCTACCATTCAATTGGATGTATTTCTTGATTATGATTTCTCTATTTTTCCATGGTAGCTATTCTGATAAATAAATAATCATGTTTTTGAGTTTTATTAACCAATTGGTGTATATAATAATAATAAGTTAATGATTTTTGACTATTTCTATCTATTAATGTTATTATTACTTTAATATTTAATATGGAAAGAAATCATTTTATAAATGTTCTGTATTCTAAAAAATAATAATTACTATTTAAAAAATGATTAATTTTGTAAAACTTGTATGTAAATTGTTTCCCACCACTTATGTCTAATTTTCATTGAAATAAGAGTTATTAATTTATGTTCCATGGTCACAATTCCTTTGATTCATGTTGTGAAACTAAGTACCATTGATTATTCATCTTCTTAATCTTATTTTTTAAAGTTTTTCTTCATATTCTGCAACTATATTTCTATGGAAGTAAACTATCATTAATATTAATAGTAATATTTTACAACCATATTTTTATATGTATTATTGAAAAAACAATGTATGACAATGAACCCATGAATATCCTTACCAATACTATCTTATCTTCCTTCCAATAAATGAGTTCGAGGTCATTGATAGTCCACAAACATTATTCTAGGTATTATGTTTTAATGTGTTTTGTTATTATAATCATTTCCTTGCATGTCTATTTGCTTATGATTTTCTCCAAAATTGTGTTGGATTTGATTTCACTTCATTGATTGATATAACTAAAAGAACATGTATTATAATACCCAACAATTAAATTCACATGTCTTTTATATATATTCACTCACTATAACCTTCCTATTTCTAAAGAAATGATTTATTTTCCCAAATCACATATAATAGTCTCCTTATATCTAGATTTACGATGATGTTTGGTAGAATATTGACCTAAAATAATTTAATTCCCTCTTTTAGAACAATCAAAATTACATCTAATCTAATTATCTATTTCTACTATCTATCATTTTTGGTATAAACCAATTCAGATCTTCATATTCTATTTAATATGACTTCACTCATTTTTATTGTGAAAAAAATTAAAATACTATAAATTTTGGATGGAAAAATAAAATCCATCAAAATAACCATGTCAAGTTACCAATTCCTCTTATAAGAGCTTTTTCCTATGTTTTTAGGTACCCCTATTACTTTTATTGTTTTATACACATATCCACAAATTGGTTATCATCCATGGATTTTCATTACCTTAAACATTATAAGAGTACTCCTTATCCATCATTTAATCACTGGTATATAAATTTTTTCTAATTTATATAATTTTTAATTTTTTCATGATATTTCATTTTCTTCTCAATATCAATCTTATATTCTATATTTAATCATCCAACATAGAAAAAAATTGTTAGATCATCACTCTATACATTGGGGAGATGCATTATTGGCATTGGGATCATTTATGAAGAAGAATTTGTGTTTTATATTTTTCTTTCCTATTAGTTTCATAAATTGATGCCTTTTTTGGTGTGACATGATCCATTTGAGGCAATGTAGATGCAGTTCATATCTTTACATCAAGTTAAAAAAATTCATTCATTTTAAAATTACCTTCATACATTGAAATTTTCTTCTCATTAACTAATTCCTCACCCTTCTAGAAAATTTCCAAGGCCTCGGATTCTTCACACTGTAGAGCTTCCATGGTTTTAACTCCACTGCGTCCATGAAGACTACATGACATTTTATAGTTGTCCAGGGTGTCATTGATGTAGGTGATAAAATGATGTTCAATACGAGATGTGATATTACTTCTTGACTGCATGATGATGGGAGCTTGGAGGGTCGCACTTTTATCATGGATGGTCCAGAATATGGCTATTCAAAGGTTGGTTTTTGTGTTATAGATTTCAAGGGATCCTTGATTTTCATTATTGTATGGTCTTACTATTCAGTACAGTCTCCTTCAAAGCTGATAGATTTATACTAGCTTCACATCATGTTTAATTTTTTCTTTCATTTTAAATTGACCCAGATTTCATCACACTACTAGGCTACCATGGTTTTGAATCTATTAATACCTTGTAGAATGTGTTCTTTTTATAGAGTTCTAGGGTTCTATTTATGTTGGTGATGAAATGATGTCTGAAACTAGATGTGATATTGTTGCATGATTGCAGGATGTTGGGAGCTCATATGGAACACTACTATCATGGATGGCCTAGATCAAGTATATTCAATGGTGGGTTGTTGTGGTATAAATTTCACAATCTCATTGATTTTCATTTCTATATGGGTCTACTATTCACTATCAGTTCCTGCAAAGATGGTGGATTTATATTGGTGTTGCTTTGTTTCATCAAGTTGGCTATCAAACTCAACCTGATCTATATATTTGAACAATACTATATGGTGAACACTATTATAGAGACCCTGATATGATTACATATCAGTGTATATATTTTATTACAGATTATAAATGATCACTACTATATGAATGAGTTTGTAACCATATAGGAACGCTAATATAGGAACACTGTAATGTATATGTGTTTTAATTATATATATGTTTCCATTCACTATTAGTAATTTTTATTCACTATTACTATTTTTAACCCACTATATAAATTTTTTTGTGAACTAAAAACATAAGAATATTATTTATATGACAGAATACACTGAAACCAACATTTTAGGATACCTTTTCCAATTATGCATGAATTTTGGTGCATGTAAGAGACTTTCATTTGCATCTATGGTGGTATTTACAAGGCATGCAATGATGAGTCAACGATGGATCAAACATCACTTCCCATATGAATTATTTATGTTCTTTATTCCAATAATTTATGATTCTGTAAAGGGTATTCTGATCATATATATGAGTTTTATTTCATTTTTTTGGTTAATATGATGAACCCCTAAAACAAATCAATGCTATAAAAGATGTCTTCCTTTTAAAATCAATGTGTTTCTGTATCTATTTAATGAAAAATACGTTTTATTTATCCTAATATTCATTCCCCCACTCAAAATTATGTTATAAAATAATTCAATGTTGAGAGAACCACTCAATGTTATGTTAAGAAGTTAACATAATGTGAAGTGGAAGGAAATAATTATGTTAAGTGGTTAATGTAGTGTGTTTCACTGCTTTGGTAAAAAATATTATCATGTTTTCATGTATAAATTCATATATTTTTTTAATATATTTGATGTACAGACTCATTAAACAGTTTCACATTTTAATGTGCATCATTTCCATGTATGTTGAAGAAAAAGAAATGGGAATGTGAGTGGGTGCGGGACAAAGGGTCTTTACTAGGATACGAAGGTGAGTTCGTGATGGAAGAGGTGAAGGAATTTTACACTATGCATCTCACCAACATCAAGTAGAATATGGACACATGATCCATGAAGAGTGTGGTGGATCATGCCTTGGATTCTTCATTGCTCTGGTCAATTTTTATGTTCTAGGAAATTTGGTTCATCGAGGAGTATGAGAAACATGAGAATGGAAACCCTGACTTACTGAGGATTGAAATGTTGGACTTTAACATGGTGAAATCTATTCACCAAAAAAAGCTCAAAAATATATAAAATTATGTAGGAATCCCTAATTAAATTTTATAGTTTCTCACACAACTTTTAATATGTGATATTCTTCATCTATATTTTTACTTACAGGTAGCGGGTGGGACTCAGTTTGGAAAAACCTTATTTTCATAGAAGAAAGCTGATACAAAACCTCATGTGGGGTTGTGCCATGTCCTTTGATCCATATTATAGAAAATTTAGAGACGTAGTGACTAAAGAAGGATGATTTATAACCATGATTGATGATATATATGATTTTTATGGTATATCAGAGAAATAGGAGATCATCACATATTCTATTGACATGTAAAATATATGAATAATCACTACACTCATAATTTATTATGATTCAACAGTAGTGATAATAATGAATTTTGGCCCGAATGTCCCGAAGGCCTTCATTTTTATTGATTTTTGATAACCCCCCTTTCAAGGGATGAGGGGGAACCCTTACAAGGCTCATAGGCATAAGGATTACATGGCCCATAGGCTTAGGAGATTACACGACCCGATGGTCTTAAGGAATTTAACCAAACTATCTACAAGGAGCTGCCCCTCCCTAGCATCTACATCATGATAGTAGCTCTCCACCTTCGCATGGCCATCTGGCTAGGATTCCTGTGCAAGCAAAGGCTGGTCCCGATGTCATGTCCATACCCTCTAATTCTGACAAATCCATTTGGCTCTACTCTATTGAGTGTAGCTTCTCCGAATCCACTTCTAGGGAAACTCCTATTTTTATAGTGTGTCTGGGGAAACTGCATGTGGCCTGAAGGCCTTGAGGTGGCCCAAAAGACTTAAATGTGGCTCGAAATCCCTACTGACCCGAATGCTTGGGTGGCCCAAAAGCCTTAAGGACTCCTATCCCAAACTGGGGGGGGGCATAAATGCTATTCAAAAATTAACCAAAAACATTATTTTTACTATTCTTGATGAATTAAACCCCACCAACCAAAGTGATTATTATCTTTTGAATTGTCAAGGCTTTAATGGAATACCACACATAAATAAGGTTGTTAGTCTCTGTCCTCCCTATGTCCTTGACAATTTCATGACAAATAACAATATGAATTGTGATTAATTATGATTTTTATTAGACATATTGATATTATGATTAATTATAGTTTCTATTTCCATTTTTTTCAATGGGGAATTTTGTGTAAGATATACCTAAAAAACTAGGTGGCTTCAAAACAAATGCATACCGACACTAGACAAATACTTAGAGAATGTTCCGGTTTCTATAATATTAATCATCTCCCTCATCATTTCCTTTCTACAAACTTAAAGATTATAAATTTTATTTTGAGTCGTGTGATCAACTAAACACTATCCCACATCTCCTCCACTATACTAGCCTTCTTAATCACCTCTATAATAATTTAGTGATCTATTTGGAATGTTCATTTCAAATTATTTTTAGAATTTTTCGTTTATTTTTCTTTTGTCCAAAATCATTTCTATCGTCTAATTTCATTCATGATTTTCATGATTTACCAAGGAGAGATTGAAAGAGGGGATAATTAGAAATATATCCAGTGTGGCATGAGTTAAATGGGAGAATTGAAAGATGCTGCTTGAGAGAACATCTAAGGGTTTATCCATGAGACATTTAAGAGATTAAATAAGTGCATATTCGAGAAAACCATGTTTTCTAAGCCCTTTGTGAGCATTAATTCCAACATAGTATGAGGGTCACACTTGTTCTACCAAGGGGATGATGGGTATGGCCACACCAAGACCAGGAAAAATATCTCTTTTTCTTCGCCCTCATCCAACCCATCTCACTCCAAGAGATTGGACATGTGTATTGAAAGCATGAAATGCAAAGATTTCATTTTCAAGTGTTTATGAGTGTATTTTAGTTTATATTAACTCACCACCAGATCCTACTATACTTGAACATAATATAATTAGACATTGAATTTTTTAAATTGTGATATGATCATGAAAAAATATCTCTTTATAATCCCTTGGATTATAGTAAATTTAGAATGTGTGTTGATGTTTTGTTGAAAATTTCATCCCTATGAAATTTATTTCAATATAATTACAAATTAAATTAGTTTTTATGAAATTATTTTAATGACATACCAAAATGTTGAAATTATTGGTGAATAAACAATAAGAGATCCTGTCAATTGGTTCCTTTACATATATTGATTATAATTTCTTTATCTATCTTTGTTATATTTTGATAGATGTATGTTAGGATCTAAATCTAGACTAATTAAACCATTTGGTACAAATTATAATACAAATTGATGCACTGCCTATTTGTAAAACCCTGATATTTTTTGAGAATTATTCTTTTTAATTTCATTGATGTCTTGTGTTATACTCTACACTAATATTAGCTTGCGCTATACACAACACCTTATTATCTTGTATTATATGCAAACACAATTCTTGGCTTCTTTTGCATGTAAGAGAGACCTTCCTAGATAGCATGTCTTGTACGCCATATCGAGTTTCACTAAACAACGATATATTGTTATGAACTATCCATTATTAATAGAATTAACTACCTTTTCAATTTTATTACATGATAATTCCTCATACACATATTCTAGAACATGGTATGAGAACAAAATAATTTTTTTGGGTAAAATAAGTATTTTTTTAAAAATGTAGTTTTGCTGCCTTTTGATGGCGCACCAACATTAAATATTGTTTTTGACATGTTTATAAGTTCAATTAGACAAAATATACTTATTCATTGTAATGATGATATTCAAATTTACTTTGGATAAATTTTTTATATTTTTCTCTTAAATTTCATATTTTGATTAATAGTAAAAATATGCTAAATTTTTCTTAAAAACATCTTTTTTCATCAAGATAATTGATATGGTTAAATTATAAAATTTAATGGTTGTAAAGTATAAATAGAATATATTTTTACCCTTTAATATAATGTAAGTCATTATCATTAATTTTACATTGAATTCATAGGTAAAAACATTTCAATCCTTGGAAATGTTTTAACTTTTAAAACTTGTTTTCTTAACAATGGGATAAATTTTAAATTAGATAATGCAACTTCTGTGTTTTGAATTTTGAAAAATTTATTTCATATTTTAATTAATTGGGTCCAAAATTATGTTACTAGGTTAACTTTTTTTTATATTATGAATAGTAACTATAGTAATTTTTATTTACTAAAGTTAAAGGTAAACCAGGTAATTATGGGTAAAAATAAGATTATAAAATTTCCATAACACCTACCAAAATTCTATTTTATGAATAAAATTCGACCCATATAACCTAAGGGTTAGAATATATTCATTTCAAGGACTATTGACCATTAAAATGATGTAATTATTATTAAAACCAGAGAAAGTGACAACATGTCACTCTCTTATATCTTATAAGGGTAATAATATTAATTTAGTGATAAACGTCATAGAACTTTGAACATAAATAGTACCCCAAAATATAATAAAATTTTCTACATCATGTGAATTTATTTATAATTTTTAGGGATTAAATATGTATCATTAATGGTGACACAATAGTGATGTAGAAATTATTTTATTTATTGAAATATCAAATAAATGGTTTTAAAAATATTAAAATAAATATTATATAAACTATATAATGTGATCCAAGAATTTTTAAAATTAATATTAAATCTTAGGGATCTATTAAATATTTTGGTTCGAATATATATACTATGTGGATTTTATTTAAATTCAAATAATTGAATTGTATCAAAATTGACACTATTGATATTTTATATTAATAACATATTATTAAATTGATTAAAAATCATAAAAAAAAATTTAAAAATTATAAATTGAAATTTATATTGTGTACAATGTCATAAAGTATCCAATTGTTGACAATTAAAAACAAATAAGTTAGTATTTATAACAATTTAGAATTTAGAATCTTATTACCATAAATAAAATTAAATAGACTAAATAAGGATAAATCAAAATTATACGGTTTAAAATAAAATAAAAACAAGTATAAATTTTATTGGTTGATGAGATTACAACCCTATCTCATATCATCTTCGAATTGAGTCATTTTTTGAGGTTTTTAATTGGGGTCTGAATTTATTATAAATAAATATTTTTGATGTTTCCAAAAGTGCCCCTCTCCTTTCTTATAAAAGGGAACATCCTCGCTCTCCACTTCACAACTTTTTGAGCCTTCAATCTTGACCAAACCCTGTAAATTCATTTTCTCCAATTCCCTGTAAACATACTAGAGGTCCTGATATTCTTCAAAGACCAACTTTAGTGCCTTAAGAGGAGGTTTAGAAGAGGCGCGTCGAAGAAGAGATAATATCCTTTACCGATTCTTCAAATTTATTTCTACTTCTACATCCTATTTTTTATTTGTTTTAATTATAAATTAATAACATCAGTATCACTCATATTTTTATATGTTATAATAAATATTAAACAACCCTATTTCACCTTCTATCCATTCTACAAGAAACGAAATCACCGCATGTTCTTACGTAGGTACTACCGTATACACGGCGTGGTGTAATCTTTTTTCCACCACCACCTTACTTGGACTTGTATAATGGTGTAAAGAATAACAATATATGATTTTTATAACACTATACTAATTCTGATAAATTCTATCATCCACTCCAATACCTTTCAATAATTACTGGAACAATATCATCGCTCGTGCGTACGTACGGATTGTCGTCTCCACGATGCGATGAGATTCATTCTTCATGTTAACCATTCAAGAATGAATATAAAGTATATATATTGAATTATAATGTAATATATGACATAATAATTCTACTGTATTTATATATATATATATTTCATATACTAACTTATATTCCAGTCAATATGGAAAGTAAAACGACGTTCATGCGTACGTACGGCCTACCGTCTCCATGAATGGTGTATTTCATTTCATTTATCGATCTATTATATTCTTAATATATATAAATCATGTTTTACATTCTGGAAGTAAGTAATCATGATCTAAGTAATCATATGAATAATTACAAGTCAAAACATGGACGATAAATGAAATGATTTTACCCAAAACACTACTTTAATATGGAATTGACAAATGAATGGGTAATATATATTCGTAAGTGGATAATATATGATATCATAAATACTATTATCATACATTTCCATGTTTTAGAAAAATGATTTCATAAAGTATTTACTATTATTACAGGTATTTTTAAAGTCATGTTTAACCCTTTTTTACTTTTACTAGGTGGTATGGAAGGAATCTTTCTTTTGTTACCATACGAGGTACTTTTTGACTTTTCTGGAAAAATTATGAGAAGATTGTTATTTTTTAACTTATTCAGCATGAACGGATTTTAACAGTTTCAAAATTCCTTATTTCCATGAAACCTCCCCTACAATATTTAATTATTATTTTCCACAAAATACTTTTCTTTAAAAATTTCATTGCATTTTGAGAAAAGAAAATGATTTCGAAGAAGAAAGGATATTCTCTTCAAGAATTTATTTCAAGTTGTCTATCAAAACTATTTTCCATATAAGATGAAATTATTTACCATGTTTATGTTTCATGTATAATGACTCTATTATTTACAAGTTTTGATTTTTCTTATGATTAAATGATATCCATTTTTTATATGGATTATGTTATAATGGGATGATATTTATGAAACCCATTTTATTCTTTGGGTTATGATGAATGAATTATGTTTATTTTGTGGCACACGTAAGAATGATTTAATTATTAGATCGGTGGGACCTATATCTCCCTCCAATGCATTGGGTAAATATTTATATCTCATGAGATAGACAAGGCTCGAATAGAAAGTAAAATCTGGTTCAGTATTAGAGGCATGGAATGGCATGTGAACTCGGTTTAGTAATGGACTTTTTCCACTATGATGGTCTTGGCAGCATTTCCTAGGCTACTATGGAAATCGTAATAGGTGATTAATGGTTTTCCACAATTACATGTTTTATTTCGATGCTATTTTTTCATGATTAATGTTCCTTTATGATCTATGCCTTACGTACTGCCAATATTTATATCACAACTCAATATTTTGAGGTTTAAACATTATGTTTATGTTTTTAAGTTCAAATGAATATTGTTTGTTTTATTTTCTCCATGCATACCCTTACTGAGAATTTTATCTCACCCTTTCTAATTTTTTCTATTCCCCAGGATATAAAGAATGGTTTTGAGTAAGAAAAAAAAAGTGAAAGATCTTTATGGGAGATATTGAAGATCATTCACCATGATTAGAAGATTGTGTTCAAAGTTTACACAGACACTAAACTATTACGGTCCTTGTTTTTCTGTTTTTGATATGTATTAAGTATTCAAAAAAATTAATGTAATTTCCATGTAGGTCAAACTTTGGTCTCTATATATGATATATGAGTGAAGGTTTAGTCAACCTTTTGAAACATGGATGTGAAAACTTTAGTGAGATCCCTAGAGATATTTCTAAGGTATGTCTAGGGATGTCCATAAGTTCAAGTATAAGTATAAGTTACAATCCTAGAATTTAGATAAAGATCATGAATAACCTAGGATAAAACCTAAGATGTTAGAGATTGAAGGTACTCCCCCTTTGTTATGTTGTTTTCCTGATATCATTTTTTCCTCTCGCACTATTGTATTTGGGTTATAGATAATGGCTGGAACCCGAAAGAACTGTGTTAATGATCAATGCATTGGGAAATGCAATGATTGTCCTCATGGACAACCAAATGTAATGGTAAATGGAGTGAAAAATCTTATTTCTATACTTACACAAGCTATGAATTATTCTGGACTTCTAAATGAGCATATAAGGGAACAATATTCTATTGAGTCCTTCATGAGGCAACATCCACCTTATTTCAGTGGGTCTTCTGATCCAATTGTTTCAAAATAGTGGATCAGTACCATTGAAAAGATATTTTCCATACATAGCTATTTAGAGTATGAAAAAGTCATTTTGGATGTTTACCATTTAGAAGGTGAAGCAGTCTAGTGGTGGACTCTAATTAAGAATACAAGGCCCCAAGTTGAAATTGAATCCATGGGATGGGACTAGTTCAGGAACTTGTGTTTCAATAAGTACATCCCTTATATTCATCGAACAAATATGGAAAAGGAGTTCCTTGAGCTTAAGAAAAAGGATGATGAATATTTATGTATATACGAGGCAAATTTTACAATACATGCATGGTATGCATTTGGATTTATCATCCATCCTGAAATTAAAGTTCATCGATTCTTCAGTGGCTTAAAACCAAGTCTTTGAAGAGAATTAGTGATAAGAGACCTCATTATCTATGAAGAAATTTTGCGTTGTGCTATCAAGGTTGAACTGGAAGTTGGTGTTACATATACATCTCATGGTATTGACAAGAAACAAAAGATGGAGTTCAACAAAAAATCTCAAAATAGTGGTGGAAAGAGGACGAATATTTCATTATGCTCAAAGTGTGGAAAGAAGCATGGTAGATATTGTCTTATAGGTACTAGAAAATGTTTTAAGTGTGGAATAGAAGGTCATCGAGAAGCTGAATGTCCATTTAATGGGAAAAAGGTAGCTAATGATGTGAATAGAGAAATGTCTATAGAGAATTCACCACCAACACGTCAATGCTACAAGTTCAAGGAAATGGGGCATTATTCTAACCAATTCCCTAATCCAAGGGTTAATGATGATCGACATCAACAACATCTTAAGGGAAAGGACAAAGGGGAGTCACAAGCGATCATTATTGGTGATGTTGAATATTACAACGATGTGGTGGAATAATTAAGTGTTTATGCAACAGGATTCCAAAATAATGTTGTGGAATCTCTTTTATAGTATTGTGGAATATTGGAATATCTATGTATTGGTTTATTGTGGTTTTCAATAATTTTATGGTACCGGTAACCATGAAAAGTCATTGAAATATTTTTGGAAAGAAGATGATATGCACATAATGATGTGATAAGGAGAAAATAATATGTTTGATAGTATTAATGAGCTCATGACTGATATAAGGAAAAAGTGTCATCATGGTTTGAATATATAGAAATTTTGGGATTTTGGTACGTGGAAAAAGTTAACTATTGACAACATTCATGTTTTCAGTAAAGTTCAATGCATATTCATTTTTTCAAGAGAATACATGATTAATGTATTCACATGTTTGGAATGTGACCAAAAAAAAGATATATCTTATGATATAAGGGAGATAAATGATGGTTTTCACATGCTTGGTAGATGACCTTTTTTGGTAATCATTTTTTTATACTATGAGATTGGATAGATGTATTTTGGATAAGCCTAGAGAATGTAATGGATTAAGTTGTAAATCAGATAGTATTGTTTAAGTCAAGAACTTTTTGAAATTATTTTTGAAATGTTATAATAGTATAGTTTTAGAAAAAGGAAAACTTGTAGGAGGGGAGACAACTCGTTGTCTCAGACTCAGATGCGGGAATCGAACCCACAACCGAAGTACGATAGGCCTTTATCACCTACCAATGGCCTACAAGAATTATCTGGTTTGTAGAATTTAGTTTTATTTTATTACATGGTGTGATATATGTAGTGTAAGTCTATTTTTGGATCCATATACGATTAATATCACCATATATGGACTTGTGTATATTAAATAACTTTTGATAACCTTTTGTTTGAGATAGATGGAATGACCCATCATTCTATCACATGATCTACTAACACTTCACGAATGACAAATTAAACTTCATTTCTTTAAGATATGAAGTGGAAATTGTTCATGGAATGACCAACAGTGAGATTTTACCAAAATCAAGTAAGTATTTCTTCTAATTCAAAATTTTCAACTTTAGGGAAATGATCTTGAAAACCCAAAATGTTGTTCTAGTGTCCTCATATCCAATGAATCAGATGGTACCCTAAATCAACAAAAATTTATGGCTTTGTGATTTTTGGATTTTTCATAGACATGTTCTCTACCACTCTTCATCAGAACAGGATGGTTAGATTTTTCTTCCATATCCATATTTTCACTTGTATTCTCTAATGTGGAAACCCAATGTTGAGTTACATTGGGTGACCATTATGTTTATAACTTTAATTTTTAAAATTAAGTTTTAGTATTCCTTTTTATGATGTGGGTTTCTATGAAAGAATCTTACAAGTAGTAAATGATTTATAACCCCGATGAATTTCGAGGGCGAAATTCATTTTAATAGGGGTAGAATGTAACACCCTGAGATTTTATGAGAAATATTCATTTTAATTTCTTTATGTCTAGTGTTATATACTAAATCAAGATTATCTTTTTCTATATGCAACACTGTATTAGCTTTTAGTATACGCAAACACTATTATTGGATTGCGTTCCTCAAAAGAGCGACCTTCCTAGATAGCGTGTGTTGTACGCAATACTGATATTACTAAACAATGATATATTGTTATGAACTAGCCATTATGAATAGTATTAACTAAATTTTTAATTTTATTACATAATAATTCATCTTACACATATTCTAGAACCTGGTATTAGAACAAAATAAATTTTTCAGGTAAAATAAGTATGTTTCAAAAAATGCATTTTTGTCTCCTTTTGATGGCACACCCACTTTAAATCTAGTTTTTGACAAGTTTATAAGTAAAATTAGACAAAATAAACTTATTAATTTCAATTATGATATAAAAATTTACTTTGGATAAATTTTTTATATTTTTCTGTTAACTTTCATATTTTGATGAATAGTAAAAATACGCTATTTTTTTCTTAAAAACAACCTTTTTCATAAAAATAATTGATATGGTTAAATTATAAAATTTAATGTTTTGAAAGTATAACTAGAATATATTTTTACACTTTAATATAATTTGAGTCATTATCATTAATTTTAGATTGAATTCATTAGTAAAAACATTTCAATCTTTGGTAATGTTTTAACTTTTAAAACATGTTTTCTTAACAATGGGATTAATTTTAAATTAATTAATGCAACTCATCTGTTTTGAATTTTGAAAAATAGATTTCATATTTGAATTAATTGGGTCCAAATTATGTTAATATGTTACTTTTATTTTATTTTATTGATATTATGAATAGTAACTACTGTAATTTTTATTTACTACAGTTATAGGTAAATCGAGTAATTAAGGTTAAAAATAAGATTATAAAATTACCATAACATCTACCAAAATTTTATTTGATGAATATAAGTCGACCCATATCATCTAAGGGTCGGAATAGATTCATTTCATGTGCTTTTGACCATGAAAATGATGTAATTATTATTAAAACCAAAGAACGTGACAACATGTCACTCTATTATATCGTATAAGTGAAAAAATTATAATTTATTGATATACTTCATAAAACATCGAAAATAAATAGTCACCAGAAATATAATAAAATAATATATATAATTTGAATTTATTTAAAAATATTTAGGGATTAAATAATTATCATTAATGGTTACACAATAGTGATGTATAAATTATTTTATTGATTGAAATATCAAATAAATGGTTTTAAAAATATTAAAATAAATATTATATAAACTATTTAATTTTATCCATGAATTATTTAGATTAATATTAAATTATAGAAATCAATTAAATATTTTGGTACGAATATATATTCTATGTGGATTTTATTTGAATTCAAATAATTGAATAGTGTCAAAATTGAAAGTATTGATATTTTATAAAAATTACATATTAGTAAATTATTTAAAAATCAAAAAATTATTTAAAAATTAAAAATTGAAATTTTTATGGTCTAAAATTTTATAAAGTATCCAATTGTGTAAAATTCACACAATTAAGTAAGTATTTATAACAATTTAGAATTTAGAATCTTATTACCAAAAATAAAATTAAATAGATTAAATCAGGATAAACCGAAATGATATGGTTTAAAATAAAATAAAAATAAGTATGAATTTTATTTTTTGATGAGATTACAAACCTATATCATCTCATATTCTAATAGAGTAATTTTTTAAGGTTATTAAGTGGGTTATGAATTTATTATAAATTAATATTTTTGAGGTTTTTGAAAGTGCCCAACCCTCTCTATTAAAAGGGAACCTCATCCCTCTCCTCTTCTCAACATTTTGAGCCTTAAGGCTCAGTGAAACCCTATCCATTTCTTTTCCTCACATCCCTATAAATATTATATAGGTCATGATCTTCTTCAAAGACCATCTTTAGTGCCCTAAGAGGCGGTTTAGAAGAGGTATGTTGAAGAAGTGGTCTTATCCTTTACCGATTCTGTCAGATTTATTTCTCTTTCAACTTACTCTTTTTTATTTGTTTCATTATAAATTAAAAACATAAGTATCACTTATATACTAATATGTTATTATAAATATGAAACAACCCTATTTCACCTTCTATCCATCCTAAGGAAAATGAAATCACCGCGTGTGCGTACGTATGGAATACCATCTCCACGTCGTGGTATAATCTGTTTTCCACCACCACCTTACTTGGATGGTTATAATGATGTAAAGAATAACTATATGTGATTATTATAACATGATAATAATTCTATGATACTCTATCACCCATTACAATACCATTCAATAATAATGGGAATGATATCATCGCTCGTGCGTACGTACGGATTACCGTCTCCACGACGCGAGGAGATTCATTCTTCATGGTAACCAGTCAAAATTGATTATAATTTATATATATTTAATAATAATGAAATATATGACATAATAATGCTACTGTATTTATGTATATATATATTTCATCTACTTAATTACATTCAAGTCAATGAGAAAGGAAAACAGCGTTCATGCGTACGTACGACCTACTGTCTCCATGAACAGTGTATTTCATTCCATATATCGATCTATTATATTATGAATATATATAAATAATGTTTACATTATGTAAGAAACTAATAATGATCTAAGTAATCATATTAATAATTACAAGTCAAAACACGGACGATAAATGAAACGATTTTACCCAAAACGCTACTGTAACATTGAATTGACAAATGAGCAGGTAATATATAGTCGTAAGTGAATCATATATGATATCATAAATATTATTATAGTTCTGTTACAAGTTAATAATATGTTTAAACCCACTATTTATGAGTCTTAGACACATATGGAAAAATTGGACATTTGGTAAGGGATAATTTTCTAATCTCATTTTTATCTGATATTGATTATTCGTAAGTATTTACAGGGGTTATATTTATCATCCATTTCCATGTTTTAGAGAAATGTTTTCATAAATTATTTACTATTATTCCATGTATGTTTAAAGTCAGGTTTACCCCTTTTTACTTTTACTATGTGGTATGGAAGTAATCATTCTTTTGATAACCATACAAGGTACTTTTTCACTTTTCCAGCAAAAGTATGAGAAGATTGTTTTTTTAAATTATACGGAATGAATGGATTTTTACAATTTCATAACGCCTTTATTACATGAAGCTTACCCTACATTATTTAATTATTATTTTCAACAAAATCCTTTTCTTTTAAAATTGCATGGAATTTGGAGAAAATAAAATGATTTTGAAGAATAAATGATATTCTTCTCAAGAATTCTTTAAGATTTTTTTTATCAAAACTATTTTCCATATAAGATGAAATTATTTTCTATGTTTATATTTCACATATAATGTCTATATTATTTACAAGTTTTTATTTTTCTTATGATGAATTGATATCCATTTTTTTATATGGTTTATGTTATGATGGGATGAATTTTATGAAACCGATTTTACTATTTGGGTTATGTTGAATGAATTATGTTTATTTTGTGGAAAAAATAAGATTGATTTCTTTATGAGATGGGTGGGACATATATCTACCTCCAATTCATTGGGTAAAGATTTATATCACATGAGATAGACATGACAAAAACGACAAGTAAAATCTGGTTCGCTAATACAGGGATGGAACGACAAGTAAACCCAGATCAGTAATTGACTTTGTCCACTATGATGGTCTTGGTAGCAATGCCTTGGCTACTATTGAAATCATAACATGTTGATAATGGTTTTCCACAATTACATGTTCTATTCCCATGCTTTTTTATCATTATTATTGTTTCTTTATGATTTATTCCATACGTACTGCCAATATTTATTTCACAGCTCGTGATTTTGATGTTTAAACATTATTTTCATGTTTTTAAGTTCAAATATATATGGTTTGTTTCATTTTCCCCATGCTTACCCTTACTGAGAATTTGAGCTCACCCTTTCTATGTTTTCTTTTCCCTAGGATATAAAGAATGGTTTTAGGTAAAAAACTAAAGGGAAAGATCATTATGGGAGATGTTGAAGATCTTTCACCATGATTAGAAGATTGTGTTCCATGTTTCCAAATACACTAAACTATTATGGTCCTTGGGTGTCTGTTTTTCTTATGTATTAAGTATTCTACAAAAGTAATGTAATTTCCATTCATGTCAATCATGGGTCTCTACACTATCCCCAGTCATACTTTATGTTACAATAATTTTTAAATTTAGATGATTATCCCCCTACATAGGTAGAGTATTTCTATGTTAGATCTTCATCTAATTAAACATGAATAACATGGTAATCACACTAAAATAATCTTTTCTCCCCATAAAATTGGATTTTAATTTTATCTAATAGTGTGGATTGAAATATTTAAAATGTTATTTATTAGTGAGTTCATTCAAGTAAAACATGTCATCATAGAATACATATAAATATGTTTTTTACAATTTCCATAATACAGTATTCATAAATAATATATAAAATTAATTCTATATATATATGTACTTCATTAAAAATTCATCATTGTGTTGTTTGAACTATACTATATGATTATATTATAGTATGAATTCAAGTTTCAAATAATAATTGTTGGTTTTTTCATGCAAAAAATTCTGTAAAAAAATCGATGATAAAGATTCAAGTCAAAATGAAAAATGTGCATTTGACTTCGATTCGGGTCAATGATATTATATTCCAAGTTTCATCTAATCTCATTCATAAAAAATTGAAAAATGTGAGAATGGTCTAACTATATTTTCTTTTTTAAATTACTTCCGTGCATTAATTTTTATGATTTACCAATTATATTTAAAATTATATATCATTATTTTCTATAATATAGAATTATACTTTTCATATATGCATTTTTTAAAATTGAAAATATTTGTTAATTTCAAATTATGCCATCTTGGATATAAATGTTAACTTGTTTTAACTTGAAAATAAATTTTGACTTGGTTTAACTTGAAAATTTTATTCTCTTCCTATATTTCATCTATATAATGGTTTTAATAACTTCAAATTATGAGTGTGTGAATTTTTAACAAAATGATTATGTTGTGAAAATGTGTAGGCTGGGTACTAGTTTCCATAAAAAGGCATAGTATTTGTGAAAACAGTATATTGCATTATTCACATAAAAATCATTTTTTATAAAAAACTAAAAAAAGAATTCTAAGATACAATTAACATTTTTAATTCAAAAATGGCATTATATTAATTAAATTAAAATTATAATATTTATAAATTTTCTTTTAAATTAAAATTATAATATTTATAAATTTTCTTTTAAATTAAAATATAATATAAAAATAAAAACAGCTTTTTATTTAAAAAATAGCATTTTTAAACTTCAAGTTTTTTTAATAATATATCTTATAGATTTATAACTAATTGAATATTTATTTTTTAGTTTATAAAACCAAATATTTTTTATTATATTGGACATTTATCTATGATCTATTTGATGACTTATTTTTAAATACAATACCTCTTTTTTATGGTTTTTCAAAAGGAAACCTTTTTAAAATATTAATCAATGAGAAATAATTATATGTAGTTATATTAATTGATAAATATATTTTTATATAAAAATTATTATATTATACATTTAAATTAAATATATCTCAGTTTTTTTAGTTCACTTTTTCATTTGTTTAGTGTTTCTTGTGACATGACCTATTGAAGATAAAATTAATTTAAAGCATCTAAAATCCTGAATTTTTGTGTTATACCTTTCATAAATAAATTATGTCCTAGAAATTTTAATTATTACTCATTGATTACTATAGGTATAGGTATTCTAAAAACATTTATCATTCATCATATAACTTCTCATATGACATCTATATTACTTTCTTAGGCTATATCATTTTACTTATATTTTCTCAAAAAACATTAATAACTCATAAAATCATATAATTAAGTATGTATATGTGCTAATCATATATTCACAATAATGTACCGTCCAAAAACCACTAAAAGATATAAAAATAATATATTATTCTAAAAACATATTCTTATATTCAACCACTAGTTTATAAAAACAAGAAATATATAATATATAACACAATCAAAAAATGTGATAAACATCACCAAAAGTATCATGGATCTAATTTTAATTAAATAATTGATCAATTCCAAGGATGTAAATAATATAAAACTCACTATTAAAAAAATCTATAAACCCATTATTACCTCAACATAATAAATATATTACCAGAGAGTTATCCATACCTCAATCAAGAATTATCTTATAATTATACAAATAAGTATTATATTTCCATAAAATTACTCTAATGGTTATTGATACAATTTAATATATGTTTCCCATCATTTAAATAAAAATAATTGAAGATAAAACCTTTGATGTTTCACATAATTATCATAAATTATATAATATACAAAAATATCATTAATAAATTCACTCTTTATTGAAAATATATATGAGTATCATGGATTAATATTTGTTATGTTATCAGCCTCAATATATTATATAAGAGAATAAAACTTACATTTCCCTTCATATTAGAAATATATTAAGATTCTCAACTATTTTAGTTTTCTTAATTATTGGATTATAATGCATAATCGTTTCTTGATACATACTATTATCAGATTCATTTTATTTATCATGTTTCATCAAAATAAAAAATCCATAAATTATATGATAATTTTAAAAATATTCATATAAAAACATAAATATAAATTTTTATTTCCTTATAATAGAAACATATTAAAAAAATGTTACATTAAGTTCAACCTATGACTCTATGTTGTCAATACTTAGTTATCTGTGATCGTTTTCATATTATTTCCTCTAAATTAATTAATTATCATTATACTCAAGTCCTTTATAATGTTTTATTTAAATGAATTTTAATTAACCATATCATATAACTTGGGAGTGTCAAACCAGGTATCTAGTGAGGAATTGTTGTTCTACATTAGATGATTATTGACATAATAATAAACAATCCCTTTTCTATGTTATTACTACTTGGTACATCTGTTCCAGTGCCTGTATAAACATGTAGTATCCATACATGGATTTCATTGTTAGGATTAATGAAAATTCAAAACATCCCCAATATTTCATGATGTTAACCTATACATAATATTATCACTTAGACTTTATAATGGTTTCTTATACCAATTCCTAAAATATTCTATATGAATAAAATAACCTAAAGGGTTATTTACACCATTAAAATTTAGATAAACCATACCTTATTAGACAATGATAACATCTATATGTACAAAATATATTCTCAATTTTTATCATCATAATATATAATGTTACTTAAAGTCTTATATGATTCCAATTATAATCGCCAGAATACAACACCATAAAATTACATAACATAATGAAAATATTTCATTACAAAATACTTCCTTGATATTTTAGATATAGGGTTTCGGATAATTTAAACAGAAAATAACTAAAAACACACGTTATTTGTATCAAAGATATATTTTCCCAACTATGTAATTGACTAAATAATATTTAATTACTCTATTTTCTCCAAAAAATTCCCCACATTATATAATGTTCTAGATAACACATTAATCAGTTATATTCATAACCTGGGGAATGTATATGTAAGAAATGAGTGAGATAAAATGCGTTGTAAGGGAAACATTTCAAGGATGTATAATGGTTAGATCATTAGCAAGTCAACATGGATAAGAAGGGAGATATCTAATAAAAATTTATTAGAGAATAAGAACATGGTAAGGTCATTAATGAGGTATATAATTTGAATAATATATTTGAATCATACATCAATAATCTCACATCATGGAAATATGGAGAGAATTTATAATGTCATGTAAATTCTATATAAATGTAAGAATATAAATATAAAATAAATTAGTGGATTAGGAATCATAGAATTATCCTCATATCATAGTGAGATTGGGGTAAAATCATATGTACCAAGTTTTTTATTTGGTTAAAACTAGTCTACTTATTTAGGCCTGGGAAATATCTAGTTTTTATTTTAGGAATTTCCTTTAACCATTGTACCTATATAGACATTTGAAACTACCCATTTAACTCTTTTTTCTTGGAAAAAATCCAGTGTACCATTTTATTCTTGGTTCATAACACTTATGCCTCTTTAGGTATATGCTACAACTTGTGCACCTCTTCAATATTGGGATACAATCCATGTTTTTTCATTACTTCATGATATATTAAACATACACCAATAAAATTAAGGGTGATATAGGACCACAATCTACACCATTGTAATAAAAAATTCCATAAAATACAAATTATTCATCACATTTAAAATAACTCGTGAAAAGAATATGGGTTTCATAACACATCAAAAACTATCACATAAAATAACTTGAGGAATTTTATAGGTTGATAATAAAAATAATATCATATAATGGAATTATATTATAAATTAATTTTGGGAAAGATTCATCAAACATAACCCCATGAAGAAAAAAATTGGATTTTAAATGTGTAAATTGAATGGAATCATAAAAAGATTCATTTACAAAACATTTTGTTACCTTTCATAAGGAGGTCCAGTTATCATTAGTTTAAAAAATATATTTTTAAAAGTCAGAATTGAAAAATTTTAGAAAACTTAACATTAAGATGATTATCTAAAAAATCCTTGAAAAATTTAAAATACTATCCAAGGAAATTTTGGTTTGGAAGGGAAAACATTTGATCATGGAAGGTAAAAACAATGTGATATTTTTAATATACCTTTGTTGAAAAATTACATCATATTAATTGTAATAAAACATTATTTTAAAATATGGTTAAGGTAATTATTTTATTCAAATTATTTAACATATAATAGGGTTTTAAAATATGACACTAGGAAAATTTTTGGAATGTTAAACATACTTATGGAAGTGTAATTTCAACTTAATTAGGATGAGGTTAATTCAAAACATAGTATGATTTTATTAAAAATAAATTCATTTAGAGAAATATATTTGTATCAAAACTCATTTTTATCAGTGATTTACAATAGTGAATATAATATTTGTTGTAAAATAGAAAAATATATAGATAATTTAAGAACTAATTATAAGAATAACACTTCTAGAACAAAGAATAAAGCTTGATTAAGCATAAAAACATTATGGTCAATGTAGTTAATGAAGTAATAAAAATTGGAAGTGGGTTTGATATTATAAAAATATAAATACCTATATTTTTAGATAAAACACATCATAAATATTTTAGGGGGTATAATTTTAGCAACTTATATGAAATAAGTCCAATAATAAGTACTATAACTCAATGATTCGGAATCAAAAACAATCACAACTTTAGGATCATGTAAATCAAATACCCATGTATGTAGAGATCAAAATTAATATTAAATTACCATTAATAATAGATAATTCAAAATATGAAATATATAATATGATTTATATACAACACATAAAGGAAATTTGGTTTATAATACAAAACTTGTCTCAAAAAAATGTAATTTGACATGAAACCCCTCACAATGGTCCTGATTCATTTGATGATTTCACAAAACATCATGAATGATTATATTATTTTTATTAAATATATACCTATGTAAAATATTCCTTAAAATATCCATTTTTACTCCCTGTTTATAATCTATATATGTAACTATTTATATATTAAATTATCACCTATTTTCAATGTTGTAAGTACGTAATCTTGATCGTTATGAATTATTTTTGTAAAAGAAATGTAGATATTTATTATACTCCCAAAGTTCATCACTCAAAAATAAATAATTTTTCTATAATGGATGAATTATAATGATATATGATATTCTATTTTCCATTAATTTTTGTTTCATTAGTTATCCTTGAAGATGAGATCGATATCAGGCACATTTCAATGATTTATTAACCAAAAAATAGTGAATTATTAATTAAATAATAAAATAATAATATATGAATTAAATAGAAAAAAATGAAAAATTACTTACAGATTTGTACCATGTTATTCATTAAATTATGTTAGTATAGTGATCTAGGATATAAATTCATAGCTTTGTTCAAGTATGTTTTTAAACAGACATTGACATGAACATACAATGATTAATCAGTAATTATGAGATGGTTTAATAGTATTAAAATTATACGAGAAGAAAAATGATATTATTTATTGTATATTAGTGTGATATTTAATAACTGGAAAAATTTGGGATAAAGAGATAATTCATATAAAGTTATTACTTATAATCAAGAGAATGTTTTCTCCTTAGAATGCTTCTTTGAGATGGTTATTTTTTTAATGATCATGTACTACTCATAACATTAATAGGTTCTCAAATATTTTATATCGAAACAAAATTTATTTCCTAAAATAATATTTTTCTGTTAAACCCATTATTAAAACCATCCCTGAAAGGTAATAATGAAAGTTAAAATAGATTTCAATCATTTCATTGAGGTGGTGCCCCATACGTTTTCATGGATATAGATTTCTTTTTCCACATAATATAGAAAAGGTAAAATATGGTTTATCATTGTGGAATATATTATATATGATAAATATAGTTTTTTTAAATAAATTACTTATTAGGAACATCCTTATATGGAAGTGATGGAAATGAAAGATGTTATATCATGGAGGTTATAGTCCACACAACGCATGAATAGAATATTAATTTTCCATTATAGAAAATGCAAAGGAGGTAAATGATTATATCATCCTTATAATTAAATACAATTATATTAATGATATTGATGTCATAATTTTAATATAAATTAATGGATTTTTAGATGAGTAATAGAATATAAATAAATTTAAATGATAAATGAGTGGTTACAAATTTATACCTAACTACTTCGAAAATATTCATTACAATTGAGGTTAATCCATTGAACAATAATATTTTTGGAGGAAAAAACAAATTAATGGTGGATAAAATTTCATAGAAGAATTTTCATCAGTTTCTTTCCCAAACTAAATGTATTTTTGTGTGTTGGAATGTGAGGAGAGGTAACCCCATTTCAATAGTGAAAAGGGATAAAGATATTTTAAATACAAAAACTTTTTAATAATTGGATGTCACTCTCAAGGAATGTGGCTCTAAAATTGGGAAATAATGGAGAATGGAGGGTATAAGATCAATTAATTCCTCAAAAAAAATATACACAATATAGTTTAAATAAATTTTGATTTCTTTTATTATTAGATTATTTACTTTTACTTTTTGATTTTTACCATTGTAACTAGTTTTTACCGATATAACTTACCTATTATACTTATAAATAAAATCAACTTTTTTATAAAATTGGTAACTAATAATTCCAAATTTATAATCAGTTTCTTTTTTTAAGATATATAAATTGAATAAAACTAATACGAATATAATTTTTATATAATGTATGAAAAATAATTTCATCAGAAATATATTAGAAATGTATAATAACACAAAATATATATTTATAAAATAGAATAAATATATTTAAATTTGTAATATAACTCATGAAATGGATATTTTTTCTTAATAATGTTTTCATAGATTTCAAAATAATTCTTATAAAATAATATTTCCTAAAATTTCAATGTTTTTGTGAAAACAAAATATTGCACAATTCAAAAAATAGTAATTTTTTCAAAAAAAATTCAAAGTTTTATCATGAGATAATATTATCCTGTTGAATCCAAAAATAATATCATTTTCGATAAAAATATATTCTAAAATCAATAAATTATCTTTTAAATGAATATAAAACATATAATAATAAACTTCTAATATTAAAATAAATCACATTTTTAACATCAAGAGATTAAAATAATATTTCATATATATTTATAAATAATTGAATATTTATATATTAGTTTACAAATATAATAATAAATATTGTAATAAAATTTTAACACTAATCAATTTTATTTATTATGTTCAAATATAGTATAATTTTTTTCAAATGTGTTTTTTTCTAATATTAATCCAAGAAAATTTATAAAATAAAATTATAATAATTGATTATTATAATTTTATCAATAAATTCTTATAATCATAATATAATCCTTACATGTCTCTATTTTTTTATTTGGGTGTTGTAACATTCAAGCCTCAATTATAGTAAGTGAATATTCCATTTTAATTAAACAATAATACAACTCAGATTTTAATGTATCATGGGAAAACTATAATTTAATAGGATGCATATTGATTTTGAACATACATGGTAAAAATAATCCTAGAATGTGTTTTTGAAATTTTCACATGGAAATAATATTTATGATTGATTGAAAATTTAATATTTAAATATCCATCCTTGTATTTATAATAATGCATCATAAAATTTAGAATTATCAATTTATTGACTATAAATTTAATAAAATTAAAGATAAGATCATTTGGAGGTAAAATAGATATTATTCAAAAACTTTTTTAATTTCATTATGTCATTATATTTTAATTAATTAAAATTATCATTAATAATGAATGATTTAAATTAATTTATAGATTATATATCTAACAATATGAATTTAAATACACATAATGATCATTATTAGTCATAAAATTAGTTTAATATCACCTTATCCCTGAAAAAATCACTTCATGAAAAATCATTTTTTGACATATTTTATGTGATAATTTTAAAATTAATTTTTTCTAAATTATGTGATTTGAATTTGATAAAATTTATTCCTTATTTTGAATCATCAATAATAATATTTTGTAATATTATCAACTTAATTTTTGGTCAAAAATATTCGTAAAATCAGTAAAAATTAATTACTACTGTTGAGGTCAAAAAAGGTTTACCAAGGTGTTAATATATAATGATAAGGGTTAAAAATTACCAAAAACATGATGAAACGACATTGGGTGGTTTCATTTCATCCATACCCCCAAGGATCTTTAATAAGATAACTAAATTAAGTTTTTCTACGAGATGGTAAGTGTCTTCACCAAGATCATTTTTTTCCTTCTCACTTTACCACCTTCAATTTTTTCATAAAAATTAAAATATAATGAAAATAATATTTAACATATAATTAGTAGTTATTATGTTTATTTAATAATATTTATCCATCTCATTCTCCATCAAATTGGAAGGAAAACAGTCACCCATGTGTATGGTGGACTATCACCTTGTGAATCGATATAAATTTATCTCCATCGCTGACCCACATGGATAGTCATAATGATAGAAATAATGAATATATATGATAAATATGAAATGATACAGAGTCTAGATATTTAATATATCATCTACTTCCTGACGCTTTCACCCATTAATGAAATGGTAAAGTCTTTCGTGTATACGTATGACCTACCATCTCTATAAAGCGATGTGATTCATTTTCCATGATCAAATTTAAATAATGATTATATAAATATATATAATGAAAAACTATGATATTTATAAGATAAATATTATTTTGTACATTATAAAACTCTATCCTATGCCAAATAACCAAAACATCAATGGAAAAAAATGCATGAGAAAATGAAGCAGTAAACACCCTAAACAATTTTAATAATTATATATTATTAATGAACATGTGAAAATATGTTATAATAGGATCATATATGATATTATAAATATGAAAATGGTTCTAGTAAAAGTTAATAACATGCTTAATACCATTATAAATGAGGTTAAAAACATTCAACAAAATTATAGAGTTATGTAAGTGAATTTTGTCTCATGTTCTACTCCATTGAGACATATTTGTTATTATACACCTATTTAATTATATTTGATTTATATGTTACTCGTTTGATAAATTAAAATGATTTACTATTTATTCATGATGATTATTTTTTCAATCCATGTTTATTCACTTAAGGGGTCAAAATTTAAAAGTTACTAAAGAGGAATGGATTTATTTTACAATATTATTTGTTGGATTAAATTAATTTTCATTGAAGGAATGTTATAATACACCCTTCATAAAAACCATCTATTTTCATATCATCTAAATATTTATGGAGTTCTAATATTTTTTTCCAACTTTTATTCTTTTTATAATTTCAATCACACAAATAAATGTTTAAAATAAAAAATGACTTTATTTATATTTTAATTAGATGTATTTTTATTCCATTTCAATAGTTTACCAATTTGTTTTACAAAATTTCGTTTTGTTCACTATGTTGTTTATTAGGAAAAAATTATTTTACCGATTAATTAGTATAAAGTATGAAAGGAATATTTCTCATATTTACTTAAACGGTCATTTTCAGCAATCTTTCTAAAAATTCAAAAGGAATTTTTTTAACAAATATAGAGTTTACAAAATTTACACCATCATAAACATTTTATGAAATTAAGATTCTTCAATACATTTTTATTGGTTTTATAAAGAGATCTATTTTAAGAAATACTGTTTTAATTTTTACCTTGAATTTTATTTTATCCTCCAATAGACAAGAATTTATCACAAAACCTGTATTAACTATCATTAATTTTATTGTATCTAACTTTCTATTGAAAATGATCACTTTCTTGTGATCATTTATGTTTCATTTCTCTTAAATATAAATACTACTTGTATCATGGATATGAATTCTGGATAAACCATATACCATTTATATATACAAGGTGTTACCTTGATTGTTATTTGAATGAATATGGGGATATTGAAATTTCATATTCTTTATTCAATATATATATATATATTTAAAGAATATTGTTTATAAATTGAATTGATCATTCAATATAATATGAATTAATTAGACATGTAGTAAATGGTGGGGGATAGTAATACATTACCCCTTAATGCATCTATGTTTCTCCTGAGACAAATCAGTTGGCCAATGAAATGGGGTTTTTTTGTATATCTATTGATCAATTAATATTTCAGGGAAAAAATAATTATTTGTATAGATATTAATATGATAGAGATATTGATGTCTTATATTGTTCATTTTCTTCATTAATAATTTAGTTATTATTACCCATGATATTATTACATTTATATTATCCATGGATTCATTTCATGATAAAGTTATTGATTAAATGTTGTGTGTTTTTAGTTATTTAAATTTCTATATTTATTATTTGTTATTTAATTATGATAACTTACACTGTATGTAACCCTTACTTAGAAATTGAGCTCGCCATTATTATTTTTACGTTCTTCAGGATATGAAGATGACTTCTTTGAATTATTTTCAAGGATATTTGAAGATCACTTTTTTATGTTTTATATTTTATTCCCTATGTAATATGGGTATCATATATTTATCTAGCTCTCCAATACTACTAAACTGACTGGTACTTTAGAATTATATCTTGTATATATATTATAATGTAATAAAGTAGACATTGACCTTAGGATATGGTAGTTGGGGTTGTTATATTTGGTGTTAAAGAATGTTTAATATAATCTTTGGTAAATAAATTTAAGAAAAAAAATTATTAGGAAACATAACCCTATGATTTTCTTACAGGACATGTGTAATTGAGTAATAATATAATCAATGATTTTATAAGGTATACATTAATTGGTTTTTCAATGAAATACATCAATTTTTGGATACAAAAATTGTATTTGAATTCAGCATAGATGAAACTGGGGATAATAACCTCGAAAATAGTTGGTTTGAGCATATTGTGACCATCATTCTAGAGCACAGTGAATGGGTCCTAACTATAAATCTTGTTTGAAATTCATAGGGGATATGAATAAAATAATTTACATTTTCATTAAAAACCATTATGAATGATTTTAAAATATTTTTATTTTTAAAATATATTCCCAAAGAAACAATTTTTATGATTCCACGATTTACTATGAAAAAAATGTTCAATTTATGATATGTGATGCACCAAATTTGGAATTATATAAAATGAATTAAAATTCATAATTTTATGAGATAATTTAGTATATGAAATTTTTAGATATTGAAACTTTAAGAACAAATGGTATCAATAATCATGGAATATATAGAGATTTATCTTCTTGGAAGAAAATACAACTTGTGTTGGAGATGAGAAAATAATGGCTATATTAGAGTATCTGGCCCATGTTATGACTAATAAAATTGCACATATAGAGAAACATGATGTTCCAGGACATTATACATACATAATGGATCATTTCATATGATATTAGACCCCATCATTTATTTTAACTACTAATCAAATTTTATTTGATCAATATATTTTGTCCCTTGAAAAGATATTTATTGTCTTCGGATATAATGAAATGGAAAAGGATATACTAAAAGTATATTTTCTTGTGTGAGATGTTGATAAATGGTGGTCATTAATCCATAATACTAGGGAGGAAAAATAAATAGGACACATGGGATGGATAATTTTTACTGAAATAGACTTTGACAAATATTTCTCTCTTGAGAAATAAACTAAAATGAAGAGATAGTTCATCAGCTTAAAGAAAATAAAAGAATAATGTCTTACATAGTATATAAGACTATACTTATTTTTTAGGTATTAAAAAATTAGTATATAATTAAAGTTTTACTATTTCATTAAAAGGATTAATCCAAGTCTATAAATAGATCTTGTGTACCGAACATTTTCATGTTAGGCTAAAAAAAAATTTGTTCTATCACAATAGAGTTGAAATTTCCTATATCCTAAATATTCATGGAAAATTTGGATAATAATGGGTTGGATGAACACTAAAAAAAGGGAAAATCAATGAATATGATGAAGATAGAGAAATTTCCAATATGTGAATATTGAGGAAAGAAACTTCTAAGAAAATGGTTTAATGACATGGGAGTTAGTTACACGTATTGAGATAATAGTAATATAGATAATAAATTTAAGGGAAAGAAAAGAAAGCTACTTTCTATTTCTTCATCTATAAATAAATAGGGAATTATTCAAATCAATTTCCCTAAAATCAATGGGATTTTATAATAGAAGAGTCCCATGATAGAATACCAAGATTATGTGATCTCTACAACTAAGGTTTATATTCCCAAACATGTCCTGGTGGGTACTTTAATCATAGCCTCAAATTCTAATAATTGTTTATTGGATTATGGATCCTCACACTATTTTATTCTTCCATATATTTTATAAAATTTATATATTTCCCTGTAATATTAAGAATTCTATTTTTATTCAAAACTCCTTATGGAAATGTCACTACAATAAGGATGTTTCATCTAGTTCCCATTAAGAAACATAAACATTCCCTATTTGTAGATATTTTTATTATACATATGATTAAATTTTATATAATCCTTATTATTTGATGGATTTAAAATTTTGATGTAATATTTTATTTTAAATTGAATGCATTATGATTAAATATGAATATATATAATTTATTATTCCTTAAGTGGAGACATCATCAATTGGGTCATCTGTATATCCACCCTCAGTAGCTCTTCTCAATTAGATTCTTGGGGAATAAGAGAAAAAAAATATGTATGGAAAGGTAATATTCAAAATTTGGATGTACCTATAATATAGGAAAACATTGATATAATTCCTAAAGAATTACCTAGAAATCCACCAGAACATGAAGTCTATTTTTCTATTGATTTAATATCTATTGAAATACATACTTAAAAAACTCCCTATAGAATGTCCATTATGGAATAAGTGGATTTTAAGAACAAACTAGATGATTTCAATGATAAATAATTTATACAATCTAGTGTTTTACCTTGGGGATCCCTTATTCATTTCATTAAGAAGAAATATGGATCCCTAAGTATGTGCATTGAATTTAGTAAAAATAATGTTATTACAATAAAGAACAAGTTTCCTCTTCCATGTATTGATGACTTATTCAATAAAATTCTTAAAGTTTGATATTTTAAAATTTTTACCGTCAATCTACGCATTGTCAATTTTGATTAAAGAAATAATATATTATAATGATAACATTTTGAATAATTATTGGACATTAAGAGTTTAAAGTAATTAAATTTGGATTCACTAATGCACCATTTATATTTATATATCTAATGAACAGATTATGCAAGGAATGTATTAATAATTTTCTCGGTATTAATTGATGATATCTTGGTGTACTATAAAAGATATAGGGACCATGTGAATCATGTGAATATAATTCTTTATAATCTTAATCGAAAATAGTTATATGGTAAATTTAGGAAGGGTTAATTATGGATTCATATATTTTCTTTTCCTTTATATTTTTTCTATTATGATAGAATCTTAGTTGATCCTGCCAATAAAAAGGTCATAAAATAATGGCCAAAACAAATAAACCTAACCAATATTCATTTTTCCTTGGTTAGTAAGGTTACTATTAGTGATTTTGTAAACCAATTCTTGATTGGATAACCTATTATCCATTCATACACGTAAAGGTGTTATAATTATATAGACAAATAAATATGAAGAATGTTTTCAATAATTGAAGAGTAGACTAGTAAATTCTCTTATTTTCAATCTACCATTAGGAAATGATGTGTTTTTTATATATAGTGATACATAAATTATGGTACTTTTGTGTCCTTATGAGGAATGATAATGTTATTACCAATGTATCAAGGACGTTAAAGACTTTTGAAAAGAACTATCCAACCTATGATCCTAAGTTAGAAGCTAAAATATTTTCTTTTAAGATATGTTAAAATTATATCTATGCTAAAATATGTTAGTAATACATAGACCATAATATCCTAAAATACATATTTTCATAGAAATAGAATACTATGAGGAAAAGGTGATGGCTTGAGTTACTCATGGATTAATATTTTCTCAATACATTACCACCCAGGGAAGGAAAATAAGGTAGTGGATGAATAGAGTAGGAATGATCCTTGATTACTAACTAAAATGTGGGTTGTAATAGCCCATACCATTCCATTACATTACTTTATGGGAAATAGGGTGTTTCGGGTGTCCTGGAAAGTCAAGGTGACTATTTTCAACACATTGAAAAATTCCTAGTTTTCTATGTTTTACAAAGGTTCCCCGTCCCAAATAGTATCTCATGTTGGCAGTGTCTGTAGAGACCCAAAGCTTGACGTGCATAGACATTACAAATCTTTTTATGGAATAATTAATATATAACCAAAACAGACACACAAGGACCATAATATTTTAGTGTCTTTGGAAACTCGGAACATAATCTTCTAATCATGGTGAAAGATCTTCAACATCTCCCATTAAGATCTTCCCTTTTTTTTCTTACCTAAAACATTTATTTGTATCTTGGGGAAAATAAAACATATAAAGGGTGAGATCAAATTATAAGTATGGTTATGCATGGAGAAAATAAAACAATCCATACACATTTGAACATAAAAACATGAATATAATTATTAAACATCAAAATCTTGAGCAATGACATAAAACATGGTTGTACGTAAGGCATAGATCATAATGGAACATCAATCACGATAAAATAGCTTGGAAATAAAACTTGTAATTGTGGAAAAACATAAATCACATGATATGATTTCCATAGTAGCCAAGGCATTAATCCCAAGACCATCTTAGTGGAAAAAATCCCTTACTAAACCAAGTTCACTCCTCATTCCAGCCCTGTATCACTAAACCGAATTAACTTGTCATTCCAGCCATGTCTATCTCATGAGATATAAATCTTTACCCAATTCATTAGAGGGAGACATAGGTCCAACCCATATAATAATTATATCATTCTTATGTGTGCCACAACATAGACAAAAGTCATTCATCATAACCCAAATAATAAAATGGGTTTCATAAACATCATCCCATCATAACATAATCCATATAAAACAAATGGATATGATTTCATCATTAGAAAATTAAAACCATGTAAAACATAGAGATATTATACGTGTAACATTCACATATGAAATAATGTAATCTTAGATAGAAAATTGTTTTGATAAAACACTTAAAATGAATTCTTGAGGAAAATATCCTTTCTTCTTCAAAATCATTTTCATTTCACAAAATACGATGAAAATTTTAAAAGAAAAGGATTTTGTTGAAAATAATCATAAAATATTGTATAATAAGATTCATGAAAATAAGGTGTTATAAAATTGTAAAAATCTGTTCATGCCGTATAAGTTAAAAATATATTCTCCTCGTACTTTTTTCGGAAAAGTCAAAAAGTTCCTCATATGGTAAAGAAAAGAAATATTCCTTTCATAACATGTGGTAAAAGTCAAAAATGGGTAAAAATGACTTTAATAATACATACAAACACATTTAGAAAACATGGACATGGATGATAATAATAACCCTAGTAAAAACTTACGAATAAACAATCTCGAATAAGAATGAGATTGGAATAATTATCCCTTACAAAGATTTTTTTTAAATAAAATAGATCACTTATGTGTATTCACTATAAGGTAAAATAAAGAAATTATAAATACATGACAAGATATAAAAATTCATTTCTCATATAATCAAATAATGACAAAAACAAGAAAGAGAAGATCAACCCAAAGAACTGAAATTGGGTTAAGAAGATCCCTTACCTCATGTCCGACTTGACTTGATCATTCTTTGATCTCCTTTAATTTGGGTAAATTCCTTTGGTTTGAACCAAAAGGACTTCTTGAAGTGCCTTCTGCCTAATTTAAGGCATCTAGGGGGAGTATACGGATGTAGGTATATTTATTGGGCAGAGGTTGGATGAGCCAAATGGCTTGAGAGGTGTGAGGAATTGGATAGAAATGGTCTTCTTTTATAAGGGGGGGAGGGGCTCTTTTGGAAAGTGTGATTATATTATTTTATTATAAACTTATCTTCGGTTTCAAAAGGTCCAAAAATCATTAAAGATGAATATAATATTACTCATGGTCGAAATAGAATCATCCAATCAGAATTGGACATGTTTTGGATAAAATTTTAATCATTATAATCTTATTTATTTAAATCATTTATTAATGAGGTAAATACTGCATCATTATTGTGTCATGAATAATTTAATTTATATGATGTATAAAAATTATAAACAAATACCAACATGTAGGAAATATTTTTAGCTTTTTAATGAATATTTATAGTCAAAAATATAGTTTATATAATCCCTTATAAAAATTAATTACTAAAAGATTATTTTTAATGTCAATTTTGTCTTTACATTAAAATAATTAATCCAAATTGGAATTATCACTACCAAGTGGCTCAATGGGGTCCCCAAATCGACCTAAGGATGCCCATGGACGACCACTACTCATCCAATAAGGTTAGGACATGTGTTAAGGTAATTTGTAATTATTATAATATTCTTTTAACCATGAATAACCCTATTTACCTTTAACCGTTGTAAATAAAAGTCAAAAGTTACTATTCACCAAAAATTATTTTCATCTTATTGAACCACATTTTAATTATTGATAACAACCATGTATGATGTATTTTTGAAATTAAATTCACAGAAGTGGTAAAATTTCATTTAAATGAAAGAGTTAGTTTTTTAACTATCACTAAGTTGTTTCACCATTCATCAAAAATTGATGTTTTTCAGAAAAAATACCAAATATTCAACCTAAGATATATTTGATATTCCGAATTCAAAAATGATGTCTATTTTTTCCAAATTCAAAACATATAAGTGGCTTTAATTAATTTTAAAATTAATTCTTGTTATCAAAAAAATAGCATGTTTTTAAGAAACAATAACTATCAAAAGATCGACACTTGTTTATGTCTGAATTCAAAGGGAAATTAATTCCAATGAACAACATTTTATTAAATGGTAAAAATATATTCTAATTACACTTTAAAACAAATTAAAAAGATAATCTAATCATATAAATTATTGTGATGAAAAATGTTGTTTTTAATTAAAATATAGCGTGTTTTTACTATTCAATAAAATATGAAAGTTATCAGAATAATATGAAAATTTTATCCAAATTATATTTTTATATCCTAATTCCAAGGAAGAATTTTATTTTGTCAAAATGAACTTATAAACATGTCAAAAACTATATTTAAATTGGGTGCACCATCAAAAGGCGACAAAATTGCTTATTTTTTAAAATGCATATTTTACCCGAAAATTTTTTTTTGTTCTCATACCATGTTCTAGAAAATATGTAAGATGAATAATAATGTTATAAAATTTAAAATTTAGTTAATACTATTCATAAAGGCTAGTTCATAATAATATTATAATCATATATCGTTGTTTAGTGAAACTTGGTATTTCGTACAACACACGCTATCGAGGAAGGTCGTGATTGCGTGTAATGCCATCCATGTTCGGGTTGCGTGTTGTGAATGACTCATTCGTTGTTTCGTATAACAGAATCCAACCATATTTCATTTATATAATGAATATATATATATATACTCAATGTTGCGTAGAATAACTACTATCAAACGAACTTGAAATTGTGTGTAACATGATCCCAGAATAGTGGTGTGTATACTATAAGCTAATACGGTGTTGCTTATAGCACAAGGTAATCTTGGTGTATCGTATAACACAAGACATCAATTAAATTAAAAGAATATTTTTCATAAAATCTCAGGGTGTTACATTCTACCCCCCTTAAAATGAATTTCACCCTCAAAATTCATCGGGGTTATAAATGGTTTACTACTTGAAGGTTTCTTTAATAGAAATCCACATCATAAAAAGGATTAATAAAAATTAATTTTAAAAAGTGAAGTATGAAACATAACGGTTACACAAATTAACTCATCATTGGGTTTCCACATAATAGAACATAGGTGAAAATATGGATATGGAAGAGAAATCTGACCATCAAGTCCTGATGGAGAGTGTTAGAGATCATGGCTATGAAAAATCCAACAATCACAATTCCATAAATTTGTGATGATCTAAGGTACCATATGATTCATCAGATATAAGGGCACTAGGACAAAATTTTTGGTTTTCAGGATCATTTACCTAATGTTGAAATATTTTCGAATTAAAAAAAATACTTATTTTATTTTCATACAATCTCACCGTCGCTCATGCCCTGAACAATTTCCACTTCATCTCTTAAAGAAATGAAGTTAAATTTGTATTTCATGAAGTGTTAGTAGATCATGCTATAGAATTATAGGTCATTCCATCTATCTCAAACATAAGGTTATAAAAATTTATATACATAAGTCCATCTATAGTGAGATTAATCATATATAGTTCCAAAAATGGACTTATAATTCATCTATCATCATGCTTAATAAAATAAAACTAGTTTCTACTAACCAGGGACTTTTTGTAGGCCAGTGGTAGGTGATAAAGCCATGTCTCACTTCGGTTGTGGGTTCAATTCCCACAACCTTCTCTGACGCGACGGGTTGTCGCATGTCCTACAAGTTGTCCCTTTTTCTAATACTACATTATTATAACATTCCTGTAATAATATTGAAAAAAAGTTCTATCCTTAAATAGTACTATCTTATGTCCAAAATAATCCATTTCAATATTTAGACTTATCAAAAATACATCTATCTAATCTCGTAGTATAAGGAAAATGATTACTGAAAAGGTCACATAACAATCACATAAATACCATCATTTATCCCCCATATATCATAAGATATATATTGTTGATCACATTCCAAACATGTGAATACCTTAATCATGTATTCTTTTGAAACCTGAATTACCATAGCACCTTTTTGAAAACATGAATGCTGTCAAAAGTTACCTCTTTCCACATACCAAAATCCCAAAATTTCTATATACTCAAACCATGATATCACTTTGTCCTTATATCAGTCATGAGCTCATGAATACTATCATACATATTATTTTCTCCTTATACCTTCATTATGCACATTTCATCTGCTTTCCAAAAATATTTCAATCACTTTTCATGGTTACTGGTACCATAAAATTATTGAAAACCACAATGGACCAATACATATATATTCCAATATACCATAAAAGTAACTCAACAACATTATTCTTGAATACCAATACATAAACACATCAATCCATCATCTTCAATGATTTTCATGGAATATGTCCTTCCTTGATTTAGAAGTAACCTCTTAGGTTAGGGCATTGAGTTGGGTAATTCCCATGTTATCCACATATAAGTCATTGAAATCTATAACAATCTGTCACTCTATGACCCTTCTCTCCACACAGATAACATCTTCCCTTCCATTTGATGTATTCATCAAGGTTCTTCTTCCCTTCTTTAGAAATCTCAATCTTCCTTTCTCTATGATCCTCACCATGTGAATATGCATAAAAGTCCATCTTCCACTTATTTGATGAATTTGGAATACCACTAAAGTTCACATTTTTAATCATATATGGCGATGACTGATTCGGCATAATCACAAAATCATTCCTTCTAGGAATTATGCAATTTCGTTGCTCATAGTCACCAATTTGTCCATTGGATTCAATTTTGACCCAATTCCTTCTGGTTCCCTCCATTGACTAAAACCAAAAACCATGGTGTAAGAAACTGTTAAAATAATAAGGAACCACATAATCATTAAAAGTCATTATGGGATGTATAACTTATCACACATTCTTTAATCCATGACACCCTAGGTTTACCCTAGGTTATTCATGATCATCAAAATAATTCTAGGACTATAACATATAGTTATACTAAACCTTAGGGACATCCCTAGACATACCATAGAAATATATCTAGGGATCTCAATAAAGTTTTCGTATCCTAGTTTCCAAAGGTTAACTAAACATTTCCTCTGATACCAACTGTAGAGACCCAAAGCTTGACGTACATGGACATTACATTAATTTTTTCAGAATACCTAATACATAACAAAAACGGACACACAAGGACCATAATAGTTCAGTGTCTTTGGAAACTTGGAACATAATCTTCTAATCATGGTGAAAGATCTTCAACATCTCACATAAAGATCTTATATTTTTTTCTTACCTAAAACCTTTCTCTATATCTTGAGGAAAAAACATATAAAGAGTGTGCTGAAATGCTCATTATGGGTAATCATGGAGAAAATAAAACAAACCATACACATTTGAACATAAAAACATGAACATAATGTTTAAACATCAAAATCATGAGCAATGACATAAAACATGGCAGTACGTAAGGCATTGATCATAATGGAACATCAGTCATGATAAAATATCTTGGAAATTAAACTTGTAATTGTGGAAAAACATTAAGCACGTGATATTATTTCCATAGTATCTAATTCATTGCTTCCAAGACCATCTTAGTGGACAAAGTCCCTTACTGAACGGAGTTCACTCCTCATTCCAGTCCTGTATCACCGAACTGGATTAACTTGTCATTCCATCCATGTCTATCTCATGAGATATAAATCCTTACCCAATGAATTGGAGGGAGATATAGGTCCCACCCATCTCATAATGTAATCATTATTACATGTGCCACAACATAAACATAAATCATTCATCATAACCCAAATAATAAAATGGGTTTCATAAACATCATCCAATCATAACATAATCCATATAAAAAAAATTGATATCATTTTATCATAAGAAAAGTGAAACCATGTAAATCATAGAGATATTATACTTGTAACATACACATGTGAAATAATGTCATCTTAGATAGAAAATTGTTTTGATAAAACACTTGAAATGAATTATTTAGGAAAATATCCTTTCTTCTTTAAAATCATTTTTCTTTTCAAAAAATGCCTTAAAATTTTTAAAAGAAAAGGATTTTGTTGAAAATAATCATTAAATATTGTATAGTAATCTTCATGAAAATAAGGCAATATAAAACTATAAAAATCCGTTCATTCCATATAAGTTAAAAAAAATATTCTCCTCGTACTTTTGTTGGAAATGTAAAATAGTTCCTTGTATAGTAAACATAAGAAATATTTTTTTCATAACATGTGGTAAAAGTCAAAAATAGGTAAAAAGGACTTTAAGAACACATAAAAACACTTTTAGAAAACATGGACATGGATGATAACAATAACCCCAGTAAATACATAAGAATAAACAATCTCGGATAAGAATGATATTTTAATAATTATCCCTTACAAAGATTTTTTTGTAAATAAAATAGATCACTTATGTGTATTCACTATAAGGTCACATAAAGAAAGTATAAATACAGGATAAGATATAAAAAATCATTTCTCACATAATCAAAGAAAGACATAAACATGAAAGAGAAGATCAACCCAGAGAATTGAAATTGGGTTAAGAAGTTCCCTTACCTCGTGTCTGACTTGACTCAATCGTCCTTTAATCTCCTTTAATTTTGGTAACATCCTTTGGTTTGAACCATAAAGACTTCTTGAAGTTCCTTATGCCTAAGGTAAGGCTTCTAGGGGGAGGAGAGGGATGTAGGGAGCTTAATTGGGCAGAGGTTGGATGAGCCAAATGGCTTGAGAGGTGTGAGGAATTGGATAGAAATAGTCTCTTTTTATAAGGGGGAGGAGGGGCTCTTTTGGAAAATGAGAAAATATTATTTTATTATAAACATATATTTGGTTTCAAAATGTTCAAAAATCATTAAAGATGAATAAAAGGTGACTCATGGTCGAAATAAAATCATCCAAACAGAATTGGACATGTTTTGGATAATATTTTAATCATTATAATCTTATTTATTTAAATCATTTATTAATGAGGTAAATAAGCATCATTATTGTGTCATGAATAATTTAATTTATTTGATGTCTAAAAATTATAAAAAAAATAACCATCATGTATGAAATCGTTTTATATTTCCAATTAATATTTATAGTTGAAAAGATAATTTATATAACCCTTTATAAAAATTAATTACTAAAAGATTTTTGTTAATGTCAATTTTGTCTTTACATTAAATTAATTAATCCAAATTGTCATTATCACTACCAAGTGGCTCAATGGGGTAACAAAATCGACCCAAGGATTCCCATGGTCGTCCACTACTCATCCAATAAGTTTATGAAAAGTTTTAAGGTAATTCTGAATTATTATAATATTCTTTTAACCATGAATTGCCCTATTTACCTTTAACCGCAGTAAATAAAAGTCAAAAGTTAATATTCACAAAAAATTACTTTCATCTTGTTGAACCAAATTTTACTTATTTATAACAACCATATATGTTAGATTTTTGAAATTCAATTCAAAAAAGTGGTAAAAGTTCATTTAAATGAAAGAGTTAGTTTTTTAACTATCACTAAGTGGTTTCACTATTCATCGAAAAATTGACGTTTTTCAGAAAAATACCAAAAATTCAGCCTAAGCTATATTTGATATTCTGAATTCCAAAATGATGTCTATTTTTTCCAAATTAATAACATATAAGTGGAATTAATTAATTTTAAAATTAATTCTTGTTATCAAAACAAATATCTTGTTTTTAAGAAACAATAACTATCAAAAGATCGACAATTGTTTATATCCGAATTCAAAGTGAAATTAATTCCAATTACCAACATTGGATTAAATGGTAAAAATATATTATAATTACACTTTAAAACCAATTAATAAGATAATATAACCATATAAATTATTTCAATGAAAAAAGTTATTTTTAATTAAAATAGAGCGTGTTTTTACTATTCATTAAAATATGAAAGTTATCAGAATAATGTGAATAATTTATCCAAATTAAATCTTTATATCCTAGTTCAAAGGAGAATTATATTTTGTCAAATTGAACTTATAAACATTTCAAAAACTAGATTTAAAATGTGTGCGCCATCAAAAGGCGGCAAAACTTCATTTTTTAAAAAATACTTATTTTACCCAAAAAAATTATTTTGTTCTCATACCATGTTCCAGAAAATATGTAAGATGAATAATAATGTTATAAAATTCAAAATTTAGTTAATACTATTCATAACAGTTAGTTTATAATAATATTATAACCATATATCGTTGTTTAATGAAATTTGGTAATACGTACAACACACGCTATCGGGGAAGGTTGCAATTGCGTGTAATGCAAGCCAAGTCAGGGTTGCGTGTTGTGAAAGACTCCTTCATTGTTTTGTATAACAGAATCCAACCTTATTTCTTTTATACATTTAATATATATATATATATATACACTCAATGTTGCATAGAATAACTACTATCAAACGAAATTGAAATTGTGTGTAACATGATCCAAGAATAGTGTTACGTATATTGCAAACGAATACGGTGTTGAGTGTAGCGCAAGGTAATCTTAGTGTAGCGTACAACACAAGACATCAATGAAATTAAAATAATATTTTTCATAAAATCTCGGGGTGTTATAGTGTCTCACTAACGGTAGCTCACCCTGGAGAAGTCCCACACTGGTGGTGGCTCACTAGTTGTTTCACACTCTAGCGTTCCCTCATTGGCGGTTACTCACCCGTAGTCCCTCATCTGGTGGTTCCTCATATGGCAGTGGCTCAGTAGAGAGGTCTCACCCTTGTGGTCAGTCACTGGTGGTGGCTCGCTAGCAGTTTCACATTCGGTGGTTCCTCATCTGGAAGTGTCTCGTTGGCAGTGCCTCATCCAATAGTGCCTTATTTGACAGTGTCTCACTATAGGTGCCTTGTGAGCAGTGTTTCTAGTTCTTTTATTTTTTCCCTTTTTACATCTTCCATTGATTTAAAATAGATTTAATGCAAAATTTAAAAGTCATTGATACCGATTCAAATACCATAAATCATATCTTTAATTATATAAGGGTCTGTAGGCTTTTAAATAGTCAAAATAGAAGGTCTTGGACAAATCCTCCTTTAATTGAAAATCCAAACTGTATCTAATCCCATTACTTGGATCCAATCATCATAAAGCTGATATATATTTCCCCATGTTCATTCCTTATTGCTTTTTCTTTCTATAGGATGTGCCAAATCCCGCATCCCATCAAAGTCGTGTGTCTAGGCTGCTGTAATTAGTTCGTAATTCCCTGGAGTGTTACCTATTGTACATGTGCCACTGTTTCCAAGCATAATCAGGAAGTTTCGATCATTTTTCTTCCATGTAGGATTTCCATAATCTTTCTAAATTGTTCATCATGAGGGATGTGTATATAAATGTTTTCTCTTATAAAGATATTTGATTCTGGATTAATAAATATAATCGAATTGATTTAAGAATCAATATACAGGGGATGGGGAAATGTGACACATGATCTAACTATGTTATATTTATTATTGAGACTGGGATTTGTATGGGCTAACGACCAACTAAAAATCACGGTTTTTTTGGGGTCCTAGATTTCACACTAGATGATTTTTGGAATGGATATTGTTTGGTTTTTTTGAACAGTTATATATAAAATTTGGTTAACCATGTATATTTGGCTAATAAATAGAATCCCCAAGATCATATATTTTCTATGATAACCCCTAAATTTACAAGTGTAATTAAATAAGGGATGCCTTAATAAATATGAAAATGTGGTTTGACTTGGTGTGCGTAGTGATGTGGTTGTACAATGAGGTTGTGATGAGCATGGTGTGATTATGCATCAAGGATATAAAACTGGTTATGTTCTACTGTGTTACTAGATGTGGTTGTGAGTTGGGGGTTGGTTTTATTAATATGATGAACATGGTGTATGTGTTTGAAACAGGATAGTAGTATTTGTGTGGGAAATTTTTGAGAGTATTTTCATGGATAAGATGCAGAAATATTCTCCTCATATCTAGCAGTTTTGGTATGATGTTCCCTTAATGTTAAGTGTGTTAATTTACTAGGTCTCTTCTCATCATGAAGGACTATTAATGTGTTTCTTGTTATGTTTTGTTCCTGACAGTTTTCTGGGTAGTGATGGAATGAATAAATAATTGTTTAATAATTTTTAGAGTGGCTTGGGTAGGTTTGATTAACAGAATGGAAGTGGATAAATGGATTTGGTTAGAAATGTGAAATAAGATTTATGGATTTTTGTGTGTTGTTGTGTATTTAGAGGTGGTAGCAAAAAGGCAATGGTTTTGTGAGTTTTTTTGTTTAATTGTGAATCCATAGGTTAGGCTGGAGTGTTTGGCACTATTTATATATGTATGTATGTATGTATGTATGTATGTATGTATGTTTGTATGTATGTATGTTCTTTTGATTTCTATATGCACTCCCATAATGTTGAGAACTATGTGTTGAACAGCTACATCATCACACAAGGGTGTTTTTTCCAACATCTGGTGAGGATTATGGATGGATGAGTACCTGCTCAATTCTACTCTCTTCCAAGTGAGGTTGCTATGTCATAGGATGTGATGGTCGGAGGTCTGTTAATGATTTAGATGGTGTTTGTGATAGCACAGTTACTTTTGGGTCAGGTGGTTTTTGGCCCAAGTGTCTTTCGGTGAGATGTGATATTCCAGGTGTTTGTGTCCAAGGTGGGTTTCTTCCCTATGTGTCTTTTGAATGAGATTTGATGTTATGAATTATGAGGCATAGGTGTGTGTGAGAGGTGTGTGTTGTGAGGCCCAGGTGTGTGCATGTGGGATGTGTTGTGAGGCCCAGGTGTGCGCATGTACGATGTGATGTGGTATAAAAAAGGGATGGGAGTGCCAGAATATATGATGTTTGGAGAGAATAGCATACTAGTGGGAATGTGGTGTGGGGTACCCTATCATCGATGTGATTTGTAATATATTACATTACCTAACTTGTGTTATTTTGTGAGCGTGTTTGGGTGAGGTTGGGTTTGGTTAGTATACATGCTTAGATGTTGTTTGGTTTTATTCTTTTCTCACTAAGGCATTAGTATGCTTCTTTCACATGTGCACAAGAAACTGTGGTTTTCTTACTGAATATACTTGTATGCTCACCCTATATATAAAAAATTGTTTCATATTTTTAGAAGTAATTCAAGGGACGTGCTAGACCCTACTAGATATGACCCTTGCAAGTTGATGAGTCCCTTCTTTAGCCTTAATTTTGGGTATTTACTTTGTAGACTTTACTAATTTTGTGTCAGTTCTATTTATACATGTATATCGATATGGTTTTTGGATTTCCTTATATGTGTGTGTGTGTGTATTAGAGTTTTTGTGGATGATTCATCTTATCTGCCGATCTTGTTTTCTTATAAAGGGTAATGCCTCCCAAATTATGATATTTGTACACCCTTAGTGCTAATCTCTAACCTGGGGCCTATCAGAGGTGGGACTCAAGGGGTCATTATCTCTCATTCTTAATTACCATCCCAATAGAGTTGTCCTTGGAGTTAAGGGTCATTACAGAGTTGTATCAGAGGTTATGGTTGAGAGATACAATGGATTTTGGTGTTAGGAACAATGATAATTGCATGGGGTGGTATGAAAATAGTTCCAGTTGACCTTGGTGGCCAGGGAGACCAATTAGGACATGGTATTTTAGGTCCCTTCCATGATCTAGTTCACAGACTCTGGCCTTATTGAACAACCAAGTGAGATAAAACTACTTGTATGGTAGAGACCTGAGAGAGGAACATGGATCATAATGAATTGTGTTAATATTTGAATTGGTTTTTTTTGGAAAGGTTAAAATGGATAAAAAAAATAAAACATATTAAAATAAATATTAATGAAAATTACATACTACTTGGTCTTAGGAAATACTCGTTTTCCTTTCATTTATGGCCTCTAGTCATCGTCCACGTGTTGCTCAAGAAGTTGGGGTTCAGTAGGATGATCTAGTTGATTGTCATAGGATTGATCCGGTTGAGGAGGATGATCAGTGGTAGAAGATGTTGCATGTTTTACAGCGGTAGACTTTAAAAATTTATGAGGTATTTTTATTATACATGGAGATAGAGAGATGGATGGAGGAGCTCAGGGATGCTTTCAGTTTGATCTGGGCCCAGATGGGGTACTCGGTTCCTTTGGAAGTCTGTCAGATGTGGGGAGTTACATGTCAATAGTGAACACTGTATCTGGAATAGAAGATGGAGGCAGACATTTTGTGGGTTGACTTGTAGAAGGATTCTGGTGCAGAGTTCCTTTCATCGACCATGAAGGCTGAGAAGTGGTAGGAGATACTCTCCCTTAATTAGGGGAGTATGTCGGTGTGGGAGATCGATATAAATTTCAAGGACATTTTGAGTATTTCCCCATACCTTTTCCAGTTGAAGAGTTTCCTACAAGTTGTCTTAAGGAGGAACTTTCTGCTTCTATCCAATATATTGTAACACCTTTTACATTGCCAACGTATTTAGAGGTTCATAAGAAGATAGAGGTGATTTAGAGGATGTAATCAAGTGGAGTTCCATCACAAGATGGGATCTAGTAGAGTTATTTGAGAGGCAGAGTTTTTCGTGTTAGATCTAAGGACCCAAAACATTTGAGGTTTCGATCAGCAGGGAGTTGACCTCATCAGCTTCCTTTATGGCCTTCTGGTGCCAATGGTTACTGTGGTTTTCCTAGGAGATTTTAACCAGTGTGTTTTGGTTGTGGGTTTCAGGGTCATCTCTAGAGCTAGTGACCAGTAGTTCCCCGAGATCAGTTTGGTGGAGGTGGAAAATTTCATGGTCTATTGTATGTTGGATTGGTTGTCATTCTAGAGGGTCCAGAGATAGTATGAGGTATGATCAGTTTTTTAGTACCCTTGTTTGTTCCTTATTTAATTCATGATCTTCACACTACTTTGTTACACCCACTCTAGCCCATGCTTTGGGACTAGACAAAGAAGGGTTTCTCCTTCCCTTGGTGTTCAGAACATTAGTCAGAGTCTAAACCAACTTGTTGGATGTGTGTTAAGGGTGTAGGCTAATTATGGGACCTCATCAGTCTCTTGGAGATATTTTCTTCCTATAGATGCATCCATACGATTTCATCATTAGCATCGACTGGTTTTATTCTGTACATGATGTTATCAAATGATTCTAGAGGAGAGTATTGTTTTGGATGTGGACAGTCAAGGTGTGGTTTTTTTCAGTCAGCGGGGTTTTTTGGTGGGAAGCTAGTGTTTGGATCCCCTTATTTTTTTGGATGAGGTTTTTTTGGAATTAGTGGACGATGTGGTGGTAGAGGTTCACAGGGTCATTGGGGAGTTCCTAAATGTTTTCCTCGAGAGAAGTTGTGATGTACCCCCTCAACCTGATGTTGAGTTTGGGATAGATTTTAAATCCATTTCTTATTTTATTTTGATGGTTCTATATCAAATGTCACCTTATGAGTTATGGTAGTTGAGGATTCAGATATATGATCTAATGTGGAAGGGTTTTATCTGGCCTAGTGTGTCTTCATGGGGTGCTCCAGTATTGTTCTCAATAAAGGCAGAAGGTTGTCCGAGGATGTGTATAGAATACCGAAGGTTGAATTAAGTGACAGTCAGAAAACATTTCCCTCTTCTAAGAATAGAAAATATTTTCAACCATCTAATAGGGACGGGTTGGTTTTATAAGATTGAACTGCATTATAAATATCACCATTTGAGTTTGATGGATAGAGATATCCCGAAGACCTCCTTCAAATGTTGGTATGGGCACTTCGAGTTTGTAGTCATACTGTTTGGTATTAAGAACACACCAGTAATTTTCATGGGGCTTCTGAACTCCATGTTCCATGAGTTCTTGGACTGGTTCATCATCATATTCATTGAAAAAATCTTAATCTACTCAGAGTTAGAGGAGGAGCACACTGATTATCTCAAAACTATATTGCATATTCTTTGACACCACCATCTCTATAGAATGTGGTCCTACTATAAGTTTTGTACATAATAGGTGAATATCTTTAGGTATTTGGTGTCTTATTAGGGTTTGGAAGTATACCCATCAATTGTTGAAGTAGTTTTTTCTTGGGAAGCACACAAGAACGTGGCAGAGGTTCATAGTTTCCTTGGTCTTGCAGGTTATTATTGGAGTTGTGTGATCGTTTTCAATCATTTTTCATCCCCATTGATAGGTTTTGAAAGGAGAAAGATTTTTCACAGAGTTATCAATGTATTAAAGCATTCAGATTCATAATATTGAATTTGGTCATCCCCCATTGCTCTGGTTGCTTTACGAAGGGGTATTGTTTGAGGTGTTTTGTGATGCTTCCCATCTAGTTTTGGGATGTGTTTTGATGCACCAGTGAGCTGTGATCTCTTATGGGTATAGGTAGTTACATCCCCATGAGTTTAACTACACCACCTATTACCAAGATCTAGTAGAAGTTATGTTTGTGCTGAAGTTGTGGAGACATTACCTCATTAGGGAGTTCGTTATGGTCTTCACAGATCACAAGATTTTGAGGTGTATATTTTCTCAGTGTGACCGAAATCTACAAAAATATAGGTGGATTGAGTATCTTCAGGATTATGATTTTTATATCTAATACACCTCAAGAAAGGGGAATGTTGTGGCCAGTTATTTAAGTATAAAGTCATAGAAGGAAGTTGTTCGGGAAACTATGGATGCTCAGGGAGGGATGGAGGGGTTGGAAGCCTTGACCATTGATGGAGGTAGAGGTTGTTTTTCGGTTGAAGGTGAAACATGCTTTGATACAACAGGTGGAGGAGTCTCAGTGGGGAGACTCAGAGGCAAAGGTGATGTGTGATCATGTTTTCCATGGTAATGTTCTAGAAGGATGGTCGGAATATGGACAAAATAGGATGTTACTTCATAAGAAGTTGTTTGTTAAGATGGTGAAGAATCATGGAGTCCTTCGTGAGTTTCATATCTCACCATTAGAAGTACACATAAGAGTTTACAAGATATATTGTTGATTAAGGATGTAGTTTTGGTGGCTTGGGATGAAATGGGAAGTGGTGGAGTCTATGGCGAAGTGCTTAGTTTTCCAACAAGTAAAGGTAGATCACCCTATTCCTTGTGGTTTTTTGCAGCCTTTAGATGTTTCTATATGGAAATGGTAGGACATATCAATGGATTTCATCATAGGGTTACGGACAGCTTGGAAAGGTTGTTGTGATATCTAGTTGATAGTGGATTGGTTAACAAAATCGGCACACTTCTTAGGGATCAAGGAGTTGGGCACAGTGGATTCTTTGGATAAGAAATACATGGATGAAGTAGTATAGTTATATGAAGTTATGTGGTCCATTGTCTCATATAGGTACATAGGGTTTACCTCACAAGTTTGGAGGTGATTTTTTTATGATTTTGGAACTTATATACACCTCAGTACTACTTCCCACCCTCATACAAATGGGAAGGCAAAACGAACTATCAAGATGTTGTAGGATATGTTGCGAGAATGCGTCTTAGACTTTGGTGGATCTTGGGTATGACTCCTTCCATTGGTGGAGTTTAGTTATAATAATAGATATCATTCTTCCATTAGCATGGATACATTTTAGGATTTTTATGGAAGATCGTTTCATTCGCCATTATGTTGTACAAAGGTTGGGGAGACAGTCATACTTGGTCCCGATGTGGTGCAGAGCATGTCAGAGAAATTTTAGCTTGTTCTTGTGAGGATGAAAGCAGTTCAGGATCAGCATGAGTCTTAATCCAATCATATAAGGAGGCCCTTGAAGTTCATGGTTGGGGACCATGTGTTCTTGAAGGTCGTTTCTTGATATGGGGAGTGGAGGTTTGGAAGGAGGACTAAGCCTTCTCCCAGGTTCATTGGTCCCTTTGAGGTGTTGGGGTGAGTTGGTGGGGTGGTGTGTTGGTTGGTGTTTCCACCATAGTTAGAGAATATCCATGAAGTCTCTCATATCTATAAACTTTTTCAATATATTTACAATGACTCCCATGTCATTTATTGGAGAGAGTTAGATATCGAGGATGATGCGACATTTGGGGAGCAGCTAGTAGAGATCCATGATCGTTGAGAAAAGGTGCTTTGTGGATGAATAATTTCTTTGGTTCATCTGTTGTGGATGCATGGTGTCCAGGAGGAGAGTACTTGGGAGTGAGAGACGTATATTCTTTCCCAGTAACCGTAGTTTTTTTAGTTTTTCCATGTTCTTTTTTTCATTATTATGTGATGTTTGAACCTTTTTTATTATGAGATGAGATATTTTCCCTTGGTTTGTGATGTGTGTGGTTTGATGTGTGATTAATTCCTAACATCTGAAAAGGGGAGAACCCGATTCTTAATCAAGATGCATTAACTATGCTATGATTAAACACATGCGGGTGAGTTAGTGCCACCCAGAGTGAATTGTATCTTGAAATGGAGGATGGAATTCCCTGATTTGTGTGTTCAAATGGTGTGGTTTTTTGTGGTTGTGAAAATGTGTATTTTGGTCATTTGATTTGACATGTCAAAAACCAGGATGATAAGTCCTGGTTAGAATATGTCGGATATGGTGTTCTTATGTGTAGAGGATTTCACTCTATCTTTCAAACAACACAAGTTGTTTTATCATTGAATTTTTATGTTTCTAGTTGATAGTAGTGTTTCAAGTGTGAAGATATCCTTGAGAGCTATCATGAAGTATGGTTGTTCGGACCCATCCTCTCTTTCCCATTGGGTTGGTTTTATATTCTCGAGGGCGAGAATAATTTGAGAGGTATCTGATATAATAGACAAGACCTTCTGGTCCATTAATTTTTTGTAAATCTAGGTTTTGAGGTGTCTTGGGAAGTCAAGGTGACTCTTTTATACACTTTTCAAAAATCCTAGTTTTCCAAGATTTCCAACAAATGCCCCATCCCAATGGTGTCTCGCTCTAGTATTGCCTCATTGAGCATAGCTCAACCTTGACGTGTCTCACCCTAGAGGTGGCTTGTTGGTGGTATCTCACCCGGGTGGTGCCTCGCTGATGGTAGCTCACCCTAGTAGTGTCTCACCCAAGCGGTGGCTCACTGTAGGTGGCTCACTCAGCGGTCACTCATCTGGAGGTGACTCATCTAGAGGTGGCTCGTTGATAGTGTCTCACCCTAGCGGTCACTCGCTGGTAATGTCTAACTAGCAGTCTCTCATTTTGACGTGCCTTGTTTGGTGGTGTCTCACTAGAAGTGCCTTGTCCAGCGATGCCTCATCTGACGGTGTCTTGCTGGCAGTGCCTCCTGAGCAGTGTTTCCAGTTCTTCTAGTTTTTCTATTTTGATATCTTTTTTTGATGTAAAATGGTTTTAATTCCAAATTTAAAAGGCTTTGATACTGATTAAAAGGCCATAAATCATATCTTTAATTACCTAAGGATCTGAAGGCTTTAAAATAGTCACAACACATGGTCTTGGTCAAATCATCCTTTAATGTAAAATCAAAACTATATATAATCCCATGACTTGTATCCAATCTTCATAAAGTTGAGATATTTATACCCTTATTCATTGCTTCTTTATTTATCTTTCTATAGGATGTTCCAAATCCCCCTTCCCATTAGATTTTTGTGGTCAGGCTGCTGTAGTTGGTTTGTGATTCCCTAGAGGGTTACCTATTGTACGCACACCCTTATTTCTTTGCGCAACCGGGAAGTGTTAATCATTATTCTTCCATGAAGTATTTCCTTCATCTTTATAAATTTTACATCATATAGGATGTGTATATAGATTTTATCCCATGCAAAGATAGTTGATTATGGATTAATAAAGATAATAAAATTGTTTTAAGAATAAATATATAGGGGATGGGGGAAATAGATGGATGATATTACTATGTTATTTTTATTATTGACATTATGATTTGTATGGGAAAACTACACAATGAAAATCATGGTCGTTGGGGGTCCTTGTTTACACACTATATGGTTTTTGGAATATATGTCGTTTGGTTTTTATTGAATTATTATATATAAAAGTTGGTTAAACACATATATTCGCATTATAAATGGATGCCCCATTATCATACAGTTTCTATGATGACCCCTAAATTAATAACTGGAATTAAATAAGGGATGCCTTATTAAATATGATAATTTTTTTAGTGGAATGTGTGGTAATGTCATTGTACAGTGGGACTCTGATGGGAATGGTGTGATTATGAAACAGGGATGAAAAACTGGTTATGTTGTAATGTGTTGTTGGATGTGGTTGTGATTTGGGGGTTGGTTCTATTAGTATGATGAACTTATAAGATGATTTTGAAGGTGGGAAGTAGTGTTTTTTGGGAAATTGTCAAGAGTCTCATCATTGATAACATTTAAAAAATCTTCACCATGTATCTATAGGTCACGGTATGATGTTTCATTAATGTGAAGTGTGCTAATTTACTGGGGATCTTCACCTCCTGAATGATTGTTACTGTGTTTCTTATTATGTTTCATTCCTGATATTTTCCTAGGTAGTGATGGAATGAATAAATAATTGTTTAATAAATTTTTTAGTGTTTTTGGTTATTTTTATTAATATAATGAATGCAGTTAAATGGAATTGGTTGGAAATGTGAAATGGGATTTTTTCCTTGTCGTGTGGTGTTGTGTATTTAGAGGTGGCAACAAAAAGGAAATGGTGAGGTGAGTCGGTTTATATTTTTGTGAACCCATAGGTTGGGATGGATTATTTGATACTATATATATATTTTTATATTCTTATGATTTATATACATAACCCACCCATGTTGAGCACTATGTGCTGAACACCCGCATCGTCACACGGGGGTGGTTTTTCCAACATCTGGTGAGGCATATGGAGGAATGGTTACCCACACATTTCTGCTCTCTCTTCCAGGTGAGGAAGGAATGTAACATGCTGCGATGGATATAGGTCTATTCGTTCTTTATATAGTGTTTTTTATAGCCCGGGTATTTGCGGACAAGGTGGTTTGTAGCCCAGGTGTCTTTGGAAAAGACAAGACTGACCATGTGTTTTCAGGCAAGGTGGTTTTCTTTCCTAGGTGTCTTTGGGATGATATGTGATGTGATGAGTTATGAGGCATAGGTGTGTTCGAGTGGGATGTCTTGTGAGTCCCTAGTGTGTGTGTATGGGATGTTCTGTGAGGCCCAGTTGTGTGTGGGAAGGATGTGATGTGGTATATGGAAGGGATTGAAGCACTAGGATGTATGATGTTTGGAAAGAGTGGAATACCAATGAGAAAGTGGTATGTGGTACCCTATAATTTATTTGATTTGTAATTTATTATACTACCTGACTTAAATTAGATGGTGATCATGTCTTGGTGAGTTTGGGTTTCATTAGTTTACCTGCTTAGGTGTGGTTTGATTCAACAATTTTCTCATCAGGGCATTAGTATTCTTCTTTTAAATATGTATGAGAGACTTTGGTTTTCCTATTAAGTATACAAGTATGCTCAACCTATATATATATATAATTTTTTTCAGGTTTCCTAGAGAATTTATCAAACCATATTGGACCCTTCTAGCTCGGACCCTTGGTAGTTGTTGAGTCGCTGATTTAGCCTTACTTTTGGATATGTACATTTGAGACTTTGCTATTTTTGTATCAGTTCTATTTATACATTAATTGCGGGATGATTTTTGGGTTTCAATTTATGTGTGTGTGTGTGTGTGTCTTGGAGTTTTTCTGGATGATTCATCATACCTCTTGATATTGTTTTCTTATAAAGAGAAATGCCTCCCATATTGTGAGATTTGTAAACCCTTGGTGCTAGTCGCCAACCTGGGGCCTACAGGAGGCGGGACTCAGGGGTCATTATCTCCCTTTCCTCATTACCATCCCAGTATGGGTATACTTGGTGGGAGGGTGTTATGACATGGGTTGATATGGATCCAATGTCCATTGATTTAGTGAATATGGATATGGGAATTATTATGGAAGGGGAAACATCACTCCTTTATCAAATGAGTGTGAACACATCTTTATAAAAAAAAAAGTTCCACATCTGATGATTGAAATTTTCAAAAGAAAATTAAATGGGTGAATGATGGAAAATTAGAAGACGTAATTTGTAAATATGGAGTTATAAAATTTGGAAGGAGAATATATCTTCCATCTATACATTTGATTATAATTTAATTATTTTTTGATGATCATAGATAATATATCTATGTACAGCTTAGTAGCACTAATATGTATTGGTATTTTAGGGAACATTTCAGGTGGGATAACATAAAGTGGTAAATTTCTAATTCTGTATCAAGATGATTTCTTTTTTAATAGGTGATAGCTGAGAGATAGAATCCTATAGGACTCATGAAACCTATATCTATTTCTATATTAAAATGGGATGACATTACTATGGAAATTTTCATTGGATTCCCAAAGAATCCTAGAATAGGTGATATAATAGAGGTTTCTTTTGATCACCTAACCAAATATACACATATGAATTTTTTAAGAGAATATTATCCGCTTTGGTACGTAGTATAGCTATATATTAATGAATTCATAAGACTTCATGTTTCACCTATTTCAATTGTGTCCGATTGAGATCCATGATGTACATTTAAAATAAGGAAAACTATTCATAAGGATCTTGAGACTAAGATTCGTTTGAGCATCACCTACAATGCTCAAACTGATGTATAGTCCAAAAGTACTTTTAAAAAATTATACAACATATTGATATTGGTCTCACATGACTATCCTAGTATGTGGGATTAGTATTTACCTTTTTATAGTTTTCCTATAACAATATTTCCCTTAAAATATTCAAATGGTTACAATTAAAGCATTATATAGCAAGAGATTTCATAATCCAACTTCTTGGGATGATGTTAATGAAGGAAAAATTTTAGACCAAGAACATTTTATAGATATAGTGACAAAGTTAAAGACAATTTTGAAATATATTAAAGTATTTAAAATGAGGAAGAATATTTATGGTGATAACCAAAGGATATATTTGTAATTTCAAGTGTTGGATAACCTTTACTTGAATTTATCTCCATGAATAGTTGTTATAAGGTTCATAAAGAAAGGAAAACTAATCCTCAGGTAAATATAAACTATTGAAATTACATAAAAAAAATTATTTGTGGATTTCCATTTGAAAATTACATCGTTTCTCTCAAAATTACATGATGTGATCCATATATAATTGTTAATAAAGTACATTCCACAACCAACACATGTGATCTCATCTGAAAAATGAAATGAAACCTGATCTATCTTACTGTGAGGAGCCAATCCATATTCTTGATGCTATATTGAGAAATTATAGAGGAATTGAATGATTCTACTAGTAATGGTAATTTAGAAGAATCATAAATTATAAGAATAAATTTGGGAACCAGAGGATTTTATGAAAAATTACCACACTCATTTGTTTAGAAAATAATATCCATGGAAATTGTGAAGATTAAATTTTTGTAGGAGGGAAAAATGTATCACCCATGATTAATTTATATTAATTAAAATGTGGTATTTAAATATTACCCATTTATTTATAATAATATATTAAAATATTTAGGATTAAAAATGTGTTGACTATTATTTTGATAAAAATAAAGATAAGATCATTTGGAGTAAAATTTGATTTTTTCCATAAAACTGTTTTAAAATGAATAATTTCATTCCATTTTAAATAATTAAAATAATATTTAATGTTGAATGATTTAATTTAAATTTATATATTATGTGTCTAAATATATTAATTTATATCCATATAATTTTTATTTCTAGTCAGATTAATAATGTAATATCATTTTATTCTTGAAAATTTCATTTCTTGAAAAAACTATATTTTGACAAGTTTTAGAGGTTTATATTTAAATTAAAATTTTCCAATTCTATGAAATAATTTTGATAAAATTTATTAAATATTTTGAATAATCATAGTTATCATTAGGTAATAAGGTCAACATAATATTTTTTCATAATGAATATTAAAAATAGTAAAAATTAGTTAATATAGTTAAAGTCAAAATAGGTTTACTGAGTGTTAATCTATAATAATAAGGGTTAAAATAGCCAAAAAAATTTCATAAATCTAATTTATTGGTTTTATTTCTTCATTACCCTTATCCACTTTTAATATGAGCCATTTTGAATTTATATGTCCTGAAAAGTTTCATGATGTTATTGTAAAAATTGAAAAATTACTTGTGTTCCACTCACCTTATTTATAAAAGGGAACCTCTTACCCTCACTTCATCACACCTATAAAGCCATTTAGCTCAACAAAACCATACCAAAATCATTCCATGACATACTTATCTAGATTATAGGGTATATTTTTTTTTGAAATTCCAACCCTATTGTCCTTAATAAGAGATCCAAAGGATATTTTTCTAAGAGAAGGTAATTGTCTTCACCAACCTCTTTCATTTTTCTTTTTCATTTAACTATATAAATTATGTCTTCAAAATTAAAATATAATTAAACCATTATAAACCATATACATAGACTCTATTATGTTTATTGAATAATATTTATACATCCTGTTCTCTATCATATGAGAAATAAAACCATCGGTTATGTGTATGGAGGACTACCGCCTCGTGAAGTGAAGTGATTTTTTCCATCAAAGACTCACATGGATAATAAAAACGACGATATATCATCCCGCCTCGAAATATACTATGGGGTGTCCCAAGATGGTTGGGAACATAACATCAAGGACACCTCCCTGTATGTTATAGGTTTTCAACAAGTAGTGAGGACCTAGGGTGTGTCTGGGGGGAGATTGTTCCCTCATGATTCAGAGTACAACACATTAGTGATGTACTAATATAAGTAGTGGAAACCAAATTAAACAATAAGAAACATAATAATAATGGTAAATCATTTAAGATAAATAAGCAAGAGGAATCTAAATAAAAAATAGATACAAAATGAATATTATCATCATGTCATGTATCTATACAAAAATTCATACACTGGATATAGGGGGAGCAAGCATGAAAAGAACAAAATCTACCTCAACTAGAATAACGAGAATAGGATCAATCCCCCACTCCCATACTCTATCCTAGCATTGGAAATCAAGCATCAGATGCAGAATTCTTTCCTTTATCTACAGAAACAGTCATGAAATATACTTAGGTACCAAGGGAGGCCAGAGAAGGGTTTGAGATATAATCATTAGGCCGACACCAACGGGTTCTACGTCAATCCATTAAATGCATATAAAATGAGAAATGTGCCAATAATAATAAATTAAAGTCATAAATAAATAAGAAATACATCGTATTAGGTTCCTCATGCGATAGATAACTGAATCTACCTACATCGGCCTAATCCAGATGTCTCTGAACCAAGGTAACCTATGAAAGTATGATATAAGGTATAATGTACTATTATAAATAATGTATCAAGATATTTATCATGCTTAAGAATGTTATTTGTCATGGAGGATGCGTCCTTTAATTGAATGAGTTGGAATTTGAATTTATATGAAGTGTAATCCCATTAATTTAAATAAGTGGCATCTGGGGACCGTTCAACGAATCAAGGAACCCATTTACCACACCAGGAGTGCAATAAATATTCAATATAATAGGAGTCCATCCAAGGATATCAATAAATGGAATCCCATGTATCACACCTGGAATGGTGTGAAGATAATAACACCCCTATGAGTCTATCCCTAGTATCTCATGTTGGAGACCAACTATCACTCGTGTCCTGGTATAACCATCAATCCATCGATCCCATCCATAGTGTCTCCCCTAGGGAACTAGTATTACTCCTATAGAGGTAGATAAACTGCATGTTCTGCCCATCCATGGCATACCTAGTATTGCTCACAGTGTATAGGAAATTCATTTACAAATTCAAATTAAAGGGAATGATGAGCCTCTCTATGGAGATCCATAAATGGAATCTCATGTATCTCTCTCAATATGGTATGAGGATGGGTTTATCCATCATCAAATCACATCAGTTCAATAAGGAATTATAGTTATTATACTTAATTTGAGATGGTCAATTCATCAAATCCAAGTAATTTAATTATGGACTGAGGTGTAGGGTCCTAACTTATGGCCAACTATTTTATTTAGTTTAATTCATTATTTCAAAATAATTTATTAAAAATGAAATCACACCTCAAGAGGTGTTTAAATAATTTAAGGTAAATGAAAATTAGTCCTTTATGGAAGGGCATGAACATAGGGGTGGCTCACATCAAGGCAATCAACCAAAGGGTTGATATACCACTAGTTAGGACCGTATTGAGCATGGAAAACCGTTCAATTTAATTTATTAGTCATTTTAGAGTTTTCACTAGAAATTTATGATTCACGACACAATGATTCATGATACAAATGAAAGTAAAATTGATGTAAAGGAACGAGACAACCTACCTTAGTCTTGTAACTCTCTCCTTGTCCAGTTTCGGCCCTTGAATTTTGCTAGAATGGAAGAAATCATATGAGTTTTCAAATCCCCTAAAAATAGGGGAAATGATCTTGTACCAAAATATCCCAGGATATGGAATGATAGATGGAATAAATAAGGAGGAGTGTAGAACTTATCGAGAGGAATCTAATGCACCTAACGATGATGAATGTGGATCCTAGACGAGAGAATGGATTTAAAGCCAAAGAGAGGAGGATGAGGAGATTCACATGGAGGCTAGTAGAGAAAAACAAAGAAGGATGAAGGTTTTAGGGGTTAAAAACATTTAAAGGGATAAAAGTTCATTTAAACCTTCATTTAGGGGTTGCATGGTTTGGCCACACTATTGGCCAAATCGTACACTAACCATGTGATAACCACTACATAAAGAACCCCCTCACATGGGATAAGTGCATGATTTGACTAACCGTGCACAACTAGGGAAAAAATCAACTGTTAAGAAACCATATAACACTATATGGGAATGAAGACTACCGCACACGGTTGTAGACTAATTATGTTTCCTCCCTTGTGCATAGGGTGCCTGACATGGTTGAGTTGCACGGTTAGTACTAACCATGTGCTAACTCTGCAGCTTAGTCTACCTTCTCAAAAACTGGATCTCCAGGCTCCAAACTAGCATCAGACTTTATCAAAATCATTTCTTATACTTTATAGAAAAATATAATCATAAAACAATAGGGTTTTAAGAGTATTATAAATGCCCATACCTCTTCTAAAAGTAGGGATGTTATAACCTCCCCTCCTTAAAACAATTCTTCATTAAGTTTCCCTTCAAGGGATGTTAAAGTGTCTTCTGAGAAAAGTTCTAGACCTTGGGAATGTACATTGGCCTCCCACTCCCAAGTCTCATCCAAATCATGAATTTTCCACCATAACACCTAGACTAGTGGAACAAGCCTACCTCAAAGAGTGTTAATGCTCCATTCAATATTACTTTTTGGATTCCCCTCAAAGGATGCATCTGCCTACAGCTCAATATCCATAGGATCAAATGAATGATACGGTTCATAATGATACTAGTGAAGCTAGGATATGTGGATGAAGTCATTCATGGAATAGTACCATTGAGGTATGCTATCAGTTAGACTCTCTCCATGATCTCAAAAGGCTTTATGTAATGAGTTGATATCTTTCCCTATCCTTGAATCCATCTATGAACCGATCTAGGAAAAACTCACAGAAAAAACCTGATGTCCCACCTAGAACTATAGAGGTTGACAAGGATGATAGGTATAAGACTTATTCCTTGAATGATATATATCCATATTCTTATGAATCTGTTTCAATTTCAATAAATTTTTATCAACAATATGAGGTCCCAATAGTGTGGTCTCATCTACCTCTAGGAAGAATATAGGTGAATAGTACAGCCTACCGTAAATGGCCGCATAAGGATCCATCTGAATAATTTCCTGAATGTTTTTGTTGAAGGAAAATTAAATGAGAGTTATATACATTTCCTATAGACATTTGAACTCATGGATCCATTCTTGAACCATGTCCTCTAACAGTCATATCATCCCCTCGGACTACCCATCTGTCTAAGGGTGATATGTTTTACTCAAGATCACCTATGAATCTAGTGAATTATGTATCCCCTATTATAACCATGATGTAAACTGGGTATCTATCTCCAAGATGATAGAACAAGGAACGCCGTGAAGGTGAAAATTTTCATAGATATAAATCCTTCCAAGAACATAAATGTAGAAGTTCTCTTAGATAGGTAGAAAGTGGTTGAACTTTGTCAATCGATCAAAGTTCACCCATACTACATCGCTACCTTGGGGTGATCTTGAAAATCCCATGAAAAAATCTTGGTTGATGTCATTCCATTTCCACTCAAGAATGGATGTGGGTTATAGAATTATAACTAGTCATTGGTGCTCTTCCTTCACCAACTGATAGAAGGAAAATAATGATGAAAATATAAATCTACCTCTTCATATCTGGCTGCCAATATTGATGATGTATGTCTTGGTACATCTTGGTAAGACCCGAGTGAACTTCCCAAACATAGGCATGAGACTACCTCATCAACTCTTATCATATGTCAGAAGGCACCCATACACACCCATGAAATTGTTGGATCTCATTCCCATCAATAACCCAACCAAGCGATGGGTTCTCAAATGATACACTCTCCCTTAGGACGAGTCCCTTTGGATCTGATAGATGTCTCATCCACACCCATTCCATAAGGGATGTTGTTTATGGTAGAGATGCAAAAATATACTTCCCATGATATTCCTAAACCTATAGGTACATCTCAGAAAAGAAATTCATCAATTACCACTCATTGTTGGCATCCCAGATGTCCTGTGAATGAGTATTCTTGGTGAGAGAGTCATCTACATCATTAACCTTTCCAGTTTTATAAGAAATATCAAATTTGACTGACTTTAGGTATTATATCAACATACACTACCTCATACTCATGTCATGTTATGTGGAGAGGTATTTGGGAATTTTGTGGTCCATATAGTCAATGAACCACTCACCCAAAATATAATTCCTCTAACAGTGCAAAGAATGAACCATGGATTCTAGGTCATAGTCGTGTGTAGGGTAATTCCTCTCATGAAGTCTCAGTTGGTGGGACCCATACACTACAAACTGAACACCCTGTATCAGAATTTCTCCTAGCCTAATTCTTAAACCATCACAGTATACAATATAGCCTCTTCATGGCTATAGTAGAATTAGGATCAGTGTTGAAGTCGGTCTTCCATTCAACTCTTGAAAAGGTGTCTCACAAGCTTATGAACATACGAATTTTACATACTTTTTAATCAATACTTTAAGTGGCATGGCTAGGTGTGAGAAATCCTAGATTAATTGCATGTAATGGCCAAAAAATCCCAAGATACTATATATTTTCATGAAATTATTAGGATGCATGTAGGAAACTATGGCACTCACCTTATCTCGGTCAATAGATATGTCATCATTTGGAATGATATAAACCAATAAGGGAACCTTATAGATCCAATAGTGACATTTACTAAACTTTATGTATAGATATTTCTTTCTCAGTGTATTCAGTATGATCTCATGATGGTTGGCATTGTTATGTTTATAGACAGAATACACCAAGATGTCATCTATAAAGACTACCACAAATGAATCCATGTAAAGGTGGAAAACCTGACTCATCAAGTCCTTGAAAATGGAAGTCTCATTCATAAGACTATATGAATACACTTGGTACTCATACAAGCCATATATGATATGAAACATTGTACATGGTATGTCTAGCAGTCTAACATGAAACAGATTGTATCCCAACCTCAAATAGATCTTATAGAAAACAATAAATCTTTAGAGCTGGTCGAAGAGGTCATCTATATGAGGAAATGAATTCCTATTCACTAATGTAATTTTTTTCAACCATCTACAATCCATCCACAACCCAAGGTTATTGTCTACCTACTTGGTGAAAAGGATAGGTGAACCCCGCAATGAGGTACTAGGTTGTATAAAACATTTTTCCTATATATCATCCACGTACTTCTTGAGTTATTGGATCTCTTTAGGTGTCTTCCTATAAGGAGCAATGGACACTGGTGCCACAACTATCACTATCTCAAAGGTGAAGTCCATATCTCTCACAAAAGGAAATAGAGAGAAATTATTAGGAAAGGCATCCCTAAAATGATCTACCACAAGAGGGAATTTTACAAGACACACTCACTGATTTCTCATGAAGATACTCTCCATCTAGGCTATCAACCGACCCAACCCAGTACATTCAGGTGGAGGGCGACTCACCTAGACATCCCATTTTCCATTATGGATATATGTGATACCCTTGGGTGATGTAGACGACACCCTTTAGTGATATCAATCAACATAAGAATGATAATTCACTAGACATTCCATTTCTATAATGACATAAAAACTGGTAATCATGAGGAAAAGAAAATTCCATAAGAAATGGTACCCACCTATCTGGTTGGGGAACTCCTAACACGATCTCTGACTGTCTGATCGGTCCCCCAATGGTGTTTCCAGAGTCATAACACCCTAGAAATTCTCTATTTCTAGGTCCAACATTTCCATAATTATAGAATATATGAATAAGTTTGATGCACCTATTTCAAATGGGGAAGAAACCAAATTAGAGGATAGCAGAATAGTAACTCTAATAATAGAAGTCCTTGAAATATACTCCTCAGGAGTAGTCTAAATTGTATTGAAATGTACCAAGCCATGACCCTGGGATATAACCTAACTAACATGGCCATGTCCATTCTGCTGGTATTAAACCTCATATGTCTGACTACCTCAGCCATGACCACCACCATGGCCTGATCAGTCAGTAGTAGACCAACTCCCAGCCTGATATAAAGCTACAGATCTTGTACCTAGAAGAAGTTTATACATATACCCATTCTCACTATATATAGGAAGGAAACTCTAGAAGAGACATTGATGGTGACCCATCATGCCACAATCTCGGCACTCGATCGGGTTCCTCATACACTGGGTATTTTTATGCCCTTCTATGACACACTAGTGAAACATCGCATAACTATCAGTACATTTCATCTAGTCATCACTTCCCCCACATGAATCCTTAGTATGATGTTTATTTCTTCTAGAAAAAACATCTCCCTTCCTGGAAACTGAACCTCATTGGACCACATTTCCACCTTCTCTCATGTTTCACTTAGTGATGAGGATCTGGTTCATTATCTCCAAAACGGTGGTCGGCAATAAAATGACACCTATGATTAGATGGCATATGCAATCCCATCCAAAAAAAATATCATAGTTTTTAACTTATCTTCATCCATAGTCAGTATAAAATGAAGAATCTCATTGAAACGATCTGAACACTCCATGACCGACATGGCGCCCTACTATAGGTTCATAAACTATTGAGCACAGTCTGATCACATTGTCTTGGGAAATAAGTAATAAAAAAAGGTCATCTAGAATCCCACCCAGACCATACCCCGATGAAATTTGGAATTGGTAATTACTTTATAACAATGTTAAGTAGAGTCATAATGCAAGTAGGTAGCATGCTTTACCCTCTTCTTTAGAGGCATCTCCAAATGCTCCAAGATAGATAACAGGTTCTTGAGTCGTGACTGAGAAGCCTGAGGAACTCCATCCCCCAAAAAGATGGGAGTATGTCCCTACAATAATTCCCACATCGAATATACCATATTATGGGAAGGTTGTTGAGAACTCTATATAGACTACATAAAATGGAAGAAATTATCTTAGAACTAAGCATCAACACCCAATGAAATATCAATTGAAGGTGCCTCAGGTGGTACTACATGAGGTAATAGTGATGGCTCCGGTCCCACCTCCTCCAAATCACAGTTTTCCCCACCATCATGGTGTATGATGTGAATATTTCATGGAGAAATATATCTATATTTTCCCAGTGCACACCCCATATAATATTTAAATCATATAGAATACATGGAAAGAAAGAATGGGTAGGTACAAAGACTTCCTATAATGAGACACTCCTCTCAGCCTACACCTAAATATATATCTTGGTGATTAAATAGATCATTAATGGCCATAAGAGACACATCCTTATTCCCACTACTAAGGTCGGGTCAGCGTCAAGGTCACATACAACATGGAAGAGGGTCTGATATATAGTGTTTCAATTTCAAGGAATAGAGGAAAACACCCTTTACTTTGAAATTTTCACCCCATTTAGTGGTAACCATTTCATTTTAAAGCTTCAATATATTATTTTAAATAATTATTTATATGGATATAAATATATCAACCTAGTTAAATTCATCAACATTACCAATTTATAAAAGCCAGCACTCTTTACAAATTGAAATTGGTATGTCAAGTAACTGTAATTTGACCTCTACGTCCTGTATAATAATGTAACAGGTCATGTGTATTTATTTGATTGAATGAAATACCATTCCAAATTTATAAAAGTAATCACTTCAAAAATTACAATTGGAATTTAGAAATCAAATAAAAAAATTATTTCATCCCATAGAACCAGTGGTTCATGTCTCAATCGTAGCATAATTGGTTAACCAAGGTGTCATCATCAATCTATGTGGGAGAACACCATTTAGATTAATGTAGACACTTTAATTAATATAATTATGTTATTCCTAGAAGAAACACTATAACATTTAATCTTATAATATACAAGGCAGTTAAAATAATTAAATGCAATACAGGAAAAATAGGTAGTAATATAAATATGGCATGGCATAATGCATGACATATGAATCCTTAAGTGTGTAGTATAATGCATGAGATGATACATCCTTTTTGTACCATTCTAAGGAAAATAAAATCCATAATAATAATATCAATAATAATAACATCACAAGACATGTGCATTACCCAATGGTGAAATCATTGAAATTATTACATGCACAATCCAATAATAATAATAACACATCATAAGTAATCCAGGTTTCCCATGTACGTGGGTTAGCTACTCTCAATCACAAGCTAATTATAAAATTATAATAAATCCTAGTCTATTATATAATACCCAAAAAGTATGAAAAAAGTAAAAGAGCTATGATACCACTTTGTAGTATCCCACCCTAAAATCCATTGAGCGGTTCCCCAAGACAGCTAGCCACATGCCCTCATGTGAACCTCTATATATTACAGAGGTTGTCGACTAGAAGTGAGGGTCTAGGGTGTGTTTATAGGGAGACTATTCCCTCGTGGGTTAGAGTGCATCACAATGGTGATGTATAAATATAATAAGTGGAGCAAAATTAAATAAAAAAATTTTAATAATAATGGTAAATTTTCCAAGATAAATAATCAATAATAAGCTTAATAAAGAATATATACAAATTGAGGATGATGATCAGGTCATGTAGCTATACAAAAATAAGTACATGGGATATAGGCTAAATAGTAATATACCACATGCTAACAAAAATAAAAAAAAGACTAAAATATGCCTCCACTAGCATCATGAGCATAGGATCATTCCTCTACTCCCATACTCCATCCTAGAACTCAAAATCAGGCATCAGAATCCATAATCTTCCCTTTATCTACACCTGCAGTTAGGAATTCTTTTTGGGTACCAAAGGCAGCCTGATCAGGATGTTAGATATACTCATTAGTCGATAACCAATGGTGTCTAGATCAATCCAGTACATGCATATAAAAATTAGTAGTTTTCCAATAATAATAAATGCAAGACATAAATAAATACATCAAACTGATTTCCTCATGGGATACCCAACTGACTCTACTTGCTTTGGCTTAATCCGAACGTATCTGAACCAAGGTAACCAATGAAACTATTATATAAGGCATAATGAGATGTTATAAATAAGGTATCAAGATATAGACCTTTCCCAAACATGTGATTTGGCTGGGTGGATGTGTCCTTTATTTGAATGAGTTGACATTTGGATTTCTATAAAGAGGCGTCCCTTGAATTTAAATAAGCGGAATCATGGGCTCGTCTAAGGAGAACCAAATAAAGGAACCCATGTATCCTGCCAGGATCACAATAAATACTCAACATCATAGGATTCTATCCAAGGTATTCCATAAATGGAATCCAGAGTATTACTCCCAACATGGTATGAAGATAATATAAAACATCTGAGTCAATCCCATGTATATCATGTAGGGTACCACGTATCACTCATGTACTGGTATAACTATTTATCCACCAAGACCATCCATGATGTCTCCCCTAGAGAACCGGTATCACTAGTGTGGAGGTAAAGAAACCACATTGTGATCCTATCCAAGACATAACTTGTATCTCCCTCGGTGTATATGTAATTCATTTAAAAATTCTAATTAAAAAACATGATGTTACCATCTATGGAGTTCTATAAATGGAATCCCAAATATCAATTTTGGATTGGTATGAGGATGGTCTTAGCCATTATTATCTCACATCAATTAAACAAAGCATTATAATTTTGATACTTAACTCAATCTGGTTAATTCATCTAATCCATGTAATGAAATTATTTTATGATGTGTGGGGGGGTAAATCACATACAACCATTTCTATTAAATCAATTTATTATTTCAAAATTATTTATTACAAGGGATAAAACACCTAAAGAGGTGTTTAAACAATTTATAGTTAAGGAATATTGGGCCTTTAGGGAAGGGAACACACATATGGTTGTCTCACATCAAAGTTGTCAACCAAAGTGTTGATTCACCACTAGCTATGATCATATTGAGCATGTAAAACCATTCAATTTAATTTATTAATCATTTTAGAGAAATCGTTAGAAACACTTGATGTGAAACACATTGTATCATCATATAAATGAAACTAAACTTGAGGGAAAATAACTAGACCACATACCTTAGTCCTGTAGCACTCTCCTCATCCAGTGTTCTCCCTTGAATCGAACTAGAACTGAAGAAATCCGAAGAATCATAAAACTCTCTGAAAATAGGTAAAATGATCTCACACCAAAATAGTGTTGGATATGGAAATATAAACGATTGAAAGGAGGAAGATTAGTGTAGATCTTACCAAGAATAATCCAATTCACCTAAGAATGATAAAAATAGAGCCCAGATGAGAGAATGGATTCAAAGACAAAGACAGGAGGAGGAGGAGATTCATGTGGAGTATTCTAGAGAATAATGAAGGTGGCATATGTTTTGGTGGTTTAAAATAATTTTATGGGAAATGGTAATTAACCCCTTCATTTAGGGGTTATAGGGTTTGGCCACACGGTTGGTCATACTGTGCGCCAATCATGCAATAGACACAATCCAAGGAACCCCCTTGCATGGGCTAGGCACATGGTTTGACTAACCATGTGTAGCCCACGAAAAAAAACTATTATCAAAAAAACTTTCAACACCACACGGTCGTGCGGCCTAGATCTTATTATTGTAGAAAAACTGGGTGGCCTCCCCTATGCACTGGGTTCCATGCATGGTTAAGGTGCGCAGTTATTACTAACCATGTTCAAACTATGAGACCGATTCTATAGCCTAAAAAATGAAGCTTTGGGCTTCAAACAAGGCCCAAACTCTCGTATACCATTTCTTAGACTTTAGAGAACATTATTAGCATAAAACATGAGGTATTGAATAGAAACATAAACATCCATACCTCTCTAAAAATTTGAGATGTTATATATGGAAATATAGAATATATATGATAATTATGACATGATATTGGTTTTTTAAATTTATATATCAACTAAATCCTTACCCTTTCACCCGTTATGAAAGTGATTACATCGTTCTTGCATACGTACGACCAATCATTTAAAAGAAGTGATGTAATTCACTTTCTATGTTCAAATTTAAATAATTCTTCTAAAAATGAATATACTGAATAAGAAAATATATATTTATAACTTTAATATAAGTCTTCATAAGGTTAAACCATATCCTATGCATAACAACCGAAACATCCATGAGAAAATATGCCTGAATAAACAAAACAATTAACTCCCAAAACAAATGGTAATAATGAAATATTACTCATGATAAAGTTATAATATTTCATAAGAGGATAATATATGATTTTAAAAATATTAATATGGTTATGATATAAATTAATAAAAAATTTAAAAGCATTATATAGGAGGATAAATCAATTTCAACAAAATGGAAACTTGAGTGAAGGGAATTTCATCTTAATTCCCACTACATTGAGACATATTTGATATTATGAACCTATTTACATTTATATAGTTTATATATTAACCCTTTGATATATTTAAGAAAAATTCATTTTTATTCATGATGATTATTGTTTCAATTTATGTTTATTATTTCAAGGTGTCACAATTTAAAAGTTGTTAAAGTTGTAAGGATTTATTTTTCAATCTCATTTTTGGTATTTTCATTATTTTCATCTAAGGAATCATATAATCTATCCTTTATAAAATCCATCAATATTATTATCCTATAGATATTTAAGGAGTTTCTATATTTTCTCCCAATTTTTCCTCTATTTGGAACATAAATCATGAAATGAAACGTTTAAAAGAAAAATTGATTTCATTTGTCTTGGAATCAGGTATATTTTTTTCCATGTCAATATTTTTCAAGGGAATATTAGAAATTGTTTCTAAAAATATCATTTACAAATTTCATTACAAAAAGTCAGAATGAATTTTTTTAACGTATAAAAAGTTATCAAACATTCCCACCACTCTATGCATTTTACAATATTTAGTATTTCTATAGGTTTTCAATGGTTTACAAAGATATATATTTTAATAGATATTATTTTATTTTTTCACTTCAATTTTCTTTTATCCTCTAAAATATATGAATTTATCATAATACGTATATTACCTATCATTATTTTTGTGGTCGATAACATTATATTGAACCATCACTTTCTTATGATCATTGAACAAATGATTTCTCTAAAATATCCATTTTCATTATTTCAAGGACATTATTATTTCTTAAACCATTTTCAATTTCTACATATAGTGTTTTACTTTAAATTTTATTTGATTGATTGAAGAAAAGATGATATTCTATATTATATATTCAATATGGATATTCCTTAGGAAATCAAATTGTTTATAAATTGAATTGACCATTAAATATATGAGGAATCCATTGGGCATGCAATGATGGGTGGGGACCAGTTATAGATAGAATCTCGATGCACCTACATGTCTCATGAGACTAATTAGTTAGCTAATTAATTAGTTTTTTGGTGTATACATATCCATAAATTAATCCAACATTGTAAAAGGATTTTATTGTTGGAACCAAGGATGTTTTTTGTTGGAAATGGAGTTTGGTTTGTGTTTCTTGTCAATCCTCACATGGAAGATTAGGGAGTTTGCATGGAAAGGGATATTATAGTTCAAGATAACAACAGTATTGAAGGTGGTATCATTTCCCAGTATTTGCCAAATTTTTGGGATCAAAAAATAGAAGAAGGATTCTAGCAACGTGAATGGGTGTTTTGTGGAATAAACAGTTCATTGAAATGGTAAATGTGTTAGTTCTGCAAAGACCCGGGGTGGGGATTGTGATTATATGGAGAATCACGAATGAAGATAGTGATAATTATGAATTTGATAACCTGAGAATCATGACTGCATGATGTGTTGATAGTGAGCTCTGAGACTACATCAAATTTTAGTGGAGCATCATGAAGGGAGGAGCGTCATGAAGATATTTTTGGTACATCAAAAAATCACACTAGAGGATGTGGAGCATCTTGAACACCAAGCCTATAAATATAATTCTACCCCTATTCACTACTAAAGAAAAAATTAAAAGGAAAATCCATAATATCATTTACTTTGTGAAGCTAGGGGAGCTCCATGAATCTCGGTATCAAAGTGAGATTAAGCAACGTAAAAAGGCTTATTAACTCTTGATTGATGCCAATGATTATGAGTAATGTGAGAATTACGATGATGGGGTATACCACATTGACTGAGTCAGCTTCGAGAAGGTAGTTTGTCCCGCAAAGGCAGAGGTTCTTTGTGTAGAAGTGTACTTCTCAATGGAGCTTCGCGAAATGAGGTTTTGAATATTATTTTTTTAGTGAATAGGTATTTCATTGTGTATTAACTCAGGTTTACAGTGAAAGCAGATTCATGTGCTAGAAAGGGATAAAGACTTTAATGAAATTCATTGAAGCTACCTTCAAGTCTATAAACTCAATTAGAATTCTCTCAAAGAAGTGAGTTAGGGGGAGTCAAAGGAAGTGTTCCAAGGGACGCAGTGAGCTATCCCTAAAATATTGTAATGGTAGTGTGTCTAGTACAGAGTGACTATGACTGAACATTTGTATTTCACATCCAGTAAGGATTAGTGGATTTAGGTACGACTGACACACTTTCAGCATATGCTCTTTGGACTATCCCTTAATGGTGAACCAAGTAAAATTTTTGTGTTGTCTCTCTACATGTGAATGTTTGGTTATTGATCGAATACATCATATAGGTTTAATGAGTTCCTATAATTGTGGTAACAAGATCCATTTCTTTTATTATAAAAAATTTGACACCCTGATTCACCCCTCCCCTCTCAGGGTGCTCTGTGGTCCTACATTTATAGTATAGGTATCATGATGTCTATGAACATGAAATCCAATATGATGCATTTCAATCAACGAGAATTAATTAATTATTCTCCATGAGATTATTGCATTGATATTATCTAAGAATGCATTTAGTGATCATGTTATTGATTATATTGCATGTGTTTTAAATTATTTACCTAAACATATTTATTATTCCTTATTTACTAACAAGTGCTTCCTTCGAACATAATAGTTACGATCAAATTGACCTCACCCTAATTTTGATTCCTTTCCCTAGGATATTAAGAAGAATTCTTTGAATGAGTTTTAAGGATGTAGTAATTTCACTTTTTTTTGTTTTATATTTTTTCCCAATGTAAAATGCAGCTCATGTATGTATCTAGATCTCTAATACTACTAAATTGATCAGTTCTTTAGGATTAGAAGCCTTGTATCTATGCTAATGTAATAAAGTAGACACCAAATTTGGGTTAATAAATTTGAGGTAGTTACATATGTTGTGTTTATTCCATATTGTGTGTGACACATGTTATTAAATATAGTATTAATTTAAATGGCCCGAAATCTTTAGTAATTACGAAACAAATATCTAATATTGATGTTAGGAAATATAGGATGACATTTAAATGAATAAATGAAATCATGAGTTATCACTGGATAGAGGATAGTGCACCCTGTGTGGGTTGACACTTTTTGAAGAGATCCAAACAACCATGGTGGGTGGTATGATAGACTCCATGAGTGGGTTATCCCTAATATAATTTCATGATCATTAAATGAATTTCCCGTGTTGATAAATTAGTGCCACTCTAAGTGGGAAGTCTAATACGAGACTTTTAAATTACACACACAATTCCTCATTTAAAATACAAATGAAACTGGGATGATAATATGTCATTTGAATCATCCCCCATGTGAAAACTATATTTCAACCTAAATGATCATCTTTTCATGGTAGATGCAGGCATCAGTGTTACACTATTTAGAGGTCATGTATGCAAGAGTATTTAAAAATCATCAAAATTTCATGCATGAATTGATAAAACAGAATTATGTGGATTTCATATCAAATATTTTGTTAAGTAAATAGGAACCTCATATGAAAAATATAATCATTGTGTGAAATAATTTTTTATATAAAAGGGTTTAGGTAATATAAAATGTAGTGGAAATTTATATTAATTTATATTCTTTTATGAGTGACGAATCAAATTAATTTTGAACCACATATTATCATAACTTCTTTTCTAAAACATGATCTTTATAAATGATTATCATTATATCGAAGGACAAGTTTTATAAAATAGATTTTATATTTTTTATGGATACAATGAGCTATGGGATTATGAATTTCACTTAGTTTGAAAGAACTATTGAAATTGAAATAGGTACACTATGATATTTTCATTGGTGAATAAATCATTTTGATGATAAACTTCTTCCAGAAGTATCTAGTGATGAATTATTCTATAAAATATATGCTAAAAATGCAAAGTAATTCCGTATACATTGTAAAAATATCAAGAATACATGATTTTTTATTTGATATATTGTCTAAATAGAGAAAAGAGATAAGGACTAGGAGCAATGATTATTATGAAATAAAAATAAACCATAAGTAAATTATTACACAGGTTATTGAAAATTAATATATTTTTGTGTGAAATCCATTTATATTGGAGTTTTACATGAATGAGCATATTATGGATGATGTTGAAATAGAGGAAACTGAGAATTATGTTTGTTATATTTGGAATAGATTGATCTATGATGTTAACGATGAGAAATTTGTAGTTTATGATAAAAAAAATTATAGTATTTAAATGTACAGTATCTGAAGGGTGTAGTTATCACCAATGAGACAATCATATGATTAATACAATAAATCCATCCATATATATTCAATGTAGTTTAATGGTGGTATGAATGTAGGAATTGATACTGTATAGAAATTGAAACTGTACTGCTTATTGAAGAATAAAGAATAATACACATATCCCATATCATATTTAATATGATATTTAATAGATGATATAGATTATGTCCTACTAAATTTATGTTGTGCTGATGAAGAATTAGACGAGATAGGAAAAGGGATCATTCCCTAGCTTATATCATATGGAAGTATAAGTTATGAAATATTTCAATAAAATAAGAAGTTGAATTTTTCATGAGATCATTTCTCACATATTGGTGTGAAGAAGAAGTTGAAGTGTATTATTCATTGATTATGAATACAATAAGATAATTTGTCTCCAAACTACTGAAAGTGATTAAGAAGAGAATTATAATTTGTTACATTCATGTTATTTTTTAGGTAATAGAATATGAAAAAGGGAAGGCATCACATGAAGCACTTAAGAGATTCTACATTGGAGAATGACTATCTAGTTTCTAAGTACAACTATTATACAACATTGGGGAGGTAGTATAATGAAAAATAAAGGTGTTTTTAAAGTATTGAATTTAAAAACAAGTTTCAATAGATGTGTTACATTTGTTCATTGATAAAACATATTCATTGTAATCTTTAGGGGCTACTAGTGGCTCATGTGATATTGGATGGTTCAGAATAACACTGAGAAATAGCCTTCTCGTTTTGAGAGGTGAAACTTATAAATCATTGATACATCTTCTTTTTATGCATTTGGATTGGATACATGTTGGGGTTGAATGTTAAAATATTGATTAGGTGATTAGTTAACAAAAAATGAATGGGTAAAATGGAAAAAATTAACATGTTTAAATTAATAAAAAGCGCTCTACACTAATTCAATCCCCGCAGCTATTTTTTAACATATCGCAAAATAGTCCACTTAATGATTTCATAGTCACTAGTGTCTAGAATTATGTTGTTATATTCATTTTTTAGATTTTATATCTATGTCCATCACATGCATTATGGGATGATGCTTTTAATTTTACATATGTATTTGAATTTTTTATATTGTTTTATGCTTTTGGGTTTGTATAGGTAATGTCAACATTTTTTAAGAATTATACAGTCATTATTATTCTATAACTAATATCATATTAAATGTAGGCTACATGGTTCATTCTAGTATTTACATGAGAGCTGGGAGGTGTTCCTAGTTGGGGTTAGTCATTAAAAATCATTATCAATGCATTTAATGGGTGTTTGGATAGGGATTAATGATTGGACCTTATGAAGATTTCATGGGTTTTATAGGGAAAACCCATTTTTCAAGTAGTGTGGATGATATTCCAATGGATACTAGCCATGAAATAGGTTATTTGGGCCCCATGTGATCTCATGTAAGAAACTTATGTTTAGTAAAGTCAACAATTGAGATAAGGATTATACCATTTTAAATATCTAGGGACAGTATATGAATAATTATTGATGGTGATTGTGTTTGAATATAGGTGTCCTATGAAACCTAAAAATGATATTAATTTAATGATTATATTTAATGTTTCATAACCCATTATTATGTATTAGTTTTTCACTAGTGTCCTATGATAATGATTTATTTATATGGATATGAGGGTTATAGGATTTATCAGTGTCATTTTATTTGTAATCCTAATATGTTGATTATATTATCATACTCTAGGATGTTCATTGATTTTTTATTTGTTGATTTATATGCAAGTTTACTCTAATTATGCTGATAAGCCTATTGATTTAAACAGAAAATTATATTCATAAATATTAGAACACTTTAGATGAATATTTAAAACATCAAAAAATAATAAATTCTCTAAAACCATAAAGGTTTAGTGTCATTTGACACAATATATGTAAACATCTTAATTTATATATGACCTTCAACACCAATCGTGAAGTTCTTCTCTCGTAGTATACTTCTTAGTCTTATACAAGTTAAACCCATTATCTATAAACCGTGGAAATGAAGAATAAAAATGGTAATCTCATATTCATTGTAAGAGTAAACAAGGGAGATATCATGAAATGGTCATATGTCAGCATTACATGAGTATAAGGTTATGATAATATGAGCTAAACATTTAAAATACATACCAAACAATTCAAAGATCGTAATTATTATGTAAGGCATTAGTTGTAAACAAAAAAAGAATCACATAAGAATACATGAAAATGGGTTATGAGATCATATAATTAGGAAAAGAAAATGACATATATATTGGCAAAAAAAATTGTGGTGTAATCATAATCATGGACCATTTTTCACGACTATCTTCCAAGACATTCAACAAATGTCGATATTCGGCTAACCAACCGTGTACCCTCCTTGGGCTTGGGATGATCTCTTGTATAACATATTTTGATCCAGGGATAATATCTTAGGTACCCACTGGGATCATAAACAATAATAAATAGACAATGAATTTAAGGCCCATAACATACCTGCAAATAACATAATTATAATCCATTCATATGTATTCCACATGATCATGAAAACATTTATCATTTCATCAATGTACAACCCATGGAAAAGATAACAGGTTTCATAATGATTTCATCATCATATTAAATATAGATCTAGAGAAATAATAAAGATTTTAACATTGTATCATATCCCTAGAAAAGAAAAAGAATCATCAAATACTGTTTTTATAAATGAAAATACCGTTAAAATATAACTGGATCATTTTTTACGGAAAAAAATCTTTTCAATTTAAAATCACATGGCTAACATATAAACATTTATAGAATATGAGAAATGATATATTAATTAATAATAACCATGGAAACCTATAAGTGAATCCTCAAACCAATGAATATTCATTATGGTAGGAAAATTCATTTGTGCAATGAATTTTAAAATAATCATTTTATTCAAACATTCCAGGAAAAGGTACATCATTCAGAAGAAGACAACATCATTCCATTTAAATATTTTTATGTAAAGTCAAACATGGTTCAAAAATATTTTATTTACTCATTTTTTGAAATTAAATATGAATGAAAATATTTATGAAAACATGCATATATAATATAATTTTTCCCAACTTAAAAGTGATATAAATTCGATTTTCCTTAAAATAATTCTTTCTGGGTATTGAATACCTAGAGTGAAGAAAATGAATAGAGAACTTGTAATTTCCTGAAATAACAAGGGGATAAAAAAAATAAATGAGATATATAAGTTATAGATTATATGATTTCATTATTAGAAATTTAAGTATAAACTATCCAAGTAAAAAGTGAGATTTTAACAGAAAACCCTTACTTCTTTGATTACATTTGAATCATATCAAAAATTAAAGAAATCACATAAAATGAAACTTTAAATTCCATATATTTAAAGGGACTCATGATTTAAATATCATGTTTGAGATACATTCACCATCAAAAATAAACATGTTGTGAATGTGACATATGTCTCATAGAAATAAAAGTGAGAAGAGAAATCATTACTTCAATCCTCACTATATTCATAGGTGATTTTAACACCCATCATAATAAATGTAAATTTATTATACTTCTATAGAAAATCCATGTTAATACATTTAATATATACATGTTATCCTTATTAAATATTATAATCTATTAATTAATAATCGTTTATTATCGTCAACATTTCAGGTGCAAACTGCTTCATTTTTCATGTATGCTTCAATTCGGTAGTTAAGACTCTTTCACTTTCATAAGGGTCACATAATATCTAAAATAATAATAATGACATAATTCTCATATTTATTAACTATATATAATTTAATATTCATTCATAAAATTAGTGATGAAAGAAAAATAACATCACTTCGTTGAGGTGGTAGTCCACACGAATGAATAATTGACGTTACCATTTTCCAACAGATGGAATCGTAAGAAGGTACATAAGATATTATAATCATTGAAGGATAATTTGGTCATAAATATCATATATAAACATTAAATCCATAATAATTATCATTGATAAATGACGGTGATGGATGATGAATCATTTTGCTATGTGCAAGATATAGTCAACATGTACACGAGCAAGACTATCATTTCTCATATGTTAGAAATGAGGTTAAAAAGGGATTCTCATAACCATAATTACATATTAATATATTAGAGATACTATATTGATTGTGTTGTCATTGATATAGTAGATTTATAGATAGTAAAAGAAAAAATAAAAATTGAAGCATCTATATAAGATGATTACCTCTTAATTGAGATGCCTTCTTGGGCTTAAAAATTATAACTAATTACAATGGAAATAGGGTAAGAACAGAAGCTCAAGAATGAAGGAAATGAAGTTAGAAATATTTTCAGGTCGATCAGGATCGAGATATATGGCTTAATTTTTTTGAATAAAACTGGAGAAGTTGTTTTCTTATATAAACAACAATATATGATATTTGATTATTACATTTAAATTTATGGAAAAAATTATGAAGGAAAATATGATACAATTAAAAAAACACAAAATGAGAATGAGAACTGAGAAAAATAATCGAGACAGAGCAAGTGGAATTAAATCATCTTGGATTAAAATGATTTATCTTTCACAGAAATTTATTTGCAAACACATATGCAAAAAAATACTTGTTTAATATCCTTTTCTAAGAGATTAACATGCAGAAGGATAATTCATACAAATCAATATTTCAATTAATCATACAACCAGGGATAATATTTATGAAATGAAATCATAATCAATTCTATTAACGGATTTTTATTTTTTAAAAATTAAAAGTACAGGAGGGGCTACACAAAGTTATTTATGTAATGACACAAAGAACAAAAATATAACCAACCTATTAAATTCCCCAAGAAAGATTTTAACCAGATAATATTTTTTAAATAAAAATACATAAAAGAATCAGTTTTGATTAAAATGGATACGAAATAAATAAAATGTAAAGGGGAAGAAGAAATAAACCTTTGAAATTGATAGAAAATGAGTTCTACTGTCTCTGTTCTTCTCTTTCTCTCATATGAAATCTCTAGTGAAGAAATTCTTTAATGGTCGTCCCTTACCCAATGTTCTATCAAACTCCTACTTAAAAATAAATTCACACTAACATTATTCTATTAGGAATGACTGGGATTCTTCACTGACAATGATCATTCATTGGTTGTTCGTTGACTATGTGGCACTTTGAGTCAATGTTATATCATCTACACATGATACTATAAAAAACATCCTACCAGAATGTAACAAACCCACATGGAAATATTGACATGACTTTTGGTTTCCTCGGCAACTATTATTCTTCTAAGAGAACAATTTTTTTGAAACCATCTATATATGGGAGATTCATTAATTGAATCTTGAGAATTTTCTACCCTTAACACAATTTCCAATACCCTTATATGAGCCTACCACATAACATTATGCGATTTTCCATTTCCCCTTGGGAATCTCCACTACCAATAACATAGATTATGACCTTTCATCCATTGGTTACCCTTATTTGAGCCTCCGCCCTTACGCAGGTATGATTATGCTAACCCTTATGCCCCAAATGTGACCCTTAAGCACTCGGCCTCTGTCAATCATCTTCGGCGAACAAAATAAACTCGGCCTTCTTCTTCCGTTCCCTGGAGATCAAACTGAGTTCTCAGGATGGTGAAATTTTCTGAATCTCTGAAACCCTAAATGAAAATATACTAACACTATGTTAGGTGAGATTTTAGTAAAATAAAATAAATGATTAGATATTTTAAAAAATAAAATAATAGATTCAGATTTCTCTCCTTACATTTGGATCAAAAACTTAGTAAAAGAAAAGAAATGATTTGGATTTCTCTTCATATTGTTTGGTGAATATATTTAAAAGAAAAGAAAAGAAATTATATTTTGAGACATTTATAAAATAAGGATAAAATTTTAATTTTAAAATATTAACAACCCTCCACCATCATTTCTCTCCAAATCATCCAAATTTCGAGGTGATTTAAAAACAATAGCAGGCGAGAAATCTATTTCTCCCCATTTCCCCTCTTATCATTTATCTCCCATTAAAATTATCTCTACAAACATGAGAAACCAATTTCTCCTCTCAATTTCATTCCTTTCTGTCTGTATCTTCTCTGCCAAACTAGCCCTAAGGCTTCCACAGGAGGGAATTCAAATATGAACAGAGGTTATGAACTGAGAATTCAAAATTCAGCCCTAGATTCATCGGGATTCTCATGACTTATGCTAGATTCAACAACCCCTAGATGAGATCAAGCCACAACCGCTCAATGATGACAATGAGATTTGGAGGAATACGTGCATGGGCCACTGGAGGTCAAGTTCATCCACCAACTCCCACTGTAAAGGAAATATCATAGAAGCTTGGATTAATTGAAGCATGACGCATCGATGATGATGAAGATGATATTCACTAATGAAGACGACCCAAGAAATTGATTTACCTTATGCGGGTGAAGTCTAGCCTCTCCATTTGCAAACATCAATATAGAGCATTGAAGATTAAAGAGTATTCCACTTCTGATCAAAGAATCTCAAAGCCAAGGATGGCTGAGACACATGTTGAAAGGAAATGGTTCCATAATTGTGGTACCTTAGCAGTGGGACGATAGCAGTAAAATTCTTCTGGTAGTGGTAATATAAATGTCCAGTAGCAAATAGAGTAGTAGCATACTCCTTCAGTAGTATCATGTTAAAAGGAAATGATAGCAGGGTAGCCTTAATGGTAACACTACCATCTAGGGTATCAGATAAAATAAACAAAGTTAAAAAATCTAAAAACTAACATAAAAAATGGGTTATATATATATATATATGTTTTTAAAAAAAATATTGAAGTGCGATAGGGTTTGAATCATTTTTAAAAATGGGTCTTTAGATGCGTGAACTCCGTTCATGTATCTTCTTCTCGTCCGGATGTGTGAATGGGTTTCACGCATCATATTTGCACTCTCTAAAGGATGCGTGAACCCCGTTCACACATCCCACATAAAAGTTAAAAAAAATTAATCATTTATTTAGAATAAAATTTTTCTTATGTATTTTATTAATTCAATTTTAACCCCTTTCTATTCAGTATTTTTTTGTTAACAAAGGAAGAGAGATTTAGAAAAACATTTATCTTTCAATAACATGATCTTCATGAATGTTCTACAGTAATTATATTTGAATCTAATTGATATATTAATTCTTGAATTAATTTATTATTTCATCATTTACCCCCCTAAAGAGAAACCCTCATAAACATCAGTTTTGATATATAATATAACTTCAACAAGGATGATCTTCTTCAATACTTATTCTTATATATTCTAACATGTTATTAACCCTCTTAAGTATTTTTTCTTATATTAGAAGAATACGAAATTAATATTTTTCATAATGTCCATAATTTTATCACATGATGGTGTTATTTTAACAATAAAATCCTTTATTGAATATTTTTTACCAATAGAACATGTCTCCCTTTATAAAGTTTTAATATGTATTTTCTCAAAATTGGCCAAATGAACTTATAATTCCATACATCTCATATTGTGATTTTTTTATCTTCAATCATAATTATCTACTCTTCACAATTATTCATCATTCATTGAAATTATTCTTTATTCAGTTTAATTTTTTAAAACAAAGCATCATGTTCCATGATTTTAGGATTCAAATATTTGAGATCAATAATATTTTTCAAGATTTATTGATGTTCACAGATCTTTTCATCCAGTGTATTAATATTTATTAATGAATACCAAATAGAAATTATTAATTTTGGAAGATAACTTTATGGAAGTAAGACACTTGTTATAAAAGTAAAAATCTATAAATGATAATAGTAATGCACAGACATAGTGTATTGTAAATCACAAATCACCCTAATCTACCCCTCTGTCATGGATTCTCCTCTGTCCCACAACCAGGTGTATATTGGACGTGTCTACGTCATGTCTGTCTTTTCCGGCGCTCTGGAATATGCTACACATCATCCTCAGCAGCCACCCCCAAATCCCCCTATATGACTAGCGGTGGATGTACGGTCTCACCGTCTGTACCCTATCCTGCATCTAATGATAGTGGAGGAGGGATGGAACTCTCACCAACATGGAAAGTAGATGGATGTTGTGCTAAGTATGTCTGTAATAGGGAATCGAGATCTACCCAGTCATCGGTTGTATCTACCTATGGATGAGCCTGAGAAGTTGGAGGAGCAGAAGACTGATCATGTGTAACACCCTCCTCCTGTGGAACAAAAACATCTGACTGATCAATCTGAACATCATCCTCCTTTGGAACAGCAAGATCCATTGTAGGGTCGTCCCCCTGGTACATCTATATGAGCCTCAGCAAGCTCCACAGCCCCCTAAGCATTTGGTGGATCAAATAAAATGTCATGATAAATCTCATCCATCAATGGAATCAACTTTGATACAGGGGTGTGAAAATATGCAGGGTCAAATACAGTGTGCTCTACTAGATCAGACATGTGTAGTAGATGACAGATACGAGAATCCTATGAAAATCAATTATGTAGTTAAGTAATATGAATAAAAATTTCACTAAATTGTGGAAGGACTATGTATACTAGCTCATGAAAGACTCATCTATGTCATGTCAGATATCTGACTGGGGACCTATAGTACCAAGATGCATAATCCATCTGATCCAACAACTGAAAATGCACTGTCCCCGCCCCTCGCAACTAGAAGACCTGTCATCTTTCCCATAAATCAATATAGCTAGTGTGGTATCTCCTCCAATCGAAATCTTTCTTCCCTAACATCTTTAGGTAATGTAGTGAATCTAACTGACTGGGTGGGTTAGGAACAGGTTGAAAGAACCTGAACTACCTCATAAATCTGTCGTTCTGATGCCACTCGACTATATGAAAATGAATCAGTGGAACCTTATAGGAGCTGATATCGAGCATCGTCGTACATTAGTGTTGAAGACTCTGGATAATAGCATCTGTATATGGAATCCATAAAATCTGAAAGAAAAAATAAATAATCAATTAATAAATTAATACATGTGTAGTAAAGAATAAATATTTAATAATATAAATAATAATTACATACATCATGTGGTTAAATGCGGTCCAACATAAGTCTGTAGGCATATACGTCGTGTCTAGGGGAATATGAATGTCGATGTTTCTGACTCCGCCGGTAGATAATATTGCTATATTTACATTTCATAATAGAAAGTTATAAAATTAATTAAGACAGTATAAGGAAGGAATAACATACCAACGTCCACACGGAGCCTCTACTACAATATCTGCTGGTAATGGAACATGAGCATCTGGAGCTAAACGAGGGATGTACTCCCATACCCACATCTGTAGAAGAACCGTGCATCTCGTGATCTACATATTATCGATACGACATGCGCTACATAATTCCCTATATGTATAAATGTTAGACAAGCTGACCCACAGCTATATCGGTCGGCCTTGTCCAAATCCTCCAAAAAAGATAAATACAACATATGTACAAAAGTAGTAGAGTGATCAGGAAAAAGGGTGCACCGATCAGCCTCGAAATATATGCACGTGAAAATCACAGGAAGGTTATCTCATCAGTATCTTATGCTAACTGTGTGAAGTTCTGGTCTAACCAAGGAATGAATAATCGACCACCAATGATGGTCTTTCCATCATTAGGGAACTCCATGCCCAGTAGTCTATAAACAAGCTCCGGCAAATATTCTCTAACTCGACCAGTTAGAGTCACACCATCGATGGGGAGTCCCAACATAATGGCCACATCCTACAAAGTAATAGTCATCTCCTCAAATCTAAAATGGAATGTATGTGACTCTGGCCTCCATCTCTCTACAATTGAAGCAATGAACTGATGATCAAGAAAGGTGAAGTCGCACATCACTACACCATAAAATTCAGCACGAAAAAGATGAGGGATGATAGCGGGAGGTGGTGCGGTATGATGGAAACAGTGAGATTTTCGTACACTCAACGGAGGCACTGGATGTCCCTCTATAATTATTCATGATACAAGAGTAGCATGAGATGTGAGCAATAGAAAATCTGCCATATGCACAAATGAAATCATCGTTACTTTATTATAGTGAATTCAATAAAAAAAATCAACTAATATTTAAGTAAATCTAGAAAAATGAAATGAAAAATGATTGTGTTAATATTTTCAATTTATACTTGATTTTTTGTGTGTGGATTAGTGTTTGTAATACTTGACCAATCCACTAATTAAATAAAGCAACCTATTACCTGATTTTGAGAATCAATATTTATGAGGTCTGCATTAATTAAAACCTATAGTTGTCTTATAAGAATTGCATGTGGACTTCCATGAGCTAGTTCTTTAATTCTATGTTGTTGTTTTTTTGAATAGTTTGAGTATCAAAAAATTCTTTATAAGAGAATCAAAAAACGAGACAAACCAAAATTGAAACATGTTTGAAATAGAGAAAGTCATAAATAAAAGGAATCAATTGTGAAACCTCCATATACAAATCAAAATATATATATTTGTGACACAATACACAAACTCGATCATAGATGATGAGATGTGGAGCTTGGTGCTGCCACTTGGGGCATCTATTATGAGTACGTCCTTTTTCATGAAAAATACTGCATCATATTCTCCCTCCTCATTGTTGAGGCCAATCCATTTCATTTCTGATTCGACTTGATTTTGGTCTTCCTCGAGGTCGTAACCTACTAGTATGAAGACAATAATTTAAAAAATGATAGAAATTGTATAAATCATAAATGAAAATAGAACCAAATTATTAAACCTGGAAATATCAGGGATTATGGTTGACTTATTAGTGGGCAATGAGATAGAATGAATGTCAATAATAGGCATCCAAACTGCATTATAACAGTTCACGAAAGTGCTCATGCGATACATTGGGACAACATATGGCTCCCATGATATATTTAATGAAGCACAATCTACGATAACATGTGCACATGGATATATAAATGCCTTAAAGTTGCTGCAATCACAGTATCTGTTATCTAACATCAATACAAACACTCGACCACTAGTGCATGTAGCTCGATCATTGCACAATCTTACCTGAAATCTTGTCTTTTCCCTGTCCAAGGTTAGAACAGTCCATCTTGAAGCCTAATTCATTATCAAATCAATATCACTTAGGAAATTTTGCGTAAAACACATTCTGTTTTCCATCCCCTGATAGGCCTTTTGGGATCGGTCAACAAATTAGTGAACACATATATAAAATGTCTCTTGCACTAACCTTGTGACAGGAAGTTTGCACACACCCATGAGGACCCCATTTATGCACTCTACTATATTAGTGGTCATATGGCCATATATTCTTCCATCATCATATGCCAATGATCATTTCTCATTTGAAATATGAATCATATATTCATACACATATTCATTAGCAGTTCAGATCTCATTAAGGCGTCGATCAAACCTTTCTTGATGGGGCTCATATGCTGAAACCATAAGAGAATAATATATTAAATTGGAGAATGAATTTTTTATTAAACAAATAAGTTTATAAAAACAAACCCAACTTGAGGATCGCCTTCTTTATGGCATCATCTCTGAAACGCTTATGCACATTACTTGCAATATGTCTAATGCAATAACAATGATAAGCATTCATCTCAGTTCATGAAACCCTATCCCTAACCACGAACTCTATAATCTCTCGATAGAGATCTGATATCAAACACACGCCACCGTTTTGTGTGACATGAATACATACACATGCCAAAAACCAGCTCCAACATTCAGAATTCTCTTTTTCAACAATAGCAAAAGCAATTGGTAGAGGAGCACGATTACTATCCTATGTGGCAGCAATGAGTAGAACACATGTATACCTTCCATACAAGAATGTGCCATCAACTTGAATAAATTGTTTACAATAGGGAAATGCAGCAATGCATGGCCTAAATGCCCAAAAACTCTATTGAATTTCACCTATGTTCGATCAACTTGGTGATTGGGGGATAAATACTCAATAGTTTTCAACTGATAAAAATATGATTGTTGAGAGATAACAATTCCATAAGTTGTGGAAACATTTCATAAGATTCATCCCAATCACCATACACTTTTACAATTGTCTTCTGTTTTGCATTCCATGCTCTGGTATATGATATCATGTTGTTATACAACTATTGAGTTCTTTCCGAAACAAGGGAAATAGGAACATCTTCACATGTTCGTATCATCTCACAAATAACATTTTATATAAACTCTAAATCAAGGTAATAGTGATCGTGTGACAAGATAGGATGCACAAAAGTGCGTGGCCCTTCTAATTTGGTTATCCTCCAACATGCAATGAATTTATCGAATATTTCCGTTAATCGAAATTTACATTCTGGCCCATATTTTTCACAACGTATGATATATTTTGTCTTCTTTGACTCGTCAACAAAAAATGTGAAATATCCCTCAATGTGGTATTGCTTTATCACATTTTCATGACCAATTTACTTTCAAACTCAGGCCTGACATAGATGGCATTATCATTTGATGCAGACCTATTCCCTATAATTCCAGGGAATTTAGAAGCTGGTGTAATTACATCCCAATCAAAATGTTGTTCACGAGACATTCCATTAACTAAGGAACTCAATACTGAAGGATGATTACCACTAACCGGTGGATTTCGTGGATGTATGTCTCTCAAAGGAACCTCAAAAGGTTCATTTCCCACATCACCCTCACCCACATCTCTCAAAGGAACCTCATGAGGTTCATTCCCCACATCACCCTCACCCACATCATCTCTTAATGGTTCCCCAGATTCTTCTTCCTCAGATAAACTTTCATTTACTATATCAGCACACAAAGGGATTTCATCTACATTTCCTTTTACATTTTGATCATCTTCTTCATAATTTGCTTCTATTACTGGATTCAAATGAGAAGAGGCAATGCAAAAGACTGATATGAAGGACCAACTTGTACAGAGCTCACAAAACACGGTTCTGTAGTAGTCGGTTGCACCACATCTATATCAGAAATCACCACATACAAATCCATCAAACCATTAGCACACTACTGTCTAGATAAGGAAGACGCATCCATCCAATCATCAGCATCGACCAAAGGGTACTCGGGGTGCCAAAAACGTTCAGGATGTTATAGATGTCGATATGTGATTGAAGAAATGGATTGATCGACCCTCAGTTTTAACCGATTATGATTCCTATTGCGAACTGCATCCAATGTCATACAACCATGAAGATTTACCACTTTTACAGGTGGCACACTATAGTTAAATCCCTTCTCCGTATAAATAGTCTCACCATTGCAATATATTTGCACAGAAATTATTACCTATAAAAAATAATTAATAAAATATTATATACTACATTAATATTTTACATTATTTAGTATAATGTTATATATTTTAATTAGTTATAAATAATTAATCATGACTTGATCTTGATACATTTGATTAGTTTACCATTATTTGATAAACTAATCAAAACCTATGGACTTATGGAGTCTCTATTATCAAATATTTCAGCAACTGTTAGCCTCCATTCAAACTGCAATGCCTCATGTCAAATGACTGTTCTCAAACACCTCTTTGGGGAAACCCCTCCAGGGATGCCTCTTAAAGGACACCTCTTGTTGATTTCCTTTTAATTACAAATTTACTCACATGCAAGTGAGGGGGTATAGGGGTATGAAATTAATTAAAAATTTTTAAGCGGACACACAGGTCCTTACATACATAGTCAAAGATGACTCACATGTTATCAATACAGAAAAATAAATTCAATTATTACAAATTAAATAACTACATTCACAAAACAAGACATGCAATTTCAATTATGCATCGGTCGGTCATCTCTAGATCAGCTGTCACAAAACATACCATGTTTTAGGGTATACTTTTTATATCTATTACTCTATGAAATAAATATTAAATATCTACACCTCTTTTATTTTTAATAAGTTTAATTATGACAAATATAATTTAAAAATTTATTTATACAAAACTGTTTTTATACCATTAACAGAAAAAGTTTTATATATATTTTTTAATAAATTTTAATATGATACATATATCTAATATATTATTCACAAATTATATTACTAGTGTATAAAAATATTATAATTTATATTAATATTACTTTAGAAATAAATTTTTTTATAAAATATCTAATTTTCATAAACATTCAATGCAAATTCATACAACCAACACATCGTTTATAAATTAAATCATACAAAAGACACTAATTTACACATCAATACATATGAAATAAATAAACCATACACAAAAACACTAGTTTATACATACCAAAAATAAAATAAATAAATCATACAAATGAAATAAATAAACACAATTAAAAAATTGAAAATATAAATATAAATTTTACCTTCTGAAAAGCAGCACAAATTTGTTGAGAAAGAAATTCTGCAGGGCTTCGCAGCAAAATCCAGAAGAGAAGAATAAATTGGGGTGGGGGGGAGAACCCCTTTTATAGAACTTCTTGGTCGGATGTGTGAACGGGGTTCACTCATCTAAAGACCCATTTTTTAAAATACTTCATACCCTATCCGTTTTCCATAATTTTTTTTAAAAACCCATTTATATAAAAAAAACCCGTATTGAAACATTTAAAACAAGATATTAAAAATTAATGACAAATTTATGTCATTTATTCAATATGGAAATTGGAAGTTAAATTAGAAAATCTTAAAATAACAAAATGCTAATATTTCTAAACCAATTAATTATTAAAATTGTTAATTAGGAATTAAATATATTCAAACCCCTAAACTGTCATACCCGTATTTTTTACTTTTGATCTCTCATAGGGATTATCTTTTGACCTTGGGTTTTGATCTTGAGTTTTTGGTGTTACATGTTTAAATTTTGAGTTTTGAGATGTTTTTATTTTAAAGCACGGTCAACGCACGATTTTTTCATACATTTCACCTTACTCTAGGTAACCGTGCAGGCTTTGGTGTGCTTCTGGTTGAGGGTGTACAACCTATGAAAAATTATTCAAATCATGCATGAAACATACAGATATCCACTATCTCGTGGAAGAACCATTTTTCATGGTTGACGCACAATTTTCAAACTGTGCGGCCAAACCATACAGGTGCCCAAGTGTGTCCAGTATGGGGCGCATGGTTGACACACTGTTTAGTAAACCGTACGGGTTGTCCAGATCATAATGAATATGAAATTACAATCATACCCCTTCGGGATTTTAACCCCAAATTGCTCATTTTCCTCTCCACTTGGTTTGTGCGACTCAAAGGAGGACCCTCCCTCCTCCAGGATTCCACTCCTCCTTCCATGGTAGATCTAAGGTGATTCTTCTATGTTTAGGGAAATATCACTCGAGGTATTTTCTTATCATCTCCTCCCTCTTCTTCTTTCTTCCATTTTCTCTTGAGTTTCTCTTCTCCCTTGGTCATGTGGATCTATGGTTCATGTTCCCCATTGGTTTGTGTTGGGGGTTTCTCTTTTTCTGGGTTACTATTGGTAGATCTTGAATCTTAGAACCTTCGTGGTGTGATTCAGGGTGTGCGTTGTTCAAGTGCTGTAAGATTGAGTTAGATTTTCCTTTTAACTTGCCTCTATAATTTAATATTTGTTCATTTCGTGATTTTAAAACCTTCCTTATAGGATAAATAATGATGTGTGATATTTGGAATATTTATTTGGTTTTCATAATGTTTTTTTCTTTCTTGTTATGAAGTATATAACATTTTTTTTTAATATTGCACACCAAATGTTTGATAAAATGTCTAGTTGGATTTTGTGAGTGTTGTATGATCCTGAACTTTTATAGAGTTATCTCAGGTTCAACTCCAGGTACTTTTTGTTTTTACATAAGTACCATTAATGGGAGTTATGGCTTGGGGTGTGGTTGGGTGATGTTTCTGAGAATTTTGGAGAAAAATGGACAGTGCACGGTTAGCGCACGATTTGAACAAACTGTGCGGCTACCGAAGAGAAACCGCGTGATCTAGTATTTTTTAGGCAGTAGTTTCAGTACAATTAAAGTAAATTTTGAGAGGTTGTGTGAGGTAGTCGTGTGAAGTGCTCCCTTGAAGCAGTGGATAACACACAGTTGGCACACGATTTATCTAACTGTGCGACTAAACTGTGCACAGGCCAACTATGAGATCCTAAACTTGTGGATCTCACTCGTTTTCAACCATTAATAATTTTTTTCACCTCCTATATGTCCCTAACTCAGTATTTTACTTTCCTAAGGGTAAATTAAGGTTCTACCGTCGACCCAAAGGTATTCTAAAACCTTAAAAACATCGTTCTTCGAGATCGAAAACCCGAATTGATGATCTGATCTTCTCCCAGTAAGTGGATTTCATCCCGATGCTTTCCCCATTCTTTCTTATATCATTCCTTGATCTTTACATGGATTATATCCTCTGTTTCCTTGGTTCTAAACCTATGTGATGAGATCTATATCAAGGATTGTGTTTCTAGATCTAGATTTATGGAATCTTGACGTCTTTGATCTTGATTTTAGTTTTGGGATTTAGATTCGGAACTCATATCAACGTCATTGTTCTACTCAGATTTTGGGGATCTCCATTGGGCAAACATCCGTCAATGAATCAAGGTAGGTGGTATAAATCAAATTCTCATAGTTTTGGATTTGATATGTATATTCATGATTGTAGAATTGCAAGCATCCTTTAGAAAATTATTTCTTTGTATTGGGTTAATTATATATACTAACAGAGTTATTGAAGTTTTGTTGAAATAGGTGAATAATTGGGGAATTAATCATGACATTAAGGGGATATCCTATTAGGTAATTAATTTGGGAAAAATTTAATATAAGAGATAGGGGTGGTAATTGTTGGGACCACTTTGTGTATAAGGTTGTATTTTTTGTCAATAGTTGTCAATGAAGATCAAAATGATGGTGATCAAGAGGAACTCTAATGAAATGGACGAATGGTGAGGTATCATCCATATGAAGATGATTGAATAAGAATGATGATTTGATGAACACCATGCAATTCTTCATGATTGCATGAGAACCATGCAAGATCTTACTTGAAGAATAAAATCATATATTTTTCATGTTGTATAGAATGATGGTTGAATATGAAGAGAGAGTGTGTAAGGTCTTGACATTCTGAGATGGCCATGCATTTCACATTGTATCTAAATTAGATGATGCATTGCTGATTTGTATTTCAAAAATATCATAAGTCAAGAGAACTTATGATGCAAGCCTTATATAGGAAAAAGGTAGTAAAGGTGCTTCCATTCATATACAGTTTTGATTGGAAGGAATGATGTTGGTTGAAGATATGGAAGCTATAGTACATTCCATGGAAACTATAACAATGCTAAATCTGATCTATCGAAGGATTTATATATCATGATAGTGGAGTTTTTGATGAAAGAAGAAGAGTTGTTGAAGAATCCAAATCACAGAAAAGAATCATGAAGGTATGGCCAAATCATATATTGAAGTTTGCTTTGTTCTCCAATGTTTTCCAAAATATTGGCATGAAAATCGGTAGATTAGAGACATGTGTTTTTAGTAGATAAAGTTTCATGACAAGTTCATGGGTGTTTTGGCATGCAATTGATGTTTCAGGATCAGAACGTCAAAAATTTTCTAAGTCGTGGAGTGCGTGAAAAATTGGGCAAAGTGTGTGAAAAATGAGGCCCACAGAAGATTGGTTTTGCATGCAATAAGAAATGCGGTTTATAATTTTGCACACAATTAGTATTTTGAGATTAAAATGGAGAAAAATGGAAAAGTTATAAAGTGTGCGAAAAAATCAAGAAAGTGCGCAAAATATGATGTTTCATGAACAATTTTTTACGCACATAAAGAAGGTTTTACGTGAGGATTAGGGTTTTACACGCAGGGTCAAAATTCCTATAAATACGAGGTATCCCCTCTCATTTGTTAAGGGTTGACACTTAGAAAAATTCTGAGCTCTAATGTGTGGAAAATTGAAGTATAGAGTGGTGGGAAAAAAGAATAAGTGTTGCACAAAAAATAAATTGTTGCGTGAAAAAGGGAAGTTCTACGTGAAAAGGAAGAGTTGTGCAAAAAGGATTTTTCACGTGAAAAGGTGTTTTTTTGTCCAAGGTTTGAATTTTATGTGAAAGAAACCTGGAAGGGTGTGCGGAAAATTTGGGGGTCCGGCAAGCCTTTGACATGTTCTTAGATCACCCAAAGAGAATTTGCGTAAAAGGAAGTATTGTAAACCAATTGGTTTTACGAATAGAAGTAGTATCGCACACACGCGACTGGTGTTTAACACCATCATTGTGCTTTGTGAAGAGAAGAAGAACAATACGTGCAATTGAACTCAGATCTTCACAGAAATACCAACTGAGGATTGTGAATTATTCAGGTAAATACAATTGTGATGATTGCTTAAATAATCAGAAAGGATTTTGTGATTATGTCCAAGAAGAGAATAAGATTGAATACAAAATAACAACAATTCAGAACTCTAATTCTAGTAGTGTCTCATGTTGAACAGAGACAATGACCTCAATGAAAATATATTGAAGAGACCTTCATGTATATAAATTGAGTGGGACTTCACCCAAGGTAGTGTGCCATGGGGAGTCAACGGGAGTGACCCGAGGGATGCAGTGAGTTATCTGTGAACCTTTGTAAAGGTAGTGATCCTGGAACAGAGTGGCTATACCCGAACCTTTGTAATCCACAATTAGTGAAGAATAGTGTAATTAGGTATGACCAACAACATGTCGGTGTATGCTCCTTGGACGTATCCCTTAGGGGTGGACCAAGTAAAAAGTGTTGTTCTGACCTTCTCCATGTGAATGTTTTAATTACTGCACATATCCATCATACAAGTTTAAACAAGTTCCTATCAACATGGGAACAAGATCCAATAAAGTAGAGAAAACGTTGACAGCCTGATTCACCCCCCTCTCAGGGTGTTCTAGGCTCCTTCAATTTGAATTAGAGGGAGGTTCATGTATGTTGGATACTCTATAGTAATTTTATTCAGAAGAGGATTTGAGTTTCTTTCATGAAGTCGGCAATGTAGTGTAGTCTTGATGAAGATTCAGTCATTTTTGAGTATAAGTATACATCCCGAATGACCAGGAAAAACAAAAAAAAAAGAAAGAGAAGAAGAAATTGAAGAATTCCCTCATGTCCAAATAAGTTTCAGTGTCTGGTTCTCCATGCCCTTCCAATAATGAAGAAATAACAATTCTGGAAAGTAAAGAGTAGGTGGATCAGTTTTCTACTAGAGGAAAGAAAGACACTTCAATATCATTTTCAAGTGATCAAGAAAAATTAAGTACATATCTGCATGATATTTTTGAAGAAAGATCTGCTGCTATTTCTATAATGTTTCAATGCATGTAGGTTGAGATCACTCGATTGGGAAAAGAAGCTAAAAATATAGAGGAAGGCTTAGTAAAGAAAGTATCAGAATGCTATAATCTCTCTATAATAATTCAAGCCCTTGATGAAAAAGTGGTGGTCAATGATACTCTATAAGAAAAGATCCATGAACTTAAAGATGAGCTGAATAAGATCACTGAAGTCAAGAGTTTATATTTGGATGAAACTTCCAAGAAATTCAAGGAACATGACTTTTTGTTACAAACCAATGTCATGTTGCATGAAGGTGAAGTTTAAATAATAAAGAATGTCTATGAAGAGAATATTATTATGATTGATGTTTAGAAAGTCATTATTAATATGAAATGTCTACAACAAGAAAGTGAGTTGACCAATATTGAGAAAACACATATTGAGTATTTACAAAAGAAGGAAACAGTTGCTACGGGAACTCAGTTTCCACTAGAAGATTCTAAATATTGAAGGCCTTCAACATATAATAAGAATATCATGACATCTTTCGATGATATACCACAAGTAGTGGAGAGAAATACAGTACCATCTTGTACTCATGTTTCTAAATATGTTCCCATAATTATTGTAGGCTCGAAGATAAATTCAAAACAAGTATGGATGAGGAAAGGTGAGGATAATAAACCTACCACTATGTCTAGGGTGGAAAGAAAGAAAAATTTTGCAATATGGTTCCTCAGATAGATCCCAAAAAATTAAGAAGAAGGCCCTACAACCGTATACAGAAGATATAATGAAGACATGATTTGTGGGTCAATGTTGGTGCTGTAATAGATTTGGGCATTGAGCACTAGATTGTTGGTACAATCCCTTAAATGAAAAAGCACAGAGAAATCTTATATCAATGGGATGAAAGCCAAAGAATAAGAAGCAACATCCGTAGGTCTAGAAGAATTTGTTTACCACAAATATATTTTGAATGATTGATAACATCTGTGATGTATGAAATGGCAGTAGTCACAAGGTAAGTACATGCCCATCTCAACATGCTTTCACTATTGATAAGAAAACAAGACCTATGATGTTAGCTATGTATGAAGCAGCTACTTTAGGAAGAACCCAGAAGAATAACATGAACACAGACTTCCCCAAGAAGATCTCAAGTAGGTAAGCTGCGAAGAACATGGATTTTAGATCCCTGAAATTGAAGGGCAATTCATCAAAAGTAGAAACTATGAGGGATGACACACAGATGAACCCATGCGGAAGATCTAAACCTACTCCAATAGTTACAAATTACATGATGTTCATCTGGCCAAAAGATTTTTAAAGAATAAGGAATCTTGAAAATGAACAGGCCATGGCTGGTGGTAAATAAAAATAAAAACTTTCACGTGAAGAAGACAAAGTGTGTGAGAGATTGAAAACCAACAGAAACATGCATGTCAAAGAAGTTCTATGTGAAAGATGTATGAAATCTAGTTACATTGAAAAAGGTTGTCTAACCTTAATACCAGAGTAAGAAGCAGTCCTTAAAAGGAGTAAGAATTTATCATTCATGATGGCTATTAAAAAAAACAACTCTCCACGAAATTAAGAAGATAATGTGAAGAGAGACATGCCACATCAATACAGATCATAACATTTGTTCAAATGTATAGGATTGATGATTGGAGTTAATGGAGAAACTTGGTTGAGAAAATAATCTCAACCATGCAGTTCATATTGATAAAGCAAGGAGAAACTGCCTTATTCCCTTAATCATTTGTGTATTGTATTTATGCTAATAATACAAAGAATTGAAGGTGAAGCATGCTCTCAGGGGGAGAACCTGAGAAGTTGTGAATGCTGTCAACTATTTATAGCTAATCTGACGACATTTCCATCCTTGGATGATTCATAAATTGATATTAAAATGTTAAAATGATTAAGGATCACCTTGATGAAGATGATAAATATTTTTTCCCTTGAGGGGGATACACACGAAGAAGTTGTAAGAGTTATTATCTCAAAAAGTATCGACTTCAGTTGGTATTAAAATTCAAATACTATGAAGCTTGTCTGAGGGTTATGTCATTGACAATGTTATGTAATCTCTCAACCATGGCTTCACAAAATAAAAATCATTTTACAAAGGGGGGGCAACAATGTTAATCGGTGACATTAGAAGAATGTAAGTGTCCCAATGTTACTTATCCTACTAATTACAATTGAATGCTTTTGATATGTTTGTTGAAGTGAGTTCAAGAGTTTCATGTTGATAATCTCATATCACATTTATTATTCTCATCTTGGAATGAAAGTGGAAATCCCTTGAAGACAAGTATATGAGTTCTCATCTCATGTGGTATCATGACTAGTGAATAATGGACAACCTTGTTGTCTAAATCAAATTCTATTGTTTTCTACAATGATCATTTCTCAAGTAGACTTAGAGTTAAATGAATAATGGCACATTACTTAAGTATATATTGATAACCTCTCTACAATGAACTTTTTATTTCTTGTCAATAATGTGGAGAGAAAGTGAAATGAAAGATGGAAAAGTAAAGAAGAGTGAGAAGATTCTCATTTAGACATTGACAAATTTATTTCATGAGATTTTTATGTTATTGACAACAAAATACAAAGGGGGAGATTATTGGGACCACTTTGTGTATAAGGTTGTATTTTTTGTCAATAGTTGTCAATGAAGATCAAAATGAAGGTGATCAAGAAGAGCTCTAATGAAATAGATGAATGGTGAGGTATTATCCATCTGAGGATGATTGAGGAAGAATGAGGATTTCATGAACACTATGTAATTCTTCATGATTTCATGAAAACCATGCAAGGGCTTACTTGAAGAATAGAATCATATATTTTCATTGAATTAGAGAACGATGGTTGAAGATGAAGAGAGAGTGTTGAAGGGAATGGAATTTTGAGATGGCCATGAGTTTCACATTGTATCTAAATCAGATGATGCTTTGTTTATTTGTATTTAAAAAATATCATAAGTCAATAGAACTTATGATTCAAACTTTATGATGTAAAAGGGTAGTAAAGTTGTTGTCATTCATATATAGTTTTGATTGGTAGGAAAGATGTTGGTGAAAGATAGGCAAGCTATAGGAATTTCCATGGAAACTCTGACAATTATACATCTGATCTATCGGAGGATATATATCACAATGGTGGAGTTTGTAATTAAATAAGAAGAGTTGTTGAAGAATCCATGTCACAAAAAAGAAGCATGAAGGTATGGCGGAAGTATATATTGAAGGGGGGTTGTTCTCCAGTGTTTTCCAAAATTTTGGCATGAATATCGAATGATGAGAGACACGTGTTTTCAGTAGATAAAGTTGCGTGATAAGTTCAAGGGTGTTTTTGCGCGCAATTGATATTTTGGGATCAGAACATCGAAATTTTTCAAAGGCATAGAGTGCGCAAAAAATTGGGAAAAGTGCGTGAAAAATGAGGCGCACAGAAGATTGGTTTTGCATGCAATAAGGAATGCTGTTTATAAATTTGCGCATAATTAGTATTTTGAGATTAGAATGGGGAAAAATTGAAAAGGCGTGAAGCGTGTGAAAAACTCAAGAAAGTGTGCGAAATATGATGTTGCGTGAAAGCGGTTTTACGCACATAAAGAGGGTTTTACGCACGGATTAGGTTTTTACATGTAGGGTCAAAAACGCCTACAAATACGAGGTGACCCCTTCTCATTTGTTATGGCTCGACACTTAGACAAATCCTGAGATTTGATGCACGGAAAATTTATATATAGAGTGGTGTGTGAAAAGAAGAAATGTTGCACAAAAAAGAATGTGTTTCCAAAAAAAGAGAGGTTCTATGCGAAAAGGAAGAGTTGCGTGAAAATGATTTTTCATGCCAAAAGGTGTTTTTACGCACAAGGATTGAATTTTATGTCCAAGACACCTAGAACAGTGAGTGGAAAATTTGGGGTCCCGTAAGCCTTTGACATGCTCTTAGCACAGTCGAAGTGGCTTCACGAAGAATGAAGTACCATGAACCATTCATTTTTACGAAGAGAAGTAGTACCACACACACACGACTAGTGTTTAACACCCTCATTGTGCTTTGGGAAGAGAAAAATAACAATACGTGCAAATAAACTCATATCTGTACAGAAATTCCAACTGAGGATTGTTAATTATTTGGGGTAGTACAATTGTGATGGTTGCATGAAGAATCCCAAAGTATTTTGTGATTCTGGCCAATAAGAGAAGAAGATTGAATACAAAATGACATAAATTCAGGACTTTGATGCAAGCAGTGTCTCGTGTTGATCAGAGACAAAGACCTCAATGAAAATATATTGAAGAGACCTTCATGTCTATAAACTGAGTGGGACTTCACCCATGGCAATGAGCCTGGGGGAGTCCACAGGAGTTACCCGATGGACGCAGTGAGCTATCCATGAACCTTTGTAAAGGCAGTGATCCTGGGAGAGAGTGACAGTGCTCGAACCATTGTAATCGACAACTAGGAAAGAATAGTAGAATTAGGTACGACTGACAACCTGTTGGAAAATGCTCCTTGGATGTATCCCTTAATGTTGATCCAAGTAAAAAGTGTTATGCTGACCTTCTGCATGTGAATGTTTTAATTACTACACATATCCATCATACAGGTTTAAACAAGTTCCTACCAATGTGGGAACAAAATACAATAAATTAGGGAAAAATTTGACACCCTGATTCACCCCCCCCCCCTCTTAGGGTGGTCTAGGGTCCTTTAGTAATCAAGATAATTAATTGGAAAATTAATTATGAGATATCGAATTGGCTAACTTGCGATAATTAATTGTGAATTAATTATGTGATTTGAGATTATGATCTTGATAATTATTTGTGTGATTAATTATAATGATTTGAGATTTAGAATGAGATAATTATTTCTGGAAAACTAATTATTGGAGATGAGTTGTGGTGTTGGTTAATTAATTAATGAATTAATTAAAGGGATTGAGGCACTTAGTTAATTGTTGTGTTAACTAATATTTTTGATGTATTTAACTAATGGTTGAATTAAAAAGGGAATTGATGTGGATAATTAATTTATGAATTAATTATGTGTTTATGAATGTGAACATGGTCATTCAAAATTGATAAGTACGAATGGTAACATGGTCATCCTACTTATGAGTAAAGAGAAAGGGAACATGGTCATTCTAAATTGAGAAACATAAATGGTATCATGATCATTATGCTTATGAGTAAATAGAATGGGAACATGGTCATTCTATTGAAGAGAAAGCATGGTAACATGGTTATCTTACTTACATATGTGATATTGGTAATTTTGGATGTGTGACTTATAATTGTGATATTAAAGAATGGAAATAAAAACACTCCAAGTTATGGCCTCACGTGAGAATATTCAAACTCCGGCATGAGTCGAATCAGGTACTGAGATATCATAGCACCTTTGAATACTTTGAGATTCGACTAGAAGCAGGTATTAAGATATGGTATTACCTAGGAAATGCTTTGAGCTCCAGTACGAGATGAATTTAGTATTGAGGTATGGGTAACCTTAGTAACTTTCTTGCTCACCCGTCGTTGGGAACATGTGACAAACTAAAATTTATAACTTACTTACTACTATGGACAGTGGTAAGACAGGTTTGAACCACAAGGAGGTTTCATGTTTTGTTTGTTGATCTAAAAAATATAAAATAATCAAAAAAAACACACTCACAAGAACAAGAAAAAACAGTTGATGATGGTGAAGTGGAGTGAGTGAGAATCAGTGTGTGAGGGAATAAAGGTAAACTTGTAAGTGCAGAGAAGGTAGACAGAGGAGTAAGGGAAATTGTGGTGAGAACAGCCAATAGATGAGTAGGGGGAGAAGTCCTGATGGACGATTTCAATATATCTTATCCTTGTTCATGCACTGAAATTTAAGAAATATGGATCTGACTTATAGTACTGGCCAGATTTGTCGTCTGCTTAGTTTGTGATGAAATAACTCTTACAGTCCTTCTACTATAAAAAGTCATTCCTTCCAATAGAGATAACAAGTCAGATGTAACTGAGCTCGACATGTTAGTTGAGTTCAGTGTGTATCTATCATTCGAGCACAACTCACTTATCAGTGAGTTCCTCAAATTGAAATAGTGTTTATTATGGTACAAAAAAGATCGGTTTTCACTTGACCTTTTTGTTTTGAAAATAAACTCGTTCTGCAAATAGTGAGAGAGACGTTCCAAAAAACGGTGGTGCATGAATAAGATTAAACGAATTTAATCGGCAAGCTTATTCTCCCCCAAGAGAATTTATCTGGACATAGTGGTAGGCTTCATTGCAAACATAGAATTAAAATCAAAGAAGTTCATATTGAAATGATATGTAGAAAAATTGATCACAAGAAAAATAAGGATGTTCGTCTCCCTGATCGAGCTCTCGGAAGTTCAAACTCCTGCTGCTTGATGGTGGATGCAATGCTAGAATCTGTCATATGTCCCACCATGGGAATCAAGGTATGAAAGGCTCTGATCTACTGCTCTCGATACTCTCTGTGATGTTGTATGTTCCTCTCGCTCAACTTTTCCCCGTCTGGATCGATCCTTACCTTGATGGATTCATCTTTCCTGTTAGATCAATGATGCCCCCTGCCGCGCCCTGCCCTCTAGTATCAATGATCTTGTTTCAGTCACGAATGCTAATGACCCAGTCAAAGACTCTAGAATCTTGCTCGAGGTGTTCCCTGGCCTCCACGTGTAGCTTTCAATGTCCTTCTCCTCCTGTGCTGGTAACTGGAGCAGTTTCTCCTAACTAAATAAAAATGATGCGCGCACGACAGGCCACAATCTTCCCTCTCAAATTAGCTGATCCACGTGGCACACATTTATGTGCATGTCACTTGCATTTTAGTGAACTCTATGTATGTTCATACAACCCTTGCAACGAAACAATAGAAAACAAAACAAATGCACGTGAGCCCAATAAAAAGAAACAACTATGTATAACTAAATAAATTTATACACTATATATTAATATCACTACTTAATTTTAATAATAATAGCAACTTATTAATATTTATATATTATAATACCTAAATTATTAGAAATATATATATTTAATTACTACTTTATTTAATTAATACATATATTATTATAATACATAAAAACTTATATACTATTTATTATTAAACGTATTATTATCATTCTATAGTATATGATATATATAATATATGATGTTTAAATTATATGTTTTTATAAAAACTAAAAAAGAGAAAATAAAAAATGAATAGAGAGGGGGGAAAGGTTTGTTCGGGTTCAGCCGACGAAGGTAGAGGACGGGGCTGAGGTGGAAGGCGAGGGTGATATGGGTAGAGTAGAATAGGGCGCATCAACGGTTTAGGGAAGTTCGGCGCATGATCAGGGGTGTGCGGCGAGATGAGCCAGCGGCTCGCGGCTGGGCTGGGTGATTCGGAGTTGTGGTGCGAAGAGGCCGGGGTTATGGCGGTATTGAGAGGGTAGGGGGAGGTTCGGTTCAGGGAATGTGAAGATGGGGAGTCATGTGGTGCCAAGAAGGAGCAAGGTAGGGAGAACCTGTGTGGCGAGGTCTGAAGGGCACCGTGGGCTGTGGCGAGATGGAGATGTGGGTCGACCGGGGTTCGGTTAGGGTTTGTGGTGGTTCGCCGACGACTTCGGGCGATGCGGCGGGACTCGCTCCGACCCGATGGGCAGTGGGGTCTGTTGCGGACAGGGGTGAAGGCAGAGGGTTTAGGTGGCTTCCAGTAAAAGGTTCGGTTTCAACAACACGGTGCCTTCAGAAATCCAATTCCTAGTTCTATGTTCTCACCGTGTTTCTAATGTTTTGATTTCATGGATTCAATTTCAGTTTCATTTTTTTTTCTGTGCTGAACTTTGCTGCGTTGTGTGTGTTGTTGTGATTTGCTTCTATTGGTTGGTGTTCTTTTTGTGTGAAGGAGGGTGCTGGAACGGTGATGCTGCGTGAAGGAGTGATGAGACAGTGAGAAGTGAAAATGTGAGGTAGAAACAGTGGCAAAGGCACCGTGAAAAATGGTGGTTGGGGTGCGAATGTGAAATGGTGGCATAGGGAGTAAAGCTCATGGTGAGACTGTAATATAGGCACTGTGAGTGTCACGGTGAAACTGTAATGAAATGGTGGATGGGGGTGAAATAGAGGGATAGCAAGGGAAGCACCATGACACCTTGAAAATGGTGGCACCGGGATAACAGGATCCTGAAAAACCATAACACCTTCAAAACAAACACAACAACAAATTAAATAATTAAATAATTTAATACAACTAAAAATAGATTAATCAATTAATAAATTAAATTAAATAGAATGGAAAGAATAAATAAATAAAACAAAGTTAACTATAATTAATTATGAATTATTTAAAAGAATGAATTTAATTTGACGTGTGTCCTTGTTGCAAATACATTTAAGTTTACATTTATAAAGACCTAAGATATAGCACAGTGGCTAACCTTAGGGTTTCTCTCAAGAAAGCAGTGTAAAATGACTGAGTGGTCTATTCCAAATATATATATATATATATATTTTGTTTTTTTAAAATATTTTGAAAACATAAAAACACAACTCCTAAGGAAACACTAATCAGTGATAAAAAGAACTGTGGGGAGAGAAATAGTGTCAAAAAAGTGAAGAACACAAAAACACATGACCAAACCAGAACAAACAAATGACACCAAGACACAGGTGATAAAAGTTAGTGTGAACAAGGAAAGACCCAGATTAATCCACCATCTACTCCCTATCCTAGGTCAACCTAAGAAATTGATCAACAATTCTCATCTTCGCTCAGTGCATGACTGAGGTATCAGATCACACACCAATCTCGCCTAAAAATTAAACACTCAAACATAGAATTTCTTCCCTGCTCAAATGTTCCTCTGAACTACAAGTGATACACTTAGCATGGTCATTCCAACAAAATATTTTCACTAGGAGAAATGATCCTGCTCAGATCATCGAACTACACAACCAATATTGATTCTCAGTTCGATAAATCAAGACAGGAAGGGGAGAAGAAATTAAGAAAGAAAGTAGAAAACACCCTACGCAAGATCTTTCTCTCGCTCAATCTAACTCGCAGATGCGATCTACCAAAGCGAATAAAAAGAACATGATCGCGATAATGTGTGGATCTCGATATCATGTTGGGTTTCATAAACTGGATCTAACCCTGCAAGTTAGATCTCCATTTCTAGAGATTGAAGATCACAACACGAAGCGAGGAGAAGAAAAATGAACAACAAATCACAAACATCAAAATTCTAATTACGAATCACGCACCACAATATATTTATAGACTCAAAAGAAATCAAAACTAAAACAGAGCAATAGGGGATGAGGCGGAGAATAGAGGAGCAGGTCCCGTCACCAAGTCGAAGACTGTCCCCTTCCATGAGATGTGAAAGGAATGAATAATGATTGCTGGTTGAGTCTCCTCCACCCACTACTGTGGAATAATTCCCCCCCGGGGTCCGGCCTCGACCTTGGATCTTGTCCCCCCTGAAAGAGAGGAGTCGAGGTCCTCTTATTTAGAGAAACTAAAACTAAAAACAGATAAAAAAATGGAAGGCTAAAAAAATCCACATGGCGTGTCTTCAACATGCTTGTCACTAGATCTGAGTGAACTCCCTATAAGCGCAAACCACCCCTTGCAACGAAATCGTGAATATTATCAAGCCTTTCCCATGAAGTGCCCACAATTTTCTTTGCACGCCCAACTCACCATATGCAGAACCATCGAAAAACACAAAACACGTCAGAATAAGAAAAATGCAAATAATATAATTATATATATGCATATTTGTATTTACTATTATATATATTTATTAGAGGTATTAAATATTACTTATATATATATAATAAATATTATATTATAAAATAAAAATTCTTAATATAAAAACATATAATTGAATTTATTATATATATATATATGTTACTATATTTTGTACTATTAATTTTTATATGTGATAATGTTATATATATTATAATAGATTTATATTTTATCTAATAGAAAAAAGAAAAAAAAAGTAAAGTAAGGAAGAAGGAGGGGTGCAGCTTGGAAGAGGGGAGAAAGGGAGAAAGGGGTTTGGTGCATAGGGGAGAGGAGATGAGAGCGCGGAAGATTCGGGAAGGCGGCTCGCGGCGGAGGTTGGAACGAAGCTAGTGCGGACGGTGAGGTGAGTTAGGGTTCTTGTTCAAGTACGTAGGGGATGTGAGGTCGCGGCGAGGGCAGGGGTTCGATTAGGGCAGGCCGCGACTAGGCTTAGGATAAACAGCGGTGCAGGATTGCGGCAGTTCAGGGTAAGGATTTGGGTTATTTTGATCCCCGGTTTGATTTTGAGAATCTATGTTTTGTTTATGTTTGTTCTTGAGGGATTTGTTGTTTCTCCGCCTCAAATCTACATTTGAATTTGTGATCTGTTGCGTATTCTGTATACTGGAGCTCTGCGATGGGGATTACTGCAACGAAGGCGGGGATTTTCTTTGTGAAGGGAGGGATGGTGGGTCAGGGAGATGGTCATAGTTTTTGTGAGACAGGAGCGGGATGAAACGATGAGTGGTGCAAGGTAATGAAGTGGTGGAAGGGGTTGCAACAATGTAGTCGATGAACGGTGAGACAGTGTGTGGAACGGTGGAACGTGAAGCGGTGAGACAGTGAAGAGTTGGAACAGTGAGTAGAGAAAAATGGTGAGATGGTGATTGAGGCGCCATAAGTGTCATGGTGAGACCGTAAATGTCAAATGGTGCGTGATGGAACAGGTGACAACGTGTGTAGAAAACGGTGGTAGAGTACCATGAACCGTAACACCTAAAAACAAAAACACAATAAAAAGAATAAATTAATTAAAATGTTAATACACATTAATTGAATTAATAAATTAATCAATTAAATTAAAAAATATATAATTAAATACTAAATAAATAAGATAAATTTAAATAATACAATTAATTATGCTTTATTAAAAAGAATAAATATATTTTTGTTATTAACAGATTAATTCAAAACAAATTAAAACAATTGTTGTTACATACTTAAATTAATTAACCAATTAATTAAAGAGTTAATTAAAGAAAAGAATAATAATATCAATTGAATAAACTTAAATTGTTAAAATTAATATAATTATTAAAGGACTAAAAAATAAAATGAGTTATTTATTTACAATTAAAAGGATAAAAATCAATTAATTTTATTAATGAACTAATAAACTAACTGGAATGAAAAAATTGTAAAAATAAAAGAATAAATAAGTAACAGGCAAATTCGTAGGACTAATTTAATTTAATAATTATTTAAACAGACAATAATAAATACTAAAAACACATGATTTAAACTAAAATTGATTATTTTACACAACAAATTCAAAAACAGAATAATTATCAATTATTTAATAAAAAACATTTTAAAATAAAATAGTCCATAAAAAATACAAAAAGAATGTGGAATAGAGTATGGAAACACTCCCACATTAGAACTCTGGAGATAAAATAGTTAGATAATAATAATTGAAAATGTGATAAATTATTTTTTATTACATTGTGCTTATTTCTTTATAGAACTGCATTGTAACACCCCAAGCTTCTACGGTACGTTTCCCTTCGAATAATGCGATAGCGCGTGTTGTACGCAACCTCGAGTTCTAACACACACCACAACTAATTAAACTAGCCGTTGTGAATAGTAATACCTACTTTTTGAAATCATATATATTTTATATTTCAAAATGGACTTCATTTTTGGATTCGGAATATCGAAATTAGCCTAGGGTGAAATTTTGGTACTTTTCGGATAACTTTTATATTTTGATGAATAGTGAAAATTACTAAATTTTAATTAAAAACAACTTTTTAATCAAAATAATTAATATTGATAAATTATGAATTTGAGTGGTCTTAAAGTATATTTAGAATATATTTTTACCATTCAAGTTAATGTTTGTCATTGGACATAGTTTTACAATTAAACCGAACATAAACAAGTGTCAATCTTTTGATAGTTATTATCTCTTAAAAACACGCTTTTTGTTTTGACAGCGGGAATTAATTTTAAATTAATTTCTGCCACTTCTGTGTTTTGAATTTGGAAAAATGGATTACATATTTGGAATCAGGATGTCCAAATTATGTAAATAGGTAACTTTCATTTTTACACATTTTGAATAATTACTGCGGTAAATATTTTATTTACCATGGTTAAGGGTAAATCCGGTAAATAAGGGTTAAAAAAATAATATTATAATAATACTAAATTACCCTAAAACGTGTCCTAACCCTATTTGTTGATACATGGTCGACCATGGGAATCTTTGGGTCGATTTTGGGACCCCATGGATCCACTTGTAAGTGATAATGACACTTTATTTTAATTAAGTTAAAATGAATACAAAAATGACATAAGCATATATCTTTTAGCAAAACAATTGTTACATAGGGTTATATATGTTGGATTTTAGATTATAAATATTCATTATAAAGATAAAAAGATTTCCTACATAATGATATTTTATTTATAATTTTTAGACATTAAATAATTTATTTTATTTATGACACAATGATGATGCAGTAATTTCTAAAATAGTGAAAAATTAAAATAATTGATATTATAAATACCCAAATAAATATAATATGAAACTTTTAATGAATTAAACTAATTTTCTAGGATAATATGATATATTAGGAGTGATTTAATTGACTTTGTTCGAAGTAATCAATCTGTTATGAGTTTCACAAAAATCAACTATTGAATAGTGTCAAAATTGACATAAAAGAGTTCTTAAAACAAATATTATATTATTAATTGATATTAAATTTTTAAAAATCTAAGGTTCGGCCAAGAGACTTATATAATGATAGGATCATCATTAATGGACCACTTGGGGGTCGCTTGTATGTATATGGTAAGTCTATTAACCATATAATATAAAAATACAAAGAGACATTGTAAAAGTGAAACTAATTAACTTAGAGTTAATACTTAAAGATAAGGTTAATATAAGTACCCAAACCTGTCTAAATTCTATTGGTTGAGTTGTTTTCGACCTATCCCCACCTTAACCTTTGAATAGTAAATTTTGGAGCCATTAGAAACCGAATATGAATTTATTATAAATTAATATTTCTAGCTTTTCCAAAGGTGCCCCTCACCCCTCTTATAAAAAGGCACTCCTCCTTCTCATTTCTTCACACCTCTAAAGCCTTTTGGTTCGGCCAAACTCTGCCCAAATACTCTCCCAACATCCCTCAATACAACCTAGAGGCCTTAGTTTGATCAGAAAGCCAACCTAAGGAGCCCTTTTGATCAAATCAAAAGGAAGAACCCGAAGAAGAGGTAATGATTTCACCACCCTTTTCTAAGTTCATTTCTTCTTCCACTTCTTCTTCCTTTGTTCTTACCATTCTAAAATAATAACTCCAGTATCTCACATATACTGTGATGTTATTATAAATATGGTACAACCATATTCATTATCCTATCCACCCTTTAAATAACATGTCACCATACGTGCGTACGTACGGCTTACCGTCTCCACGTCGTGGTGTAATTGTTATTCAATATAATATTATTTGGATGGGTATAATAATGATGTGTAACTCATGTAAATAATAAATCTAACATGTTAATGATTCTTTATATATGATATAACATCCATTTATATATTATTTTAATATCAAAAGAATGATATTGTCGCTCGTGCGTACGTACGGACTACCGTCTCCACGAACGCGATGAGATTCATTCTCCATCGTATCCATTCAAGTATAATTTGATGATTTAAAAAATAATGTTTAAGGACTTGATATCATTCTGGATATGAATAATATACAACCTATCCTTTACATACATGTCTTACGTAACAAAACATACAAAAGAAAACAAGTAAGTTAACACCCGAAACAACGATAATACTAAGATATTATTATCAAATCAATATTAAAAGATCATATATGATATCATATTAATGTATATGATTCTTGTATAATTTAATAACAATTATTTCACCATTATACAGGAGGTTAACCTACCACAACCAAGGAAAAGTACAAGGTAAGGGTTATTTCACAATCTCTTCATTATCCGAGGTTGTATTATACGTAATAATCTACTGGGATCTCTTTATCATCCACATCCATGTTTCTTTGAAATGTATTTCAAAACATTTTTACTATTTATAAGAATATGATTTAAAGTCATTTATACCCTTGTTTGACTTTTTATAAGAGGTTTATAAAGGAATCTTTCCGTCGTTTTCAAAACAAGGTCATTTTTAACCTTTTCGACTGAATTGAGGTAAGAATGTTTTTTTTAACTTATACGGCGGGTGCGGTTATTTTCGGCCGTTATAAAATCGTCGAAGCTTTCCATAAAAGCTTATAAGAATATTTTCAAAGAAAATGTTTTATTTTATATGGATCTTAAATGATTTCAAAATAAAAGGAGATACTTCTTTAAAAAGAATTTTGATTTCATCTATGTCAACATCCTTTGATGGATTTTAAGATTATTTGAAGTTGATTTATTATGATACAAAACTTCTATATTGTATTGAAGGTTTTGTGATATGTTTGACAGTGGATGTGAAATTTTTATACCATTCATAGTTTATGGTGAAATTATTGACATTTCATATGCTAGTTTTAATACGAATGTTTATGTTATGTTTAAACCTTTTCATATGGGAATGCATTGGACTTAATAAGTGACGGGTGGAGCCCGCTATAGCTCCTCGATGCATCGGTAGGTCTCATGAGACAAACTAGTGTCTTGACACAAGGCCTTGAAAAAATCTTATTTGTAGTCTTGGCACGAGGCCTTGGCTATGTGGTTATGATAGTCTGACATTATGCATTCCAACATTATGAAAGTGGTTATTGATATTGCATGTGATTATTCGATTAGTAGAATATCCATGTGAACAAGTAAATGACATTATTTCATTTTACTTTTTCCATACTATGTTGAAGTTCAATTTTAAAAGGCTTTTGTTTTAGTAATTCATTTCCTTAAATGTTTATGCTTATTTTGAATGTTCCGCTATATTGTTATCCTTACTGGGCATTTGAGCTCACCCCTTTTCTATGTTTTATTTTTCCCAGGTAGTGAAGAAGTAATTTATGAATGACTTGCAGGGATATTATGAGGGGTTAATAGTGTGGATATGAAGACTTTGTTGTTGTAGTAGTTTTTCACTTTGAAATGTAATGTAAAACTTTATGATTATATCTAGTGTTTCCAAGGCTACTAAACCAATCGGTCTTTCGGGATTTGATCTTTCTTGTGATCATGCCAATGTTATGTAATTAATGCACCGACTCTGGGTAGCTGGGGTCGGGGCGTTACAGTTGGTATCAGAGGAAGTTTAGTACAAACCTTGGAAGCTAGATTTAGATAAACTCTGATTAGAGCACGTAGACCTAAGATGAACTTTGAGGATTAGTATAGAAGAACTTCCTAGAATTTTGGTATTGTAGAGATTTTGTGAGTTTTCCGAGCAATACATCCCTTTCTGGATACGATCAGGTAGAGGCGGCTCTGGCACAGATGTACCTAGGGGTAAAACCCGAAAACACCACTTTGAGCTAGACTCGAACGAGAACTGGTGCACGACAACGGGCCTTGCTGCACTCTTGGTTACGACACTCCCGGGGGATATGCTTAGGATAACTCTCATTTTCTTTACAAATCATTATGAAGGGTTTATGAGTATATACTTCCTCAAAGAAAACATTTTTATGATTATGGATTATATCCATAAATAGTTCAATTTATGTTAAGTGTTTTATAAGTATGGGATTATGTATTTTGATTCATAAACTGATCTAGTTTATGCCATTGTTTAGAAATGGCGCCTAGTGGAAGAAATGGAAACCGTATCAATGCGCGCACTCCATGTAGGGATTTCCCTCCTGCTCAAGATAATTATAGTGGGGCTGGTGATGCAACTGGTGCCGATCAGCTAATCACCATACTGGGACAACTTACTCAGGTTATGAATAATAACCTTACCCGTATGGAGCACCCTGATCCGCAGCGTGGAGGATCAATGTTAGATCGATTCATGAGGCAACAACCACCAACGTTCAATGGGAGTACAAATCCCTTAGTAGCTGAGCAATGGATAAATTCCCTAGAGAAAATATTTCAGGCTTTGGGGAGCAGTGAAAGGGAGAAAGTTATCATGGCAGTTTACCGCCTCACTGGAGATGCTGATCAATGGTGGTCATTGATTCAAAACATGAAGGAAGATGATGAAGTATCAAATATGGAATGGAGGGAGTTCAAAGATCTGTTTTTAGAAAAATACTTCCCTCGTGACCATCGAGAAGATATGGAAAGGAAATTTCTAAGTCTGAGACAGAAGGAGGATGAGAATGTCGCAAAGTATGAGGCTAACTTTACAAGGTTAGCGAGGTATGCTGGAGATTATATACGCAACCCAAGAAGTAAGATTGATCGTTTCTTTGATGGGTTAAAACCATTTCTCCGTCGAGCATTAGTCTCACAATCCTTTTCATCGTACGAAGACATTGTCTCATGTGCCATCAAGACCGAAAAGGAATTCTCTAAGTCTTATGACTTTAAAGAAAAGCAAGAGAAGAAGAGACCTGCTGAACAATCTGGGATTGGAAATAAGGGGAAGAAGGGAAAGGTTGAATATCCATCCTGTGGTAAATGCGGGAAGAAACACCCTGGTACTTTCTTGAAGGGAATGGGAGTCTGTTACAAGTGTGGTGAAAAAGGCCACCAAGCTCATAATTGCAAGGGGAAGAAGGAAGCTACCAATGTTCAGTGCTACAATTGTAGGGAGATGGGGCATTATGCAAATTCATGTCCTAAGCGTCAGGAGAACTTACCTCAGAAAAGGCCAAGGGATCAAGGCCAGGCATATGCTATCACTACTGCTGAGGTAGAAGCTCCGAAAGACGTGGTGGCAGGTAATTTAATGGTTTCCTCAAGTTTAGCAAATGCATTATTTGATTCTGGATCATCGCATTGTTTCATATCTTCCCAGTTTGCTAAGAAAATTAGATATTTCCAGTTTGATTTAATAAGGGAGTTGTCAGTTAAAACTCCTAAGGGAAGTATCATTGCAACAAAGTTTTGTGAATCAGTCCCCATTAGAGCACATAAATTTTCTTTATCAGCCGATCTCATCGTCATACCTATGATTGAGTTTGATATAATCCTTGGTATGGACTGGCTTTCGGACTATGATGCGAAGATTTATTGTAAGAAGAAAGAGGTTACGATTCTTGATGATAATGATAAGGAACACCTTATCTTTAGAGCAGAATCATCACCACCTAATTCTTATTTAGATCCACCCCCAGTAGCTCAACATAATTCAATTATTGGGGAGGAAGAGAATGAAATAACTGTCGGTGAGGAAAGGAATGTTCAAATAGAGGATGTACCTGTTGTGAAAGAATTTGTAGATGTATTTCCGGAAGATTTACCTGGACATCCTCCAGAACGAGAAGTTGAGTTTTCCATTGATTTGATTCCTGGATCAAGGCCTATATCGAAGACCCCTTATAGAATGGCCACTGTAGAATTAGTCGAACTAAAGAAACAACTAGAGGAACTGAGTAATAAGGGATTTATTCGCCCTAGTGTTTCTCCATGGGGAGCCCCTGTTCTTTTTGTTAAAAAGAAAGATGGATCTATGAGGTTATGTATCGACTATAGGGAGATCAATGCTATAACGATAAAGAACAAGTATCCCCTACCTCGTATTAATGATTTATTTGACCAACTGCATGGAGCTCAATACTTTTCAAAGATTGACCTTCGATCTGGATACCATCAGTTGTGTGTGAAGAAGGAAGACATTCCAAAAACAGCATTTCGAACCAGGTACGGGCATTACGAGTTTACTGTAATGCCGTTTGGATTGACTAATGCACCCTCTGTATTCATGGATCTAATGAATAGAGTTTTCAAGGAGTATCTCGATGAATTTGTGGTGGTATTTATTGATGATATCTTGGTATACTCCAAAACCTACGAAGATCATGAAAATCACTTGCGCATTATCTTGAAGACTCTGAGGAGGCATGAATTATATGGGAAGTTTAGCAAGTGTGAATTCTGGCTTCAGGAGATTTCTTTTCTTGGCCATATTGTCTCTAAAGATGGAATCTCTGTTGATCCTTCTAAGACCAAGGCAATCCATGAATGGCCAGCACCTACGAGTATAACTGAGGTACGTAGTTTTATTGGTTTGGCAGGTTATTATCGACGTTTCGTCCAGAATTTTGCCCGATTGGCTAACCCATTAACGAAGCTCACACGTAAAGGGGTTAAATTTGTTTGGACAAAAGAGTGTGAAGAATGTTTCGAAGAACTGAAGAGAAGATTAGTCAATGCTCCTATATTGACTCTACCATCGGGGAATGATGGGTTCGTTATTTATAGTGATGCATCAAAGAAGGGACTGGGCTGTGTCCTTATGCAGAATGATAGAGTTATTGCCTATGCATCACGACAGTTGAAAATTCATGAACAAAACTATCCTACTCATGATCTTGAGTTAGCAGCTGTGATCTTTTCTTTGAATATATGGAGGCACTACCTCTATGGGGAAAAATGTGAGATTTATACTGATCACAAGAGTTTGAAGTATATTTTCTCACAAAAATAACTCAACATGAGGCAAAGGAGATGGCTTGAATTACTCAAGGATTATGATTGTACGATACACTACCACCCGGGGAAAGCAAACAAGGTGGCAGATGCTTTGAGCAGAAAAGACCATGGAGTTTTGAACATGATGAGAATTGAAAGGGATCCAATTTTCATGGATCTAGTGAAGATGGACATGGGAATAACCAGGGAAGGTGAAACATCAATGCTTTTTCAAATGGTTGCCAAACCATCTTTACTAGAAAGGATTAAGAGTTCTCAGACCGATGATGAAGAATTTCAGAAGAAGATTAAAGCTGTGAATGATGGGAGATTGAGAGACTTTGTGTATGAAGATGGGATTTTGAAATTCGGGAAGAGACTTTGTGTTCCCGATTTACCTGATCTAAAAAGGGAATTGCTGGATGATGCTCATAGTTCCAATTTCTATATACACCCTGGGAGCACCAAAATGTATAGAGATTTGAAGGAACATTTTTGGTGGGACAACATGAAGAGGGAGATTGCTGATTTTGTGTCAAGATGTATGGTTTGTCAACAAGTGAAAGCTGGAAGGCAACAGCCTGGAGGAGTCATGCAACCTCTTCCCATACCGGAGTGGAAATGGGACAATATTACGATGGACTTTGTCATGGGGCTACCAAAGACTCCTAGAAGGAATGATGCAATATGGGTTATTGTTGATCGTCTTACCAAGTCAGCACATTTTCTTGCTATAAGAGAAGATATACCCCTGGAACGTCTAGAAAGACTATATATTAATGAAGTTGTGAGACTTCATGGAGTACCCTTATCAATTGTTTCTGATCGTGATCCCCGTTTTACTTCAAGATTCTGGAAAAGTCTTCAGAAATCCCTGGATACTGAACTTTATTTGAGCACTGCTTACCACCCTCAGACAGACGGACAATCAGAACGGACTATTCAAACCTTAGAAGACATGTTGAGATCTTGCTCACTTGACTTTCAGGGTATGTGGGATCAATATTTACCTCTGGTAGAATTTTCCTATAACAATAGCTTCCATTCGAGTATTCAGATGTCACCATATGAAGCGTTATATGGAAAGAGATGTCGTACACCAACCTGTTGGGATGATGTTGGTGAAATAAAACTTGTAGGCCCAGAACTGGTGGAGGAAACGGTGGAAAAGGTGAAGGTAATCCAAAATCACATCAAAGCAGCTCAAAGTAGGCAGAAGAGCTATGCCGATAATCGAAGGAAGGATTTGGAATTTCAAGTCGGTGATCATGTTTTCCTGAAGGTATCTCCGTGGAAGGGAGTCATACGTTTTGGTAAGAAAGGTAAATTGAGTCCCAGGTACATTGGACCTTTCGAAATTCTAAAACGAATTGGGGTTGTAGCTTACCGATTGGCAATACCGCCAAGTCTCTCCAAAGTTCACGATGTGTTCCACGTATCTCTATTGAGGAAATACATGCCTGATCCAACGCATGTACTCACCTATGAAGAATTAGAACTGGAACCCGATCTGTCTTATTGCGAAGAGCCCGTCAAGATTCTTGATACGAGAGAACAAGTGCTGAGAAACCGGACGACGCGTCTGGTAAAAGTTTTGTGGAGAAACCATAAGATGGAAGAGGTAACGTGGGAACCCGAGGAACTTATGATGAAGAACCACCTGAGTCTTTTTATGTAGTAATACCCTAGAAATTGCGAGGACGCAATTATTTGAAGGAGGGGAGAATGTAACACCCCAAGCTTCTACGGTACGTTTCCCTTCGAATAATGCGATAGCGTGTGTTGTACGCAACCTCGAGTTCTAACACACACCACAACTAATTAAACTAGCCGTTGTGAATAGTAATACCTACTTTTTGAAATCATATATATTTTATATTTCAAAATGGACTTCATTTTTGGATTCGGAATATCGAAATTAGCCTAGGGTGAAATTTTGGTACTTTTCGGATAACTTTTATATTTTGATGAATAGTGAAAATTACTAAATTTTAATTAAAAACAACTTTTTAATCAAAATAATTAATATTGATAAATTATGAATTTGAATGGTCTTAAAGTATATTTAGAATATATTTTTACCATTCAATTTAATGTTTGTCATTGGACATAGTTTTACAATTAAACCGAACATAAACAAGTGTCAATCTTTTGATAGTTATTATCTCTTAAAAACACGCTTTTTGTTTTGACAGCGGGAATTAATTTTAAATTAATTTCTGCCACTTCTGTGTTTTGAATTTGGAAAAATGGATTACATATTTGGAATCATGATGTCCAAATTATTTAAATAGGTAACTTTCATTTTTACACATTTTGAATAATTACTGCGGTAAATATTTTATTTACCATGGTTAAGGGTAAATCCGGTAAATAAGGGTTAAAAAAATAATATTATAATAATACTAAATTACCCTAAAACGTGTCCTAACCCTATTGGTTGATACATGGTCGACCATGGGCATCTTTGGGTCGATTTTGGGACCCCATGGATCCACTTGTAAGTGATAATGACACTTTATTTTAATTAAGTTAAAATGAATACAAAAATGACATAAGCATATATCTTTTAGCAAAACAATTGTTACATAGGGTTATATATGTTGGATTTTAGATTATAAATATTCATTATAAATATAAAAAGATTTCCTACATAATGATATTTTATTTATAATTTTTAGACATTAAATAATTTATTTTATTTATGACATAATGATGATGCAGTAATTTCTAAAATAGTGAAAAATTAAAATAATTGATATTATAAATACCCAAATAAATATAATATGAAACTTTTAATGAATTAAACTAATTTTCTAGGATAATATGATATATTAGGAGTGATTTAATTGACTTTTTTCGAAGTAATCAATCTGTTATGAGTTTCACAAAAATCAACTATTGAATAGTGTCAAAATTGACATAAAAGAGTTCTTAAAACAAATATTATATTATTAATTGATATTAAATTTTTAAAAATCTAAGGTTCGGCCAAGAGACTTATATAATGATAGGATCATCATTAATGGACCACTTTGGGGTCGCTTGTATGTATATGGTAAGTCTATTAACCATATAATATAAAAATACAAAGAGACATTGTAAAAGTGAAACTAATTAACTTAGAGTTAATACTTAAAGATAAGGTTAATATAAGTACCCAAACCTGTCTAAATTCTATTGGTTGAGTTGTTTTCGACCTATCCCCACCTTAACCTTTGAATAGTCAATTTTGGAGCCATTATAAACCGAATATGAATTTATTATAAATTAATATTTCTAGCTTTTCCAAAGGTGCCCCTCACCCCTCTTATAAAAAGGCACTCCTCCTTCTCATTTCTTCACACCTCTAAAGCCTTTTGGTTCGGCCAAACTCTGCCCAAATACTCTCCCAACATCCCTCAATACAACCTAGAGGCATTAGTTTGATCAGAAAGCCAACCTAAGGAGCCCTTTTGATCAAATCAAAAGGAAGAACCCGAAGAAGAGGTAATGATTTCACCACCCTTTTCTAAGTTCATTTCTTCTTCCACTTCTTCTTCCTTTGTTCTTACCATTCTAAAATAATAACTCCAGTATCTCACATATACTGTGATGTTATTATAAATATGGTACAACCATATTCATTATCTTATCCACCCTTTGAATAACATGTCACCATACGTGCGTACGTACGGCTTACCGTCTCCACGTCGTGGTGTAATTGTTATTCAATATAATATTATTTGGATGGGTATAATAATGATGTGTAACTCATGTAAATAATAAATCTAACATGTTAATGATTCTTTATATATGATATACCATCCATTTATATATTATTTTAATATCAAAAGAATGATATTGTCTCTCGTGCGTACGTACGGACTACCGTCTCCACGAACGCGATGAGATTCATTCTCCATCATATCCATTCAAGTATAATTTGATGATTTAAAAAATGATGTTTAAGGACTTGATATCATTCTGGATATGAATAATATACAACCTATCCTTTACATACATGTCTTACGTAACAAAACATACAAAAGAAAACAAGTAAGTTAACACCCGAAACAACGATAATACTAAGATATTATTATAAAATCAATATTAAAAGATCATATATGATATCATATTAATGTATATGATTCTTGTATAATTTAATAACAATTATTTCACCATTATACAGGAGGTTAACCAACCACAACCAAGGAAAAGTACAAGGTAAGAGTTATTTCACAATCTCTTCATTATCCGAGGTTGTATTATACGTAATAATCTACTGGGATCTCTTTATCATCCACATCCATGTTTCTTTGAAATGTATTTCAAAACATTTTTACTATTTACAAGAATATGAGTTAAAGTCATTTATACCCTTGTTTGACTTTTTATAAGAGGTTTATAAAGGAATCTTTCCGTCGTTTTCAAAACAAGGTCCTTTTTAACCTTTTCGACTGAATTGAGGTAAGAATGTTTTTTTAACTTATACGGCGGGTGCGGTTATTTTCCGCCGTTATAAAATCGTCGAAACTTTCCATACAAGCTTATAAGAATATTTTCAAAGAAAATGTTTTATTTTATATGGATCTTAAATGATTTCAAAATAAAAGGAGATACTTCTTTAAAAAGAATTTTGATTTCATCTATGTCAACATCCTTTGATGGATTTTAAGATTATTTGAAGTTGATTTATTATGATACAAAACTTCTATATTGTATTGAAGGTTTTGTGATATGTTTGACTGTGGATGTGCAATTTTTATACCATTCATATTTTATGGTGAAATTATTGACATTTCGTATGCTAGTTTTAATACGAATGTTTATGTTATGTTTAAAACTTTTCATATGGGAATGCATTGGACTTAATAAGTAACGGGTGGAGCCCGCTATAGCTCCTCGATGCATCAATAGGTCTCATGAGACAAACTAGTGTCTTGGCACAAGGCCTTGACAAAATCTTATTTGTAGTCTTGGCACGAGGCCTTGGCTATGTGGTTATGATAGTCTAGCATTATGCATTCCAACATTATGAAAGTGGTTATTGATATTGCATGTGATTATTCGATTAGTAGAATATCCATGTGAACAAGTAAATGGCATTATTTCATTTTACTTTTGCCATACTATGTTGAAGTTCAATTTTAAAAGGCTTTTGTTTTAGTAATTCATTGCCTTAAATGTTTATGCTTATTTTGAATGTTCCGCTATATTGTTATCCTTACTGGGCATTTGAGCTCACCCCTTTTCTATGTTTTATTTTTCCCAGGTAGTAAAGAAGTAATTTATGAATGACTTGCAGGGATATTATGAGGGGTTAATAGTGTGGATATGAAGACTTTGTTGTTGTAGTAGTTTTTCACTTTGAAATGTAATGTAAAACTTTATGATTATATCTAGTGTTTCCAAGGCTACTAAACCAATCGGTCTTTCGGGATTTGATCTTTCTTGTGATCATGCCAATGTTATGTAATTAATGCACCGACTCTGGGTAGCTGGGGTCGGGGAGTTACATGCATGCAATATATTTTGATGGGAATTCTGTTAGAAATGATTTTTGGTGGCCTACTGAGTTGTACTCACACCCTATTCAGGCTGCCTGATTGGTACCCGAATATATTATATTGTTGGCGGACTGGATAAGGTCAGAGGCCCTGGGATATGTGGCTGATTGGGGATGGATCATGGAAGAGGGACATAGACATGGTTTAGAACTTGATTGGGGAGTCATAATGTCTTCATTTTCAGTTTCATTATAGACACTTGACACTTATATTGGTATAACATGTTTTCCCTTTCAGTTGAGCATTGTTTTCTTGTTTGGTTATCTTTTGACATGAGAATTTTTTTGGTTATATATAGTCTTATGCTTTTGTTTATTTATTTTGTATAGTGTTTTACTCTCATACATGAGGGTGTAGTCTCCCCATGAATGATTTACCAAACCCTCGCTTCTAGTCGATAGCCTCTAGCTTATAGGGAGGTTCTCTTTAGGTCACGTGGTGAACTGACTCGGGGGACCGTCACATGAAACCCAGGTTGAGACGTCACAAAGTGGTATCATAGGCCCAGTTTTCCTTATTCTTCTTTTGCCTTACTATTTTGGGAAAGGTATATGGGAGACTAGGAATAGTCAAGGCATGGTAATGATCTCGTGCATGGGAGTTCCAAACCCATGTATGGGGGAAAACCCAAGTACTCAGGGTGGGATTATTGTTATTATTATTTTCTGTTACAATAGAATATTATTTCACCTTGGGTGATGAACTTATTGTGTGATATGATTATTGTTTTGGATTTTTTTGAGTATTGATTCGTGGCCTAAAATGGAATGAGAGTTGTGTCTGCATGAATCATCCTAGGCACTCAAGGTTATTGTGACATGCGTCATTTTAGGCATGCACATGAAAACAAGTTATGGGTAGGTTGTTGAACTTGAACTATTTTCCTGTTTTGTGAGATTAAAATGAAAAATGGTTCCTAACATGAATTGAAAAATGTGGTAAAAAATGTTGCAAAATGAGAATAATTGGGTGTCTAAATGAGAAAATTGATTATGATAACATGTTTACCTTGTTAACAAAAACATAGGAGTAGGATGGTTAAGGGTATTGATAGCGTCTTGGTTTTGACCATGTGAAGAGGTGGGGGGAAAGTCTCATTGTGATATTTTCCACTTATTTAAATGTTATAAGGTTGTGTTATGATACTTGAGACATGTTTTGGGCTTTGTAGAGAGTATGACACTATGATGCTTGTTGAGGGGATGACCGAGGGGCATGCCTAGGAATTTTTTTCTAGTTAGGGAACATCAGGCACCGATCGTGCCAGCTGAAGATGAAGGAGAGTAGTTTCGATATAACTTTGGCCGCTTCATTCAATTCATGGAAATAGACCTAGGGTGGGTTAAGAAAAGTATGTCTGATTTGATAAGGGAGTTTCTATTGCAACACCCTATTACATTTATTGGAGATGGTGGACTTGAGGGAGATAAATTATGGGTTGAGTCCATAGAGACAATAATTGATCATTTGGAGACTCCGGCTAAAAAGAGGGTCAAGTTGTCCACTTATATGATATAGGGATCATCGAAGCACTGGTGGGACATTCAGGTGCGAACTGAACAGACTGACAGTTTGTTATCGAAGGAATTAATGGAGAGGTTCTTGGAACACTTTTATCTAGATAAGCTGAGACAAGAGAAAGCTGTTATGTTCATAAATTTGGCATAATAGAGCATGTCAGTGATAGACTATAATTGACGCTACATATATATGCAATTCTTTGCTCCAACATTAGTAGGATATGAGGCAACTATGGTGAAACATTTTTAGGTTGGAATTAAGTGTGAGATTAAAACCAAGGTGAATATATTCTAGCTAAATATGTTTATAGAAGTGGTGGATGATGCACTTATAGTTGATGTGAACCTAAGGGAGGCTTCCAGTTCTAGATATGTTGTTGTTACTGGACAATTAGGAGGTGTGACTTCTGAGAGTAGGAAGCACTATAATGACAACTTTAACCAAAGCAGTCAGAATAAGAGTACATAGACAGAAGGGTTTGTTGGACAGGACTTTACTGGAGTGATTTTCATGAGTGTGGTAGGTTGGGACGCTATCATCGACACTATTACCAACCATCGCCCGAGTTTCGATCTTGTGGTAATATGAGACATCTACAAAAATTCTCCAGGTTGCAGCGATAGACTGGTACTAAAGGAGTAGTTGGGCGGAGTCGGAGTATTGGAATAGGATCTTTTACACCCAATTGGGCTGGTAGTTCAACTTCTACTAGATGAGGTGGTACATGTAGCAGATATGGTGCTTCTAGGAAGGATCGCTCGTATCTTTAGGATGGTGCTACTCAGGGGAGTCAGACAACATCAAATGGAAGAGGGGTATCACAATTACATGTAGTAAAACCTACACTTATATATAACGAGACTAGACCATTGGCAGTGATATGTAATATTCTAGTATCTTATTCTTTAACTAGTGCCTTGTTTGATACTAGTGCCTCTCATTCCTTTATATCTATAAAACTTATTAATGGTTTAAGCCTGACAGTGGAGTTTGTGAGTAGGGTAATGACTATAGATACACCGTTGGGAGTACGGTATAGAGATATCTATATTTTAAAGGGACGTTCACTAGAGACCAGGGAATATATTTTCCTATGGTAACTCTATGTTCCTGATATGATGGGATTTGACCAAATTTTGGGTATGGAATGGCTAGTCGCATACCGGTCCCACATCGATTGTTACTATTGGAGAGAGACATTTGTGTCTCTTAAGGGTGACTAGTATATTCATCATGGAGAGTGGGATATCCAAGTCGGACGAGTAGGGACAATTACTCAGCAACCAATAGCGATCCCAGCCTAAGTTGCTAGTCTTTTGTTGGATGCTATAGGTGTTGGTCAAGATGTCCTTCCACCAGTAGTGTAACTATTTCAGGATATCTTTCTCGATGACTTCTTAGGGATAACACCTAGGAGAGATGTGGAATTAAATATTGAGCTCATGTCGAGGGCTGAGCCTGTATCTATTCCACATTACATAATGGCACTGACTAAGCTTCAAGATATTACGACATAGTTGGATGAGTTGGAGGATAAAGTATTTATTTGTCCAAGTACAACACCTTGGGGATCACCTATTTTGTTCCAAAAGAAGATTGATGGGAGTTTAGATTTATGTGTTGATTACCCGAAGTAGAAAAAAATAATTTAAAAGAACCGATATCTTCTTCCACGTATCGATAATAAGTTGGAACAATTGAAGGGATCTTGTGTTTTCTCGAAGATCAATTTGATATTAGGGTATCATTAGTTAATAGTTCGAACTTCTGATATAATGAGTACCTATTTCAAAAGTAGGTATGAACTTTATGAGTTTTTTATAATACCTTTTGGGATGACAAATAAACCCATTATTGTTTATAGCATTGATGAACAAGATATTTCATTTGTATCTAGATCAGTTTGTGGTGGTATTTGTATACAATAACTTGGTGTACTCCAAGACTCATGACGATCATGTCCAACATATTGACATTGTCCTGGGTACACTGAGAGAGCATCAGTTATACATCAAGATATCTATGTATCAGTTTTGTACTGACCAGGTATACTTCTTGGGGCACATCATCTCACAGGAAGGTGTGTGAGTGGACCAAAACAAGGTTCAAACAGTGGTTTCTTGGGAATTTCCCAAGAATTTTTTTGATATATGAAGCTTTCTGGGAGTAGTTGGATATTACAGGAGATTCATTAAAGACATTTCCCATTTCTCAGCACCGCTTTTGGGCCTAAACAAAAAGGGAGTAAGTTTTAATGGTCAAAGTCTTTTGAGTAAGTTTTCAGGATTTGATGAATCACTTAACAACAACACCAATTTTGATCCTACATGAGTTAGGTGAGGAGTACACAGTTTATTTTGATTATTTAGGGATTGGACATGGAGCTGTGATGATGCAAGGATATAGAGTTGTGGCATATGTGTCTTTCTAGTTGAGGCCTCATAAACAGAGTTATCCTACACATGTCCTCAAGTTGGAATAAGTGATTTATGATCTTAAGTGTTGGAGACACTATCTTTTGTGAGAAAATTTTACAGTCTATATAGACTAGAAGAGATTTAAATTTATATTTTCAAAACATGATTTGAATCTTCAAAATTGGATATGGGTTGATTATATGAGGTCTTTCTATTTGGAATTGGGATATATGCCTGGAAAGGTAAATAGTGTGGCTGATGCCTTGAGTTGGTAAACTCGGACTTGGAAGTTTCAACAGTCAAGTGTAGAGAGGATGATGATTACCTTACTAGCTGAAATACATGTGGTTGTTTAGAAGAGTTAGTAGGAGATAACTCTGGTTTTAGTTGTAGTGGATTATACGCTTTTGAGACGAATCAAGGATAGATGGTATGGGGATACAATGTGATTATCCTTGAGGGAAAGATTTGAAGGTGGGGAGACATCTTCAGACTGGATGATAGATGAGGATGAGATCATCTATGTAAAGAATTGAATTGTTGTGCCCACAAGCATGAAAGAGGATCTCATGCAGGACTTTCATGCCTCCAAATGGTTGGTGAATCAAGGTGTAACCAAAATGTACCAAGACCTACGAAAATATTTTTGGTGGCTAGACATGAAAAGGGAAATAACAGGGTTTGTGACAAGATGCTTCACCTATCATTAGGTGAAAGCATATCATTAATGACCTAGATGTTTACTACAACCATTTACTATTTCATAATGGATGTGGATGACGTGACCAAGGATTTTGTGGTGGGTATTCCAAAGACGCTTAAGAATAATGAAACTATATAGGTTATTGTGAATTGACTAACAAATCTAGATCATTTCCTATCTATAATGGAAACCATTAAAGTAGAAAAATTGGTAGAAAAATATGATCAGGAGATAGTCTATCTGCATAGAGTTCCACAGACTATTGTTTCAGATCGTGATTCACGTTTTACTTCATACTTTTAGCATGTCTTACAGAAAGATCATGGTGCAAAGGTATTATTGAGTAAAACATTCCACCCACAGATAGATGGGAAGTCAGAACATACAATACAAGTGCTCGAGGAAATGCTATGGGCATGAGTTTTTGAATTTAGTGGATCTTGGGAAAAACACTTTCCATTAGTGGAGATCTCCTATAACAACAATTATAAAAAAACTATAAAAATGGAACCATACGAATATCTTTATGGTAGACCATGTAGATCACTACTTTGTTGGATAGAGGCTGGTGAGTCAGAGTTATTGGGATCGAGTCTCATGTAGGAGACATCAGTGCAGCTACATTTGATTCAGAAATGTATGGCTATGACTCAAAGTAGACAAATGTAATATACCGATAGACAGATATGACCCCTAGATTTATAGAGGGTGATTGTGTATTCATTTGGGTGTCACCTAGGTTGGGTCACTATAGGATATAGAGGCAGGGCGAGTTGATACCCAGGTTTGTTTTACCTTTTGAGATAGTGGAGATAATTGAGACTATGGCATACTGATTGGCTCTTCCATAGAGATAAAATGATATGCATTATGTTTTCCATTTATCATAACTTCAGTGGTATCATCCCAACACTTCTCATTTGATTGATGTGGATAAGGTTGACCTTGACATAGATGCATCCTTTGAGGAGCATCTGATATGTGTGTTGGATTGCAGTGAGAAAGTCTTGCGAAGAAAGACCATGCCAGTAGTTCATATGTTATGGAAACATGGACATGTGTAAGAGAAAACATGGGAAATAGAAGCAGGTATGAGGGCTTAATGTCCCAATCATTTTTTTCTCATAATCTTAGAAAGGCTTGGAATAGCATCTTGAGGACAAGCTGTTATAAGGTGGGGAAATTTTAAGATCCTGACATTTTATAGAGATATCTAGGGCACGATTCTAGGTAATTTTTGTTTTTACTTAAGTACCTTTGATGGGAGTTATGCTTTTGCATGCATTTGGGTAAATTCTAATGGAATTTTGGAGAAAAATGGACTATATATGGTTAGTGCACGGTTTGAACAACCCATGCAGCTGCCTAGAAGAAACCATGCGATATTTGGTCTTTGAGGAGGTATATTCAGCTTGGTTAAAGCATGATTTTAGAGGTCGTATGAGGTACACATGCAAATTTCCTCTTTAAAGAAGTGGCTAATGTGCAGTTAGTTCACAATTTTTCTAACCGTGTGACTAAACTATGTGTGGGCCAACTGTGAGATCCAAAAATCTTGGATCTCACTTGTTTTAAACCTTTAATGAATTGTTTCACCTCATATATGTCCCTAACTCATGATTTTTCTTTCCAAAGTGTTAAGTAAGTTTCTACCATCAACTCTAAGGGATTCCAAGACCTTATGAACACCATCATTCAAGATGTAAATCCTGAATTGTAGATCATCTCTTCTCCCAGTATGAAGATTTCAACCTGATGCTTTCCCCATTCTTTCTCCAATCTTTACTCAATATTTTCATGGAAGATATCTCTATTTACTTGGATCTAAACTTATGTGGTGTGATATAGATCAATGATTTTGGATATGGATATAGATTTATGAAATCATTATGTCTTTGATCTTGATTTTAGTTTAACGATTTAGATCCAGAACTCATATCAACGTCATTGTGCTGCTCGAATTTTGGGGATTTCCATTGGGAAAACATCCGTCAATGAATCCATGTTGGTGGTATAATTATAATTACCATAGTTGTGGATTTGATATGTATATGCAGGATTGTAGAATTTCCAGAATCCTTTATAAATTTATTTCCTTGATTTGTGTAAATAAGATTGACCAATTGAGTTATTGATGTTTTATTGAAATAGGTGACTAATTGGGGAATCAATCATGAGACTAAGGGGATAACATATGAGATAATTAATTTGGGGAAAATTGGTTATAATAGATAAGGTTAGGCATTCTAGATAATAATTGGGAAATTAATTATGAGATATCGAAATGGCTAAGTTGAGATAATTAATTTTGAATCAATTATGTGTTTTGATATTATGATCTAGATAATTAATTGTGGGATTAATTATGATGATTTGAGATTTCAAATGAGATAATTAATTCTTGAAAATTAATTATGGGAGATGAGTTGTAGTGTTGTTTAATTAATTAATGAATTAATTAATGGGATTGAGGCATTTAGTTAATTATTGTGTTAACTAATGGTTTTGATGTATATAACTAATTATTGAATTAGTAAGGTAATTGATGTGGATAATTAATTATGTTTCTATGAATATGAACATGTTCATTATAAATTGAGAATTAAAAATGGTAACATGGTCATCATACTCATGAGTAAAGATAATGGGAACATGGTAATTCTAAATTGAGAAGCATATAGGGTAGCATGGTCATTATGCTTATGAGTAAAGAGAATGAGAACGTGGTCATTCTATTAAGGAGTAAGAATGGTAACATGGTCATATTACTTGTGTTTGGGATATTGGTAACTTTGGAAATGTGTCTTATAATTATGAAATTAAAGAATGAAAATAATGAAAATCTGAGTTATGGCCTCACACTAGAATATTCAAACTCCAGCATGAAACGAATCAGGTACTGAGATATCAAAGAACATTTGAATACTTTGAGCTTTGGCTAGAAGTAGGTATTAAGATATGGTATTACCTAGGAAATTCATTGGGATTCGATATGAGATGAAGTTATTATTTAGGTATGAGTATCCATGGGAACCCTGGAGTTAATTTAGATAGATAAAAATAAATGAAAATGTGATAAACTATTTTTTTATTACATTTTAATTATTTATTTATAGAACTACATGCACTCTATATTGATTGGAATTGTTTTAGACACCATTTTTAGTAGCCTAATATGTTTTACTCACACCCTATTGGGATTCCATATAGGTACCCGAAAAGATTATATTGATGCAGGGCTGGATATGGGGAAAGACCCTAAGATAAGTGGCTGATTGGGGATGGAGCTTGGAGGAGGGAACACGACATTGTTTGGAACGCGATAGGGGAGTTGTAGTATCTTTATTTTCAGTTTCATTATAGACACTTGACACTTATAATTTTTTTTTTCATTTTTTTAGTTGAGTATTGTTTTACTATTTGGTTATGTTGTGACATGAGTATTTTTATGGTTATATATATGCTTTCTCTTTTGTTTATTTATTTATGCAGGCATTTTTGATCTAATAAATGAGGGTATTGTCTCCCCATGAATGACTTACCAGACCCTTTCTACCAATCATAAGCCTCTAGAATACGGGGAAGTGTTCTTGAGGTCATGTGGAGAACCAACTTGGGGCACCGTTGTGTGGCACTAGGGTCAGGATGATACAACTATTTTGTGTTACATTAAGCATAGTTTGGATTTGAAAATGTATTTTTGACATGTGAAAGGATGGTTTGGGTTTCATGAATGGGTTTTCAAGGTGATTTTGGATCTAAAGGAAGTGTGTGTTTGGCTTTTGGAAAATGATTTGGTATGTAATGGTGGGTTTTGGCCTGATTAACATGTTAATAAAAATTGATTTTGTTTGAAAATGTGGAATGAGTGCCTAAATGATATTTATAATATGAATTTGAAATGTAAAATAGTATATTTTCACCTTTTTTAAGAATGATTTTGTTCTTTGATAAATGATGGTTTTTATGAAGTGTGTCCGAGGCCCATTTCGTAATTTTGTGAAAGTGGTGAAAATTTTTATCATGAAAACTCTTCTGGGATTTTCTTTATTCCTTGTACATATTTATTAAATGGGCGGTAATTACTCATTGTGGAATCCTTGTGACTGATTTTCATTGTACAAAACGAGAGATCCTCAGTGTGGACTCTTTTGTGATATATGAGTTTTAAGTAAAGATATTGATCGTTGGGGTGACTCAGGTGATGCCTGATGTGTAAATTGTTATATCTGTGTATGTGATTGGATGCTCAGATGAAATTGATTGGCTCACCCTCTTCTAAACTCATAATATGCAGGACCTGACATAACTATTGATTTTTTTGAGAACGATTTCTGCAATATTTAGATTATGCACTTGCTAGTGGGATTGTGACCCTCAAGGGGGTATACTAAGTTTTATTGCAATGGGATTGTGACCCTCAATTTGTACCTGTGAGGTCTGGCTGAGCGTGTTTGGTGATTTGATGTCATCGAGTGAGGCATGCTTTTTGGAATGAGTAAACATGTATTATTATGTCCTGGATTATTCACGAGCTATTAGGTTCCTCCCATGTCTATTTTCACTTAGTTGTCTACATCAGATGATTGGTTTACCTGTTATTTATTAACTCTTTTGTGTGTTCTTATTTCCATTTACCTTAATATGTGTTCATTTCTATGGATTAATTGTATGCTATACTTATTTGAAAGGCGATGAACATAGTTTTCAAAGGTTTATTAAAAAAAGTTTTAATGTGAAAATGTTTTATACCCTCTTTTTCATATTTAAAAATTGAAGCATCACTTTCCCCTAGAAATTTTTAATTTTTCTTAAATAGAAAAGAACCTAGATTTGGAATGAAAAAGGGCAATGGGTCGTGTTTTGTTTTAAAGTAAAAATGTTTGGAAAATCTTACTTTTATATATTGTATTTCAAACTTGAAGTTGATGTTTCTTTTATTTTAAAAGAAGTTCATTGAGAATAAATTTGTTTGGGAATTCCTATTGAGTTTTAATACTCATACATATAGTTTCATCTTGATTTTAGTTTGTGGCATAAGTCTCAGCTTGGTCTTGATTTACATGGGAGATGATTGGTCTTGGTGTTGGAGAGTGACCATCAGGGTCACATGGAGATGTCGGGTTGTCAGGTTTTAGTTTGTTTTTTATTATATATATATATATTTTTTTTTGTTCTAAAAGATGTTCAGATTGAATATTTTTATATTTGGGACACTCTTTTTATCTTTAGGATGTTTATTTTATTCATTTATATTGGGAGAAATTGTTACCTTGTATCTCTATTGATGCCCAACAGTAGTAGTCAACCCGTGGGGATCAGGAATTCCCGCCAGGCCTTATCTCGGGCTGGGACAGGTGTCAGATTGGATGGCATCCCAGGTTTGTTCCTGAAAAAATAGTTTCATAGGAATCTAGTTATGTATAGGACCTAGCTTTCATAGCACCCTATGTTTTTTGGAATGTCAAGGTAGATGGTTTAGGACTATCGAAACATTAGGGTTTAGGTATGAGAGAGTGTTTGTCCAACACTTTCTATACCAATCCTTGGGTTTCCACGGGATGTATGGTTTCATTTGGTCTCAGAGATCCTTGTGGGTTTTTTGGTTTTTGGGATACGAAAAGGGTGCTGGTCTAGTGGTCTGCATGAGCTTTCAATTCCTATAAAGACATGTGGAGATGAGTACATAGTCCAAGAAGACTCTTTGTGATGGTGGTGTGTTTGGAATATGGCCTCCAAGTATATGGTCAAGTCACCCATCAACACTAGTTCCCTCTTGGGAGTTGTTTTTGGTCTTCCTTGATTCTGAACATTGTTTTGGAAAATCTAGTTTTAAAATTGTGAAAGATTTATTTTAGTGGAAATGGGAGGGTTTTTGGAAAGTGGAAAACTAATTTTCATAATCAACTGTGTGGAAGGATTTATAAAAATGGATTTTTATAAAATAACCATTTGAGGTGAAAAAGAAATTGTTTAATGGGATTGCATTTTTAATATTAAAACATGGAGTATGTTGAAATTATTTGTTTCGAAATAAAAAATTCATTCTTAAAGAGAGTTTGAGAGTTTGTTTTAAATGAGAAATAATGGGTTTTTAATCAAATGGTTTGATATTTTGAATTGGGAAATGATTTTTCCCTTAGCGGTTAGTGAGCTTTGAAAATCAATGTGAATTATGAAATGGGGATTTTTTATTTTGACCTTTGGTATTTTACATGGGTGCTCACATGCATGGATGTGTGTTAAAAGTGGGAGGATGAGTTCCAAATATGGAATGGGTTAATATGTGCTCGGATTGGAAAAGGAGTGTGCATGTGAGTGAGACTCTAAGGAATACCATTGGTGAGTGTGCAAATCCAACAAGTTCATTTTCTTTAAAAAAATGTTTCCAAGAGTATAATTGTGAAATTTTTTATAGACAATGGTTGTGTTTCTTGTCTTTATATGTTTTGGAATTCATGTTCATGTTGTGTTCTGATTCTGAAATATTTTTGGGGGATCAATTATGATGTGGTGTTTAGATGGATTTTAGAAAAGCTTTAGGAATTTTTGAGCCGGTTTCCCCTTTGTGATGGTATTTTTTTAGATGAGTTCTAGTTAGTGAGCTGGTTTTGATAGAGTTATTAGTTTTCTTATTGCGTAGTGTTCACCCCCATAAATATACGATGGATATTTTTGGTGCAGCTATAGGTGGTACCCCATTAGCAGGCATTCTAGTTAATCAATATAAGGATTTGTTACTTGAGTTTCGGATGTTGAAATCACCTTTCTATTATGGTCAAGTAGATCCTCTTGAAGAAGAAGAGTGGATGAAAAAAATTGAAAGGAACTCTAGCCTCATTGAGTTACCTCATTCATTAAAGGTAAAGTTTGATATCTTTATACTTGAAGGACCACCTTGGAAGTGGTGCAAGTCGGTCTCTCAGAACAATCCTCAAGAAGATCTCACTTGGGAGTTCTTCAAGGCGTCATTAATCCACCAATATTTCTCTGAGTTAGTAAGGGTGAGAAAGGGGATGGAGACATGTTGTTTACATCAGGGTGATGGGATGGTGTTGTATTATTTCCATCATTTTTGGATCTTTTTCGTTATGTTCTAGAGTATGTTGCGGACAATTTAATGAAGGCTCTACATTTTGAGTTTTCTCTTCATACTCATTTGTAGTTGAAGGTGTTAGAGTTCAATCTAACCTCTCTTTCTAATGTGGTGAGTCAAGATATCTGTGTTGAAGTTGTGATGACAAGTGTTCTAGAGGTATTCTTCCCTCCTTCAGTGCCTAGAATTGGTGAATGAAGTTCCAGTAAGGATGTGGGGGAGAGACCTGAACCTGTTGGTGCGGGTCGTGGGATTAAAAATCCTAAAGATCTATCATCAACTTATTCAGGGTGTAGGATCATGATGTTTAATCAGTGTGGAAATCCAGATAATAAGAAGTCATCATGTATGAGCGAAACACGGACCTATCATTCTTGTGGGATCATAGGCCACTTACAATAGTTTTGTAGGGGTTTTTCCAGGATGTGACATTTATCCAATTTTTAAGAGTAGAATTCTACTTTGGGATCGGTTTAAGGCCTCTTTTTATTTGTGATTATCTATTGTAATGGTTGTGTATTGTAGTATTTTGAAGTGTTATAGTCTCTTTAAATTGTAATATTGGATGTTGTGGATTTCTTGAGAACTTATGATTTAATGTAAGTATGTTAGTCATTTGGAAGTTATAAATTCTTTCCCTCATGAGTGGAGGTGCATTCTATTGTGTGTCTCGTTTATGTTTTTTTTTCATCTGAAGTTGAGCGGGTTGAGTGTGTATCTTCTAAAATCTGGTGGAAAGGAGGATTCTCGATTACAGATTAGCATCTCCTAACTGTGAAGTAGTATATACTTAAAACATTTGGGCTCCATCCATAGGCCCCATAGTGAAGTTATCACATATTGAGGAACCCCATGGGTGTAAGGGATCTTATTATAGCCTATGTATTTTTTGTGGTAATGTGAGTGTTTTAAGGTTCTCTGTTGAATCTCCTATTTTTCATTCCATGTTGTGGGCGTTTATTGGTATGTGGGAAAAGTTCATAGTATGTTGATCGGTGTTATGGAAATTTTCTAAGTTGGCTCGTATTGGGTTTCCCTCATTAGTCGGTTCATTAATGGGGAGGATACCCACCACGGGTCTCATTGTGTTCTACCTTGTGATAAATTAGTGCTAGTTATTATCTATTGGTGGGGAGTCTGTTCTGGCCTCACATGTGAAAAGTCTATTTTCGTTTCGGATGTTGTGGCTCAAATTTCCCACTGTTTCTCAAGAATTGGTTTTATTTTTAGTTTTGTTTTTAGAAAGAGGCATGAGTTCCATTTGGCAGTGGTTGAGATTCTCATGAATTAAGAGGTTGGATTATGTGGTTGTAAAATCCTTAGTTTCTAATCAAATAGTTGGAGAATTTTTGTCTTTATGGGGGCATAAAGTGATAATGGTGGGGATAATTGTCACATTGATATTTTTTTACTTTTGAACATTGGTCTATTTTTTCTTTTGGCCTTGTTTTTTTCTCTTGAGTTTCGGGTGTGATGAGTTTAAATTTTGAGTTTACATGTGCTTTTAGGTACACAGTCCGCACATGTTTTGGGAAAACCATGCATCTTTCTCTAGGTAACCGGGCTAGATTTAGTGTGCTTCTGGTTGAGGGAGCATGACCTATGCACGACTAGTCAAACCATATTGTAAGTGTGTAGTTAGCCACTATCTCATGGTATAACCATTTCGCACAGTTGACAGCAAATTTTTAAACTATGTGGAGAAACAATGTAGGTGCCTATGTGTGTCTAGTAAGGGGTGAACGTTTGGAACAAAATTTTGTAAAACCTGTTGTTAAACCATGTGGGTTTCCTAGATCTTAAAAATTCTGAAATTCCAAGCATACCCCTTTGGGATTTTAATCCCAAATCCACTATTTTCCTATCCCCCGAGTTTTTGTGACTCAAATGAGGCTCTTAACTCCTTATCCAAGTTTCCACTCCTCATTCCATGGTATATCTAATGTGATTCTTCAAATTTGGGGCAAGATATGTCGAGGTATTCTATTCTACTCTCATCCCGCTTCTTCTTCCTTGCATTTTCTCTTGAGTTTCTCTTCTCCCATGGTCCTGTGGATCCAGGGTTTAGGTTTCCCACTGGTTTATGTTGGTGGTTTCTCTTTTTTAGGGTTACTCTTGGTAGATCTTGGATCTTGGAACTTTTTTTATGTGATTCCGGGTGTGCATTATTGACGCGCTGTAAGATTGAGCTAGGTTTCCCTTTTCACTTACCTTTATAATTTTAGATTTGTTGGTTTCATGATTTTTTCACCTTCTTTATATAAAAAATAATGATGTGTGATCTTTGGAATATTTTCTTGGAGTGCATAATGGTGGTTTCTTTCTTGTTATTAAGTATATAGCTTTTTTTTGTTTAATATATCACACAAAGTGTTTTATAAAATGACCAGTTGTACTTTGTGAGTGTTTTCTATTAATTTAAGCCTGGTTTGGATTTGAAAATGTATTTGTGACATGTTAAATTATTATTTGGGTTTCATGAATGGGTTTTCAAGGTGGTTTTGGATCTAAAGGAAGTGTGTGTTTGGATATTGAAAAATGGTTTGGTATGTAATAGTGTATTGTGGCCAGTTTTTCATATTAATAAAAATGGGTTTGGTTTGAAAATGTAGCATGAGTTTTTAATTGGAATTTACTAAATGATTATGAAATGAAAAAAAATTATATTTTCACATTTTTGAAAGGTTGATTTGGTCTTTGATAAATGATGGTTTTTGTGAAGTGTGCTTTGGGCTCGGTTGACACTTTTGTGAAAGTGGTGAAAATGATTATCCTGAAAACTCTCCTTAGATAATATTCTTTCCTTATATATATATATAATGGTTCATATGTTCTTATTGAGTAATCCATGTAACTCATCTACTTTGTACGGAATGAGAGATCCTCTCTGTGGAATCCTTTTTGATCTATGAGTTTTAAGTAAAGAGATTGATCCTTGGGGTGACTCAGGTAATTCTTATTGTGTAAATTGTTATCTGTGTGTATGTGATTGGATTATCATCTATCATTGGTTGGATCACTATAATCTTTAATCTTGATATTAACTACCTAGAATAAGTATTTAATTTTCTTAGAACAGCTTCTCTACTAGTTAGATTACGCAGTATCTAGTTTCCCCTAGCATGGGGGTATATTGAGTTTTATTGATAATTTATTGTGCCCCTCAGTCTAATCCTAGGAGGTGTGGACAAGTGTATTAGGATATTTGATGTCATCAATTGATGAATTATTTCTCCAATGAGTCAATAGGTATTATTATGTTTTGGATTATTTACGAGCTTTTAGGTTCCTCCCATGTCTATTGGCACCTAGTTTTCTACAACAGATGATTGGTATACATGTGGGCATGTTACTCTTGTGTGTGTGTTTATTTCCATTGACCATAATATGTGATCATTGTTATGTATTACTTTTATGGTATACTAATTTGAAAGGTGATGAAATTGGTTTTCAAAGTTTTATAAAAAATTGTTTTAATGTGAAATTTTTTTATACCCTCTTATGTCTATTTTGAAATGGATGATTCACTTTCCCCTATAAATTATTAATGTTTATTAAATGGAAAAGAACATGGATTTGGAATGAAAAAGGGAAATGGTCCATGTTTTGTTTTGAAGTGAAAAAGTGTGCAAAAACATACTTTTATATATTGTATTTCAAACTGGAAGTGGATGTTTATTTTATTTTAAAGGATGTGCATTATGAATAGATTTGTTCAGGAACACCTACTATGTTTTAATACTCACAAATGTAGTTTATTCTTATTTTTATTTTTGTGGTGTAGGATTCAGCTTGGTCTTGATCACTGTGGGAGATGGTTGGTATTGGTGTCGAATAGTAACCCTTGGGGTCACATAGAGATGTTGGGTTGTTAGGTTTCAGTTTAGGTTTTATTATATAGTTGATATATTTTTAGTTTTGTTGTAAAAGATGTTCAGTTTGGATATTTGTATATTTATGCTACTCTATATATCTTTTCACTGTTTCTTTTATTCATTTATAATCGTATAAATCATTCCCTTGTCTCTCTATTGATTCCCGACACTATTTTACATCCCATGGGGATTGGAAATGCCCGTTGGGCCTTGTCTCGGGCTAGGTCAGGTGTCAAATTGGATGGCATCCCAACTTGGTTAATGACATAAACAAAATATTTTAAATTAAAATAAAATTTAATTTATTAAAAATTGAAAATAATATCAAATGTTAAAAGTTTGAATTAGTAAAGAAAAAAAATTCTTAAACTTAAAATCATTATTTTAAAAGGTCAATAATTTAATATTTAAAAACAAAAATGTTGATAGAAAATCGGTAAATAAAAAATTTCTACAAAAAAAGAACCTTTGTCCAATTATTTAATATTCAAATCCCATTTAATTGATTAAATAATCAAATTAAAAACAAAATTCTTTGGAAAAGAGTGGGAAATAACAACCACATTAGTATACTCATTTTAACCAAGACTATGAAATATATTTTTTTTTACTGTTTTTACTAATCATTATGAAAAAAATGATTGTGGTATTATTGAAAAATTTTAAATTATAATTAAAATTATTGAATCCATTTTATCAAATGAACTTTCTTTAAGTTAAAAAATTAATTTTCAATAATCACTCAAAATGAAATGAAAACTATTTTTTAGAAAAATATATTTTGTAGCAAAAAAACTGAGTTTACTTTTATTCCACACCTTTAAAAAATATATCATTGTTAAAATATTTGATCTAATATAAAATTCACACATTTCATTAATGACAATAATAAAAAAAATATTTTTTAATATGTTAATTATACATTCCACACATATAAATATTTTTCTTAAAAATTTTACTTTTATAGTCAATTCCTGACCGTTATTTCACTATTAAATGAATCATTATTAAAAACATATTAATAAAATTCATTATAAATTATTTTTAAATAATGATAAATAATTTTTTTAATATAAAAATTCATAACACTTAGTAAAATACACTTCTTATGAAAAATTTCTCTTTTAATCATGAAAATATTTTATTAAAAATTTAACAATTATTTTATAGGCATTAATAAATACATTTCAATTGTGTGAAAAATTACCTATATTTTATAATGTGTTTATCATATTCATACCCACCATTCCAACTTATTGGATAAAAATTCCATAATATTTTGTGGTTAATTAAAACTTTGGGTTTCATGTAAAGAAAGATATCAAATACTTAAAATTAATTTTAAATGAATGCATATAAAATCTCAATGTTTTACCTTCTAACCCCACTTATAATGAATTTATCTTAAAAAATTATACCATTACAATGTATAAAATTGATAATTACATCTTCATCATTGAATCTTCATGTTCCATGTGGATTTATAAATTTTTTGATTTTTCCCAAAAACATTGACCACACAAGTGGTCATATTTTACATAACATTCTATCCAAAATCCATAATATTCACTATTTGTTCCGCATAAGAGTAATCATGATCTAGTGGTACAATGTAAATTTGTAGTATATATGAAAGATCAAATATGTACCTCCTTAAAAGAGATACACATGACACATGATGAACATGAGGGATGTTCGGTTGATGCTCCATGAAATAAGCTACCATCCCAACTTGATCAAGAATCTAAAATGGGTAAATATAACTAGGGATTGATATTACCTCCTTTAAAAATAAAATAAACATCATTGATATAGAAATTCAGTGGAATACCTTCTCAATAACATCAGATTTCATATCTAATTGATGATTTTGTGTGATACTTTCTATTGAATATGTCTTACCTTGATGTTTCACAGAATGACTCTAACCTTCACTTACATTTTCTCAGTTATCTCAATTTCTAATATCATTATTTCTTCAGATACATCTCAGAATTTAAAAGTTATTTACATGCTTTAATAGAGGGTATCACAAGGATCTATATAAATTATCAATTGAATTATATCATTATAAAAAATTCAATAAGAGGATGGTGTTGATTCGAAAAAACTTTGAAATCTATAGAGTTAGATATGAACATATCCTTTATGTTTTTATTGGTTCTTCCATATTGTCCATCTATATATGGAGGATACGTATTTCTAAATCACAAATCTATATCTAGATCTTTTGGAATACTTCTGAAAAACAATGAGGAAAACCCCAGATATCGATTATATATAAAATAATTTTGAAATATATTAAAACATAATAATTCATTATTCTATATAATATAAATCTAATCAAGATGGAAATCATATTTTATAATAATAATATATGATGTATTTTTATAGAGATTAATTATAACCTGAATAATATTCTTCCATTTATTTGTTTCGAGGATTCCAATGATAAAATATATTTTAATGTTTCCAATTTATTTCTTCTTAGGGAAAATAGCAGAAAAATACCATTTGACTTATATTGCTCTACCATAATTAGTTATCCTACTATGAACCAAGATACAAACTCTATAATATATCCCTTCATTTAAATAAACTATAAATTATTCTTATGGTTTCTATGCATCTTCATACTTCTGGGATGAATAGAAAATGACGAGTTATGAGATTCATCCAACACCTTATTAATTTATGATATAATAGGGTCACATACCATGTTTCTAAACATTATCATTCACATAAAATAAAATATATACAAAGGAAATTCTATAATATTTTGGTAGCTCCACATCTTCCTTATATGACTATTTTTGTTAATCTCAATATATGGATAAATAAACATTTTTTCAATATAATATTTCTCCCCTTTCAATTATATTTCAGGGATTATCATTTAAAAATCAATAAATATTTGATCTTTGTGATCCTAATTATAGATAAGAAAGCAATATCTTTTTTAGTCAAATCATCAGCCACCATGTTCTCTTTCCAATGGTGGTAATGTATTAACTAGTCATAATCACTAATCAATTCCAACCATATTCTTTGGTTAATTTTAAAATATTTTTTTATTAACATATAATTCAATATTTTATGATTTTTATATACATTTAATTATTATCCATATAGATAATGCATCTATATCAATAATTTAAATGTTTCAAGAGGTTACTCTAAATCATTATTCAGTTAATTTTTCTTATTAAACTCTAATTTATGAGAGTAATATGATTTCACCATATCATTATATATAGGAACACATCCACGTACTTTGATATATGCATCAATATATATCAAAAAGTATTTTCCACTATAGGGTAGTATGAATACAGTTGCACAGACCAAATTTCTGTTCATCTCTAAAAACTTTTCTACACATTCCTTATTCAAATAAACTTGAAACCCTTTAGTGTTAATATAGTGAGTGGATTCGATATAAAAGATAAATTATTCCAAAATAATTTATAATATCCATCCAATTTAATAAAAAAATGATCTCAGCCACGTTAGATAGTCTAGGAAATTGTTCAATTAATTTAATCATAGAAGGATATGATAATATACAACACTTGTAATCACATGTCTTAGAAATGATACATTCTATAACAAAAAATCACAATTGATAAATTTTTCATTTAGTATCTCCATCATCAATTTCATCAACAAAATTCCAATGTGATATTCAATCTCTTTCTTATTATTAGGGTATATTAGAACATCCTTAATAAATACTTCCACAAATATATCAAGTTAATCCCTAAATATTGTAGTCATTAAATCTTTGAACATATTGGGGTTTTAAATGTAATCAATTTAAATTTATAGTCTATATATCATATAAAAGGGTGTCTTAGGTATTTTTTTCACCCTTTACCCTCAATTAGTAGTTTCCAGAATGATGGTTAATATTGGAAAAGTATTGATCTTTTAAAAGTTGATAAAAAAATCAACAATTTTGGGTAAATGATACTTATTCTTGATAGTGAACTTGTTAAATTATTAATACTAAATAAAAAGTCTCATTGATCCATCTTTTATCCTTAAAAATTAACCGTTTAACCCCATGGTTACACACATTTCCAAAATAATCCATTTTTAACATTTTATTAGAGTTTCATCATTAATTCCTAAAACCCAAACATGTCCATTATATAAGGTGTCTTTGAAATATGTGTAGAAGAAAAATTAAGTTTTATTTAAAAATATTATTCATAATATAGAGTAATATGATGCCACTATTCATAAAATACTTCAATTAACTCTTATAAATAGGAACATCTTCAATATTTCTTTTTACCCAATCATGTAATATAAATAGCCCTTACAAATAGAAATCAAGACCCTTATAATTTTTGTTAGATATTTGGGTTTATCAATGAACTGATAGAAAATCATTTGTTTATTTTTAATATCAAATGTGACTACCTTATACTATAAATTTGTTTTGAATCATTTTAGCGAGAGCTAATCAATGGTAAAAATCAAATCAAATTCATATGATGGATGAAGAATATGATTTTCCTTGGGAACATTCTATGAAACATTAACATGACATCTAAACAATTGAAGTGTTACCTAATTATCACAATTTACTTAAGTTATATAAATATCATAGGACCTTACATGTTTTAGGATTTATCCATTACAATAGGTAACTACGTTAAATAATTCCTAAGTTCCCCACATATAATACATTGAAATATAAATAGTAACATAGGTTTTCCTTTATTTCCTTACATAAATATATTAAATTTTCCTCGGAAATTACTTTCTTTATTCCCCTCTATTATAGACATAAAAAATCAACCATTTCATTTGAGAAAATTTCTTTTGGCGCCTCTTCCTGTATTATTGACATTTAGGAAGTTGAATCTTCAACCCTCCATGGAATTTATCCATGTAACGTTATGTTGAATCCATTTTTATTTAATATATATCATTCATAAACTCGCCAATGGTTAGGTTATTAATCATAATTTCAGATATATGATTAGTTTCAATCAATTTTTTCTTATTCCAACAACTAAATCATTTGGTTTCTAATGAGTAAAACCATTACATTATCCATAACATTCATCATTAATAAGATTCTTCACAGTTCTAGCCGGTGACTCAAATTAAAATGAATATTTTTAGAAACAATAATAATATTTATAAATTATATAATCATGAAAAGGAATTAAAATAATGTCTAAATCATCACACCTTTAGTTTCAATCCATGACATCATAGGATTAACATAGCTCATCTAGGGTCATTATCTACTCAAATCCTTCATAATGGTTTATAAATAAGATGAAAATTATCTCATTAATATCCCGAAGACTATCTATCTAGGTTTCTAATCTTACTCATACTCATAATGCTCAAATAATGATCAAGTTAATACTGCATTCATCCATTTTAGGGTTATTATCCCTAAGAAAATCTTTCTCACAAACACATCAGCATACAAATGTTGACATAGGGATATAATTTCTTATAAGACCTCAATCATTTCTTTAACATAACATTGGATGTTATCCTATACTTAGGATTACCCTATGTGTTATCACTAATGTTTTCTAATTGTATTCTCTAAAAAATACAAAACGATTCTACGATAATGAATGGGGTGACCCAAACCGTACATATATAAATATTACATAATTTTATATGAATATTAAAAACATATCATAATAATAAATTCTCTATAACCATAATGTTTTTATATATTTGAAGACTAGATAAATAAAAATGTTATTCCCTGAAAAATCTTCAACGTCTCATTCAATAGTCTTCTCAAATAGAACACATCAAAGTTATTCCCTACTTAAAAACATCTTCATATACGAGTAAAAGGTAATATAATAATGGGTGAGATCAGATTCATAGTAAGGGTAAAAATTAGGGATATTAGTAAATGATCATATGTAAGAATCACATGAGCATAAGGGTTTGAGAATATGGGTTAATAATTTGACAATCATACCCAACAATTCATAGACCATAATCATTGTTTAATGCTTTAATAGTTAAAAAGACAAGAATAATAGATTTATTAAAGATCATGGGACATGAGATTATATAATAAGAAAAATAACATGACATGGATATATTAATAACTTGTTTGGTATAATAATAATAATAACAATCAATTTTCATGGCTACCTACTAATACACTCATCACTGGTAGGGATTGGGTTAATAGCCAATATACCCTCTTTGGTCTTGGTATAACCTCCCATATACCCTCTTTTGGGATTGAGATAAAAAACCATATACCCTTTTAGCTTATAAAATTTAAACATTACCTAATTAATTACCTTTTTATAATGCCCCACCCTCCACACATTCATAATACATTAATATGTATACAATAATATCATGAAAACATATATCATTTCATCATAGCTTATCACATAAAAAAGAAAAATAGTATCATCAAGATTTTATTATCATAACAATAACCATATGGGGGAATAATAAATATTTAATCATTGTATAATGACCATTTTTAAGAATAAATAACATCAGATTATGTTGTTATAGATGAATATGTAGTTAAAATAATAATGGAACATATCTCGAGGAATGTATCCTTATAATTTTGAAATGACATATTTAAAATCTAAATGTTAACATAAATTTTGGAAAATAATTTTCTTTTAAAATAAACATGGAAACTTGTAAATGATGTTTTAAACCATAGAGTATTCATGACAGTAGGAAAATTCCTTTTTTCTGAGGAGTGTTAAATCAATGTTTATATTAAAACATTTGGTAAAAATTAAATTATTAAGAAAAAGTGGTTTCCTTCAAAATATATTTATCGGATGTCATGAATATGTAAAAAATGAAATTTATCCACCATTGTATTATATTAAAAACAACTCTTCAAAACGTTTTAGAAAACAAAGATATTGATGTGAAATGATTCCCAATCAAATACAGAAATAAATTTGTTTTTCTATAAAAACATTCTTTTAAACCATTGGGATTTTAATATATAATTTGATACTAACATAATAAGAAAATGTGAATGTTTGAAAAAAACAATTAGCATAATGTGCCATTATAATTTCACCTTGACAAAGGTTTAGAAATTCTAAAGAATTTTCCAATACTTCAGTTCATGATAAAATTTCTCTATCAAAATAGCCTTCAAGTATTTCCACTCTTATGCCATGATATTCACTACCAGAACAATAGAATCCCACCATATTATATATCCACCAACATGTTTGAAAATGGAACATTCCACCTTAATGTAGTCTGAAATTATAAATATTCAAAGAGTACCTCAAACTGTTTTCAACCAATCCTATGAAACCCTAGGGTCAGTGATACCTTATAATGATAATGATTTATAATGAATAAACTTCAAAGAATAATATATGATACATTCCATTTAAGGTAAAACCTATTTTAACAAGACAAGAATAGGTTATTATACATAGCCTAGTTCCTGTACGACTTTTATAAAAAACTTTATAGGGTTTTGATCAATTGGAGGGTTCACTTTCTATGGTTTATTAGAAGCTCCCTTTAGAGGTATATTCAAACTCCTTATAGGGGTCATGGTAACACATAAAATCAAAAAATATAATGGGAATAATTAGTGAATAGATTCATGATTACCAATTCTATCAATAATAATTCAACTAAGAAACACATTTCTCATATCAGAGATTTGAATAATTTCATGAATTTGGTCAAACTACTCCTCAAAAACACTTTTTACAAACATTTTATGGTAACTTAAGGATCATTAATGTAACATACCAAGTAAGTAATGAATAATAGATATTTTTATCTATGTCTATTAATGAATTAGATAGTGTTTTAGAGGCTTAAAATGAGAATAAATCCAATCTTAAGCATGAAATACACTAATATTTTTAAAAGATTGTTTTACTGCCTTTTGATGGAAAACCATTTCTTAAAATCAAAATTTTTACAATTTTATAAGCTCTATTTGTCAAAATAAACTTATTATTTATGATTGGGATATTGAAATTTATTTTGGGTAAATTTTAGGTATTTTTCCGATAAAGTTCATTTTTAATGAATAGTGAAAATTTTGTATTTTAATTCAAAACCACCTTTTAATCTAATTTATTTATATGATTAGATTATCTTTTTAATTGGTTTTAAAGTTAAATTGGAATATATTTTTACCATTTAATCCAATAGTGGTCGTTGGAATTAATTTCACTTTGAAATTGGACTTAAACTAGTGTCAATCTTTTGTTACTTATTGTTTCATAAAAACATGCTATTTGCTCTGACAACGGGAATTAATTATTAAATTAATTAATGTAACTTATATTTTTTGAATTTTGTAAAATAGACATAATTTTTGAATTCTGAATATCAAATATATCTTAGGGTGAAGTTTTGTTATTTTTCTGAAAAACTTCAATTTTTGATGAATAGTGAAACCACTAAGTGGTACTTAAAAAACTGATTTTTCATTTAAATGAAATTTTACCACCTCTGTGTTTTGAATTTCAAAAATCCGACATATACGGTTTTCATTTAGAATTGAAATGTGGTTCAATGAGATTAAAATAATTTTTTGGTGAATAGTAACTTTTATGTTTTTTAATTGCGAATATAGTTAATTAGTGCAATTTAAGGCAAAAATGATATTATAATAAAATGAAAATACCTAGACACATGTCCTACCCTTATTTTATGTGTCATGTCCGACCAATGAAATCCATTTGTCAACTTGGGGACCCCATGGAGCCACTTTGGTAGGAAAATGACATTAATATCTTTTTATTTAATGTTAAAATTAAAATGACACAAACATGAGTTGTTTTACTAAAAAAATTTCTAAATGGGGTTATACAAGTCAGATTTTTTACTATAAATAGTCATTGGAAATATAAAAATATTTCCTCAATCATGATATTTTTTTATAATTTTTAGACATTATATAAATTAAATTATTTATGACACCATGATGATGCAGCGATGACCTCATTATGTAACGATTTAAATAAAATGAAAAGATAATGTAAAATATAAGATCAAAACATGTCAAAAACCTATTGGATGGGTTGATTTCTAACTATAATCACCTTATCCTCGAAATATATAATTTGGAAAACTTTTAAATCCGAAAAGCATCTTATAACAAAGTATCTTTTCTTAACTTTCCAAGAGTGCCCCTCCTCTCCTCTTATAAAAGGCCCCCACCTCTACCACCTTACCCACATTTCCAAATCCTTTGAATCTGCAAAAATCTGCCCATTGTGTATCTCCAAATCCCTATCTTACTCTTAGAAGCTTCACTTTGGGCAGAAGTCTTCCCAAGGAAGCCTTTTAGCTCAAATCAAAAAGAGTTATCCGTTTTAAAGGTAGTGTTTTCTCTTGTTTTCTTTTGTTTTATTTTGCTTCTCAAACCCTATAAAATCTTTTTATTCATTTATTTTGTAACAAAACCAGTATCTTAAATATATTAAGATGTTTTTATAAGAATTATTAGAGCTAAACTTACAAACACCCACATCTAATGGTTAAAGAACATACTGTTTCCGTGGATGGCGAATTTCTGCCTCACGAAACGATGATTGTTCAATATTATTTTAACACCTTCAAATGTGGCCATTAAGATGTAAATATATTTATATATGGTATATAATATGTTTATGATTTACTTAAGCTTCTGAATTTTTCATTTATGGCATACCTTTATGGTTTCCATTATGGGTAAACGCGATATCTTCATTTTAGGAAGTGCGGACTACCGCCCCCTCAAAGTGATTTGATTCGTTAATACCATATGTGGGACGTATAAAGGATGAAATTAATGATATTATATATGATATTATACTGGAATTATAATATACCTTTACATAATTATAATTCCATTCCATAAAATACGAAATATAAATGAATGTAGAGCTCATGCATACGTACGACTTACCGTCTCCTTGAACGGTGCATTTCATTTCATACCTCTAAACGTTATGTAATATTATAAATCCATGTATATACTGGATATATATGATATATATGATATCTAAATCATGATTATAACTCTGGATATAATGGATACATGAACAACTTGTAATTATAAAGAGTTTATTTTTGACTCAAGTATCAATTATCGTTAAAACGACCGTTATTAACTTAAATAATTACATAGTGTTAATGACATGGTAATAAGTAATATAAAAGGAACAATTAACTTGAAAAAGGTTCTTAAGAAAGTATAAATTAACTCAAGTTTATTATTCAGGAGGTTAAAGAACGATCGAGTCAAGTTAGACCCGAGGTATGAGACTTCGTCTCAATCTCCTTTCATTAAGGCATATTTTTTTTATACACAACCATCTTTTATACGGTGTATAAACCCCTTTGAATTTTACATTTATCCAAAAGTAATCTTTTTATACAAAGTGTTTTACTAAATGAAAAAAGGGGATGTTTTTTTCATACGTATGCGGCGACAACGACTTCTCCGCCGTCGTGACCATTATTTGGGTTTCGACTTCCTCTACAAGCCATACCTTTTTTTAAATGAAAAATAAATACCATGTTTTAATTTTCTTTTATTTTGGTATTGAAAATGGTTTTCATAATGTTTCTATATCAATGTGTTGTATTGATATCTTGTGATTGAAAAGTGGAAATGTTATGTTTCCTTTATGCGTGTTTTATGTGATACGATTATGTTATGGTTCTTGGGAATTATTATGAAGACGGGTGGTTCTACGATAAACTAAGGCCAGGTGAGCCCGATATATCTCTCCAATGCATTGGGTAACACGAAGGAGTTAAACGTTAAGGTTTCTCCGAAGAGATTTAGGGAATATACTATGATGTGTATTCCAAACGTAACCAAGAGGGTTACTCCCAACGTAAGAATGTTATGAATGCCTCAAGTTACCTTTATGTCTTATGATTTCTATGATTTATTCATGATTTGATGAGGTATGTTAAAGTGCTTATGTTTTATGAGTAAAGTATGATTTCATTGATTATTATGTATACATGTACTCATGTTTCCTTTCCATATTTTCATATCCCTTACTGAGCTTTTTATGCTCATCCCAGGTTTTTGAAATGATTTGCACAGGTCAAGGGAAAGGTACATGATGTGATGATAGTGTCAAGAAGGGGTCAAGAAAGAATCCATGTTTTATTTTAAATATGTTTCCATTTATGGGGAAAATGAATACTATCTTTTATGTAACCACTTTGTTTAAATGTGAAATGTAATGCAAGTTTTATGATATAATTCTCTAAAACTATAAACCTGAAAAGATCCTCAATGTGTAATCTTGTAATAACTCAAGATTAAGTAAGGTTTAAGGCTGGGGCCTTATAGTTGGTATTAGAGGTCGGTTTAGATAACTATAGGAGTTAGAATTCTATTAAATGATTATCCAAAAATATTTTTTTATGGTCAAATTGAAATGATATAGCATTTAAATATTACCATGTTTCTTCGCCTAAGATATTTCTGTGTTAAGAATGGTTTTTCATAGAGGAAACATAACAGCTTTTCTGGGAAGTCATACAGAGGGAAATGACCTTTCAAATTAGTATCCTGAGATGGTCAAAATTAGAACTAAATAGTTTGTTGCAGTGATGGCTCAGTTGACTCATGAGTTGAAAAAAAAATTGGTGAATGCTCCAGTTTTGGCACTTCCTTCCAGGAATGGTGAGTTTGTTATCTTCAGTGATGCTTCATTGAAAGGACATGGTTGCGTCCAAATGTAGAATGATCAGGTAATTGCTTATGCTTCATGTCAGTTAAAAACTCATGAGGTAAATTACCCTACTTATGATTTGGAATTAGATGTTGTTGTTTTCTCTTTAAAAATTTGGAGGCATCATTTGTATGGAGTAAAGTGTGAAATATATACCGATCAAAATAGTTTAAAGTATATATTCACTCAGAAAGAAATGAACATGAGACAGAGGAGATGGCTAGAATTAATCAAGGATAATGATTGTACAATTCATTACCATCCGGGAAAAGCAAATAAAGTGGTTGATGCTTTGAGTCGAAAAAGTAATTCTTCATTAACAATGTTGCGTTTGGAACGTTATCCTTTGGTTAAGGATTTGATGAACTTTGGCATAGAAGTTGTTGGTGCAGGATGTCCTTCTGTTTTGTTTCAGGTATCAGTGAAATTTTCTATATCAGATAGAATTAAGCAAGCACATAAGCAAGATAGTGAGTTGTAGAAAAAGGTAGGGCTGGTTCAGAAGGGTAAGTTTCCTGAATTCAACATTGATAATGACTGTGTTTTGAGATTTGGGAAGAGATTGTGTGTTCCTTGTGATTCAAAGTTGAAGAGAGAGTTGTTAACTAAAGCTCATAGTTCTCAGTTTTCAGTTCATCCTGGCAGTACTAAGATGTATAGAGATCTGTGGGAGTATTACTGGTGGGATGGAATGAAAAGAGATATTGTTGATTTTACAGTGAAGTGATTGACTTTTCAACAGGTTAAAGCAGAGCGAAAGTTACCGAAAGGGATGCTTTAGCCTTTACCAGTGCCAGATTGGAAATGGGAAAATATATCCATGGACTTCATTGTGGGATTGCCGAAGACACCTCGAGGTAATAATGCAATCTGGGTTGTTGTTGATCACTTGACTAAATCTGCTCATTTCCTTGCTATACGAGATAATGTTTCCCTAGATTAACTTTCTCGTTTGTATCTTAAAGAGATAGTCAGGTTACATGGAGTTTCTCTCTCCATTGTATCTGACCGTGATCCCAGGTTCACTTCTAACTTTTGGAAAGGCCTTCAGAAGTCATTGGGTACTGAATTAAATTTTAGTACAGATTTTCATCCAAAATCAGATGGGCAGTCAGAACGAAAAATTCAGACTTTGGAAGATATGATACGTGCTTGTTTGATGGATTATTAGGGAAGTTGGGACCAACATCTTTCTTTGGTTGAATTTTCATATAATAACAATTTTTATTCCAGTATACAGATGGAACCATTTGAGGCGTTATATGGGAAGCGGTGTCGAACTCCAGCTTTCTGGGATGAAGTGGGTGAAAGGAAACTGATGGGACCAGAATTGGTAGAAGAGTTGGCAGATAAAATTCAGCTGATACAGAAACAAATGAGAACATCTCAGAGCAGGCAGAAGAGTTATGCGGACAACAGGAGGAAGGATCTCTCTTTTGAGGTAGGTGATCTTGTTTTTCTCAAAGTCTCACCATGGAAAAGTGTGATGCGATTTGGTAAGAAAGTAAAGCTGAGTCCAAGGTTCATTGGACCTTATGAAATTCTGGAGAGAGTTGGATTAGTTGCTTACCGAGTGGCTTTTACTCCAAGTTTATCTTAGGTACACAATGTTTTTCATGTTTCATTGTTAAGGAAGTACACGCCAGATCCGTCTCATGTTTTGAGTCCAGAGGTAATTCAGCTGGAAGAGAACCTATATTATGAGGAACAACCGGTCCATATTCTTGAACACAGGGAGAAAGTGTTACGGAATAAGGTGATTCATCAGGTAAAGGTTTTGTGGAAAAACCACATGATTGAATAGGCAACATGGGAATCTGAAAATGCAATGAGGGATAAATACCCCCACTTATTTGATAAGTAAATAAATTGTGGGGATGCAATTTTCTAAAGGGGGGAAGGATGTAACATCCCATGTAAGTAATGAATAATATATATTTTTATCTATGTCTATTAATGAATTAGATAGTGTTTTTGAGGCTTAAAATGAGAATAAATCTAATCTTAAGCTTGTAATACACTAATATTTTTAAAAGATTGTTTTACTGCCTTTTGATAGAAAACCATTTTTTAAAATCAAACTTTTGACAATTTTATAAGCTCTATTTGTCAAAATAAACTTATTCTGTATGATTGGTACATTGAAATTTACTTTGGGTAAATTTTTGGTATTTTTCCGATAAATTTCATATTTTTAATGAATAATGAAAAATGTTGTATTTTAATTCAAAACCTCTTTTTAATATAATTTATTTATATGATTAGATTATCTTTTTAATTGGTTTTAAAGTTAAATTATAATATATTTTTACCATTCAATCCAATAGTTGTCGTTGGAATTAATTTCACTTTGAAATTGGACTTAAACCAGTGTCAATCTTTTGATACTTATTATTTCATAAAAACACGCTATTTGCTCTGACAGTGGGAATTAATTATTAAATTAATTAATGTAACTTATATGTTTTTAATTTTGTAAAATAGACATAATTTTTGAATTCAGAACATCAAATATATCTTAGGGTGAGGTTTTGGTATTTTTCTGAAAAACTTCAATTTTTTATGAATAGTGAAACCACTAAGTGGTACTTAAAAACTGATTTTCCGTTTAAATGAAATTTTATCACCTCTGTGTTTTGACTTTCAAAAATCTGACATACATGAGTGTAATTAAGATGTAAAATTTGGTTCAATGGGATTAAAATATTTTTTTTGGTGAATAGTAACTTTTAAGTTTTTTAATCGCGATTAGAGTTAATTAGTGCAATTTAAGGCAAAAATGATATTATAATAAAATGAAAATACCTAGAAACTTGTCCTACCCTTATTGGATGTGTCATGTCTGACCAAAAATATCCATGGGTCAACTTGGGGACCACATGGAGCTACTTTGGTAGGAAAATGACATTAATATCTTTTTATTTAATGTTAAAATTAAAATGACACAAACATGAGTTGTTTTACTAAAAAAATTTCTAAATGGGGTTATACATGTCCGATTTTTGGCTATAAATAGTAATAGGAAAGATACAAAGATTTACTACATCATGATATTTTTTTTATAATTTTTAGACATTAAATAAAGTAAATTATTTATGACACCATGATGATGCAGCGATGACCTCATTATTTAACGATTTAAATAAAATGAAAAGATAATGTAACATCTAAGACCAAAACATGTAAAAAACCTATTAGATGGGTGGATTTTGAACTATTATCTCCTTATCCTCGAAATATATAATTTTGGGACCTTTTAAATCTGAAAATAATTTTATAACAAAGTATCTTTTCTTAACTTTCCAAGAGTGCCCCTCCTCTCCTCTTATAAAAGGCCCCCACCTCTACCACCATACCCACACTTCCAAAGCCTTTAGCTCGGCCAAAACCTGCCCATTTTGTCTCTCCAAATCCCTATATAACTCTTATAAGCCTCACTTTGGGCATAAGTCTTCCCAAGGAAGCCTTTTATCTCAAATCAAAAAGAGTTACCCGTTTTAAAGGTAGTGTTTTCTCTTATTTTCTTATGTTTTATTTTTCTTCTCAAACCCTATAAAATATTTTTATTCATTTATTTTGTAACAAAACCAGTATATTAAATATAATAAGATGTTGTTATAAGAAGGATTCTAGCTACACTTACACACACCTACATCTAATGGTTAAAGAACATACTGTTTCCGTGGATGGAGAATTTCTGCCTCACGAAACGATGATTGTTCAATATTCTTTTAACACCTTCAAAGGTGGCCATTAAGATATCACTATATTTATATATGGTATATAATATGTTTATTTTTTACTTAATCTTCTGTATTTTGCATTTATGGAATACCATTATGGTTTCCATTATGGGTAAACGCGATATCTTCATTTTAGGAAGTGCGGACTACCGCCCCCTCAAAGTGTTTTGATTCGTTAATACCATATGTGGGACGTATAAAGGATGGAATTAATGATATTATATATGATATTATACTGGAATTATAATATACCTTTACATCATTATGATTCTATTCTATAAAATACGAAATAGAAATGAAAGTAGCATTCATGCGTATGTACGGCTTACCGTCTCCATGAACCGTGCATTTCATTTCTTACCTCTAAACGTTATGTAATATTATAAATGCATTTATATACTGGATATATATGATATATATGATATCTACATCATGATTATAAATCTGGATATAATGGATACATTAACAACTTGTAATTATAAAGAGTTTATTTTTGACTCAAGTATCAATTATCGTTAAAACGACCGTTATTAACTTAAATAATTACATAGTGTTCATGACATGGTAATAAGTGATATAAAAGGAATAATTAACTTGAAAAAGGTTCTTAAGCAAGTATAAATTAACTCAAGTTTATTATTTAGGATGTTAAAGAACGATCGAGTCAAGTCGGACCTGAGGTATGGGACTTCGTCTCAATCTCCTTTCATTGAGGCATATTTTGTTTTATACACAACATTCTTTTATACGGTGTATAAAACCCTTTGACTTTTACATTTATCCAAAAGGAATCTTTTTATGTGAACCGTTTTACTAAACGACAAAAGGGAATGTTTTTGTCGTACGTATGCAACGACAATGACTTCTCCGCTGTCATGACCATTATTTGAGTTTCGGCTTCCTCTACAAGCCATACCTTTTTTTTAAATGAAAACTAAATACCATGTTTTACTTTTATTTTATTTTGGTATTGAAAAAGGTTTTTGTTGGGAAAAAATCCCTCAAGGTATCATTGAAGCCTTTTTGAGGTGATTGTGTTTGTTGACAAAGTGGACATCTACGTTGTGATTGTTGACAAAGAGGATTTCATGGTTGAATGTCGAGTTCAAGAGCTGAGTTCAACGATCCATGTTTGATACAAAGAACGATGACAAAGGAAAGGGCGATCTGGAGGCGGTACAAAAAGAGCAGTACAAGGTGGCGCTGTTTCCCAGTGTTTGCCAAATTTTTGGGGTCCAAAATTTGGAGTTTGGTGAGCATCGCGAAAAGAGGATTTCCATGAAGAGCATAATTTAATATGGCAAAGGCATGAATTTCGCGAAGATAGGATGCATGGTTTGTAAATCACGAAGACCAGAAGAATGGAGGCGGTGATGCTTCGCGATTACGTCAAGCTTCGCGAACGGCAGAGGCTGAAGTGCATCGCGGCGGAGAAGGGATTTGCGAGAGAGCTTCGCGGAGAAGGCGCGACCCGCGAAGGTAAGTTGACGGTGATTCATCGCGACTACGTCAAGCTTCGCGAACGGAAGATTGCCGTGGAGCTTCGCGATTTGGACAGAATTCCAGCAGAAACTTTGGAGCTTCGCGATTTGAGATGACGTGGCGTTGACTTCGCGCGGAAAGTTCGAGGGTCGGTGGAATCGCCTATAAATAGAGGCCGACCCCTTCGAGCGAAGCAGAGAGAATTTTCAGAGAAAATACTTTGCTCTCGATTTGCGAAGGTGGTTCGCGGAGCCAGTGTGCTTCGCGAAAGAGGTGCTTCGCGGCGGCTATTGTAGCACCGCGAAACCTGCGAGCTCCGCGTTGGCTTACTTAGCTTCGCGAGGGTCGTTGCTTTGCGACGGCTTGAGCATCGCGAAAGAGCTTCGCGAGTGAGCTTCGCGAGTGAGCTTCGCGAAAAGTTAGGAGCTTCGCGAAGGCTTGGTTGAGCTTTGCGAAATTGGGATCCTCGCATTGTAGGGTGCTTTGCGAAGGTCTTTCCAAAGGTTGTTTGCCTAGTGGATAGTGGCAAAGGGGTATTCATCTACGGGTGAAAGTTGAACTTCAACAGAGCATCTACATACAGAGAAAGATGCATTCCTTAATGGAAATGAAGAGACCTACAGGTCTATAAACTGTGATTGGATTCCCTTCCAAGAGTAGTGAGCTCAGGAAGAGGAATAAGGTGATCCTCTCCACAGGCAGTGAGCCAGAGAGAGAGAAACAGGGAGTGACCCTTGGGAAAGCAGTGAGCTGACCCTAAACTTTGTAAAGGCAGTGAGCCTGGGCATAGAAGTGATCTAGCCCGAACCTTGTAATCCACAGCTAGTGAAGATTAGTGGAATTTGGTACGACCGGCAACCTGTCGGCGTATGCTCCTTGGACGTAGCCCTTAGCGGTGAACCAAGTAAAAGTGCTGTGTCCTGTGCTTGCTTTACATTCTGTTTATATCGTGCAACAGGGAAAAGAGAGAAGAGTGTTTTGCTTAATAGCGAAACAAGATCAGAACGGGCATTAATTTTTAATTAGTCATACCCTGATTCACCCCCCCTCTCAGGGTATCCACCCTAGTGGACCTAACAAGTGGTATCAGAGGGAAAGGTTGAAAGTTGTTCTTCTCTCAATGGAGGTAACCAATCATAAAGGGATTCCGATCTTCGACGGATATAATTTTCAGATATGGAAGAATCGGATGCAACACTATTTCCGATCCTTGGGAATGGATGTGTTTTCAGCAGCTATGCATGGTATCACAGCTGATATTAATAGTGGTGCCTTATCAGAAGCTGAGCATAGAGAGTTGGATGCTGATTCCAAAGCAATCAATGCCTTAGGGGGAGCCCTTTCCAATCCCATCTACACAAAGGTGATGTCATGCAAAACGTCACATTCCATGTGGGAAAAGCTTTTGAATATATATGAAGGGGACACAAAAGTCAGAGAGGCAAAGCTGCAGGTGTTGTGGAACAAATATGAAGATCTGAAAATGAACCCGAATGAGTCTGTTGACGCATTCTTTGATAGGGTAAACATTGTTGTGGAAGATATGCGAGGTCTTGGAGAAGTCATTGAAGACATAAAGATTGTAAAACGCATCTTGAGGAAACTTCCACCTCAGTTCAATCCGAAAGTTTCAGTACTAGAAGATAAAGATCCAAAAGAGCTGACATTGGACAATTTGCACAGTACCTTGGTTGCATATGAAATGAGGAACGATGATAATGAGGCTGTGGAAAAGGGGAACTCTAAAGAGGTGGCATTTAAGGCCATGAAGAAGCTCACCATTGAAGATTCTAATGAAGAAGAAGAGACAGATGAGGTGATGTCATTCCTTTCTTCGAATCTACAAAGAGGAAGAGGAAAGTTTAAAGGTAAACTTCCACTAGCATGCTTTAGATGTGGAAAGGTTGGTCATCTTGCGGCAAGATGCCCCAAGAAGTTTCAAGATGATGATGATGATGATGACGCTGAAATTCCCAAAAATAAGTCTTCAGCTTTTGTGAAAGGGAAGAAACAATTCAAGAGAAATTTCTTCAAGAAAATGAATCTTCTCTCACAAGAATTTGAAAGTTCAGATGAGTCTGAGGATGAAGAAGTTGAGGAAATAGAAAATTGCAGAGATCGTGGGGTAAATGCCTTGGTGGCAATTGTTGGTAGTTCTCAAAAGGGAGAAGAAGCTGATGCTAAAGAAGAAGAAGAAATTGAAGGGAGAATTGATATGGAAGCCGAATTGGAAGCAGCTCTTGAGGAGATAGATGTTTGGAGAGCCAAAACGAAGAAAGCCAATAAAGTGGTTCGTGATGCCAAACTCTACATGAAACAACAGGATGAAGAAAAGTCTGAGCTGTTAGAAGAAATTGAAAGACTAAAATCCTCAACACCAGAGAGCTCAGAAAATATTGTTGAGTATAAGCTTAAAATTGAGGAACAAAAGAAGGAAATTGATTGTCTGACAAACACAGGAAAGGAGCAGGTTAGATGTATCAAAGAGCTTGAAGAAGAAGTGGTCTGTCTGCGACAAAAACTCAAGGATCAAGATAAACTCTTGACCCCCAAAGTGATATCTGAAAAGCAGGCTATTCAGAAGACAGAGAAGATGAAAGCGGAGCCTAGCAGTTCAGTAGGAAAGAAACAGCAATTGAGCTCAGATGTTAAGGTCGTTTCTAGGCTTTGTCAAGAACAAAAATTGGCGACAATTGCAGTCAGACCGCAAGCACTAATCCCGAAAGTGAAGGTTGATTTGGGAACAAAACAGAATCAGAATATTCAGAGATCCCAAAGGGGAAATCACAGTGCTGAAATATCACGAGGGAATGCATCCTATATCAGGTGTTATTGCTGTGGGAAAATGGGACATTCACAGTTTGTGTGTTCCATAGCCAAGAGATACAGAAGGGAACATGAGCAAAGACGGCAGCCAAACAGAGAACGGTTTTCCAGAACACATTTTGAAGGACACTGTTTTTGGTGCGGAGGATTTGGACACATGGCTAGGTATTGCACATCAATCATTCAGAGAAATGTGTCAAAGAATAATCAAAATGTTCGCAAGCAGCAGATCAATAAACCAACAAGTGAGCTAAAAGTTCAGAACAGATTTGCAGCTCTGCAAGATGAGGATGGTCCATCATACTCTGAGAAAGAACAGAAGCCTCAATCCATGCCGAGTGTGAAAGAAAAAGTATGGACCAAGAAGAAGAAAAATGAGAAGGCTGTGGTGGCGGAGATTGCCCTTAAAGCATCAGATCGATCTGGTGTTTGGATCCTTGATAGTGGTTGCACATCCCACATGACGGGTAATAAGGATCTTGTTACAGGCATCAAATATGACAAAGAAGGAGTTGTCAAATTTGGAAATGATGAAGGCCTGAAGATTGTTGGCTCAGGGAAAGCTAAGTTTGGGGGCAAAGAGATGAAACGTGCTGATGTCTTGGTAGTAGAGGGTCTCAGTCATAATCTACTCAGTGTCAGTCAACTATGTGACTCTGGGCACTCTATCCAATTTACCAAGAAGATGTGTATTGTGAAAGGAAAAGATGGAGCAGCTGTTCTGCAGGGAAAAAGGTCAAAGGGAAATCTCTATCTTGTAAGTGGGGAAGAAGATACTTGTCTTTTATCCAGAGAAGAAGAAAACCAGCTGTGGCACAAGCGACTTGGTCATCTATGCCAACCATCTATGGAGGATCTCGTTAAATGTGATGCTGCTAGAGACCTTCCCAAACTATCACGTGATCGCACTCATACATGTGATGCTTGTCAGCAAGGGAAAATCATCAGAAAGACATACAGGCCAAAGGAACAGAAATCAACTAGAGTGCTCGAATTGGTGCACGCTGATGTATGTGGACCTATCTCACCACGAGCTATAAATGGGCAAAGGTACTATGTTCTTTTCATTGATGACTATAGCAGAATGGCCTGGGTATTCATCATAACCCATAAGACAGAGGTATTCAGTTGCATAAAGCAGTACAGGAGGGAATCAGAGAAGATGCTTGGGCAGAAAATTCTGAAGTTTCGTACTGATAACGGTACGGAATTTACAAACAGTCAGGTTGAAAACTATCTCGAGAAACATGGGATAAGGCATCAAGTTTCATCAGTGAGAACTCCCCAACAGAATGGAGTAGTAGAAAGGAGGAATCGGATCATTAACAACATGGCCAGAACAATGCTTATTGATAAGGACCTACCAGAGAAATTTTGGAAGGAAGCAGTTTTGACATCGGTCTATGTTTCAAACAGGTCCCTGTTATGTCCGAAGCAAGGGAAGACTCCGTATGAACTGTGGTACGGAAAGAAGCCAACGTTGAAATACTTTCGAATCTTTGGAAGTAAGTGTTTCATTCTCAACAAAGAACATCATAGGAAGTTTGAGGCACGAGGAGATGAAGGGATATTCCTCGGCTATTCAGGGAAAAGCAAAGCATATAAATGCTTCAACAAGAGGCTGAGAAAAATTGTTGAGAGTAATGATGTCACTATAGTCGAAAATGAACAGACTGCTCAACGACCCAGTGAACAGTTCCTGGATGAAAGTGATGATGAGATAAGCAACCCTGGGGGAGCAGAAGTGGCAGAAGCTGACTCAGAAGAAGATACTGATGATGAAGAGGAAAGTGTCAAGTCGGTGTCTGCGAGGAAGCCAAAGAGTCGAGCTGAGATTGATAGGCAGAATATCATTGGTGATCAAACAGCTCCAGTTCAGACTCGAAGAATGAAATCATCACAGCAAGCATCGTTTTTGTCCCAAGTGGAGCCGAAATGTTTTTCTGATGCAGCTGAAGATGAAAACTGGGTTCAGGCCATGAACTAAGAGCTTGATCAGATTGAGAAGAACCAGACATGGGAGATTGTTTCGAGGCCAGCGGACAAGAATGTCATTGGGACCAAATGGGTCTATCGCAACAAGATGAATGAAAATGGCACAGTGATTCAGAACAAAGCACGTCTAGTGTGCAAGGGGTACTCCCAAATCGAGGGAATTGATGTTGATGAGACATTTGCACCGGTTGCAAGGCTGGAGACAATAAGATTATTCCTAGCCATCGCAGTGCAAAGGAAGTTCAAAGTGTTCCAGATGGATGTCAAATCCGCATTCTTGAATGGGGTTCTGGAAGAGGAGGTGTATATTGAGCAGCCAGATGGTTTTCTCATTCATGAGGATGAGAACAAAGTTTGCAGGCTGAAGAAGGCATTGTATGGGCTGAAACAAGCACCAAGGGCATGGTACTCAAGGCTTGATCAGTACTTGAAGAAGCTTGGTTTTCAGCATGGAGGAGTTGATTACAATCTCTATTTCAGCAATGACAGTAATCAAAGGATGATGGTGCTAGTGTATGTCGATGACATAATTTTTGGCGGATCAGATGAAGCTCAGTGCAGACAGTTTTCCGAATTCATGAAAAATGAGTTTGAAATGTCAATGATTGGAGAGCTAACATTTTTCCTTGGTCTACAGGTGACACAAGGAAGGAATGGAACTTTCATTTCTCAATCCAAATATGCCAAGGAAGTTCTAAGAAGGTTTGGAATGGATAATTCCAAGGAAATGAAGACTCCGGTTGCTACCCGGATGAAACTATCAAAAGATGAGGATGGCAAGGTAGTTAATATCACAGAATACAGGCAAATCATTGGAAGTCTGTTGTACTTAACCGCAACAAGGCCTGATATTGTTTTCGCCACATGCCAAGCAGCGAGATATCAGAGTAATCCCAAGGAAAGTCACATGCTTGCAGTGAAAAGAATACTTCGGTATATCAAGGGCACGATGGACTTCGGTTTGACATACAATGACAAATCTCAGACAGAGTTATTGGGATATACTGATGCAGACTGGGCCGGTTCAGCAGATGATAGAAAATCAACGTCAGGTGGTGCATTCTATCTTGGTGGATTGTGTATTTCGTGGCTAAGCAAGAAACAAGATTGCATTTCATTGAGCACCGCAGAAGCTGAGTATATAGCGGCCACTTAAGCATGCACACAATTATTGTGGATGAAGCAGCAGCTTGAAGATATGAGAGTTGAAGTGAAGTCTCCGATCGGAATCCAGTGTGACAACTCAAGTGCTATAAATCTTAGCAAAAATCCTGTCCATCATTCCAAGACAAAGCACATTGAGATCAAGTATCATTTCATCAAGGAGAAGGTTGAGCAGGGCATCGTGAAGTTGGAGTATGTGCCTACAGAGCTACAGGTTGCAGACATTCTGACAAAGGCCTTACCCAAAGAAGCTTTTGAGAGGCATCGACTGGCTCTGGGAGTTCAGTCGATTCCCCGCACTTAAAATAGTGTGGATGTGGGACCTTCCCCCTCTCCCCGAGGTATGCTGTGTTTTCCCTACTGTGCTAATGTGTTCTCTACTATGTTACAGACTACAAAGGCGTGACCTTTGGGTTCGTTGACAAAGGGGGAGAAAATAGTGATTGTTCAAGGGGGAGACAATGTGGAGATTTGATAAATCATGAATGATAAGGGGAGAAGCTGACAGGTGGAGCAGCCAGATAGGGGGAGTTGAAGCTAGTTGAACGTGCTTAGCCAGAGCTTAGCTTGGACAACACAGGAAATATGGCTAAAGAGGTGTTGAAGCTGTGAGCAGAAAGGGGGAGCGTATTAAATCTGACGATGCTAGAAGTGATCGATCAAAGAATAGATATCACGACAGCTGAGGATCGTGATAAAAGCAGAAGAGTGGTGTTGGACAGTGTTTGGTGTCAACAATGGATGTTAGAGACAAAGTGATTCATTGATGAACTTTTCATTTACTCTTGTTTCTCACGCCGAGCATTGCTCATGTGGGCTTAGAGTATGTGTTGAGTAAATCCTTGGTCGCTATCAGAATCGCAATGCGGCGAATGGAGGTTGAAGAATCAATGATGTATCTTTGTTTGGAAGAGTTGTCAACAAACCCAAAGGGGGAGATTGTTGGGAAAAAATCCCTCAAGGTATCATTGAAGCCTTTTTGAGGTGATTGTGTTTGTTGACAAAGTGGACATCTACGTTGTGATTGTTGACAAAGAGGATTTCATGGTTGAATGTCGAGTTCAAGAGCTGAGTTCAACGATCCATGTTTGATACAAAGAACGATGACAAAGGAAAGGGCGATCTGGAGGCGGTACAAAAAGAGCAGTACAAGGTGGCGCCGTTTCCCAGTGTTTGCCAAATTTTTGGGGTCCAAAATTTGGAGTTTGGTGAGCATCGCGAAAAGAGGATTTCCATGAAGAGCATAATTTAATATGGCAAAGGCATGAATTTCGCGAAGATAGGATGCATGGTTTGTAAATCACGAAGACCAGAAGAATGGAGGCGGTGATGCTTCGCGATTACGTCAAGCTTCGCGAACGGCAGAGGCTGAAGCGCATCGCGGCGGAGAAGGGATTTGCGAGAGAGCTTCGCGGAGAAGGCGCGACCCGCGAAGGTAAGTTGACGGTGATTCATCGCGACTACGTCAAGCTTCGCGAACGGAAGATTGCCGTGGAGCTTCGCGATTTGGACAGAATTCCAGCAGAAACTTTGGAGCTTCGCGATTTGAGATGACGTGGCGTTGACTTCGCGCGGAAAGTTCGAGGGTCGGTGGAATCGCCTATAAATAGAGGCCGACCCCTTCGAGCGAAGCAGAGAGAATTTTCAGAGAAAATACTTTGCTCTCGATTTGCGAAGGTGGTTCGCGGAGCCAGTGTGCTTCGCGAAAGAGGTGCTTCGCGGCGGCTATTGTAGCACCGCGAAACCTGCGAGCTCCGCGTTGGCTTACTTAGCTTCGCGAGGGTCGTTGCTTTGCGACGGCTTGAGCATCGCGAAAGAGCTTCGCGAGTGAGCTTCGCGAGTGAGCTTCGCGAAAAGTCAGGAGTTTCGCGAAGGCTTGGTTGAGCTTTGCGAAATTGGGATCCTCGCATTGTAGGGTGCTTTGCGAAGGTCTTTCCAAAGGTTGTTTGCCCAGTGGATAGTGGCAAAGGGGTATTCATCTACGGGTGAAAGTTGAACTTCAACAGAGCATCTACATACAGAGAAAGATGCATTCCTTAATGGAAATGAAGAGACCTACAGGTCTATAAACTGTGATTGGATTCCCTTCCAAGAGCAGTGAGCTCAGGAAGAGGAAGAAGGTGATCCTCTCCACAGGCAGTGAGCCAGAGAGAGAGAAACAGAGAGTGACCCTTGGGAAAGCAGTGAGCTGACCCTAAACTTTGTAAAGGCAGTGAGCCTGGGCATAGAAGTGATCTAGCCCGAACCTTGTAATCCACAGCTAGTGAAGATTAGTGGAATTTGGTACGACCGGCAACCTGTCGGCGTATGCTCCTTGGACGTAGCCCTTAGCGGTGAACCAAGTAAAAGTGCTGTGTCCTGTGCTTGCTTTACATTCTGTTTATATCGTGCAACAGGGAAAAGAGAGAAGAGTGTTTTGCTTAATAGCGAAACAAGATCAGAACGGGAATTAATTTTTAATTAGTCATACCCTGATTCACCCCCCCTCTCAGGGTATCCACCCTAGTGGACCTAACAGTTTTCATAATGTTTTATATCAATGTGTTGTATTGATATCTTGTGATTGAAAAGTGGAAATGTTATGTTTCCTTTATGCATGTTTTATGTGATACGATTATGTTATGGTTCTTGGTCATTATTATGAAAACGGGTGGTTCCATGATAAACTAAGGGCGGGTGAGCCCGATATAGCTCTCCAATGCATTGGGTAACGCGAAGGAGTTTAATGTTATGTTTTCTCCAAATAGATTTAGGGAATATACTATGATGTGTATTCCAAACGTAACCAAGAGGGTTACTCCCTAGGTAAGAATGTTATAAATGCCTCAAGTTACCTTTATTTCTTATGATTTCTATGATTTATTCATGATTTGATGAGGTATGTTAAAGTGCTTATGTTTTATGAGTAAAGTATGACTTCATTGATTCTTATGTATACATGTACTCATGTTTCCTTTCCATATTTTTATATCCCTTACTGAACTTTTTATACTCATCCCATGTTTTTGAAATGATTTTCATAGGTCAAGGGAAAGGAACATGATGTGATGATAGTGTCAAGGAAGTGTCAAGAAAGAATCCATGTTTTATTTTAAATATTTTTCCATTGATGGGAAAATGAATAATATCTTTTATGTAACCACTTTGTTTAAATGTGGAATGTAATGCAAGTTTTATGATCCAATTCTCTAAAACTCTAAACCTAAAAAGATCCTCAAATTGTAATCTCGTAATAACTCAATATTAAGTAAGGTTTATGGATAGGGCCTTATAATTAAAGTGAGATAAGGCTAGGTACTCACTTGTAACATACCCCTGAAATCCCTTTAATCTTATTGATTTTAAACCAAGACATCCAAAACTACATACTAAAATCCAAAAATGGATAATACCTTATTTTGATACCAATTTTTCCTGAACCGATCCATACAACATTCCTAAATATTACCCAAATTAATTCTAAAATAGCCCAAAGGGGATTTACTGATCCCCACGGGCTATTAACTAGTAGCTAGGTATCAAAATAAATAAAATGGAACAATTTCACCATGTTAACATCTCATCAAGAAAAAGTAGTGGATAAAAATTAATAAATAGTATGTATGTTAAACAACACTTAAGAGAAAATTACAAAAATAATACAGATATATGTCCAAAAAATGGAATATCTGCCAAAATCATTACATCAAAGAATGATAAACAACATCACATAAACTCTATGTAATCACTGGATCACATGATCCACCTATCATCACTAATTCCTAATGTCTCTCTAATCAGGAAAATGCACCTCCTCCATGCAGTGCCTTTCCTTTGACCTAGACCAAGAAAATTTCAAAATTCCTAATGGAAAATTTAGGTTTTGAGAAAAAATAAACCTATAGGATCTCACCATATATTTCATATGAAATACATATCAAGTAAAACATATATTATAAAATTTAAATAAATTAGGTAATTCGAATCTATTCACAGTTCAATTAAAAACATGACTTAAAAAAGGATAATAAAGAAATAGGTATAAAAATAATTTTCCTTAAAATAAGAGGATATGTGAATATTTCTCAAAATATGCATGAATAATAATTTCTATAAAAAAGGCATGATAAATCATTTCATAAAAACTTTCATTAAATAATACTTTTTAGTCATATAACCATCTGTATAAGACTCAAGAGTTAGTTATATTGAGTCATTAGGTTCCATAAAATATATATGAAGTATGGATCCATGTGTGAGAACACACCTTAGATCCCAAGATAAGTGAGAATAGGAGATAATACAAAAAATATCCTCTCTCCCCTTAATATATATTAGTTAGTGCTATCATACCCAGTCAATTCCTAGGTAATTAGTTTTACCAATCAGGTACATCATCCACCAAATGAACCATGTTTTCATGTTTTTTCATGGTAATTAATAATATGTGGGGATATTATTTATTTCAATCAATATAAAATCATTTCTATAAAATATTTCTTTCATCCCCATGTTCATGGTTTAAAACATGCCATTTAATTTTAAAAACTATCATCTAATAGTTTTCTTCAAAACCACTTTCCCTTAAAATCAATTATTTTCATTAAAATTCATAAATGTATTATTCCATATCATTTGAAATTTAATCATTGAGTTAATTATTTAAGTCATTTATTTTAACTCCAGATCATTTTTACAAAAAACAATACGTTAATTTCGAATGCATCCCTAAAGGGATTTGATAAAAAACACCATTCCATTTCAAAATCACTTATCAAAAGAATCAAATAATTCATTGGAAATCAATTATATTTACCTTTTAACTAATAAATCTACAATATTATTACATGATTGGAATGTCCTTATAAAACCACCTAGTTCAACAACATGATCATTAACCATATAACTTAGGATCTACCAATAGAGATTCGATGGTAAGAATGATCAAGGGAGGATCCTTTAACAACTATCACAAATAAGAATCATTGTTTAATAAATTATAGAACAAATAATGAGTGTGAAAATGTAACACCGTTATTTTTAATGATTTTTTTTCAAATAAATTATATTTATTTTATAGCATTAATTACATGAAACACTGAGTCTTAATGAAATATAATACAATATATCTAATAGCCACAAACCCACACTCATGAATTCAATGATGAAATTACAAACATTAAATTTCTAGATTTGATACAAAATAAGGAAACCAAATTTTCTCCATCCAAAAAATAAAATATCATAAGGAAATGATTGATGAAATACATTCTCAAGGACCATTGAGGTTTTTTGTTTCAAAGAATTAGGATAATGTCATATCATCATGGGTTCATAAACAACTTCTTAATAATGATGAACATCATCTCCAAATACAACCATCTTTTTATATTCTACATTAGGTTTTCATCATCATATATATGAATCCCTTTAATAAATAATTCATTTAACATCATTCTTGATATCCTGGAAAAAATGAAACATACAAATGGTAACATAAAATTATTAGTAATGGTAAAAAATAAGCATTGACAAGTGAATTTCATTTGTGAGATTATGACGAGAATAAGTGTATGATCAAATAATCAATGTCCATGAGCATAAAATAAGATAACTCATAATTGTAAATACATGGATCATCAAACATGAAAACATGTAACAAGTCTTTAACGAAGTAAAGAGTCATCAGAATCAATAATCACATAACATGTGATATAAATATTGATCAAAGGAAACATTTATCACCCATAGCATCATAACAATAACGCATTGTTATCTTAGGAAATCATCTTTATAGAACCCTTATAGAACCCTTAAAAATGAGAATAAACATATGGCTAACATCCAATATATTTCTTTGAAGAATATAATCATTACCCAAAACATTGGATTACCATCTAGGCACACCAATTTAATAAGCTATATCAGGATCACCTAGAGCTATCTGGGGGCACCCATCAAAAATGATACATCAGGCTCATCTGATGATATTTGGGTGAAACAATACATAAAAAATGTCCAAGATCTGTAAATAATGTGTAAAGATAATTTATTTCGTTTTAAAACTCATTGAAGTAACCATTATTTCTTTTATAACTTGATTAATCCTTGGAAAATAAATGGTTTCAATGTCAATATTATTGAAAAATTATTAATTCATTAAAAAGAAACAAATTCAATAATAATCTCATTGAAAGATGATTAACCCATGGGAAATAAATGAGTTCAATAACAATATCTATGAAATATTATTAACCCATGAAAAAGAAATGACTTTTGTAATAATATATTTATAACATGATTTACCCATTGAAAAGAAATGGGTTCCATAGAAATATTTTTGAAACAATATAAATTCATCTAGAGAAATAATGAGAATGGTATTGTCAGATATTGGGTTTTTATATGAGGTGTAGATATTTTGAATTTCAGTTTAATTACATATTTTTCCCAATTTGAGTACCTAATGAGGTAATGGGAGGTTGGGGGGTCTAGGGCTTGTTCAGATCCTGGAGGTTCAATTTTTGGAAGAAGAAGCTAGGCTTCATAGTTAATATAAAACAATGCTACCTAGTCCACATGGTTTCTCCTAACCATGTAGGGTGGTCCATGTCTTTATCTAGGGTCACATAGTTTGATGAAATCATGTATCTAGGGCGACAATACCATGAAAAAAACCTATTTTTTAGGAGAGGATAATAATATGGTATTCACATGGTGCTTGAAATCATGTGAATGAGCCTTTTAGGTTCCCTTTTGAGGCAAAGAGGGGTGCATGGTTGGTGGACAGTTTGGAAAACAATGCGGCCACACCTTTTGAACCCTATTATTTTGAAAAATTTACCATTTCACCATAAAATTATAATAACCTATACCTATTAATTCATTCATCATTATAGTGGATGGGGGGGGGGGGGTTCTTTTCTCCCATTAAATATCAACTCCTAGACTTATGTTCTATTTAATCATACAAACTCTGATTCATTAGTAATTTGCTTTGTTGCATCCACACCGGTGAGTTCTATATTCCTATTTCAAAATTAGATATTTCCCAGGATATTAGTGATTCTATTTTGGATCTAAATAATGTGACCTAATTTAAACTAGTTCATTAATTATTACTTTTTCTTCCAAATCAGGTCATGTTAGGATCTGATAGTGGATGAATATTCAACCATGGGCTTAAGGTATGTGGTCTATAAATTTTCCAAAAAAGTTTAGTTGTTTTATATCGAGTTGCCATTTTTCCACACACCGAACCTTCCAGGTGTTTTTCTTAAACTAAATAAATACCTTGAATATATTGATAAAACCTTTATAGGTTTCCCACATAGTAGTAGGTGGTGGTTGGATGTTGTCAACCTCAACTTAGACCACTTTTGAGGTGTCTTTAGGTATATGCCCCATGATATAACACCTCGTTGGGTGCATGTGATCTCACCATCTTAGTGGTATACTTAATAAATTAAATGGGTTATTAGGATATGGTTTATTCCTCGCTTTCCATGTGATTACATGTATTTAAATTAATTAAATTATATGAATGGAAAATTCAGAATGAGTTATATAAACTCGTGGATTGTATATTATTATGAAATGGGTTAATGAAATAGTTATGATTATATTATATTAAATATAAATTTATACTATGTATATCCTGATTACTATGGATTACATGAACATTTATACCCAATGCATCTTGGATTACATAGGATTCTATGGACATTTCTACTCCATGGGCCTTGATTACTTTGTATGCTTGTGACAATTCTACGACTAGGATCTTGCTTTCTTGTTCTTCATTAGGAATTATCCATGAACATGCTCCTTGGTATCAACTCAAGTATTTACCAAGTTTTATATGAATATTATCCATGAAATCAAGAGGATTACTTGGTCATTTTAGACCTTAGATCCATCTCATTTATTCTGACCCTGGATTCCTCGATATAGAATGCAGTGGATGTTTTACCATGAATTAATTATAGACCTTGTTATGAGTTCTTGATAGTTGTTGTTAGACTGAATAGTATCACTCTGGCTTTATCTTTTTTTATAGTTATACTATATTAATAATGTCTTGTTTATATTGAGCCTTGTTGGATAGAAATTGTCACTCCTATTTATTCATTTATATTACTTATATATATTGCACACTACATTAGTGTATACATGGAATGGAATTTTTATATACATTATTAGTGGTGACCTACTACGTATTATCTCACACCCTATTTAGGCTTTTTTTGGGTTCCGGGTCAGACTTCATGGATGCAGGTAGGGTCCGGGGAAAGATCACATGTTAACATTCTTGATTTGATTGTTCATAGGAGTAGGGGAGAACATGAATAAGATATGGATCATGATTCTATTTAGAGATAATTAATTTTTTTCATTTTTTTTTCTTTTGATACATGTAATGTACTGGATTCATGTTTCCATATATTTCCTATCTTTTTATAGACTCATAACATATTCATCATGTTGTATTAACAATTCCTTTGTCTTATTTACTAATATTGTCATCTGGATGTTTATATCCCATTGATGATTTATATTATTCTTCTATTTGTTTATTCTCTTGTGATACCACTATGTTACTATAACCATGAAGGTATATTCTCACTACTATAAAATTACAGACCCTTACTTCTAGTTGGAAACCTCTGGAATACGATGAGGTACACATCAGGCTATGTGACCCACTAGCTCGGGGCACCATTTATTGGCTCCCTGGTTGAGACATTAATAAGTTTTATAAGAGATTATTTTATCAACATACTATTTTGAGACAATAGATAAGATATAAAAAAAATTGGTAATTGGTTACAAGTCTTTCCATGGAGTAGCTAACTCATAATTGGGTAAATTAACAAGTTTTATGGAAGGAATAATTGTGGTTCTATATTTCTCCTATTATAGTTGATTTTATTCTACTATTGGGTGATTCACATGATATATAATGTTATTATTTCTATTATTGAGGAATTTTATTTTATTCTTGGCCTAAAATGAAAAGGGATCATGGATTATGCTGCCATTTAGGCACCTTATAGGATTCAAATGCCATGCATATTCCATTCTATATAGGATTAATTTCTTATTTGCATGAAATTTATTATGTGTTATATCTGTGTTATTATTTTTACTAGAAAAAATTTCTTATAGAATATTGAGAAAAATGATTGGTTCTTAAAGTTCATATCTTAACATAAATAATGTTTTCCTACTTCGGCTACAATATAAACCTTAAGCAGTCAATTATGGAATTTTGATTCATGGACCATTCATCACAATGGCTCAAACGTGTTATGGTTGGGACTAAATATTTTCCACAATTCAATTTATATTATGCATGTGCACTTATAAATTGGAAATGGTAATCTATATAATTCAATAATTTAATGAAAATTGTAACATAAATTAAAATTTAAATGATTTTGAATTATAAAATAGAATGGTAACCAATAAATGGAGTTTCCAATTGCAATTTATAGTCCATATACCAGGACCCATGTTGTGAAACTGATAGATTCACCTAGACTTGACTTTAGTAGTGAGATGTAGGAATTGTCCCTAATGCTCTTAAGACAGTTCTTATTACCTAGTTCTAAATTTATGAGAATTAAGATATGTGTGGTTTTTATATGAATAATTATATATTTATTATGTTTATATTAGTGATATGGTTGCTACTAAATATTTTTTGAGGTGTGCAATTGGAATTTTTAGTGATATGATACCATGAAGACCTCTAATCAAATGCCAAGTGGGTTTCAATGACTATTCTCTATAGGTGGTGGACCATGATCTTCTAGTAGAACCTAAAGTAGTTCCACTTAATACAATGCATGAAGTTCCTTATATTTTTCATGATGACCAATGCCGAGAGGGATTTATAAATTTTATGTAGAACATTCAGGGATCCCCACAGCCTGCCCTGATTATGGAAGTGATGAAACATGTGTTCCAGTAGAAACATCCACCCACTTTTTTGGGGGATGGTATCCCACAGGCTGCTGAGCTGTGTCTTGAGACTGTCTTGTTGATATTTGAAAACATGGATACTCTTCTAGAGAAGATATTGAAGATCACGATGTATATGCTTCGGGGTACCGCTAAGTGCCGATGGGAATTTTTGAACCTAGATGATAGGATTTGAGATACAGGTTTGATGGATTTATAATCTATATTTCATGACCAATTCTTTCCTAATACTTTGAGATCTGAATGGGATAATCTGTTTATGTGTCTAGAGTAGGGTTCTATGATCGTTATGGGGTATTATGATCTAATTACAGATATTTAGCACTTCACACCTATGTATCTTTCTGGTGAGATGTCTAGGGAGAAACACATTGAGGAAAGTCTCAAGCATGTCATTTGATCACAATTGAATTTGTTTTGATTGATTAATATATCTGATATAATAAATCATGTTTTGGCCACTAAATGTAATTTGAGGAATGTTTTGGGATTAGAGAATAGTATTTCATATTCTTGAACCAGTGGTACACTTTTACGTGGAAGGAAGTGATGTTTTTAGACTTCCTATAAGGAGAATACCTTCCAGGGTTTGAGTGCCAGTAGCTATATTTTCTATCATCAGGGTGGGAGGTGAGGACACATGAGGATCTAGTGTGACAGAGAACCAGTCAATTATTGAGCTTGTGGTAGGATGGGCCATATATAGTGGTTTTGTTTGACCTTTACTCTTATGGTTAGTTAAAGGGGGTCAAAACTAACTCTAGGTTCATGACTCAGATTCAATGCTCAACTTCAAGATGAGAGTTGGACTAATAAAAGACATTTTGGATTAGGAGGTGGTCATGGAAAGGTGAGATAGACACCAATTTCACATGAACAAACACTTTGTATTTTTTAGGGTAGTTAGGTTGTTTCTCCGGGTTGGAGTTCAGGTCAGATATATTTAGTACATCTTATACCTAAGGATTAAATCACCGACCCATCTATTATGAGTGGTACAATACTTTTAGATTCTAATATATTATCCACCCTTTTGATACAGGTGTTTCTCATTCATTCATATCTTTATCAGTTATGGAGATCCTTAGAATTGATATGTAGTTTTTTGAAGGAATTATGGCAGTCAATAATCCATTGATAATTCCATCAAATAATATATTCTAGTGTAGGGAATGACCCATTGAAATAAGCGGGCATCATTTTTTTTGGAATCTATTAATTCTAAAGATTATGGGCTTTAATTTCATACTTGATATGGATTGGTTGGTTCCATATCATTGTCTTGTCAATTTCTATCACTTGAGGATATCCATCAAATCAATATAGGGTGGTAGGTACATCCATAAGGGAGAGTGGGATGAACAGGAAGGTAGAGTAGGATTGAAGCCATCACGACCCGTTCCCTAGGGTCTATTCCATGACTTACCCAAGCCTGCATCCCATTGTCTAGGGGCTCGTGACTAGTATCGAGTAGGAATGTCCCACAAGTGGGCGACATTTTTCAAAAGTACTTGTACACATGCACTCACCTCCAAGAAAATATTTATAAAACTAAAACATTGAGTAGGCATGCAAGTATATTACTAAGAAAAGCCACATAGAGTAAACGGTACAAACTGAAAGTAAAGGGGTCCAATATACAAGCCTAATAGAAGAAAAGTACAAGCTCTTGGAATCTATCAGCTAAAAACCCTACCTGAAGGGTAGGTACAAAAGCTGTTAGAAGTCATAGAAGTGAACCTTGTCTGTCGGGCCTCCCTCTAAGTACCACATGTATCCAACCCACCAAGGCTCCCATCAAAGATGTCGGTTATCTACACAAGACATGACACGTGCGGTTGAAGCCCATGCAAGGGTGAGTAGAAAAAAAAGTAGTAGGGACCCCAAACCACAATAGTATACCACAAAACAATTCACAAAGAAGATTATCAAGAGGTACACAAAGTGTAGCCTCTACAAAGTACAGTCAAGAGAGTCATTAGAGTTAGCTCACACTAGTATATGTATATGACATACATATATGAAGAATGTCTATGAGTTTTAAAATACAAGGAGACAGACTTCGGGTCTTTATAGGAGACACACTCCATATAGGCGTAGGAGACACACTTCGTAGGAGACACACTCTGTGTAGGAGTAGGAGAAACACTCTGTGTAGGCGCAGGAGACACACTCCGTGTAGCCGCAAGAGACACACTCCATAGGATACACATTTTGTGCAGGTGCAGGAGATACACTCTATATAGGTAAAGGAGACAAACTTCATATGATACACACTCTATGTAGTTTATAGGAGAAAAACTTAGTAGGAGAGACGGGTGTAGGTCACAACTAGCCACTAGATTCCACTCTTAGCGCGATCATTCTAGGAGAACCTAATCCTCATGCCAGAAATTTCATATTCCAACCTTCACGAAAACTCCCATAGAGTATGTCAGAAGGACTGACTCTTTATGAGGTTCCCAACACCGCAAAATTCTCGTCAAAAAAATATATGGTTTGAATGTTTTGAGTATTTTAGTGAAAATGGGTCAGTTGGGTCTGGGTCCGATCAGACTCGATCAGACTGACCAAACACAACCTAACCCAGCATTCGCCGAACTGACCTGCTGGGTCAACCCGGCCCACTGGGCCCAGCCTGACCCACCGATGACACAGTCCTCCACAGGCCCATTCCGCCGCAGGCCAGTCCCGCCGCTAGCCCCGCCCTCCTGATCCAGCCTAGACCGCTCGAGCATGCCAGTTCGGCCCACCCAGATGAGGCCGCTACCATGTCCCCACCTATTCAATGAGGCTGATGCCACATCTCCACATAGTCAATGAGGCCAGCCGCTACGTGACAAGCCCCGCGGTAGTTTCCATGGGGTCCTACCACTTCTCGGATGCAGTAGTCATTATTCTCCCTAGTTTCCCCCTACTTCCATGTGCTATAGGCTTGTCCCATCGGTGTGGTCCCATTAAAAAACTCCCATCACCTTCTCTACCCGCCACTGTGTGCCACCACCCACACCAGCCGCTGGCGGGCTCTAATCTACGACCTGCCTCCTCTCCTCAGGTGATCTGTTTTTTAAAATGGGGACACTATTGAGATCCTCAGGTCACCATATTCACTAAAGAAAGCTCCAAATTGTCTTTTCATCATTCTTGGGGTCTGGCCATGTTCGTAACCTCCCAGAAAATCTTGACACGATCATGTGGGCCTCTTGGTGAAGAACACAAGAACATGGTAGGATATTACACCAAGAACACCAGAAGATCAAACGTAGACCATGTTTGTTTCGGACTTCATTCATTCCAATAAAAAAGGGGATGAAGCAACAAGGATACTCACTATGGTTTAATCCCTTTAAATTATGCAGTCTAAACATCCCGCAAGAACGATCGAACCATGGATTAACCTGTTCGTGGTTTGGTCTACATTCGTTGTTGAAAACATGAAGGAAGAAAGAATTAAAAAGACAAACCCTAGCCAATTTTGGATCGCTCATTGAAAAAGATCTATCATTGTGTCATCGTCATTGGTGACATCCTTCGAAGAGGAGGTCTTATTTTCATTGGCAATCTATCATTCTTCGTCATTCATCATCCACCAACATGAGGGTTCTGATAACCTCTTTTCTCTAGATGATATAGGGAATTTTAGGGTTAAGTGTTAACCATGAATTCCTATTTAATTTAGGAGAATGGAAAAGGAATTTCCCTGTCACTGTGTTGAAACGTCGCCGTGCTATTCCATTAAGAAATGAAATGGGTTGCTATGTCACTGCAAAACGTTAAAAGAAAAAAAAACAAACTTTTTAATTTTTTATATTATTCATTAAAAACGTCCGAAAACATTTTCCACAATCGACCCACACTTGTTTAATTTAGGACACACCTAAGGTAAAATCGCTATTCTAAACTCAATGGTTCTCTCATATTTTTGAGCCAGGAACCTGTTTAGATGTTATTAAATCCGTACACACATGCTATTTTTAATAAACATAAAAATAGTTCAATCTTTTATTCCGGATACCCCGGGCCTCAGAATCACATGCCATCTTAGTGCCTAGTCTCAAAATAATCCCACATAATTTTCAAAAAATTTACATGGAAATTATGGGACATTAAATTCTCCCCAACTTAGGGATTTATGTCCCCAAAATCCAAAATAAGGGCTAAAAAACAAATGGGGATACTGAGCATGAATCTGAGTATCTCACTCCCATGTGCTCTCTTGTAGACAACTATACTTCCAACAAATGCACAATAGAGTTACCGACTATCCATCAAGGATCCTATCCTATCAATCCTCGATCTCCACTGGGTACTCCGTAAAAGTTTCCACATCGTCAATCTCCATATCACCCTGATAAATGACTTGTGATGTGTCATGCATTGTCATAACCAGTCCTCGGGACCTGTGCTGTGAATACCCCAAGCCTACCTTTCATAGGCCAGGGGCTGGCGACTAGTACCAAAGGCGTAAATCCTGATAAAAGTGGAATGCATTTCCTTATAAAATAAAAAAACACCATAGAGTAATCCAGTAGAAGTAAACACTAAGTAAAGTGGGTATAATAGTAAGTGCGGAAAGTAAATGGGATAGAATACAAACCCAAACTCAAAGTAAAGTACAACTGGAAAGAAAGTACAACAACTGAAAGTAAAGAAGCAACGTCGATCCGTCCACTGGAGTCCCGCCTGAAGGGTGGGGACAGATAGACTCCTCTGCTCCTTGGGTCCAGTCGTCCGCTCCGTGTACGTCCCGCCTAGTGGTCCACTTCCAGGTACCATCTTGCTCCACAAGCCTCAACCACGATCAGCGCTGTCCATCGTCTGCATCCAACACAACGTAGTGCGGGCATAGCCCGTGCAGGGGTTAGTATACGCTACTCAATAGGGACCCCGAGACCCCTGAAGGTCTCCCAGAATCCACAAAGGATAATCCACAAAGGAAAGATACAATCACGAAGTAACATCTAACACTACTTAGGTATATGTCCATACATATACCTAAGTAATCAATTCCAGTTCAGCTACAACATCCGAGCCCAAGTTCGATCACATCCACACAGGATAGTACAACCCAATCCACACAGGAAAGCACAAACCAATCCACACAGGAAAGAAAGTCAATCATATCGAAGATAATGATTGAAAGTCAAGACATAGCTCACACAGGTATACATCATTTTTAAAGAAAAAGGAGATGATCAGATGTAGTAACTAATTCATCTAGCTAGGACCCATGTAGGATACTAGACCAGCCAAGCTGTCAGACCCACGTAAGATACTACAATATAGGTCAATATTGTCGTACCTACTTAGGATACAAGTACTGTAGTCGTTACTACCGAACCCACGGAGGATTCCAGTACAGTTGTCATCGTCGTCGAACCCACAGAGGATTCCAGTATGATAGTCTTCACCGTCGATCCCACAACGGATTCCAGTACAGTTTTCGTCATCGTCGAACCCACAGAGGATTCCAGTATGATAGTCTTCAATGTCGAACCCACAGAGGATTCCAGTACGGTTTTCGTCACTGCCGAACCCACAGAGGATTTCAGTGCAGTCGTCGTCGTCGAACCCACGGAGGATTCCAGTACGAAAGTCTTCACCGTCGAACCCACAGAGGATTCTAGTACGGTCATCATCGCTATCAAACCCATGGAGGATTTCAGTGCAGTCGTCGTCGCTGCCGAACCCATGGAGGATTTCAGTGCAGTCGTCGTCGTCGTCGCAGTCGCAGCCTGCTCTGGGGTTCCATCACACATCATGCTCGTTTCCGGGAGGGTCCGCTCCACGAACCAAGGGGGTCGATACATGAACTGAAACATAGTCCGGAGGTGAGGTATCCCAAAGTTCTGTCTCGTTAAAAGGAACTCAACATGATAGACGGCGCGTCAATCGGTCGCCCGGTCTGAGAGTTATTGTCTTTTTCGTCCGAGAGGCCTGGTTGGTTTTTAAGTCAAAACCAACCCGACCATACTCCAACTGCATCCAAACCTCGATTGGAGTAATCCAAAAGGTCCGTATCACTAAGAGGTAACCATCATAGTCGACGGTACGCCAATCGGACGTCCAGAGCTCAAGTTATATGCATTTCCGCTCCAAGGGCCCGGTTGGTTTCGTGTTCGAACCAACCTGACGGTACACAAAGTTCTCCAAAACCTTGAGTGTAATATACTGAAACGACCGACTCGATCAAAGAATCCCAACACAACTAATGGTGCGTCGATCGGAGGTCCAAAGTCTATGATATGGGAAATGACTGAAAATAGTCCGAAATGGGGGTCTGGACCCGGTCCGTCCCAGCCCAACCCCCACCTGGGCTGGTCCGGACCGGGTGGACCCGACCCAGGTCTGGGTCTGGCCCAGCCCAGCCCAGCTAGGCGTGACCTATCCTGGTCCGCACGACCCGCCCCGGCCCGGCTGGGGGGGTGCGCTGGCATGGCTAGCGGGCTGAGTTGGGGGGAAGAACGCAGTCCCCCCTTTGCCAGCGGACGCGGCACTGGTCGCCGCGTCTCCCCCGGATCCCGCACGGCCGCAGGATCTGCTCATTCCACTGCCGCCTCTAGCTTCAACTGCGGCGGCTCCTGCCGACGGCCGGCCGGTGCCGGCCGCCGCCTTCGGCCGCTGGCGCGACCGCGCCGGCAGCGCCTTCTGCGAACCACCTGATGCGCTCCGGTGGTACTTTTTGCCTGCCGTCTATGCCTGTGGCTCTCCCAAGACCCGTAGATTACTACGAAGGGTTAAAAATGCCTTTTCGGCCTGCTTCTTCATCGCCCATCGATCCTCACACCAATGAACAAACTGCAGAGGGTTGTCGAGCCGTGTTTGTTCGGCCCGCACCCTCCGCGTTAGGTGTTTTTCAAATGGCAATCATTTAAAGACATGATTTAGACAAGGGTATAATTTATTCAAGGTAAATTATTCAAAAACCCTGAAATTAAAATATGCATGTACGAGGGGATAATTCACACATACACTTTATACAAAAACCCCCTACCTGGAAGAAGTCTTCGAACGAGGATCGTCGCAGAGAAACAGCCTCGCGGAAGATAGAATTGCGGATAGAGGCTCCGTACATCGTCGGTGCACGCCCAATGAAGGATGCGAAATCTTGCTTTCTTCAATGTGGGAAGAAGCTGCAAAGATAGTATGCTGTTCTTCGTCGATGCTTTGGCATTCTTTGCGAGGAAGATGAAGTTCTTCTAGACCACGAGAGTTCTCTCCTTGATTCCACACAACGAATCCACCACAATAAAATAAGACCTTGTCTTATTTTAATGACACTCATACGTGCCAACATTAAAATTGAAATTCAAAATGAATTCACCAAATTAATTAACATGCGTTGTTCAATTAATTAGGCGTTTTATTGGCATGTATTTAATGTGGAAGAAAAACTGCTTGAGTTGACATGACATTATAATGGGGGAGCGGGTGAGTTACGAAATAAATTAAAAGAGGGTTCTTTAATGGAATTGAAGGGATGGGGATCATGTGGGACCCACTTCAATAATATCCTACCAAGTAGAGTTAGGATGTAGTGGGTCACACTTCAACTTCCATGCATAGGTTATAGGTACTTATAAAAGAAATAAAAAATTGTTGCACAAATTTTTATTTCATTCTTTAGTGAACCCATTTATTTAATAACCTCAGCCGAGCAAACTCAACTCCAGAAAAGGTGTTCCTAAGCAATTACCGGCACTACGGTTTCATCGATTCCCTCATATTTTGATTCAGATCACTGGTTCAAAAGTTAGGAAAACCCGCTCGTTCGTTCACTGAACGTACCCGAGCTAAACTTCAGAAATTGATTCTGGGAACACCGGGTCTCGGAATCAGGTTCCGTCAGAAACTGCGTACTCGTAAAATTTCAAAGAAATTAAGGAAAAAATTTCCTTGAAATTTATAGGTCTTCACATTACTCCCACCGTAGGGATTTACATCCCCATAAATATTTAACACAAACTAGGGAAACAAAAGAGGGTTCTGAGCACACATCTGAGCCTCCCGCTCCCAAGTGCTCTCCTGGAGGTTCCCGTGCTTCCATCTGATGTGAACTAGAGGAATCGACCGTACACGTAGGAATCGATCCTATAGATTCTCGATCTCCACCGGGACCTCCGCAAAAGTCACCACATCACCAAAGTCCAGCTCCCCGTGGTCGATGATATGTGTCGGGTCATGCACGTATATCCTTAGCTGAGATACGTGGAATTCGTCATGCACCTGGTGCAACTGAGGTGGATGGGTCAAGTGGTAAACCACCTCGCCTACCCTGCTGAGGACCCAGAAGGGTCTGATGAAGCATGGAGACAACTTGTCGCCCTGGCCAAAACTTTGTAATCCACGTCAAGGTGAGACCCGTAGGAAAACGTGGTCGCCATCCTCGAACTCTAGTGGTCTCCACCTCCTGTCAGCATAAGTCTTTTGTCGGATCTGAGCTATTCTCATCCACTCCTGGATGACTTGGAACTTCTCTGGTCCTACAAGAGCTACTACGATCTCTTCTTTTTCGATAAGAGAAATTTGGTCTCATCCCCTGGATGAACCACGTTCTTTGCCTAATACAGTAAATCCCGACATGGATGATACTAATCCATTCCAAGGATGATGTCGTAAGGCCTCGACGCTACTAACAAGAGATCCAACTGTTACTCTCACCCCCAATGGTTGAGTCACACTGTCGGCATCAGTGTGTGGTCACTGGGTCTCCTCCAATAGGTATCTCAAAAGTGCGGTTCAAGTCAATAGTTTCAAACCAGAACCTCTTAGTATCAACTACATAAAAAGGACAGGGAACAAAACGTCACAAGAAAAAATGTATTTTATTATTGCATCTCAAGGTACAAAGGCACATAACATAAATAAAGCTAGAAGAAACATGAACAAAAGTCTTCATGTCTTGAGCTAGTCCTGCTCCTATCCATCTGCTCCCATAGCTTCATGGTCATAAGCCTCAGCTGCCTGTAGCTGAGCTCTCCCCTGTCCACCTGTTCTCTACGGTCGGGGTGGTCTTCCTGGTGGTGGTGGTGGAAACACCTCGAAGTGTCATCCACCTACAGCTGTATGAACAACTCCTCTGCCTCGTCCGCCTGCTCCCTGTGGGCCGTCAAGGTCAAGCCTCTTCTTGGGAGGTCCCTCTACAGCCTTATGCTCATCAACATAATGAGTCAGGCAGTCTCGAGCCATGTAACCCTCCCCACCGCATGCGTAACACTGCTTTCTCCTCATGTAGTTGGCTCTCCTTCGTGTGCCCCGCACAACCAAATCTGCATCCTGACATTACTCGTCTGATAGTCTAGCCCTTTTGGACCTCTGTGTCATCTGACCACTGCCAGCTGTAGAAGACTTCACTACGGGTCCTCCTGCAAAGGGTCCCGCCACTGGTGACTACTCGACGAGACAACTCTCTACCAGAAGGGCTCTCTCCAACACTCCCACCTGCGTCGGAATGTTGAGGGAGATAATCGAAGCCCTAATCTCATGCCTCAGTCCCTGGTCAAAGGTCCGGGCCCGGAAGAACGGGTCCCATACCATATATGTAGAGTAGCGTGAGAGATCAGTAAACTTAGCAGAGTATTGGGCCACGGTCATGCTGCCTTTCCGCAGCTGTAGTAACTCTTGAATGCGCACTGAACGGAGGGTGGCTGGGAAGAACTCTAAGAGGAAGAGGCTGTCAAAGTCCGTCCAAAGGAGTGATTCCTCATCGTGCACCTGGAGCATCAGGCTCCACCATTTTCCTACTTCCGCGTGCAGGAGGCTCACTGCAAGGATCACCATGAGGTCAGCTGGTGTCCCCACTAACCTGAAAACTCGAACTACAACCTCTAGCCAATCCCCGGCTGCCTGAGGGTCCGTCTCCCAGTGAAACCTGGGCGGTATCTGATGCTGAAACTCGTACAGTGCACTAAGGCGACGTTCACTCTCAGCAGCTGGGGCTGGTGGCGTCGGTGGGTCGGCGGGTAGTGGTACCGCCGGTGCCTCCGTTGAAAAAGGGTCCTTCACCGAGGCCTCATCGCTCGGTTGGCTGTCGTCTCACACAAAGCTATGAACCCTAGCTAGCTACTGTCATGGGGCCATCCTGAAAAAAAAAAACAGGTGCGCCACGGTCAAAACAGTATAAATGGTGAGCTGACACAAAGTAATCACAAATAAAACTTTTGAAACACACATGAAATCAATGTTTTCGTTCACTGAGTCAGAAATCAGAAGTCAGGGTCCTGGTGTACGGATACGTCATCCGCCACACCAACACTGGACTCCCTGGACTGATAACCACACTCAATACCCTTAACATTGTTGCTTCACATAAAAGAAAGATCAGAGTCCAGAGTTCTGCGGTAGAACCGATCTCCTCTGATACCAATTTGTCACAACCCATCCTCGAGACCCATGCCATGACTACCCCAAGCCCGCCTTACATAGGCCAGTGGCTGGTGACTAGAACCAAAGGCATAAATCCTGATAAAAGGGGAAGGAATTGCCTTATAATGAAAACAAACACCATAGAGTAAGCCAGTAGAAGTAAGCACTAAGTAAACTGGGTGCAATAGTAAGTGTGGAAAGTAAACGGGTCAGAATACAAACCCAAACTGAATGTAAATTACAACTAGAAAGAAAGTACATCAACTGAAAGTAAAGAAGAAATGCTGAGCCTTCCACTAGAGTCCCACCTGAAGGGTGGGTACATATATCCTCTGCAGCTCCTCGGGTCCAGCCGTCCGCTCCGTGTACATCCCGCCCAGTGGTCCACCTCCAGGTACCGTCTTGCTCCACAAGCCTCAACCACGATCAGCGTTGTCCGTCGTCTGCATCCAAAACAACGTAGTGTGGGCATAGCCCATTTAGGGTGAGTATACGCTACTCAGTAGGGACCCCGATACCCCCGAACGTCTCCCAGAATCCACAAAGCATAATCCACAAAGGAAATATACAATCATGAAGTAACATCCAACACTACTTAGGTATATGCTAATACATATACCTAAGTCATCAATTCCAGTTCGGCTCCAACATCTGAGCCCAAGTTCGATCACGTCCACACAGGATAGTACAACCCAATCCATATAGAAAAGAACAACTGAATCCACACAGGAAAGCAAGTCAATCATATCGAAGATAAAGATTGAAAGTCAAGACATAGCTCACATAGGTATACATAATTTGTAAAGAAAAAGGAGATAATCATATATAGTTACTGATTCAACTAGCTGGGACCCACGTAGGATACTAGACCAGCTAAGTTGTCTAACCCACGCAAGATACTAAAACAGAGGTCAATACTGTCGGAACTACGTAGGATACAAGTACTGTAGTTGTCACTGCCGAACCCACGGAGGATTCCATTACAATTGTCATCGTCATCGAACCCACGGAGGATTCCAGTACGATAGTCTTTACCATCAAACCCATAGAGGATTCTAGTATGGTTGTTGTCATCATTGAACCCATAGAGGATTCCAGTATGATAGTCTTCACCATCGAACCCACAGAGGATTCCAGTACGGTTGTCGTCACTGCCGAACCCACATATGATTTCAGTGCAGTCGTCGTCATCGAACCCACAGAGGATTCCAGTACGAAAGTCTCCACCATATAACCAACAGAGGAATCCAGTACGGTCTTCATCACTACTGAACCCATAGAGGATTTCAGTGCAGTCGTCGTCGCTGCCGAACCCACGGAGGATTTTAGTGCAGTCGTCGTCGTCGCAGTCGCAGCCAGCTCTAGGGTTACCGCACACAACATGCTCGTTTCGGGGAGGGTCCGCTCCATGATCCAAGGGGGTCGATACATCAACTGACACGTAGTCTAGATTTGATGTATCACAAAGTTCTGTCTTGATAAAATGAACTCAACGCGACAGACGACGCGTCAATCGGACGCCCGATCTGAGAGTTATTGACCTTTTCGTCCGAGGGGCCCGGTTGGTTTTTAAGTCAAAACCAACCCGACCATACTCCAACTGCATTCAAAACTCAAGAAGAGTAAGCCAAAAGGTCCGTCTCACTAAGAGGTAACCAACATAGTCGACGGTACGTCAATCGGACGTCCGAAGCTCAAGTTATATGCGTTTCTGCTCTGAGGGTGCGTTTGGTTTTGTGTTCGAACCAACCCGGCCATACCCAAAGTTCTCCTAAACCTTCAGTGTAATATAACGAAACGACCGTCTTGATCCAAGAATCCCAACGCAACTGACGGTGCGTTGATCGGAGGTCTGAAGCACAAGATATAGGAAAATGACTGAAAACAGTCCGAAATGGGGGTCTGGGCCCGGTCTGTCCCGGCCCAACCCCCACTTGGGCTGGTCCGGACTGGGTTGACCCGACCCGGCGGAGCACAGCTCGGCCCTTCAGGGCATGACCCGACCTGGTCTGCGTGACCAGCCCCGGCCCGGCTGGGGGGGGGGGGGGGCGCTGGCTCGGCCAGTGGGCCAAGCTGGGGGGAAGGACGCGGTCCCCCCTTTGCCAGCGGACACAGCGCTGGTCGCCGCGTCTCTCCCGGATCCCGTGCGGTCGCGGGTTCCGGTCATTCTGCCGCCGCCTCTGGCTTCATCCACGGTGGATCCTACTGGCGGCGTGCCGGGGCGCCGCCGCCTCCAGGCGGCCGACCGCCGCCTTCAGCCGCCGGAGCCACCGCGCCGGCGGCGCCTTCCGCAGACCACCAGACGTGCTCCGGTGGTCCGTTTTGCCCGCCGTCTGCACCTGCGGCTCTCTTGGGACCCATAGATTACTGAAAAGGATTCAAAATTCCTTTGCGGCCTGATTATTCATCGCCCATCGATGCACACACCAATGAACAAACTGCGGAGGGTTGTCGGGCCGTGTTTGTTTGGCCCGCACCCTCCGCGTTAGGTGTTTTTCAAATGGAAATCATTAAAAGACATGCATTAGATGATGGTATAATTTATTCAAGGTAAATTATTCAAACACCCTAAAATTAAAATACGCATGCACGAGGGGATAATTCACACATACACTTTATACGAAAACCACCTACCTGGAAGAAGTCCTCGAACGAGAATCGTCGTGGAGAAATGGCGTTGCGGAAGACAACATCGTGGAAAGAGGGTCAGTACGTCGTTGGTGCACACACAGTAAAAGATGCGGCATCTCGCTTTCTTTGATGCATGAAGAAGGTGCAAAGATGGTACTACGTTCTTCGTCGAAGCTTCGACGCTCTTTGCGAGGAAGACGAAGTTCTTCAAGACCACGCGAGTTCTCTCCTTGATTCCGCACAATGAATCCACCACAATAAAATAAGACCTTGTCTTATTTCTTTCACACAAATACGTTCCAAAATTAAAATTGAAATTCAAAATGAATTCACCAAATTAATTAACCCACGTTTTTCAATTAATTAGGTGTTTTATTGGCATGTATTTAATGTGGAAGAAAAACTGCTTGAGTTGACATGACATTATAACGGGGGAGCGGGTGAGTTACGAAATAAATTGCAAGAGGGTGCTTTAATGGAATTGAAGGGGCGGGGCTCGTGTGGGCCCCACTTAACTAATATCCTACCAAGTGGAGTTAGGATTTACTGGGTCCCACTCCAACTTCCATGCATAGGTTATAGTTACTTAGAAAATAAATAAAAAATTATGGCACAAATTTTTATTTCGTTCTTTAGTCAACCCATTTATTTAATAACCTCAGCCGAGCAAATGCAACTCCATAAACGGTGTTCCTAAGAAATTACCGGTGCTACAGTTTTATCGGTGCCCTCGGATTTCGATTCCAAGCACCGGTTCAAAAGTTAGGAAGACCCGCTCGTTCGTTCACTGAACATACCCGAGTCAAACTTCGAAAATTGATTCTGGGCACACCGGGCCTCGGAATCAGGTGCTGTCAGAAACTGCGTACTCGTAAAATTCCAATGAAATTAAGAAAAACATTTCCTTAAAATTTCCGGGTCTTTAAATTCACATATCTCTTCAATTGAGATATGTGAAAGACAACATGCACCTGCTCTAATTGAGGAGGTAGAGCCAAGCGGTACACCATCTCATTGACTCTATGTAGTATCTGAAAGGGACTGATGATATTTGTAGATAACATACTTCCCCATAAAAATCATTATATCTTTTATTGAGGAGTGACCTGAAGAAACACATGGTCTCCATCCTCAGACTCCAAGGGTCTCCGTCTCCTATCATCATAAGACTTTTGACGGCTCTGTGCAGTCCTCATCCGCTCCTGGATGATCTGCAACTTCTCAGTGGTAGTCTGTTGAAACTCTAGACCCATTAGTACTGACTCCCCTTGGTCGATCTAGCATACCAGTGACCTTCATGGTCACCCATATAGGTCCTCAAATGATTTCATACAAGTGGTGGAGTGGTATCTGTTGTTGTATGAAAAATCCACCAGAGGTAAGTGATCCTCCCAACTATGGACAAAGTTCGGGATGTAAGCACATAACATGTCCTCTAGCAGTTGGATGGTCATCTCTTTCTGGACATCAATCTTGGGATAAAACACTGTGATCAAGAGAAACTATATTCCATATGACTCCTTCAGTCCCTTCCATTGATTAGAAGTGAAGTGAGTATCATAGTTTGAAATGATCGTCGAAGGTACTCCATGGAGTTGAACTACATCATGCACACAGAGTCATCCCAATCTCTCTATGGAACTCTACTCCAAAAAAGGCATGAATTGGGCTGAATTGGTGAGTTGGTTAACAATCACCCAAATGGTATTGTGTCCCCTATATGTTCATGGTAACCCTGTCATGATGTCCATCGATATCCCATCCCACTTTGATTTTGGCACCTCAAGTGGCTAGGTCAATCCTGCATGAACTTGGTGCTCTGCCTTCACTTACTGAAAAGTGATAAATCTAGAAATAAACTATACCACTACTTTCTTCATCCAAAGCCACCATAACTGACGTCAGAGGTCCTGGTACATCTTCTCCACACTTGGATTTATTTCCAAATGGGATGTATGGAACTCCCTTAACATTTCCTCCCACAATGCCACTGGTACAACAGTGCGGCCTCTAAAAAGGTTGATGTGCTCCCCACCTTTTGAAAAACCATTAGGGGTATGCCCAGTGGAAATATGAGAACATGAAACCTCACAATTATAATCTTTGAGATGTGACTCCCTAACTCACTATATGAGTGGAGGGGTAACTACCATCGACTGTAGATGAGCTTCTTCATCACCATCCATGAAGGATATCTGTAATGTGGATAACTACTCCAATGCCTTATTCAGTAGCTGAGAACTTGATCTCTACTAAGAGCATTAGAAACCGTGTTTCCCAGTATATACTATATCTAAGTCACAGTCATAGAGGAACTCTAGTGAACTCCTCTGTCTGATGTTCAAATATTTATGAGAGAATATATACTTGATACTGGTGTGTTCTGAGTAGACGATAAACTGCTTGCCCATAAGGTAGTGTCACCACATCTTCAATTTGAATACTACTACTGCGAACTCTAGATCATGGGTCACGTAGTTCTACTAATGTGGTCTCAACTACCATGAACCATAGGAAAAAACTGACTACCTCAGCATCCGGACACAACCAAGCCCGGTTCCTGATGAATCTTACTACACTACATAATCGACACCCTCCTCTAGGAATCTTCAGATAGGAGCACTTGTCAAACTTAGCTTTAGCTGCTGAAAACAATCCTAGAAATCCATTATCCACTTGAAAGGATTCCTATTTCATGGCTAAGCCTTCATGGGTGCTATAACTCTAGAAATTTCAAGTATAAACCTCTGATAGTACCCATCCAACCCATGAAAACTTTGTACCTTTTTAATAATATTGGGTGTCTCCCAACCAAGAACTGATTATCTCTTTACTGGATCTAATAGAACTCTAGCCTCTGAAATTCCATGTCATAGAAAGTGGACCTCTCATATCTAGAACTGACACTTTGAGAGATTCCTGTAAAGGTGGTACTATTGTTGTAAGTCCAGGACCATCCTCAAGTGTATCGCATACTCCTTATCGAATAATGAGTACACCAGGATGTCATCAATGAAGACCACCACAAACTAATATAAGTATGACTAGAAGATATTGTTCATGAGTCCTATGAACACTACTAGGGAATTTGTAACACCAAACAAAATCTATAAGTATTTGTAGTGGCCTTAATGACATCTGAAGCTATCTTCAGGATCTCCTCTTCCCATACATGAAGTTGGTGATAGGCGGATCTCATGTTTATATTTGAGAACCACCTATCTCCCTTCATTAGATCATAGTGTCCATCAATTCTTGGTAGTGGATATTTGTTCTTCACAGTAACCTGGTAGGTCGCTGTCTCCAAAACTCATGCAACACATTGAGCCTACGTTCATCACCCATCAGTAACACTGGTAGGAACTGCTACTCTCTGAGTGGTGGTATCACTAGTACACCACTCGGAGGTTCTATCTCCGGAAATGGTCCCTTTACTGATGCCTCATCACTTGACATACCATCCTCGTGGTCCCTCCCCATAATCCTTGATGGCTGCCTGTGTAGAAGCATCCTAAAATAGAACAATATGTACCACATTCAATAGATTATACTTATTGAGATGACTCTGAATCAAAAGGACATGATGACACACTCAATTATTATATGATGCATGAAACCATTGTTTTCATGTATCGGGTAAAAAAATAGAATTTAGGGTCTTGGTGTGTGGATACGTTAGTCACCGCACCAACACTAGACTCCCTGGATAGAAAGATGAACTCGAAACACTTTACACTGTTTCCCCATAACAAATTCACAGACTCATGGTCCCTATGATAGAACCAACCGCTCCTCTATGATATCACTCTGTCACGACCCATCCCCCAGGGCCTGTTCCATGACTACCCCAAGCCCACCTCATATAAGACATGCGTTGGTTACTAGAACCGAGTACGAATGCCCCACAAGTGGGAGGAATTTTCCCATGTACCTTTTCACACGCACTTGCCTCCAAGAAAAAGTGTTGAAACCAAAACACTAAGAAGACATGCATATATACTTATAAGAAAACCGACATACTGTAAACAGTACTAACTGAAAGTAAATGGACCCAGTATAAAATCCCCCACAAAAAAAATTAAAATCTCCTTGAATCTATCTACCGAAAACCCTACCTCAAGGGTCAGTATAGAAGTTGTAGTAAGTCACTGAAGTGAACCTCGTATGTCAGGCCTCCCTATAAGAAAACTACACGTGTTGGAAAATCCCATTCAGGGGTGAGTAAAACAATACTTAATAGGGACACAAAACCAAAAAGGTACACCACAAAGTAATATAAAAAGCATACTACCAAAAGGTATACGAATTTTAGCCTCTAATAAGTATAGTCAAGAGACTCATTAGAGTCATATAACACCAGTATATGTATATAACATACATATACAAAGAAATTATAGGCATTTTTAAATCCATGGTGAATCACTCCAAGTATTCATAGGAGACACACTCCGTATAGGCGCAAGAGACACACTATATAAGAGACACACTCTATGTAGGAATAAGAGACACACTACATGTAGGAGCATGAGAAAAACTCTGTAGGAGACACACTTCATAGGATAAACTCTTCGTTTAGGTCACAGAAGAAACTCTTCATTGGAGACACACTCCATGTAGGTCACAAGATACACACTTTGTAGGAAACACACTCTTTTTAGGACACATCCAGCGTTTGGATTATTCTCTTAGCGCGCTTGTTCCAAGAGAACCTACTCCTCAAGAAAAAATGTTCATACTCTAACATCCAAAAAAACTCCCATTGAGTATCTCAAAAGGGACTCTCATTTCGAGGGTCCAAACACACCAAATAAATTGTCAAACGGACATACAGTTTGAAAGTTACAATACTTTTAGAGAAAGGGGATTATTATATCTAGGTACGGTCCGACTCGGTCGGAGTGACCTGAATCAACATTGATCCCACTAACTAGACCTTCCAAGTTGACCCAAAATACCCTGACTAGGGCCAGTCCGCTACCGAACCCTCCACTATCAGCTCGGATAGCTGCTGGCCCGACCTACCTGCTCCAGCTCATCCTGCTAGAGAGGGACAGTTAGGTCCACATGGATGCGGTCGTTGCCATATCCCCGCCTGGTCAACATTGCCTGCTGATACGTTTAATGAGGTCATCTACTACGTGAATCACCCTGCAGTGGTCCTGCTAGACCGTGGCTTTTGACCGTGTTACATGACCTCCCTCCGCGTCTCAATCACTACCTCCCACCGTGTCTCTACCGCAACCACCACCAGCAACCCTACTAGAGGTCCTAGTCATTGCCCATGGTTCTGCACTACGGGCCCCTTCCACCAGCATGGTACCACAATACCATTGCCATCATTTCCACCCATTCGGTATGTCGTGCCACCATGCCCTGCCACCGTCGTCGGCCACCGGCGGGCTCTACTCCGCAGACCATCTCATCTCCTTTGGTGCACCATTTTTCGAAAATGGGAAACCCTTGTGATCCTCAAGCCATTGTCTTCACTGATGCAAGATTTAAATAATCCTTTCTTCACTCTGGCAGACCAACCACATTTGGAACCGTCCGAAAAATCCCAATGCGACCATGACGGTCTGTCGGAAAATAACACAAGAATGGGCTAGGAGAAGACACCATGAACACCCAAAGAACGAATGTTAGCCTTGTTCATTTTGGCCTTTATTCATCCCATTTGAAAAAGGGGGATGAAATGAAAAGAATAATTACTAAGGATTAATCCCTTTAAATCACATAGTCTAACAATCCTACAAGATTGATCGAATTTTGGATCAACCTACTTGTGGGTTGGTCTGCACTCATCATTTAAAACAAGAATGAGGAAAGAATTCACAAGAAAACCCCTACCTAGGTTTTGATCACTCAATGACGAAGATCGATCAATGTGTCATCATCATTGGTGAGATCCTTTAAAAATTAGGGCTTGTTTTCATTAGAGATCTTTCGTTCATCATTGTTTGTTGTTCGCAAATGGGAGGGTTCTTCCAACATCTTTTCTCTAAAGGTTATAGGGAATTCTAATGTTAAGCGTTAACCCTGAATTTTTTATCAATTGAGGAGAATGGAAAATGTGTCACTCTGTCATTGTGTTGCAACCTCTCCATGCTGTTATTAAGAAATGAAGTAGGCCACCACGACACTACGACACGTTAAAAGAAAAAAAATAAACCTTTTAAGTTTATTATGTTTATTATTTTTTAAAAACGTCCCAAAAAAATTTCCACAGTAAACCCAGGTCAGTAAAAGTTAGGCCCCTTCTACGGTAAAATCATCATTATGAACTCAATGGTAGTCTCATATTTTTGATCCGAGTACTCGTTTATAGGTTACTAAAACCATACATGCGTGCTATTTTTAATAAACATAAAAATAGTTTAAACATTTATTCTGAGCACCCTAGGCCTTGGAATCGTGTCCTCTATCAGGGCATGATCTTTAAATAATCCCATATAATTTTAAAAAATTTTACATGGAAATTAAGAGACATTATAGAAGCATCATGGGTTTTCAGGTGTGAAATCCCAGATTCCTAGACTTTATTTGGATGATCAGGGAATGAGACAAGCTAATTCCCTTTAATAGTAGAGCATCATTGGGATGTATTACCAAAAAAATTGGTTTACCTTCTAAGTGAGAGGTGGATTTATATATTGAGATGGTTCCTGGAGTTACACTAATATCCCTTCCTCCTTATATGATGGCCACTATTGAGATGCAAGAGCTCAAGAGATAGTCAGAGGATTTAAAAACAATGGGGTTTACATAAACCAACACTTCTCTATGGGGATTTTCTAGACCTTTTTTCCATGAAGGTATATTAAACCCTTAGTATATGTGTGGATTATCAAAAATTTAACCAGTTGACAGTTAATAATATGCATCCATTACCCCATATCGAGGACCCATTCGACCATCATCGGGAAGACTAGGTTTTTAGAAAAATTTATTTGAGGTTTGGTTATCTTAGTGTACCTGTTATAATGATATATATATCTTGGAAGACATTTTGAAATAGGTATGGACTTTGTGAGTATGTGTCTATTTCATTCAGTTTCACAAACACACCAACAATTTCTATAGATTTGATGAATCTGGTTTTCACCCATAATTTAACTCTTTATGGTGGTTTTTGTGGAAAACATCTCGGTGTATCCATATACCCAACGATATTATTCTAAACATCTTTTCATCATTCTTAGTTCACTGAGGGGGTATAGTTTGTTTTCCATGATAAAAAAATGTCCGTTTTGGATTGATAAATTTCACATCATGGATCACATAATCTCAGAGATAGAAGTATCTGTTGACCTAGAGAAGGTGAATGTTGTGGTCATTGGGGAAACCCAAGAATGTATTTCATTTTTGAATATTCATTGGTTTTTTTGTTTATTACAGGTTCTTCATATAGGACTTATCTTTATGAGATACACCTCTTATGGGTTTTACATAGAAATGTGTGATGTTCTCATGGTTAGATTGATGTGAGATAGCCTTTTTGGAACTTAAGGGATGTTTGGATTCAGTGATAATTCTAATTTTGTTAGATTCTGGTAGAAGTTATATCGTTTACTGTGATTTATTAGGCAATTATATGGGATCTATCTTGATACAGGTGGATATAGTGGTGGCGTATGGGTCTCAGAAGATGATAAATCATGAGCGGAATTACCCGACACATGATATAATTTTGGAATCCATGGTTAACGCTTTGTGTTGTTGGAGAAACTATTTTCTGGGAGATAATTTTTTGTTGTACACAGACCACAAAATCCCCAATTACATATTTACATAGCAAACATGAACCTTCGGTAGATAAGGTGGTTTCAGTATATCTACTCATTAAATTTTGATCTATTATATATGATTGGTAATGGAAATTCTGTAGTGGACACTTTGAGATAGGAGACTAAGATATAAGTGGTTTAGGAGTCCAGTAGTGAATGAAAATTGAAGGCCTTGTTATCTGAGATACACATGGAGGTGTAGGATAGTGATGGACATAATTTTCTTTCATCCTTAGTGGTTAATTCCACTCTTTTGGATAGGGTGAGGAAGAGACAATGGTTAGATTTTAATGGCCATATCCTATGGGGGAGTGTGGAATGGTAGGACCCACCTCTTGGTTATACTATTGGAAATGATAAAACAATATGTATTGATGGGTGTGTCTGGGTTCTAGCAGACATCCAAGATGAGATAATGTGGGAATTGCATGCCTCATATTTGGAAGTACATCTTGTTGTAACAATGATGTATTAGGATTTACACCACTAATATTGGTATCCTAGTATGAAATTGGAAATAGGACTATTTGTCACAAGGTTATCCACCTTTCAGTAGGTGAATGTGGAAGAGCAGTGACTAGTTGGGTGCTTATATAATTTACCCATTCCTGACTGGAAATGGGATGATGTTGTGATGGAATTATTCACCAGGTTTATAAGGTATTCTAGAGATAGTGATGATTTATGGGTTGTTGTGGACAGACTAATGAATGTCATCGCCTTCTAGCTGATTAGGTATAACTTCTTAGTAGATGATCCTGGGAGGATTTATATCCATTAGATTGTGTATATTCACCTGGTTCCTCATACCATTGTGTTGGATATGGATTTTTGGTTTACATCATGGTTTGGAACAGATTATAGTGGGAGTTAGGTACATATTTTCTTTAGATCATGACATACCAACTTCATTTCGATGGTCAGTCAAAGCACACAATACAAGTTCTATAGGATATTAGTACATCATGCATTCTCAATTTTTGGGGTTCTTGGAAGAGTCATATACCCCTGGTTGAATTATCCTAAAACAATATCTATTAGGAGACTATTCAAATGACACATTATGATGATTTTTATAATAGTCCATGCTGACCACATCTATGTTGGTTAGATTCAAGGGAGACAATACTTCATTGACCATGCCTAGTTCAAGAGACTTCATAGTAAGTAATTCTAATTCAGAGATGGTAGAATACATAAAATTATAGATATAAATCTTATAATTATAATCATTGATGAACTATAAAGTTTGAGGTTAGGTATTTGGTCTTTTTATATATCTCTCTGAGGTTGGGGAACATACATATTTGAAGATAGGGTATGCTTTCACCACGATATGTCAGGCCTTTGAATATTCTAGAGAGAGTTGGGATAGTAGACTATGAATTTTAGTCACCTAAATGGTATAGATCCATTCATAATATATTCCATATATCTCAAATACATAATTATCAGTTAGAACCATCTCATACTATTCATCCAGATGAGGTTGAGATGCAGGTAGATGCATCCTTCAAGGAGCATCCAATATGTATAATTGATTAGAGCATGAAATCCCTCAGTAGAAGGTACAATCCTTTAGTTTGGATTCTAGGAAAGAATAACCATGTATAGGATGAGTCCTAAGAGATAGTGGTAGTTGTACATTCATAGTGTTCTCTTTTCAGATGATTTACCTCCATCAGAAGAGAAACTTGGGGTGATTTTTTAAAAGTGGGAGATTATAAATACCGGGTTTTTCTATGTGGTACATATCTTCTAAACTTATTATTAATTCCATGTTTTTGACCAAATTTGTGTTCTTAATGAGGCCCTAAGAGTTTCATGGGTATCTTGGGCTTGTTTGGAGCCCAAATAATATGTTTTTTGAATAATCAATTAGGCCTCACGATTAGTAGAATATATGCCACCCAATCTGCATGGGTTCTCAAAACCAAGAGAGGTAGTCCATAGACATGTCCTGGGCTGCATAGTTGGATGAAACTGTACATCTAGGGTTATACGCCCATTAAAAATACCTTCAATTTTTAGCAGAGGATGATATAATGGTTTTTACATGCTTTCCCAAACTGTGTGAAAAAATTATGAAGGTTCCCTTTGAGGCAGAGAGGGGCACACGGTTGGTGTATGATTTGGGGAACCATGCAGGCAGACCATGAGACCCCTATTATTTGGGACAATTTACCATTTACCCTTAAAATTATAATATCCTAAATGTATTATTTATTTATTTATTATAATAGATGGGAAGGGGGGTCATTTCGCCTATAGAAGCTAAACTCCTAGTCTTGAGTGTTGTATTTCCATCTAGACTCCAATTCATGGGTCGTTAATCACGTTAGATCTATGATGATTGGTTATATATTTGTCTTACACCTATATCTATTTTACTTTATATCTAAATTACCATTTTTGTGTAAGATAACATGCCTTATTTTCATGGAATTTGTTCATTCTTCCTTTTTCTCCAGATCTCGGTTGATTTAGGTGTCGATACTGGATGAGTATTCTACCATGAGAATAAGTTAGGATATCTATACCTTTTATCACATAGTATAGCTATTATATAGCCATTTTACATTGTGTCAGACACCATACCTTATAGACTTTTCTCCTAAATTAATTAAATGTTGTGAATAAATTACTGAAACCTTGATAGGATTCCCACATAGGACCATGTTATGGTTGGTGGTTTTCAAAATCAACCTAGACCACATTTGAGGTATATTTATTAATCATCTCTATGATATACTACCCTGTTGGGTGCATGTGAGCTCACATTCTTCATGGTAGACTTAATGAATTAAATGAGTTACTAGGAGAGAGTTTTGGCTCCTTTTCCCATGTGATTAGATGTATTTAAAATGATTAAATGGTATGAATGGTAAACATGGAATGAGTTGGTTAAACTCATGGATTGTATTTGATTATGAAATGGGTTAATGAAATTGTTATGATTACATTAGATTCCATGGGAATTTCTACTCCATGGACCCAAATTAATTTGGATGCGATGAACATTTATACTCCCAAGATACGACTTTCATAGACTTCCATGGACCTGATCCATGGACATAATTATTTGGCTATACTCAAGTATTTTCTATGTTTTATATATAGATTCTCTATTGAATAGAGGGGATGTCTTAGTCATTTTATAACTTGGATCTAACCCATGGATTATGACACATGATTACTTAACATAGTCTGTAGTGGATGTTTTACAATGTTTTATAGAGAGACCTTATTATGGGTGCTTGATTACAGTAGTTATATTGGACAATAACAACCCTAATTTACCATGATTTCTAGTTAGCATATGTTTACATTTTCTTATTTATAGTGAGCCTTTATGGATGGAAAATATAACTCATACTTATTAATTTATATTACTATTATATATTAAAGAAATATTTAGCTTATACATAGACTATACTTGTTATAGAATCCATTTGTGCTTGCCTACTAGGTATTATTTCACATCTTATTTAGGTTATCGTGGGGTACCCAGACAGACTTCATTGATGCTAGTAGGGATTGGGGAAAGTTCATACTTTACGATGCTTGATTTGATTGTTTATTGGATTAGGGGAGAAAATGATTGATCTATAGACCTTGATTCTATCTATATATAGTTCATTTTGGTATTTTTTTAATTTTCATGAATTTCTTGTACATGATTCATATTTCCTTGTATTTACTACCTTTTTGTATAGACACATGACATATTCATCTTGTTATATTGGTATTAACTTTAATTTGTTTAATACTAATATAATCTGGATGTTTATCTTATGTATCTAATTTATATTACTCTTCTTATTATTTAATCACTTGTAACACTACTGCATTACTCTAATTATGGGGGTATATTATCCCCACTGCTCCGTTATAGACCCATGCTACTAGTCAGTATCCACTGGTGTATGGGGAGGCGCAATTGAAGCCATGTGACCCACGAGATAGGGGCACCATTTATTGGATCCTCAGTCAAGACATTACAAGTATCATTATAAAATATCACCACTAGAGAATATATAACAAAAGGGGTTTTGACATTAAATAATGAAAATTCCATTAAAATATTATTAAAAACATTATTTTTTGAAAAATAACTTTTTCATTTTAATAACAAAATAAAAAATTCTAAATTTTTTGTGCAAATAATTTTCATTGATACCAACTTCTGAAACATATAAAGGAAACTTCAAGGGAAACAGTAATAATGATGGCTAGAAAATCCATTAATTTCATATGTATTAAAAGTAAACAATTTTTTCAAAACATTTTAAAAAAAGGAGTCAAAAGTGACCCATTTGAATAAAGTTAATAAATTTATGTTGAAATAATTTAAAAGAATGTACAATTTCATGTAAAATAGATTTTACAAAATAATATATTTTTATAAAAAAAATTGATTTATTTAGAAAACATGGATACGGAAGAGAAAGATGCCTAGTCTAAAATAAAATACAAGATCAGTATCAAATATAAAATACTTTATTAATGTTTCTTCAATAAATAAGGGTGGGAAAAAAAATTGAACATGTGAAATAAATTCATAACTATAGGAGTAAAAAATATATGTGACTCAATAAATTAATATCGTATTATTTCCTCTAAAAGAAAATTGAACATAAAAAATCTTGAAAGAAAGAAATATTTAACATAAAGACACTACTAATTTTGTAACTCTTAATTTGTAATAGAAATGAAATAATTACATAAAATGATACCTTAAATATCATAAAAATATGTATTTTTCTTATATAAGAGGTCAAAGGGAAGTATATACAGCTGAAAATTTAATATATGTGCATATCGAAAAAATATGTTTCAACAAAAGCGAATTTGAGATGAATAACCCTTACGAAAATCATAACATTCAATTTCATAATTTATAAAGGAATAAATTATGTGTATCAAATGTAAAACCATATAATAATGTGTAAATATGAAATATATAGATAAAAATAATTTCAAACATAATCACATTATATCAAATACAATGAAGAAGTAATATAAACCAATGAAATGAAATTGAGTTATGAAACTCTTTAGCACTTGGTAACATTCATGTAAAATCCCCATAGATAAAATAATTATAATTGAAATATAAAATAACATGATATATAAAGTATTAACTATATGAAATTTAAAAGGATAAATGTATAAACAAAAAAATATTAATTATTTGTGAATATATCATGTGTCTAACAGAAATAAAGAGTGGGATGAGAAAATATTTACCCCATGTCCAAACATTCCATGCATATCATTTAACTCCTATACAATAAGATTACATCAATTATTTTATTTATTAAGAACCATTTTCATATTTAATACCTTATAATTAAATTATTTATTTTATTTCTTCTTAATTTTATATTAAAATAATTAATAATTTATGTCCATGTTGGGTGTTTTGAAGAAAATTGGTTTCTATGTTTCACAACAGATTCAGTGTGTTGACCATGGTAAAAGATATAATTATTTAAAATTATAAAAAATAATAATCATGAAATATGTAATATATTGATATATATATTATAATTTTAAAACCACTTAAGAAAAATGGTAATTAAAAATGAACAACATTACAATCACAGAGATGGTAGGCCATATGTTCGCATAAGTAGCATTTTCATTTTTCAATGATCATTATGAAAATAAGGTAAATAATATTTTATATTTAAAGAATTATAATAATATCATAAATAAAATTTTATTTCATTAAATATAATTATATATAATTATATATATATATATATTATCCACGTGTTGTAGTGATGAAAACAATAAGCTCATTGCTTCCTGGAGGTGGTAGTCCACATGTGCACACATACAATGTTTTAATTTTTTAGTGTACGAATAAAAATAATATAATATAATTATAAATGATAAATATTTCATGAATCTAAAAATAATATATTTTATATGACATATATCAACTAAAATTATCCTTATTATATTTCATGTAATGATTTAGTGAAAAATTAATTACATTCCATCGCTGGGTTGTAGTCTGTCATACACATGATAGACATTATTGTATTCCCCATGAAACATAATGTAAAAATTTATATATGATAAAATATTTACAAAAGTATAAATATATTACAAATAATATATATATATATATATCTATATATTAATCTATCATTATATCAACTTGGGGAGATAATGATGGAAAACTAATGTCTTCGGTTCGCAAGGCAGTAGTCCACTGTACAAATGAATGATGCTTTCATATCCACATTTGATGGAATAGGAGATGTATTTAGTTTATTCCATTAACATAACAAAATATAATTATATTTCATATTCTGTTTTTTATATAATAATAATTTAATAATATTCTAATAACGTGGAAAAATAAATAAATTAAATACACTCTATTAAGCATGATACCTCTTCTTCAGACGACCTCTATAAGTAAGCACCAACAAGATTCGTATGATGGATATATGATAAAAAAAAGTTCTCAAGTATGTGGGTAAGGAGGTAAGGAATAAATTTTGATAGTTATTTTCTAATCCAATGTTCTTTTATGGCATTAATAAGAGAGGAGATTTGGTCAACTTTTATAAGTGATGTGAGTGACACACTTGTAATGTTCGGGAAGAAAGTGGTATATCCACATTTTTCCCATTAAAATGGCTCTAAAATAGACCACTATTAGTAGTTATACATGATAAGATATATATATGGTGAGAAAAAAAGTATTTATAAAACAAATATGTCATTTTTACCCATTTCTTTTTAATTAAACCTTAGGTAAAATGATCTTCCCCTTAACCGTGGAAATTAATTATTAATGTTCTCATTAATCATTATGGTAAAAAATTAATTTTGAATTATTATATAATATAAATTATTATTATTAAAAATTATGTATATATTTTACTAAATTTAATTCACATAAGTGAAAAAAATTAGTTCAAAATTATACCCATAGATTTGATAAAAAAATCAGGTTTTCAAGAAGTGTATTTTTCAAGTAAAAGATGAATTCATATAAAATATATGACTAATAATAATAATTATATGTATATTATTAAAATTTATTTATATAAAATATATAAATTTAATTTAAATAATTCCATATTAGGGGTTTTTATAATTAATTTAAAAGTAGAAACATTATTCACCTAAAAACAGTTTTCAGAAAACCATATTTTAAAATCTAAAAATTTATTTATTTCAAAATCATATATATAAATGATTAATATGTTATTAATTAGATAAAATATAATTAAATAATAAATAATAAATTATTAATAATATTCAAAACATATTGGGTCTTTAAAATTTACATAATTAATTTAAAAGAAATGACATTTTTTAAAAAATACGTATTTTCACTATTCACTAAAAATCAATATTTCTTGAAAAATCAATAAAAAAACCAATGTAAATTATTATATTATTATTTCAAAAACATATTTCATTTTATCAGATATATTTTCTAAAATTTCCAAAATTTAATTATAATATTTTTCATGAAAAGCAATAAAAATCAATTTTGAAGAAAAAATATTTTTAAAGAAAAAAATAACATTACTAAAATATATTGATTACATACTAAAAATTTTCCAATAATATATATTCAGTATAAAATATATATATATATATCATAATTTAGTTAAAACTATTCAAACCTACCAATTTAAAGTCTATTTTATAACTATTATATATTTCACGGGTCGTTTAAGATCATTGTTGTGTGTCAAATGTGATATTGAACATAGTTTTCTTTTCTAAAATATCTAGGTGTTATGGCCTCCCCATTTGATAAATTGTTTCCTCAAATTTTTAACATTATATCATTATTAAAAGGATTAACATTTAAAAATACATTTCTGGAAACCCACATCATAAAAAGTGTTAATTAAACATTCTTTTAGTAAGAGAGAAAAAGACATATGAAGTTCATCTAGAATGAAACATTCTGGATTTCAAAACAGGGGAACATATGTGGGATGTGATGATTTTTAAATTTAATAAAATTTTAATTCCTAAATAATTTTATAGGGTGATATAGATCCTCAATATTAATAAAATTGATGATGAAGATGAAGTTAGCAACCACAAGCCCACAAACCAAAGAGGTGGGAAAAAGGTCATTGATATCATCAGAAATGATAATAATATGATTTTTTAATGGTCATTTTCTTAGTGTTGAGTAATTAATTTTCCATTTATAATAGGGTAATAAGTAAATATACTTACTCAATATGTTTAATTTCATCCTTTAATCAATATTCACCACAATATCATCTTTTCCTCTAAATGATGATCATTGAGGATTAATTTTCTTCATTCCTAAAGTACTAAAATAATTTTTTTTAAGACTAAATATTTATAAAATGGATAATAAATATATTATTCCTATATTTAGATATTAACCAAATCTAAAATGTTTAGAACATGGTAAGATAATTCCTAAAATTAATAATCCTTTATATGATAAAATAATACATTTATATCCAAAATTTAATAGTAATACCCATGTTAAAAATAACTAGTTACTTATATAAATAAACCTATATAAAAATAACATTTATAACCTCAAAATTGAATATTTTTTTAACCTCAAAGGTTATATTGAACCTTTCATATTACAATCCAAAAAATAAAGTGATATTCTCTTAAAACAAGATTAATTATATATTCAACAAATCATATTACAATCCCATGGTTTTCTATATAATAAAACATATGTTCCCATAATTTCGTCAATATAAAAAATCATATAAACCACAAAGGTTATAAATAGCTTAAAAATTATGTCTATAAAATTTAAAGTAATGTTTCACATTAAATAGAAGTATTACATATATTTAAACCTAATAAAACATCTCATGAAGCATCATTAATCACTTTATGATCTCATCACGTAAAACCCAAAAGGGGTCTATAACACTTTGAAAATATTATAAAAATTAATTTTATAGTCCTATGAGGATATAAATAACTCTTAAAAACAACCTCACATAAAAAAAATCCAAGATACAGAAGTTATGTAAACACACCTTTGATACCAACTACTATAACCCTATATCCTCACTCCCAAACTGGATGCTTAAATCATAAAAACTATATTTATCGATTTGTTACCAATTAGGGTGACCCAATTTTCACCATAAAATGAATAAAAAATCAAAATTAAATATTTCATCACCTACATTCTCAAGGACCATTTAGGTTCATATATTTATAGAACAATGAAAAACTCTTAACATTATGGATTCATATACAATTGGTCTATTAATATGAACATCATCTCCCACTATAACAAAATTTTAATATTCTATATCTGTTAATTTTAATCATCCATATGAATACATTCAAGAAATAATTTATTTAACATCATTTTTGATAACATTGGGAACATGAAACAAAAGAAGGGTGAGCCCAAATTCTTAGTAAGTGTAAATATATGAATTAATAATTGAAGTTACATTGTTTTATTAAGAAGAACATAAGGGAAAGGTAACATAATCAATGTTCATCAACATAACATAAGTGAACTGATACCCTTTAATACCTAGATCAAAACACATGAAAACATGGCATAATTCTTTAACAAAGGAAAGAGTCTTCAGAATCTATAAACCTGATCCATGTGATATCAACCATGATTAAAGAAAAAATTTGTAACTTATAGTAGAATAATAAAGACATATTGTTATCATGGGAAATAAACTTCATAAACCCGTACATAACCCCTAAATATAAAAAACCCCATATGTATTACTTCTAATACAATTCTATAGAAAACAGAATTATTACCCAATGAGTTTATAACACCATAAGATTTTAAAATGTAAACATCACATTAGATAGTGTGTATAACATGAAACAAAAAGTATATAAAGGAATATAACAACCCAAGAATCATTATTATATTTTCTTGATATTGAATCTCTTTGAATTCATTCAATCCACAAACACCATGTTTTAATGAAATACAATACACTATTAAAATATTTCTATTTAAACATTAAAATTATAAACTACCTGTTAAATTTTTGTGTATGAATACTATTAAATAAATTATGAAATTTTTATGGTTTAAAATGTAATCAAAAAAATAAAAAGTATATCTATTATGTAGATATAAAATTTTACCCATTTGAATGAAGAATATTTTTTTTAAAAAATACTATATTTTTCTATAATGTTGTTTACTTGCGCTTTATGTACATAATTTATAATTAATTATTAACAATTTTATAAAATTTATATCAAAAAATAAACATCATTTTTTAAATCATCATATCATAATTATCGTCGGTTTAATTTTTTGTATTTTTCAGAAAGGTTATATTTTTTGATGAATAGTGAAAAATACTGAATTTTAATTGAAAACTACAATTTAGTTTAAATAATTTTTAAATTAATTTTTTTTTGAACTGGTTTTAATGTAAAATTAGTAAAATTATACATCTATTAATACAATTTAAGTAATATTAATCATTTTCATATTTAGTTGTTATATAGAAACTTTGAAAATGTTTGAACATTTTCTCTTTGAAAACCATCTTTCTTATCGCATATGTGGGATCAATTAAAAAAAATATAGTTACACTTTTGAAAATTGAATTTTAAAAAATGGATTATATATTTAAAATAATAATTTTTATTTCCATTAAATGTCATCATATTTTTTGACCAAAATGAATAATGAAAATTGTAAAAATTAATTACAGTGTTTAATGTAAAAATGGGTTTACCAAGGGTTTAAACTAAGAAAATAAGGATTAAAATGACCCAAATCTTGTAAAAATATTAACTTATGCACATATTTACACTATATAATATCCAAAATTATAACCTATGTTTACGTTTAATAATTTTTCATGTGAATATATTTATAATTTTGGAATCTTTTGGGAAATTTCTTTGTAATTTGTAAGAGGCTTCCCTTTACCCACTTATAAAATGAAAATTTGTAACCTCACATATTCACACACATAAAGACATTTTTATGAAATGAAACACTACAAAAATCTCTCCCCAAAATCCTTATACATATTTTAGAGCTTCTGTTCCTCCAAAAATACCATCACTAGTGTCCATAAGAAGAGATGCAAAGGAGGTTTCTCTCAGAGAGGATAATTATCTTAACAATGATCTTTCATTTTATTTCTTCTTTTTAAACCTTTAATTATGTATTATGGCATACAATATAATAAAACTCATATCTCAAATATTCTTATATTTTATTAATTTTATGAAAAAACATTTTTCCATCTTTACTTCAATCAAATGGGAAATGAAATCATCGATCATGTGTACAGTGGACTACCTCCCTAAGAACCGAGGTAGTTCATTTTACATCAACACCTTTGAAGGATAGATATAATAAAGGATTTAAAAAATTTATTTAATATTTTTTATATTATTATACATCTATAATTTTAATATCATATATACCTTTTTATGTTCCATTCCATTTCAAATACTATAACGTTGCTCGTGTGTATGACATACTACCTCCTCACAAAGCGATGTGATTAATTTTTCATCTACTCTATACATGGAATTTAAAAAGGATAAAATTATTGAATATAAGTGATATACATATAAGATTATATTTATTATATAAAATTAATATATAAACCACTTCCTTACACTTTAACTAATTATGGGAATGATATCATCGTTTTTGTGTAAGTACTACTTGCCGTCTCCACAAAGAGATGTGATTCATTTTCCATGTACATTTTTCATAAATGGTTTAAAAAATGGATCCACTAAGTAAATATGATATTTATTAAATTATCATCTTACTAAATATGATATGATATGTATATATATATATATATATATATCCTATCCATAAGAACTGTAACCTTCATGACAAAACATGCATGAGAAAACAAGGCAATTATCACTCAAAACATAGGAAATAATGATATATTATTTACAAATAGTTAGTAAAATGTTATAACACTGTAATATATGATATTATAAATATGATATTATAAATATTATTTAGTTATGGTATACATTAATAAAATTCTTAAAACCATTATAATTGAGTTATGTAAACATATAACTAAAATCTGGCCTGAGGTAAGGGTTTCACATCTCACTTTTACTTCGATAAGACATACACCACATTAACCATGTATTTATTTTTTCTGGTGTATATAATTAACCATTTATATAATATATAATGAATTAATTTAATTTAAATTCATTTAATTTAAATTCATTTACTTTATCATTTAATATTATTTATTTCTTGGGTATTATGATTGAAAAGTTACCAAAATGTTAAGTCTTTATTTCACATTCACATCATTGTTCAAGATTATTTATGTTTATATCTCCTTTGAGGGAGTTATTTGGTAATTTTATCTTGAAATAAATATAATTTATTTTCCTATTGTCATTAATGATATTTTGAAGATATATTACCATTTTCCTACTCTTTATTATTTAAAATGATTTATAAAATATTTTAAATAAAATATGACTATATTTATCTTTTTGGTCAGATTTCATTTTTCATCAAAACCAGTGTTTTCTAAAAAAGGTTACAACTTTTTTATCATTTTTAAAATGATTTATTAATGAAAATTTTAACCATTTTTACATTTTAAAATATGTTTTTAATGTAATCTTCATGTTGTTTTCAAAACAATTCCTATTTGGATTTTACTAAAACTATGGAAGGAATATTATTTTAACGTGTATGAAATGAACTTAATTTTACAATTTCATGATTGATAAATGTTTTAATGATTATTTTACAAGTCAAAAATTCTTATTTTCCACAAAAATTATTTTCAAAATGAGTTTTTGACATTTTTTTAAAAGTATATTTTTGAAATACAAAGCCTATTTTCCACACGAAATTGTAAGGATCCTTTCATGTTATTTCTATTCATCAAAAAAATGAAAAATTAATTTAATATATAATCCATTGGGTATATCTTGTATACATATCATCCTTATTCTTTCTTTTTATTTTTTATGATCTGTTTGACTAAGGATGTACAATTTTATTACCATTCCCTATATTACTCTGGATGGTTTATTATTATGTTTACTGACAGGCATATGTATTACCATTTTATATGTTAATTTTTTAATATGAATTTGTACTTTGATTATGTTTAATCCATTTCATATGAGGAAATAATTAATCTTAGTAAGTAATGTTTGGGGGACCTCTATTGCCTCTTGATGCATCAATTGGTATCATGAGGCAAAATAGATTGGGCATTGGATGATGCCTTACCCATTTATATAGATGTCTTGGAACAATTCCATGATGTTATTAGATTTATTGAAAAAAGGTTATCAAAACATGTTTAAGATACCCATCATTATTCATTCAATAACTATAAAATATGTTATTGATATTCTATGTGATTATTTGATTAGTTACGATATTTTTGGTTAAGTTTCGTGGTCATGGGATTATTTATAGTGAATTATTTTATCATCATTTATACATTCCATATTATTCTCAAGTAATTAATTAAATGTAATGTGTTTTAATTATATACATTACCATATTTATTATTCATTATTTATTAATAGCTTTAATTGTACACATACCCATAATATGCAATTGAGATAATTTTTTTCTTATTTTTTATTTTTCCTAGGATATGAGGAAGTGTTGTGTGATTAATATGTAGAGACACACAAATGGAAAAAATGGAATTCTCAAATACAATTTATTGTTTATCTTATTTTTTCAATTGTAATCAGAATTTCATGTATATATCTAACTTAACATGATTACTAAACAATTCAGTCCTTTAGAATTTGGTTCCTTGTATCTTATAGTAATGTAACAATGTAGTCACTAGCTCTGGGATACTGGCGTCGGGGTCACTACAATTGGTATTAGAGGAAGATTAGTATAAATCTTTGGAACTAGATTTAGGAAAAATATATATTATAGAACATAACCCTATGTGTCATAAACCATATCATGAAAATTTAAGTAAAATAGAGTTAATTTTAATGTTTTCTCTCAGTTATATTGTGAGGGGAAAATTGAAATTTATTCTATGAAAAGATCTCAGATAATTTTTATGACCACTCATTTGGTCTTGGAATTGGGTTATTACCCTAGGAAAATAGTTTCAGGGAATTATGAGCGGTTTGAAATTTGGATAAAAAATTAATATTTAATTAATTAAATATTATTTATTTGTGCATGTTTATTCAGTGATATCTTCTGCTTGGAGTGTTGGATCTGAGTTTAAACTTCTCCATTGAATCTTGAATATATGTTTTTTCATAGGTGGCACATAACCTCATATCGATTGACGGGTCTAGGATGGACCCCCTTTTCATCTATCTCTACCTTTTATTTTTCATTTTTTTAACTTCTTTTATCATTTTAATATTTTTTTTTCTATTTTACTCTACTGGTGTGTCACATGTTCCTACCATAGATCTTCCACTGAATAATATAGTAAATATGGATAAGAGAGGGAGAGGATAGAGAGAGGGAGAAAGATGTGTTGTTGTGGAGCTCGAGTCACACTAGTTCATCATGCGGGTGCTGCAAACCATGAATCAGATTAAATATTCTATGGTTTTCACATGAAGGTAGGTATTTTTTATTTTTTTACCATAAATCCTCAAATATTTGTTGTTTTAATGTTTTTTTCTTGTTTTTTTGTTATTAGGTACTCCAAGAGGGTTGATCTAGTGGTTTTTGGGAGAATTGGGACATTTTGGGAATTTTAGAGGGATTTTTATTAGATAAATCCCAATCTCATAGTGCATGGTTTAATGAACACATGTCGTGTGTTCATACTGTTTAGAGAAGGTTGTGTTTTTTGAAGTACACTACATGTACTTTATGTACTCACCATGTAGTAGTACATGGCCATGTACTTGGACATGTGGTTGTGTGCATGGGAAAGAAGAGTTTGGGAAGTACACACCACGCACTCTGTATACACCCCATTTAGTAAGACATACCCATGTGTCCATTTACTTAGGTAGACACCCCATGTGAGTGGTACGTGGTTGAATAACATTACACGGTTGGACCCTAGGTATGCCCTGGATGTGTACTGGTACACGGACAGACCCCATGTCTACATTATCCATGTAGAAGTGCATGGATAGGTGTATATATGACATTACATTCCATGTAATTAGAAGTACACACCATTAAATTTTCCTACCAAAGTATTTTTGGATTTCATTGGGGCCCGAAGTCAAAATTGGACTTCTGAATAATCCATTTTGAGTGTTTCCCTTATATATCACAGTAGTGGAATCCTTTAGATGTTTAGAGGCTGTCTGGGTGGTGTTTTGGATTGATAGTGTTTTAAAATAGGATTCCATTGAGGTTTTTGTTCTAGAATCCTTTTGGGGTTGTGTTATGAATAGTGAATATCAGGAGATGGTGTTATTTTTTTGATCACTATATATTAGAGATTCCATGTAATTTTTCTTATTATTATTTGGATGGGTTCCAAGAGGTAGAATTGGGAATCTTCCTGGTTGGAACCTTCATATTAGTTTCTTGAGGTTTAGGTGTGGTTACTTGAGGGCTAGAATGGTTGTAGCCATTGAGTTTGGATGAAATCGTGGGATGTCAGGTGCAACAAAGTGCTGTTGAGTTGGGTACAATTTAGGTCCGTCAGATTTGTGATAAGAAATCACTTATCAGTGTAGTGTTTCTTCATGTTTCCCTTCCGAGAAATTTGTTTATGGATGTTTCCCCTCAGGGAGTGGCGTTTCTTGATGTTTCCCTTCTAGGTGTTTGTTATATGAATTTGATCTAGGAGTCTATCCATGGTTCATTGGAGTGTTCATGACATGAGGGTTTGTTCTACCCGAGGATGCCGTTGTAGTGTGTCTTACCTATGATGTTGTTTTCTGGAGGGGCCTCTTTATAGGGTATCCTGTTGTGCTGAGATTTTGGGATCTTTGGTGGCTGCCCTATGTTTGGTTGGCCTATGATATGGATAGTACAGTTTCAATAGTTTTGGTTGGAGGGTGTAGGTGTTAGTAAACCTTGGTTCTTGAAATGTGTCTTGGAGTTTTGATGATTTTCTTGTTTATGAAATATGATAGAGGATACCTTTAGGATATTATTGGACCTAGAATTTTAATTGTGATTATTTATATTTATATCATCTACTAGTTGGTTTGTTGATATTATGTGGGCCTAGGGAGCCGATGGATGATCTGGATGAGTGAAACAACCTTATACCACCTGTCAAGGATAAGTTTAGCAGACCGTGGAGGCTACGATGCTCTAAGGGAATGATTTATTTGTTTGGGGTCTACATAGGTAGCCTGATGATTCACTAAAAGGTTTTTTCACCCATCATGTTCCGCAGAATTTTTGGGCATGATAGTATACCCTGTGGTCCCTATGGAGTTCCTACCTTCACTCCAAATCATACCATTGGATTCCTAGTTTTTGATATATTCATTTGGTGATTTGATGCGAAATATGAGATCCCAGGTTTTTGACATTTGTTCCTATTCATGTGTTAGACTTTGCAGCACCTTCATGATCAAGAAGATTCTCTTTATGTTGTGTCTTAGTGGGCCATGTTTCACAATTCCTCTAACTGGGTCCTGATCTAGGGAAGTTTTACTTGATTGTGTCATACTAGAACATGAGGTTTTATATTTTTATTTTTTCCTAGCCCCTTCTATTTCATTCCTCTTTTTTTTCATTTGTATATTTTTAGTCACATTCAACTAGGATGGACATGAATCATGTTACATGAACATGAGAGATGATGTTTGGCCCACCATTGGGGGTGGCCGTCTTAGATCTATTTCTCACCCCTGCACATGAACCTTAGTGTACAAGTAGATCTTATGTATGGTTTCAATTTAAACATGGGTTGTAGAGTATTAGGGAGAGTCCTATTATTGGTTGATTTAGTGGGTTTACTCGAGTGGAGTTTGAGGTTTATTCTAGATCTATTCATCCATCAAAGAGACCATGTATTTGGTTTGTATTGATGTAGTTTTAGAGCCTTGTGTATTTATTTTATTTTATTTTATTCCATATGTGGTCATGTAAGAGGGAGATTGGTATTTGTATGCTTTCTCATGAGTCTGTATGCGTCAATTATTCATTATTATTTTATTTTGAGTTATTTATTTATTTTTATTCACTTGAGTGGAGTTTGAGGTTTGTTCCCAAATATATTCTTTTAAATCCTATCCCATTGAGGGTCATTTCAGGTGATGAGTTGGGTCATCTTGGTCCAGTTCATGACAAAATGGTTTCAAAGGAATTATTATTTTATTTATATTTCTATTTTGGGATATTGTAGGTATGATATCTAGAAATGTGTCAGATATTTTGATGGATACCATATTGGTTCATCATGAAGATGTATTCCAGTAGTAATTCTAGGTTATTAGGGTAGTGGAATTTATTTCATTATTTGAACTGTTACAATTAAGTGATTTTCACCTTGAGTGATGCAGTTGTGTTTGTGAACATTATGATTTATTTACTTTTGGATCTTTTCCTCATGATAAGAAGAAACTTTTCATGGATTATTCTAGGAATATATGATGCATTTTCCAATATGTGTGCGTTCTACAAACGATGTAGGTTTAGTTTTGTAATGGGTGATCAATTTCTCATAAATTTTTTAATCATATAAGTATATCATGGATTTCTATTCAAATAAACTTTATGTTACTTTCTTCTGATGATATTTCATGATGATCGATTAGAGTGGTGTTCTTTGGTGGTGGAGAGGAATTACTTTTATTTAGGGGCTCATAGAATACCTTCAAGGATTATATTGGCTTTGGGATTCCCTGTCGATGTTGGTGGTCATTGGATTATGAAGTCAAGGATGCCCAAGTGATGTTTATCAGGATCAAGTTTCCCCAAGGTTCTGGTAGCCTTGATAACTTATTTAGAGAGTACAAGAATACCCTTTGATTTCATGTTGGATTTCTAGGAGTGCTCATGGTTTCATGGTTTTTTGGTTGTCTTCATGGTTTTATGGTTGGTTGAGAGGGTAGGTTCGGTTTTATTCCTAACCCTGTCAGTTTTTCATTGTGCTTTGAGTAGTGTGGTTGGTTCTTGGATAGGTAATAAATTTTTTGGATTGATTACCATGTAATGGGTGATTTTTTTGGTGGATATAGTCCTGAGGAAGATTCCATGTTTCATAAGGGGAGTGCTGAGGGTGCTCTTGATTTTGGGAATGTCATGTGTGAGGAGTATGGTCTGTGGGTTTAGGTGTGTTATCCTAGGTTCATTAGGATATGGATAATTTGAGCATGAGAGTGTGTGGAATTGTTTTTTGGGTCACTCTACCTTGAGTAGGGGAGTGGAGTTGGTTTGGATTTTTGGGAGGAATCCTTTTTGAGAAGGATTGTTCATGCTAGTTAGGTGCAATGCTGGTTGGGCAGTGTGAGTTCACTGAGAGTTGATTTAGTCTTGAGGTTTATTTTTGAGAGGAGTGAGACATAGTTTTTCATGGGTTGTATTCCTTGTTATAAGAGGTCTGTTTATTGTGGGGGTTTCATTCCTAATGTTTCTGGAATGGTTAGTGGTTGGTTTTCCTTGTTGGTGCTCTAGCGTGAATGGTTTGGCCACATTGTGCCATTACATACAATAGTGGAGGAGCATGGGCTCTGTAGTTTGGTTCTTGTTTGAGGGGAAATTATATGGATACTTATATAATGGAGAGCATAATACTGGTCATGGTTTAATGTACCTCTTGTTAGGTGTGTTTTTGGAATTGTGAGAAAGATCGGTGGATGGTTGTGGTAATGTTGGGAGTGGTAGTGTTAATGATGAAGCTTGGGTGTGGGATAACCATATAGTCTTCTTAAAGGTGAGAGAAAATATGGTGGTTAGTTTTTCACAAACAATTTCATTATATTTTATGTAAACAAGTTGAAAATTTATTTTTTACTCTCAGGTGTCTTTCGATGGAAAAAATTGTAATTTATTCTGTTGGGAGATATCTGATAACTTTTCTAACCACTTGGTCCCAGAATTGGTTGTCTAATCTAGGAAAAGAGTTTGGTGTAATTATTAGACATTTAATTTTTTTAACAATTAATATTTAATTAATTTAATATTATTTATTCCTTCATGTTTTTTCAGTGATAAATTCTATTCAGAGCATCAGATATAAATTATAACTTCACCATTGAGTTCACAATTGGCTGTTTTCCTAAGTGGGGCATTACCTCATTTCGATAATCAGGTATGGGTGTGTCGCGTATGCCCCCATATATATTCATTTATAATAGATAGATTAGAAGGATATGAGAGTTATAGGAGAGGGAGATACAGATAAGGAGGTCTCTCCATGGAGCTCAAGTTCCACCAGCTCATCATGCCTGTGCTGTAGACCGTGAATCAGATCGAAGATTAGACATTTTCTTACCAATGGTAGGACCTTTTAATTTTTCTTCAATAAATAATAATATATTAGTTTTTTATGTTTTAATGTTGTTTTTCTATTATTAGGGACTCCAAGAGAGTTGATATGGTGGTGTTATGGTGAATTAGGGTGTTTCTGGGTGGTCTGATGGATTTAGGTTTGGGATATCCAGATCACACATCGTGTGGTTTTATGAACACACACCATGTGTTCTTAATATTTGGGGATAATGAGGTTTTTATTTGTATATGCTATTCATGATTACTTGTACATGTATCTTTCCATGTGGCCATGCACATGGGTAGGAATAGTTTGGAAAATACACCCCATGTACTTTCAGTGCACCGCATGTAGTAAAGGATTGTCATGTGGCCATATACTCAGGAAGACACCCCTTGTGAGGGGTACATGGACATGATTTCATACATGACCAGGCCCCATGTATGTCATGACCATGTACTAGTACACAACCAGATCCCATATATGTTCTGGCCATGTAGAAGTACATGTCCAAGTGTAGCTTTGAGAGTACATGTTGTGTACATAGAAGTACAAACTATCTACTTTACCAACAAATGTTTTTTACGTATATTCTTGCCCAATAGTCAGAATTAGACTTTAGAGTAGTCCATTATGAGTGGTTTTATGTATATATCACAGTGGTGTAGTGATTTCATTGTTTAATGGACTTATGAGTGGTGTTTGGGAATGATATAGATTTTTAGGAGGGTTCCTTTTAGGTTCTGGTTCTAGAATACTTCTAGGGATTGAGTTGTATATTTTGAGGATCGGGTGAGGATGTGATCTTGTTGACCACCTTTTATTGGGGACACTAGGTGTGTTTTATTTTTTATCTTTGGATAGATTCTGTGATTCAGATTCAAGTTCCCTTCTGTTTGGAATCATTAGTTCATTAACTTGAGGTTTATGTCTATTATGTTGAGGTCTATACTCATAGGAGCCATTGGGATGGGATACCATAATGGGATGTTAGATATAGATATAATCTATTGGGTTGTGTATAAGTTATGTCCCTATTAAATATGAGAATAATTTCCTTCAAGTTGGATTGTTTCATTTGTTTTCCCTTTTGGGACATGTGTTGGTTGAGGTTCCCCTTTTGGGAGGGTTTTTTGTGGGTTTGGGTTGGGAGTCTAGCCACAATTTTCTTGAGAAGACTTAGACCATTTTTTGGTTTTTTAGAGGATCCCATTGTTGTTTGTATCCTACTTGAGCTTTGGTTTACTATCGGAGGACCATTATATAGTGTCCTATTATGTTATGGTTTTGGGAATTGTGATGGATACTATATGTTTTATTAGCCTGCAAGATGGCCAGTGATGGTTTATTGGATTTCATTGGAGGGTGTGGGTGTTATCTAGACCTAGATCTTATGCGTTGGATTTTAGGATTGACTCTGTTCTGATTCAGGAAATATGAGAGTGGAGACCTTTGGGACTTATGATAGAGGATTGAACATTAGACTGGATCAGTAATTTTCTATGTTATTATTTTTGTTTCTCTCCTCCGTTGGTTGGTTGGTTGCTGTGATGTGGGGCTATGGAGTTTATGGATGATCTGGATGAGAATAGTTGCCTAATTGCATCTGTTAGAGATATGGTTAGTGAACTGTGGAGGCTACAGTGATCCTGGGGTACAATTTATATATTTAGGGACTGCTCATGTATCCCAATGATACGATGATAGGTTCATTTTCTAATCATGTTCTAGAGGACTTTTGGGCATGGTAGTGTACCCCAAGGTCAACTGGGAGTTCCTAGTACCAGTTTTGATCATAATATTACAGTACATATCCCAACAGATATGTAAATTTTTTTGATGCCTAGGATGAGATCCTAGGGTGAGGAAATTTTTCCTATCCTTCTATTATACTTTAGAGATCATTTTTAGTCAATATTACACTCTTAATGTTGTGTCTTCCTGAGCCACATTTCTAAATTCCTCTAGTTGGGTATAGAGTGAAGGTATTTTTACCTATGAGTGTCAGAGTAGGACCTGAGGTTTTTTATTTTCCTTTATATCTATCCCATTCTATTTATTTTGTATATTTTTTTATCTTTTATAAAGGTATTTATGTTCGTATAGTCTTGAAAAGATTTGTGTTTCCAGCACATGTTATGACCAGAGATGTTAGGACTACCATTGGGGGTGGCCCACTGATATTTTTTTCTCACCCCTTGAATGTTAATCTTTGTGTATGTTTAGATCTTATTTATGATTTCATGTTGAACATGGGTTGTGGTAGATCAGGCAGAGTCCTAGTGTGACTTGATCAAGAAGGTTAGCTCTGGTAGAGTCTGAGGTTCGTGCTAGATCTGTTCATTCATCATAGAGGCCATGTATGTGTTTTTGGCTTGGACTAGTAATAGAGAATTATGTATTTATTTTCATTTATTTTATTATGTATTTGGTCAGTCTAGGGGGAGACTAGTGTCTATATGCTTATCCTTGAGTTTTTATAAAGAATTTATTCATTATTATTTAATTTTAGCTATTTATTTATTTTTATGCACTTTGATGATCATGAATATTTATATGTATAGTATAATTCCTCCATTACCATAGTATTATCTAAGGTCATAGTCTCCCCATTGTATCCTTTTAGGCCCTTTCTAATAATCATAAGCCTCTGGTGTATGGGGAGGCACACTTGAGTCCTTATTGGGGACTATATTGGGTGAAAGTTAAGGTCAACCCAGGTGTGTTCATGACACTATTATTTAATTTGAGGATAATTATAGAGTAACATCCAAAAGTTATGATAAGGGGGAGATTATGTGGTTTTTTATAAAAATTCACCCCTCTTTGGATACAACATCTGGACATGGTTCTAGTATAGAGCTACCTGGGGGTAAATTTTTTGAAAAGGTCGTTTAGGGATTAACCCTATAATCAAATAGTTCATAAAAACAGGTCTTACTACAAACTAGGTTTGATACTCCCAGGGATATTATTTGGATAATTAACCTTTTATTTATCATTTTTTGTATTAAATATGGAGAACCTAGGAATTATCTGGCATAATTCCCTCTTCTAAAGGTTAACCCATAGACCAAGGAAGGACCTATATTGAAATAAAATGGTCTAAGTGTTTATGTATTGGGAATCAAGAATTAAGTCGTATAAGTATTTTTAGATTTTTTTTTGTTATAATAATCATGAAACATTTTAGGATTTTGTAAAATTTTAGAATCATATATTTCTTAATTAACATAATAGTTATTGATAACATCATTAGTTTATTAGCTTCATGTTGATCATAAGTTCAAATTCTTCAACACCGCTTTTCAAAATTTATGTGATAGGAATATTACATGATTATAGATACTTTTGGAAAACATTTATTAGAATATAACCATTAGATTAGTATATGAATGAGTAATTTGAGGAATAATGCCTTTACATTTTATAAAAATAAGTTCAAATATTTTAATAACAGTTAGAGTTAATAAGTTCATTAATTAAATTGTAATAATAGTCAAATAAGTTTAGTAGACTTTGTGAAAAATAATGTATTGAAAACATTGGTAAAAAGGTTATTTAATATTTTAATTTATTTCATGGTTGTCTATCAATTTATTTGTAATGTTATAGGATTTTATTAATATTGTTTTAAAAAAAGGATAACCCATATGTTGGTTGAAAAAACCACTAGGTCCAACTAGGCCGTGGGGCTTGAACCCACAACTGAAGTACAATAAGGGTTTAATGCCTACCTTGGTCCTATGAGATGTCCTGGTTAATATGTCATTATTTTTAGTTTAACTATTTGGAAAAAAAATATTAATAAAAAAACATTGGTGTTGCTATTGAGGTTTATAGTATAATGTATTATATTTAATAACATAAAATAACTGTATTGGATTTAGAAAATAGTTAAATTAATACAGAAAGACTTGTCACTCTTTTATATATCTACTGGTCTATTAATATTTAATTTTAGTTATCAATGGATAAAGAATTTCAGTTTTGGAATTTCTTTTATTGGATTAAGTGATAAAATGAAAATTTATCGAAGCACATTCAAATGATGAAATTCTTATTATGAAATAGAAACATTTCATGTAAGTATTTTTTCTTTATATTATTATATGGTAATATAATTTATCATCTTTTGGAAAATGATCTTGAAAAAAATTATGTGATTATATTACCAGTATTTATAATGATTTTAATGAAATTTTAAAACTTATTTGGTTTATGGTTTTTTGGTTTTTTATTTTCATAATATCATTCATATTCTTATGATGAATGATCTCATTCACTCTCCATCATTATTTGGACAATATTATTTTCTTCCAAACCCAAATCATCACTACCCTCCAATTTTGTTTTATTTAGAAACATAGTATGTATTATTCTCAATGACCTTCATAGAAATCTTTATCCCCTATGAAGAGGATTTTTTATTTACCAATTTTAATACTTGGCTTTCCAATAAATGTATTTTAAAATTTCAAATACATTATTACATAAAGAAATAATAAATTTTGAAGACATTATTTATTTAAGGGGAGTAGAATGAAACACACAAAGATTTTAAAATGTGAAAATCATATTCGATATCATGTATAATAAGAAAAAAAAATACATAAGTGAATATATGTAACATCCCAGGGTTTTCAAAAAAATAAATTGAAAATGCTTGAAATTTTGTTTAAGGTATATATTTATAAGTATCCTTTAAACATAATTTTATTTCTTCTATGATTTGAATTTCAAGAAACTGTCATCTATAATTGTGTTCAGTATGTTATTTAGAGTCTGATGAAACAAACTTGTTTTTTGGTGAATAGTAACATGCCCTTATGAATAGTAATATAAATAGTAATATGACCTCATGAATAGTAAATAATAATATTATTTTATTTTCCCATGTAAATAGGATAATGGGATCATAATTAATTTTCCAATGTCACATGAAACTAGTTGCACTTAAATATTGTTATTTTTTGAATTAATTGTGACCTTATTTAAAAATTAAATTAATAATATTTAGAAAATTATTTTTGAAAAATGGAGTTCATTTTTGAATTCGACACATCGAAAAATGGTTGGGGTAAATTTTTGGTATTTTTCTGAAACTCTTGAATTTTCGGTGAATAGTGAAATACGGTAAAATACAGTATAATCAATTTATCAGTAAAAATGCACTATTTATGACATCATAAGTGATGAAAGGCCACTTGATTAGAAATCACATGATATTATCACTATTTAGGGCCACTTGATTTGAGTTTATTCATAGTCTTGATAAAAATATTATAATAATGATTAAAATAATCTAAAAAACCTCCCCTCCTCCACTATAAATATCACCCTCACCCCCCTCTTCCTCTCACACCTCTCAAGCCTTGAGCATTGTCTAATTTCTGCCAAATTCCCTCCCCAATCTTCTTCCCCACGTCCTAGAGCTGCTGGTCTCACCAAAAGACCAAAATCAAAGCCCTTAAGAAGGATCTCAAGGAGAAGAGATCAAGAGGTAAACATACTCTTTCATTTTCATTCTTTCCTTCCATTTTATGTTATTCTCTTCCTTTCCCTTTGTCTTTTGTTGGGATATTTCATTTAATATTTCCCCTTATTGTCCAAATTTTGTATGAATTATGAGATATTCCATTCCTCTCATCAATCTTATTTTTATGAAATTTTAAGAGACGCCGTTAGGCTGCCGAATTTTTGTAAGACATTTCTCATGTTTTCTTCATTTCAAGATTCCCTTCTCTTCGTTCTTCACCCCCTCTTATCCAAGAGGCATGAAATCTCAAGAATCATGTATATTATGGATGATTTCATGTTTATGGAAAATTACAAATCATTATTCCTCTCCTCTCTCACTTATTTAAAGAATCAAAAAAACATTGTCCATTTGTGTCGAATTACCGATATCATGGACGATGTATTTTCAATCTCCATTAATTCTTTCAAGTCTGGTCATGAAACCATTTATATGGTTGAACCAGGTTATAATATATGTTTTATGAATCATATATGTTTCTGGAATTCTTTTGTACTCATGATTCAAATTTATAAGACTAAATGAAGTTGTAATTATCAAAGAACCACTTAAATTATCTAAACGAACATAATTAATGTTTTAACCTATAAATCATCATCATATAAAGCACCAAAGTGATAAATGGTATAGTTTATGGTACTTTAATTATGAAAATACTACTCCATTCCAATTCTGGAGTTTCACTTCCAATCAACAAGAACGATTCACCATGAACCGATTGTGAAAATCACAAAAGAACTCACCCAAAATAATGCAAGGAACAAAATACTAACAATTAAGGGGTGAAATGAGGTTATGAAATGACCATATAAGATGTTATAAACATGAAAATTTTTCTATAAAATACTAATAACACTCTTTTAACCATTATACAGGAGGTTTAAACAATTTTTAAGTAAGGCAAGCCCAAGGTAAGGGAAATCTTAACCCGATTTCCATTCTTTGGGTTAACCTTCTACTTTATAATTTATGTGCTATTTAAATTGTTTGTGTGATGGGTTCTGTTTATATTATGTTTAATTATGTGTATTTACAGAGTATATACATATTCCATCCACTAAATTAAGTCTCACTTCAAGTATATGATGTTTATAAGGGACTTTTCTTCTAAAATCCTCTTAAAATTCTGTTTTATAAGATTCAAAGGCAATGTTTTTATGATATTGTTTATGTTGTATGATTATGTTTTTGTTATTGGGAATTGTTTATGATGAAGGGTGGGACCTATATTTCCCTCCAATGAATTGGGTATGAGTAAGTTGGAGGTCGGCCGTATGGCTACTCCAAGTGTAACTGTGATGGTTACACAAAGTAAGGTAGCCGTGAGGGTTACAAATTTTAAGGTAGCCAAGATGGTTACAAGATTATGTAAGTAATTCCCCAATATACATCTATGATTATAATTATGTTTGTGTTGATCTTGTTTAAATCTCATGTTACGCTAAGTAAGATTTTATGGGTGGAAAGCATGTCTTTTGAAAATTTTTTCATACGTCATGCGTATTCATGGACTAAGGTGATTTTTCCTTCTTTTTCATACCTTACTGAGCTTTTGTGCTCATCCAAAGTTTTTAAATGATTTTTCACAGGTTAATGATGAGTAATACAAGGAAGGAAGACATGTTAAATGTTGAAGAATTGTCAAGGAGTCTTGTTTTGTGTTTTAATGTTTTATATTCTGAGGATAATGGAAACTGATTTTATGGTATCCACTATGTAACAATGTGTAATGTTATGAATGTTTTGTCTTAATTCTCTAAAGCTATAAACTTGAAAAGATCCTCAATGTATAATGAAGTGTTTTCTTAAATAAATTCAAGATTATGTATGAAATAAGTGCGGGTCCTTATAGTTGGTATCAGAGGTCGGTTTAGACAACATTAGGGATTAGGAGTTCTTGTGAGACACGTGATTAGTCCCTATATCTATTATTTTAGTTAAATCCTCGTTTTATAAATTTTTTTCAGGTCAAGTAAAGTTGGTTACGAATGGAAGGAGAAGGATCTCAAACGATATTCCAATCTCTTCCTGATGACATGCTTGCAATAATTATTGCAAAGTCATCTTCGGATGATTGTGAAACTTTTTCTAGCATACAACTCACTTGAAAGAAGTTTTTTGAGATATCAAACACCTCCTCTATACCTCGTTATCATCGTGGATCATGGGTTGTTTTTAGACAAATACTATTTTCAAAATATTCACATAATTTCAAGAAAGGTAAATATTATCAAGGTATTTTCAAATATTTTACCTTATCACAAGAATTTGAAGCATATTATGATTTTAAAAATGGTGCTGAGGAAGGAGACCCTTGTGCAACCTATTTATATTTGCTTTTAAACTATAGTCTCACATAACATACTTATGGTATTTTAAAAGGACCAATAATAGAAAGTTTCAACTCAATTTCGGTCCGACTATTTTATAGAAATCATGTTTTATTAGATGTTTTGGAATTATATGTCATACATGATTATTTTCCAAAACTGTTTTTCTGTGAACACCCATATGACCCATGTTGTACGAGGTGTATTTGTATGGAGGAAGCAAATGATTTTGAAGGATCTATAAATCATTATTGTAATGCATGGGACTTCTACCTACGTGAACAAGATGATGATGAAACCGAGTGGACACCTTGATCAAGGTACCCTCACTTGTTTAATAAGTAAATAAAATTGTGAGGACGCAATTTCAAGAAGGTGGGGATAATGTAATATCCCAAGGTTTTCTAAAAAATAAATTGAAAATGCTTGAAATTTTGTTTAAGGTATATATTTATAAGTATCCTTTAAACATAATTTTATTTCTTCTATGATTTGAATTTCAAGAAACTGTCATCTATAATTGTGTTCAGTATGTTATTTAGAGTCTGATGAAACAAACTTGTTTTTTTGGTGAATAGTAACATGCCCTTATGAATAGTAATATGAATAGTAATATGACCTCATGAATAGTAAATAATATTATTATTTTATTTTCCCATGGAAATAGGATAATGGGATCATAATTAATTTTCCAATGTCACATGAAACTAGTTGCACTTAAATATTGTTATTTTTTGAATTAACTGTGACCTTATTTAAAAATTAAATTAATAATATTTAGAAAATTATTTTTGAAAAATGGAGTTCATTTTTGAATTCTACACATCAAAAAATGGTTGGGGTAAATTTTTGGTATTTTTCTGAAACTCTTGAATTTTTGGTGAATAGTGAAATACGGTAAAATACCATATAATCAATTTATCAGTAAAAATGCACTATTTATGACATCATAAGTGATGCAAGGCCACTTTCTTCGAAATAAAATGATATTATCACTATTTAGGGCCACTTGATTTGAGTTTATTCATAGTCTTGATAAAAATATTATAATAATGATTAAAATAATCTAAAAAACCTCCCCTCCTCCACTATAAATATCACCCTCACTCCCCTCTTCCTCTCACACCTCTCAAGCCTTGAACATTGTCTAATTTCTGTCAAATTCCCTCCCCAATCTTCTTCCCCACGTCCTAGAGCTGCTGGTCTCACCAAAAGACCAAAATCAAAGCCCTTAAGAAGGATCTCAAGGAGAAGAGATCAAGAGGTAAACATCCTCTTTCATTTTCATTCTTTCCTTCCATTTTATGTTATTATATTCCTTTCCCTTTGTCTTTTGTTGGGATATTTCATTTAATAGTTCCCCTTACTGTCCAAATTTTGTATGAATGATGAGATATTCCATTCCTCTCATCAATCTTATTTTTATGAAATTCTAAGAGATGCCGTTAGGCTGCCGAATTTTTGTAAGAAATTTCTCATCTTTTCTTCATTTCAAGATTCCCTTCTCTTCGTTCTTCACCCCCTCTTATCCAAGAGGCATGAAATCTCCAGAATCATGTATATTATGGATGATGTCATGTTTATGGAAAATTTCAAATCATTATTCCTCTCCTCTCTCACTTATTTAAAGAATTAAAAAAACATTCTCCATTTTTGTCGAATTACCGATATCGTGGACGATGTATTTTCAATCTCCATTAATTATTTCAAGTCTGGTCATGAAACCATTTATATGGTTGAACCAGGTTATAATATATGTTTTATGAATCATATAAGGTTCTGGAATTCTTTTGTACTCATGATTCAAATTTATAAGACTAAATGAAGTTGTAATTATCAAAGAACCACTTAAATTATCTAAACGAACATAATTAATATTTTAACTTATAAATCATCATCATATAAAGCACCAAAGTGATAAATGGTATAATTTATGGTACTTTAATTATGTAAATACTACTCCATTCCAATTCTGTAGTTTCACTTCCAATCAACAAGAACGATTCATCATGAGCCGATTGTGAAAATCACAAAAGAACTCACCCAAAATAATGCAAGGAACAAAATACTAACAATTAAGGGGTGAAATGAGGTTATGAAATGACCATATAAGTTGTTGTAAACATGAAATTTTTTCTATAAAATACTAATAACACTCTTTTAACCATTATACAGGAGGTTTAAACAATTTTGAAGTAAGGCAAGCCCAAGGTAAGGGAATTCTTAACCCGATTTCCATTCTTTGGGTTAACCTTCTACTTTATAATTTATGTGCAATTTAAATTGTTTGTGTGATGGGTTCTGTTTATATTATGTTTAATTATGTGTATTTATAGAGTATATAAATATTAAATCCACTCAATTAAGTCTCACTTCAAGTATATGATGTTTATAAGGGACTTTTCTTCTAAAATCCTCTTAAAATTCTGTTTTATAAGATTCAAAGGCAATGTTTTTATGCTATTGTTTATGTTGTATGATTATGTTTTTGTTATTGGGAATTGTTTATGATGATGGGTGGGACCTAAATTTCCCTCCAATGCATTGGGTATGAGTAAGTTGGAGGTCGTCTGTATGGCTACTCCAAGTGTAACTGTGATGGTTACACAAAGTAAGGTAGCCGTGAGGGTTACAAATTTTAAGGTAGCCAAGATGGTTACAAGATTATGTAAGTAATTCCCCAATATACCTCTATGATTATAATTATGTTTGTGTTGATCTTGTTTAAATCTCATGTTACGCTAAGTAAGATTTTATGGGTGGAAAGCATGTCTTTTGAAAATGTTTTCATACGTCATGCGTATTCATGGACTAATGTGATTTTCCCTTCTTTTTCATACCTTACTGAGCTTTTGTGCTCATCCCAAGTTTTTAAATAATTTTTCACAGGTTAATGATGAGTAATACAAGGAAGGAATACATGTTAAATGTTGAATAATTGTCAAGGAGTCTTGTTTTGTGTTTTAATGTTTTATATTCTGAGGATAATGGAAACTGATTTTATGGTATCCACTATGTAACAATGTGTAATGTTATGAATGTTTTGTCTTAATTCTCTAAATCTATAAACTTGAAAAGATCCTCAATGTATAATGAAGTGTTTTCTTAAATAAATTCAAGATTATGTATGAAATAAGTGCGGGTCCTTATAATATAACATCCCAAGTCATTATGATATATTCATTTTTATAGCTTCAATCCACACAACACCATGTTTGAAAAAACGTGATACTCTATTAAAATACTATTATTTAAATATTAAAATTATAACCAAGATATTAAATTGGATGGAATTCATATTAATAAATAAATTATGAAAATTAAATTTGTTAAAAAACTAATAAAACTAAAAATTCATATCTATTTTTTAGAGAAACAATTAGAACCTTTTGAAAGAAATAGAAATGTTTTCTGTAAATTTGTATTTTTTTAAAAATAATTTTAGTATTGATTTGAACACATAATTAATAATTAATTTTTACCATTATTAGAATATTTGTTTAAATTAATCTTAATTTTTGAAATCATAATATCAAATTTATCTTTGGGTGATTTTTTTTGGTTTTTTATCAATTTTTTTTATGAATTGTGAAAAATATCGAATTTTAATTGAAAAATTATTTTTTTATTTATATAATTTATAAATTTAAATTATATTTTTAATTTAAGTTTAAAGTAATAATATATAATATATATATAACCAATTTTTTTCATTGCAAGCATTTTCATAATTAATTTTGATATAAAAACTTTGAAAACCTTTCAACATTTTCTCTTTGAAAACCCATTTTCTCATCACATTTGTGAGAAGAATTTAAAATTAAATTTTACCACTTATGAGAATGGAATTTAGTTAAATGGATTCCATATTTGTAATAATAATAATTTATATTACCTAATAAGGTCAACTTAAATTTTTACCAAAATCAATAGTGAAAATAGTAAAAATTAATAACCATGATTTTGGTAAAAATTGATTTATCATGGGGTTAAACTAAGATGATAATGGTTAATACGGACTAAACGTTTGTGAAAATGTTATTTTATGAAAATATTTATAAATTATACTATCCAAAAATAAAACATAAGGTTTTTTGAAAATTTTTGGGATGTGAATTACTTTATCATATTGGATTCTTTTGGGAAATATCTATGTTGTTTCCAAGAGGGTCCCCTTTCCCCACTTATAAAAGGAAACTCCCTCAAATAACTTATAAAAAGCTCTAAATCACTTTTACTGGAAATTGTTTTTATAAAATAACTCCCAAAAATTATTAAACATATAATAGATCAATTATTCCTCAAAACATACAATCCCAAAGGTTCTTAATAGGATATCTGTAGGAGGTTTCTCTTAGTGAAGGTAAATATCTTAACAGGGCTCTTCCATTTTCATTAATCTTTTTACACCACCAATTATTTCTTAAAAAATAAAATATAATAACTCTAGTATCTCCCATATACTTATATTTTATTATGTTTATGGAATAATATTTATCCATATCCACTCCCATCAAATGGAAAACAAAATAATCTATCATCTGTATGGTGGACTACCGCCTCGCGAACTGATGTAGTCTATCTTTCATCACTACAATCAGAAGAATAAAATAATGACTTATTTAAAATATTTATTTTATTTTTATGATATTATTATACTTCCTTAATTTTAATATATCATATACATTTTTTATGTTCCATTTATTTTCAAATATGATAACATCACTCGTGTGTACGATGGACTACCACCATGCAAAGCGATGCGATTCATTTTTCACTTATGCAATAATTAAAATGTAATAAAGATAAAATTAATGAATACATTTGATATATATGATATTATAATTATTCTATAAAATTAATATATCGTCCACTTTCTTACCCCTCACTCGTTAAGGGAATGATATCACCCCGTATGCGTACACACAGTCTTCCATCTCCACGAAGAAGTACGATTCATATTCAAAGTCCAATTTTAATAAATAGTTCTCAAAATTTATCTACCAAGTAAATATTATATTCGTAAAATTATTATAATTATATATTATATATATATATAAATCATTTTAACATTAACTCAAATATTCATGACAAAACACGCTTGAGAAAACAATGCAATTAACACCTGAAACAATAAAAATAATGAGATATTATTTACAAATAGATGGTAAAATGTTATAATATGATCATATATGATATTATAAATATGATTATGGTTTTGGTATAAATTAATAGCATGATTAAAACCATTAGAAATGATTTAAGGACACCTAAAAAGGAAATCATATGCAAGGTAATGGTTTCTCATCTCACTTTATCTTCTATGGGACATATGCCATATTCAACCATTATTTAATTTTTTTAGTGTTTATAGTGCCCATTTTGTATGTAATATAATGAATTCATTTATCTCCATGGTATTTAAAGTTTCATTTGATTTTATTTCTTCCATGGGGATTATGATTCAAATGTTACCAAAGTGGTTAGTTTTTATTTCACAATCTCATTACTATTTGGGATTTTTTAGGATTAAGTCTCCCTTAGGAGAATTATTTTATATTTATATTTTAAAATCAATCAATTTTATTCTAACATATTCATTCAATAAGTTTTTAATAAATTCTAACATTTTTCCACTCTTGTTTACTTAAAATTATTTAGAAAAGTTTTTAAATAAAATCCAACTTTATATTCCTATTCAACTGAAAATCCTTTTTCATTGAAACACATTTTTAATAAAAATGTTTTCAAATATTTTTAGAAATTTTAAATTTATTTATTAAATAAATTTTTACACATTTTTAATTTTTACATTTTTTTTGAAATAAATATTTATGTCTTTTTAAAAAAACCCCTTTTAAATTTTAGAGAAAATATGAAGGAAATATTTGTTTTAATATGTATCAAGTGAATATAATGTTACACAATCATGAAAATTTTAGGTTTTAAACATTATTTTACAATTTTACAATTTTATTTTCAATGTAAAGTATTTTCAATTTTTTTATGGACCTTTCATATAAAAATGGTGATTTTAGAAAAGCAATAGTTATTTTCCTCAATAATGTTTTTAAGGATACTTTTATGGTATTACTATTCATAAACAACATCAACCCTTAATTGAACTTAGGACCCACTGGTGATATTTTGTATATATATCATCCTTATACTTTCTTGGGATGATATTTGATAATTTTGATTGATTAAATATAATTTTATTACCATTCACCATATTACACTGGATGGGTTATGAATTTTTGTATTGATTGGGATAAGTATTAAAATTTCATAAGTTAGTTTTTCAATTCACATGTATATGTTGCTTTTATTTCATCCCTTTCAAATTAGGAATGAATTTAAATTAGTACATGATGGGGGGGGATCTATATCCCCTTGATACATCAGTAGGTCTCATAAGACAAACTAGACTAGGTTTAGGCTAAGGCCTTACCCATTTATATAGATGCATATGAACACAAAATCATTAATATTAGATATCTTAGAAAAATTCCTCGATGGTACGATGTAGATTCACAACATTATGAATTCCATCATTATGAATCTATTTATTGATATTATTTATTATTATTAAATTAGTTATAATATATTTGGTTAAGTTTCATGATAACATGATTATTTATATTGCATTATTTGATTATTAAAAATTACTGACACAATATTCTCTAGTAATTTATTAAATTGAATGAGTTTAAATTTTTTACCTTACCATATTGACTATGCCTTATTTATTCACAACATCCACTATAATTTTACCCTTACTGAGAATATAACTTCACACCATTATTATGTTTTATTTTCCCAAGGATATGAGGAAGTGTTTCATGATTTATTTGAAGAGATACACTAATGGGAATAATGGAATTATAAAAGAAAATTATTTGTGTGTTTCATGTTTTAAATTATAATGTGAATTTCAATTATGTATCTATTTTACTAGGATTACTAAACTATTATTTTATATGTGATGTGATTCCTTGTATCTATTTCCAATTTATTAATATAGACACCAGATTTGGGCTACTGGGTTCAGTGTCTCTACAAAATTAGAGTGCTATATAGGTGTACCTATCATATAATCTATATCTGGATCACCCTATGATATCTGGTCACAACCAATGAAAAATATATATAAATCTCACCCATAAATATGTGTGTGAAAAAATCATTAAACAATTTCGAATAACAGCAAATTAACTACATAGATATTTAACTTCATCATAAAACATGTTTAAACAATCATTATTCCTTTTATAACAAAAAATATATTGGAAAAGAAATGGATTCAATGTCAATATATTTGAAACATGATTAACTCATGGGAGAGAAATGGGTTCCAAAATAATCTCACTGAAATATAATTACCCTGTGGAAAATAAACAGGTTCTATAAAAATCTATTTGAAACATGATTAACCCTTGTAAATGATATGATTTGCATAAAAATTTCTTTGAAACAATAAAAAAGAATCCTGATAAAGAATTAGGATGGTATCATTAGAAAATATCCCCATTTTAGAATAATTAACTAAAATGGTTTTTTTTATTTTGATGAATGGAAATATAATTAAAGTATCATTAAAAAAATATTGATGGGAAATAAACATTTTATTTCAAAAAAAAATGAAAAATACCCAAAAATATGCAAAAATATATTTCTTTGAAGAATAATTGGAATCATATAAATTAAATTTCAAGGATAATAATTTACATGATGGATGGAAAAGTGTTCTTGTCTTAAGTATTTAAAATAATCATTATTTTCAAATAATATTGAAAAATGGATTCAAACGTTACCCATTTAGAAAATGTAATCATATTTACTTTTAAAAACTCTAAAAAGGTGGTAAAATATCATGTAAAAGGAAATTTAAGGAATAATTTAATTTTTTAAATTAATTTTTAGAACATTTTAAAAAACATGGATATTGAAGAGGAAGATTACAGATCAAAAATAAAATAGAAGATTAGTTCCACTTACAGATGACATTTGTGATGCTTCTTCAATCAATAAGGAAGGGAATAGAAATTAAAAATATGAACCACATTCTTAACTAGAGGAGAATATAGGTGATGTGGTTCATAAAAATAATGTCACATTATTTCCTCAAAAAGAACCTTGAACATACAAAGACATGAAAGGATGGATATTGTAACATAAAACCCTTTCAAATTTGGTAAATCTTCATTTATAATCCACATGAAATAATAACATCAAATTATACTTTAAATTTCATGACGAATCTATTAGTAACTATGAGTAAAACTTTATAAATTAATTAAGTTTACCTTTTGGTATTATCATCCAACCTGAATTTATGTTTGATTGATTCTTCAGTGAATTAAATAAAAGTTTGTGATGGGCGTTACCCATAAGGGACTTGAGTAGAAATGAAGAAATTATTTTGTGTAATATCATGGAGGAAATGGAGACTAGAGTTACCCATCAATCTCATGGTTTTAATAAGAAATGAAATATGGATTTCAAAGGAACCTCTATGAATAATGAAGAGAAAAATATGAGATTTCCATCATGCTAGATGTGTAGAAGTAAATAAAGAGGAAATTTTATTACGGGTATTAGTAAATGTTTACATTTAGTAAGGATTCTATTTGGGTAGCTAAATGATAAACTTTTGGGAATAAGATATCTAATGATAAAAATAGAGATAATGATCCATAGAATGTGCCACTGATGCTCTAGTGTTTCAAATATAATTAGTATAGGAATTATTCCAACAGATGCTCAAATAAAAAGGTTAATTATTATGATCTATGTTAATAACTTCTTAATCCATGAGATTGAGGTAAATACCATGTGATCACTATTTATGATGGGGGTTATGAAAACAATGTGGTGAAAGGTACACTTACCATCCACTCTTTAATTGAATATTCCCTATTTGACTCCAGATCTACTAACTCTTTTGTATTTAAAGTTTTTTCAAAGGGTATTGAAATTCCACCCCAATAACTACATGTAAAATTACCAGTGAAAACCCTTAACGGTATGATGATCATATCTAAGGTATATAATTATTCTTTGGTTGAATTTTGTGTGAATGTTCATCCAATATATATTCTAATTATACCTATGGTTGAATTTTATACTGTCTTAGTAATGGAATTGATTAATCTAGAAAAATATCCCATCAATTTATAAGGAAATAAATCCACATTTGATATTCTAAACCATCATATGATTGTATATCAACACAATAATAAAAAATAACATTGATTTTGAAATTGAATCCATTGTATCGATCATGATTCCTATTTAAAGGGAGAGTTTATTTCATATGGTTGGGAAAAAAACAAAGATATTCCTATTGTGTACATGTTTTTTATGTTTTTCAAGAAGGGTTTCTTAATGTTCTAGAAAATTAGTAATGGTATTTTTCATTACAACTCATACATGGTGTTACTCTAGGAGTCTCAAACCAACACTCCTAGATTCAGTTCTAAAAACATAATCTTTAAATTTATATAATGATACTGATAAAGGTGATCCACCTTCATCCATAGAAAACATAGATCATTAAAATGAATTATTGGATCACTTAAAAACCCAAAGACCTTTTAGGTATAGAGTTTTAGGGAATTAGGACAAACCGTAACATAAAAATAGGTATGAAATTAAGCGATCATTATTCCCATATATACTCTGTTTGGGTTATCGAAAATTAAGAGTTTAATATCTCCCATAAAATTCTTGACACAAGAAATCTTTCTAGACACAAATCATTTAACATTAACCCTCACAACCTGGGGAATAAGAAAAATGTGAAGGGTGTGATGAAATGCTCTATAAGGGTAAAAATAATCATTATCAATTGATTTTCATCAATGAGAATAAAATGATCATCAGTTAAATGATGACATGATCAATGTACATAAGTATAATCATAATAGAATTCAAACCAATCAATACATGAACCATCCATCATGAAACATTGTATATTATTTAACATTGTAAAAGAGTCATAATAATCAATTATCATGAGCCATATTTTGTATATGTTGATAAATGGAATCATTAAATACCCATAGAAATCATAAATAAAACATTTTTTCATTTTAGAACGTTATTTTCATAATTAGTGAAAGGAATACATGTATCTTAGTTAACTCCATTGGAGGCCCCACCCTAGTAAACTACATTCTTTCCAATAAATATAAGGAATATTACTCAATGCATTGAATATATATAATAGGGCTTATCATTTGTGTAAGAAATATCAGGCTCACCCATTCATCATGATCTATAATGGTGATCGACCTATTTTTTACTCTGTATAGGGATAACCAATACTATATTAGCAGTAATGAGACTAACCCATTTTATAAGTTGCATCATGCTTAATTGTTCATTATAATTTATTTCCAGGTACCATTCATGAATAAAAAAACTAAAATCTTTAACATTTCGATATAAAAAAATTGATATTTAATTGCATAACTTACACATGGAAAATATATGTGTTTTTGAGGTCCTAGATCCATTTAGTCCAAAACTTTACATGTTTATGAAAGACATGGTTCTTGTAAGAGGCATGCAGAAGGTCTAGAGATTCATATAGTAAAAAATATAGAAAGAATGAAGGGTTTTTTGTTGTAAATGTTTGGTTCACAGCTTATGTTAATGTCAAACTCACGACTGGTCGACTAAACTACATGAATCAATCATATACACAGATCCATTTGACACATGGTAGAATTAGATATAATTTAAATTATACTTGGGATTGGATTGGCTACATTGATCGGCTATGTGGCTAGACTAACTATGTAGATTGGCTACATGAAGATCATCAATGTGAATCAGCTATGTGGGGAATCTGACTATATAGGGAATTCGAAAACCTAATGAATTCAGATATGTGGGGAAATTTGATATAGGGGAATTCATATATGTAGAGTAGCTTGATAAGTGAGGAATTTAGTTATGCAGGGAATTTGGATACATGGGAATTTATCTATGTGGAGATCCTGACTATGTGGGGAAATGAATACGTGGTACATTTGGAAACATGGTGAATTTAACTACGTAAAATCAACAACATGGAGAATTGATCCAGTTTTATGAAAACGACCATGAAGACATTTTATGACACAAACTGAGGTAATTCAAAGGCTGATTTTTCAAGGATAATTTAATCATTAATTTTCTTTGTTGGATGAGGCTGTAGACACATCCTTATGTATGAAGTTTTATGAGATCCCCAAAATTGGAATTAAATCTTTTGAAATCTGGAAAATACGATCATCCAATATCTTCTGAATAAAAAACATAGTTATTTTCGTTATGTATTCCCTACATGTATTCCATTTGTATTTGATTTTTCTAGAGTCCTTCCCTTAATGTCATGGAACCATTCTACTTGTAAGGTCCCGGATCCATGTGTATCGGCCCTTTTCATGTTTCTAAAGACTGAGGTGCTCCGAGGAGTCTTGAAGGATGTTAAGTGGGGTAAGTGTGCTAAAATATATAAACAAGAAGAATTACATGTCATGTAAAAATTACACATCATGTAAGTCAGGTTCACGACATGTATTTTTTTGGGGTTTAAAAATAACAAGGTGACATGTTTTTCAGAAAAAACCGAACCTTGAGGATTACACAATGTTAAAGGGGACTAAACATAATATAAGTCACCAATTATTTATGTTTTATTTTGTTTTCAGCATATCAGGTTTGTCAAACCCTATAACAATATCACCCCTCCCTCTCATTCCTAGCGACCTAAAAACCCCCTCTTGAGTGTTTTTTGTAGATTCTTTCACTGGGGATTGATCTCTAGAATATATACATAGATCCATAGTGATCCATCTTTGGTCCAAGGAATGTTCTATCTCTTTTCTTATAGTTTATTCTATACTTTTCCTTCCCTTCCTCTTTTTCATGTGATGACGCTCAATCTCCATATTTTAATAGAGTTTTTTGGGTTGTTTTTAGTGTGGTTGTGGCTCGACATCCTTAGGTGGGTGTAGTTCTTGTGGGAGAGGTGATTGGGATCCAAAAAATTGGTTTTTTCTTGTGTGAAGAATTTTGAGACCATTTTGAGGTAGGGAAGTCATTAATTATATATTCATTTACATGAAATCATAGAGATATCATGATTTATATCCTTGGATCACAATGGAATTTAACCTAAATAATTTCTTGAACTAGATTAAGTAATTGGTATCAATCGCATGATGATGTTTTTATTTGTAAAGTCCAAATGGGTTGCCTCTTATTTTTCTAGATAGTGTGATATCTTTGTTGTTCTTGTTACGCCTATATAGCATGTAAAATTGGTAAAGAATGTAAATACAGAATTAATTGATAACGGATTGGATAAAAGATTAAAGAGGCTGGTATAATGAATCTAGTTATTGTTTTTGTAATTTGATGATAATAAAATTCATGCAGGTATGCATGTTTCATTAAATCTTTTAATGAACCTTAAAAATGATGTTTTTTGTTGAAAAAATAATTAGAGGCATGTTAAATTAATGTTTTCATTAATTTATAACATCTTCTGATAGCTTTCCTGTTAGGTTTCCCATTATTGGAACCTATGAATACTGAATCTGTTAATTAAATATGGAATAAGAATCCGTTGTGTGACAAATGATAATGCCTTTGAAGGGCCTAAGTTTCCCATTTTACATATAAAGGCTGAGTTCCATATGCTTTGGATCCATGATATCTCATTGTGTGTGAAGGATGAATGCCTTATTTTTAGAATAAGATCCTGATTTTTATTTTTGTTTCCTTATGCATGTGATGTGAACCTAGAGGGCAGTCATGGATTATGTGGAGTGGAGCTTAAGAAGTGATGTGAGCCTAGGATGGCTGATCCAAGAAGGCTATTGTGGTATGAGGGGTGGAGAGGACCAATTATTGTGGAATAAGTAGACCACTACAATGGAGAAATGCATTATTATATGCATGTGGTTGTTATGGAGGACTCTATAGATGATAGAATGGGTCGAAGTTGTGGTTACCAATTGATATGAAAGCTGAATACTTGTAATAATCTGTTGGATGGATGATGAAAAAGTTGTTTGTTTATCTTATTTCCATTCACAACTGCTTGATGCAGATGGATGTGCTTGGTTTTTTACTTGTTTGGTATCTTAGGATGTCTTCCTAGAGTACAAGGTAATATGAAAAGTAATAATGTTAATAAATGAATAAATGTTTAATCCATGAGGTTGGAGCTTTATCAGATGCAATGCTTAGTTTATAATTATGAGAAGCCATAGACCCTTTTTTCATTTTTTCTAGGAGGGAATGAAACTTTGTTGTAATGATAATATAATATAATATGGAAAATGATAATGATTAATTAATGGTTAAATGATTAATTATCTTAATGTGAAATAGACAAAAGTAATAAATTAAATTAATGTATCTCTCTAAATGGTTGTGTGTTTATAGGATATTTGGTCTTAGTAGTGGCATCCGAGAGACTGACATACATTAGATTCAGTTGAGTCTGAGATTAGGTTGTGCCCATAGTACGATTGTGATCTATATTATAACATGTAAATTTTGTGTTTTTATATGCTACCCCACCATGTCGGTTAGGGAAACTGACACCCTATGTATTCTAAGTTGTGGGGGGTGTTTCCAACAACATCCCAGTGGGAGTATATGTAGATGACTACCCCCATTATCCCAAATCTATTCTCTTGGTAGTTACTAGTCTTGGTATTCATTATAGTTAGTATTCCCCATATATGTGTGTAGATGGATATAATGGATTGTGGTTATTTCACACACATGTATTCTAGATATAGTTTCCTAGGACTACTATAGGTATAACCTGTGTAGGCTGTGATGGATGAGGTTCCTTACTTGGTGTATGTGTTGTGATGGCTTAAGGAATAATACTCAATGTATGATCAATGTTATCAGGGTGCCAATTTATTGCTAATTATTCCTATTTATTCTAATTATTCACATTTATTACTAATTATTCCTATTTATTACTAATTATTCCTATTTATTAGTATTTAATATTATTTATTCCTATTTATTATTAATTATTCCTATTTATTACTAATTTATTCTTATTTATTACTAATTATTCCTCTTTATTACTAATTATTAGTATTTATTAGTATTTAGTCTTATTTAGTCTTATTTATTACAATTTAGTCCTATTTATTACTATTTAGTCTTATTTATTAATATTTAGTCGTAATTATTACTAATTATTCCCAATTATTACTATTTATTCCTAATTATTACTATTTATTTCTAATTATTACTATTTATTCCTAATTATTACTAATTATTCCTAATTATTACAAATTATTCCTAATTATGACTAATTATTCCTATTTATTTCTATTTATTTCTATTTATTGCTAATTATTTCTATCTATTGCTAATTATTCTAATTTATTCCAATTTATTCCTATTTATTAATAATTATTCCTATTTATTACTAATTATTCCTAATTATTACTAATTATTCCAATTTATTAGTATTTATTACTAATTTATTCATATTTATTAATAATTAATCCTATTTATTACTAATTAATAATTTATTACTATTTATTCAAATTTATTAGAATTGATTATTATTTATTTCTATTTATTATTATTTATTCCAATTTATTATTAATTATTCCAATTTATTAGTAATTATTTCTATTTATTACCAATTTATTTCTATTTGTTACTAATTATTCTTATTTATTACTAATTGTTCCTATTTATTACTAATTATTCCTAATTATTAATAAATATTCCTATTTATTATTATTTATTGCTATTTAGTCCTAATTAGTACTATTTATTCTTAATTAGTACTATTTATTCCTAATTAGTACTATTTAGACCTAATTACTACTATTTAGTCCTAATTACTACTATTTAGTCCTAATAACTACTAATTACTACTAATTACTACTAATTACAACTAATTACTACTAAATACGACTAATTACTACTAATTACTACTAATTAGTACTATTTATTCTTATTTATTACTAAATATTTCTATTTATTACTAATTATTCCTATTTATTAGTATTTATTATTATTTATTCCTATTTATTATTAATTAATCCTATTTATTAGTAATTATTCTATTTTTTACTAATTTATTCTTATTTATTAATAATTATTTCTTTTTATTAATAATTATTTCTATTTATTACTAATTATTCCTATTTATTCCTATTTATGACTATTTATTACTATTTATTACTATTTAGTCCAAATTATTACTATTTAGTTCTAATTAGTACTATTTAGTCCTAATTAGTACTATTTAGTCCTAATTAATACCATTTCGTCCTAATTAGTACTAATTACTACTAATTACTACTAATTACTACTAATTACTACAAATTACTACAAATTACTTTTAATTACTACTAATTAGTCCTAATTATTCGTAATTATTTCTAATTATTTCTATTTATTACTAATTATTACAATTTATTAGTATTTATTTTTATTTATTCCTATTTATTATTATTTATTCCTATTAATTATTAATTATTCCTATTTGTTAGTAATTATTCCTATTTATTACAAATTTATTCATGTTTATTACTAATTATTCATATTTATTACTAATTATTTTTATTTATTACGAATTATTCTTATTTATTACTAATTATTTCTATTTATTACCATTTATTACTATTTATTAGTATTTAGACCTAAATAGTACTATTTAGTCCTAATTAGTACTATTTAGTCCTAATTAGTACTATTTAGTCATAATTACTACTAATTACTACTAATTACTACTAATTACTACGAATTACTACTAATTACTACCAATTACTACTAATTACAACTAATTAATACTAATTATTCCTAATTATTACTATTTATTCTTAATTATACTAATTATTCCTAATTACTACTAATTATTCCTAATTTTTACTAATTATTTCGAATTATTACTAATTATTACTAATTATTCCTAATTATTCCTAATTAATACTAATTATTCCTAATTATTCCTAATTATTCCTATTTATTCCTATTTATTACTATTTATTCTTATTTATTCCTATTTATTAGTAATTACCCATATTTATTACTAATTATTCCTATTTATTACTAATTATTCCTATATATTTTTAATTATTCCTATTTATTACTAGTTATTCCCATTTTTTACTAATTATTCCTATTTTTTTACTAATTATTCTTATTTATTCTTATTTATTATTATTTATTTCTATTTATTAGTAATTTTTTTGTTATTCTTATTTATTAGTATTTATTAATATTTATTCCTATTTATTACTAATTATTCCTATTTATTACTAATTATTTCTATTTATTCCAATTTATTCCTATTTATTTGTATTTATTTCTAATTATTCCTCATTATTCATAATTATTACTATTTATTTTCTAATTATTACAAATTATTCCTTTTTATTGCTAATTATATCTATTTATTTCTAATTATTCCTTATTCCTAATAATTAATAATTATTCATAATAATTACTAATTATTAATATTTATTACTAATTATTCCTATTTATTAATAATTATTCCTATTATTTACTAATTATTCCTATTTATTAACAATTAATACTAATAATTTCAATTTATTATTACAAATAAATACTCATAACAAAACAATTTAAATCTAATTAAATTAAAACTAATAAAAAATAATTAAAATTAACATAAAAAATGAAATAAATATTAAATTAAATAAAATATAAGTACCTTTAAACTTCATCTTCAATTGATGTAGACGACTTCAAAACGTTTTCATCAAAAAAAAACCAACTCAGACAAATTCTCACTCTTAAAATAAAGTTGAGAGAGGGAGAAAATGTAAGAATTGATAGGAGGATTTGAAAAAACGGATGGGGGTATATATAGGTTAGATTAGTTGCGACGAGACCTTTTGCGACGATATTCCCGCCGCAATAGGTCTTTCTTACGATGGGGCCCATCGCAAATACCTTTTCCCTCATTAATTGCTGTCGGCGGTTAAAAGGGTATTTGCAAGGGGCCCCATCACAAAAGGTACCCGCCGACACACGTTTTGCGACGAGGCAACATCCCGTCGCAAAAACCCATTTACCGTCGCTGGGTATTTGTGACTGGACCCGTCGCAAATACCCTCTGTGTGACGAACTATTTTCCACTGGAATATCACTCCCGTCGCAAATAACCTTCCCGTGGTTTGACGCACATACCGTGCCAAACCGCGTATTACTTTTTGTGACGAGCCACCAATACTCATCGCAAATAACAAGTTATTTGAGACGGAAAGACCCCCCATCTCAAATAATCTCTGCAATGGACTATTTGCGATGGGAAATAATCCTGTCACAAAAGTTTGTTTTTACCGTAGTGTGAGGTTCATGTTGTGGTGCTTCACCTAAGTGTCTATGGGCTAGAATTTTTTGAGGGAGATGCTTAGGGTGTGCGTTGTTGGGACATAGTTGAAAAGTAGTGGGGAACTGGTAGCAGGGTACCCTTGATATTATTTATTGTATTATATGCTCTTGTATGTGATACTTGGTGAGAGAAACCATGGTGAGGCTGGGAACTTAGTATACTTTTTTAGGTGGTGAGTTAGTTTTACTTGTTGGTCATTGTGATTTAGAATTCTTTCTTTAACTTTTTCATGAGAGGCTCTAGGGATGATCCTACTGAGTATACTATTATACTCACCCTGCATATATATAAAATGTTTTTTAAGTTAGTTAGAAAAGGTTGGATATCTTGCTGGTTACTAATAGCTTGGGGTTTAGCAGGAGTTGTTTGGGCATCATGGCCACTATCATCCTTACTTTTATTTTTCTTCTTGTAGTTTTACTTTCTTTTGTAGTAGTTCATTCATGTCATTACATATATGAAGTTGGATTTTCTATTATATTTGAGTTTGAGAATGAGTTAGTTGGTGTCTATATTATCTCTCTCTTTCACATATGTTCTCTTAGAGGGTAATGCCGCCCATCTGCATGTTTATTATACCCTCAGTGCTAACCACCAACATGGGGCCTACTGGAGGTAGGAATCAGGTGTCACTATCTCTCTTCTCCCATTAATTTCCCATCAAGGGTACAATTTTTGGGGAGGGGTTCTGATAGAGTGGTATCCGAGTTTTGGTTGAGGGATATAATAGAGTTTTAGTTAGGCATAGCTGAGGTTGCATGGGTTGGTAGGGAAATATTGTTAGCTAAGTTTAGCGAGTGTTATAAACATAGGATACTGGTTAATAAGTGAGTATTTAACCCCCTCCCTATGATTTGATTCATAGATCTTTAGGCATACAATGACTACTAAATGAGGCGATAATGGTTTTTGGGTAGATACCTATGAAAGGATCACTCATCACTCATCATTACACATGAGGTTTAATGGGTAGATCTTGGTACAGGTTAACCTAAAATGAATAAATGGAAAAAATTAATTAATGTTAAGTCTTCCATATTATAGGTTTATGGTCTCTAACTGTTTGTTCTTTTATAGGCATGGATCAAGGTTGACGACCTAATCATGTTCACACATAAGATGTTCAACAGGCCACACCAGTAGATCGCCACAAAGTAGAGGTTTAAAATGACGAAAATTGGAGGTGGACACTAGAAGAGTTTCATCTCCAGAGTCTGTATAGGTATGAGGGCTTAGTTGTAGATAGAGTCACAGAAGAATAGGCGGAGGAGGTTGAGATAGCCTTCATTTTGATCTATGCTTGGAAAGATCACTTGGTATCATTGTATATGATGATGCTCCATGGGGGAAATGATGAAGTGGTGGTTTTTGTTCCTCAGGGATTGTGAGGAGTCGATAGTATCATGAAAGGAGTTCAAAGACAAGTTCAGAGATGAGTTTCTTACTTCAACTACGAAGGCGAGTAGTCGCCAGAGCTGCTTACCCTTCGGCAGGGGAGATCCAGTGTGAAAGAGACTAGGATCCATTTTAGGAACCTTCTTCAATATGATTAGGACCTATGGCTAGATGAGGAGGCTAGGGAAAGGCATTTTGAGGAGGTTTTCCATCCAAATATCCAGTGTTAAGTCACCCTGTTTATGTTAAAGGCATATCTCAAGGTGATAGAAAGAGATGAGGTCGTCAAGAAGAACATATCTTGAACCGAATCATCACGATAGAGGATTCATCAGTATCCATGAAAAAGAAAAGAAATGGTCTAGGGTTACCAGTTTCCATGATAGAAGAGCTTCTGATAATCCTAGTGTTAGTTCCCCACCCTCAATGTCTCATTTCTTCGTGGGAAGAAGCTATCAGGACTATGCTAATGGATTGGAAACATTTTTTTCTTGTGGAGGATGAGGTCATCAGAAGTGAGAGTGATCAAAATTTCTAAGTAGTTGTCGTGCACCAGTTCTTCCACTTCAGGTTCCTCCAAATGGTAGTTTAAGATGAGACAATAATAGTAGGTTGTTCTAGTTTGGGATTAGTAGAGAGTAGACGGGGCTGATAGAGGATACCCCTAAGATTCTTCCCATCCTCAAAGAGAAGAGCATGACCATAGAGGTGGTCATCAGTATTTTCATATAGGACGTAGATCAGGTTTTGTTCAGCTTCATGCTGATCCATATATTGTTTGAGGTACCCTTTTCTTATTTTCTACATGGGTACATGCCTTGTTTGATTTGGTAGTGATTAAATCCTTTATATCACATGCCCTTGTCCATGATTTGGGACTTGAGGTAGAGAGACATCCATTTCCCTTGGCGTTGACTATGCCAGTTGTAGGTCGAGCTAACTTGTATGATGTATTTAGAGACTGTGAGCTAGTACTGGGGCACACCTCTCTGTGGAAGATTTATAATATTTAGAGATACAAACATATGGCATAATCCTCTATGTTGATTGTTTTTATTTAGTGTATAATATCATGGATTTATTTAGGAAGAAGGCTGTGTTCTTTAAAGTTGATGGAGAGACAACAATTTTTTTTGGTGATCGAGAACCTCATATGGGTTAGTGGCATGTTACTTCCTTGTCATCCTTGATTGTTGGGTTAATAATGAGTTTGTTGGAGTTTTAGCAGTCAATGTTTCGTAGGTTCGTAGAAAAGTACCTAGATTTATTTCTACAGGATGCTGTAGTTTTACCCCCTCGATGTGAGATCATGTTTAGGATCAAACTACAGCCAGTAGTGTCTCATATATCAATGTCTCTATATACGATGATGCCTTCTGAGTTTTGAGAGCTATGTATATAGATCAATGGTATACTGTGGTGTGGTTTTGTTTGGCTATGTGGGTCACCATGGGGTGCACCGGTTTTTTTCATAAAGAAGATTGATGTAAGTTTTCTATTGTGAATCAATTATCATCACTTAAACCAAGTGATAGTGAAGAACCACTATCATATTCCATGGATTGATGATTAATTCGATCAAATTAAGGGTGAATGTTGGTTCTAAAAGATTTATTTATGGCCAGAATATCATCAGATGCATGTAAATGATGAGGACATCCAAAGAATGCTTTTTGTTGCCGTCACGGGCATTATGAGTTTGTTGTGATGTCATTCGATGTGACGAATGCTTCAATTGTGTTCATGGGGTTAATGAATGCTATGTTCCATGAGTTTATGGATGATTTCATGGTGGTTTTAATCAATTAAATCCTTGTGTACTCCATGTTTAAGGAGGAGCATGCAGAGCATCTGCATACTATTTTGGTAGTTCTTCATAATGAGAAATTGTCTGGGAAGTTTCTGAAGTGTGAGTTTTGGGCTCTAGAAGTCCATTTCTTTGGACATGTTATATATTTTTAAGGAGTAACTATGTATATATAAAAGATAGAAGTAGTTATTTCTTGGGAAGCCACCAAGATAGCGGAAGATGTGTGAATTTTACTTATTCTTGTAGTATATTACAGGAGGTTTGTAGCCAATTTCTCTAAGGTTGCGACTCATCTGACTGTGTTTACTAGAAAGGATCAAGAATTCTTATAGAATGATCAGTTTCATATAGATTTTTAGTGACTAAAAGAGAATTTTGTTAGTGATATTGTTCTTTTTTTTCCAATAGAATGAGTTTAGTTTGAGGTTTTCTGTGACGCTTTGCATCTGGGGTTGGGATGTATTCTGATGCTGTAGAGATCAATAATTTTTATGGGTCTCGATAGTTACACCCCCATGATAATAAATATTCCACCTACAATCTAAAGTTAGTGGATGTATCATTTTCTCTAATGTTTTGGAGACATTACCTGATAAATGATCATTTTGTGGTCTTCACCAATCATAAGAGCCTATGGTATGTTTTCTCCAAAAATGACTTGAACTTGCGCCAATGTCGGTGGATGGAGTTATTACAGGATATTGGATTAGAGATTTTTTATAAACAGGGAAAGGGGAATTTTGTATCCAATACACTAAGAAGTATGTTACGCAGTAATGCAATGTGGGAACCAGGCGAGTCTTGGAGAGTGAGGGAAGAACTTTTAGCATTGTATTTAGATATGGGAGAATTTAGTGGTAGAGGTTGTCTTTTTTCAGATGATGATGATGTCATATTTGGTGGAATAGGTTGAGTAATTCTCATTAGTGGATCTTGAGGTGGAGGTCTGAAGAGACCATGTTGTTTGTGGTGAGCCCCATGGTGTTTGGTCTAAGGATAAACAAAAATGAGTGTAATTTCATGGAAGGATTTTTGTTCCTTTGGATATGTGTGGGATGGTTCATAGAGAGTTCCATAGTTTACCTTTGTTGGTACATCTTGGAATGAAAAAATATGTACCATCCAATGAGAGGTTAGTTTTGGTGGCTAGGGTTGAAGTGTGAATTTTAGGGTTTGTGTCTTAATGTTTTGTCTTCCATAAGGTGAAGGTAGAGCACCCTATTCCTGGTGGTTTTCTCAAGCGATTTGATGTTTCTTAGTAGATGTGGGGGACACCCCGATGGATGTTTTTACTTGTTTAAATCAAGCTTAAGAAGACTATGACACTATATGGGTGATCAAGGATTGTTTGATTAAATCATCCCACTTTATAGTGATGAAGGAGTTGAGATCAGTAAAGGTTTTGTTGAGGTGTTATTTGGGGGAGGTGGTGAGACTTAATGGAGCCCCTAGGTTAATCATTTCTGATCAAGATCCTCTTTTTACCTCCAGGGTGTAGAGAGGTCTCTACCATGATTTTGGTTCTCAACTATGCCTTATAAATAGTTTTCATTCGTAGAAAGACGGTCAGACAGAGCAGACCATCTAGACTCTTGAATACATATTTCGCTCTTGTGTTCTAGATTTAGGAGGTTTGTGGATGAGTCACCTATCCTTGGTAGATTTTTATTAAAATAATTGTTTTCACTCCACCATCCGTATGGATCCATTTGAAGCCTTTTATGGTCGACATTTCCATTCTCTATTGTGTAGGAATGGGGTCATTGAGTCAGTAATTCTTGGTCCAGAAGTTTTATAAAATACATGAGAGATGGTTTAGGTGATTCATGAGAGGATGAAACCAGTGCATGATCATCATAAATCCTATTTCGATCATAGGAGGAGACCTTTAGAGTTCGACATTGCGGATCATGTGTTTTAGAAGGTGACTCACCTTTGTGGGCAGTGATGGTTTGGTCATGGGAGTAATATTTCTCCCTAATTTGTTGGTCCTTTTGAGTTGTTAGCTCATGTTGGAGCTATTGTGTATCAGATAATGCTTCCCCCACAGAGGATCTAAATATATGACGTTTTTCACATGTCCCAACTCCATCATTATCATCATGACAACTCTCACATCATCGATTTGGGGTGATATTGATGTTTATTTTGATGTAATCTTTGAGGAGTGGCCTCTAGAGATCAATGACCACCAAGAGAAGCTGTTTTGTAGGCATTCTATCCCCTTGGTTCTTATCTTTTGGAAGAAAACTGGTATAGAGGAGAGTGCTTGGGAATGTGAGATACATATACACACTCAGTACCCCATGTTTTTTGATGTTTAGATCTTCTATTGTAACATTTTTCATTTTGTGGTTTCAGACATTTTTGGTTTGTGAGGTGGATTTTTATTGTTTCTTGATGTGGATTACATATATTCCCTGAAAGGAGAAGAATTACAGGGCATTCCACATGGTATCTGTGTTTATGTTTATTTGGTCGGATGAGTATACTCTCCTAATATAGGTGTAAAAGACTCGATGAGTAGTTCATATACTCAACGTTTCAAACCCCTTGTGCTTGGGTTAGGTGGTTGAGATACTATGATGGAATGATGTTTGAGAGGTATCTTGCAGGGTGGTTGTTTGGATGACCAATTTATATTTTCAATATGGGTGGATTTTTATTCTCTAGGATGAGAATTTTGTGATATGTATCTAATGTAAGGTCTCAAATATGTGTGGATCGAAAATTTTAATTTTTCTAAAGACCAAGGTATTTAGAGGAGACTTGAAAGAATTTTGGAGGGGTTAGGATACTAAAATATAGAAATAAGAAGAATTAATTTTCATGTAAACTATGTTCATGACTTGTCTGTTTTTTGAATTTAAAATTAAAAATTACACGTTCTTTTTGAAAGAAACTAGGTCCTGAGGATTACACAATACTAAAGGGGATTACACATTGTGTAAAACCCCAATGCTGTATGTTTTATAATGTTTTTAGTCACTCAAGTTTGTCAAACCCTACAACTTTGGTGCCCCTCTCTCTCATTCTGGGTGACTTGGTAGCCCCCTCATCATCATTTTGGGGATTCCTTAATCGGGGATAGATATCTAGCTTCTCTCATTCAATCAGTAGAAATCCATCTTCAATCTAAGGTATGTTCTACCTCGATTATTGTGGATTCTTCAATCCATTTCATACCATTTATATTTTCCATGTGATGGCAGTTGATATCCATGTTCTAATGTAGTTTTGTTCATTTTTTGTTGGTTTGGTTGTGGCATGACATCCTCAAGTGGATGCAGTTCTTGCAAGGGAGGCGATCAGGATCCATAGCATTGGTACATTATTTGGAAAAAATATTGACACCCTTTTGAGGCATGTGATTCATTTCTTCTCTATTTATTTTCTTATAATCATTTAACTATCATGATTTATCCCCTATGATTGCAATGAAATTTAACCTAAAAAATTACTAGAAATAGATTAATGAATTAGTATCGATCGCGTGTAGATATTGTTTGTAACAGGAAAAGGGGTTTCTTTTTCTAGATAGTGTGATACCTATTATGTGTCTATTATGTCTGGAGAAGCATTTGAAATTGGTAAAGAATGCGAAGATGTAACAAATAGAAAATTATTCGGTTAAAAGATTAAAGAGGCATGTATAATGAATCCAGTTATTGTTTTTGTATTTTTATGATAAACAAATTGATGTAATTACGCATGTCTAATTGAATTAGTTAATGAACCTAAATAATGATGGTGTTTTTTTATAAAATAATAAGAGTCATGTAAAATTAATTGTTTAATTAGTTTTTGATATCTTATGATAGATTGTTTCTTTGTTTCCTGAAGTTAGAACATTTGAATAATGATTTGGTAAATTCAATATGGAATAATATTTGGTTGTGTGATAAAAGAAAATTCCTTTGAAGGGAATGAGTTTTCTATTTTCTTCTAAAGGATGAGTTCCTTGTGCTTTGGAGCTATGAGATCTTGTTGTTTGTAAAGGATAAATGCCTTGTTTTAGGGAAAAGAGTCCATTTTCTATGTTTCTTAATACTTGTGATTTGAGCATGGATGGCTATTTTAGTTTTTGGTGAGGGGTGGTCCAGATATTATGTGATCCTAAGATGGCTGAGCTTAGAGGGATTTTGTGGTGTGAGGGGCGGGGAGGCTCAGTTTTTTGTTGCAGTAGTTGATGCCTGGAGTGGTGAGATGCATTAGTATATGCATTTGGTTGTCTGGGGGGAACACCAAATATGATATAATGGGTATAAACTAGGCTTAATTGCTAATATTAAAGATGGATTCTTGTTTAAATATGTTTTCTGGATGATGTCTAAGTTATTTGTTTATATTCTATCTATTCCCCACTACTTTAGGCAGATATATGTGATTGGTTGTTAACATGTTTGATATCAAAGGATGTTTTCCTTGAGTACCTTGTAATATGGAAATTAATAATGTTAATAAATGAATAAATTTTTAACTTATAGGTTTGGAGCTTTCATTGATGAAATACTGTGGTTATAATTCTAAGATGTTGTGGAATCAGTTTTCTTATGCATGGAGGGCATGTAACTTTGTTGTAATGCTAATTTAATGTAATGTGAAAAATTTAAATGGTTAATTAATTTATAATAATTAATTAACATAAATTTACACTGATGAAATGAATGATTTAATTTAATGTATCTCTTTAAATGGTGGTGTGCCTATAGGATATCTAGTCTTAACAGTGGAAACCGGGAGTCCAATAGTTTTTAGTTATAGTTGAGATTAAGACTACGATGTTCCCATAATGTTGATGTGAGATATATTATATCATGTAATTTTTTTTGTTTTTATATGATACTCCACCATATCAGTTAGTTAGAATAACACCCCAAAGATTTTATGCCATGGGGGGTGGGGGGGGGGGGTTCCCCAACATCATTATGGAAGGATAGATTACTAACTATCCTCATTGGCCCCACTCTCTTCTCTTAGGAGTTACTTATGCTGGTATGAACTATGGATATTTTTTCAATGATATGTGTGTATATAGGTATAATGGCTTGTGTATATTTTACACACATTTATTCTAGATATAGTTTCTTAATGACTATTGTAGGTATAACATGTTTAGGATATGATGTATTGAGATTCCTTACTCTGTGTATGGGTAGTGATGGATTGACGTATAATAACTGATGTATGATACACATTATATGGGATATGGTGGATCCCATAAACCACCTGGTTACTTTTGATTATATGGACGTGGTGGTGTGTTACAAAAGCTTAATATTATGGTGCTTCTCCTAGGTGTCTATGTGCTAGCCTTTTTAGAGAGAGATGGTTAGGACATGCGACGTTGGGGAAGAGCCAAAAACCAATGGGTAAGTGGTAGTGGGGTACCTTGATATTATTTATTATAGTATATTCTCTTGTATGTGATAATTGGTGAGACTATCCATGGTGAGGCTGTGAACATAGTATACCTATTTAAGTGATGAGTTTGTTTCACTTGTTGTTCAATATGTTTTAACAAGATTTCATTTCCTTTTTTATGAGAGGCTCTGGGGAGGATCGTACTGGGTATACTATTTTACCCACCCACCGTATGTATAAAATATTTTTTAGGTCAGTTGGATAATGTTGGAGATCATGATGGTTACTACCATCTTGGGGTTTAATAGGAGCAGTTTGGGCTTTATGGTCAATATAATACTTACTTTTATTTTTTTATTTCAGTTTTCCTTTTAGTTGTATTAGTTCTTGCATGTCATTACATATGTGCTCTTGGATTTTCTGTTATATTGGAGTCTGAATAGGAGTTGGTTGGTGTCTATCTTATCCCTCCCTTTCTGATGTGTTCTCTTAGAGGGTAATGTCTTTCATCAGTGTGTTTATTATACACTTTGTTCTAGTTTCCAACCCGAGGCCTACCAGATACAAGACTCCAGTGTAACTATCTATCTTCCCCCTGGCTATCCCAGAAGGGGTACATTTTTTTGGGGAGGATGTCGTGAAACTGACGGTTGGTTGTTCTCTCCAATGATAATCCCATCTAATGTGCACCCCCTGTTTAGGTGTAGATATTCATGCATATATTATTTTTTCTAGGTATTATATTCATTTATTCTCTTATTTATGTTCAATTATAGAGTTAACAATCACATGTTAATGTTCTTTCTACCATGAGAAAAGTTTTCCACTTGATTTAGTATATAGTGTGTATTCTATATACTTATATAGTGTGATGATATTTCTATTTTGTAATGTTGTTATCGATGTAAAATGGTAAATAATTTAAGTCTTTAATTAATTGATAATTAATTGGATGGAGAATAAAGATGAATTCTTAATGAATATGGTGTTTTTAGTAATTTGATAATGATTAAATTAATACTGATTGCATTTTTAATTAAATATGTCATTCTACGTGTTATTGAAATTTGTTAATGAATGTGAAGCATGTTAATTATTTATTATTAATATAATTAATTGCATGCTATGAAATTTGATTCCATAAATTTTACTGAAACTAGAATTAATACATTGAATCATGTTTAAATTAATTTTTTAATTAATTTAGTATCTCATCATAACTTTATGCCTAAAGATGACAAAGTTGGAAACTATGAACAATTAATTGGTTAATTCAAGATGAAGTAAAAACCAATTGTTTGATAAAGAAAATTTCTAGGGAATAATTTTCCTATCTATTTGAGAAGGTTGAGTGCCTTGTGTTTGGAGCTGTGAGAGCTCTTTTATGTGCGAAGTATAAATTTCTTGATTTAGGGCCTTGATTTCCTTGTTTCTTGTGATTTTTCTCTCTCTAACTTATGATGTTAACTAAATGTGATATTATGATGTGTTATGAGCGTGGTATGGCTAAAACTAGAATGGATGACGTGAGGTCTGCATAGAGACCTGGATGATGTAGCATCAATTGATGCCTGTAATGGAGAGATGCATTGTGATATACATTTGAGTGTTTGGGATGTCACTCGAGATGATAGAACTGGTTGAAGTGGGTCATACCTATTGATGTTATATATATAGATTCTTTAATTAAGTGAATATATTTGATGTCCGATGGATGTGTTTATTATTCTAATTGTATTCCATTCCCCATTTCTTGAGGCATCTTGATATGCACTGTTGTATTTTTCCACTTGGTGGTATCTTTAGATATTTTTCCTAGAGTACATGAATTATTGAATGATGCTAATAATGAATAATTAATTCTTAACCCATGAGGTCAGTGTTGTCGGAATGAAAATTATGAAAAGATATCAGTCATGATAAACCCTTGACTTGGTTTTGATTATTCTTGTAGGACATGGGATTCATGTAGGTGGTTAATGAATGTATCTTGGAATAATTTTAATGGTAAATTTAATGATTAAAAAATATATTAGTGAATGGAAATGAAAAAATGAAATAATTAATTTAGGTTTCTCATAAATGATCATGTCCTTTTACGATATCCAGTCTATAGTAGTGGCTGTCGTGTGTCTGATAGGCAATATTATTAGTTGAGCTTAGGACCATTTTATGACCACATTGTGGTTGTGAGATTTATTATATCCTATATATTCTTTGATTTCATATGCTACCCCACCCATTTACGTTAGAGAGACTGGAACACTATGGACTATAAGAGGGTGTTTTCCCCAACATCCTAGTGAGAGGTTAAATGGATGACTATACCGTATGGCCCCAATCTTTTATCTTGGTAGTTACATGTACTAGTATGCATAATGGCATGTTTTTCAATATATGTGTGTAGAGTTTTGTGATTTATTGTGATTATTTCACACACATGTATATCTGAATATAGTATCCAATGGATTATTATAGGTATGTTGTGTATAGGGTATGATGGCATGAGGTACCTTACTCAGTGTATGGTCTATGATGGTTTGAGGTATAATACCAAATGTATGATAAAAATCATACTAGTTTTTTGACTATTGAAAACTACATAGTTAATATATATGGATATGTGAATGGGATGATGTGAGGATGCACTATAAGAAAAGGGCCTAATAAAAGTGTTTTTTATTTGGAGAATGTTTAAACTGCCACTACATGGTTCTACGATAGTTTCAAAAAACTACTGCTAAATCGTGTGTCGAAATCCAATACAGGGCAGTTTCTTCTCTTTAGTTGCAGTTTCTTTTATGTTTCGTTGAAAGCATATTTATTGGCAGTTGAAACTGCCATTAAATCCAATTTTTTTTACCCAAACAGATTCCGCTAAAATGAATGAAACTACCACTAAATAATAGTTCATCATAATTATCGGCAATTTTAACTACTGAAAAAAATATAAACACATCTTATAGTGGTGGTTTTAACTACCACGAATGAAAATATGCCATATATAGTGACAATTTAAACCACTCTTAAATGTTTATTGATAGAAAAATTGCTAGTGCTAATTCTGTAGCCACAGAACTACCCTGAATAAAAAATCAAAACTAGGTGTATCACCTATCAATAGCACAAAAAATACCTATCATAAGCTCACTAAATCACACAAATATAAGTGATATATCATCAAAAACATGTATATTAGTTCACATCCTACCATAAATTATTTCATATCTGTTTCAGAATTAATACATAAACAAACCCTCTCATTCAATATTAGTCCCAAACATTAAAAATACCACTAATCTCTTCCATATGAACTTTGTTTGTCACCCTCCCCATATCCATATTCATATCAATCTCTACTTCTAACAACTGGAACCTGTAAGACAATTATATTAAAAGTTAAATAGTTTTGTATATTTATATTTAAACTTAAAAATAATAAATGTTTGTGAACTAAATAATTTTGGAGTTGTGTGATTTACCTACTCACCACCAGTCAATGATGTAATATCACCGAGGACAAATCAAATAATATTTTGTTATAAATCAACCAATTATTTGAATGTCCACTTTCATACTATAAAACTAGTAAAGGGAAAGTGGACAAAAATCTATAAAAAGAGATTTGTTTTGAAAATATTAGAAATTAAGAACATAATGACATTCAATTACACAATAATGTATTAAAATCACATTTATCAGTGAATCAAAAACTTCATTTTTTCAAGATTAAGGAATATGTCTACAATAATTATACATAATCAGAAGGGTAAATGGCTCCGCCAATAGATAACCTAAAATCTGGAAAAATAATCCCATAACGTCATCTGTAAGGACCCCATAATAGTCAAATGGTACAGCTATCTGTAGTCAGTTCAGATTCCAATCATCTAAACTTTTCATATTTTTCTTAGTAGTAGAGTTTTTCCATATTTTATGAAAAAATATCTAGTAATATAAAAATATTCAATAACTTTAATCATATTAAAATTTTCACCTATAACAGTCACCCTCCAATACCCTCTTGAAAACCAGGAGTGACCTCTTACCTCACTATAGAGGGTCGACTGGTATCAAAATAGTGCCTCCTCCTTTACATTACTATCATTTAATAAAATAAAAGTAAATTCAGAACATTTATTTGAAAAAATTCATGTATAAAAAATTACAAATTATAACGGACGCATAATACTAACAAGAAATATATATATAATAATGATAATGAATGATTGCACAAATTACAAAAGTAGTTGATAAATGAAATGATGACTACACATACAATCATTTTCTCCTTCACTCATGTCATTTTCTTTCTCCATCATTACTTCATCTACTTCACCCACACATTCAAGACTAATTTTTTCAATATCATGTTAGAGAAATGTGTTCACTTCTTACTGTTGATGAGATTCAATGTTAGAGGTCAAATATTCAACGTCATCGCCCATATCATACAGGTCACTTTTTTTTACGTGAGAAACTACACTCCACCCATAATCTACAACATCTTCCACATAATATACCATTTTAGCATCCAATGATAAGATATAAAGATTATGTAATCAATGATCACCAATATCTATAATGTGAGAGAAGTTTACATAAGTAAATTTCATGGAATCTCTTTTAACAACCCTAATAAAATAGATCAATTTAATTGGAATATACTAACTGAAAAATTCCAATGGTAGTTTAATTTGATAATCTCAATCAACTTTCCATAGTATCCCACTTCAAAAAACATAAATATAACACTATTTTTGGTTTTCAAACCCTCTTCCAGATCAACTATACACAATTTAAATCTATTCACATTGTAAGCATCAAATTTTATAGCCAATTTTAGAGGACCTCGAGAAAGAAACTTCAAATCTTATGAAAAATCACCTCGAGTATCAGTATTCATGATCTAAAAAAAATAATTATACATTATTTTATTTAAAAAATATATGTTCCAATCTAATATATGTATTGATTGAAATATTTATGAACTTACACATTTTTCAAACCATTCTACAAGATCTTTATTAAAATATTTTTTTATCTTTCTCATTTCATGTTCATCCATTCATTTTTTCCTTATTTTTATCCTTAACTCTTCGATAAATGGATCTTTAATTTCACTATTCCTCAACACATATCTATGTGCCTATGATAATTCCATTTTTGTCAGTGTAACATTTTATCTCCTCCCAACTAATCGACCAATAGAAGGAAATATTTTTTATTTCCCATGCAGTTGATATTGAGTCGATGTGTCTTAAACATTTCTAACTCAATTGAGTCTTTTCTCAATATCTTCAAAGTATCTAGAATAAAAGTTAATACACTCCTCTTCTAAATAGCTTTCATAAATAAAGACTTCATGTTGAGTATTATTTTTCATGTATGATTTCAAATGACTAAGATATTTATGAAATAAAAGAAAAAACATAATTTTGTATTTAATGAAGTGAAAGGAATTGTTTATTTAAATGAAAAACATATAATTTCAGTACATATCAATTGTATAAATCTAACTATAATGTACGAGCCCTCCTAATTTATCTTCCTCAACCGAATTCATAGTTAAATACATCATGAAAGTAAAAACGGATGGAGGAAATATCATCTCCATTGCAAAAAGTTTCAATAAAAATATCTTCTAATGTTTTTCAACCTCAAATGGTTGTATATGTTCATCACATAGTTTTATGATGAATGTGAAAAATTGGAGTACAATAGTAGTAACCTTTTCAGGTAATAATGTATACAATGCCAACAGTAGCAACTGCTATATAAAAATACGTGAATGATGACTTTTTAATCCATGTAACCTATAATGATTTACATCAACATGACTTAAAATTATACTGAATACCCATCAGATACCTTTACATGTTTTAAAATTCAAAAGAATGTATCTTTATATCAATTTTTCATTAAAAAAATTACCAGAGCATACTTTCTATTATCATCTGGCCAGAGATCACAATTTATGTTCATTGATCGTATGCCTTTCCAATCATTGAGATGATTGTTTTATTTTCCATGATTATTAAGAAATTTTAAGATAAAATTGTCACAAACATTATTCTCAATATGAATCACATCATGATTTTCACCTCAAAAAATTAAATTCTAAATAAGGAAGTTTAAAGAATATACTTTTTTACTTCAATTTTTATGTTCCAATTTCACTTGACGATGCACCTAGAACTTGTTTCCCACTATCATTCAAATGACACACCTTCCCCAAATTTATATAAACATTTCCATGTTGGGATAATATTTTAGAACCTTTCAACAACTTTGGAGGTGGTCTACGATCAATTGAACCATTGAATTTTGACTTATTCTTAAAAATTCTATGAGATGCATTGAGAAATCTTAGATGACACAAGAATCACCATTTTCTACATCGAGGTAGTCATTTAGGCTCAAAATCAAAGTTACAAAAAATTCAATTCAAATATGTGTAAGTGTTCCAACCAGCTAAATTCCCATGTCCAAAGAAGTCACTAATAGTCCACATTAGAGCATATTTAATTTTGAACATTGTTCTAGAAGATGCATCATATGTCTCAACACCATCTCTCCATAACTCCTATAATTATTAACATAAAGGCTGTAAGTAAACATCAATATCATTTCCAAGACTTTTTTCCAATAATAATCATTGAAATGATAAAATACTTTTGTTATATACACTTCCAAGAATGTAGATTTTATGGGATCAAAATAACCATCCAAATGCTATAACTGGTGGTCAATGTCCCAAATGGGTTGAATCTATTGACAACTAATCGTAATCGAACATTACTAGGATCAGATGATAAATCTAGTTGTAATGAATCAAATGCCTTCCAGGATTGTGAATCTCTTTGATGTTTCATTAACCCATAACTGTTATTATCTATATAATTCGACTTCATGTAAGTCTTGAGTTATTTTTCATGATATGAATAATCTTTGAAATCAATGATTTAAAAGAAAATTAATGAAAAACCATTACAGGGGTGTTCCTTCTCTTCTTATTTATAGTAGCATGTTGATTTACACTTCCAACATCACTCATTGTCATCCATCTAGAAGAATAACTTTTTTTTTCAATCATTTATTCTTAAATCCTCTCCAACATAAAGCATACAATCATTTGGAAATTCATGTATTTTTATATAATTCAGACCAAGATTTTTAATTTTTTTTATATCATAAAACGTCTCAGATATATTTGCTTCAGGAAATACATCATGCAAAAAATCCAATATCAAGGACATTGCCTTATTTTTAATTATACATAGGCATTTGATATGGGATAAATTCAGCAGGAAAAATGTTTTGAATATTTCAAACATCCACTATACAACTCTTGATTTACATCATCAACTATACCATGAAACACATCAGTCTTATCAGTGAAGTTTTCTCTTACATTAGTCTCCCCAAAATCAAGAGGAGGATCCAATGATATGTAACAATATTAATATAGTTGTCCTATAGTATCAATAACATCATATAACATGTTTTCATTTGTATTAACTTAAACTAGTTGTTCTGATATGTTTTTATATTGATGTTGTTTTATTTAAATTTTGAATGAATTTTTAATAAGGTTTATCATTTCATTTTCCATTATTTATGATGTTGGGAGTTCATTATATCGATTTATGTTAGTACTCAATGTTTCATTAATGGTGAATTTTCCATGAATAATCCAATAGAAATATTGAGTAGGGAATTGATTCAATATCACGCGTTCATAACATTCATCTCTCTTCAAACATCTTTTAAATTTACAATGGGGACATGGGAATCTTATTCTTCCATCAACGGATAAATTGGAATTAGAAAAATCTAAATGCTATTCCAAACCCTTAGCATACCGAGGTGTGTTCCTCGGTAATGTGATGTAGTTTTTATCCATTCATATAACAATATGCCTACCCATTATTAAAAAAACTAATACACATAACTATTACTAAATAAGAAAATATATTATGGTAAAATCTAGTAAAGTGGGGAATAATAATGAAGTAATGAATATCATAGTTTGAGAATAGTGGAAACCTAACACAAATGGAGTGTTATTACTAAAATGACTTTAATAGTTCCATATGTCAAAACAATACTAAGAATACCTAACATGAGTTAGTGTAGATATCACCCCCTAGTATAGGTCTAACATAATGATAGATTCTAAATAATTAGATTAGAGGCGATATATTGGAATCAAAATGAGTCACATTAATATGAGAATCGATACACACATTTTTCTTTATATAGAATTCCCCAATACATATTTTATTTATATAGAGGAGGGAAAGTGAGAAATATATGGATTATATTTTGAGAGATATGAATGAACCATCATGGAATTAGGAAATTACTCATCACTATAGTATAACTAGTTATTGAAATGTATGAATTTTTTTTATACATGACTTGATGAATTTGAATATATCAATGAGAAAAGGCAACACATGTCGAATGAACATGAAATCAATTATACTAGAGTACAATTAGAATTTTACAAGAAGGATATTAAATACTAATTTATTCAAGGGGAACTAGTATGGTCATTGAGAACACCCATGATACCTTAGTAGAGAGCCATGCTGACGGTGAAAAAATAGTAGGACCATGGTCTACACATATGTTCTATACAAATGAATCATGTTTCTTAATTATAATTCTTAGAGAGTATGTAATTCCTATCACAAATTCATGGTGTATAATAAATTATATATCCTAAAAACACATCATCAAAAGTATAAATTAATCTTCTATAACAAAAAATGACGAATATATATAATTGTAGACTATAACTAGCATTTTTTATTATTGAACAGACCATATTTAAATCTATGTCAATTGGGAGTCTCTAACTGCAGTGCAAAAGGGTTTGGGGGGGGGGGGTTGGGATTAGTGGGATTGGGATACGGCTTATAAAGAGAGGGCTTGGAGGGATATATCTTGGGCCATGATAATGAGGGATTCGAGTTCTCTAGATATGAGGGTTTGGGGTCAGCCGGTGAGGGACTAGAGGGATTGAGCTCGGGAGATGCCTGCGAGGGCATAAAAGGATTAGGCTCAGGAGCCACCTACAAAGGATTGGACATATCATGATCAAACGACAGTAGTGGGGGTTATCTAGGTTTTGGGGTCAGTGGAGTCGTGAGAGGAGGAGGGGAGTCTGGGAGAAGGAGGTAGGGTCAGGGGAAAAGAGTGTTTTTTATTAAAAACACAATATTTTACAGCAGTTTTTAAAAAAAAACTGCAAAATATTGTATTTTTTATGATTTGGTTGAGTGAAATACTTCCAAAAAACCACTGCTAAATAATTATTTTAGTGTAGTTATGTGATATAATAGGTGGAAATTGTGATTCCTTTCCTAGGTATCCTTGGGATAGATTATTTTGAAGAGAGATGACTCACGATGTGGGATGTACGTGTAGTGTAGAAAAGCAGTGGGGAAGCGGGAGAGGGGTAACCTTGATATTTCCTTACTATATTATATGATATATTGTATGCAATACATAGTGAGAGTTTATTTTGGCGAGGCTAAGAACATAGTATACTTGATTAGATGTCGAGTTAGTTTCACTATTGTTCACTGTTCTTTATAATACTTTTGTTATCTTTTTTATGAGAGGCACTAGGGAGGTTCCTTTATAGTATGTTGTTTTCCACATTCTTTGTATATATATATATATATATTCTGTTTTGTCAAAATAGGTTGTAGATCATGTGGGATATTACTATATAATGGTTCTGTATGTTGTTTTTGGGCATCGTGGTATGTATTATCTTTATATGAAATTACATGTTTTCACTTGGGATTTCAATATATATATTTTCAATAAGGTGTAAAATGGTCCATCAATATTATCAATCTCTTCAAAATTCTCTCTTTGAGTTTAATTCCTCTCATATGTGTCTTTATTAAACACTCGGTGCTAACTGCCAACCCAGGGACTACTGGAGGTGATACTTGAGCAATCATTATTTACCTTCTTTCATTTCCATCCCATGGGGGGTACTCTTTTGAGGTGAGGGGGTTGTGATATATTTTTATAAAAGTTTTAGTTTAAGGTATATGATAGAATTTGGAGTAAGTTGTAGGTCAAATTGCATGGTTTGTTAGAGAAACAATGTTATCTTGGTTTGTAAGAAATGTAAACACGAGATACCAGATGAGACGTGGATATTTAGGGACCACTGTGATATGATGTATAGAAACTTATGTTTAGTGAGCCTACTAAATGAAGTGATAATGGTTTCAAGGTAGAGACATTTTAATGTATCATGAATAGTTATTCTTTACCCATACGTTTGAAATGGGTAGACCTTGAGATAAGTTAAAACTATAAAAACCTAAATAATTAATTAGTTAATTAATGATATGTATTAAAAAAATTAGGATTAGAAGTATAAATAACTTTTTATTTTACAAAAATGGATATCGTTTTATGTCCTTTTATGTTTCCTGATGTTGATGTTCCACAATATGTGATAGAAGATCAATGGAGTGTGGAGGTCTACAAATATGACACATAGAGGCAGACACTCCATGAGTATCAACTACATAGTATGAAGAAGTATGAGGGGTCCATTTAATATTAATTCACAGAATAATAGTGGGATTAGGATGGAATATCCTTATATTTGATCCATTATTAAAAATAGAACTGAGTTACATTGTCTATCATGATACTACATGGAGCAATGAGGTAGTTTTGGTTATATTTCCATAGGGATCACTAGGAGTCAGTGGTATCTCGGTAGAAGTTATGAGACATGTTTTGAGTATAGTTTAATTATTTGAATGTGAAGATGGATTGTTGGTATGATATGACTACCCTTCGATAGGGGACATACAATTTATTAGAGTTTGGGATCCATTTTAAGACCCTTCTACGATTTGAATTAGAATTGTTTTCAGAAGTGGATGATAGTGTGAGGAATTTTGAGGAGGCTTTTCATCCAACTATACAGTGCCATGTTACCCATTTATAAAAGAATATTTGGATCAAGATACTAACTAAAGAATAAGTAATTGAGAATATTCTAGAAAAAAAGATCATCATAAGAGGGGATTCATTAGGATTCCTCATGAAGTAGAGCTATGGTATGGGGTTCCAATTTTTCTAGGTAGAAGTGTTTTCGGTCAGCCTAGGGTTGGTAACAAAACTCATCATCTCGTTTCTCCATGTTCGAATGCTCTCATACATATAACAAGTGATCCAAAGCATGTTTTTATAGTAGAGGAAGAGGTCATCAATGGTGAGGGTGAATACCATTTTTGATCAGTCAACGCTATCTTGGTGTTTTGTTGAGGTATTTTTAGACGAGGTTGTGGCAGTAGGGTAAACCATTTTGGAATAAATAAAGAGGATATGGGGAAGGAAGAGTACAACCCTCAGGTTACCCTTATCCTCATAGAGAAAATTTTGGTTATAGAGTTGTTCTTCAGTATTGTCAGAGAGTAAATAGAGAATGTCATGGTCAAGTTCACGATTTTGTATTTCTAGTGCTAGGTCATCCGTACATTGTTTGAGATACCCTTTGATTTTGTCTACTTGGGTTCATTATATTTTATTATTCAAGATAAACACACTAATTTATATCACCTGACCTTATCAATGATTTGGGACTTGAGGTAGAGAGGATTCTAGTTCCCTTAGCATTGACTATGCCTATTGGAAGTTGAGCTGACTTGTATGAAGTATGTATAAAATGTGAGCTAGTTCTAGGGAAACATCTCTCTTCAAGATATTTCCTATGTTTACATATACATCCATATAGAATCATCCATATAATAAATTGGTTGTATTAAATTTAGGATATTGTGGATTTCTTCAAGAGGCTAGTTGTGTTCAATGATGTCGAGGAAGAGATAGTTGTGTTTATTGGTGATTGGAACCCTCAGATGGGTCGGAGGCATGTTCTATCCTTGTCTTCCTTGATGGCTAAGCTGATATTAAGTTCATCATAAGTTCATTAGTAATTTTTTTTTCAGGGGTGTATAATATTACCCTGATGTCATTATAGAGGAGTTCGTAGCATTACCACCTCGATAGAAGATTGAGTTTGGGATCAATATATATCTAGAAGTGTCTCCTATATCAATGTATCTATATATGACAGAGACATGAAAGAGTTTCATGTATAGATCAATGATCTATTTTAGTGAGTTTTTTTGGATGAGTGTGTCACCTTGGAGTGAACTAGTTTGGTTCTTGAAGAAGGACAATGGAGGTTTTTATATTTTCATTGATTATCACCTCTTGAACCAAGTGAAAATAAATATCCACATTCCTCTTCCATAGATTTATGATTTATTCAATTATCTTAAGGAATAAAGTTGGATCCTGAAAATCAATTTTCAGCAGTGATATTATTATATGTGGTTAATGGATGAGGATATTTTGAAGACATATTTTCATTGTAATCATGGGAACTAAAAGTTTGTTGGGATGTTTTTAGGGTTATGAATTATCTATTCATGTTCACGAGGTTAATAAATGTAATGCTCATAGAGTTCTTGGATATGTTCATTGTGGTTTTTATCGATTACATCCTTGTGTTATATGCATTTGAGGATGACCAAGTAGATAATCTCTATACCATTTGGTAGGGATTCATCATGATAAAATTTTATGGAAATTTTCAATGAATGATTTTTGGGTCATGAAGTTAGTTTGATGGGGAATGTTGTTTCGTAATAGGGATAATCTCTAGATCCTTCAAAAATAGAGGTGGTTGTTTCTTGTAAACCACCGATGATACTGGTATTGGTATAAATTTTTCTTTGTATTTATGGATATTACAAAAGGTTAATAGGATATTTCTATCAGGTTGTTAAAACACTAATAGCCTTGTCCAAGATATATGAGGTTTTATTGTGGACTGACAAGTTTCAGGATGATTTTGAGTACCTGGAGGAGAAGTTGGTCAGTGTTGTAGTCCTTTTTTTATAGTAGATGAATTTTGTTCCAATTTGAATCATATATTGGGTTGTATTATGATTCATAAAATATCAGTAATTTCTTTTAGGTATTTGAGGTTATATCCCCATGATCATAACTATTCCAACCATGATATTCAATTATAAGAAAGAGTGTTTTCATTGATGTTGTGTCGATATTAAATTATCTGTGAGTGTTGTGTGGTTCTTACAGACCAAAATATCAAGAGGTATTCCATCTCTTAGTATCACATGATTGTGTGTGAGCATCAATGTATGGAATTAATATAATATTATGAATATGATATTTTGTATATTCCAAGAAAGGGAACTGTTATAGCTAATGTGATAAGAAGGAAGTCAAATTGTGATTCTATGAATGAATATAAAAATCTATAGAAAGTGATGGAAGAATTATCAATGATGCATCAATATATGATAGAGGTTTGATAAAAAGGTTTTCATATCCAGATGATGGTGCAGTCATCTCCGGATAACCAAATGGACGACTCCCAACTAGGGGATTCAAGGGTGGAGGAATGAAGGGAACACGTTGTTTTTTTGGGGATTCCCCTATTTGTTGGCTCGAGGATTTACATCACCAGGTGTTGTTCCAATGATTAATTTTCATTTCTTCTATTATGGGTTGGATAGTTCACTATGAGTTTCATCGCTATCCTTTGGTGGTACATACCAATGAGATAAAGATTCACCATGATTTGAGAGTTGAGTTTTAGTGCTTTGGGTTGAAGTGTGAAGCTATATAGTTTTTTCTAGATGTTTGGTCTTCTTAAAGGAGATGGCTGGACCCCATGTTTATGGTGGTTTTAACCATCCATTATAAGTTCCCCAATGGAAATGGTAGGACAACTCAATGGAATTAAATACTGGTTTACCTTGAGACCAGGGAGGCTATGATGTTATATGGGTGAAATAGGATCATTTGATGAATTATCCCACTTTTTAAGGATCAGGGAGTCAAGGACAGAGGAGGTTTTGTCAATGAAGTATCTAGGGGAGGTTATGAGAATACATGGAGTACCAAGGATGATAATATTTGATTGAGAACCTCATTTTTCCTCAAGTTTATGGGGTTGTCCGCAACATTATTTTAGCTCTCAGTTGTCCCTTATCACTAATTTTGATCTGCATACTGATGGCCAGATAAAGAAAACCATCCAGAAACATAAAAACATGTTCACTCTTGTGTCCTATATTTTTTTAGTTTATGGATGAGGAACGTGAAATTTCTCAATTTTTCTTATAATAATAGTTTCCACCCCATTATTGAAATGGTTCTGTTTGAAAATCTGTACATATGGCCCTTTTTATCCATTGTTCTTGGATGGGGTTAGAGAGGAAACAATTCTTCGGCTAAAACATGTATACAATACTACAGATATGGTTTAGAATATTCTTGAGAGAATTAATTCAACATGAGATCATCATAAATCCAATGCTAATAATAAGAGGATTCCTCTATAGTTCTATTTTGGAGATCACATGTTCTTGAAGGTGTCTTCTCATCATGCGAAGAGAATGTTTAGTTACGGGAGTAATATTTCTCCCTATTTTTTGTGCCTTTTGAGGAGTTGGATCATGTTGGCACCATTCCATATCAGATAGCACTTCCCCCACATATGAGTAGAATACAAGATGTTTTTCACATGTCACATATCCATTTCTATCTTCATGACGACTCTCATGTTATCTATTTAGGGAGATATATAAAAATTATATGATGGTGTTGTGCTAGAATTCTATTTAGTTGTTTTCTATCATGTGGAAGTGTGGTGGTGTGGAGGAGTGTACCTGGTATTGTGATTCCTAGATGCAAACTCAATACCTCGATATTTTTGATGTTTATCTATTCTATAGAAACATTTTTCACTTGTGGATGTTAAAATTCCTTGTTTTCTAGAGGGTTTCATATTTTTTATTATTGGAAACATTTATCTCAATTTATAGGTATCTGACATAGGATAGAATTTATAAACTAATGTTTTGTGGGTTTTGTTTATTTCCTATGATGAGGAGGGTTGATCTCCTATGATTATGAGATCCTGGAGTGGTATCTCACATGGTGTATTTTCATATGACCCCCTTCAATTTTCTCTCTAGGTTTGTTTTGGATTCTTAAGGATGAGAATGTATTGAAAGATATCTAATATAAGGGCCCAAATACTTTTAGTCTGAAACTTTTTGGGTTTCCAAAGACTATGGTGCTCAAAGGAGGCCTAGAGTAGGTTTGGAGGTGTTTGGATACTACCAATGGAACCAAGAAGATCTTTACATCATAAAGGTAAAATTCATGGCTTGGGTGAGAGATCAACTCACAACTAGTCAAATTGGATACCTAGATTTATTGGCTATGTGGATCCATCTTCTATATGGATCCATTAGATACAGGGATGAATCAACATTGTGATCGATTGAAAACATGAGTTTTTCAAGTATATAAATCAAATATGTGTCTGGATCAACTACATGGATTGGCTATGTGGATCTACTAAGTAAGGATCGACTATTTGGATCAATTACATGTTCAATTCTACTACATAAGTAATTAAAATATTTGGGGAATATAAATACATAAAGAATTTTTCAACATTGTGGATTTAGATATGTAGGGAATTTATCAACATGGGGAATTAAGCTACATAGAGAACATAATTATATGGTGAATTTAGCTATGTGGGAAACACAACAACATGGGGAATCTATATACATGGGAGATTTGGCTACATGGGAATTAAACTACACGGAGAAATCAATGATGTGGGTAAATATATATGTGGTTCTTTTGGATATCTAGTTCTTCTAGATACTTGAAATTACCTTTAAGGTGATTTTTTCTAGTATCATGAAAATGACCACGTAGACCATTTGATGGTGAAAATCATAGGCCTTTAAAGGTTTATTAAATTAAGATAACTATATACATGATTTTATTTTTTTCTTAGGCTGTAGAAACATCCTTATGCATGGAGATTAATGAGATCCCCAAGAGTTGGAATAAATTAATATACAATTTGAAAAATTAGACCAGAATGTATATCTCTACTTAGAGACGAATATCTTTTACTTCATTATTTATGGATACCGTTCTATTATGGCTGGACATCCCAGATTCCTTCCATTGGATTAATAGAACCCTTTTGCTGGGGGATCTAGTTCCCCAATGATGATACAATCTTGCGTGAACCCCTTATTTTAGTGCTATGATTCATGTGGAGTTTCTTTCTTATAAAAAGGTTATTAGTTTCTTCTCTTATTTATATGAAATCATAAAGTGATCTTGATTTATACCTTCAGAGGAAAATTGAATTAACCTAATGAATATTGAATAGTATTAATAATTAATTGGTTAGTGATCACATGTTGACGAGATTTATACCATGGTAATGATTTGCCTCTTAATTTTCTAGATAGTGTGTGATCTACGCTACGATTCTGTAAAATGATTTCATGATCATTTTATCATATTTATCTTGATGGAAAATGGTAAAAAATGTAAATAAGGAATTAACTAATAATAAATTGGTTGGATAATAAAGAGGCATTCTTAATGAATATTGTGTTTTTAGTAAATTGATAATGATAAAATTTATGTTGATTACATATAAAATTGAATTTGTAATTAATAAAATTTAATTAATTTGATAAATAATGTGAGTATTTTTAATTCTTGTCTATAAAAAGAATGATATCCATGTTATTGAATTGTAATTTCATAAATTTTATTGAAACTAGAATGTATCACTAGTGAAATAATAGGTTTTTAAATATTTATTTTAAATTTTAACATTGGTTTTTAATCGAAATTTATAAAGTATATGTCATAAAAAAGGGTTTTGATGTCAGTTTTTTTAAAAATGACATTGAAAATCAGTTTTTCAATTTATTTGGTTGAGTTTCTTGTGTCATTTTTACTATAAACCGATGCCAAAAAGTAGTGTTCAGTGTCCGTATTGAGTTGAAACTGATTCCAATGTTCCCTTATGTTTTGAGTTTCAGCATCAGTTTTTATTTAAAAATGACACCAAAAAATATATTGGTCATATTTTTAGCATCCGTTTCTAATAGAAAACGACAAATTTTTTTGACATTTGGTGTCTTTTTATAATAAAAACCGATTCCAAAGATCATCTATAATATTTTATTAATTTGTACATCTATTTTAAAAAAACAAATTTTGAAAGTTATTTTTTTGGAAAAAATTTAAATATTATACCCCCATAAATAATATCATTCCTATAATATAAAAAAAATTATGCAGTTATCAAACAACATATATCACAAAATAAAAAAATATAAAAATAATCATAATTTAACAACTTAATAAAAATAAATTATATACATAATTATATTTTAAACTAGAGTCAGAAAATACATACCCTCTGATTTATAAAATATTCATTCACTCTGGTAATTGATGTTTTGTTTTGTGTTTATTATGTTCAAACACCTATTATAAAAAAGAATTAGTTTTTGAAAACTTCTTATTAGGAAAATGTAAAATTAATCATAAACATTTAAATATACATACCTGATAATTTAAATCTCAATCATACTTCACAAATATTTTGAGAACAAAGATAAAATATGGTTAATTTCATCATTTATATTCAAATTGAAATCATTGAATGTCTATAATAACATTGAATGTTATAAGATTAAAATATAGAATACCATGACATAAAACATAAAATAATTAATATATCCAACCTTATCAAATTCAGTCATTAATCCAACTGTGATTATCTCATACATGAATCATAGAACATAACAACAACATTTTACATTTCCTTGTCGATGATGAAACTATATTTATAAATCCTTAACTTGATAATAAAAACTAATTATATATATATATATATATATATATCAAAAATCAGAATTATATCTAATATAAAAATTAATTATCGTTACTTCCATGTATTGGATTACATTTGGGTTCTTTATCAACAAGTGACCTTTGTTATTTTTTTTACATGGCCTTAATTTTCATTTATATCAACTAATAAAACATTTATAATAAATAAAAAATAAATATTATGAACTTATAAAAAATAAAAAAACATACTTGTCTAATAAAGTGATAAGATTTTTATGAACACCACCTAATAAAGAGAAAAACCTATATAATGTTCATTCCATTGAACAGAATACGCCTAACATCCAATTCCACATTAAAGAAAGAAGTTAAAAAATTAATGAAATTATAAAAAATATTAGTTCATAATTATCTCATTGTTCCTACCAATCAAGGAATGGAAAAACCAACACCCAATCAACGTATTTGATAATATTTCACATATAATGTTACCCTATCAACAGTCTTCAAATATTTCACCATTGTTGAAATGAATTATGGATCTATACAACCACAAATTCTAGTGGTATCATTTGGATTAAGATGAATGTATAGATACCTAATTAAATAAGTAATATTTTAAGTCAATTAAAACCATTTTTAATTAATTAAATAAAAATTGAAATTTCATTTTACTTATATGGAAAACAACTGCAACACATGTACGCTGAGGTCTTCAAAATCAATCTTATCCATGATATCTTTTTTGAATATTCTCATTGGATAGTCTCTTATACATATAAGAGGTATCATAAAAAAACCCATAGAAATTATCTAATGAAGCTTAATCCTCAGGTAATACCTATATCCCATAAAAAAATATTATAAGTATATAATTTTTTTTGTTCCTGAACCTTTTATTTCCTTTGTGAAATTTATTTTTATTTTAGAAAACTATATATAAATTCAATGTCAGAAAACCATATAAGTAATTTTAAATCATATGTAATTAATATTAAAAAAACACATACCTTATATAAAATATAATAAAAAGGATAGATATAAAATGAAAAAATGACCTATAAAATGAAAAACTCTGGTAACCTCCTCAGAAGAAAATAGTACTAGAGTTATAGGATCAATAATATCATGCACTTATACTTTAACCTGACCCCTCTACATAGGCCAGTGATGTACAAAATCCCCAAAAATATGCATAAATCAGAACACAAAAATATGTACATAATGATCTCTATCATAAATAACATAATATATGGTTGGGTCTGAGAGAGGAGGTGGAGGATATGAGTAGGCATGCTGGGAAGGATGGTCTAGTTGGGTGTGTTTTATAGGCTACATAGATGGGTGGGATGGCTATAGAGACTGTAACTATCTCATTAATTGTTCAAACATAGCTTGCACAAATGATTGAATTTGATCCCCCATAGACTATTTGATGTATTTTATCTTATCTTTTAAAGAATTTATTTCATTTTATCTTGATTTATTACTTTGATGACAAAAAATATTCGAAATACTAACACCCACCTCATATCCTCTTATCCAGTTGTGGTATTCTATAATTCCTAAAGCAGTGGCTACGATTTCCATCCTCCTCCCATAAATAAAATTGACCTATGTCGACTTCTTCCAAATTCCATCCCGAAATAAAAAATTAAAATGGTATATATTTTTTAATTTATAAAATACAGAAAAATAATGAACAATAAAAATTATTTACTTACAATACTCTCAAATAATTTCTTAGCTTTATCTATAAGATATTTTTCATTTTTTTCTTCTCGCTATTTTCAATTTTTTATGGTGGGTGGGGGGAGATGGATGACCCAAATCTATCTCATATGAAGCACTAGTATACTAAGATATCAATACAATAAACTTTTCTTCAATAATGTTTTTCTCCAATAAATGATACCCTCCACATGATAATGTATGAGGGTATATATTCGTCAACTAGATGTCTTGATGGGTTTTCCAACACTAATATTATATAAAAAATAAACTAATATGTAATTAGGTACATATATAAGAAATTTAAAATTTAAAATAATAATATAACATAAATCCTTCCTCATGTTTGCTAGAAATAAATTTCTTCTTTGTATCTGCATCTACAAAATCATACTTGAGGAATGTTTTTTTAATTTGTTTCATTCCAAAAACATAAATTTTTGTCAATATTTTTTAAATAATTCCATCAAACCTCCGCAAAAAAAATATTTTCTTAATTAATTTTGTTTCATCAAAATTGAATTTCATTTTTAAATGAATAAATTAAATATTAGTAAATTAAAATACATAAAATTCAAAAAATGAGATAGAATAAATCAATTGAAATATTTTACCATTACAACCTCCCAAAGTGGATCTATCTCGATATTTTAGAAAAAAATTTTAATAATGATATAAAATTATAATCTTGAAATGGATCTACATGTCGATACCACTGATAAAATGTGTTGCATTAGGGCTAGTCACATTATTAATATCATCAAAACTAATATGTAATCACTCGTCTCCATGAGCAAGTGACTGTTTTGGTAAAAATGTAATTCCACATTTACCAAATCAAGAAATCAATATCTAAAAACTAAAATCCTAATACTCCACTACTAAAGTCTCATAAGTAGTCATTCAATTAATTTATGTATATTAAATGTTTTATTTCATTAAATAATTATATTACTGAATATTTAATAATACAAAAAAAGGCATATATCTCAGTACATGTTCATCTATCTTTATATCTATATATACCATTTAAACAACTAAATGTAATGATATTTTATGTACTTTCATATTATTAGAGAAGTGGATAATTAGAAAATTGGAAAATAAAAATATGTATGTAAAAAAAGTTTCACACACGTATAATTTTTTTGAAAAAATAATGATGTTATGATTGTTCACCAAAAAATAGGAAATATAGACTATTAAATATAAACATTAGTTCAAAAATTATAGAAATATTTATAAGTTAAAATATCAAAGTTATAAAAAATTGTTTTTAAATGTGTAAATTTAACCAAAATATAATAATTCATATAGGGTATTTCAATGATTTTTTAACCATATCTGTGAAATATAAAATTTAACACAAAAAATATATAAATAATAAAATATATATAATTAAACATCCAATAATTATTAAAAAGTATAGTTTTTACACCTGTAAATTTCAAAAAATAAATATAATGTAAATATTTACCATATTAATTAGGAGCTTAATTTACTATTTTCTCATATCCCTTCAACATGATCAATTTGAAGTACATTAACTAAGTCTTTGTTATAGTAATTGTTATCTATAAATTGTGTAATATAAAAATAAGCCTCATACAAATAAAGAACGTCATCCTCATCCTCGTCACTTAAATAGATTACTTTCCCTTACAAAATGATTGACCATTGATTATTCAATGGATAAATGACATAAAATATTTTCTTTGCATGTGTTGCCATGATAAATAGTTCTTCATTTCAACTAAATATTTTTCAAATCAACCAGTTTAAACCCATAATAAGTATCTTTCACAACACTATTACTAGAATCCCAATTACACTTAATCATGGTGAATTAAAATTTAGCATAATGAATTTCTAATATGTCTTTAAGTACTCAAAAATATTTCATTAATGTAGAAATTGTTTTTTTATCTTTTAAACTTTAATAATGAAATGCTTCAGCGATGACTATCACACCACTATTTTTTTACGATACTCTTATAATATAGATTTTTTATAAAATGTGTCCCCATTAATATAAAAATCGGACCATGTGATCACATTAAGAGATGGTCCCACTGAAAACCATTTTAATTTTTCTAATGCATATATATCTGTGATGAATTTCTCTTTAAACAATAAAATAAATGTCTTTTTATGCTCAATCATTAACCAATTTTCATATCTTTTTGGATATCATACCTTTAATTTGATAATATGTGTTGATATTATATGAAGTCTCTTCTTCACAAAGTGGAATTTATTTATTTCCCTTAACACTGTATCTAGATATGTTTCCTTATTTAAGGAAGTCATTTATATTGAACCTTATCATAACACATAAAAGAAGATACTATTTCTTGTATACATTGAAAAATTTAACACCTGTCACCCATAAAAGTTTCAAATAATCAATAAATGTTGAAAGATAAACATAAATATCATTTCCCAAATGTTTTGGTCACAAAATAATAAATATCATCATAAAATATTTTTTCTGCATACATATCTGTGGTGAAAATTTGTAAAATACCAACAAAATATGCCATGAACTATTTTCACTACTTAGGCTTGGATGTGGATTCATTCCATCAGTACACAATCCCATTATGATATTTTTAACCTCAGTCCCAAAATCACATTTTTTATCAAATATCATCCAATGTAGTGAATCAGTATGGTAGTGAGAGTTTCTATTAGAGATGTGCTCATCTGAATTCTATCTCAACCCTTTTTCATCAATTGAAATTTAAAATAGATGCTTCAAATGAGTAATTATTGGAAGTTACCAAATTTCATTAGCAGAAGCTTTGATTTTGGTACATGATAATGAATTAGAGTTGAATTATTGGAATTATATGAAGGAATTTTTAGATGGAATTATTATAAAGTACCAAATTGATTTAGTATGATGTCTGATTCTAGTACTCAAAAAATGGATCTGAGTTAGATTTTTTATCTATCTTACAACATGATGTTGCATAGTAGGAAATTTTGATATATATATTCATATTCATTCCTATAAAAAACACAATCCTTGGGGAAAGGATGTATATTATTATACCCCAATACCATTGGGAATAATATTATATTTTCCTTATAATTAGAATCAATAAGTCTATTTCCTTTTGGAAGTAGCTCTTTTAGAAGATCAATCAAGTTACATAAACTTTTCTGACTCCATTTATTTATTGCTTTCAAGTTAAATAATATCAAAACTGTTGATAAAATAATATATTTAACGAAATCGGGGAATAATAATTTCTTTTAATATCCATATAATCATTAAAAATTTGTTTCTATGGTTCTATAACCTAAATCAGGAAATAATTATTCAAAATGATCCCTTATTTCAATATGAATATTTTCTTCAACATTTGATATTGATTTTTTATTTATTTCACCATGCCAGATCTAGTGTGTATAATTAAGGCTAAAACCATATCAAATGAGATGATCATTGATTTATCTGGAATATAAGTTTCCCATATTAAAACAATTCACAAATGGGAAAAAAATATAATCTATGTTTATAAATATTTGATATATAACATTCCAAGAAATAATCAAATCATTTTTAATATTTACTTGTGGTTCTTTTTAAATTTATCCAATTATGATCCATTCAATACCTGAGATTGAAATATAAAAGGTGAATATATTAAAACATATAATCATTTAAATAAACATTAATGAACAGATTAAACAATATTTAATAATCAAATCAAACTAATTTATAATTAACAATAAAATTAAAAAATCTTTAATAAAATTGATCGATCAAAATAAAAAACATTAACAGTCAAATTTAATAAATTTATAACTAAAAAATTTATAGTTAACAATAAAATTAAATAAATTTATAATTAACAATCCCATTAAACACATTTATAATTAAAAATCAAATTAAACATGTTTATAATTTTATACAAATTAATAATTAAACAAATATATAATTAACAATTAAATTAAAAAAATCTAACAATAAAATTATGAAAACTTTAAAAATGAAATTAAATATATTTATTATTAAATATTAAATGCAAACGAACAAATTTATAATAAAAAATAAATTAAACAAACTTTAGCAAAAAAATTATAATTAAAAATCAAATGTATACAAAAAATTTAACAATGAATCAAAATTATAACTAAATGATAAAAAAATTATCTTCAAAATTAGTAAAATAACTTAAAAAATTCAGAGTTCAAAAATGGAAAATTGATCCAAAATTTCTCTATTGAATTTATTGGAAGGATCAACATTATAAGATTCAACAAAACATTATTTGAAACAAAAAATACATAATAACAATAAAAATCAAACCACAGTTGATCATCAGCCAAAATATGGTTTCTAGAGACTAAATACCTCTATGGATGGTAAAAAAAAGATAGATGACGAACGAATAAGGACCAATGATCATGAAATATTGATTTAAATCAATGAAAACTGACTCAAATTGACATCAGGGTTCCTCATGTAGCCATCAGGGGTATCATTCATTGATATGAAATTAAAATTGAATATATTAAATGAGGGTTTCATGTATCATGGGTAATTTTTAAAAATGTTTTTGATTTATGTTTTTGTAAAAACTGTTGCAAAAATTAATCAATTTATTTTTTAGCATCAATTTTTATAAAACCCACCCCAAAACACAAAAAAATAAGTTTTGGTTTTGGTTTTGGAAAAAATTGATGCCAACATATCTCTACATACTTTTTCTGCATTGTTTTTTAATAAACCTACATTACCTACCCGACATTAAAGAAACTTTTTCTAATAGTTTATGCTTGAGAGAATGTTTATATTACTAGTTCAATTAATTCAGTAGTTTGTTATGACTTGATTCCTTAGGCTTCTACAATTGGAACCTAGGAATACCTAATTAGTTAATTAAAGATGGAATAATTATTGGATGTTTGATAAAGAGAATTTCTAGGGCCTACATTTCCTATGTACTTGTGGAGGTTGGGTTCATTATATTTGGAGCTATGAGATATCATTTAAGTGTAAAGTCTAGATGACTTGATTTAGGGCCTGGATTACCATGTTGATTGCAATTTTTTTCTTTATACCTTATGTTGTGGTCTGGATGTGATCTTGTTATGTTTTATGATCTCAGTTTGGATGAGGCTGGGATATATGATTTTAGGTAAGTGGGAAGTCCTAGATGATGTGGCAATAATTAATGCCTCTCTGAGAGAGATGCATTGAGATATGTATGTGGTTGTCAAGTATGGTACCAAAGTTTATGGAATAGGTTGAAGTAGAGAATTCTCTTTGATGTTATAAAGCTAAAGGATTTCATGAAATGAATTTGTTTAATGTAAGAACGATGGGTTTCTTGTTTTATTTTCATTCCAATACCTACTACTTCAAGTAGTAGAATGTGTTCAATTTCATGTTTCTTCTTTGTGGTGGCTTAAGATTATTTTTCTTAGAGAACTTAGATTATAGAATGATTATAATAATGAATAAATAATTATTAACCCATAATATTGTTTTCTTGGAATGTAAATGAAAAAAATATTTTAATTTTGATAAACTATGGACTCTGTTTTGATTATGATATGAAGGTCATGGGATTCAAACTAGTGGTTAGTCAATTTTTCTTGAATTAATGTTAATAGTTAATTTAAATAATAACATATAAATTTATGAAATGAAATTATAAATATTAAATAATTAATTATTATAGATTGAAAATGCTTATGTTCTTATAGGATATCTACTCTCTAGCTTCTACATCCAGGTGTCTGAGAGGTGATTGCTGTTGTTGATCTTAGGACTAGGTTATACCCATAGTGTGGTTTTGAGAAATATTATATCCTGTATATTCTATGTTTTCATATACTTCCACACCCATGTCGGTTAAGATACTAATTCCTATTGGAAACTACTATGATGTTTTACCTAACATCCTGATGGTAGGATGGATAATTGACTACCCCCATTGGCATTGATTTATTCTCTTGGTAGTTATTTGTATTAGAATGCACAATAGTTAGTTTTACCATATATGTGCGTAGAGTTCTATGATGGCATGTGATTATTTCACACACATGTATCATAGGGTATATAATCCAAAGTATTATTATTGGTCTCATGTGTATAATCTATGATGTCTTGAGGTACCTTACTCAGTGAGTGGGTTGTGATGGCTTGTGGTATAATACTTAGTGAATGATACACAACATACGGGTAGTAGTAACTCCAAAAAACCACTCTATTATAATATATAGATATGTGTATGTGTTAATGTGATGATGTGATTCATGAGGATCATGTTGTGATTTTTTCCCATGTATCTTCATGCTGGCATATTTTGGAGATAAATGGATTAGAACACGCAATGTTGTGGAAGTGAAAAAACTAGTGGGGAAGTAGGAGCGGGGTATACTTGATGTATAATTACTATATTATATACTTTATTCTATAATTTTATTAGTGATTTTGAGAAATCTTGAGTCTATGAACATAGTATACATATTTTAGCAAATATTTATTTTCACTATTGTTCACTTTTTTTACAATGCATTAATTATATTTTTCATTAGAGGCTCTATGGAGGATCCTACTGAGTATATTTTCATGCTCAGCCTATGTATATATAATCTTTTTTAATAAAAGATGGAGGAAAATGAAGATAAGTATGGATATTACTAGCTTGTGGTTGTGCATGAGCTATTTGGGGTTTATGGTTGCTTCCATATTTACCTTTTTGGTACTTTTAGTTTTTCTTTCAATTGTTTAGTACTTTATCACATTGCATGTTTTCACAAGGGTCTTCATTATATATATGTTTGAGAATATATTTTTTGGATTATAATTATTATCTCTATCTTCTACATATTCTTATATATGGAAATTCCTCCCATATGTATGTTTATTAATCCCATGGCGCTAATCTCTAATATAGGGCCTACTAGAGGTGGGACTCAAGTAGTGACTATCTCTATCCTATCATTGCAGGTTTATGAGGGGGAATATTTAGGGGGGGGGGGGTGGTCATGACAGTGTTCCATGAAAATATTATAATTCATATATATAAATAAGAAGGATGGTACCATTACAACATATTCCCATTAGAGTTTATAAAATTTAAAGAGCTTTGAGGTTGATAAATGAAAATACCATTAAACAATCATAAAAATTTTATTGAGGAAAATACCTTTATCACTTTGAAAAACATTATATAAATTAAAATTTATAAAATATTATCAAAATAATTTTCATTTTAAATAAACATGGATACTAATAAAGAATGATTCAATGAAAATAATGGTCATGATAGTGGGAAAATCTGTTCATATTTTAAATGTTAAAAGTGATAATACTTTTTCAATCATTTTATATTGGTTGTATAATGTGGAAAATTTGGAAAACATTTTGAAATTTCCTTTTAAAAACATTTAATATTAGTTAAATGATCATGTTAAATATCTATATTAAGTTATTTATGTCTTAAAATTGTATTTTTTAAAACATTTTACAAAACATGGATAATGTAGAGAAATATTCCCAACCGAAAAAAGATATATAATCAACTTCACTTAAAATCATTATCCATGGAGTGTTGTTAATCAATATGTGAAAAAATGTAAACTAAACATGTAAATCACATTCCAAATTAGAGGATAAGAAAATATTTGTTGTTCAATAATATAAGAGCACACAATTTCTTTCAATTTATCCTTGGAAATAACCAATCATGAAAAGAAAAAATATTTCAACATAAATCCTTTAACGCTTAGGTAAAATTTCAATAAAAAATCATTAAAAGTAATAATATTATGTGGATATATAAATCTCATGAATTAAATTAAGTAATATATAAAAACACATTAATAAGCTATCAAACACATGATAGAAGAAAATCATAATGTATAACATTAATCATGTCTCACAAAAATGAGATTGAACCAAAGAAAACCCTTGAAAATTTCATATCATTGAATTTTAGAATTAATAATTTGATATATTTTGTGTAAAAAATGTATATCCACAAAAGGAAAGTTTTAAAATAGAATAAATCATTTTATAGACTGATTTACACATAATCATGGAATTTATATATTAATGAAGAGGAGTTATCACCCAATGAAAGAAAATTTATTTAAGAGTCCTTTTACTAGATAGTAAATTTATTATAAAATACCCACATATAATGTATTCAAATTAAAACATAAAATAATATGAACAATAATGTATTAATAAGAAAACATTTAAATAGTCTAATATATGAACAATATAAAATAAATTATGTGAACAACAATAATATACGCCTCAATGAAAGAAAATTCAGAAAAAATACTTATTTTTGAGTTTGACTCCTCATTTTGGTTAATTAACTTCATGAATAATAAAAACATGATATGTTTTTACCTTCTTAAAACTATTATTAATGTTTATTATTCCTTTTTACCAAGTTATAGTTACTTAATCAATTATATTTATTTTATATTTTTTGATGATATTTGGATCGTATGTCCAAAATGACTTCAGTAGAATGACTATAGTCAATGATGTAATTTTTCCACCATCTATAGAATAATAATTACATATTTATCATTTTATAAATCAATAATACTTTTAAAACAAACCATAAATTATTATTATTATAAATAATGAACAATGTTTCGATCATGAAGATGGTACGTGGTGTGTTTGATTGAGTAACATTTCCATTCTAAACAGATCATTATGGAATGTAGGTGTGTATAATTGTATCTTTACATAATGATTATTATATCATAAATTACCTATTATTACATTAAATATACATAAACACATATATATATCATCCATGTGATGTGGTGAGGAAAAAAGAATTTCATTGCATCATAGAGGTAGTAGTCCACACGAACACATGAATGACATTATCAATTTTCAATGAATGGAAAGGTAATAATGTAACTGATATATTATGTTTTCATAATGATAAATATGTCATTAATAATATATATATATATATATATATATTAAATCCATTATTAAAATCAGCCATAATATGAGGTGATAGAAAATAAATTACATTAGTTTACGAGGTGGTAGTCCGCCACACACAAAAATAATAGTTTTGTTTCACATTTTATGGAAGATTATATGAATATAAGATATAATATTAACATAATAACATCTATGTATATTGAATATACTAGTGTTTTTATTTCATAATGATTAAGGAATAATTGAATAAGATGAACCAAGAAATAAAACAAAAAGCCTTGGTTTTGAAATATACCACATCTTTGGAGAACCTCTTAAGTTTTAAACCACATTCTTTCCTATGATGGGATTATGATCAAACCAAGGACAATAGGACATGGGGAGGGATGTAAATAATTGATTTGGGTAGGTATTAACCAATCCAAATGGTTCTTGTAATATTATAAAAAGAGAATAATGAGTTCCCTTTTATATGAATGGGGAGTGGAATAATCATAATTTATTAGTCAAATATGTTTATCTAATATAAATTAATTTTTATGTTTTTCTAAAAAATTGATGCAACACAAAATTACATTGAATAATATTATTTTTATAGTTTTTAAAATAATTTTATTGATTTTTCTATTTCTTTCACTGACATTGCGTCAGTTTTGCATATGAATTTTGGTAATTAATTTGTCCCTAAAAGTTATAAATCAATTACCATGATAACAAAATTGTCTCTAAAATAGTTATTTTGAACTTAACATATCATCTATTGATCCCTATTTCAAAAATTTATAGAAAAAAAGTGAGTGAAATTTTTTACTTTTATTTGAAATAATAACATATCAGTAAAAATCATGGAAAAACTACAAACAAATATCGATATATTCTACTTTTAGATGATTATGGACGATATATAATAATATAGTAAAATTAATTCATGATTTAGGGTAATTTTTTCATTTTTATTATTTTATATTTAATCTTAATTACCTAATTAACCCTTTATCTTTGTAATAAAAATTATCATGGTTACAATTAATAATTTAAGAAAACAAAAATATCATATTTACCAAAACTGTACCAACTGATTCAATATATAGAATAATTATTCAAAATTCATATAATTTAATTTAAAATTGAATCTATAAATTGTAATGAAAAATAGTTTTCTAGAAAAATGAATTTTTGTATAAAAATGTATTTATAGAAAATTTAAGTACAAAAATCATTCCAAAGGGAATAATTGGATTGTTATTAATCAAAATAAACAAATTAAATTTTAAAAATAATACAAAATAGAATTTATCTTTGTAAATACGTTAAATAAAAATATAGTAGTTAATAAAAATCACTATTTTTCACTTATTATTGTAAAATCACAATTTTTATAAAATTATTATAATTTTACTATAAGATGAATTTGATATGATGATTGAAAAAATGATATCCTTTTTATAAAATAAAATTTCTTTTGTTTTCATATATTAAATATAATATTAGCCCCAAAAAATAAATAATAACTATTTTTGAAGATAACATATTTTTGATGGATAAAATTACTTTAATAAAAATTGAGTGATTATTTCCTATAACTTAATAAATAATTTTGAATTGATTTAAGAACATTATATATATTTCATAATTATGGTAATCCTATTAATTCCCACTAATTCAATAGTTAGGTTATAAAAGTCATATTTAAATAATAATATTTTATTGTTATTTTATATTCGATGTTTCATATCGTACATGTTGTCAAGCATAATGTAATTCATTTAAAAATATTAGGGTGTTACATTAATCCCCTTTAAAAAATTACATCCTCATAATTTGAAATTTATATTCATAACCAAAGTTTTTTCATCTAAATATACATTTTGTGAGTTCCAACTTCATTAAAATGTGTAATAAAACACCCTCTTAAAAAAGAGGTAAAGTTAAATATGATGGTCATATAGAATAATTTGATTTTAAAATAAGAAAAATTTAATAGGAAGAGAAAATATTGGAATAAAATAAGTATAGTGTCCAAATGATGATGACGTGTGAGATAAATCATTGATCAAAATAAAGTAAATTACCCTGAGAAATATAACTACCACTAAACCACAAACCAATCAGGTCTCAATAATTATATAAATTCATTGGAAATAATTTTAATAGGATATTATTTTGGTTCATGATACATTTCTTAGAGTAGATGAAATACATTACCATCTAGACTACAAAAATAGGGCAATATGCTACTTATTAAGTGTAATTTCATCATTTAATCAATTTCAACCATTGTCTCAAATTTTTATCCAAAATTTGAGTATTTAAGATGAATTTTTTATTCCTAAAGAACTATAATACACTTATAATGGATCACAAAATTCCAAAAAATGATAAAATGTTATCCCACCTATCTTCATATAGTAAGAAAAACACAAATGGATAGAAATATTTTAGATAAAACCAAAAAATAAGAATACTTCATATAAAGAAATACAACATTAGCCTCCACAAACTTAAAAAACACAAATGGTTCAACATAATACATTTTATAAATAAGTAACATTCATGTTCATAAAAATATTTCTAACTAATATTGAAAACAAATTATAATGATTTGGTCACATATTCTACGAAAATCAATTTAATGTTCATCTCCAAAAAACATTAATCAGTCTCAATGTACTATACCAAAAAATGTACATTACCTAATCATATAAACTCCATGATATGGTAATATTTATTATAATTAACATGAATAACTATAAATCCACATTAAAATCATATATCTTTCCAAAATTTAATTCAACCTTTACTCCTTAAATAATTCTTCATGATAAACCTAAGGGTTACTTATACCTCAAAAAAATAAAAAGGATAAGAAAATATCACTATTAACCATAATATTCCATCACTTAAACCCTCAAAAGTGATGTCTAAAACTCTGATATTTTGATCAATTGAAAAGTGATAACCCAATTATGGTGATTATAAATATTAAAATAACATATCATGAAAACATCATAATATCCACTTTTTTCTAAACCCTACTCTAACACTAACTATAAGAGCCACAAACCCAAACACCTATACCTAGTGGTAAATAAAATAATCCATACATTTTTGGCATGATAAAGATTTATGTGACCAAATTTTAGCCATAGAAAATGAAAACATAAAAGGAAAATTTATATCACATCCAAACCTATTGATATTTTAGGGTTAGAGTTTTAAAGAATTTGTAAAAACGCATACATAACAATAACCATATCCTCAAGTTATTGTTAATCCTACATAAACATTGATTTTATTATTTCAAAAAAATATTTCAAAATCACCCATAAAATTCACTAAACATGAATCCTTTCTAGATAAAAATAACTTATTTTTAATTCTCATAATCTAAGGTAATTAAAATTTAATAATTTTGAGATCAAATTCCCAGTAAGGGTAATCATTAACATTACCAATTGAATGTCTTCAATGAGACTAAGATGAGAATAAGGGAAATGATGACAATATCAAAGTTCATGGAAATTATTGTAAGATAAATAATATACATCAATATATGGATTATTAATCATGAAACATAGAAACATTATTTAACATAGGAAAATATTTTTAAGAATCAATCATTATGATCTATATGATCTCAATCATGATCAAAAGAATCATTAAATACCCATATAAAGAATAATGAAAATGTGTTGGTACCTTAGAACATTATCTTCATAAACCATGTTATATTTAACTAGAGACCAGTTAAAAACAAAGGAAAAAACCACTGGTAAACTCCATAATTATTTCCTATAATGACAAGAAAAATTACCCAATTTATTTGAATCTATATAATGGTGCTCACCATTCATATAAGTTGTATCAAACTTAACTATTAATCATGAGATATAATGGGGATCAACACATCGTATAAGCTATATCGGGATCACATGTTGATCATGATCTATAATGTGGTTCAACCCATTATATAATCTGTATAGGGACCACCAATTCATCGTTAATAATATCCATGTACATCTCATGAATTAAACATTTAAAACCTTTCACTTTTAGATATACTAATAATCATTATTATTTCATTGCATGATTCCCATGTCGAGAAGAAAAATGTTTCATGTATATATCATAATCCATCTAGATAAATAAGAAGGATGGTACTATAAAAACATATCCATATTAGAGTATAATTAACATTAAGATTTGTTTGTGTAATTTTATGGAAATTCCATTAAAATAGCATTAAATTTTTTTGTCCAAAATACCATTTTCACATTGAAAAAATTTTTAAATATAAAAAATAATAGAATATTTTGAAAATAAAGTTACATGAAAATAATCATCAAAGCTAATAATGTAGGCTTCAATTAAAATAATGGTCATGATGGAAGAAAACTCCAATCATGTTGATAATTTTAAAAATAAATAATCTATTCAAATTTTGTTTTAAGGAAAGTCTAAAGTTACCCATTTGGAAAAAATTATGAAATTTCCATTATAAAATATTTTAACAAAAGGTAAAAGATAATGATAAATAGATTTAATAAATCATTTATTTTTAGAAAAGAACATTTTTGAAAACATGGATATGGAAGAGAATGATTCTTGATCTAAAAAATGATTCAAGATCAATATCACTTACAGAAAACATCATTGATGTTTCCTTAATAAATAAAGGATTAATTGAAAACCAAACTTGTAAAACATATTCATAACTATAATATAATTAATGATATTTGTTTTAAGAAAAATAAAAGAACAGGATTTCCTTAAAAGAAACTATGGACATAAAAAATACTTAAAAGAATGGTGATTATAATAAAAATACTTTTCTACTTTGGTAACTTTTCCATATAAATAAATTGAAATTAAGAAAATGATATGGATTTATAAATATCATGAATTATATTAATTAATAAGTCAAAATTATTTAATGAGGTTGTAACTGAACTATATAAGTAAATCATGGTGTTCAACATTAAACTTGAATCAATAAAATGAGATTGAGAAAAAGATCCTTTAAATGACCTTGTTAGTGAATCGAGAATTAATAAATTGAGATATTTTGTGTAACTATTGTAAATATATTTAAATAAGTGTAAATAATGAAAAAATAAATTTAAGTATCAGTTCAAAAAAAATCACGGTATGACTATGTCAATAAATAGAAGTCATAACCCAACTAATCGAAATGAAGTAAAGAATCCTTTTACCACTTGGTAAAATTAAAGTCAAATCCACTTGAATGAATTAATTAAAAATGAAAGTTAAAATACCATAAATTTTGATGGATTCATAACAAAACTTATAGAATGTTAAGTATATACACTATATAAAAGAATTTATATGAATAATAATAATTTATTACTCATTGAAGGAAGATTGAGACAAATTATATTACCTTGATTCCAAATCATCAGGTTTTATCTTTATCATAAAAAATAATAAACATTTGATAAATTATTATATTCCATAGTAACTGTTTTCATGTTTATTATTCCTTTATACCAAGTTATAATTAGTTAACTAATTATTTTCATGTCTGATATTGTAAAAATATTCAACTAATTTATCCAAAAAATGACTTTGATATGTTTAATATGGTCAAATAAGTCATTATTACATCAATAATAGAATAATAATCAGGAAATAATTTTCATTTTTAAACATAAATTATACTTTTATAACCAACAAATCATTATGGTTATGATAAATGAACAATGTTTCAATCATAGAAATAGTAAGCCGTAGGAATACATGATTAACGTTACCATTCATCATTGTTAATTAAAGAAATAAGTAAAGAATTATTTTATATTTATAGATTTATAACTATATAATAAATAACATACTATTTCTTTAAATATACTTATATATATCATCCATGTGATTTGGTGATGAAAAAAAGAATCACTTCACTTCATAGAGGTGGTAGTCCACACATACGCACAATGACGTTATCATTTTTTAGTAAATGGATAGGTAAAAAATAAATGATATTTTATATTATAAAAATGAAAAATATCTATTTAATATATATATATATATATATATTTACACATACATATATTACATAAAATATTATAATCAGCTTTATGGGGTTGTTATAGAAAGCAGATTTCAACGGTTCATGAGGTGGTAGCTTTTCGTACACATGAACAATGATTTAATTTCCCATTTGATAGAAGAGGATATGCATATTGGTTTTTTCATTAAAATAATAACATATATTTATATGGAAGATATTTTGATAATTATTTCATCATTTTTGATGAATAAATGAAGGATATGTTGAAAGAAATAAAATTAAAAGTCATGGTTATGAACTATAACTGTTTATCCGAGAACTTTTTTGTGTTTACACCAAAATCCTTCCTATGTTGGTTTTACATAAAAACATATACTATAAGACATGGGATTCGATGTATGGAAGGAATTTGGGTATTTATGTTTTGACCCAAAATTTTCATTATGTGTTAAAAAATCGAAGAAATGGTGCCCTTTTATAAGGGAGGGGAGGGGTACTCGTGGAATTTGATATAATATTAAACAAATATTAATTAATTTTTATATCCAAATGAATCGAAAATGATTTGTCTAAAAGATATTATAAGGATGGGTCTAAATAAATTAGTCAAATAAAATTTAGAAATCTTCAGATCATATTTTTACCCTTATCATTTTGTGTTAACCATCCATCAACCATTTTTACAATTATGGTGATATCAATTTTTTTACAATTAATTGGTTAATAAAGTTACAATCAAAGGAAAAATTCCCATAAATGGTCTATGTTTGATACAATAAGACATATACTAATCAAATATCTGAATATAGGGTATTTTTTTAGCATTAAAGCATTTAATAAAATACAATTTATTATAAAATAACATTAATGTCAATTTATGAACTGTTCATTTAATTTGAATTTTAAAACTAAAAGGCAACAATTTTGTGAAAATATAATTAAAAAAAACTTCTCAAATATTTCTTGATTATCTAAAAAAGGTTTTAATACAAATAATCCCTCAAATATTATTTTTTGGAGTTTCAAAAAACAATTTTTTTATTTTTCTACTGCTTATACAAGCACTGTGTTAGTGTTGCATAAGCGTATAAGGTATTACATAATCCATATAAATTATAAATAAATTAAAAAGGAAAAAATTATTTATATTTTATATATTCATTTATAACTAAACATATCCTCTATTTATTAGTATTTACAAAATAAAGAGACAAGAAAACAATGAGAATGGAATTTTTTACTTTTCTTTATATAACGAAATATAATGGTCAAAATCATTGAAAAATATAAAAAATGGACATATTTAATTTTTTTGATTTATATGGATTATATATTATCATACAATAAATTTAAGGTAGGTATTAGAGTCATTTTTAGTCTTTATCATTTTATTTTTAACCTTATTTGCAATTTTTACCCTTTATTATAATAACTGAAATTATTAAGGTTACAATACAAAATTTTTAAAAAATAAAATCCATATATTTAATAAATTTTGACCCATTAATTCCAAATATAGAATCCAATTTTCAAGTCCAATTTACCAAAGTATCTTAATTTATATAGAATTTATACCTGTAAAACGTGATGAAAAGCATTTTTTCATAAAAATGCTTTTTTGGAATAAAAATGTTTTTATAAAATATTAAATTATAAAATACATTCCAAATACCATAATTAGATTATTATTAATCAAAATGAAATAATTAAATTTTAAAAATAAAATAAAAAATTAATTTTACTTCTTAAATACTATAAAAAGTCAATATTTAATAAAAAACCATTATTTTTCACTATTCATTATAAAATAAATATTTTCAAAAAATTCACAATATTTCACTTTGTTATAATTTTTATATTAAAATTTTTAATTTCATATCATTTTCAAAAACTAAATTTTCTAAATTTTCTATAAATTAAATATAATATTTACTCACAAAAAGCCATACAACCCATTTTTAAGAAAACAATTTTTTATGAATGAAAAAAATTTAATAACAATTGAGTGATTATTTGATAAGAATTAATAAATAAAAATGAATTGATTTAAAACCATTATATGTAATTAATAATTCAATTAATCATATTCCTTTCTGCCAATTCAATGGCTAGGATATAATGGCCATATTGTGGCCAAGGCCGTAATAGAGTTGTACTCAAATGCAGTAAAACATTTGGAAGGTCTAGGATTAAAATACCATCATTAAATTCTTTTCCCATAATATTGGGTCTCTTTGGTGGATATAAATTATAATGATGTGGATAGATCGACCACCACTCAATGATAAAGGTGATGAAAGAGGATTGGTACCCAATGTGGCTAGTGGTAGGTGCGAGCATGCTCGGTAGTAGTGGTATTAGACGATGGTGATGACTGATGTCAATAGACACTAGAGAAGATAAGTTTGATGAATAAATTGTGTATGAATGTGGTGACTAGTCAAGAGAATAATTATGGTGTACATAAAGATCCAACAGTGTTGGTAGGGGTAGTGGACCACTGAAAATGGTTATAGAGGTCAGTGAATCCAAAGAATTGATCCAATTTTTAACTTTGAGAGTTTATTTATTAAACCTTTTCTCATGGTTGTGTAGGACTTTGGGAAGTGTTATAGTGTGGTGGAAGGCCACCTCAGGTGTGGTGAAGGTGGGATGAAACCATGATGGAGGAGGCTAGTCACATTGGTAGGACACAACTGAGGGATTCTCTATTATGATGGATGGATCTATGGGTCCTGGAACCATTTTTTGAGGGGAAGACAAGGTCAAGAGACGATGATGTATGGTGCATAGGTAGTGGAAATGATGATGCTGGGGGCATGTTAGTGAGGTTACATGGTAGTGACACTACTATGATGTTGGTCCTGATGGCGGTTTCACAGCGGAATGATGACAATGATTCAAAATGGTGGGTCTTGGGATGGTCAGCTTGGGCGAGGTGGATTCACCATGATGACATGGGCTTTGGGTCCAAAAAAGGAATACCTTTCATGATGGGCGGGTCTTTGAGAAACCAAATATATGATATCCTTTATGAATACAATAGTATGCACCTATATGAATATATATATATATATATATATATATATATTAATATATAAAAGGGGCTTGATGGGTGGGTTACCCCTTGGGGGGGGGGGTATGACCTACCTTTCTATCCCTATGTGTGTGATTTGTGTGTGTGTATCATTTTAATTTAACCCTAAACAACTAAATATATAAGGGTAATATTAAAATAATAATAATTTAATGTTTTTTAAGCTCAGTGTCACATGTTATATATTTTATTGAACATAATTTTCTTCTTTTTAAAATAGAATGGTGTAATATTCATGCATATTTCAATGAATTCATATAGAATGGACTCGATTGAATTGTAGTAATTGAAGAATAAACTCTAGGATTATCATCACAATGGTTTTAATACATCCAAGTGTGTAACCTTAGGGTGAAACTATTCTCTTTTTAATAAGAATGATGGATCCAGGAGACTCGACATTGATTAATGAAAATTGAACAAGTTTACAATCAAGAAAAAAATGATCTCCCCCATTTTGATTAAATGTTCTAACAACTACATATAGCTAAATACATTTATAAGAATGAAATTCATTGTGGATATCATCAATTTAGGGTAACGAATGAGGATATACCCATGATAGAATTTATTACATGGTTTGGACACTATCAATAAATAGTGATTCTATCTGGTCTTAGTAATTCCCCCTCTATAATCATGGATTTAATGAATAGATTCTTAAAATATTATCTTGATTAGTTTCTGTTAGTCTTTATAGATGATATATTTTTTATATTCAATGAGTAAGGAGGAGAACAAATATCACTTGAGAATTGTTTTGAAGATATTGTGTAAAGATAAATTTTATAAAAAAATTATAAGGCCTGAATTTTGGAAAACAATGGTGTTAATTTTTGATCATATAATCTCTAAATAGGGTTTATCTATGGATCCATAAATGATCAATGTAATTGAGAATTGACCCAGGATAACCACTTTGATTACGATACAATTTTTTCTTGGTATAGCAGGATGTTATCGGTGTTTTATCAAAAAGTTCTATTGAAAATCTAATATACTCACCAAGATATCTCTGAAGGGATCCATGTTCCTTTGAGAAAATGAATTTGAATATAATTTCAATAAAATAAAGGGAATTTTGTCAGAACATATGTGCTTACATTACCTTGTAGTGTATAAGGGTTTGTGATCTATATTGATGCATAAAAGATGATAGTTAGATGTGTTCTCATGAACAATGATATGGTGATAGTTTATGTCTCCTGAAAAATGAATTTTCATTATAAAAATAACTCTACTCATGATTTGATGTCAAATATAGTAATTTTTGGATTAAATATATAGAGGAATTATATTGATAGAGATATATTATATAAATATATATACTGAACATAAAATGTTAAAGAATGTATTCACTGAATAAAATATGAATATATTCTATAGAATATTGCTGGATATGATAAATGATTTTGGATGATCAATATATAACCACCCTTGGAAAGAGAACAAGGTTGATGGTTCTTTGAGTTAGAAGGTTCATGATAAATTATCTATTATGAGGATAAGATATATCCAATATTTATACACTTCTAATGAATGTATTTGGAAATCATAAAGGATGGGGAGAAACTATATCTTTCTTAAATGAGTGTTGAATCATCTATATTTGTGGGAATTAAAGTGGCATAGAGGGAAGATGTGGAACTGTAGAAGAATTTAAGAAATATTCAAGAGATTAATTTTTATTGTGAATAAATTATAAGGATTAAGAATCATGTATGAGTTTTATCCAGACCATATTTTAAGGATTTATTGGATGAGTCTCATAGTTCATCATTCTCAATTCATACTAGAAGTACAATGATGTATATAGATCTAAAAGAGTATTTATATTAGGATGGAATGAAGAGATGAATTTATAAGTATGCATCTCAATGCTTGGTTTGTTATCAATTTATGATTGACATATATAAGTATATGGGGGATGTTATAGACCTTACACATACCATAAACGAAATTAGAGAACATCAACCTACATTTTTTCATTGAATCACCGAAATGGATAAATTCCATAAATCTATTTCGGTTATATTTGATCACCTTGAAAATTTTGCACAGATTATTACAAATAGAGAATAAATACCTCTTTATCAAATTTATAGTATGTATATTATGGAAGTTCTAAGGTTTGTTGGAGTTCCACATTCTAATGTATCCGATCAGAATCTGAGTGTAACCTCAATGTTCGTGAAATGTATTTATCATTTTTTTGATATAAATTTGAATTTTAGCACATCATATATTCCTTATATTGAATGTTATTCAAAGAGAACTATTCAAACCCAATAGGATATTTTGGTATTTTCTATATATATTTAAAAGGTGGTTGTGATCAAAACCTTACTTTAGTCATGATTCCTTACAATTATACCTTTCACTTGACCTTTCACATGGATCCTTAGGAATTCCTTGATGTAAATAAATTTAGGACCATATAAAGTTTGGATAAATTTATGTAAAAAAAATGTATGGGGACCAAATGTAGCTAAGGAAATGGAATAAACATCAAGAACCCTTCAACATCACATCAACAGAGCTTAGAGATGACAGAAAAGTTATGCTAAAAATCATCAATGTTTTATTGAATTTAAATTTGGTGATAAGGTTTTTTAATGAATTTCTCTATGGAAGAAGCTTATGAGATTCAAAATGAAGGGAAAATTATTCCCTATTTATATTCTGCCATTCAAGATTATTGATTGAGTAAAGATGTTATCTTATCATTTGGAACATCCACCAAACCTCTCTCAAGTCCCGAATGTGTTCTATGTTTCTCCCATGAGGAAATAAAAACTTTACCAATCACATGTAATGAACTCGGAGGTCATACCACTAGATTAATTCTTTTATTATGGGTAAAAATGGTAGATATTATATATCATAGAGATAAATTTCTATGAAGTAAGACCACTTAACTTGTCAATTATTTTTAGTGAAAACACCCATTTTAGGAAGTTATAAGGGAACTCGAGGATATGAATACACAAAAGTATCATCAATTGTTTTTATTAGATTATTATAATTTTTAGTGTAAAATTCATTTAATTAGTGTAAAATGTAATTCCAAAATATTTTACTATTTTTCTAAATAAATTTAACAACTTTGATAGCTTGTGTTATATACAATAACGAGTTTTAATGTACAGTAATATAATTCCTCATTATAACTAGGTTATAAAATTAGTTGGTATGAATATTAAAAATTAAATTATAAAAAACATATAGCGTACACATTTATAAAAAAATTAATTATTTATCAATTCATAAGAATAGAAAATAAAAAACTATCGATCATAAAAGAAATATTTTTTGAGAAACAATTTTTCTACACATAATGTTTATTTATCTAAATAAATTAAAATTTTGACTATTGGTGAATGATTTAAAATAAATTAAAATTTACATAGTCAATTATATTTTTTATTATTCCATTAATAATTTTTGTCTACATGGGATAAGTATAAATCCGCCTTTATGATTAATAAATCTATTTTCCAAAAAACGATTTATTCACGTTTTTTACACTTTCATTAAAATTAGTTTGTTTACAATTATAGAATATTAATTTGAAAAATATATTAACATTTTGAAATAAATTTTTTAAAATTATCATAGAGTGAATAATTTAATTTTTTTAAAAGATTAATTTTCCAAATAAAAGTGAAAAAATTATGATTTTATTAATTTTTTTATTTTTATTTAAAGCATTTACAAAGTTTAAGTTTTATTTAAAATGAGATTACAAGTAAAATTCGTTAAAATATTGTATTATTAGTCCAATTTATAAAATTTTAATTAATTTTTTTCATGATTTTAAATATAGAAAAATTTTATACATAGAAAAATTGTTTCTTTGGAAAAACAATTTTTACCATGATTATGTGTTTAAAGTAAATTAAAAAAATGACAATTATGATAATTAAGAAAAATTTTAAAATGTATTATATATGATTAATAATAATAATTAATATTATCTAAAAAGGTAAAATTAATTTTTGTCATAATGAATAATAAAAATAGGAAAAAATAATTACTACTGTTGTGGTCAAAACGAGTTTACTGGGAGTTAAAAAAATAAGATTAATTTTTATAATTAAAAATTTCAAAAACCAAATACCTCGAAATATATATATGTAATACTATCTGAAAATATTATCTATGGAAATTTGTAATAAATTTACTATTGAGAAGGAATTTAATATTTTCTATTCTTTTAGGAAATTTCCAAGTGTGACCCCTCCTCCACCTATAAAAGGACATCTCTTATACTCTACTATCCACACTTCAATATAATTTTGGATTTGAAAATAGATAATCATGAACCTTAATTAATTTCATCCCTATATATTATATGAATGATTTATTATTAAACTCTCTTTTGAAGGATTTTTGTGCTAACCTAAAGAGATTTTCTGAAGAAAAGGTATGTTCGTAGCCAAGCGTTTTTAGTTTGATTCTTATTTCACCTAATTCAAATAAATTTAAAAAACTATTATAAAATATCATTATTATATCCCATAAAATTAAATGTTATTATATTAATGTAATTAATTATATCCATCTCCACTTCCATAAAATGTGGAACAAAATCGTTGATCGTGTACGTGGTGGACTACCACCTCATGAATTTGACAGAATTCATTTTCCATCACCAACTCTTGAAAATTTATATAATTATGGATTTAATGTATATATATGATATTTATTAAATAATTATACTTATTATATTAAAACATCACATCCACCTTCTTACCTCCTGATCTGTTGAAAAATGGCATCGTTGCTCAGGTGTACATGGGGACTACCACATTTATGAAGTGATGTGATACATTTAATATTTTATTTTGACATTGATGTTAACAATGATAGATTTATTAAATGTGTATGATATATATGATATAAAAATCATTATGTATAAGTGAATTGTTATATAATTTTATTTTTTTCCATCCATCAAAAAATGGAAACAATGATCATGAGTACATACATCCTACTCTCTCCTGAAATGGTGAAATTCATTTATATATATAATTTTATTGGTTACTATAAATATGTATATAAATAATTTATATTATATTAATATAATTATTTACATTTTGGAGATGATGGAGCCGTGATCAATATACTATGAAAAAAAATATGAAACAAAAACATACATGAAAAATGAAGGCCATATCACCCAGAATAGTGGTTTAAAAAAATATTTAGTAAAAAGGTGATAAAAGACTATAAATAAATAATTAATTGCGTGATATATGTGATTTTGCTTCTAGAATAGATATATAATTAAACAATATATATTATATTTGAGGATCAAACACATATGAAGGAATTCTGACTTGAGGTAAGGAATTTTCATCTCACTTTTATTTTTGTGGGACACATGATATATCCACCACTTTTTTATTTTATGTTGTTAATATAATTCCAATGAATTAATTTTATGACTATTATAAAAAAATTATTGTATATAAATAAATAAATTAAAATATATATAATATTTTTTCAGTTATTTTTCCAATATTTCAAAATTTACCAAAATGGTAAGGGTTTTATATTGCATTATCGTTTTTACTAGGTTTGTTTATGATTATGACCCAAAGATGAAATTTTATGATTTAAATCTATATAAACTCATTAAATTTATTATGATATTATTATTTTTGTAGAATACATTTTGTTTCATTTTACGCTCTTTATGTAGTTAATAGGGAAAAAAATATTTTTAAAGAAAAATTACATTATTTCTCTCTTTGGAAGAAAAACATTTTTCATCCATATGCATTTTTTATAAAAATGTTTTAAATAATATTTTTAATATTTTCAAATTATATTTTCAATTCATTATTAACTAGGATTGAGTTTTTACAAAATGTATTAAAAGTAAAAATCACATCGTCTGTTAAATAATGTATTTTCGATTTTTAAAAAAAATTGTGAATATAATCATTATTTTAATTTATATGGAATTAATTTAATTAAAAAATTTCATGAAATCTCAATATATTAAATCATACCTAACAATTTTCCATGGTTCTTTTCAAGGAAAATATTTTATTTAAATTTTTTTTATTTTTTTTATTTTAAAAAGTCAATTTTAATGTATAAATTGTATTTCCTCAAGAATGTTATTAGTAATGTTTTAACGTCCTTTAAAATCATAAACAGAAAAATAACTTGATGATAAATTTTTTATATTAGGGATATGATCCTATAATTTCATCATAATTCATCATCTAGATGGTTTATGATCATGATTAAAAGATATGTATGAAACCCACTCTATATTTTCATCGGTTTTATTATGATGAAATGATGTATTGATTATGAAACATGTTTCTTTTACATCAGTTATTCCATGATGATATGTTTTTAAAACTAATTTATTTTTCAAATGTTATGATATGATAACTATTTTATTATCTTGTGTCACACATATGTATGTTTTTCATTAAGTGGAAGGTGGGACTGAAATTTCATATCTCTCAAATGTATTGGGTAATGATAGATTTCTCATGGGATTGATAGGACTGGAATGGGATATGAACCCAGTTCAGTAAGGAACTTTGTAATCTATGATTGTATTGGTCATGAAGACTGATGACTATTATGGTTTCAGGAGGGAACCCATTCCACTATAAAAGAATTTAAACTGAGCCCTAGATACCAAGGAAACGATATTCTATACTAATGTGTGTGCTATAAATCTTTATTTTATGCTAATTTTATGGTCTCATAGATTATATTCATTGATTACATTATTATTCATGTACTATTAACTTCCAATATTTATACCATGACTCAAGATTATGATATTTGATATAAAAGGTAAGAATTTCAAATGTTATGCTCATGTTATTATATCCATATCCTTATGTTATAATGATATATCCATTTCTTAACCTTACTAAGCATCTAAGTCCACCGATTAATATGTTTCATTTTCATTTAGTTATGAAGAAACATATTAATAGTGAAATGTATAAGAACCTTTCTAGTTATAAAGAAACTATTTGGTTATGTATTGATGATTTTAAAGGTAGTATAACTATATGATTCTTGTTTGGATTGCTATGTTATGTAATGAATATTCATATAAAAAGATGTAATAATGTTGTATGTAAGTTATGGTTCAATATAGAAAAAACATAACTAAATGATTACAAATGAACGCACAATAACCAATAGAAATATGAATAATATATTCTAATTCCATGAAAAATATATAATAAACCCATTAAGATACTGTCAAAAAATATACATCTAGAATCAACAGCCGAGACATATGATTCTATGTGAGAAAATAATGGTAAACTTATAATATTGACTAAGAAATATAAGAAATGGAAACATACAATTAATAATATAGATCAAATATCAAGAGATCCATGAAATACAATACTAGGGATGGAAGGGATAACCAAAATCCCCAAGAGAAGTCCCCTTGTTTGAGAAGCTAAACCAACATAAGAGAATGAGATAAATTATTTGTTTTTTGGGTATTAAAATAAAAATTTATAATGATTAATATACAACATTGGGTTTGGAAACATGTTTTGAAAAACATTTCACCATCTATTCTTGAACCCACTATCCTAATACATAATATTTGAGGGGCCATACACATGTTTTTCACTATCCATGTGGCTAACCATGCACCCACCTCTAAGAATCCATCATAAAGCATAATATTTTCTGGACTGAACTACATTTTTTTCACTAACAGTGTTAAAAGTATGAATAATACCAACAAAATATATAATTATATAGGTGTCACAAAAAAAACAACTCATGAAAATATCCAAATAGGAGATGGTCAAAACAAAAGAAAATTTGTTCCTAAATGCGAGTGTCAAGATGTTTCATTCATAACCATGGAAATAAAATTATATACAAGGGGTGATCTAAAACACTCATTAAGGAAAAAAATTCAAGGAATAAAAGGTTTATTTAATAAATAAGTGAGAAAACAAGGATATGGAGAGAAACATGTGATACGAATATCATTGGAGCATAGGACCATAGGACCATATGAAGGTCATAAATGATGCCTTACAACCATATTATATATTTGAAGGATAAAAAAATAATAATGAATCATGAAAAAATGTATTTATAATGTCTTAGGAAAATTTGATAAAATAAATAATAAGAAAATAAAATAAATTAGGGGATAAGGATTCACAACATGATTCCCATGTCATAGTGGGCTTGCGGTGACAACCAATGTACCCTCCTTAGGCTTGGTCTACAACCCATTTACCTCTTTAATATTGGGATACAAACTTTATTCCTGTTTTCTACTAGGATATAAGTAGTGTACCTATTTATGCTTAAGAAACAACCTCTGTACCTCTTTATTCTTGGGTAACAACCCATGTCCATCTATAGACTTGGATTATGACCTATGTACTTCTTTAATCATGGTATACTACCTATATACCACTTTAGTCTTGGGTTATAACCTATTCCCCTTCATGATCTCATGAGATATTAAACATCAATCAATTTATTATAGGGGGGATATTCGATCCCACCACTCATAATCTCTAAATATATATTCTATAATATATAAATGATTTATCATATAAAATAAAACCCATGAAAATTAAATGGTATGCATAACATTTATAAAAAGTATCACATAAAATTACTTCATGAATTAGTTCTCCTACTACAAACAAGTCAATCTTCCAAAGGAATTATTTCATAACTGAATTCTGGGTATGATACATAAATTAGAAAATAATTTATCGAATATTATTTTATTTTAAAGATAAAAATTAAAATAATGAATAAAAAAATATAATATAAAACATTAATTTTACTTTAGTGAGAAAATAAAATTACATGTCATTTTTATTAGACATTTTTAAAATGGGAAGTCAATTTTTTAACATTTAATTTTAAATTTATTCTCTAAAAAAGGATCCTGAAAAATCATAAAATTTATCAAAGGAAATTTATTATTTGAAGAAAAAACATTCCATAATAGAATGAAAACCCCAGTTAATATTTTTAAACAACCATCCTTATAATCCAAAAAACATAAAAAATATTAATAAAAAAATATTTTGGAAATTTCTCATGTAAAATATTATTTTCACATGAGATTAAATATAATATGGTTTTAAAAAATATAATAAAACTTTTAGTAAGGTTAAAATAGATATGGATGAGAAATAACCACTAAAGGAGGGTGATGATATTTCAAAACATATTATAATTTTATGAAAAAGTAATTGTTTCATGAAATGATATTTGAAGAAAAATAAATTTCACTTAGTGAGATACCAAGGATGATATCATGTGAATTTGGTAATTGAATAAAATAGATAACATAGATGAACTATGTTGAATATATAACCTTATGAATTTGTGAATGAATACCGAGCTACCAAAATTCCCTTATGGGGAACGTAGTCTATGATCTAAAAAACACTTAAAGAGGCATTGATGTGGTAAAATTATAAATATCAATATGCAAATGTAAAATTTAAAATAATTAATTAATAGTGAATAATGTACCCAATCTTATATGAAACAATATCAAGGAGAATAATAATGGCTTAATGAATAAGATTTTTTAAAATAAAAACTCTTACAAATTATGAGGAATTTAAATAAAATCCTCTCTAATGTGTGAGAATAAATTACCATGAATAAATGATAATTCATGATATAATATATAAAATAATTATTTTATAAACAATATGAATATTTTTTTTTCATAATACATAACATGTCTCAAATAGTGGATTATTGGATGAAAACACTCACATTTGTCCATATTCATTCTTCACATACACCAATAATTCTGAATAAATAAATTATGTTTATTTGATACATAACTATGAACCCTATTCAAAACAATTACCATTTATTCTATTCATATATAATCAATATATATATTTATATATATTACATATTTTCAATATCATGTGAAAGTAATCATCACTATATTTATTCTATGTTTTTGTTTCTTATTAATAAATAGGCTATTGAACTAAGGCCATTTTGAATTGATATATTCTATAACAAATATTGATCTTTTTAAATTGATTTGTTTGGGATGTGTTAGTAGTAATTATTTTTATAAATTCCAATATTAAATAATAATTAAATATAATATAGTGATGAATTATAAGGATTTACAATGTTTTAATTTTAGTTCATGGGTGTTACATTCTTTATCTATAAAGATAAGATAAAAATTGTCCACATTTCTATGATTTATTAACCCAATATGGGTGATTTATAATTTAATGAATTAAATAATTATATTATGCTTCTAGTTTCATGAACCAACCTAAATAACCTTCCTAAATAGTACTTAAGACAGTCATGCCATAACCTGAAGGGAATTATTAGTCACCCCAGGCTGAATAAAAGAACAATGGATTTGATAAAAGAAGATAAATATTTCACAATACTTAAAAGTCAAATAAATGTATCGAATAAGGTAAGAAAAATACTCTACAATTGGAATCCATCAATAAATCCATGATAAAAGTCTTAAAGATGGAATAGAAACCTGGTATAACTAGTGGATCAAAAAATCCAACATATTATACCAATTCCAAAAGGCCCAATATAGAAGGTACACCAACCACCTTCATGTGATACCTTTCCATTACCTTTACATGACATAACAAAATCTAAAAATTCTATAAGGAAAAGGTGGGGTGTGAAATAAAATCCTAATATTATTTCACAAAATATCTCATAACCATTCCATATTAGATAAACCATTTATGATTAATGTAAATAAATCAATAAATAAAAAAAAATTCATGGTTCATATGAAAATGTACATAAAGAAACATTTCCAATTACTAGTAGAAAACTAGTACAACTTTTCTATCAAAACAAGCATAATTAAGGATCTTTGTATAATAGGAATTAATATACCCTTTGTCGAAAGACATATATGAATTATCATTTCCGTAAAAACTAAAATGAGTAAAAAAATTATATCATAAAGTAGGAAAAGTTAGTTTCAATCATAGAAACATGGTTCGGATACACAAGTGTAGGATAAATATATATATTTAGAGATCTTATTGATGCATAACATCCAAAGTGGACATAAAACATCCTTAATGATAAGAAAGATAAGATCCCTAAGGATTAATCTCACTTATCTCATGCATTTTTGTTATTTTTTCATCATTAATCTATTTTTTCCAAAAAATTATAATATATTCCATAAAACGTGTTCATCTAAATAAATTACCCTACAAACTAGGTGTTTCGAGGTGAATAAAAAAATTAAAAGGGTTTATTAATCACTAAAAATCATTTAAAAAACCATTCATTTTCCCCCCAAATTCACATTTCAGAATGATTATTTCATTTTTAGAATAAACATCAATGGGGTTTTAATATAAAATCATGCTAGTATTTCAAAAACTAATATCAAACAATTTTCATTAAAATTAATGACTTTGTTTAAAAATATGAAATGTTTTAAAAAAAAAATATATCAAATCAATTCATTTCATATATTAAATATGTCCAGACTTTTGATTCATAAAAAATATCAATAGTAATACATCCAATTAAATATTTTTTATGAAAATAAATAATCATTTAATATGAATAACTTTTAATCACATGCCATTCCATTTCAAATTCCATTTTTTAAGCACAACTAAAGATTTAGAAATTGACTTGAAATCCAATTTAATATATAAAAGAATTAATGATTTGAATAATAGGAATAACTTCCAAAACGGATACCTTGATAGAAATATCATATGTTCTTGGTGAGGGATTCTCAAGGAGTAATAGGTGATGCCTCTAGAAATCATGGAGGGTCTACATGGAAAGATAGGTGTTTGGTGAAGAATCAAACACAACAACATAGTGGTGCACAAGAAAATAACACCAAAAATAAGATTTTTGGATGCCACATAGGTAGTACATCCATGATGCAATATCAGTTAATTCGGTGTGGAAACAACAAAACATGACTCCTATATTTCAAATATGGATACTATGGAATGAATTCGTTTATCAACCAGTCATTGGGAGATTTGGAATCCAACCATGTGAAGAAGTAGATTATAATTTATAGGGCATTGATGCATTTTGAAGACCCTCTATAAAATTATGAAATTAACTATGTGAATTAAAACAAATAATGTATCCTCAATTAAAAACCTTTTTTTATTATTGAAATCTATAAATACTAAAGACCAAATAGTTCTGACTATGTAAAACTGACTCCAACCAAGCCTCTTTGTCCAATTCTAAGACACCATGGTGAAAACCTTTCCAAATATCTTTCCATTTTTAAATATAGAATTAAATCTCCATGTTTTGGTTCTTTATCAATCTTAAATTTCTTATATGGCATGGTCAAAACCCCATCCTATCCACAAACAGTACCACCATAACATAACCACACTCTCCACAACACCGCAATATCCACTACAATGTGGAATTCAGTGTTTTTATGTGGTACCACCTATTTTGTAATGAAGTAGAAAAGAAATTCATTTAAGATTCCATAATAATTTGGCAGCCTAATAGACCACACAAAAACATGTATTATTGAAAAAACAAGGAGTAGTTAACCAAAAAACAAGAAGAACTAGAGAATGTTCCTATAAGAAAAGGTCAGGATATTATAATTCACCCCACCATAAAATATTTATACCCCTAGAAATCCCATCAGGAAGACTCTATACCAATGGGATGAGGACCCATTTATATCATAAATTCATCATCCTACTAAGTCTCAAGTGAATCAGAACCATGCTACCATAATACACAAATGAAGGGTATGATTTTTTCATGAATATCTTATACTAGAGATTCAATAATATGAATGGGTTTCTCAAACATGGATAAATCAAGTTCCACATCCACATCCTCCTATATTTGAATAAAATATGGATCTAATGGATATTTCCAAAGCTATGACATCTAGAACACATTTTTGATAAAAGTCATATGTGGTGGAAAATAAAAATTGTAATCCAACTTACCAATACATCTAATAACCTCAATTGGCACCACATATCATGGTGTCGATATTCTATATTTTTCAAGTCATTAGTAACCTAACAATAGATAAACTCTTTTAAAAACAAGTTCACCAACACTAAACATCAGAGGATGTCCATAGTGATCAACATAGGATTTATAATGGAAATGTACCATTACTATTTTATTATATATAAACTGAATCATGGACGCCATCTCATGAACCAAAATATATACTACTTGGTAATCGTCACCCAAACAAATACTAAAAACACATATATTTTCATGGTCATTTATAAAAACTATAAAAGGTTCTAATCTCAATGGAAAACAAATATTTTTTATTATATGAAAACTCAAACAACCCTAAATTGAAATCCCAATCCCCTACGAAGTCAAGGGAACATTTCCCAAAAATTACCTCAAATAATGAAATTTCCATTATTTATGGCCATATGTTTTAGGATGGTATTCCATAATAAAATTCAAAAGGGACCTTATTGACTCTAGGAGACCCCTCCAAAAGAGAGAAGTGATCTGGGATCAATATTGGGAATGATTATAGCTAGAATGAAAAGACATTTTATGATTTATTAGACATAAAATTTTCCCATGTACTCAACATTGGATGTATCATGAATTAAAATTTATTTAGATGACTTTGTCAATTTTTAAATCAGAAGATTTTTTACATTATTTTCACAAGGTGAACATAGAAATCTGACCACAAAGTCCCATGATATCTCATGCAACATCCAATTCATCACCAAAAGGGGTTGAAGAATACCTGAAGGCTTATGATTTTTATCCTTAACCTATTAGCAATTATACAACAAGAATAAAAATCAGCAATGACCCATTTCATATCTGGATGCCAGATGTGTTACCTCGTATCATAAATCATATTTGTGGTGAAAGGGTGTAATTCCAACTAAAAGACATGAAAATATACTATAAAATACTTCCTCATGGTAATAGTTATGAAGAATCTATTCTAGAATCATATGATGGCTACTAACAATTGGGACCATTCACAGATGGTCTCCACATCATATATAGAATGTCTAATTCCTAAAAACTAAACTACATGTCTATATACATGGAGAATCATTTCATATAGTGAGATTATCAAATGAAAACTCACTAATAATAACCAATATCATCCTTCAAGACTAAAATATTTATATCAATAAAGTGGTACAATAACATTTACCCCTCATATGATTCAATCAAATTCCAGTACCGAATATTTCTTCTAAAAGCCTTAGTAATGACATTCTACTTATGATGAGTGTAGAAAATATTTAAATCAAAATACAGGAGGCACTCCCCCCATTATCTTTGAAAATGTTCAAATATTTTTGAGATAAGGTATAATTCAATATATGATGATATATGTATATATTAAAACATTTTCCAAAAATTAAATGCCTCAAAATCATTAGGTAATGGAATACAGGTGCGAGTTCAAGATCATGCGTGGGTTAGTTTTTTTTCATGACATTAAAGCTAATGAGAACCATATGCTACCACATGATTACCCTGTATATGAACACATCCCATTAATAATAATAATGCATCATAGAAAACCACATATACCCAAAGGGATTATAGAAGAGTTAATACATGATTTGATGTCAACCAAAACCTCAAATCATTAATGGAAACATGATATTTAGAATCCCAAATTAACTTTACTCTTTTATGAGTAGGAGCAGTCCTTAGAGAAGCCAACATAGGGACATACTTTAGAAAATGATTATAATATACTAAAAATATCAATAATATTTGAATTTAAAAATAATTTAGTGGTTTTTTCTCAGTCATAATAACATTCATAATATTAGGATCAAATAAAACAACATGTTCGGTTCATGTGCTAAGAATTTAAATTTATCCAACAAAAGGTTTATTTAGAAAACATAAAATTACTATTTCGGTTTCTCAAGATATATTAAACATCACTTAGATGACGTATGTGGTCAGAATATTTCGTTATAGTAAACCATGATATCATCCACAAAGTCCAAAAAAATGGTATTGAGGAACACATGGAATATCATGTTCATTTATGCTATTAACACTACATGAGCATTGGATAGAACAAAATATAAAACATGGTACTTGTAATGAAAATACCTTCTTCTGAAGTTAGTCTTTGGAATGTTATACTTCTTAATCCTAAGCAAACAATAACTAGATCAATGATCAATATTTTAGAAACACATCAGTCCTTTTATTTGGTCAACCAAATCATTAATCTTTGGAAATAAATACTTATTCATGACTATAAACCTAATGAGATATCAATATTTAACAAAAAGTAAGGGTCCCATCAACCTTATTAACAAAAATCATGTGAAATTTCTAAAAAAGACTAGATTGGATAGATCTGTTCGATAATAGATTATCCGACTATGTTTTCAACCCTTTCTATTCTGATGGAGCCATACAGTAAATAGTAATAAGAATATGATGGATACATGATACAAATTCAGTAGAAAAGTTTACCTCTCTCAATAATGGAAAATAAGAAATAGTAGATCAAAATATGTGAGAAAACTCAACAGATACAAAAAAAGTGAACCATGAAAAGGGTTAAAATTCAATTTATAGTCAGACACATATTCCACCTTATCCAACTATTGATGAAGTATTTCTTGACTCAATCGTAGTTACCATGCTACCTAAAAGGCATGACTCAGTCCATCAATTTTAGTAAAAGAAACCACACAATGATGATAGTTGATATGAGATTTATGGGAGACCAAGCAATCTATCCTCAAAATGACATCTAGAGTAACTATATCCAAGACCAAAAAATCCCAAAAAATCTCATCATCTAATAAAGAGGTTTTATGGGGACAAAATAAACTACTCTTCAAATTATTAACCCTGAGAGGTGTAGAATTATACATAACGTAATTTATGAGAAATATCATTATAATTTTGTAGTTATATGATATTATTTTGAATTAAGGAATGAGATACACCATTTTTAAATAATGAAGACACTAAATATGATGTAATGGTGATGGTATTATTCACTATCACATGTACCACATTATCTTCCACTCGAGATTCATCTACTATGTGAATAGGATTTGTTTCAGATACCTATGGATAGATCCCATTTGTTCTTGAATAATATAAGTGCTCTATATATCCCCTTAGTACTAACTATCACATACCACTACATAGAGTGGTAACGGCATGAAAAAACCTCTGTAAATTTCCTAATCATCCACATGAGATATAATTATTTTGTTACTCTAAGAAAGAAGGATTTTCATGCCCAAAATTATCATATTTAAAGAAGTTAATAGGGTACTCACTGAATACTGAATATGATTTAGTAGAGGTCCACTGCTAAGATAAACCAATATGGTTTTTACCATGAGGCTAATACCACATTCTCTTACCTTTAATGGGAAAAATAAATTTACAATGGGAGTAGGAAAAATCCCCATTAGAACTAAATTTATATCTAATTTTAAATCCACCACGAAATTTTTATCCATAACATCAACATATGAGGTTAGTTTTAGTATAAAAAACTAGTACTAAATAATGAGTCAAAGACCCATCTCAAATCTATGGTCTTTTAGCATCCCATTAGATACTACCACATGTAAGAATTGAATAATATAAATAATGAGATTTTCATACTATGTCACATTATGATTACCTTGATTACGTATAAGGATATACATTTATTTAACCAATGCCATCATATCTTGATAGAACCACAATATTAAAATATCCCTAATTTCTTTCCACTACAATATGAAATTACTCACAATCCTAACTATTATGCCCCACCACCTTCTTATAGACCCTTTAAAATTTAATGAAGCAAATTTTAACTTAATAGAATAATCCATTTCTAAAAACTCAAAGAGATTCTCAACATTCATCCCTTAAGCCTAAACCATCTTTGGTTCATTGGAACCATAGAAAGATTTATATTTATGATGAATAAACACTTGGTTATAATCCATGATATCTTTCCTATAAGGTATGTCATATAAATCCTAATCATGAAAAGGATCATATATCTTGAGAAGATATTGGTCTGCATGCAAAAAACTTTAGAATGTTCTAACTACTGGAGGGTTCACCTGTTGTGGTTTATCTTTAGATTCATCCAAAGGTCTATTACATCATCTTTTCAGGGGCATGATAACACGTAAATTCAAGGAAAACATTAGTTTAAAGGAAAAAGATCTTCAAATGAATCAATAAGTAGTCATTTGGGCTATAAAAAACTTGAATCAATGTTTATGAATAGTCTAGAATTAAAACCCTGATTTTCCTCATAGACACTTTCCCCAACAACCCATTGTCACTTAACTCTTGTTATAATGAAATATTCCTAGAAAACCACTCATTATATACAACTTTAAACCTAAAAATACTATCCAAATCTTGATACCAAAACTGAATAAGAAGCTCAAACTCCATTTGATACCAATCTGTCACAAAGAAACCCTAATAACCCACCTAAATGGTATTAGAGAAAACCTTGGCATGACCCAATGAATGTTTATGATTCTGATAGGATAGATAAAATTACCATGGAATTTATAAAATTATATAGCGAACAAAATCTATAAAAATATTAAAATACCAAGAAAATTAGTTGATAATGGTGAAATAAAATAGTTGGTAAGAAAGATATTTCATAAGACAAAAAATCCAAAAAATCCACATACAAGTCTTAAATATATAAAGATAACCTGACATAACGAGTGGAACCAAAACTCCAACATGTTTTTAAAACTCCTAAATGTCTCAAAATTCATGTACACCCACTACCTCTATGTTACTCTTTCCCTTTACTAGGACCTAGAAAAATAAAATCTATAAATTTATAAAGGCAAAGGTGGGGTGCAAGCACCCAAACTATATATATTTCACAAATCATTTAATAACCATTCTATATTAGATAAACCATTTATGATTAATTTAAAGAATACATGGAATCTAAATTTTTTCAAGGTTCATATCAAAATAAGATTGAAGAAAAGTTTTCAATGACTATTAGAAAATATGCACAATATCTTTTCTATAAAAGATGACATAAACAACCATCTTTGTCAAATATGCAGGAATATATCTTTTATCAAAAGAGAGTGAAGAATAATAATTTATATTAAAAATAACAAGAATAAAACAATTATATCATAAGGAATGAAAACTAATTTCAAATCATAACACATTGGTTAAGAATCATAGGGGTTGTATAAATAATGATTCTCACACATCTGGGTGGAGTGAAAATTCCAAAGTTCTCGAGGACCATACCTAAGGATAAAAAAGAGAATATCCGTTAGGACTAATATCCCTTCCCTCAAGTAGTTTAGTTGTATTTTTATAATTAATACACTTTCTAGGTTGATCTAAAATATTCTTAGTGTGTGTTATTCCCACTCAACTACCTTGAACCCAATGCATTTCAAGGTGAAATAATCAACTTACAAGGGGATACCATTCATTCAAAAATAATTTGAATCACTATTTGATTCAACCCAAAATTCAAGATTCAAAAAATCATTTCATTTCAGAAACCAACCTCAATGGGTTATTATAATATACTAAATATATTCTTTAAAAAACCAACACATAATGAATTTCATCAGAATTTATGTTTTTTTTGAAAAACCAATATGAAATGGTTTTTATAAAAATCCATTGAACCATAAAATTTCGAATCATAAAATATATCATGAATTATGATTTAATTAAAAAACTATCAATAATAATATGTATAAATCAAGAACACATTTTATAATAATGAGAAATAATTTTATATCAAGAAATGGTTTTTACACACCATTAATTTTAGAATTCCATTTATCAAAACCCAACAGATGTTTTAGAAATTGATTTCAAATAAAAATATAAAAACATTAATGGATTTAAATAATTTTAAAAAAATATGAAAATATGTACCTTGGTAATAATATCATAATACATTAATGAGGGATTAAAAAGGATGAATAAGTGAATCTACTTGAAATATTGTAGGCTCCATATTCATGTAAGTTGTTGTATCATTAAATCAAAAACCACAACATAATGTGGAACACTACGACATATTTGTGAATTGGAAAATCCTCCATGATGTAATATATTTTTTTGTGGAGTATGAAGTACCACCATAACATAATATGTGTTACCTTAGTATGGAAAACTTAGGAATGTTACTCATATTGCAAAAATGGGGAGCCTTCATGGTTGAGTTAGTTCTATAGTAGTCCTTATGAGATTTGAAACCAAGACAAGAAACGCGATAGATAGTAATTTATAGGGTATTGAATCACATTAAAGAACCTCCATAAATTTCAATAAAATATTCATGAATTAAAACTACAACTTATCCATGAATCAAAACTATAAAGGATCATTACATTCTATTAGTTCCAAATAATTAACATCAATATCTATATAAAACTAACAAGGATCACAGATCTATGGTTTTTTCAAAGACTCTATGTTCATCCCTTCCAAAAAATCCATCCATAGTGAAGGATATAGTGAAATATATATGGTTAGGGTCAATACAGATCAACCATTTCCTCTGCGGTGTAGCCTTAAATCCTTACAGTTCCACTGTAGCACAACCATTAACTCCACGACACAATTTATCCATATATTTCATAATATAGAGTGATGTGGCAAAATACCATCTATATTGGTAGGATGTTTCAAAAAAATATCCTTCAATATTGCCCAAAATTTTTAATTTCCAAATATTTTAATCAAACATGGCTCAATAAAAAAATAAGGAGGAGTTAAAGGAAATAACAATAATAACCAAACAATATACCTTAAATAAAAGGTAAGATGTTATATCTAGAATAAGAAATTAAAAATTTGTTACATAATAATATCATACTGAAATATAGATTAATTTTCCATATTCATAAATGATAAAAATTTATTTCATAGTTTATGTATGTTGTTAAGCCATCCAAAACATGAACGTACTATGATTAATAGATGATTATGAGGTGGTTCAATTGTCGTTTTGTTATACCAAAAGCATAATGATATTATTCAATATTCCAAAATGTAAATTATTATAATTTGAAATAATTTATATAAGAATATGATTGAAATAAATATATTACATAAAACAAAGATATCATTTTTGCAACACGCTAATTTTATAAAATAATCTTAATTTCGATAGCATAAGTGACATGCAACATTGTGTTTTAATGAACCATAATATACTCTTAGTGTTGTTATTTATACATTACTGTTATAACCTATAAGTTAAGCATGGTTATGTAAATAAGAATAACCACATTTTGAAAATTAATTATAATGGTTTCACATAAATAAAATATTTTGATAGATAAGTATTTATTTTTTGGTAAAGTCTGTATATATATTTAGAAAATACAGTCCTTCTCAAAAATGATATTCATTTTTTTTCTTCAAATAAAAATATTAAATTTTGACACTTTTTGAAAATTTATATGAAAAATGAATTTAATTTTATAAATAAGCATTTTAGAATTATCATAGAGTGATTTTTTTAAAAATTTTATGAAGAGATCAATTTTTTAATGAGCGGTGAAAGATACAGGTTGTTATTAAGAAATTCATTCTTATTTAAAGTATTTAGAAAGTTAAATATTGTTTAATAATTTATTAAAACTAAAATTTGAACAAATATATTATTATTAATACAATTTAGGTCATTAGAATCATTTTATTGTTTATTTTTGATATAAAAACATTTTATACTTTCGAAAGAATATTCAATAAAGATCCGTTTTTCATCTCATTTGTGTGTTTAGTTTTAAAATAAATTATTCCAATTTTGTGAATTTAATTTATAAAAATTAATTAAATATTTAAGGTTATTATTATTATTATATAATAATAATTTTAAAATATTTCTTCTCATAATGGGTAGTATAAATTATAAAAATTTATTACATCGATTAAGGATAAAACAAGTTTATTGACAGTTAAAAATGATAAAATTACCTAAATACTCGAAAAAATCATATTTTATGGCCATAATTAGACCTTAAATTATCTATTTCTTGAAAATTATCCATTTTTTATCATTTTTACATTCTATGGAGGCTTTAGATATAATCCTAATGAGGTGGTCCGGATAAGAGGTATCATTCTTAACCAAACATTTTTTATATCCACTTCCTCCTTATTCAAATAATACTGAATGATGATGATATAATAACAAACTATAAAAAATTAACTGAGATATTATTATTTTATTTTCATAACCAAAATCCATTTCCTCTTCCACTAAATGGGATACTAAACCATTGTTCATGTGTACGATGGACTACCGCCTCACAAACTGATGTAATTCATTTTCCATCATCACATCTCAAGGATATTAAAGATGATGGATTTAATGTTTATATATGTTATTAATGAAAAAATAATCAATATGAAAATCTAATATATCATATACCTTCTTACATTACTATACACTAAAAATGGAAACTTCATTCATATGTACGATAAACTACTTCTGCACCAAGCAATGTGATTCATTTGTTGTTACCTCGTATCATGAATGGTATATATAAGTGTATTTAATTAAATATTATGGAATATCTAATATAAATACAATTATAGGTTTATAAAATAAAATTTTACTTATTTCCAACATGATCATTGAACAATAGAAATTTTACACGTGTATGTACGGCATACCGTCTCCATGATTGAAATCTAGTTCTTTTTTCATAACCATAATTCATGATTATTATAAAAGTATAATTTCTGTATAAAAATTATAAAAATAAAATTATTATTATAATAGATATTATAAAAAAGGAAACTTTTTTATCATTTTTAACACATCAATGCATATTTGAATTTATAAACTGAATATATTCAAAACACCTTATATTGACATAACATAATATGTAATTAAACAAGTCATTAAAATAAATGAAGTAAATGGTATATATATGTGATATTAAACCTTAAAATGGTTCTTTTTGAAAAAATAATTGATATGAAATTATCATAAAAGAGACAAAGAACTTACATGACAAGTCTGGACTCGAGGTAAGGGATTTATTATATTAGGTCTACTTTCGTGAGACATTTTCTATATTCAAAACTTATTTATTTTATTTGGTGTATATACAAACCATTTTAATGTTATATCATTAATATCTTTATCTTCATGGTATTTATAGTTTCATTTTATTTTACTTCATTAATGGGGGTTATGACTCAAATAGTTACAAAAGTGGTTAGAGTTCATTTCACAATATATTTATTATTCATGATTGTTTATGTCTAAGACTCCCTTGGATGATTTGTTTGATATTTATATATAAAACACAATATATTTTATTATGATGATTTTATTATTGAAATATTCTAGTAATATCATAATTATTCTCAGTTTGGTACTTAAATTAATTTATAAAATATTTTTAAGAAATGATGAATTTATTTCCCTCTTCGGTCGAAAATAATTTGTCTTCCATATCAATGTTTTTTAAAAATTTTACCAATTTTTTAACACTATCCAAATTATTTTGGGAAGAAATTTTTACCCATTTTATAATTTTTACAATTTTTTTTAAATTAATATGTTTTTCTTTTTTTCGAATGGGGTACTTTTTAACATATATAAAACACTATGAAAGGATTTTTTTTGAAATAAAAAAAAATGTATGAAATTAAAATCCATTAAAACCACTAAATTATTTGATGATTATTTATAATAATACATGGATAATGTTAAATAATCTTTTTATATATTATTATTGTAATTTTCTCATTTCTAAGAAGTGTTTTCAATTTGAAAATGGTATTTTACTCGAGAAATATTCCATGTAATTTTTCCAAGACATTTTCATATAAAATGATTAATATTGATGTTATATATTCATTATAAATTATATATATATGTATCACATATATGAACCTATATTATTATACCTTAAATTTATTGGGTAACACATTTTTTATTTTAATTTTTTAATTGCCTTAACTAATAAAATTTCATTGATTGTGAAATGAGGCAAGATTATGAACCCCAATTTCTTATCATGGGTAAATTTTATGTTATAAATTATGATTGATTTAATTATTTGTAACAAATATGAATATAAATGGTATGAATATTATTGGAGGGACTAGAATTATATATCCATCCAAAAAATTGGTTATTTTTTTATTCTCAGGGGATACCCTATATGCGATTTTAGATTTATCCTAATCCATTATGGGACTCTGTCCACCATATGATGTTATCTCAGTGGTTACCTTTGACTCATGTTTATATCATATTTTTCTTCTTTCACATTTATAATGATTCAATGGTCTTATAATACCATGTTATTTATGTTATTATACGAGGTTATAACTCTTGAGAATTCCCTTTTATGATATAATATTATACTTTTGACTCACAAGTTATAATTCCTTATCATGATTATTCTCTTATTGTGATTTTTAGTTTACCACATTTTTCTATGTATTATTTAAGTTAACCATTCATATATAGGATCTAAAATGTTTTTAAGATCTCATTATAGAGAATAAAATTATTTTATTTATTTTAGTCTAACTTTGATGTATTATAAACATAGTATTCCAAAGAAAATATTCATCATGATATTTGGGACATATTTAATGGATTTTTATGTTAAGAATCATGAAATTATATTTCTAAAAGTCCCAGTTCACTATTATATTTATTAGAGAAAGGTATAGTTGTTTTTAATTATTACGACTAAAATAATTGACTGAGAATCCTAAGGATAATTATAAGGATAAGATTAATTAAAGAAAAAAATATCATGGAATTATGGTGAATTATAGTGAGAGTGGTTTCCAAGAATTACATCCCTATATAGATAATATAAGTGGATGCATATGTGGAAAAGTTATACCAATGGTAGATAAACTCAAAAAGGAAATATTGATATGGTTTCAATCATCACTAGGTATATGATAACATCCCTTTTTTGTAAACCTAGTTTGACACTCTCTGGGGACATGTTTTGGAAATTAAAAAATTCTTTATGAACCATTGTGAAGGAGTTTATTAGGTTATTAAGTTAATAAAAAAAAGAATCATTACCATTGATATGATATATTAAAACATCAAGACTCATAAGTCAGCATATAATTATCAATTATAATTTATTCCTTCAAGTACTATAATTTTCAGTTTTTATATGTTGATGAATTCTCATATTATTTAATTTAATTTTTTTACCTAATAATGGAAAATAGTAGAAATAATACAAAAAACCAATTTGAGGGGAAATTTAATGTCTTCAAAAACAATATTCCAAACCTAATGGGAATAAAATGTTGACATCCTTTGATCATTCCATAGGTTCTATCTAAAATTTTTATCAGTAACATGATCATAGTTCAATATCCGAACTCATAAAAGAAGAGAAGGATGGAATCTCATGGAAGATAACATATTAAAAATGATAAAGAAAATAAGATTCAATTTCATACATATTAAAAATTGGGGAAGATGCACCATATAGAATGACTTAATGAAAGTAAAATATAATTTATTTTTGGAAAATGTGGTTACATTGAAGATAATTACTGATGAAAAATAAATATTTAAATTAACATGATATCGGGAAATAATTTTTAACCAAACACACCACTAATAATTTAATGTATTAAATGTTGGTCACATAGTCATTATATGAGTTAATTACCTAATACAAGGACTAATTACTAAGTTACAAAGTTATAATAATAATTAAAGATGAATGATTAATGTGATTATATTTTTTAACTCAAGGCTCATGTTATAAATGTATTTTCATCAGGGGTATTTAGGTTATAAAAATCCTAAAACATATAAGGATAGTTCGATATTAATTTTTCATTAAAGATTTTTAAAAATATTTTGAATAGTAAAAATAAACTCTAAAGGTAATTTAATGGTAAGGTTTTGTTTTATCGGAAATCACATGGTTTGGGAAAAGATAATCAATAATATGTTATGGATGTCAAGGTAATTATATTTAATTAAATTTATTTTATTTTATTGAAATTAATGTGCTAGTTAGAAAAAACATAGAGGTTAAAAAAAACTAATTTGATGAGTAATGTTATTTTTTATTCTTTTAATAATTTTCATGAGAATTTTATATGATGAAGGTGGATTATTATTTTGATTATCACACTTGTTCCATAGTTTTATAAAAGGGACAACCCACGTGTCGGGTGATAACTAATCATATTTGGAAAGGACATGGGGATTGAACATAGAACCCAATGGAGATAAGGGTTAAAATAGTACCACTAGAATGTGTGATGTACTGGTTAGTATGAAATTTATTTCAATTATCGAATTTAAATAGAAATGTTAATTTTTTTTGTAAAAAAAAATTAGGTTCTAATATTTTTGATTTTTAGGATTTCTAGATGAGTAATGATATTTTAAGAAATGTTTCTTTGGATTTAGGTATATGTAAATCTTAGGTATATCATGTGATTTAACATTAATTAATAGTAAGTATGAACAAAATTATTATTTTTTAATGTTGAGGTTATTATGGATTTAGAGTTATTTATTTATGGAATGATTTAAATTAAAATATGGAACCGGGGATTAATATGATTTTTGGATGTTATATTTCCTTTTTTCAACTGTTTCAATTTCGGATAATATTTAATGAGAGGGGTAATTTATTTTCATCCATATTTACAATATGTGAGTTACTAAAAAATTATTTTAGTATTTTATACATAATAAAATTAGCTTGAATACTCATAATTTAGATAAATTGATAATATTATAGAGAAAAAATGGACAGAGGATGAAATTATTGTTTTCATGTAAGAATATTTCATTAATTTCGTAGTTTAGATAGTAAATGAATCCCTCAGCTTTCATAAAAGGATTCTGGAATAAAAATTTTAATCATTTTCAATAAATTGATGGTCACTTATCTATTAATAAAATTTATAACATTATCTCCTAAATTGAGCTTACTTCCAAATCCATGTTTTTAGTTCCCTATAACGTTCTCCTTATGTAAAAAACCATGATTTTTTATTTTGAGAATAATTTTTTACATTCACTTACATATTTTTAAGAGGATATTATATTAACCCATTTTAGAATATGGGTTATCCAAAAAGAAATTTTTGAATGCTAAACAGTTGATCCTTGAGAACAAGTTAAAACTGTGAGGACGAAATATATTTTAGTCGGTAGGATGTAACATCGTGAGATTTTATAATAACACCATTTTTGATAGTGTATGTAATGTGAAACACTCAGTTTCATCAAACCACAACACACTATTAGTATTATTTCTTAAACATAATAATTATAACATAGTCGTTAAACAATGCAGTATGAATATAGATAACCTCATTTTAAACATTAAGTATAATAGTTTTAGATTAATAAAATATATTGATAATAAGTAATTAATTTTTGGTAAATTCTTTTTATATAGTTCGATAATATTATCCATTTCAAAAATTATCTTCCTATTGTTTTGGAAAAAAATATAATTTTTTACTATATGAAAAATAATTTTATTTTTTTTTCATTTTTTGTATCAATATATCAAAATTATCTTAGAGTAGATTTTTGAAAAATTTCTAAATAGATTATTTTTTAAATGAATAATGAACTAAATTAGTAGTTATTGAAAAATCCATTTTCTATTAATGTATTTTGAAAGTGACATATTATTTTAAAATATTTTAAAATAAAAAATACTTAAATTATATTAATAATAATAAAATTATGTTCATTGGAATCAATTTCATGCTGAATTTGTATATAAATACATTTTACACTTTTGAAAGCTTTTTCTTTATAAAACTATTTTTCTCATCATGCCTATAGGTTTGATTTTAATTTTAAATTTTCCAATTCAGTGAATTTTGTTTATAAAAGTTAATTCCATAAGTTTTATAATTTTAATTAATTTTATATTATATTGTTATAATATTTTTCTTCATTATGAATATTTATAACTATAAAAATTAATTATCACAGTAAAGGTTAAAACGTGCTTACCTGGTTGTTAAACTAAAATGATAAGGGTTAAAATGAATAAAAAAAATTTATATTACTATTTTATGGGTATATATTGATCTTATACCATATAAGGGTATATAATGAGACAGTTTTTGAGCCTTTTATAACATGTAAAATTTGCATATATCTTTATGTTTTAAAAAATTTCAACTATGTCCTCTCCCCTTATAAAATGGAACCTCCTATCCTATTAATTCTACACTTAAAAATCCTTGTGGTCTAGAAAATACCTAAATATAAAACTTACATAGTTATTTACACATGTCCAATATTAATTGGATTGATTATAAGGACAATCTAGGGATGCATTAGTTATATTTCTAAAGAGGTGGTCGAAAAAAGATATATCATTCTTAACTGAGAATTTTATTTTGTTTCTTCTTCCACGTCTATAAAATTTTAATATATCTAGATGATATAAAAAATCACTATCCCCATATAATAATATGTTATTATACTAATGGAATAAACTTCATCCATCTCCTCCCCTATAAAATGGTAATCAAAACCTTCTTTTGTAGGTATGAAAGGCTAGCACCTCATGAACTGATATAATTAATTTTCCATAATTACCGCTATAGGATATTAATGATAATTGAATGAATGTTTTTGTATTATATTTATTAAATATTAATAAATATATAACATTCATATATCATATACCTTCTTATATTACCGTCCATTGAAAAATGAAAAGGTTGTTCCTATGTACGGAAGAATACCACCTCGAGAAGCAATACGATCTATTATTTATTACGACATCGCCCAGATGATATATGTAAGTGTATTTAATAAAATAAGATGATATTATCAATATAATTATTTTTATAGGGTTTAAAAATAACACTAAACTAATTTCCATCATGATCATTGAAAAATGGAAATGTTACACATGTGTACGTATGACCTAACATATCCTAGATTGTAACATTATTCATTTTTCAAAACCATAATTCATGGTTATATTTATAAATATAATTTATGAATAAAAATTATATTTATTTTAATATTAGTATTCTAGAGATGATGGAATAATGATCAAATTTTAAACAGTCAACACATCGATGTTTCTTATAATATAGAAATCGAACATCTTCAAAACACTCAACGTGGACATAAATAAATAAATAATTAAATATGCTCTAAAAATAATTATTTTAAATGGATTATGTATAAGTTATTAAACCTATAAATGTTTCTAATGAAAAAAATTATTGATATAAGTTAAACATATATTATATAAATAACATACATGAAATTTATGGACTTGACATAAGGGATTTCTTATCTCACTTTTACTCCCATGAGGCATATTGCATATTACCCACTTATTTAGATTGTGTGGTTTATATAATTACCCTTTAATGTTATATCTTGAATCTACTTATCTTGTTTGAATATAAATTTTAATTTTAGTTTTCTTATTTCATGTGTATTATAATAAAAAATATACATAATTGGAAAAGGTTTATTTCACAATCTCATCATTATTAAAAATTGATTATGTCTAAGTCTCCATTGGATGATTATTTTGATAATTATTTCATAAACCTAGTATATATTATTATCCTCAGCTTATTCATTGAATTTTCATATAATATCACTATTTTCCTCTCATTGTTACATAAATTAATTTAGAATTTTTTCCAATAAAAGATAACTTTATTTCTATTTTCGTTTGAAATTCCATTCTCATCAATATTTATTTTTTAAGAAATATTTTAAATATTTTTTTTTAAAATTATATAAATTAATTATTAAAGGAAATTTTTACCCATGTTTTAATTTCTATAAAATATCTTCAAAATTATATTCTTGTCATTTTTTGTATGAGATAATTTTTAACTTTTTTAAAATAGCATAAAAATAATTTTTTTAACTTATGAAAAATATTCATAATAAGTATACATCATGACCACTCAATTCATTTAATAAGACATTATAATAATCCATTTCTATTTTTATTGAAAATGTTAAATATTATATTTTCGGATTTTTTTTATTTTTAAGAAGTGATTTAAAAGTGAAATGTATATTTTACATAAGAAATACATCATGTAATCATTTAAGGACATTTTCATCAATTATGAAAACCATTGATGTTATGTATTTCTTATAAATTATGTATATATGTCTCTCTTGTATATAACAAGCTTATTATTTCTTAAATTAATGGGGGTAATACAATCCCTATGTTCATTTTTCAAATGCCTTCATTATGAAATTTACATTTTTTATGATATGATTCATGATTATGAAACCCATTTTATTTACATGGTTAATTATTATATTATTACTTATAATTGATTTCCTTATATAGAACACATATTAATTTAAAATATATGAATATTACAGGTTGTCCCAAAATCATACATGTCTCTAATGAATTTGGTAATTGTTAAGTCTCATTATATGTCATGCATGAGATTAGGGAGAGAACCTAATCTAGTATAAGACTTTACCCACCATTAAATGTTTTTTTGGTTATATATAACCTACGTTTATGTCATGTTTTAAAATTTATCTATATTTTCTATGATTTCATGATCTTATGATACCATTCTATTTATGTTATGCTCCCATGTTATTACTCTCGAGCGTTCCCTTTTATGATATCAAGTTATACTTTTCAATCATAAGTTATGCTTCCTTATCATGTTTATTCCCATACTAGACTTCTTATCTCACACATTTTTTCTATGTGTACCTTAAGATATCATATGTAGTTGAGGGTATCAAAATGATTTAGGATCCCATTATAGAGAGTAAATGGTTTTTTATTTTAGTCTCAATTTCATGTATTATGAACATAGTCTTCCAAAACAATAGGCATTACAATATTAAGTTTGTAATTAATAGATTATTATATCAAAAAACATGTAATAATTAGTGTGTAAGCCTTGGATGTCTATAGTTTTCCACATTGTATGCTTGATTGAGATGAATAATTTAATAATGATGATATACTAAAAATATCATTAATCAGTTCACCCATTTGATATAGTAGAATTTATTGAATTCATAAAAAAAATATTAATAAATTAAACCAATTCTTATATCCATCCATAAAAGGTGATAATGAAATGATAAATGGATATTTATCATTCCATGATAGAAATAATGCACAATAATACATGGATGATGATTTTTCTCTATATAGAAAGGGGAAATGAGTAAATTTTCATATCATTTAAGAATATAAAATTTGTCACAAATATCATACATATATATTAAATTAGGTACAATTACTATCTATGTATGGTAGTGAATGAAATTAAAACACATTATGTCATAGAGATAATATTACAATAACTTAGTAATTATGGGTAAATTTATCATAGGTGAAAAGGGAATGGGGTTTAATTCCTTTAACAACATTATATAAACAAACTAGTATACAAATGATAATTATGTATCCAATTTATGATGGTGTAATGGAATTTTAGGATAAATATATTCACAAAAAAAATTAATTAAGAATGGAGTAATTAGAAAGTTATACATCACTTCTTGGAATATCACTTTTATATGGGGTTAAGCTATTAAGGGATGGTATTTTGATAATAGGAAACCATATTGAATGTTTCTATGGCCAATGATGATATATATGGTCTGATATTGGTTCAATATAATTTGGTTGTGTATTTTGGGGAATTCAGAAGAGGAGATACCCTTCAGTAAGTGAAAAGTGATTATATAGTTGTAAATACTAAAAAAATCAATATTGGTAAGTCAGTATCTAGTAAAGTGTCTAAAGAATTGGTATATATTAAGGATTAGAAGAAATATGTATTATAAATTCCTTAACCACACGTTCCAACAAATGTTTTAAACAAGTTTGTGACATTTTACTAGTAGATTAATTACTTTTGTCATTTTATCTTTCACTGTGGTTACTAGTTCATTCCTAATTAACTTATCCTCTGTGATTAAAAATAAAATGTTAATTATTATATAATATTAATATAATTATTAAAAATTTAAAATTCATTTAATTTGATTAAATTTATAAAAGTGATATTAATAAATTTTAAAATATTTGTTATATAATGTATTAAAAAAAATTTCTTGAGAAACATCTTACGTATGTACTAAAACATAAAATTTAGGTTTATTAACTAGATTTTTTTTTAATTTTATAATACAACTAATTAAATTAATATTTATTTTCTAAAAAAAGGTTTCATAAATTTCCAAATCATTCTTATAAACTAATATTTCTTTAAAAGGCAAGGTATTTGTGATAGTATATTACACTATTCCCAAAATGATCATTTATTTATAAAAATTTCAATAATTCATCATAAGATACTATTTACATTTTTCATAAAAAATAATTTTATTTTTTTAAAATTAAAAATAGAATATTTATAAATAATATTTTAAATTAAAATATTATGTATCAATAAAAACATCTTATTTCAAAAATATGCCATTTGTGTACTTCAAGATTTAATATTTTTATTTAATTTTAATATATAAATAATTTTTATAATATATAAGTTTATAAATCCAAATATTATCTATTATATTAAACATTTAACTATGGTAAATTTTATTCATTATGTTTAAATAAAAAACCTATTTTTTAATGTTTTTTCAAATGAAATGATTTATGAAATATTAGTCAACGAAAAATAATAATATATGATTAGTTTAATTGTTTAATATATTTGAATTAAAAAAATTTTTTGTTATTAAGGAAATTTAAATATGAATTTTTTATTTTTATTTTGTTGTGGTATTAGTTTAGTGTTTCATGTGACATAAGCTATTAATGGTATTATAAATTTCGGGGATCCAAAATCTTGAGTTATTACATTATACAACCTAAAAATAAATAGTCTCCTCTCAATTATAAATACTAATCATTAATTAATTTACGCATGGGTATTCAAAACGAATTAATCATTCAGGATATAACTTCTAATATGAAATATAGATTATGTTCTTAGGATACACAAGATACTTAAATTTTCTCAAATAGTGTTAATATTTAATTCAATCAAATACCAAATTATGTATATACCATAATCATATTTTCTTAATCAAATGACTTCCTAATATAATCAAACCCTAATGAAATCATATAATATTACAAAAATTAACTTTTATTTTCAACTATTATTTCATAATGTCACACACTGATCAATATATAGAACAATCCGAAAAATGTGATAAGCATAACTAGAACAAATATTGATCACATTTTCATTAAATCAACAATTAATTACAAGGATATCAATTTTAATTAACTTACATTTTGAAGACTAAATCATCCATATATTATCACAAAATCCGGAATAAATGAACCATAAGAGTTATCCATAACTCAATAATGTGTTCTATAATAGATATGCCCAATAATATATACTTCTCATAAAATAAATTTTCAAGGTTATTGATACCAATTAATATATTTTTACAATAATTTTTATAAAATTAATTTATGATAAATCCTTAAATGTTTCACATTATGATCATATCTTTTAGAATATACCAGAATATCATTAATAAATATCACCCTAATGAAAATAGATATGATTATAATGACATAATATCTATTATTTTATCATCATCACTATCTTAGGTAAGGAAAATGAAACTCACATTTTCTATCAAAGAAAATATATAATAAGATTATCATCCTTTTATTTATGAAATATTTTTTGTCATAAGACATAGTGGTTTACATATATATATATTTATCTGAAGTATTTTCATAATCCTATTGTAACCCAATCCATATTTTTTATGATATTATGAAAAATGTTTATATTAAATCAACAATCAGAAATTGTTTTCCACTATGAAAACTTCTTATTTAATAAATGATACGTTTGGGTCAACCTATGATAATATTTTTGAAATCCTTTGTTATCCATTGTAATTACTTTGTTTTGTTCTTCAACCTAATTCATCATCATCATACTCAAATACCTAATTGTGGTTCATTAAAGAGAATTTAAATTATCCATATCATATCCATTAGTAGTTTGAAACTAGGTTTGTAGTTTGGTATATTTTTTCATTCAACATATAAAAATTTAGTAATTAACTAAAATTCCCTCTCCATGGTTATTACACCTAGGTATATTATTTCATGATATTGTATCCATATGTAGTTTTCAAACAAGGATTCAATTGTTAGGAAAAAATATATTAAAAAATATAATAATATTTTAGGATGTCAACATACACAAAATATTATAACATATATGTTCTAATTTTCTCTTATAGAAATCCCTAAAATATTTAATTTTACATCAACGGAAAAAAATTTTGATAACATTAAAATTAGGGTAAACCATAACTTATCAAACATTAATAAATTTTTTTTATCCTATATTTTCTTTAATATATAAGATCATAATATCCATAGTTATATATTTCATGATCTGATATAAACTACAATATCCCATTGAATTAACTGTTAAATTACTTTTTAGAGGTAAAATATTTCAATACAATATATTCCCAAGTCCTATTAGATTTAGAGTTTTAAGGAATTATGAAAAAAAACTATGAAAATACATGTTATTTGTGTACAATAAAATTTTCCCCACTATATAATAATCTGTTAAAATATAAAAAATCAAAAACATATGCCACAAAATTTCAATTTTGAAAATATTCGATATATCCTATACAACAATTATATTCATAACAAGGGAATAAAAATATAAGAAAGGATTCAACTGAAACATTCAATAAGAGAAAAAATTAAATAAATTATAAGGGTTATACCATAAGATTGTGATATAACATGGATATAGAGAGAAATATTTGATAAAAAGGTTTTACAACATTAGATAATGAAATGGTCAATAATAAGGAAAACTAGTCACATCATAGATTTTATGAATATAATAATAATCTCAATAAAAACATTTACATAATTTAGAATGTTCTAAAAAATGGAATAATTGTAATATATAAAAAAATAAATTAGTGGTTCATACATCATAACGTGACTCACATATCATAGTGATATTTGGATAACAATATTCTTACACACATTAGGTATAGGCTATAACCATTGTACCTATTTAGGTTTAGGCTAAAACCTGTGCACCTATTTATGTTTAACATAAATTTTTTGTACCAATATAGTATTTTGAAATAACCCATGTACCTATTTAGGAATGGGAAATTAATAGTTTACATATTTATTATTGGTCCACAACCTGTTAACCTCATTAGGTTGGGGATATAACCCATGTACTTCTTTAGGGTCAGTTTATAACCAATGTTAATTCTTAATCCCATGAGATATTAATCACTAACCAATTATTTTATGGATGATATATGAACATAACCCTCACAATTGTTAAATATGTGATCTATAAGATAAATTTTATTTATCATATTTCAAAGAACCCATAAATTGAAAATGGATTTCATAACATTTCTGAAAATATCACATAAAACGACTTCAAGAATTGGTTCGATTGATACCAAAATAAAAAAAATTCAATGAAAATATTTCAAAAATGATATTATAGAATAAATAATAAAAAATAATCCCATTTATAAATAATTTTTTTTAGGACAAAAAATTGAAACAAATAAAAAAAAGTATTTTATAAAACATTTGTTAACATATCATAAGGCGAAGAAGTTAATAATCATTTTGTAAAGAAATGTTTAAAATTGGGAATTGAAAACATTTAGAAAATATTACATTAAAATTAATCTATAAAAATGGATCCTTGAAATTTAACAATGACATCTAAGGAAATTGTTGTTGTTAAAACAAAACATTTGATACTTGAAGTTAAAAACAATGTTATATTTTGAAACTAACAATGTAGAAAACCCACAATGTGAAAAAGTAATTAAAATTTATTTTAAAAAATGGTAATATAAAATAATATATTCACAAGTTTTTATATATAATAGAGTATATAAATATTATAATATAACATTTATAGGATTTTTAAACAGATGTATTAAAGAGAAAATACCACGTTAACAGAATGGGGTCAATTACAAACATATTTTAATTTTAGATAAACAAAATTCATTATTGTAAATATATTTCTATCAAAAAATGTTTTTTTCATGTGAGATATAGAAGATAATATTATATTAATTGGAAAATATTATAAAACAGTGAACATTTATGAAATATTTCCAAGAATAAAACCTATAGCTCATTGAAATAAGATTGAGTTGCCAAAAAATCCCTTTGAGCAATATTGTTCATGATGTAAGAAACATTTGAAGTGGGGTTGATGTTGTAAATTTATAAATCCACATATTTCGACAATAAAATAACATATAAATCATTACTATAGTTTAATATACAAAACATATATGAAATACGAAAAATATAATGCATTTTTACTCAATCAATGAGTGTTGTATTAAAAAACCATAAAAACATTATGATTATATAAATAAAATCCCCATGAAAGATAGAGATTCAAATTGAATGTAAATTAATTTGAATAATTGCTAGTTCATGATATTTTATGTAAATATGGATACATATAAAACACATGTATAATACAAAACAAGTCTATAATAGAGTAGTGTATGAAAACACTTACCTTGGTCTTGATTCCTCCTAAAGTAGACCCATAAATCATAAAAAATTAAATTAAATTTATTAATTAAGAACTTATCACCCATATTCAATACTATATCTATTTATGATTCTTATTTATATTTATTCTACACACACATATATAGATTGTTTTAACATATTTTCAATTTCAAGTGTATGTAATGTTACTTGTTTTGAACTAGTTTTGTAAAATAAGTGTCCTTTTTCATTAATCTCCCAATGTTATTGATTAAAAAATCCTTATTTTTAAAATAAAATTTTAATTATAATGATATATGATCTTTTAATTTCCTTTTGAAAGTGTTTCATTCATTTTCCATGAAAATGAGATCAACATCAATCACATTTTAGTGATTTCTTATTCGATGAAAGGTGATTTATTAATTGATGAATTAAATAATTATATAACCGTTATAGAACCAAAAATAAATAACCATTTACATATTTATATTATTTTTTATATAAAATTTAGTTCCCATTGTAATAATTGATATAAATTCATATCATCATTCCTGTAGATGGTTAAACTGCCACAAACATGAGCGTACTGTAGTAAATAGATGATTATGATGTGGTTTAGTTGTCACACCATTATACTAGAAGAATAATGATTTTTTTCCATTAGTGTGTTATATCATTATTTTAAAGAATTATATTAGTAATATTATTCACATAAATATATTACTTAGAATAAAGATATAATTTTCCCCTTGATATGCTTGTTTAAGATGTTTAATTTCACATAGATATTTTATATCACATTTCATTAATCAGTTCTAATATATGAAACACCAAAACCATAAATATTTTCTAAAAAAGTTATCCAATAAACCCATTCTTAGAATCATCTATGTAAGACGATAATGAAATGAAAATAGAAATCAATTGTTCTATGGAGGTTTTATTCTACATGTATTCATAGATAATAATTATTTTTTTCTATAAAACGGGGAAATGAGAAATATGCTGTATTATTTAATAATTTAAAATATGTCATAAATGTCATTGTGATATATAAAATTATATATTATTACCATCCTTGTATTTTGGTAAATAAAAAAAAATATTACATTGTGGAGGGAATAGTCCACACAATGCATAAATGCCAGATTAATTTTTCATTATATAAAATAGAAATGTGGTTAATACCTTTAACACCAATAAAATAACATAGCAGTATAAAAATAATACTAATTTTCTTTTTTAAAATGGTGTAATGAAATTATATCACTGAATATATTTATATAATGAAATAGAAATTAGAAATGAGTGGTGTGAAAGTTATGCTCTACATCTTTGATTATCTCCTTCTCAAAAGGGGATGATTCTTTGAGGTATACAATTTTGGGAATTATAGAACCACATAAGCGCATTTATGAATTCATAGACGATTTTTCACTAGCGTTGGAGAAAAATTAAATGGATTTTTATTAGTGGGGATGTAATAGAGGAGACCACCTTCTATAGTTGAACATGGATGATATTTTTTAAAATACCCAATTCATTTTAATAATAGGAATTAACTCTCAAGGAAAGAGGATAAAAATTGAGATATAATAGATATAGGAAGGGATAAGACAAAAAAATTCATCAAAAACACATTCATACAAATGTTTTAATCAATATTAAGGTCTATTTTTTGAGGGATTATTTTCTTTAGCCTTTTTCTAATTTATAGTGGTAATAACTTTTTGCCTAAGTAGATTAACCTTTATGATTAATAATAATATGGTATTTTTTATATAATTTTGAAATAATAATTACATATTTAAAATATATTTATATTAAATTTATCAATATTAAAAAAAAATTATTTTAAAAAATATTTCTATATTTTATTAAAATAATTTTCTTAATAAAAGTATTACTTGTTTTAAGAAAAATTATATATTTGTTTTTAAACTATAAATTTTTTTACTAATATATTATAACTCATAAAATGGATATTATTTCTCAATATTGGTTTCGTAAATTATAAAAAAGTCTTATAAAATAATAACACCAAAGGAAAATTATTTGTTAAAATAATATATTTCATTGTTCACCTAAACCACATATTATTTCAAAATGAATCTAAAAAAAATTATCCTAATAAGTTATTGGAAAATTTAACACAAAAATGAAGTTATTTTTTATATTAAAATTCTATAATTATAAATTATATTTGAAACAAAAATTTAATTTATATATAAATAAATAAATGATATTATTAAATAGAACTATTTTAAACATCAAGAGTTTATAATACTATTTCTTATTAATTTATAAATAGATTAATATTGACATATTAGTTTATAAATATAATTATAAATAATTATATTATCATTTTAAATATGATAAATTTTATTTATTAAGGTCAAATACAATACCTCTTTTTTATTGTTTTCAAAAGGAAAACTTTATAAAATATTAATCTATGAAAAATAATATTATGTAACTATTTAATTAATTATTAAAAGTTTATTATAAACTTATAATTTTATTAATTTAATATCAACATGTCTTTTTTTTTAGTTAAGTGTGTTTTTAGTTTGGTATTTCATCTTACAAAAGTTATTTATGATAGAATTTATTTAAAGGGTCCAAAATATTGAGTTTTTATAATAAAAATATCATATACTTATTTTAGTATAGTTAGAATGATATATAAATTATTACAAGGAATCCTGAGTTATCACTAGCTTGAGGAGAGTGAACCCAATGTGGTTTGGAACTATGTGGAGAGGTCAGATCTATTGTATGAGACAACAAAAAAGACTCCTTGAGCGAGCCAACCCTAAAAGTTTTTCATAGTAGTTAAATAATGCACCCATGTTGATTAATTAGTGCACTAAAAACCTATGTAAAATAACTATAAATAGTTCTCATGTCTTATTAATTTTAATTAATTATATTTTATGGAGTTAATATTATTATAAGAATATTAGGTATTATTCAGTCAAAAAATGAAAAAGAATTACTACTTACCAAATTGGGTTTTCATGAATTAGATAGTTTTATTTAGAATTATTATTTTCAAATTATTAAAAATGAATTTGACCAAATGAATTTAATATTTTAATTAACCATGTCAATTTATTCATAGGATGAATTTTTGGGAATGGTTTGAAAATTATTATTTTTAATGAATAGTTTAAAGTTTTATTTTTTATTTAAAGCTATATTTTATTAAAATTATTTACCAATTAATATTATATTTTTTATTAGTAATAAAATTTATTTAGTTCCTTTGGAATAAGAAATAGTTTTATAGCCTTTTGGATGAATTTTATACTTGAATTTGGTATAAAACAATTTTTTTCCAAAAAATTAGTTTTTAAGAAAAACTTATTCTGGTAATGTTTTGTAGGTTTAGTTTTTAATTAAAATTTTCCAATTTTGTAAATTTAATCATGAAAAATTAGTTACATTTTTTTAAATTTGTTGCATCAAATTTGGTAAATAGGGAACTTTTATTTTTTGTTATTTTGAATAGAATCTTAAGTAGATATTTGTCAATTATAAAGGTAAATCAGTTAATTAAGGTTAAAAATAACATGGAAAGGAATAAAAAATTACCCAAATAGTTGATTTTTTCCTAATTTATTAATTTATTTCAAGCATTTCTTTCCATTTTTATAAAATAAGGCTATTTAGTGTTATATATCATTTGTTTTCACCAATACAATATTTAAGTAAACATTAATGCCAAAATTTTACTTTCTTACATTTAATATCTACAATATTTTTTGATAGGGATAAAAAAACCTATGTTTTGTATTATATGTTTATTTGAAACTGATATTATTTTTATAAGTTGGTAATTTATTACTAATTTTTATTGATGAAATAATTACCTCAAATTCTTACGCAACACAAACACTGTAATTATTAAATTAAAAGAAAAATAAAATAAATGATACTAATAATATTATAAGTAATATAATATGAAAGAATTATTATGTCACCTAATTTTTTAAGATAAATATAATATTTTTGAAATGTTTTAAATTATTATATTAAACTTACATTTTTGTTATTATGTTATTAATTTCACTGAAAATGAATAATTCTAAAAATGACATTAATGATATTTTATAATAAACAATGTTTTATTAAGAGTTAAGAATTTCTATAAATAATATATTTTTCAATGGATTGGAATATGATTTAAAATATCATCTGCAATCCATTTATTGTTCAATTGGCCTTTTAAAGTAACTATCATGCCCCTATGTTGTAAAAAACTTTGTTATCATGATAATTATAAAAAGGGTAAACAATAGTAAAAACAAAAGGATAATAATGAAAAAAATAATATAAACTTGACCATATTCTATTGGTTGAGAATATTTTTAATATTACATGTATTATTTAATAATCTTATCAATGTGGTTCTATTTTAAAATGAGAGTTAATTTATATTAATTTAATAATTTAAAAAACTCAAGATTGCCCCTCCCATATCTTATAAAAGTGAAAATCCTCTCCTATATTCACCACATATCAAGAGCATTTAAAAAAAATAACCCACCCAGATACCTTTCCAAAATCCCAAAATACATGTTATATTAAATTTATTTATCATAAAACATACATAGGAATTATTTTAGTATAAACAATAAGAGGTTGTTTGAAGAATAGTTATAATCTTAACCAAGAATTATTTATTTATTTATTTATTCTACTACATCTACTAACTATTATACAAAAATAATAATGTTAAAAAAATTATCTTCCATGTACATATATTTTTATATGTGAATTTAATAATCTATTATCATCTCATCTTCTATCAAACGGGAAATGAAATAATCATTCATATGTACGGTGAACTACCCCCCTCACAAACCAGTGTAATTATTTTTCCATCACCACCTCTCAAAAATATTTATAATGATAGATTATATATATGTGATATTCATGAAATATTTATCATTTTGAAATTTTAATATATCATATATATTTTTAGACTTCCATTCATATAAAAAGGATAGCGTCGATTGTGTGTATGTGTGGATTACCGCCTCCACGAAGTGATGTGATTTTTTTACATCAATGCATATTATGGTTGGAATATAAATCTGAATTTAGTGACTTTTTTTACTAAATATATAATTATCATTATATAAATATAATATAATACTTACCTTTATTCCATAATGATCATCGAAAAATGGAAATGTTACTCATGCTTACGTATGAATAACCATCTGCATGATTGTAACATAATTAATTTTTCAAATCAATAACTCATTTTTGTCTATAAAAGTATAATTTTTGTATAAAAATGATAATTATTTCATTGTTATAATTTGGGAGATTATGGAATAATGACCACTTTGACCATAGTAAACATACCGAATACATTTTGGACTTGTGATCTAAATATCATCAAAACATCTGATGTGAAATTCATTGATTATATAATTAAATTTAAAATGGTAAAAATAGAAAACATGAAAAATGTTATTTATAAGGTAATTAATTATCATATGTTTATTATTTAGTATGATAAAGATGGTGTGAGATGATTTAGACACGAGGTAAGGGATACATTAATTTTAAAAACCTCATTTTTAATATTTTAAAGATTAATTTTAAAATTAATATTATTTCATGTCGATACAGTTAAATTATTGTATAGGTTTTTATATGGAAACATATTAATTTAAAATGAAATTTTATATCTTCTTTGACATATTTTCTAGGGTTTTCAAAATATTTATATACATATTGCACACAGATTGTTTTGAATTTATTTACAAAATAAAAAATAATGTTCCATATTAATGTATACAACATCAATGATGACACCCACCACTACAATAATTATTTTATATTTGCATTAATTTATAATATCCCATGTTTTATCCAAATAAAAACTCTATTGCCCTTGTTTTGGGTATTTATTTTTTGTAAATGAGTTTTTAATGGGAAAGTGTATCTGGATACCCAAAAGTGTTTTTCATATGGGTTAAAGAGTATTTGATAGAGGATAAGATGAAAAACTAAAATCTTAAAACGTTTTATCCAGTATAAGGTCCTTGGATATTGTTTATTATAATATGTGAGACATTATATCTCAGGATTATGGGTGAGACTAATAAAACACATAATGATGGGTGGAAGAATATATCACTCCAATGCATTGGGTAATGAATATGTTATTTAATGAATTATTTTTGGAATTCAACCTTATAGTTATTCCAATTTTAAGTGTTCTTGTACAAGATCTATGAAGATGATTTACCAAGGCACCTATATGATTTTTCTATGTCTTATCATGAGTTTTTATGGAAATTATTTTATTTGAAAAGGTAATCTAATGATATTCTTAATCGAAGTATTATTCATAATAGGTTAGAAAATGCCTGATTGAAAAATTTTTTTCAAGGGTTCTCATATTTTATATGATGAACTAATGATTATAATTAAATTTTCCATTAGTTTTTCATGGATTTTTTTAAGAAAAATAATTTGTTGTAAATAATATTTTATTTGATCTCAAAGTTTAAATGAGAACTCTCATTATGATATCATGATTTTAAAATAGTCCAAATAGTTTCAATATTTTTTATTATATCCCTTATGAGGTTTTGTGATCATACCATGATTATAAATGTTTTATATATGTTTTAAGGAATATTAAGAACGAAAATGAAGTCAAGTGAAAAATTATAAGAATTTTCCATAAAAGAACATGTTTCTTTTCAAAAGTTATGTATTGTAGGTAAATTAAATACTATAAGGATTGTCAAATATTTATTATGTGGGTTTTATATTTAGGATTTGTGATCTACTTTTATAAAAATATAAATATTAATATAACCTTAAAATATATGAAATATAATTAAAATATAAAAAATTATTTATTGGATGAATTAGGAGCAGTCCCTTATTGTTAGTATCAAAGGTCAGTTTTGGAATTTTTAGACGTTTGGATAATGAAACTAAATACACTTAAGAGATTATAATTTATGGTTATTATATTATTTTATTATCAAAATTTTACTTAATCTAAACTATATATTTTTAGAATGGTGATCTATAGTGGAAATAATAAAGCTTAAGTAGGAAGGCATTGAGAGTATGATATCCTTCCAAATCATAAACCTAGAATGGTTTTAATTTTAAAAGAGTAGTTTTTCACAATTATGGTTTAGTTTTTGATTGATATAAATGGTGGTGGTATCCATGAAATATTTATACCTTGCTCACAATATATTAACATGTCTATAATGGATAATTTCGTGAAATAACACCCTCTAGTCTTTAATGGAGCATCTTAACCAGTGGTAGTTAAGGGATGGTTTAAATTTATGAAAAATATATTTTATGTCCTAGGTTATTCAGATTATCAAAATTATACTCTTACTATTTATCATTTTTAATGTGAGGATAATCAATGATGTTAAGTGGATAAAAATTCTAGTGAATGGGAATAGATTGTTTTCTTGGCGTGGGATTAACCTATGAATATCTTCATTGAGAAATAATGTCATATGTCTATTCATCTAAATATGGAATAAATATTTTATTTGAAATGGAAGGGGTATGATTGGCTAGCCACATATGATGTAAACTTCACATGATTGTAAAGGTATATGGCAAAATTTATCTAAGATCATGATAGTAAAATTATTCAGTTCTACTTAGGATTAAAATGAAGATATTGTAGGGATTAGTTTCCCATAAATTTAAATTTTATGATAAACTTATTTTGTAACACCCCAATCTTCTACGGTACGCTTCTCTTTGAATAATGCGATAGTGTGTGTTGTACGCAACATCGAGTTCTAACACACCACAACCAATCAAACTAGCCGTTATGAATAGTAATACCTAATTTTTGAAATTTTATAAATTTTATCTGTCAAAATGGACTTCATTTTTAGATTCGGATTATTGAATTTATCCTAGGGTGAAATTTTGGAACTTTTCGGATAACATTTATATTTTGATGAATAGTGAAAATTACTAAATTTTAATTAAAAACAAATTTTTTAATCAAAATAATTAATTGTGATAAATTATGAATTTGAGTGATTTTAAAGTATATTTAGAATATATTTTTACCATTTAATAAAATGTTGGTCATTGGACATAATTTCACAATTAAACCAGACATAAACAAGTATCAATCTTTTGATAGTTATTATATCTTAAAAACACACTTTTTGTTTTGACAGCGTGAATTAATTTTAAATTAATTTCTGCCACTTATGTGTTTTGAATATTGAAAAAGGGATTCCATATTTGGAATCAGGATGTCCAAATTTTGTAAATAGGTAACTTTTTTTATACATTTTGAATAATTACTTCGGTAAATATTTTATTTACCATGGTTAAGGGTAAATCCGGTAAATAAGGGTTAAATAATAATATTATAATAATACTAAATTACCCTAAAACGTGTCCTAACCTTATTGGTTTATACATGTCCGACTATAGTCATCTTGGGGTCGATTTTGGGACACAATGGAGCCACTTGTAGGTGATAGGGACACTTTATTTTAATTAAGTTAAAATAAATACAAAAATGACAAAAGCATATATCTTTTTGAAAAAAAAATTTTAAAAATGGTTATATATGTTGGATTTTCAACTATAAATATTCATTAGAAGTATAAAATTATTTCCTACATATTTATATTTTATTTATAATTTTTAGACATTAAATATTTTAATTTATTTATGACACAATGATGATGCTCTAATTACCATAATAGTGAAAAATTGAAATAATTGATATTATAAATACCCAAATAAATATAATTTGAGACTTTTAATGAATTAAACTAATTTTCTATGATAATATGACATGTTAGTATTGATTTAATTTTTTTTCGAAGTAATCATTCTGTTATGATTTTTACAAAAATCAACTATTGAATAGTGCCAAAATTGACAAAAAAGAGTTTTAAAAACAAATATTATATTATTAATTGATATTAAATTCATAAAAATCTAAGGTTAGTCCAAGAGACTTATATCATGATATTTGTATCTGTAATGGACCACTTGGGGGTATCTTGGATGTATATAGTAAGTTTATTAACTATATAATATAAAAATACAAAGTGTCATGGTAAGTGTCAAACTAATTAACTAAGAGTTAAAACATAATGATAAGGTTAATATAGTGACCCAAACCTGTATAAATTCTATTGGATGAATGGTTTTTGACCTATACACACCTTAACCTTTAAATAATCCACTTTTGAGCCATTAGAAACCGAATATGAATTTATTATAAAATAATATTTCAAGCTTTTCCAAAGGTGACCTCACCCATCTTATAAAAGGGAACTCCTACTTATCTTTAATTCACACCTTCAAAGCCTTTTGGTTCGGCCAAACTCTACCCAAATACTCTCTAAACTTCCCTAAATACAACCTAGAGGCTTTAGTTTGATCATAAAGCCAACCTATGGAGCCCTTTTGATCAAATCATAAGGAAGAACCCGAAGAAGAGGTAATGTTTTCACCACCCTTTTCAAATTCATTTCTTCTTCAACATATTATTTCTTTGTTATTATCATTCTAAAATAATTAATCCAGTATCTCCTATATAATGTAATATAATTATAAATATGGTACAACTATATTCAGTATTCTATCCATCCTTTGAATGACATGTCACCATACGTGCGTACGTACGACTTACCGTCTCCACGTCGTGGTGTAATTGTTATTCAATATATTATTATTATTTGGATGGGTATAATAATGAAGTTTAATTCATATAAATAATAAATATAACATGATAATTATTCTGTATATAATATATACCATCCAATTAAATATTATTTTAATATCAAAAGAATGATATTGTCGCTCGTGCGTACGTACAGACTTCCGTCTCCACAAACGCGATTAGATTCATTCTCCATCGTATCCATTAAAGTATAATTATAATTTTATGATTTAAAAATAATGTTTAGGGACTTGATATCATTCTGGATATGAATAAGATACATCATATCGATGACAAACATGTCTTACATAACAAAACATATCAAAGAAAACGAGTATGTTAACACCCGAAACGACGATAATACTAAGATATTATTAACAAAGCAATGTTAAAAGATCATATATGATATCATATTAATATATATGATTATTTTAAATTTTAATAACAATTATTTCACCATTATAAAGGAGGTTAACATACCCTTAACCAAGGAAAAGTACAAGGTAAGGGTTTATTTTGCAATCTCTTCATTATCTGAGGTTGTTTATACGTAATAATATACTAGGATCTCTTTATCATCCACATCCATGTTTCTTAAAAATGTATTTCAAAAAAAATTTACTATTTACATGAATATGGGTTAAAGTAATTTATACCCTTGTTTGACTTTTTATAAGAGTTTTATGAAGAAATATTTCCATCGTTTTCCAAACAAGGATCTTTTTAACCTTTTCGACAGAATTAAGGTAAGAATGTTTTTTTAACTTATACGGTGAGTACGGCAATTTTCTGCAGTTATAAAATCATTGAAGCTTACCTTACAATATTATAAGAATATTTTAAAATAAAATGTTATATTTTATAAATATATGACTCTTAAATTATTTCAAAATAGAAAGATATATTTCTCTAAAAAGAGTTTTTATTTCATCTATGTCCACATCCTTTGATGGATTTTACGCTTATTTGAAGTTGATTTATTATGATACAAAACTTCTATATTGTATTTAAGGTTTTGTGATATTTTTGACTATGGATGTGTTATTTCTATGCCATTCATGGTTTATGGATGAAGTATTTACATTTCTTATGCTAGCTTTAATACGAATGTTTATGTTATGTTTAAACCTTTTCATATAGGAATGCATTGGACTTAATATGTGACGAGTGGAGCCCACTATATCTCCTCGATGCATCAGTAGGTCTCATGAGACAAACTAGTGTCTTGGCACAAGGCCTTGACAAAATCTTATTTGTAGTCTTGGCACGAGGCCTTGGCTATGTGGTTATGATAGTCTGACATTATGCATTCCATCATTATGAAAGTGGTTATTGATATTGAATGTGATTATTCAATTAGTAGAATATCAACGTGAATAAGTAAATGGAATTAATTCATTTTATTTTTTCCATACTATGTTGAAGTTCAAGTTTAAAAGGCTTTTGTTTTAGTTATACATTGCCTTCAATGTTTATTCTTATTTATGAATGTTTCCGCTATATTGTTATCCTTACTGGGCATTTGTGCTCACCCCTTTTCTATGTTTTATTTTTTCCAGGATGTGAAGAAATAATTTATGAATGACCTGCATAGATAGTATGTGGGGATAAGAGTATAGACTATGGAGACTATGTTGTTGTAGTTTTCATTTTTATGATGTAATGTTAAACTTTATTAATGTATCTAGTTATTCCAAGGCTACTAAACTAATCGGTCTTTCGAGACTTGATCTTTCTTGTGATCATGCCAATGTTATGTAATAATGCACCGACTCTGGGTAACTGGGTTCGGGGCATTACATATTTTATGTGATGAGAATATAGTAATAGAATTTATTGATGATTATGTGTCTCATTACAATACATAGATGAAAATTTTAGTATGGAAGGAAATGGGTTATCATCCACTAAAGAAATATAGAGGTATGAAAATAATGTTCCCATATTGTGAAAAGTGTGGTAAAATGAATTCATGTGAATAACATATAAATTATGGGAAATATTTATGGTGTCCATTATGTGGACACAAGTCTCATGATCATAAGTAAAAATATTATATATATAATGAAAATCATATTATAATATTCATTAATTGATAAGAGTTGGTGAACTATACAAACAGAAGTCTAATATTAGTCACTCATGGAGGAAATTATTATTATTGAAAGAAAAATGGGGATGGAAATATTATATTATAAAAATGGTTAATATTGGTCGATTAAATAAATAGTTGATAGGTATGTTACTTTTTTTTTCAAATTATACGCACACCCTGTTTGTCTCTTGATCTTCACATTCTTTATTTTCTGAGAAATTTTCATGTAATATTTTAATATCACCTCATGAAAGGAATATAGAACTTTTACTAAAAACTCTAGGTTGAAATTTTAAAACATTATTTATATGTACATTCCTATTATTATTAGTGGGATTATATTTCCTGTAAATTTGAAAAAAATTCCTATATTATCGTTTGATATTATTTTCTATATAGATTAGCATTCAGTTTATCATGATAATATTGATTTTAAAGCTATGAATGTTTTTTAAATTATTTTATACCTTTGATAATCTATCAAGAATCTATGAAATTGATTAGATAAGGCAGTGAGTGTTACATAACTAATGTTTTTGAAAAGAAAAAAATTGTTCATATTAGTAACTTTCTTATAATAAATAAATATGTGGATGATTTTCTTGATTATTTTCCTATTATTATTCTGGATCTGGATGTTTAATTTATAGTTGATTTAGTTCAAAGGCTAGGGAAATTTCTGTACCCCCTTATCAAATGGATCAATTAGAACTTTTTTAATTGAAATAGTAGTTGTAAGGGTTTCTAGATATTGGTTTCATTCATCCAATCACTTCAACATGGGGTGATCTTATTTTATTTGTGGAAATGTGGGATGGTTTAATGATAAATTTTTTTATCTAGAGAGACTTGAATAACATCGCAATTAAGAATAAGTACATTTTCCTCATATTTAATATTTGTTTGATCAGTTCTAGGGGGCATATTATTTTTCAAATATTGATCTCAGGTAAGGGAATCATTTGTAGAATGAGAAGGAGGAAGATATTCTAAACACCATGTCTCATACTAAATATGAACATTATAAATATGTAGTTATACCCATTGGGTTGTCCAATGGAATAGATATATTTATTGAACATTTGAATAGATTTTCTAAGAATTATTATTTATTATTTAGTTGTGTTTATAGATGATATTTCGTTATATTAGAATAGTGATGGGGATAATCAATGAAATGTCAGGATTCATTTGCAAACCATAAAAGAAAACGAGTTATATGGAAAATTAAGTAAGTGATATTTTTTATAATAGATTTATTTCCTTGGATATAATATTTCAGAATATTTAATAACTATTAAATCCTATAATACCAAATTTTTTAAATAATGTAATAAACAAAATTTTTATAGTATTCATAGTTTTCATGTATTAGCAGGTTACTATGAGTGATTTTATTTAATTTATTTTTCAGTTTTATCATCGATGGAATATATTAAATTAAAAAGTAGTTAAAATTATTATGGAAAAAAGAGTGTGATGATTATTTCAAGGAACTAAATAGAAAATTGGTGAATGATCTAGTTTTTTCACAAAAATCTAGAAATGGTGAACTTTTCATCCATTGTTATGCTTTATTTATGGAACACGGTTATGACTTGATGTAGAATGATTTTGTAATTGATTATGATTCATATAAACTAAATAATTATGAGTTAAATTAACATAAAAATGATATGTAATTATATTATCAAGTTTTTTCCTTAAAAATTTATAGAAAAAATTAATATGGAGTAATGTTTAAAATATATATCGATAAAAAATGTTTGTAGTATATATTCACTCATAAAGAGTTAAAAATAAGTTAGAGAAAATGTATGGAACTAATTAAAAATTATGTCCACATTATTTGTTACCATCATGTAAAATCAAATAGTGTATCTAATTCACCAAGTCAGAAAAAAAGTGCTATATTATCCTTGATACATTTGGGATATGACCTTTTCTTCAATTACGTGATGAATTTTGACCTAGAAAATGTGCATACATTAACTTACCCTATTTTATTTCAAGTGTTTATAAAATTTTATTTGATAGATGTAATTATGAAATATTATAAATTGGATTATGTTTTACAAGAAAATATAGAGTTTGACATTAATGTTATGTTTGTAGAGTTTAATTTAAAAATTAAGGAATTAACATATTTTAAAAAATATTATGTTTTCTTTTAGATTACTATTTGATGAAATAATTTTTGATTGAAGATCACATTTACCCATTTTCATTAATCATATAATAAATAATATATATATATATATATATATATATATTTAGATACCATCTATAGTATTATTAGTTGGATGGAATAAAAAAATATATTTTTAATTTACCATGAGACATTTAACATAATAATTGGTTAATGTAGAATAAAAATTGGTAAAGTGGATGCTAAAATATTTTTCTAGTGAAGGAGTGGAAATTATAAAATATATAAATTTGTTACAAAATTGTATTACCACAGATATCTGAATGTGATAATCCAATTTGGTTATATTTTGGTTTATTAATTAAATCTTCTAATTTTCACCATTTTAGATATTGTATATTCAAGGATTCTTTCTCTATTATACCTTAATTAAATATGAAATCTATGTGAAGTTACTCACTCTATTATATCTAATCATGATTCTAGTTTCACAAAATATTTTTTGGAAAGTACTTTATTATTTATTTGGTAATGTATTAAATTTCTATACAAAATTTCATCCTCAATATGATGGATAGTTTAAGAAAATTATTTAGACTTTGGAAGACATGATTCCTTATCGTTCAATGGATTACCAATGATTTTTGTTTTAATATAATTAATTATATATGTTTTTTAATAACAACACTTTTCACTCCAATATATAGGCATACAATTTCAAGGAATTATATGGAATACATTGTTGAACTCATGATTTTTAATAATATGTAGTAAAGATAGTTGTCCGAACTTGATTGATTTGAATAAATGGTTGAGAAGATAAAAATTATACAAAAACATATGAGGATTTATCAATGTATGAAAAATAAATATGAATATATTTAGAAGAAACATATAGTTTTTTCGAGGTAGTTGATCATGTTTTTCTTAAAGTATCTCTATATCAAAGTGTTTTTCATTTTGGTAAAAAGGGAAATATTTTACAATGATTCATTGGGATATATGAAATCCTATAGAAAGTTGGATTATTTTTCAACTAATTGTGCATAACTCCATTTTTATCTTAGTTACATATAATATTTAATTTTTCAATTTTAAGAAAATATTTTTTCAAATCGTCTCATATTTTTAGCCATAATGTGGTTCTATTTAAAGATAACCTTTGATGTTTAGAAAGACTGTAACATACTATTTATTGTAGATAGAAATTGTTTCAAAATAAGTTAAATAATTGGGTAATGGTTTTTTGAAAAAATATATTGTTAAATAATCAACATAGTAAACTGAAAATGATATGATAAAAATATGTCCTCACTTTTTTAACAAGTGAATAAAATTATGATGATTCAATTTCCAAAAGGGGGAAGAATATAACAATCCAAGTAAGATAAATATAAATAAATTTCAAGTACTGATATGTTTATTATTTATATTTTATCAATTATAATAATAATATTAATAAGTAATTTTTCATTCAAAAATGAAAATGTATAATTTCAAAAAAAAAATTGGTTTTCATGCATTATTGGGTTCTATTTAAAATACTGTGTTAAACCTACGATTTTAAATGCGGGATATCATATTTGATAGAATATATGACATAAATATAAATATTTGGGTATAATTTTACACCATAATACAATTCAATATATTTATTTTTAAATAAATTCATTATCTTTGATTTATTGCAAATCATGCAACACTGAGTTAAAATGAAACATTGTATTCTATTAAAATATTATTATTTTAAACATGACCATTATAATCTAGCTTTAAAGATCATGGGTACAAATATGAATGATTATATTATTAACAATATATTTTTAAAAAATATATAGAATAAACTCAATATTTATTTATCAATTATAAATAAAATAAGAAGAATTTAAAGAGAAGGAATTTTTTTCCAGAGAAACTGTTTTTTAGAAAAGATGATTTATGGGAACTTTGTGAACATATAATAAAAAGATATTTCTTACCGCTTTAATAAAATATATTTTTATAATTAAACTTAATTTTTTAAATTGAAAAATCAAAATTATCCAATAGTGAATTTTTGGGTTTTTTTTAAAAGATTATTTTTTGATGAATAGTGAAAACACCGATTTTTATTGAAATCTATATTTTCATTTAATTTTTTTAAGGATAAATTATATTCTAGATTTTTCAAAAATAAAAATTAATTCAATTATATTAAAATTTATCTAATTTTGATCATTGTATTAAATTTCATATTGAATTTTTCTATAAAAAGATTTTATACTTTTGGATGTTTTATTAGGAAAAAACGTTTTTTCGATGCATCTATGGTTTTAATTATAAATTTAATTATAGAAAATATGTTAATTTAATTTAGATAAATGGATTATATATTTTTAATAAAAATAATTTTCATTGCATAATAAGTTAAAAATATTATTTTTTCATTATGAATTGTAAATGTTGTAAAAATTAATTATAATGTTAAGGTAAAAATGGGTTTACCCGGTGGTTAAACTATGGAGATAATAATTAAAAATGATCTAAAACTTCTTAAAATCCCATTTTATGGAAATATTTAGACAATATATAATATAATGTTATATAATTATACATTTTATATTCTTTAAAAAAAAAGAGAATATCACTATATCTTTTAAAAATTCCATTTCTATCCTCTCCATAACTTATAATAATCCAACCATACCCTCTCTTATTCAAACATCCAGAACCCATTGTCTTATAAAATAACAGGCCAAATATATTACATTATTAACTCCCCACATCATGGAGTCAAAATTTTTTATTTTTAATCTCTCTTTTGAAGTCATTGGATATAAACCTTAAGAGGCTCTTAAAAGAAGTGGTTATATTCTTAAACATGCATCTTTTAATTAATTTCTTCTTACACACACGTCAAATAATATTCAAATAAAATAATATAATACAACCATTATCACATATATAATGAGATTTTATTATGTTAATGCAAAAAACCTATATCCATCACCACTTCCTTCAAATGGGAAATGAAGTCGTCGATCGTGTGTACGACAAAATGCTGCCTTTTGAACAGATCTATTTCATTCTCCATAACCACATTTAAAGGTTGGATATAATAAAGGAATAAACATATTTATATCATATTTGTTAAATAATTATTTTTATCGAATTATGATATCCCATATATCTTCTTACTTACCACTAGGTGGGGTGATATGATAACATCGGTCGTGTCTACTTTGAACTACCACTTAATGAAGAGATGTGATTCATTTTTCTCTTAAGATATTCATGGAAGGTATTAAATATATATTTTTTGAACATATTTTATATTTATGACCAAAAAATACTTTTATAAATATAATATAACATATAAATTCTAACAGTTAAATCCATTGAAAAACAACAACATCACTATTGTGTACATGTGGACTACCGCCTCTATGTAGCGTTGTGAAATGTTATTAATTTTATTATTAGGTATATTTTAAATGTATAGATTAGATTAATAATAATTTTAAATATAAAATAATAATTATTCCGGAATATTCAATTAACATTTATTTTCCTTTTATGACATTCATCGAGAGAAATGGAATCAACATTCATGCGCACGTATGGCTTACCATCTCCATGAATGGTGTAATCTATTTTCTATATATTTATTTTATATATTAAAATAAATAAATATATATAATAATTACATCATTTTTAAAACTATTTATATTATTGAAAAATGATAAATGTAAAAGGAAAAAATTACCAAATCAAAACATACATAAAAAATGAAGCAATTATCATGTGAAGTTGTGATTTTAACAAATAATTGTAAACAAAATTGGGATAAAATACTATATGTAAATAATATATGGGTTTAGATATATTATTATGGTTCTATAAAATCCATATAATAAAATTATATTTATTATATCATATATTTGAAAACATATGATGAAAGTAAAACTTAAGGTAATGGATTCTCATGTAATTTTTACTTCTCTGAGACATATTCCATATTCACCATATTGATCTTTTAGTTGGATTATATAAATCCCTATAAATATTTTATATCATTAGTAAAGTAATATTAATGGTATATAATTTTTCATTTGATGTCATTTCATTCATGGGGCATATGATTCAAAAGTTAAAAATGTTGTAATGGTTTATTTTAAAATCTCATCATTTATGAAGATTGTTTATGATTAAATCTCCAATGATAAAATATTATGATCTATCAATCCTGAAACTCTTCAATTTTATTACCCTATATTTTTACATTATTTTTTCAAATAATTTTACAATTTTACTCCCTAAGTAAATTAAAATTATTGTGTAAATATTTTTCATAAAATACGGCAATATTTCTCTATTCGATTAAATCTTCGTTTTCTTCTAAAACCATGTTTTATTAAAATCAGTAAATAATATTTTTAATATTCTACAAATGATTTATTAATTTAATTTTATCAATTTTTTTCTTTATAAAAAATGTTTTTAAAGGAATCTTCATCTTGTTTCAAAATAATGTTAATATGTCTTTTACCTAAATATAAAAGAAATAATTATTTTAACATGTACAAATTGAACCGAATTTTCCCCCTTTATAAACAAACGGTGTTTTAAATATTTTTTACAAGATTTGAAGGTCATTTTCAATGAATTTTTTGTTTTTCAATTCTTTTTATGGATTTTAGGTTTTTAATAGGTGATTTAAAAAATTAAAAGAATATTTTCCTCAAAAATGATTTTAATAAGTGTTTTTGGTATTTCTATTCATCAAAAATAAAAAGCCTCATTTTAAATTATAATAGATTGGGTATATATTATAATGAAAACATTATAATTTTTTCATTGGATAGTTTTTTCATTAGTTGACCAAGATATACCATTTTTAATCTATCTTCCATATTACTCTGAATGGATTATGTTTGTGTTTATTAGTTGATATAAGTATTACCATATAATATATTAGTATTTAAATATTAATATTAATATTTATTATGTTTCAAAAAATTAAAGCGAGGAATGAATTGTGATTATTAAATTATGGGCAGGGCCTATAATTACATAGCCTCTTAATTAATCATTATATCTCATGAGAGAAATTAGTTGGAGAAATTAAATATAATTTTACACATTGTTTTAAACTAGATCATAAAAGGTCTTAGAAGTATTTTTGAGATTTCTAGAATTTTTAATTTCCTCATAATGGGATAAGTTATTGATATACTTGTGATTTTTTTGATTAGTTAGAATATATATGGTCATATTTCATGTTCATGTGATTATTTATTTTAAATTGTTTGATAATCATTTATTCTTTTGATATTATGAAAAATTATTTGATTAAATTGAATGCGATTTTTTATTTAGGATGATATGTTAATCATAATTATTTACTCAAGATAGATTCTACTTTACACATAACCATATTTGAATATCTTAGCTTACACCTTTATTATAAAATATTTTCCCTACAATAGTAAGAATTGTTTTATGATTAATATGAAGGGTTATGCTAGAGTAAATAATGGTTCACTCAAAGAAAAAGCAATATTATATTTTTCTACATTAAATTGTAATGTGAGATTCCAATATGTATTTATTTTGATAATAATACTAAACTACTTAGTAAATCGTGATGTGATACCTTGTATATTATTTTATCAAAATAAAGTAACCACCAACTCTGGGCTACTAGGATTGGGTTAATTACTATTTGTTTCCAATTATTTTTATTATAAACATTGTGAAATAGATTTAGGAAAACATAGATTAGGGAACATAACCTTATGATAGAAATTAATGATAAGTAGAGAAGAAAATATTAATGTTTTTTAAGTTAGGAATTCTTTTATTTCCTTTAAATACATCCGTATCTAGATAATAATAGTAGACGTGGTTGTGGAATAGATGTACCTAGGAGAGATAACTATAAAAAATTTAAACTGAGATTTACTTGAGCATAACCGATTACATGACATCAGGCCTTACTACACACTTGGTTTTACACTTATAGGGGATATCCTTATAATAATTCACATTCTCCTTACAATCCATCTTGATATTTTTGAAATTTTTTTATTATTTGAAAACATTCCTAATGAAAACATGTTTATTATTATATGATAATCCATGCATATATTTTTCATTATATAAGCACTTAATATTTTTTTGGTGTTATAAATTACATGACATATTGTTTTGATATTAGATAGTGTATTACATTTTTTAAATATAGTACATAGTGGAATGAATGTGAACTATATCAAATGGAATAATCAAAAGAGTATGAATGATCTTTTCTGTGATGGGATTAAGAAAATCATTTAAAGGGAACTAGTCTCCCAATATTCTCATCATATGAGGACATAATATAATGTTATAATAAGATATATAATTAATTATATATGTATTAAGTCTTTTAATGGAAGAAATAGAAGAAAATTAAGGAAGATAAAACAATGACAAGGTGAAGAATGGAAAGAAATATTTTCCCACAAGTAATAATTATTGAAATAACTACCATAGTTCTCTATTGAGGGGAATTGGATTTTGATAAACATGTGGGGAGAAAATCAACCATTATTATGTTTTAAAGGGAAAAAATAAGTTTTCACAATTTAATTATTCAACTATATAGATAAGGGTTACTATGAAAATGAATTTCCCAAGTTTTTATGAAATGTACCCAAGAAAGAGCTATGTGATTAACGTAAAGATTATAATATTAACTTAGAATAATTGGAATGATTAATGTTATTATTTATGAATTCAGGAATTTTGTTATAGGAGTGTTTTATATAATTTTCAAGTTATAAGAATCAATAAATGTATAAATATATTACTGAAGTACTATTTCATAATGGATTTGAAAGAATATACTATACGGTACTGATTATATGGAAAATAAATTTAGTGGAATGTTATATTTCATTGAACACACAAGATTGAGGAAGGATAAATTTTAATGTGTGTATGATGATGATAAAATATGAGATGTTTATGGGATAATATAATTGACCATGGAATTGGTTATAGTTTTAATGGGTTATGTCACATTTAATGTACTTTAATAAGAGTATTCATTTATTAGATATATTTGACAACATAAGATTTTATTTTAATAAGCATGAATGTTTCAATTAATGTTTTATAGTGATAAAGTTATTCATATATTTTGAATGTGACATTAAGAGAAAATAATTTTATCCGGGGAATATAATGTTCATTTAGTGATATTACTTCTAATTTTTTTTAACTTTGAGTATTTGGGAAGACATATTTTGAATGAGTATTAAGGTTACCCATTATGAAATGGATTATGTTGAATTTTTGGTGTTACTATTATAAAAGTATATATTAATCTATTATATTGGAAAACACATGATAACAATTTTGGTTTTAGTAAAGACATGAGGAATAAATTGATACTCTTTTATGGATATTATGATTTGATAGAATTAATTTTAGTACTTTAGGAATAAAATAAGTTCTTTTTTGGATATTCATTTCATGTAGTAAGAAATGAAGTATGAATTGAAAAATGAAAAAAAGGATGAAAATTTTCATATTAAATAGATATAAATCAAGTAATTATATTTTCTTAAGTTCTCTATCATGATATTAAAATAAATACTCAAGTATAGGAAAAGGATCTTGAAATAGAAATGATATCTAGTTAAATTCATATTGTATTAATCAAATAAGATTTTAAATCATCTTGTATTTATAGATTTTATGTCATTTTATTTTTTATTACAATTCAATTTCATGTGATCAATTATATCTATAAATCTCTATAATTATTTATGATTTTATTCCATGTCCATATCTACAATTCCCACTAATTATCTCTTAATTAGAAATATAGTTCTGTGTTTTTTAGTTGAATTTGATATTTAACATTATATTTTTTTCAAGAGTATTTTTTATTAACACTTTTTAAGATGTGGGTTACCAAAATGGAATTTTCAAATGTCTAACCCTTAATTTATAATATGAAGATTATATTATGAGGATACACTTTATTTAAAGTGGTATAATGTAACTCCTTGTGATTTTAAAAGAGTAACATCATCTTCAATAACATATATTAATTGAAAAATCATGATTAGAATATATTTTAACTCCTTGAGACATTATGATATTTATTTTAAATAAATACAATATTTATATTAGCTCGCTACTCAAGCAACATGAGGTTTTACTGAATCATGATACTATATTAAATATTATTATTTAAAACATTATCATTATAAACTATCAATTATAATTTATGGTATTGATATAAATGAATAAATTATGAAAATTAAATTGTTTAAACAGGAATAAAATTAATTAAATTGTTATCTATTTATTATAAATTAAATAATAAAATATTTAGAGAAATTAGAATGTTTTCTAAAAGACTATATTTATCTATAAAATGGTAAAATCATGCTATGAACACATAAATTAATATTAATTTTTAAGACTTTTATAAAATTTATTTTAATATATAAACTCAATTTTTGAAATCTAAATGTCAATACTATCCTTAGGTGATTTTTTAAATTTTTTCTATATTTTTTAAATGAATGGTGAAAAATTTGTTTTTATTGAAAACTACCTTTGATTGTAAATTATTTTCAATTATATGTTAAGTTTTAAATTTTTTTAATGTAAAATTATTAAAATAATATTAAATTATTACCAATTTAGGCCATTTTAATCAATTCTATATTGGCTTCTAATATAATTTTTCTTAAACTTCTAAAAGTTATCTTTAGAGAAACTGGTTTTTGACACGTGTGTGGGTTTAATATTAAATTGAATTATTAAAATTAATTGAATTTAATTTATAAAATTGGATTAAAAATTTGTAATAATCATTTTTTATTATCTAACAACATAAAATTATTTTTTTACTATTATAAATAGAAAAAATAGTAAAACTCATTTATTTGAAAATGATATTAATAGGGGTGGTTAAAAATAGAGGAAAATGTAAAATATTACCTAAAACTATACAAAAAACATTTTCTAGATATATTTGGATTTAATAACTTCTTGGGCTCAGTAATAACCCACTATGGAGGTTTTTTTTCATCATACAGACTTGGGTGTAACTTTATCTTCTCAAAAATTCCATGTGTGTCCTTTCATCTACTTATAAAAGGACACCCCTATCTTCTCCAATTAAACCATCCAAAACTACTTTTATTATAAAATAAATTCCCAAATAACTTCCTTAAAACAATATACACAACCTATAAGAATGATTATTATTATAAAACCCTCCTATGAAGGCTTTTTTGTGTAAACCAAAATAGACTCTCCAAAAAGATAAAAAATTATTAAACGTGAGTATTTATTTTATTTTTTCTACCACATCCATAGAAAATATTTACATATGAGAATATAATAAAAAATAATCACCTATATACTGATATGTTATATTTTTAATTTAATAACCTAGATCATTCACCACTTCCATCAAATGGGAAAAGAAACTGCCAATCATGTGTATGAAGGACGACCTACTCACCAACCAATATAATACATGTTCCACCCCCACTTTTCAAAGATGGATATAATGATGAATTTAAAATATTTATATGATATTTATGAAATTATTATTCTGTTAAATTATTATATCACATATATATTCTCAAAAACCATTCCATCATGGGAAACGATAATGTCGCTCGTGTGTACGGTGGAGTACCGCCTCACGAAGTGATGTCATTTTATTTTCACATACACATTAATTAAAGTATAATATGGGTACAGTTAATTAATATAGGTTATATTTATGAAATAAAAATTATTTTTAAATATAATATTACATATAACTTTATAAACTCCAATTTTTAGAAAATCAATAATGTCTCTCGCTCGTACGTGTGGAAAACTACCTCCACATAGTGATATGAATGATATTCATTTTATTTTGACATGGATCATAATTATTTTTGATTTTATTAAATTTTATTTTATATAAAACATAATAATTATTATTTAATAGTGAAATAAAATTTATTTTCCTTCAATTCTATCCTTTGAGAAAAATGGGAACAATGTACATGTGTACGTACGGTTTACCGTCCCTTTGAACAGTGTAACCAATTTTCTATCTATAAAATTTATATATTAATATAATTACATATTAATAAATATAAATTATATTAAAATCATTTTTAATATTCTATATATGTTGGAATCATGACCAATGTAATAGGACAAAAAAACCAAATCAAAAAATACATGAAAAAAGCAATTATCTCACAAAATAATAATTTTAATAATGGATTGGTTGATATTTCATGGGATATTCCAAAATATTTTAGGAGAGTTAGTTTATTGCGGGTCACATGAGACACTACTATGGTTCTTCTCCCTAAAATTGGGATCACATCCTCTATCATGCAGTATAGGCTGGTGAGTTTGTGAAACTACTTATGAAAAAGCTGGGTGAGTATCATCAATGATACAATTTTTACTCATCTTCCTCAGTAGATTTCAATTGGGAAAAATGTGTTTTTAAAGGGTCATGATATACAAGGTTCCATTGGACATACCCTAGAAATGATAAGAGATATTAACTATAAAATTTACAGCTCCAACGTAGCCATCAAGATAGACATGAATGAAGAATATGATCATGTGGAGTGGGCATTCATCATAAAGGTGATGACATGTACATGATTTTCCTCCTATAATATTGATATTATATTCATATGTTTCAGCTTTTCATGGATGGTGGTTTCATTCCCGTGGAATTCATATGGTTTCATCATGGAAACTCGTGGTCTGAGGAAAAGTGATCTGATTTCTCCAAGAATCATCATCCTATCCCAAGACATTCTCAACCATCTCATTCTTAGGAGAATCATCAATTGTGATATTCTCAACTACCAGAGGAGTATGAAACCTCCCCCATTTTTCACCTGATGTTCACAGATGTCACCCTCATATTCATGAATGCTGTTAAAACTTCGATCATAGGCCTAAATAAGTTATTGGAGGAGTACTGGCACTAGAGTGGATAAGTTATTAACAAAGATAATATCCATTTCTCCATTTATAATAAATGCACATCCCATAGGATATCGATGGTGCAGAACACCCTTTCCATAAAAAGTGGGAATTTACCCATAGAATACCTTGGGACTCCTATATCTTTTGGTAGATTTTGGATTTTGGATTTTTATTTACTCATCAATATGATTACAGAACACATCCTCAACTGGAAGTACATGTACCTCTTGTTTGGTGGCCATATATCCCTCATTTATAGTGTTCTTTTGGCTACTCCCATCCATGCACTATCTTCTATCAAGGCCCCGAAGGGTGTCATCACCAATATTGATAGGTTACAGACTGACTTCATTTGGGACCCTCTTTCAGAAGGGGAAGGACAACGGGATTCATAGATGAGGGTGGAAGGCCTACTAGGGAATGTGGAATCAATGTTCAAAGCCTTGAAGATAAAATCAACTGAATGTAAGAGAAGATGGCTTAGGATGTTTTGGAATATCACAATCTATGGTGTAAAACCATGCACTCTGAGTATAATAATCAGTCCTCAGTGGAAGGTAATGGATCTCCGTTATGGTATGAAATCTCTCACCTTTTCTCCAATATTCACCAACATTCATAATGGATTTTTGAGAGGGGAGAAATCTTATTCTGGCACAAAAAATGGGTTGAGAAGGTGATTGGGTTCTTGATCTATTCTTCCCCTACCCTTCATTTCAGGGAATCTAGATCGTATCCTAACCTCATTAATGATGTGTTGGATGAGGTCTAGCAGTCCACTATCAACCTCATCGAACTGACATCAGTAATTGATAGATGTGTGTGCACTCCTTCTATAGGGAATTTCACCACTCAGGACTTCTGACAAACCCGAGATATTTCAGAGAAAACTGATATTTGGAATGATAATCTGTGGTCCAAAGTCATTAACTCGAAATATAACATTCTATGGTGTAAAATTAGGTATAGGGATATCCCCACAGATGAGACTATCAAATGTTCTATGAATCCGAATATGACTCGATGCCCATTCTACCAAGATTTCAAGGTGAAAAAGTGAAGACCACCTTTTATTTATAGGTGATTGGCCATGTGATGTGTGGTGTTTTTTTGGGAATTTATTGGTCTATTTTATCACAACATGTCTGACTTCATGTTATTAGATAGGTGGTTTCACTAATCAGAAAACAACGGATAGAGATGGTGGCATGCACCTTGATCCTGCATACCTGGTGTTGGTGCATTTTCTAGGCTAGGTACAAGATGAGGCATGATGGGGTCTAGTCCTCTGATAATTCTATCATCATTAGGATGAAAAACATCATCATTTATTTGGCCAAAATCTCTCCAGAAACTGGCAAGAGGAACCTTTTTGTGGTGGATGAATGCACATTATCATGGTACCATGTCAGATAACAGTAGTGAGAGAGGCCAATGGGTTCTATGAAACCCCCCAATAGGGGTCTCATAATCAATAATGATGTGGCTCACATCATGGGGGTCTTTCAAGGTTGTGTGGCTATTTGGGACTTCCATGGATCGGTCTTTTTGGCATTCTCCTATCACATGGTCCATGGCTCCTCACTTTTGGCTGAAGATAAGGCTTTGCTACTAGGTTTGATCCTTTTTCACGAGAAGGGTGTTGAATTATCATAGGTTGAAATGAAATCAAAAATACTTCATGACATATTACATGGCCTCTTCCTAACTCCATGTTCAATTACCTGCATCATCAAAAAAGTGCTGGGGTATAATCATCAACAAGACCAAAGTTATTCACTCCTAGTGTGAGGGAAACCAAATTGAAGATCACCTTACTTCTCTTGAAGTCATTGGTTCCATCCTGGTATGTTTACACACTGTGCATACTTTAAAACCTGTGGGAGTTAACATGATCAGAGTCTATTCCCTCTGCCTTCACTATTTCGGACCACCTTAGGTTCCTTTCCCATTCTGGTTTGGTTGGTTATCTCCTTGTGTTTTTCATCCTTAATAAAAATTAAAATTATGATGAATAAAAAAATTTCAATAAATAGATGATAATGGACTATAATTAAATCAAATATAAGGTGAGATATATGATAATGGTTCTATTATATACTTATAATGAACATATATTTATTATATTGGATGTTCATACACATATAAAGGTAATCAGACATAAGGTAATGGTTTCGGGTCTCACCTTTACTTCCTTGAGTCATTTTCAATATTATCCACTATGTTATTTTGAGTGGTGTATATACTACACATTAGATATGTAATATGATCAATCCCTTTTATATTTATGGTTTTTTGTGTTTCATTTTTTGTTATTTATTTCATTGGTTTTATGATTCCAAATTTATGACAGTGTAATGATTTATTTTTAAATCTCATCACTTGGATTGATTATGACTAAATTGATGACGGTAAAATTTTATAATATATCACCCCATAAACTCATTAATTATATTATTATATTTTTATAAATTAACTTTTCATGAAATAATATAATTTTCTTATATTTTTTATTAAAAATACTTATGGATCATTTTAAATAAAACTCAAATTTATTTCTGTCTTTAGTTGAAAATCTGTTTCCTTCCAAAATATATATTTTCTAAAAATATTTATAAAAACAATTTTATCATTATCTAAATTATTTATTAAATAAATTTTTACCCATGTTTGAAATTTTACAAAAACTATTTATTATAATATTCATTTATTTTTACAAACAATGACCATTTGTCTTTTAACGAAAATATGAAAGGAATATTTCTTTTAACATGTATGATTGGAAAACAATTTTACTCCTTCACAACCGCAAAATGTTTTAATACTTATATTAAATGAAACTATGGCTTTTAAAAAATATATTTATTCAAAAAATTATTTTTGAACTTTTAGTTTTAAAAGCTCATTTTAAAATTAAATAGTTATTTTCCTCAAACTTTTAAGGGAAATTTTTATGTTATTTCAATTCATCAATGAAAGGATCCATCATTTTAACCTATTCTCTACTAAGAATATATTATAAATATTTAATCCTTATTATTTCTCTGGAAGGTTTATGATCAGTCAACTAGGATGCACGATTTTGATATTATTGTCCATATTACTTTGAATAAATTATGATTATGTTTATTGATTAGGTTAAATATTAATATTTCATATGATAGTTTGTTAATATGAATGTGTATGTTGATTACTTTTCACCCCTTTTTATATGAGGAATAAATTTCATGTATTATGTGATCAGTTTAGACTAGAATAACTTCGCACCTAAATGCATCGGTTGGTCTCATGAGGAAAATAAGTTATCCAAATTAAATAAGGTTTTACCCATTGTTTTAAAATATCATATGAATAGTTGTTAAATTATTTTCATGATGCATGGAATTATGAATTCCTTCAATATAATATGAATTATTGAGTATAATTACATGATCCTCAAGGACCCACCTGGCCTGTTCAAGACAGGGTTTCCACTACCCTAAGACTGACTCCATAGTCCTTGGTTTGGAAAAAATAATCAAGAAGGAATAACTAAAATCAGAATACTTTTTTTAAAGTAACTATTTTCATGCATAGAAACACCTCCATGAAGAATTGTAGAGGAATTATAATAAAATATAGTTACATCATAGGTAAATACCATTCATGTAATAACCTATATGGAATACAAAAGTTATTGACAATAAAATATGAAATGTAATTGAACAAATACACCCCACAAAGAAAAAATTTGACAACCAGACATAGAATGGAATATATAAGAGATGAGAGATACCAAATCTTGGTCTAAAATCCACAAATATTGTATGAATTGTATTCAGCTATGTATACTTATGATCCTCTTAAATCACTACCAATATTCCCTTTATCTTCATAAGACATTACATGGGTGGGAAAATACCATATAGGGGTGAGTATGTACATACCAAGTAGGTTATCCCATAAACTAAAGATAGAGAAATAAATTAATGCTAGAAGTATTCATCTCAGCCCAAAGAAATAAAGAAACCAAACCAAATACATAGATATATATGCTCCTATAAGAAACAAATATGAGAGAAAAAGGGGATATCCATTTATAGTCTAAACCTGGATGATGAGTTTACCTATAGATCCAAAGTTTTATCTTCGATTCCCTGCATATTATGCTTCTATCTGAAGAATTCAGGGGAAGTATCCTCACCTCACCACTTCCCCATAACCATATAAAATGAAATCACCAAAAGATAGAGGACCCACACCATAGTACAACATGCTAATGTCACCCAGTATACAGAGGACCTAAACCTAAGTAGGGGATTACCATATCAATATCTATATATAGAATATGAGATAACCAAACCCTAATGAAATAGGGGAGTACCATCCCCCTATATAAAGATCTCTCACCCCATTGTTATAAGGGAGTACCATATCTATATATTGAATAATTAGCATGGAGGATCCATTACTTAGTGAGATATGGAGGTACCATCCCATACTGAACAATGACTACGAAGGACCCACACCCAAGTGTGACATGGTCGTACAATCTACACAAATAGAGGAATAACACTCCAATATGACAGGAGAGTATTGCTTCTACCAGGGTTAGGAGTAAGGAGGACTCACACCATATTGTGATATGGGAGTACCATCTCCATAGATAGTGGAAAAAATCTATAATATGATATGGGAGTACCACATTTGTCTATATAAAGAGTATGGGAGTCCTACGCCTTGTTGAAATAAGGGAGTACCATTCCCATGGATAAAGTACCCGTTGTTACAACCCAAAATTATATCAATTAAAATTACCTTCTTATTATTATTCCATATATTATAAATTACAAAAAATCATAGATTGGACACAATATAGAAATTATAAGTGGGGAATGAATGGAATGGGAGGCATTTCCAGAAGTTAAAGAACCTATACCAATAGAATAATAACTTGACCTTGGTAATAGTAATGTGAACATTAGGAATAGTAATTGGTCCAATAGAATAGTAACATCAACCATGAAAGTATAAATAAAATTTAGTCATCTTAGAAATGATTATATGATATAAATATATCATAGTATCACAAATTAAATATTTTAAAAATAAATATTTATGTGTTGGTATTTTTATAAAACAAAACGTTTTATTTATAATTTTATAATTAATATTATTATTTAAAAGAGAATTTATTTTCCGAAAATATATGTATAAATAAGTCTTCTTTTTATTATAAATATAGTATAATTTTATGAGACCTTTTTTAATTTCTGAAAGCGTTATAATATTTGTTATAACATTAAAATTTGTATTCATTGAGGAAGTCAAGATTTGATGTAAAAATTTAATTTCTAATATTTAGATAATTATTTTTATAAAATTGAGTTCATTTTTGATTTTATAGGTCAAAAAATGGTTAGGGTGAATTTTTGGGATTTTTCTAAAAGACATGAATTTTTGGTTAATAGTAAAATGTGATAATTTATGGTATATATATATTATAAATAAAATACACTTTTAATTGAGTCATGGATTATTTAATAACCATAATATCGAAATACCCTTCATTATTTTAATATATATAGTGATAATTGTTAAACTATTCATATTTTTGTCCAAAATAATAAACTAATGAATAAACTAATTAGAAAACACCCCTCTCCTCCCCTATAAATACCTCCCTCAGAACCTCTTCTAATCACACCTTCCAAGCTTTGAGACTTATCCAAATTATACCCAATCATCTTACCAAACCCCTCCCCCACTTCCGAGATCCTTTGGTCTCATCAAAATACCAAACCACCTTCCCTAAGGATGTTTTTATGGAGGATATATTCAAGAGGTAAAATCCCTTTTCTTTTTCTTTTATTTTTTATTAAATTTCACTATTTTATTATCTTATACTATCCTACACCTGTCAAACTGGAATAATAACTCCTATATATTTTATATACAAGAATTGTTTTCTATTAATGTAATAATTCATCTTCATGTATCTTCCCTTTTTGTTTTTTTAAACATGATTATATCATACGTGGTGTGTCGATTTCACACCACCATGGATGACACATCTTCATTTTTCACTAGAACCTTCACGGTTGGAAATAAAACCATAATTATGGTTAAATAATATTTTATTATACATATTATATGTTATATAAATTTCTATAATCAATAAATGAACAGGTTCGTTAAATAAAATGATATAATCAGATAATGGTCGTAAAAATGCCAAAATTAGGTAAATCATTTTCATTAACATTCTATATAATAAATCATACATTTACCATGTTACAAAAAAATATATAAGATCATTTAATATACAAAAATTACATTAATTACATAGAATTTTAATTCTAAATAACAACTCAAATTTTTCATGAACTTCCATACTCATAAACAATCTCATCGATCATGAAAAACAAGAAAATGAACACTCCTGAATGATGAAATTAAACACTACAACTCATCAAAAATCACTAAATAAACTTAATAAAACTATAATTAATCAATTTATTTTATAAACGGTTATATATTTGTTAATTATTTAATTTAATTTTATTATTTAGGATATTTAAGTGATGAAATCATTAAGCCACAAGGTAAGGGGATTATCAAACCCAACTCTATTCTGTTGGGTTTTACCTCTCTCACTATATTTTCAGAATGGTTGTTCCATTAATGTTAATTTAATATAAATTATTTTCCATCCATTTTATTTTCTGGTATATACATGTTTTTCAATCTGGATTTATGAGAAATGTGATGATTTTATGAAAATATCTCTTATTTCGAAAAAAACATACTTTACTTCTGATGAGATTATTTATTCTCCACTAAAGATTAATGATTCTTATAAAAATTATATTATTCCTTTTTTATTTTGCGAACCCAAAATTTTATCCATGAATTTATTCTCTATAAAATTATTATGAAACCCATTTTCATTTACATGGTTTATTTTATTGAAAAGATAGTTATATGTTTTATGTGGCATGTATGATTATTTAATTGTTATGATGTGACAGGTGCTCCCAAAATTCTATAGTTCTCCAATGCATTGGTTAATATGATGTATGTCAAGAGATAATGTAAAATATTATTGAACATGATGATAAATTTATTTATAATAATTATATTATGATTATTCATGTATTTTATGCATTAACATGATGGTAGATTTATTCACAACTATGTATGGTATTATACCACTAAGACATCAAATTCCATTTTTATGCATTTCAACATTCCATTCCTTGACCTAATGCTTCCTCTTATGATTATGATGATGATCCCAAGCATATTTTTATAATTATGATGATTATGCTCACCCATGTTTCATGTATCTTATTATCTTCTTACTAGGGTTTTAACTCACCCATTATTTTGATGTATATATTCAAGTGAATACATGTAATATGGAGAAAATATTAGAAAATAAAACTATAGAGAAGAAGTAATTAAATAAATTTTTATGTATTTTTGTAAAATTCATGAATAATCCTAATTTTCTCAATACACTAAACGTTTGGATCCTAGTTTTGTAGCACTACTATGTTTTTTTCTTCCAAATGATATAATAATCAGGTAAAGAAAGTATGTTAGATGTAATTTAACCCTTATATGACAAGGGATTACTATCTCTATATGGAAACATTCTGATGATCCTTCCTGATCACTACCATCATCGAGAGTCACCTAAAAAAGCATCACAGTTGGAATATATCACATCGTATCTCATAATCCACTATGAAGGTCAACATCACATTTGACGCAAAAAAATAGTATAGGATTATCATGTGATAAAATCTAAGTCTAAATAATGGATATATTAGAGATAAATGTTTCTGAATATTGTGGGGGTACGCTGTGTGTATGGGATCCAAATGTTGTGTGGTCCCACTTCGATGCCTGGCCATGTTCTCTTATAAACAGAGCAAAGTTGCCATGTCATTGTACATGGTGTGTATAGGTCCCAAATGAAATGTCTTGGACACTAGGGTCCTACCCACATTATGTTATCCATGCATGTGTCTATCAGGTCATGTCTAGTACCAGGGTATGTACTTGGTCATACATGGGTACTGGAACATTCTAATATACTCTCGTAATATATAGTGTGTCCTCCCAAATGGGGTCCTAGGCAGGTGCAGCTAGCACATGGCTTGAATACCTTGGGAGGGTCACAAAGCATATAAGTATGTCTACACTGAGAGTGATATTTTACTTTGGGGGATATCGTAGCCTCTACGAAAACCCAAAGGAAACACTGTTTCTTCTTATGCACAACATGATGTGTAGTCGCATTTTCTATAAAAAACATAGTTCTTCATATAGATGCTGGATCCAACACTACCACCATAATCCTAACATATTTAAAACATGGAAAATGTGGAAGTATAATTATTCCATTTTTATGCCCCTCCATTGGCTTGAAATTGGAATCCTGTTATTCGATTAAAATATTCAATGTCGCCCATATCCCCCCACTCACCGCTACTCAGTCCCATCACCTCACCACATCACAGACCCATGGAGTATCACCTGAAATACACTATCTATATTGATCCATCCTAAAATATCCAATATATTCATCACATGTGAATCTATCATGAATCTAGGGGTTCAATAATTCTTGAACTTGCGTGGAAATGTCAAAAAACGACCCCATAAGATAAAAGTGAAGAACATGGATAATAGAGGGGGATAAAGTATATAAACTCGGTTAATCAATCATTAACAAATAATTCAAGGAAAATAATAATAAATAGGGTTTAATTGGGGTGGTAGAATTTGAAATAACATAGTTTTTTTAAATTAACAAAATAATTGGAATCATGGATCAGGTGAATTACATGCAATCACCAATAAGGGATAAAAAGATCAAATTCATGCTTCAAAAATTCATAAAAGAGGTTATAAACCAGAATTTATGGGCACAAAATCTATTTTTGATTGATCATTGGGGATGAAAACGTTTTCCAGTAATGAGAATGATCTGTATCATCCTCTCTCAATTTATTCACCTTGATATGATTATCATTTGTCATTCAATGTTTATCCATTAATGAAGAACACAATCATAATCCTCTCTAGTCTAGTAAGGTTTTTGTGGATAAGTCTTGGAAAATAACCAAAAGAGGTAATTTTTAAAATATTTAATTAGTCTGTTTAATAATAATAATAAATATTTAATTTATTTATTTTAAATAAACACACTCACCAAAGGCTATGCCATTATGACATATGATGCTAACCTACCTTATGTTGTGCCTAATGTAAATCCCTCACTCCAAATTCAAATGTGATATTATATTTCTTATCCAAGAATTTATTCTAGAGATATTCCATTATTTATGAAAAACATCATTCATGTGATATTAATATATAAAATATTTTTATTATATCAATTACGGGATCACAGGGCCTCACAAACTGACCCTGTATTAGTTCTTGACTCATTTTTTTTATAATATTTTAAAATAAAAAAATAAAAAAATTGATCCTCTATATTATTCTACCTACAATTAATTTCATCCCAAAAAGAAAAAATTATGATGTAAGGTGGGGATACTAAGGACGCACCTTGCTCTCCCACCCACAGGAAATAACTTTCATGCTCCCATGTTGACACAACACACAAACCAATGGAATTCTATTTCCACATAGGGTACCCTCCCATAGATCCCTAATCTCCATTGAGTACTCCATGATGGTATATCCATCCTCAATGTCTATATTGCTCCAATAAATACTTTGAGTAGGTTCATGCATGTATCTCCCCAGCTATGACACATATAAGACATCATGAACCCTCTACAACATTGGCAGTAATTTTATATGATAAGAAATTTATCCAATCATCTAGAGGATATCAAATAGACTGACAAAACATAGGTATATATTTATTCTTCAGCCGAATATATATAATCCCCATCTTGGGGAGAATATTTAGAAGTTTTCATCTCCATTTTTGTACTCCGTGGTCCTACGATATTGACATTCATTAGATTTCTGTTGGATCTGGGATGTACTCCTCCACGCATCGACTACCGAAAACTTCTCTGTCATCTCTCGAACCATATATATCCTAATAAGTGATGCCTCAATAATCTCATCCCACCATATGGGTGACCAGAAGGGTCTCCCATATATGGAGTCAAATGGTTCCATGTAGATAAATTAGTGATAATTTTTATTATAAGAAAACTCTACCAAAGGTAAATTATCATTCCAGTTTTGGATGAAGTGTAACACACAAGACCTCATCGTATCCTCAACCAATTAGATGGTGAACTCAGTCTTCCCATCTGTTTGGGGTCGAAAGGTTGTACTTATCCATAACTGGGTCCTTAATGCCCACTATAGGCCTCTCCCCAACCATGATTTGAACCATGCATAACATTCAAAAAAATTATTGAGGTAACCCAATGAAGGAAGATGATATCCTATACATAAAAATTCCCCAAACTCTATATAGAACTCCATTCCCTAATATCAAGTATGTGAGAAGACTTGGTAATTATGTCAACTCAACTATCACCTAGATTAAATCATGGCTTCTTATTGTCCATAGAATCCTTTTCACAATGTCTATAGATATGAAATCCCATTTCTACTCCTATATCGCAACAGGCTATAAAAATCATTCTGAAACCTAGTTCTCAGCCTTTTCCCAGTGACATTTATGAAACTAAGAGAAGAACTCATCAACTCTCTTCCTCATGTAATATTGTACACAAAAATTTCCACTAAAGGTGTTTTTATATCTTTTATAAATCGAGATGTGTCTATAATGGATAAGCGTGAAACTCCCTCATCGCATACTCTAACAATGTGGCCATAATAATTGTCTATACATGTAGGAGTATGTGATTCCCTCCCTCAACAAATCAATATGGTGAATCTTATATGGACATTTGGTCACATAGGACCCCAATGTTGATGTATCCAAACTGATCCTCCCTTAAACACTAAAGAGGTAGAGGATTCAACAACATTGATAGAAAATAAAATTCACCCTTATCCTCTACTAGGGTTAGTTGCATAGAATCCAACTTCTCAAATGAATCCTCCAATATACGAGAAAGAGACTTACTATTGATATCATCTTCCATAATGCTTCCCTTCCCAGAAGTATAGAATATATAAAATTTATAGTCCTTCAAATATTTTATCCAGAACCTCTATATTAGGTTTAGATCTATTTTTGTGAATTCATACATAAAAATGAGATTGTCTGAGTATACAATAAAGATCTCTCCCAAAAGACAGTGGATCCACATCCTCATAGCGATGACTATCATTTCCAAATCCAGGATTTGATTTGAATTGTTCTACATTTAGGGTATCAAATGCCTTAACGCATATTTGATTCCTTCATACAACTATATCAAAACGTACTCAATCCTAGATTTATAGGAATGATAAAACATAATGTAATTCCCACCTTCCCTATGTTGTCTCAAAAATGGATCCCTAAATAGACTTCTTATCCAATCATCATAGGCTATCTGACACTACTCAGTCTAGGTAAGACACTTCCCATTCCATGTCGGGTTAGTCAAATGGGATTCAATCCTAGATAATTTAAACATGAACCTCCAATAGTACTCCACCATGCTAGGAAGACCATACACCTTTTAAATGATATTAGGTGGATCCCTACATAGAAATGCATAAATATTTTCCACATCCATAGGTAATCGATGATCATAAAATGACCTTCCCAACAAAGTGAACCTAATAGATCTAGAACTATAACTTTGAGAGCTTACCATAATGATTGTGCGCATGAAGTAAGTCTAGGACCATCTTCATTTTATCTATATGCTCCTCTTCTGATAAAGAGTAGATGTGTATGTCATCAATGAATAAAATCACAAATCTGACCAAGTTTTTCTAGAAGATCAGTTTCATAAAATCCATAAAAATAGTAGGGTAAATCATTACATAGAAAGGAATAACTAGAAAATCATAGTGTCTATAGTGACATCATAATTCCAAATTTAGAATATATGCCTCACAAACACTCGACTAGTGGAAAAAAAATTAATATTTATATTCAAGAACCATCTCACACCTCGAAATTGATCAAAGAGGTCTTCAATCCTCAGAAGTGGTTTCTTTTTATTTATCATGCCCTGGCTCAGGTGAAGATAATAAAAACATATCCTCAAACTTCCATATTAAGTTTTCATGAAATAAACTAAATCTTCCATGGCAGACACACTAAGCTTTATAAAACACTTATCTCAATGTTCCTATAACTACACCATCAGCTTGTAGATCTCATTAGGGGCCATCTATTATTTTATATAAGATATTAGAGAGTATATTTGGTTAAATTCAATACAAAAATAGATCTCCCTAATCGATGGTAGTCACAGAACATCCTAAGGGAAGATTTCCAAATAATCCTTCATGACTAAATGAACCATGATTCTGGAAGACCCCCTATGCCTTGAGCTAAAATAAAAAAATGATGGGTGATGGGCTATAGATTCCTACTCACAAGACCCACTGACTCATCCATGAGATATCTCTCACCCATAAAGAAGAATCTTGTCCCATTTGTCTGAAGGAATATGAATCATCTATGGTGATAATCAACCAGGTCTCAGATTTTGGACAACCATATCATACACAATATAATATAATAAGGTATAATCCTGAAGACCAATAGTCCCATGAGAAAATATACCCACTATGATATATCTATATCTTCTATCTAATAAGTGACCTCGAATAAGCATTACATATAGGAACCTCAAGCCAATGATGCTACGATAAAGCCTCAACTGGGTGCTCTATCTCTTGAACCAGGATTAAGGAGATGGAGTAATTAATCGTGACTATGTCTACTAGTACTATATATAATGTATAATAAAAATAGATCATATCACTAATCATATCATGAATAGTCAGGTGATAAACCTCCATAGGTTGTAGCTACCCATGACCCTGACTAATAGCTCTGTAATCCTCACATAGGCCTCCTAGTAGTGATGGTGGATGTATCTAATAATACCTTTATCCACCAATATATCATCCTCCTAGATCCCCACCAACTTCCATTCTAGTTCCACCTCCCAAGGGTATTCCCAAGCCATTCTTGAGAGAACCTTGATCCCAATGCTGCCTCTACCTTGACGGTCCATCTATTGTCTTCCTACCCTCCTCAGCACATCGATTTGGTCAATCTAATTCCATGAGAATTTTCCCATTAAATGTATAGAATCTCCACTATCTTGGATACCTTGGTCCTATATGTGGTACTTGATCCACAAGAACACGTTCCTATGTTTGAGCATGGGTACGCCTCTTATGCTTCAACACCCATCATCTACTACCCACTTCATATGACATAGACCGGGGATGAATAATGACAACACCAACCACATGGTTTCCCATAGATAGGAATATATATATATCACTAAAACCTACTCTATCACTCTAGAATATGTGAGAATTCATAGGGGTACCACAATTGCATGAATGTATACGAAGAGACCCTTCACAAAAATAGACACCTAGATGTAACCACATCAAATCATGTTAATGGAGTACTATGTATGTTCAGTTAACCCCATGATACACGCACAAATTTTTATCCTGCATTACCATATCTCCATAACCTCTAGAATCCAAAATGAGGTCAACCAAAAGAGGTATTACTCATCATGTAAAAGCTTCAAGAAGTAAAAATATTAGAGTACCATCTCATCCAGTGTATGTGTGACTAGAATCCACCACCATTCAGTAGATCCATGGAAAATACTAGCTTCCAGTGAATCTATCTTATCATTTAGGGTCCATAAAAGTTTGAAAACTGGGATCACCAATACATGACAATCCTCCACTGCCTAGGGATCTAGCTGACCAAAGAACATTAATATCCTATGGTGTTGGAACTAAAGTAGTGAATTAAACCTTTGAACATTCTCATCCTACTCTACTAGTATAATATACTTCTTGATAGGTGAGGGTGCTGCTAGCTTCTACCCTATAAGAATTATCTCAAATGATGGATCCTGAACTGAGGCCTCATCACTCATCGTATCATCATCACAGTATTGAATTGGTATCATGGATGGTTGCCTTTGTGGAGGAATTTAGAAAGTAATCAACATGTATCATGATCAGATGAGAATATATTTATATGGGGATATGACTCAAGAAGTAAAGTCAAAAGACTCAGTCCTATATGATGAATTCACCACTGTTCCCAGTAATCAATGTCTCAGCATGCAGAGTAGAAAAATAGGTTTTTAGTGTCCTGGGGAATGGTTATGTTGGATATCGTACCAACAATAGCTTCTCTATCCTTGAATCCACACTTAGGAAACTTTCACAACTTTTCCCTAAATTCCTATCCAAACATCATATGGGGAAAAAACTACAGACACCATCATATGGTCGAACCACCTCTGATACTAGTCTATAACAACTTGAACCTATGGGGTCTACATGGCCAATGGAAGACTAGACATTCATAACCCCAAGTTCACCTCCACATCCCAGTGGCATACAACGTTCCAATAAGGAATAAAAAATAGGCGGCATTGTCCTAATGTACCTGTACTCATGCCCCAAACCATATAAATATAGTAGTGGAGAATAATAATAATAACAAATAATAACATCTAGTTTAAAAACCATGAATGTAATAACCTCTAGGGAGTAAAAAAATAGAGAAATTTCATTCCAAAATGTAATAGGAAAAATAAATTCCCACCAAGAAAAGATGACCCAACATAAAAAAACATGAATAGAAAATAGTTAATAAAGCCCAACTCTCGATCTCTAATCCATGACCACTGTATGTGGTATATTAACATGATTATCCATGTATTCCTATAAAATCAACACTGATATCTCTGTTAATTGTATTAGACATGACCAGTGTGAGGAAATACCATATAGGGGTGAGTATATACCAACACATTAGGAAACTCGAAAAAATGAAGTGGTATCAATAAATACATGATATATGAATCTCTCTCAACCCAATGAAAGAGGGAAAAAAACCCAATACATAGATATATATTCTCATATAAGAAATGAATATGATAGGGAATAAGGACATCCATCTCAAGAACCCACCCAGGCTTATTATCCCACCTTTAGCTCTAAAGTTCCATTATCAATTCCTATCACGTCAGGTGTCTTTCCAAAGAATTCATGAGGAGGGATCACAACTCTATACTACACCACAATCCTAGGGAGCACAATCAACAAAATATATAGGGATCATGACATGGTATAATAGAATAATTCCTCTCAGTAGATAGAGGACCCACACCCATGTAGGAGAGCACTATCGCTTTATCTATGTATAGAATATAGGGGGGCCATTCCATAGTGCGACAAGTGAGTACCATCTCTATAGATATAGGACCCATGTCGTAGTGTGACATGGGAGTACCATATCTATATTTGGAATGACATTCATAAGGGACCCAAGACCTGATACAATAGGGGACAACCATCCACATCCGAACAATGAGTATAGAGGACCCGCAGCCTATTATGATAGGGGAGTGTTGTATCAGTGAATAGATGACATGCACACTAATACGATAGGGGAGTACTACATTTATATAATAAAATAAAATAGAGGACATTCTCCCTAGTGTAATAGGGAGTACCATCTCTATGGATAGAGGAGATGTTCCCATGTGTGATAGGGGAGTACCACTAATATCTGTAGAAAGTGTATAGGGTTCTCACACACTTGTGTGATTGGGAGAAACATCCCCATTGATAGAGGAGCCACATCCTAGTATGATAGGGGAGAAGCATCTAAATGTAGAATCACTCTAATGATATTTCATGTTCACTACCATCACTTAGTCTCACCTAAAGAATCATCACACACAGAACATATCACATCATATCTCAAAATCCACTAAAAAGGCTACCATAAAATTATAAACTAAATAAAAAATCAGATAGGATACCCACATGTCAAAATCCAATTCAAAATAAAGGATACACGAGAGTAAAAAATCCCTCAAAAGGGGGTGGTACATGGAGTGTATTGGCTCCACACATCATATGGTACCAAATCACTTACAAGACATTATCTCCCCTAGAAATGGATAAATGGACATGTAACCATAAAAAAAATCTATGGGTCCCATAAAGCATGTCTCATCCACCTGGGACCTGCCCGTGTGCTACTAGTCATGCTTGTTCCTATCATGTTTTTTAGTGTACTTGGTAAGGTACCTGGCCATGTCTGGGTATTTGGACTTTACCATGTAATACATGAGTACACAGAGTGTCCCCCACATGGGTTCCTAGTCATGTGTAGCTATCTTAAGTCCTGTATACACAAGGAGGGTCAAAAAATGTGTATAACTTTCCACCCAACGTGTAATATTTAACTATTCATGGAACCTTGGCCACAATAAAAGCACGAATAAAATGTCATGTGTTATTCTGTACTACATGTCGCATAGTCAAAATTTTAAAATAGGACTTTATTCTTCACATGGATCATTGATATAAGACTTTCTCCATGATCTATTCTGGTTTAATACCTAAAAATTTAGGTTGTCACCTTAAAACATCTATTTGATCCCTATTGTGGCTAGAAATCGAAATCTAGTGATTCCCTCAAAGCTTGCAACATCGTGTGTCACCTGTTGTTCAACACAACATGATATCATCACCTATATAAATCCTAGAACCATAGATCATCACCTGAAATACATGATACACCATCAAATATCCAATCATTTGATCAAACAAGAATCTTCTAGGAATTTGAGGGTTTGATCGCTCTAGAACCCACCCGAAAATGTTGAACCATGACCTTGTAGAGAAATGATGAAGAAGGTGAAAAATAGAGGTGGATTAAGTACCTAAATAAAGAGAATAAATAATTTTTGAAGTATTATTGGAAAATTTTTAAAGATATGTGATTAAATATATTACTATCATGTGAAATGGGAGAGATTTATTGAATTAACAAAATAATCAGCAATAGTTCTCATGAAAATGGTGTGCAATATCCAAAAAGAGCTAAATTGAACAAATTAACTCATTAAAATTTTAATCAATAATGAAGATAAAAATTTGATGAGTCATACCATGATTATGGATCCATCATTGGAAAATAATGTGTTTCCTGACAATCAGGATGACTCACTGCGTCTACTGTCTATTGATTCACCTCCTTTCAATTTCCCTTCACTGTTCGATGTTAATTAGTGAATAAAAAATGCTCTCATCTGCCTCTCAAGTTTATAAAGGATTATTAATCTAACCCATATAAAATAATCATAATAGGATATTTATAGAGGATTTAATTAGGTCATTTAAGGAATCAAATAAATAATTTATTTATTTATTCTAATTAAATGCTCTAGTTAACGATTGCCTCAACTGTTTATCGGGAACTAACAAACCTTAGGTAGAACCTATAAAAAAACTCATTCTAAAGATTCAATAGTTATATTAAATTATTAATCAAAGAATCAATTTATGAGGTATTATATTACTTCTAGAAAGCTCTCCACAAATTATTTTAATATTTATAATATTTGTCTAATATCAATTTCATGCTCACCGAGCCTCAAAACCTCATTTTGTCTCTATACCTGGGTTAGAAAATATTTCATCAAATATTTCAAAGTATTAAAAGGTAAAAATAGAGTCTCTAAATTGATGTATCTATGATCATTTGATTAGTTATAATATCAATGGTTATCTTTCAAGATCTAGTGATTATTTATATGTAATTATTTCATCAACATTTATTCATACATTATTATCCAAATATAATTGATTGAATAGAATGTATTAGTTATTTAAGTTATCATATTAATTAATCATATTTAATCATGATAGATTTAATGGTGCACATGACCTTACTAAGAATATGAGGTTACCACTTTCTTATGTATTATTTTCTTGAAGATACTAGGATGCGTTTTATGGTTGATATGCAAGGTAATGCTAGATGAAATAATTATTCAATAAAACAAAATTCAATGATGTATTTTATGTTTTAAATTTTATTGTGATATTCAATTTTTTATGTATTTTATCAAGACTACTAAACTATTAGATCATTCAAGATGCAATTACTTATATCTTAATCTAATATAATAATGTATCCACTAACTTTAAGCTATCAGGGTCAGTATATTTACATCATAATTTTAAAATAATATAATATTGATTTATGAAAACCAATTTAATTTATTAATTACTCAAATAAATATTATTTAGGATTAATTTTATATAATTTTATGAAAAGGTTTTTCAATGAATATTGATAAATACTGATATTTATTTAAAGCTAAATTTTATTTTAATGTATTTATAATGTAAAATATTATTTTAATTAGTTATAAAATTTAATTAGTTAATTTGGATTAAAAATAATTTAATTATATTACTTATAATTAATTTTTCAAATTAATTTGGTATGAAAACATTTTTATACTTAGTAATATTTTTTTTTTGGAAAAACTCATTTTCATTGTATTTTGTGAGATTAATTTAAAATTTTAATTCTATATTTTATGTGAATTGAATAATTAAAATTGAGTTTCATATTTTTATATCGTAGTTCCGGAATTTTTAAATATTTACATTATATTTTTTTCATTATTAATAGAAACCTTAAAAATGTTTCTCTGGTAAAGATAAATTAGGTAATTAATGTTAAATATAATATGATGAGGACTAAAATTTGACACTAAAAATTTTATATATCCAATTGTATGAATTGATTTAGGCCATTTTCATTTATGTTTTTGAAAATAAGTCATTTTATTGTGATATTTATTTTATTTTAAACATTATAATATTGCAGTAAAAGATATATCCAAAAATGTCACTTTCTTGGTTTTAATATCTCTAATATTTTGTGATAGGGATAAAAATTGATTCTATAAAATTATAAATAGTAATTTTAAATATTAATTAATTTTTATATCATGTTAATTTATTTAGAAATTATTATTATATAATAATTTTATTAAATTATTCCACAACACTGACACAGTATTTCATCAATTAATAGAGGAATTAATAAAATTATTCTAAAAATATTAAAAGTTATATAATATGAATGTGCTATTTTTTAAAAATAATTTTTTAGAGAAATATATAAGGTTATGTAATTATTTATTGATTATATTTAAATTATTTTTCTACCATGATGATATTAAATTTAATGTAAATGAATAATTCAAAAAATGAGAATAATGATATTTTATAATAAATAATATTTTATTAAATTATTTAAAACTATTAAAAAACATATAGTCATCCAAGTGACTTATATTTGGTTTGAAATATAAAAAATGGCCCATTTATATGCCAATTTGTTTTCGTTTATTTAATACCAAGTCCCATAATTAGTAAAATACTTTGTTATTGTGGTAATAATCATAAATGGTTAACACATATTAAAAAATGTGTTCAGGGTGAAAGAATAATATAAAATGTATAAATATTAATTAATGATATGATTTTTACTAATCCATATCTTAAGTTTTAATTATATCAATTAGTATTCATTTGAACCTAATAAGACATTTATATTAATTTAATACATTAAGAAATTTCATGAATGTCACTCCCCAGACATATAAAAGGAACCTCTTATAATGTTTTCTTCAAACTTAAAAAACATTTTGGATTAAACAATAACTTAAAAATCCCTTCCAAACATCCCTTCCCATTTCCAAGATTCCAAGTCTGGATTATAAAACAATCCTAGAAAATATTTTGTTGTAAACCATAATAGGTTGTTTGAATCAGAGGTAAATTTACTAATTTGGCCTTTTTGATTTCTTTATTTTTATATATCATACAAAAATTGTCCAACCTTGATGAATTAATAATAGTAGTATCTTACATATAAATATATTATATAATGTTAATGTAATAACCTATATCCATATCCTATTCCATAATATGGGAAGTGAAACAATTATTCATGTGTATAATAGTCTACCTTGTCCTGAACCATTATAAATCATTTTCCATAATTTCCTCTCATGGATTTTTATAATGATGGATTTACTGTATATATATTATATTAATTAATTAGTTATCATTCTAGAAACATATTATATCATATATTTTCTTACCTTTCCATTTGTTGAAAAATTATAATATCGCTTGTGGAGACATGTTTATTTCCACCACCAAAAAGCAATGTGTTTCATCTTTCATTACCTCATCACACATATGGTATATATAATTAAATTTAATGAAAATATATGATATATTTGATATAATTATTAATATCGAATGATAAAATAGTGCTTATGTTTCCAAAAATTATAGTTGAAAAATTGAAACACTAACCATGCGTACATATGACTTATTGTCACCATGATTATAACATAGTTCATTTTGAATAAATTAAATTCATGGTATTTATTTAAATTATAATTTATTTCCAAAAATTATAATTATTTCTTGATTATTATTATGGTTATTATTAAATAATGACCTCTTTCACTATATTTATCTTACTAAATTCATTTTTTACATATGATATAAATATCATCAAAGTGCTTGACATGAACATAATTTATTAACTAATTAAACAGAACATGGTAAGAAATAAAATAAAATGAATAGTAAAAATTAAAACTTTTCTTATGAAATATTATAATTATCATAATTTTATTATTAAATAAGATGATACATGTACATGTAATGGTGGACATAAGGTAAGAGACTCTTTACATCAAAACTCTGTTTCAAATGTTTGAGAAATTTATTTTAAAAGTATTTTCCCTCCATGTCCATAATCTAAAATTATTTTATAGGTATATTCATATTAAAATAAATTAATCATACATTAAATATCATATCATTTTTTTATATCATTCAAGAGTTTTCAAAATGAAACTTTTAAATAATTTCATACAAAATGTTTTGACTTTATTTACAGAATACAAAAATGAAATGTTCTATTTTAACATATACAATTTCAAATAAAATTCATGTTTCTATGAAAAGTATTTTATATTCATATTAATTTATTTGACTCCTTATTTTCATCGGTTTAAAACCCTCATTCCCATATTCTGGTACTTAATTTTTCATTTTTTTTATAGAGAAAGTGTATTTAGATATCATAAAGAGTTTTCTATATGTGTTTGAAAGAGTTTTTCATGGGATTTATGATGAAATGATGATATAATAAAATGATATATTCATGATATTACCCATTAACATTTTATATTATGAAAGGGGATCTCTATATATCTTATGATGATGGGTGATCTTGATAAATCTCTCCAATGCATTGGTTACTGATTTTCTTCTACGATGAATTATATTGGAAGTCAACCATATCATTATTACATTATAAATTTTTCTTTTAAGGGTTTTATGGTGATGAGTTCAGAATTATCCTATATTAAATTTATATTATTTGAAAAGAGTTTTCTTGAAAATCATTTGATTTAAAAAGTTATGCTAAAGTTCATTTTAAAGGAAGTGTTATTACATTTTAGGTTATGAATGAATGAAATAAGAAAATAATTTTCATGGGTTCTCATTTTTTCTATGAAACCCGCATAGATATTAATTTTCCCTTAGGATTTATTATAATTTTTTATGAAATTTAAGTAGTAAAGATGAGTTAATTTGTGCTCACTGATTAATGAAAAACACATTTTATGTTCCTGTGATTTTAAAATACACTATTAAGTTCATTTAATTATATTTTATACACCGTACTGAGATATGTTTACTCATACCATTCATTAAATGTTTTTCATAGGATTTAAGTATGAGTTGCAACAAATAAAAATTCATCCTGATAATCAATATTATTTTACTTAAAATGAAACCATATTTTTGTATAATTTTTATATTATTGGAAAACAAGATCTATTAAGAAATGCCCAACATGGTTTAATGGGTTTGATATGTACAAGTTACAACCTAATTATCTAAAAATCTAAACTAAAAAATATCTTAAAATTTTAGAAATTTAATTATTCTCTAAATATGAAATTATGGGTCGAATAAGAATTATGAATTTATAGTTTATCTATATAAGAAATAAATTGTGACACATTTAATGTAAAAACTCTTTTCATCCTATTAATTACACTGAAAACACTAAATTTGATATTTCATTTAAATCATATTCTCAAGGAAAGTTATATTGCACGATGAATGACAATAAAATCATGGAGGATGATGGTTATAGTGTTTTTGAATTCAGAGTTCATGTATGAAAGAGTTTTTTAAAATCAACATAATTTTATAGATGATCTCATAATAAATTATAATTTATCATTAATATAATATATTTTTTATATTTATGTTGGAAAATCATATGAGATAGGTAATCATTGTATGAAATATTTTTTTTGTACGAATGGGTTATGCTAAGATGGAATTCAAGGGAAATGTATATTAAAATAATATCTTATTTTGAGTGATTTTACAAAATAATTATAACATTATATTAATGAAGCATATTGTATAAAAGAATTTCTATATAAAAATAATATTTATATACACAGTTAAATCTCATATAAATTGAGTTGATATTTTGAATGAATAAAATGAGCAATGGATAAAATAAGTAAACATAATTGGAAAGAAGTAAACCAATTTAAGAAGGTATACAAAGAGTTTTTATTTGGTGTAATCAATCCTGAAATTAATACAATTTCTCATAAAGAAGTATATAATATTGAATTATTTTGAGATATATATGCATGAAGATGGAAGTTATGCTGGTATAAATTTTAGAAATTTCATAATTTAATGAGTCTTTATTTAATATAATATTATAATGAACGAAAATAATAACTCTATAATGAAATTATTTCCCAAAAATAAGAAGAAACTATGGCTTAATTAATACACAATTTCATGAATACAAGGGATTTTTTGATTGAACACCATTTATGTGGGTGTTTTACATGAATGTAGATGTTATAAATGTTATTAAATTATAGAATACTTATAATTAATGGTTTTATATTTTAAATATAATGATTTGTGATGTTATGCCTAAAAAATAAAAAAATAAAAAATGAAATTTTAGTAATTAAAATTATATTATTTATAGGGTGAATTTATCACTAAAGATACAATAATATTACAAATTAGACAATGTTATTCATATATATACTACATATTTCAATTATGGTATGCATTTATGAATCAATAATATACTAAAAATGAATATGCACTGACCATCAAACATTGATGAAGAAGTCTTATCTCCCACATCATATATAACATTATAATTGAATAAAGACATAAATAAAGTCCAATTTAAGTTTTGTTTCACTGAAGAAGAATTAGAAGAGGGAAAATGGATCATTTTGTAGTTCATATTGTATTGAATGATTAGATATGATTTTTTACATGAAAATTATAATTTCAATTTATCCTTTCACCATTTATAATATATTATTCTAAAGAACATAAAGACGTGTTGTATTTATTGTTTATAAATACACGAAGATAATGTTTCATCAAACAAATGAAATAGAGTAAGAATATAATTATGAAGTGTAACATATAATCTATTATTATGTTAATACAAGTAGATAAAGACAATATAGGTAATGAATGAATTAATAGAGTCTATATTAGTGAATGAATCTATCATTTATAATATTTACTATTATAAAACATATGGGAGGTAATATAATGAAAAAGTGATATGTTTTACAAGTATGGGATTTAACATAAATTATCATGAGATGTTTTATACGAGTTCAAGGATTAACCATATTAACTATAATCTATAGGAGACACTTGTGGCTTTTTTTATATTGGGTGGTAGTAAATCAAAATATGAAATTTACTTCTAATTTGAAGAGGTGATCCTTTTAAATTTATGATACCTCTTATGTATCAGGATTAAGATATGGTGTATAAAAAATATATCAAAAAAGTTTTATTGAATGATCAATTCACAAAATAATGTAGAGGTAAATGGGAATAAATAAAAATGTGTACATTAATAATAATTCAACAACACTAATTCACACCTCACATTTCCTCATTTATGATATCTGAAATAAGTCCACTCAGAAATGTTTTAGTGTCCCTATTATTTAAAATTATTTTGGTATATTCATTTTTGATATTATTTTTGTACGACCCTCATGAGAATTATTAGTTGATTGGTCACTTTTATATACATATCAATTGTTTATTATATCATGAGATTTTATTATGTTTATAATATAAATTTCTAAAATTTTTGGATAATTTTACTCTCATTATTATTGTATAACTCATATAAAATTAGATATATTCTTTGAGGTTCATTGCAATCTTTAAATTTGATAAAAGATGGGTTCCTAGTGGGGGTCTTTCATTAAAAGGGCTTATCGATGCAATGTATGAGTATTATGATAGATATTAGGGTTAATAACATATAACAATTTCATGGGTATTGTAGTATAAAAAATTATAAAGTAGTGTGTAGTATATTGAAATGGATTATATCTAGAATATATGTGATTAGATCCACTTATGACTTTGTGTAATAATTATAACCTTATTGAACACACTAGGTTTGATAAAGGTTATTTATGTTTAAATATTTAGTGATGTTATGTGAATCACAGTTGATTTTGTTAGTTTTTTAATCTTAGTGGCCTTTAAATTCATAAAAATGACAACAATTAAATGATTATATTTTATCTTTAATAACCTAGGATTATGTACTTTTATTTTACATGTGTACTATGTTAATGATTTATCAATATGGATGGGAGGGTTATAGTATTTCTATAGATACCTAGTATTAACATCCATGGATATTACATTATTGTTCATGAATATTTATCACATTAGAAATCTAAATTCATGAGGAATATAATAGTTTAATATCATTGGAAACATGGAACAAAATCTTATTACTTTTGAAAATATATTCAGTGTTTCCCAAAAATATCTCCCCCTTTAGTACTTCTACTTAGATCCTTTCTTCATAACATAGGGAAAGGAAACATAAAAAATAGGTGAGACTAGAATCTAATTAAGAGTAAAAAAGAAATCTAAACATGGAAATAAGGGCATGAGAATGTGATCATAATATTAGAAGATTGTACCCATCAGATCAATGATCAGAAAAATGAATCCTGGAATAAAAATTTGCAATTCATAAGACGAGAATCATAAGGAAATCAAGAGCATAATCTATGAAAGAATTACATAGGAATATAACATGACATTTGTGTTAGAAAGATAATCATATAAAATTCAATGTCAAGGATACCTACAAAGACCTTAATAATATCTTAGGCTTGTGCTTATCTCCCATGCACCTTCTTCAGGAATGGGATGCCCTCCCATGTAACCTCTTATTTTGGGATTGGGATTCCCTCCTATGAAATCTATTGTTTCAGGCATGGTATTTCTTCTAATGAACCCTCTTGTTGTTGGCTTGGGATTCCATCCCGTATAAACAACTCTTTTGAGCTTGGGATGGAACCCTGTGTACCATATTTTTTGGGTCTAGGATGCCCTATAATTTCAGTTTTCAGATTCCCTCCAGTGTACCCACTTTTTTGGAATTAGGATTCCCTCATATTTCGAGCAAAATATTCCCTCCCATGTACCCTTTGATCTCATAAAACATTTATTGTTACCCAATTAATTGGATGGAGATATAGGTTTCACGCATCACATAACGAAATCATACATGCACATTTCACAAGATGGTAAAACATTCATCCTATCATAACCCTTAAAAAATACGGGATTCCTAAAATTCATATCAGAACATATGAAATTAAATGGTTATCATAAAAATTTCATCATATCATTACTTTTGAAAAAGAGATAGGCCTCATAATCATTTCATCAGAGAATAACAATTGGGATCTTGGCCCTATAACAAGTAAGATGGTAACTCAGAACCCTATAAGGAATCACCCTTTATCGAACAACCAGTTCTCTAATCAACATTGGATTTACAGATTTATTATTTGATGGTTCAAAATTAAGGAATCCTAACCAGTATGATATCATAAATAAACAAACATTCTTACTGCACCAATTTGATTAACATCAAATTACAAAAAGTAAAACCAAATTCCATTCATGCATGTTTATCTTTAACTAAACAATTATAAATTTATTCTCAGCTTTACCTTTTTTCAAATTTCAATTAGTAATGAACAGATTAATTAAGCAAGCAGGTATATGACACTATCTATAAAAATGAAGAGGCAAAAACAGACGATCGATATCAATTTATTTCACCAGCTTAAATATTTATTATGTAAATTCCATTATAATACAGTGGAATAAAACATGCCAACTATATAGTTTCACATAAAAGAAAATAAAAGAAACGAATCCACTACCAAAAATATTTATTGATGTTCTTTATACGAGAACAGTCTACACAATGGGTCATGATCCTCCTCTCGTGAAAACTGCATCCACCTGAGGATGCCACAGTACGATCGTACCAACCAAAATAGAATAAAACACATTTAGAAGCATTGATATCACATGTTATAATATGTAAAGGCGATACAGAAGAAGATTAACCCCGAAAGAATGAAGATAAAACATACCTTATATCGATGATTGATCGATACAGCTTGGTTGCATCAAGATAGAGTGGAACCAATCCAAGGAGGAAAGTTTGATTGTGAAACTCCTATGAGAATGAAAGGGATGTTCAAGCATCATAAAACTGACAACAAGGAGGAAGAACAAGGGAGGAAGATATCTTTTCCATTTTGAATATTTAACAGAGCGAAGGTTTACGATACGATTAATTTCCCATTAAAAGATGATCACATTAAACGACATGTTTTGACCAAGTAAAAAAATACCAAGCCTTAGGAATAATTAACATTGGAGTTATGGACTTTGAATCGGCCTTAGAGTCATTAAAACGAGGCCTTAAATGAATTTTACATCAAAGGAAAAAAGATAAAGGGGTGAAAATGCAGGAAGCTGGAAACACTGTTCACGAACTCAAAATTTGGCAAAGGATAAAAACTATTAATGAACCTCACCATTAGACAATGTTCATGAACCTCACCATTAGACACTATTCAAGAACCTCACCATTATACACAGTTCACGAACCTCACCATTAGACACTGTACCCAAACCTCACTGTTAGACACTTTTCATGAACCTCACCATTAGACAATGTTCACGAACCTCACCGACAGACACTGTTCAGGAACCTCACCTTTATAATAGTGTGCACGAACCTCACCATTAGACACTATTCACAAACCTCACCATTAGACACTATTCATGAACCTCACTATTAGACACTATTCACAAACCTCACTGTTAGACACTGTTCATGAACCTCACCATTAGACACTATTCATGAACCTCACAGTTATACACTGTTCATGAAACTCACCGATTGACACTATTCATGAACCTCACCATTAGAGCACTTTCCATGAACCTCACCGTTAGACGTTGTTCATGCACCTCACCGATAGAAAAAGTTCAAGAACCTCACCATTAAACACTCTTGATGAACCTCACCAATAGACACTATTCATGAACCTCACCATTAGAACACTGTTCATGAACCTCACCGTTAGGCACTGTTCATGAAACTCACCAATGAAACTATTCAGAGAATTAGAAATTTGGAAAAGGAAAGAGAGGTTACTGATAGAACTGTTCACCGATGGAATTGTTCACTGAATTGTAAATTTGGTAAATGAAAAAGAGGTTACCGTTAGAGGTTACTGATAGAATTGTTCACTGAAGGAACAGTTCACAGAATTGGAAATTTGGAAACGGAAAGAGCGGTTACTGTTAGTGGTTACAGATAGAACTATTCACTGATGGAACTATTCACAGAATTGGAAATTTGGAAAAGGAAAGGAATTTTACCTTTAGAGGTTACCAAAGGAACTATTCACTGATGGAACTATTCATAGAATTGGAAATTTGGCAATGGAAAGAGAGGTTACCGTTAGAGGTTACCGATAGAACTGTTCATCGATGGAACTATTCACAAAAATGGAAATTTTGAAGTTTTTGGGATAAGTAACCTTTACCTCCTAGAACAAATCAAACACCATATTTTCATAAAGGAATGGACTGGATAGGTCCGAGCCATTACAATATATTTATGACCAAAATGAAAAAATAAAGTCATATTTTCATAAAAACAATTTATTATTTATCTTAATTACCATGGAGTGTAAAATGGTACCAAAAAATGAATATACCATTTATAAATATAACATAATAAATTCCATGAGTTTTCGTGAGATATGGATTATAATATTTCATCAATGGAAGAATAATCACAAACAATCCTTATAAGCGATTAGGCTATAATTGTAAACTATTATTACATTGGTGAGTTAGACTCATAATACATATGAGAGAATAAATTTACATGAAACTTAAAATATCATGAAATAATGATATTTATAATATAACATGTCTATGATAAGTATATACATCCAATATAAAAATATAGGTTCAAATCATGGAATGTATCTGAAAGAAGAAAAATTGAGAAAAACATTACATTACCAATTTGATAACTTTTGAACTATAAAGCCCATGGATAAAATAGAATAAATTGTACATGTAAATTCCCATAAATTTATTTATAATTATCATAGAATACATTCATGGTAATTATATTCACCACACAAAATAAATGAGTGGTAAATTTGGTACAAGTCTCAAAGAAATAAAAGTTAGATGAGGAAACCCTTATAACTTGAGTAACTTTATAATCATGATACAAAAAAATTTAAAAAACCAACTAAAGATTTAAATATAATTAAATAAATTAAATTAATGACATAAAATTTCTTAGGTATGTATATAAACCAGACAAAAGAAGTAAGCTGTGAATATATCATGTATCTCATAGAAATAAAGTGAGATGAAATTCCCTTACTACTTGAGTAACATTTTAATATTGGTCCACATTAAATAATAACATCAATTGAAACTTTTAATATCACTAAATAAATTAAATTCATGATATAACATTTCATAGGGAAGTATATACACCACACCAAAATAATAATTGGTGAATATAGCATATATATCATAGAAATAAAAGCAAGATGAAAAACCCCTTACTACTTGTGTTATTTTTGAATAATGATCCTTATGAAATAATAAAATAAATTAAAGAATTTAATATCCATAAATTAATTAAATTAAAGATATAATATCTCATAGGGTAGTATATACACTCTAAAAAATAAGTGAGTGGAAAAAATGATATGTATCTCATGGAAATTAAAAGTGGGATGAAATTCTCTCACTACTTAAGTATCTTTTGAATCTTGATCCACATAAAAGAATATCATAAATTGAATCATTTAATATCATTAAATAAAGTTAATTCACGATATAAAATTTCATAAGTACATACACCACCCAATAAGATAAGTGGTTAATATAGCATACATCTCACAAAATTAAAAGTGAGATGAGAAAACCCTTACTTTATGTTTCGACATTTTTCGTAAACATTAAAACATACTCTATTTTAACATCCAACGTTTTTAAAAGTGAACACTATGCTCTTAAGTGAACTAATAAATACTATGTGACCTTTATAAACTAACCATGAAACATATTTTTCCGTTTTTGTGTTTTGAATTAAAAAAATGACATACACGATTGCAATCAGTAAGTATTTTAGAGTATGATAGGACAAACATAATATTTGGTGAATAGTAACATACCCTTATGAATATTAATATGAATAGTAATATTACATTTATGAATATTAAATCATATTATTATTTTATTTTCCTCTGTTTATAAGATAATGAGATATTGATTAATTTTTCAAGGTGATATAAACTCAGTTATAGTTTTAAAATTTCTATTTTTGGAATAAAATATGATTTTATTTAAAAATTAGAGTAATTATATTTATAAAAATAGTTTTAAAAAATGGAGTATTGTTTTTAATTCTACACAGTGAGAAATGGTGACTATGAATATTTTGTATTTTTTTTTGATATACATGATTTTTTTATGAATTGTGAAATTCGATAATTAAGAAATATGATAAATAAATGAAATTTTGCATCATTCATGATTCATGGATGATGTAAATGTCCATTGGTTAAAAGTCACATTCACATATTACTATATTGGGTAAAATTAATCAATAATATTCATCATTGTTTGAACAAATTATTGAACTAATGATTAAAATAATGTAAAACCCCTCCTCTCCTCCTCTATAAATACCACTATAACCCCATCTTTCTATCAAACTATTAAAGACATTATCCTTATATATGTTCAACCAAATAATCTTCCCAATACTCTAACTCGTGACCATGACCTTCCAGTCTTGAAAAAAGTCCAAAACCAAGGGCCTTAATGAGGATCTCAAGGAGAATATATCGTTAGGTAAAGATCCCTTTTCATTTTCTTGTGTTTTCTTTTCAATTCTTTATTTTATTTTACTATATTATAATCCCATTATCCAAGAGGCATGAAGGGTGAATTATTATATATATTTGGTATTTTTTTCATTTTTATGAAACAATTCATCATTATTATTCCTTTCATTTTCCTCTTATTTTAAAATTTAAATAAAAACACTTTCCAGATGTGCTGATTTTCCAAAATCGTGGATGATGTGTTTTTAATTTCTTTTACATCCTTAAAAACTAGTTGTAAAACCATTTTTATGGTTGAAAAATATTTTAAATTGTATGATATATTTTATTTCATGTTCTATAATTAACATATATACATAATATTATGTTATATAATGAAACTTGTACGTGATTATCAAAGAACCGCAAAAAATGATCTAAACGGATATCACTAAATGTTTATCTAATGATTCATTATCATACCATATAACCAAAAGTATTTATGTAATCATTTAATATTATGTAAACATATTAATACCATTTAAATCCAATTCTATAATTTCATTTCCAAATGACATGGAAATCAAAGACAAAACCAGCCAAGGACATCCTGTAAAGAACGCACCAGAGACAATGGAAGGAACAAAATAGTAATAATTATAGTGTGAAATTATATTATAAAATAATATTATAATGAGTTATAAACATGAATAGTTTTGTTTAAGATATTAATAATAGTCTATTAATCACTATAAAGGAAGTTTAAATACATTCGAAGCAAGACAAACACGAGGTAAGGGAATTCTTAACCCATTTTCAATTCATTGGGTTAACCTTCTACATCATTATTTATGTGGAATTTTTTTTTTTTGTAAATAATTTTTTTATATTATATTTAATTACTTGAATTAATAGTGTATATACATATTCCATCCACTCTATTAAGTCGCACTTAAATTATATGATATTTGTAATGGGATTTTTTTTTAAAAGTTTCTTTTAAAATACTATTTTTAAAATTAAAAACAAATGTTTTTATGAAATTATTTATATTGTATGATTATGTTATAGTTCTTGGGAATTTTTTATGATTAAGGGTGGGTCCTATATCTACCTCTAATGCATTGTGTATTTGTAAGTTGGATGTTAGCCGTATGGTTACTCCAAATGAAACTGTGATGGTTACACAATAGGGTAGCCATGTGGGTTACATTGTAAAGTAGCCGTGAGGGTTACAAATTATAAAGTTCCTATGAGGGCTAAAAGACTATGTATGTAATGACACAAAAAGAATTTATTGTTTTCTTTAGGATTCATTTGTTTTATGGAAATATCATGTTTTACAAAGTTAGTTTATGATTATATTTGGTTGATAAGTATATATTTATGAAAATGATTTCATATATTTATCAGTATTCATATGCTAACTATCTATCTATTTATTTTATGACACTTACAGATATTTTTATGCTCATATAAAGTTCAAAAAAAATTCATAGGATTCCATAGCAGATCAAAGGAAAACTAAGGTTCTAATACAGATAAATCCAATCAGTTATATTATAATATTTTTTGTAAATTCTGATTCAATGTATATATATTGTTGTCGAATTATCTATAAACTAGACCAAAAATGACTTCAATTTTATAATGTACTGTGTATTTTTCTGTTATTTATTATTAATGAAAATACACAACATGTTTTTGTATTGAATCCGAAAGTGTGGGTTCAGGGATTTCCATGTATTATAAAAATAAGTTTATTATACCGATACCATAGAACCATATTATTATATATAATACCGTAAATGATTTTTATATGACTTTATATTACCCATTTATTAACAAATCCGTGTTAATTTTATATTTTGGATAACATCCTCTTTGTTTTTTGTATATTTTTTGGCTTGTTATTCTTGATCCTCTTTCTTATATCATGATTTATTTATTTTCATAATATAAAACATGATATATATATATATATATATCATATATATATTCAGTATATATGTATTTATAATAATATATAAAATATATAAATATGAAATGGAATACACTATTCATGGAGACGGTAGTCCGTAAGTACAGACAAACGCTATTGCTGTCTTATTATCGTGCTGAAAGAAAGAAAGTAAAGGTAATATATGTATATATATATATATAATATCATTATAGTAGAATTATTATGTTATATATATCATAATTTTTAACTAAACCCATCCTTAATACATTCCATGTAAATTTTGAATGAGTCACTTCCATTTGAGAAGGCAGGGGTCCACACATCCACAGACAAAGTTTGCATATTTACACAAAATAGAAAGGATGAAGGTATTATTTATATAATTCATAAATAAGGATAAAGAAAACATAAACATCACAAATATCATATAAAACTAAATTTTAAATCATAATTTTTAGACAAGAGTGGGGCTAAAATAACAAACAAACATCTTCGTTTCACAAGGCGGTAGTCCACCATAAACAAGAATGATATGTTCATTACCCATTACATGGAAGTGTGTGAGAGAGGAGGTTAAACCCATTTAATAAGAACATATAATAATATTTATGATAAGGATTTTATTATATAATCATATAATAAAAAGGTTTTATGTGGTGGATAATGAAAATAAAACAAAAGAGCTTGTGGAAGGATGTTACGTCTTCTTTGGGTAATTACATTTTGATTACACCAAATGACAAACATGGATTGATATATAACCAATGTGAGGGTTATATATATATATGGTATGGAATTTGGGAGATTTTTTTGGAAGTATTTGGATGATCCAACGTTTCTTGAGATCTGTGAGTAAGTGACGGGGGTTACTTCCCTTTTATAGTTCAGGAGGAGCAATATTCTTTTAAATATAAAAAGTTAAACACTTTTGAGATATCTACCTTAGATCATGTTTCTCCAATAATTATAAATTATTGATATAAGTGGGTAATTTGTAGAAATATTTCCATAAAATGGATTTTTAACATGTTTCTAGGTTATTCGATCCTTTAAGAAAAAAGTTTAACCACTAAGTAAACTCATTTTCACCTTAATCACTGTAATCAATTTTAATTACTTTCACTAATCACTTTGGTAAAAAATTAAGTTTAATTTATTAAAAATTATTAATTATTCTGATCCCAAATATGAAATTAATTTTTCAAAATTATATTCACACAAGTTGTATACATTAATTTATAATTAACCCCACAAACGTATCATGAAACGGGTTTTTAAAGCGAAAAAGTCCACAAGTTTGAAAAACTTTGTATATCCAATTTCAATGTGAAATAATTTCAAAAGAAATAAGTTGGTTTAAATAATGAATATTTTATAAAATTATACATTATAACAAAATTAATATATATTTTAACTCCATAAAATAATTAGACAATTTTTTTTAATTATAATTTTCTATTTTCACTATTCATTAAAAAATGGTACTTCCTAGAAAAATTCCAAAAACTCACCCAAAGTGAAATTTTATATTATAATTTCTAAAATGAATTTTATTTTGTAAAATAAATATTATAAATGTGTCAAAATTTATATTTAAAATGGTTTCTCTATTGAAAGTCAGTAAGATTACCTTTTTAAAAAATACATCTTTTTTATTCATAAAATTTGATTTATTCTAATCATAAACTGATAAAATATATTGGATGAGTATCAAAAATATTGATTGAAGATATAATATATAAATTTTATTTAAAATATTAATCAAATGTGGTTTGTTTAATTTATTGAGATAAAATTGTGTTTGGACATTGAAATAATAGATTTTATTGAAAAATAATTTCATTATTTTAAAACAGTTATTAAATAAATTTTTAACTAAATAATAACCAAATTATTCATATTAAATACTTGTGTAAATAAAAATTGCACAATTTAGTAAATTGTATTCCTAAATTCCATTCCAATGGCTATGTGGTAGCTATAATAATATTTTAATAATAATATCAATAATATATTGTAGTTCATTAAAACTCAAACTTCTGTGTTATGAAAGTCATCTAAAGACTATGAATTGTGTGTAACACAAGACAAATTTAGTGTTGAATGTACCTAAACATAATCAATGTGGTTCATGTCGCACAAGATTAAATTTTTGTTGGTTATAATGCAAGATAAACATTGATCTTTTATATAGCGAAAGATATATTTAGTGTTGTGTGAAATGAGAAATATCAAAAAGAGAAAATTAATTAAGAAAATAAAATAATTCAAAAAATATCTATGTGTTACATTCTACTCCTCATAAAATGATTTTATCCCTACAAATTCATATGTGTTATCAAAAGATTAATACTTGAAAATTACTTTAATAGAAACCCACATCAAAAAAATGAATACAGAAACTTCCTTAAAAAAAGGGAAGTTGGAAACATAAAAGTTACCTAAAGTAACTCATATATAGGTTTCCAAATAGGATAACATAGGTGGGACATGAAAACATGGACATGGTAGAGAAATATAATAGTCATGTTCTGATGGAGAGTGATAGAGAACATGGAAAAGAGAAAGCTAAAAATTAAAAATCCATAACAAAAATATTCTTGAAAAAGGTCATTGATATAATACTAAATAATTATAACATGAAAAAATATTAGTTTAAGACACTTTTTATGAAATTTGATTAATTTTCATGAGAAGGCATACTTACATGATTTCTGGACCACTTTACCTTTTGTTATGCCTTGATCAATTTCCACCTCATCTCTTATTCCATGAAATGAAGGTGAGTTTTTCATTCCTGAAGCATCAATAGATCATGAGATCAATAATTATAATTATAGGTAATTCCATATATATTTATCATAAAAAGGTTATCAAAAGTTATAAAATAAGAATAAATTCTTATATGGAAAGATAATAATTTAATTTCTAAAACCTCATCAAAGTTTAACGTAAAAATTTCAATAAATGGTTAACCTTGTAACCCATAAAATAGATGACAATACAAAAATTTAGAAATTATATAATTAAATAAGGTTAATATTTATCATAATTAAGATCTTGATTGTCACATTCCAAACATTGGAATGCCTTTTTCATGTATTCTTTAGAAACATGGTAATAGCATGAATTACCATATATCCTTATTGAAAACAAGCATACTTTTTTATTACAAATATCATTGTATATATAACTTAAATAACATAATCTAAATCCATGATAGAAAAAACCACCATGTACAAAAATCATTTATCAGTTTTGAGGTCATTAATAATATCTGATTTACTTTATCCATATCATCAAATCTTTACCCATACAAAATATCATTTTCTCAACCTCAAAAACATGTTATGGGTTACCTTCACTTAATAAATATATAACCTTTTCATTAATTCACTTTTATATGTCACTATAACCGTTAAAAATATCCTTTTCAATCCTTAATGAAAAATATATACTAATATATTTCATGATTCATATAACATAATCATTGAATTCTAAAATATATACACAAAATAACCCAACTTTATTCTTAATCCATTACTCAAGATTCATCAACTTATTCCTTATTACCTCTTTCCTAGAATATTAAATATGAATTATGTATTAAGCTTTCATAAACTAAATATAATCATGCTTACTATGATTAATGTAAACAATATTATTATAACATCCCATACTATTCAAATATTATTTACAATCCTTTTTTCTTCAGTAGTATCACCAATAATCGTACCACCTTGCTGATTTTCTTTATGATATTTCCACTTTGGAAATATATCTACATAATTCCTATACTTACCACATATTAACCATTTAATGTTAACCATGTTCACTTTAATTCTTTCTATTGACTAAAACCAGAAAGCATAAGTTGAGAAACACTTATCAAAGAATAAAACCACATAATGAAGAAAAATTACTTATAGGGTGCCTAAATAAGGACACCAACTTTTAAATATATGACACCTTATGCTTTCAATTATATACATCCCTAGTCATGTCCTTAGAAATACCCATATAGGTATCACAAAATGTTTCTTATCATAGTTTCCAAAGTTTGACTAAAACTAACTTTTATACTAACTATAGCAACCCAGGCTTAACATACATGTATATTATATAATTTTAGATGAATATGCATAACATTATAAAATTAATTGTCTGATAACCATATATTTTAGTTTCTTTGGAATCTTGGAACAAAATATTCTAAATTAGAGAAAGATCATCATTGTTTCTAATAATGATATCCCCCTTTAGTAACTCTACTTAAAAATATTATTCATAACCTGGGTAAAAGAAACATAGGAAATGGGTGAGATCAGATGCTCAGTGTGGATAAAAAAGAGAGATAGACATAGGAACAATGGAATGAGAATGAGATCATAACATTAGAATATCATAATTAGAAAATCAATGTTCATAAACTCGAATCATGTCATAAAAATTGGAAGTTATTAAGTCATGAATCATAAGGTAATCAAGAGAGTAATCCATGAAATAATAACATAGGAATAAGAAATGGGATTTTTGGAAGATACATAATTATATAAAATCCTATTTCAAGGCTACCTTCTTAGGAATTCATAACATGTTATGCTTGGGTTAATCACCCATGTACAAACTTCAAGATTGGGATTTCACCCCATGTATACTCTTGTTTCTGGTTAAGGATGACCTCTCATGTACCCTCTTTTTTTGGGATTTGGATTCCCTAAATTTTACACTCTTATATTGGGCTTGGGATTCCCTCCTCTGTACTATAGAATCCCACCTTTTATAACATAAAATTTCATTTCATTACACAAAACTGAGGATCTTTAAGGTTTAGTGTCTTGGAAACCAAGAACATAAAACATGAAAACATAAAACATTCATCTTAAACACTTGAAAGGATTATCCTCATGTTCATCCTAGGTTCATTACTGCATCTCATAACCTGGGGACATACATCAAAAGAAAGGGTGAGCAGAAGGCCCGGTAAGGGAAACAAGAGAAACATTTTACATGTGAACTTGAGAAACTTCAATAAGGTCATGAAAAGAACTTTAAGGCATGAGAAATAAATCATGAGATATATCATAATAATAAAAAATATTTTCATAACATGAATATGTGGCTACATCATTTAACATATACAATCATGAACATATCACCAAGGTCCATCCCCAAGGTTTCATTTGAAAATTACCAAGGTTATTCACCAAGGTATCGTGAAAATTGTAATCTCTAGTGGTTACATCATTACCCAATGCATTGGAGCGCTATCAGGGCGCACCCTTAAATTTGCCTTTATTATAATGTGAGCCACATATATCATCATAAATAATTTCATAAACAACCCATATAGCATAAAATAAATGGGTTTCATTTCATAATCATAACGTTTTAAAAACTGCTTTAAAGACATGATCTTTACATCACTTTAAACCCACGGAAAGGGAATGCAGGTATCATGTATGTAAATCCCAGAATTTGAAATAGAACATTTTTTTATATATGTGAATAAACCAGTAGAAATAAGAGCTTTGAGTATTCACTTAATAAAATTAAGTAATTTTGAGAAAAAGAGAGAGGCATTTTGAGATGAAAATTCTGCAGCACAACGGCTACGTTACAGGATTTTAGAAAACGTTGAAAAGAGAGGGGACATGGGTAAAACAAAGATAAATGACCCATAAAACAGTAGAGGGACATAATATAAGGGATTTAAGAACATGGTAATTAAATTTGAAAATATACCATACGAAATTAAGAACATTAGAGGAAGACAAAAATAAGATTTCTCTTATGAAAATTCGGCAGCCTAACAGCGTTACAAAAACATCAACCAAAAATGAATTGATGATGTCAAATAGGGTCTCTAATAATATGAAAATAAGAGATCAGTATGATAGATATAGATATCATACCTCAAAATAATAAAAATGAACTTGCAAGACTTGACATGGAATTAGAACATTGAAAAGGAGAAGGGTGAAAGAATCCCTTAAAAATTCGGCAGCCTAACGGCGTCCCTTAAACTTCAACAAAAAATGAATTGATGAGATCAAATAGGGTCTATAATCATATGAACATAAGAGTCCAGTATGATAGATATAGATATCATACCCCAACATAACAAAAAGGAACTTGAAAGAACTGACATGAAAGTAGATCTTCAAAATGAGAAGGGTGAAGAACCACTTAAAAATTCGGCAGCCTAACAGCGCCACTTAAAACATAAAAATACTGAATTGAAGAGATCAAATGGGGTCTCTCATCATATGATCATAAAAGATCAGTATGATAAACTTATTTATAATACCCCAACATAACAAAAAAGAACTTGAAAGAATTGACATGAAGGTAGAACTTGAAAATGAGATGGGTGAAGAACCACTTAAAAATTCGGCAGCCTAACGACGCCACTTAAAACTTCAAAATACTGAATTGAAGAGATCAAATGGGGTCTCTCATCATATGATCATAAAATATCAGTATGATAAATTTAGAGATAATACCCAAACATAATAAAAAGGAACATGAAATACTTTACATGATAATAGATCTTGAAAAATGAGAAGGGAGAAAGAATCTGTTACAAAACTTTCGGCAGCCTAACGACGCCACTTAAAACTTCATAAAACGAAATAATGAGAGTAAGAGGGGATCTCTAATTATGTGAACATGAAAAGGTCAGTAAGAGGAGTATAAAATAACACTCTTTAACATAAGAACATGGAGCATAAAAGAAATTACATAAAAGAGATTTCTTGAAAATAAAGAGAGAGATCAGATCCCTTACCTTAAAACGTAACTCTTAAAACTCAATGGTTGGGACCTTGAGGGCTTGGGGGAAGCTTTGGAGGACTCCTTGGGAGGTAAGGAGACCATAACTTCGTTGAGGATGTTTTTGGAGTCGAAAATATGTGAGTAGGGCTTGGTATTTATAGGGAAAGTGAGGGGACAAGGCATTAATGGCCAAGGGACACCTCAAAAGTGGTTTTCTCAAAAGCATGGGCCCTCCCATGGTACCTCCCATAGAGTTAGGCCACATGGGGACCCCCACACAATAATGCATCCTATTTAGTCAAAAATCCCTTAAAATATCTCCTGACATCATCATGACACAGTTATGATGTCATTAAAAATACCAAAACCCTAAAACTGTATTTTTACTATTCACTGAAAATTCATCTTTCTCAGAAAAATCCCAAAATTTCACATTAACCATATATCAATGCTCTGATTTAAAAAATGAACTCTATTTTATAAAAATATTTTTAATTCATTTTTTAAATAAACACACTATTCACCGAAAATTCATTTTTTTCAGAAAAATCCCAAAAAATTACCTTAACATAATATCGATGCTCTGAGTTCAAAAATGAAATCCATTTTATAAATATAATTTTCTAAATATTTTTACATTAATTTTTAATTAAAAACACTATTCACCCAAAAAAACTAATACTTGAATAATAATTTATGAAACTGTTATTTACCCATTTTATTGAATCTCATTACTTAATCTAGGTGTCTAAATTATATTAAAACTTTATTTGAGTGAAATTACTAATTCATTTGGTCACATTACTAATCATAAGCATAAAATCAGTATTCATAATTTACTATTCATCAAAAATCAAGTTGATTTTATTAGACTTGAAATTTCGTACTGAACATAATTATAGAAGACCATTTTTTTGAAAATCATTACACATTTTTATTTATTTAAGGTTTACAAAAACATTTTTAAAATATCCTTTCTCGAAAATTCATCAAAAATATGCATACTATATTTATCCGGACATTTGAAATTTCATAAACTTCATCATAAGAAGAAATCCCAATTTTTATTTAAAACAAAGGATTGCACAAGGCAGTTACGGTCTCCTTACATAGCCCCTTATCACACCAGCATAGGACCTAAGTGTAAGGTGTTCTAAGGTGAGTGAATCCGAGGGAGGATCGGCCAACATCGCACGAGTAGTAATTTCTATCATTTTGAACTTCTCGCGAAAGCGATCTCGTTCTAGCTTTACACAATGAAGTTCATCTTGGGTTTGGTCTAGAGCAAAGCCCAGTGGTGCTACCTCCTTCCCAAGTTCTATTAGACGGGATTCGATCGGTCCAAGACTACTGGGTGAGGCCATCGAATCTTCTTTCTATATTAATTAACCAAGATTGCTCGTATTTAGAGACAATAATCAAAATGTTTAGTTTCTAGTGGTCATATTGACCAATGGTCAAATAACAGTCAAAACCCAACAGTCTCAATTTAATTATACTCATGTTATCAAATGAAACATTTTTGTTGAGTATAAAAAAAACAAATAAAATTAGGAAACATGATTTATTCAAAATTTCGGGTCGTTACAATCTTCCCCCCTTAAGAAATTGCGTCCTCACAATTTTTAAAATTGGGTTTTGAAATTTCATTGAAAGTCCCACATCGGAAAAGGAGTCAGTAAAACTATTACTTTAAAAGAAAGAAAGGGAAGTACAAAGGTCACCCGAGTTAACCCACAGTAGGATTCCATATAGGAAAAAATGGACATGGAGTAGAAAACAAAGGGTCAAGTTCTGAGGGAGAGTGATAGAGAACATGAATAGAAGAAAGTTAACCATAAGAAAATCCCAAACTTATGATGTGTGTAAACGGTATTTGATTACCATGTAGGAAACGTAAACCAACAACATTTTTGTTTTACGTTTCTTTTCATAGTTTTGAGGAATTAATTTACTACATAGAACAAAAACATAAGAAAATATACCTACCTTCATGTAGAGTTTCATCCTTTAATAAGTTTCTACCCAAAAATAATCTTTTCTCAAAACGATGAGCATTCAAAAACACTTGGTCTCCTCAAAACACAAGAATAATCTTCTAGAGAATCACATAATCCACAAAAGATTAACCATCTATTTCATTTATCTTTAAAAATTATCCCAAAAACAGAAAGGGTAAGGTAAAACAACTCTTCAAAAAGAAATAACCCCATAGGAATGGAAAAAACTTCTAAATCTTCAAAGTTCCTTGGTACTACCTAGAGTTCATCATAGACCATTCCGTAAATAACTGTCCTTAAAAATCCTCAAAATAAACCAAACTAAGATTGAAACCCAAATACAAGAAGGATTTGATAACATAGTCTTCCAAGGTAAACTTTATCATTCATCTCCAAACAACATCAACCACTCCTAACATCTTATAACAAAAGTAACTAACCTAAACATATTTACCCCAAGATAGGTTAATCATTTCAATAAGTAACCTAAATTACTATAAGTCCACCTTAAATTCATCGATTCTTAAAAATATAAGTCAACCTTACTCCTCAATGAAAATACCATAGTAATCTATTTACCTCGATCATATAGGGTCCCTAAAATAGTGAGCGTCTTCCAAAATAATAATAATCTTTTAATCCCCTAATCATCTCTGTCATATTAATACGGAAATCATCGCATTTCCTATCACATTGGTTGTTGGGACATGTTCTTCCATTTCCCACCATTAACTAAGAAGATAAAGTATAATTAGGGGCTTAAATACTTCGCCAATAATCATGAAAAGGAAACTTTAAGCATAAAAGGATAAACTTGTAGAATAAAATTATATCCTAACGTGTGATCCCCTAGGTTCCAATCTAGGTTATCCATGATCGTATATTCTTATGTGAATCTTTATTTTATTTTATCTTTGTTCCTTTAATAATGGATCATACTAAGCTTATGAATTTACCAAAGCATATCCCCTGGGAGTTTCGTAACCAAGAGTGCAGCAAGGCCCATTATCGTGTACCAGTTCCCGTTCGAGTCTAGCTCAAAGCGGTGTTTTTGGGTTTTACCCCTATGTACATCTGTGCCAGAGCCACCTCTACCTGCTCCTATCCAAACAAGGATGTATTTGCTTGGTAACCCCTTACTCAATACTCACCAAAATATATGGAAGATTTCCTATATTTAAACTTTGCTATAGTGTTCTTCCTAATGTTTTCATATCCTAATTTCTACAAATAAATAAACCATCCTTTGATACCAACTATAGCATCTCGCTTTTTTATATCATAAAATTTTATTTCATTACACAAAACTGAGGATCTTTAAGGTTTAGTGTCTTGGAAACCAGGAACATAAACCATGAAAACATAAAACATTCTTCTTAAAAACTTTAATAGATTCTCCTCATGTTCATCCTAGGTTCATTACTGCATCTCATAACCTGGGGACATACATCAAAAGAAAGGGTGAGAAGAAGGCCCAGTAAGGGAAACAAGAGAAACATTTTACATGTGAACTTGAGATACTTCAATAAGGTCATGAAAATAACTTTAAGGCATGAGAAATAAATCATGAGATATATCATAATAAAAATAACATTTTCATAACATGAAGATTTGGCTACATCATTTAACATATACAATCATGAACATATCACCAAGGTCCATCCCCAAGGTGTCATTTGAAAATTACCAAGGTTATTCACCAAGGTATCGTGAAAATTTTAATCTCTAGTGGTTACATCATTACCCAATGCATTGGAGCGCTATCAAGGCGCACCCTTAAATTTTCCTTTATTATCATTTGAGCCACATATATCATCATAAATAATTTCATAAACAACCCATATAGCATAAAATAAATGCGTTTCATTTCATAATAATAATGTTTTAAAAACTGCTTTAAAGACATGATCTTTACATCACTTTAAACCCACGGAAAGGGAAAGCGGGTATCATGTATGTAAATCCCAGAATTTAAAATAGAACTTTTTTGTATATATGTGAATAAACCTGTAGAAATAATAGCTTTGAGTATTCACTTAATAACATGAAGTAATTTTTAGAAAAAGAGAGAGGCATTTTGAGATGAAAATTATGCAGCACAACGGCTATGTTACAGGGTTTTAGAAAACGTTGAAAAGAGAGGGGACATGGGTCAAACAATGATAAATGACCCATAAAACAGTATAGAGACAGAATATATGGGATTTAATAACATGGTAATGAAATTTGAAAATATACCATATGAAATGAAGAACATGAAAGGAAGACAAAAATAAGATTTCTCTTATGAAAATTCGGCAGCCTACCAGCGTTACATAAACTTCAACCAAAAATGAATTGATGATGTCAAATAGGGTCTCTCATAATATGAACATAAAAGATCAATATGATAGATATAAGTATCATACCCCAACATAATAAAAAGGAACTTGCAAGACTTGACATGGAATTAGAACTTTGAAAAGGAGAAGGGTGAAAGAATCCCTTAAAAATTCGGTAGCCTAACAGCGTCACATAAACATCAACAAAAAATGAATTGATGAGATCAAATAGGGTCTCTAATCATATGAACATATGAGTACATTATGATAGATATAGATATCATACCCCAACATAACAAAAAGGAACTTGAAAGAACTGACATGAAAGTAGAACTTCAAAACGAGAAGGGTGAAGAACCACTTAAAAATTCGGCAGCCTAACGGTGCCACTTAAAACATAAAAATAATGAATTGAAGAGATAAAATGGGGTCTCTCATCATATGATAATAAAATATCAGTATGAAAAATTTATTGATCATACCCCAACATAAGAAAAAGGAACTTGAAACAATTGACATGAAAGTAGAACTTAAAAACGAGAAGGGTGAAGAACCACTTAAAAATTCGGCAGCCTAACGGCGCCAATTAAACTTCAAAATACTGAATTGAAGAGATAAAATGGTGTCTCACATCATATGATCATAAAAGATCAGTATGATAAATTTATAGATCATACCCCAACATAATAAAAAGAAACTTGAAATACTTTACATGATAATAGATCTTGAAAAACGAGAATGGAGAAAGAATTCGTTACAAAAATTTCGGCAGCCTAACGACGCCTCTTAAAACATCATAAAACGAAATAATGGGAGTAAGAGGGGATATCTAATTATGTGAAAATAAAGAGGGAAGTAAGAGGAGTATAAAAGAACACCCTTTAACATAAGAACATGGAGCATAAAATAAATTACATAAAAGATATTTCTTGAAAAGAAAGAGAGAGATCAGATCCCTTACCTTAAAACGTAACTCTTAAAACTCAATGGTTGGGACCTTGAGGGATTGGGGGAACCTTGGGAGGACTCAATGGGAGGTAATGAGACCATAACTTCGTTGAGAATGTTTTTGGAGTCTAAAAGATGAGAGGAGGGCTTGGTATTTATAGGGAAAGTGAGAGGACAAGGCATTAATGGCCAAGTGACACCTTAAAAGTGGTTTTCTCAAAAGCATGGGCCCTCCCCTGGTACTTCCCATAGAGTTAGGACAAATGGGGACCCCCACACAATAATTCATCCTATTTAGTCAACCATTCCTTAAAATATCTCATGACATCATCATGACACAGTTATGATGTCATTAAATATACCGAAACCCTAAAACTGTATTTTTACTATTCACTGAAAATTCAACTTTCTCAGAAAAAACCCAAAATTTCACATTAAACAAATATCAATACTCTGATTTAAAATATGAAATCTATTTTATAAAAATATTTTTCTCAATATTTTTAATTCATTTTTTAAATAAACACACTATTCGCCGAAAATTCATTTTTTTTAGAAAAATCTCAAAAAACTACCTTAACATAATATCGATGCTCTGAGTTAAAAAATGAAATCCATTTTATAAAAATAATTTTCTAAATATTTTTAATTTAATTTATAATTAAAAACACTATTCACCCGAAAAAACTAATACTTGAATAAAATTTATGAAACTGTTATTTACCCATTTTATTAAATCTCATTACTTAATCTAGGTGTCTAAATTATATTAAAACTTTCTTTGAGTGAAATTACTAATTCATTTGGTCACATTACTAATCCTAAGCGTAAAATCATTATTCATAATTTAAGATTCATCAAAAATCATGTTGATCTTATTAGACTTGAAATTTCGTACTTATCATAACTGTAGAAGACCATTTTTTGAAAATCATTACACATTTTTATTTATTTAAGGTTTACAATAACATTTTTAAAATATACTTTCTCTAAAATTCATAAAAAATATTCATACTATATTTATCCGGACATTTGAAATTTCATAAACTTCATTATAAGAAGAAATCCCAATTTTTATTTAAAACAAAGGATTACACAAGGCAGTTACGGTCTCCTTACATAGCCCCTTATCACACCAACACAGGACCTAAGTGTATGGTGTGATAAGGTGAGAGAATCCGAGGGAGGCTCGACCAACATCGCACGAGTAGTAATTTATATCAGTTTGAACTTCTCGTGAAGACGATCTCGTTCTAGCTTCACACGATGAAGTTCAGCTTGGGTTTGGTCCAGAGCAAAGCCCAGTGGTGCTACCTCCTTCCCAAGTTCTGTTATATGGGATTCGATCGGTCCAAGACTACTGGGAGAGGCCATCGAATCTTCTTTCTATATTAATTAACCAAGACTGCTCGTATTTAGAGACAATAATCAAAACGTTTAGTTTCCAGTGGTCATATTGACCAATGGTCAAATAACAGTCAAAACCCAACAGTCTCATTTTAATTATACTCATGTTATCAAATGAAACATTATTTTTGAGTATAAAAATAAAATAAAATAAAAACATAAAATTAGGAAACAAGATTTATTCAAAATTTCGGGTCGTTACATGTACTCTCTTATATCGAGCTTAGGATTCCCTCCCATGGACCCTCTTGTTTTGGCCTTGGGATACCATCTTATTTCATGCTTGGGATACCCTCATGTATAACCTTTGAGCTCATAAAACATTTATCATTACCAAATGCATTGGAGGGATATACAAGTCCCAACCATCATATAATGAATCAATCTTGCATGTGCCACAAGATAAACCAAACATTCATCATATCATGACCAATAAAAGGTGACGGGATTTCTAAACAAAATATCATAACTCATGAAATGAAATGAGTATTATAAAAATTTAATCATATAATTTCTTATGGAAAATATATAGGTCTCATAATCATTTCATCAAATCACAACCCATGAAAAGAAGTGAGTTTCAAAATCATATAACACTTGGAAGAGAAATAGATTTAATAAACATCATTCCATTCAATTATAAACTATTCATTAAAAATATTAATGGTATTCATGGATCATATCACCATTATATAATAAATTATGACAAATTATGTTATCTTAGATGGAGAATTATTTTAAAATATCACATGAAACATTTCTTATGTAAAATATCCTTTCTTTGAAAATATATTTCGTAAAACCATTTCAAAAATCATTTTAATATCAAGGATGCTTTACAATTTCATTTAAAAAATATCTTGACGGGATAAAATTTTCCACATTGAAAAACACTTTTTAAAGAATAAATAATTGTAAATACTATTTTCTTTTAAAATAGATTTGAAAACTTATAATGTAATCTTGAAAATATTTTGAAAATTTGTTTCTTTGAAAACATCTTTAAAACTCATAAATAAAGATTGAAAACATTTTGAAAAACTTTTTATTTGAATTTTTTTAAAACATAAAAATAAGGATTGTAATCATTCTGAAAAACCATTTAAATAAAATGTATTTTAAAACTTATAAATAAATCTTGAAATCATTGAAATAATTTTCTTTTAAAATAACCTTTTAAAAAAAAATATAGGATTATATAAAAATAATTTATTAATATTTTTAATCATGAATTTTATTTCAAAACCTTTTTATTTGAACAAAAAATAAAAATAAAAAAAATTATATAATATTAGGAAAACATTTTTATTATAAATTAAATCGTATACTTAAAAATAAATCCTCTAGGAAATGATAGTCATGATGGTGGGTGAGCCTATAAATGTAGAACATTCCTTTTTTAACTTAAAAGTTGATAAAATCGACATGATAAACAAACCAAGAAGATTACATTTATAGTCATTTTTTAAAAAGGTAATACATGGGTAAAAATTTCCATTATAAATCAGAGGATTATAGTAAAACATATTTGAAAACATTTATAGAAAACTTGGTTTTTAAAGAAAAACGAGTTCTAACCGAAAGGAGAAATTAAGTTACATTTTCTGAAAAACACTATCTTATTTATCATAAGTATCAAGGAGTAAATAAATGTTAAAAAAAATTATTATATAATTAATAACCATAGGATAATAAAATTTATGAGTGTTATTGAGAGATAGATCACAATATTTCATCAATGAAAGCGTAATCGTAAACAATCCTGATAAATGATGGAATTATAGAAGTAATATTTTATTACCTTAGTAACTTTGAATCAAAATCAACATGAGAGAATAAAATTAAATTATACCTAAAGTATCATTAAAGAATTATATTCTTTCTATAAAATGTCAAATGGAAGTATATTTATCCCATAAAAAAATATAGATGCATAAAATGACATGTATCTCAAAGAAGAAACATTGAGACAATGATTACATTACCGAATTGGAAAATTTTGACCAATAAAACCCATGAATGAAACATCATGAAATGGACATGTAAATACCAATATAATGATCCATAATAATCATATAATACATTCATAGGCAGTATATACACTACACAAAAGAAATAAGTGGTGAATAATGTATAAGTCTCACAGAAATAAAAGTGAGATGAGAAGAACCTTACCACTTTAGTAACATTAGAATCATGATCCCCATAAAATAATAACATACATAAAATCATTAAATATCATTAAATAAATTAAATTAATGAAATAACATGACATAGGGTTGTATATACACCACAAAAAATTTGTGAGTGGTGAATATTGCATGTATCTCACGAAAATAAAAATAAGATGAAATTCCATGAATACTTGAGTAACATTTGAATATTGATGCACATGAAAGAATAAAATAAATTTAATCTTTTTATATCATGGAATGAAGTAAATTAATGATATTAAATTTCCTAGGGTATTATATACACCAAACCACAATAATAAGTGGTGAAAATGACATATATTTTGTAGAAATAAAAGTGAGATGAGTAAACCCATACTACTTAAGTAACTTTAGAATCATTATAACCATGAAATAATAAGAATAATTAAAGATTTAAAAATAATTAAATAAAACAAATGATGATATAATATGTAAAATACAAGTATATACACCACAAAAATGAAGCAAGTGGTGAATATGGCTAGTATCTCATAGAAATAAAAGGTGAGATGAAATTCCCTTACTACTTGAGTAAATTTTGAATATTGATACATATGAATGAATAAAATAAATTTAAACTTTTAATATAACTAAATAAAATTAATTCATGATATAAAATTTAATATTTCAGTATATACTCCACGCAATAAAATTTAGTGGTGAATATAGCATATATCCCATAGAAATAAAAGTGAGATGAGAAACCCTTACCTTAAGACTTATCTTTTGTTGTAAATGTTAAAAACTATTGCATAATAAATATAAGATTATTAAAATTATAATAAAGAACCATATTATTTTATCTAATATAGGAAATTATTTGGTTATGAATTTATATTACCCATTTTTTAATAACACTAGGTTAATGATACATTTTTGGTAATATCTTCTTTGTTTTTTGTATAAGTTTTGGATTTTTATTCTTGATCCTCTTAATTAGATCAATATTAACTTATTTATAGAATGTGAAGAATGATATAAATATCATATATACTAATTATATATATTATTATAATAATCTATGAAATATAGATATATGAAATGAAATACACCGTTAGTGGAGATGGTAGGTTGTACGTACGAATGAATGTTGATTCCATTTTTTTATCATATTGAAAGAATGAAAGTAAATTACATATATATATATATAATATCATTAAAGTATAATTATTATTCCATATATATTATATGATTTCACTATACCCATACTTAATAAATTATATGTAAAGTGTGAATGAATCACATCGCTTTGAGGAGGGGATAGTCCACATGTCCACAAATGAAGTTATTGTATTAAAAAAAAGTAAAAATAATGATGTTATGTTTTACATAATAATTACATAATAATAATGAAATAATAAATATCATAAATATAATTTAAAAACAATTTCCCATCTTAATTCCCACTCATGAGACGTGGAAAAGGGAAAAAGAACAACATTATTTCGCGAGTCGGCAATCTGTCGTACACAGGAATGGAAAGTTCTTTACCCATTAGATGCAAGTCTGTGTGAGTGTATGTGAAAAAATTAGAATAATAAAATATTATAATATTTATGATACTAATGTTGTTATATATTCATGGAATAAGAATATTTTATGGGTTGGATAATGAATGTAAAACAAACAATCTTGTGGAAGGATGTTACCTCTTCTCTAGGTAATTCCTTTTGGTTTTCCCCAAAGGACTAACTTGTTTTTATTTATACCAAAATTTTGGATTCTAGGATAAGTGGAAGAAATGTGGGAGCTTATTTTGGGAGTGTTTGGATGAGAAAATGTGGCTTAATATATATGAGTAGGTGAGGGGGTGAGTGCCATTTTATATTAGAGGAGGAATGAAATTCATGTAAATATAAAAATATTAACATATTGAGAGGTATCACCTACATCATGTGTATCCAATAATTAAAATATATTTATCCTAGAGTGGAATTAGTCTAAATATTTCTATAAAATTTCTTTTTTAATGTTTCTAGGTCATTTGGCCCTTTAAAATTAAATTTTAACCACTAAGTAAACATATTTTTACCTTACTTGATGTAATTATTTTTAATTACATTCACTAATATCTTGAATAAAAAACTCATTTGAACATATTATAAATTATAAAAAATTTTGATCCCAATGTGAAATCCATTTTTATAAATTGACAATAGAAGTTGCAGATTTGTTTTTTAAAATTTATCCCATAGATGAGTTGTGAAAGCGGGGTTTTAAAGCGAAAAATTCCAAAGTTTGAAATGTTTTTATTTCCAATATCAGTGTAAAATTGGTTCCAAGGATATGAATTGGATTAATTTATTTATAATTAATATAATTATATGTTAAAAAAAGTAATATATAATTTATTCATATAAATAAAATAGTTGAAAAAGCAGTTTTGAATTAAAATTTAGTATTTACCATTATTCATCAAAAAATGAAACTTCTCAGAAAAATATAAAAAATTCACTGAAGGTAAATTTTGATATTTATCTTTAAATAAAGTAGTTTATTTATTCATATAAAACTTATAAATGTTTCGAAATTTATATTTAAAATGGATTCACCATTAAAGGGATGTATAATTCCATTGTATAAAAATACATCTTTTTATTCATAAAATTGGATTTATTCTAATCATATACATATAAAATATATTGGATGATTATCAAAAAAAAAATTATTGAATATATAATATATAAAATTTATTTAAAACATTCATCAAAAGTTGTTTTTCAATTTATTAAGATAAAATTCTATTTTTATAAAGATAAATAGGTTTCATAGAAATATAATTTCTTGATTTTCAAATAGTTCATAAATTCATTTATAACTAATTGATAACCAAATCAGTCATTTTACATACATGTGTAAATTATATTTTTAAAATTTAGTTAATCCTATTCTTAACTTATATTACAATGGCTAGGTGGTTGCTATACTAATATTTTAATAGTAATATTAATAGTATATTGTAGTTTGGTATAACTCAGCCTTTTATATTACAAAATCTATCAATGAAACTCATAACTGTGTATAACATAATCCAAACATAGTGTCTCTTGTAATAAAATGTAATATAATTGTTTAATGTAGCACAATATTAGCTTAGTGTTGTGTATAATTCAATCCACACTTAGTGGATTCCTATAGAAAAATTTATATCCAGTGTTGGGTGAAATGAAAAATATAAAAAAGATCACATTAATTCGAAAAATACAATTAAAAAATTCTCAGAGTGTTACAATTTATCATTTTCATTTTATCTATAATATTGAGACATTGAAAATATTACCATACCTTACGATGTCCAATGTTTTTATCTTTATTTATTTTTATACATATTGACTATAATTATGTTGATAAGCATATTAAGGCACTATAAACATTATATAGATAAATATGAAATCATTTTTGATGAATATTCAAAACATAACATAATAATACAGGCCCTTGATATGTAATGGTTTAGTGTAATTTAAGAATACATATATAAGCATCTTATTTCTTGAATGATCTTCAACATATCTCACAATGTTTTTATTAAATAGTACACTTCATAGTTATAACCCTTTTAGAATATTTTTATATGACTTGAGGAATGAAAATAAAATAAAATCCGAGATAAAATGCTTACTAATGGTAAAATATATATATATTAGTAAATAATAATATGTATTCATTACTTGAGAATACGTTTTTGAGAATATTAACTAAACATTTAAAAATCACACCCAATAATTCATAGATTATAATTATTATGTATTTAATTAGTAGTTCAATAAACACGAATAATAAAATAATCAATGATCATCTTCCTTGAGAATATATCATAAACATAAGAACATAAAATTCATATTTTTATAACAATTATAGCATAATCATAATCATTGTGATGATTTTTTAGTGTTACTAATAATAAATTCATTAAATGGTGGTCTTAGTTTCACCACCCATGTAACATCCTTATCCTTGAGATAACCTCATGTATACCCACTTTTTATATTGGAAAAAACTCACATGTACCCTTTATGCTCATAAATATTAAATATTACCCAATACATTGAAGGTCTATAACAAACCACTAATCATATAATTATAATCCATTCATATGTATGAAACAAGATCTTGAAAAAATTTATCATTTCATCAATGCATGATACAAACAAAATAAAATAGGTTTTATAATTATTTCGATATCATAATCAACAACAATAGAGAGAAATAATAAATATATTAACAATAGATAATATCCCTCGTAAAGCAAAATAAACATCAAAGTATGTTGTTATAGATGAATATAAAACTAAAATATCAATGGAACATTTATTTAAGAACATAAAATTTTCATTTAAAAACAAATTAATTAAAATATGAAAATTTAAAGAGTATTATGAAAAATATATATTCATTGAAAGTTACAATGGAAATCTATAAAGTAAAATTCATACCATAGATTAGTCATGATGGTTGGAAAAGTTGTTCTTGTGATAAATAGTAAAACAAATAGTTTTTTCACACATTGGGGAAAGAGTGCCTCATTTGGATAAAACAATAATATTATATTTAAAAAAATTTAAATAAAGAAAAAAATTTGGAAAAAATGACTTTAATTAATAATTGATTAATAGTATAACCACCCTATATATGTTTTTAGAAAACATGGACATAAAAGGAAAACATTTCCCAACAGAAGAGAGAAATAATATTTTTTTACCTTAAAATAGTTCATTTATATATTTTAGTACATAGAGTGAGAGAAAAATATAGGCAAAAATGTAATTTTATGAATTAAATATAGGATAATAAAATATAAGGGTTATATTTGATATATGTCATATAATTTCATCATCATAAATTTAAGCATAGATTGTCTTAGAAAATGTGAAATTATAATATGAAATCCTTATCACATTGGCAGAATTTGAATGATATTAGACATGAAGGAAATAAAATTAAATGAAACATTAAATTTCTAGACAATTAAGATATTATTGATATAAAATATCATATAGTCAGTACATTCACAACCCAAATAGAACAAGTTGTGAATAAGGGATATGACTCATGGAAATAAAAGCAAAATAAAAAAATGTTACCTGAGGAAATGAATGAAGGGTAGGTTATTTTACCCACATGTATCATAAATTTAAATTTCATATAATAAAATTATATATGAATGTTCATATATATGAAAAAATAAATAGTTATCACTTTTTAATAACAATCAATCTTTATCATCAACTTTTCAGGTGTTAAATGATTCATTTTTCATGTTTGTTTTTTTTCTAATGTTATAGTCCTTTCACTTTGATAATTCTTACATCATCTAAAAATTAAAAATCATGTCATATGGTAGATATTTAATTATTATTTAGAAATTTTAAATCATTTATATTTGTGATTACAAAAAAGTCACATTACTTTATTGTGGTGGTAGCCCACTCAAACACACGAGCGACGTTATCATTTCCAATGGATGAGAACACAATAATAAAGATTGCTGGTTAGAGTGAGTAACTCAATAGGGGGTGAATTGGGTTCCAAATAATTTTTTTATAACATTTTTAAATAAATTCCCTAAAATAATTAAAACAACTCATTCAATAAAAATAGAATATCGATATATGTTCTGAACTTTTAAAATAATATTCAAAGAATGATAAAGTCTATGTTAAAAATATATGTGAAAATTAATTTTTATTTTGAAATCAATTTATTTAATCAAAACCATATATAAACACGAATTAAGACTAACAATCAATGTAGTTGTTTGGTTTATAGTTTTAAAATAATTTAATTCAATGCTTTGAAATAAAACCAAACAAAGCACACAATGGAAGAAAAGGTTTATCCTCAAGTCAATACCAAATCTTATACACATGGAAGTAACCAAATTCAATGAATATTATATTAAATAATATTTATTCATAACCTAGTTCAGGTTTACAATAACAAACCATATATCCAGGTCATGTAGGACCTATTCCACAACAACCATGGGAATAAAAAAAATACAGGCTACACATGGACCTCTTCCAAAATATGTGGGTAAACAAGTGTAAAGGGAGTATATAATATATTGAGTATCATCTAGTTAAATTAAAAGATACAATGTTCATGTTTGATATATAAATTAAACCACACATTTCACAAAAAGTGATGAAAAAATCATAAAGAGAAAGTAAATGGTTGAAAAGGTATTGTTTCTCTATCTAATGTACATTGAATCATTTAGTCTCTATAGATATATATTCAACAAGAGATTGAGTAATGTTTTTTGAAAATAACAGTAAAACAGAGCTTCATAATATCTAATTTCTAGGATTATAGGAAGGGAACTAGATTCTCGATGTGCTTCAAGATTCTATAATTGATAATAGGTAAGGATTCTTTTGGTAAAGATCCTTAGAAAGTTTCACACTTCAAAACACTCTAATGTTCTTCCAATATTCCAGCTCTCTTCTATGAACTCTGTATCACTCTATTTGTATCTCAATATATCACATCACATGACAGAGTTTTCATCCTAATATATCACCACCATATAATAAGATTTATTCAAATACTCTACTCCAAATAATGACTAACTACCAAAGACTTTAAAGAATTCTAAAAATAGATTAAGAACAATAAGTAAAATAACTCTCAATATTAAATTCAACAAATATATCCATTATAAATAGTTAATTAAAAATAAAAAAATTGTGACAATGAATCTTCTGAATGATGAGACAACTATGATTGTGACTTAGGATGGTCATGAGTCATGCTAATGGTGACTCGTCTTAGTGGTGACTTTGTCTCAATAGTGATTCATCCCAACACTTTATCCAAATTTATTTGGAGTTAGGTAATGTACGATGGTAGGCCATCTTCAATAGTGAAATAGGTTAGTGTTGTATATTTTCAACACCTATCCAAATTTTCATCATGGCATTGGCTTGTCTCTAATGATAGGTGTTTTAAATTCTTTCTAAAATGTCATAGATCAATAGAAATTCATATATGATGGTGGGTATTTCCAATTCTTAGCAAAAAATCCATTCTAGCGGTGACTTATATCTGACAGTGAGTTGGTTCTGATTGTTGGAATTTCCAATACATATCTATTTTTTTTATAATATTGATTATATGATAAAATGATACCATAAAACCTACAACTGGTTAATATCATAATTAACATGCTTTTTTGATCATTAAAACAAGGGTTCCAACAAGAATTCCCTTTTTGATAACCACAAATCATGGAATTTTATAAACCATATAGAGAATAAACTTTGGTGTTAATATTGAATATCATAGGAAATAAAAAAACTAGAGTGAGAGTTTGATCATAATGTACTTATTAAAGAAGAAACGGTATCAATGATATGAAGACAGAGATATTATGATAGATAAGACGATAAGAGTTATGGTATCAAATATAGGTAAATATAATGGAATAAATGTAAGAAAATTAATGATGTAATTAATGAATAAATAAATCACAGAGAGTTACTCTCTCCCTTTTGGGATTATCAAAAAATAAAAAATAAATATAAAATTCAATGGAAGAGATTTGAATAAGATGATAATTTCCATTCAGAAAATAAATTGATGTAAAAAATATATACAACCAAAATTCATATAAATATCCCCATCAAAGACTAAAAGTATAATTTATAGACATTTCAAATGGGTAGTAGGGACATGTAGTTATTTTCCCTTCCCATAGTTAGAAATATAAGGTTTAATAGAAGATCTGAAGGTAACTAGAGGGTTTTCTTTATATACAATAAGTAGATAAAGAGTCAATCTAATTATGATAGGCCTGATATGCTAAAATAGTTCTCTATGATTCAAAATCAAGGGATGGAAATGATCAATTAATGATGTATTTGGATGTCTAGAAACACCTTGTTTGAAGAACTCTAGATCAGAAGATAAAGCGACAAGATAAGATGTAATAGGAATGGTATCACGAGTGACCATTATAGTTCCAGAAACATTAATAAAGGTTTTAATTAAATTTAGGAATTCCCTAATAATATTTACGCCCCTTTCCATAGAAATAAAGAAGTTTTTTTTCTCTTCATTAAATAGCTTGATCACTTGATTCATCACATTTACCTGATCCACTTGTTCTTTATAAGCATGAGTGACTGGAAGAATTCTGAGGTTCTCAGCCAAACATTTAAATGATAGTTGAGTTCATGTTTAGTAAAAATCCTCAAAACGTAATATATTATTAATTTTTTTGATTTTCTCTCTATCATATTCCATATCATTTATATATTTTTTAAATAAAATATGCACATGATCACTATTATTCAAGATTTCCCTTAAAATTTCCTATAGGATATCAGGTACATCACCTGGAACACCATAAACATCTTATCTAACCACTAACCGGATCAACTCAACATAAATATGAGGAGGTAGATCACTTGATATAAAATCCATTGATGAAATTTTCTCCACCATCTCTTACATGGAAGCCATATAATCTTAAAATAAAGATTACATCTCATATAATATAGATCTTAAGGTTTCCATCTCATTTCATAACCTCTTGTTTTCCAACTAAAATTCATTAATGTGAAGCATCATCTTGGGATGTGTGTTCTATATCAAAATATCTAACCAATGTATTTGTTATTTTTTCACTAAAATTATTGACTAATCAAATTTTTTTCAAAACAGGAAGGAAGTGATTACCTAAAGGATTCTATGTCATCTTTGGTTACAAAATAAACTGGAACAGAATTTAACAATAGGTGAAACATCTCTTTTAATACCAGCATCCTATACTAGCTTAGAACTAGAAATAAAATTAGAAGAAAACCTATAAATTTACCCTATATCATCAATCTAGTCTATTAAATATCCCATATGATCCATATCTTCTCAAAGAGTAGGTCTACTATGCTTTGGTGGACTGCTACAGTTATCAGAATCAAAGGAGTCTAGTCCAAGTAAGACATTCCTTTGAAACCTATCTCATTCCTCATGAGTTGGGTCACTCAATCTAATAGAAGGCACACCATGATCCTTAAAAATAGTAGAGTTAGAAATTTTTGGCTCTCTAACATTATATAAAACACTTAATTGATCAAAAAAATCTCTTAACATCGGTTGTCTGCTGAGGAACCATATTCACATCAGCTATAAGAACAACATGATGACCAACAATAGAGAGAAAATCCATACTTGGGTATTCCTCCCCCAACAAATACATCCTTCTCATCTATATCAGTTATATCTACATATTAAATTAGTCACAATCTATCATCAAGACTATAAACAACTAAGAAACCTTGAAAATAGATAAGTGCATAAGGCATCTCAATATCCTCAACACCAATGTAGCCTCTATGACCATCATGGTCAGAACCTCCATCATTATAATCTCCCTCTCTATCATCAACATTTTTCCATCACTATCTTCTTCATCATTTTCTCCTGGATAAAATTCATCATATTAACCATTCTCTTCACTTATATTTTCTTTAGAAGACATAGAAGTGCTCTTAAACTGTTCTTTAGAAAAAATTTATTTTTCTTCTTCCTCACATCCTTTTTTAAATAGAGTCTACCAGGTAGGGAGATATATAAGAGGGGTAGGGGAACCATAGTAAATAGATAGAGAAATATTTGGTAGGTCTGGGTCCCTACCTTCATCTACTATGAATTCTTACTCCCGATCACCAAAAAACAACTTTGTCCTATACCTTATCTAAATACTCAACCTCCTCTTCTGGATCCAAGCTAGGATCCACAAGATTATTTATTCTGGAAGGGTGATCAACCATATTGAAATAATTATATATCATATCAGTACCATCAATAGATTTTATATTCTAGAGGTTTTGACTTTTCTTCAAACTTTTGTAAATGACCATTGTAATGAAAAACCATCCACATTTTACTAGAGATTTTATCCTACATTATCTAATATCTTTGCCTCTAGCATGGCTGAAATGAACTTGGGATAAATTATAAAATTTGATCTGGGAGATGGATTTCACATATCCACCATATGATTTATAAGATATATTCAAAAAATGATCTTTTATCATCTCTTTATGAGACATAATAGATAAATATCTTGATACCTCATTTTGGTAAAATCATCTTTCCTCAGGGAACAACATTTGTTGGATAAACATGAAAAGCAAGAAATATTCATAATCAAACTCGTTAGAAACTAGTCTTATTACTATCCCATGTCTAGAAAACTATTCCAAGGAATCTATCTAAACAATGTTATCTATTCCACTTGGAATGGTTCCTTGGAAGTCATTTGAGTCACATTCATAAAGAACTTTAAGACATATTTCTCATTGTCTTTAAGAGAATACAACTTTTTGTCCATTTACCCTACTTCTTACCGGGTTTTCAATTTCCTTGAAAATGAACTAAAAAATTTGATAGTATTTGTGAAATTACCTAGGATAGAAGATCCTCTAATTCGAATAAATCCTTTTTACCCATCTCTAGTATTGAAAAACTTTTTACACTAATGTCTTTCTCGACATCAACTATTAAGGATGACCTTCTTTTTTAATGGCCACTATATTCCCATAAAGATCCAGGTTCACTGGCATCATAGTAACTAGATGGATCAAATCTCTTTTATTCATCTTTGTAGGACGTGAATCATCTGGAGAAGATCCAGTGGCTCTGTTAACTCTATGCATGGTGATCGGGTCGTAAGGTTCTATTGGAGTTGAGGGAAGGACTTTAGTTGGGAGAGAAAGTGTCGTCACAAGGCTCGAGTGTAAGGTAAATTTTTGTGAGCATTGAAATTAGAAAAGTGTCTAATTTATATAATTTAGTGTTTTACATATTTTTAAATAGAACAAATATTAGTATATGAATCATAATAAAAATTAAATAAATAAATATGTTAATAGAAAATAGAACAACAACTAAAAAAACAACAATGGGTAAACATAATGGTGGGTAAAATCCAATAATGGGTAAAAATCCAATAGTAGGTAAACCTCTAATGGTGGGTAAATCTACAATGGTGGGTCAAACACTAACTGTAGTTGTGACTCCAATAGTGGGTAAAACTACAATTGTGCGTAAAACTCAAATGGTGGGTCATATAAAATTATGTTCAACCAAAATTAATCAAACGTAAATCGTTTTTGATGAATTTTAATGTCTTATAATTTAATGTATTAGTTAATATAAGAGAAAAATGATGTCCAATACCAATGTATTCAAGAGTTATATCAACCATTTGAAAATTATCACTCAAAAAGTGACGTCTTACAACAATGTGTTTTTTTATAAAGTGAGGTACACGGTTCTTAGAAATGTTTATAGAAACTGTGTTAAAAACATTTATAGGGACTTTTCAGAATTGATATCCATAGTCTATAAATGTTTGTTTCATCTAAAAAATGTGGGAACAAGAGTTGCATGAATCTATGTATTCATATTTAGCAGTAAAAAATGCAATATGATTTTGTTTCTTACTATATAAATCATCTAAACACCTTCCCAAAAGGTGACATGTTCCATAGGTTATTTTTAAATCTAACTTGAAGCACCAAAATCAGTATTTGAATAACTAACTAGGTAAAATTATTGTCCTCTTAGAGAGAACAATCCTAAATTGGTTGTATACCAGAGGTATTTAAAAATATTTTTTATAACAAGTGTGACTCTTTTAGGTTTTCATGAAAAACATCACACACACACACTAAACAAAATTTTAGGTCGGCTATAAGTTAGGTAGAGAATCATTCCAACCATACCTATATAATTTTTTTGATCAACTGGTTCCCTGCTTCATCAAGATCTAACATACATGTGTTACTCATAGAATTTTCACTACTCTTAGTTCTATAGAAACCAAAATGTTTTAAATGGTATGTATTATATTTACATTGATTTAAAATAATTCCTTAATTATTTTGAAAAATATGAAAACCAATAAAGAAAACCAATTCACCCATTAAACTCATTTGAAATTAATTTTTCACTATTTTGGAAAAGTCATTACAAAAATGAATTTTTATAATATCTAAAAATAATATCATCTACTTAAATTTGAAGAAAATAAAATATCTTTTGAAATTATAATTATAAATAGGGTTGGATAAAATATTCATTTTGAAAATCCTTTTGATATTAGAAAATAGATGATCATATCATACCAATATCTTGGAGATTATATTAAACTATATAAATATTTTTTTACTTGAAAACATGATTTAGAAAAGGAGGGTTCAGAAATCTGGTTGTTGGTTAACAAAAAAAATCCTCAATTATATACCCTTTAAGAATGCACCTTTGATATCTGTATGATATAGTTTGAAATATAGATTTTATGAATATCTATGTAGTATTTTAGTGGTTTCATGTTTGGATACATGTGAAAATGTTTCTTCATAGACTATACCCTCTTCTTAATTATACCCTTGCGCAACAGGTTAGCCGTATTCCTCACTATTGTGCCAGATTAACCATCCTTGTTTCTAAACACCCATTTAGTGCCTATATTCATGGTGTATTTGGGAATATCAAAAGGTTTTAAAAAATTATTTCTTTCTAATTTATTTTGTTCTTATTTCATAACCTTTACCCAAAATTTATCATTTGTTGCATCATTGATGTACTTATATTCAAGTTGTGGTAAGAATGCTTGATGTTCAATGTGGTTTAATAAAGAATCTATAGATTGTGTGTAACATCCCAGGTAATTAAAGAATAAAGAATTTTCATATTTATTAATATTTACGAATTAAATATTAATTTTAATTAAAAGGGGTTTCTACATTCTATAACGTACTCGATACGCAACGATGAGTTTCTTTGAAAACTTACTTTGCACACAAGTAATAAAATAATATTATTTTAAATGTTAGTTAACAAATAGCCGTTGTACTGGCGGGAATGGATAGAAATAACTAAAATATGATTATATATGTATTTAAATGTTTTTACATTTACCCAATAAAAGATAAAGGCTTAAAATATGGAAAGAGTTCGATTTTAGGCATTTATACCCTAATTTTCACTAAGGGTTCACTTATCACCTTTTGACGGAGAACCGTTATTAAATATAGTTTTGATCAACCTTATAAATTCTATTGGACCAAAAATAACTCTTCTTTAGAATCGGGACATCAAAATTTACCTTGTGTAAATTTTTGGTACCTTTCCGATAAAGTTCATTTTTTTAATGAATAGTGTAAAATGTTGTATTTTAATTCAAAACCTCTTTTTAATCTAATTTATTTATATGATTAGATTATCTTTTGAATTGGTTTTAAAGTGAAATTAGAAAATATTTTTACCATTAAATCCAATAGTGGTCGTTGGAATTAATTTCACTTTGAAATCAGACTTAAACTAGTGTCAATCTTTTGATACTTATTGTTTCATAAAAACACGCTATTTGCTCTGACAGTGGGAATTAATTATTAAATTAAATAATGTGACTTATATATTTTTAATTTTTTAAAATAGACTTCATTTTTGAATTCTTAATATCAAATATAGCTTAGGGTGAATTTTTGGTAATTTTCTGAAAAACATCAATTTTTTATGAATAGTGAAACCACTAAGTGGTACTTATAAAAACTGATTTTTCCGTTTAAATGAAATTTTTCCATCATTGTGTTTTTATTTTAAAAAATCTGACATACATGGTTGTAATTAAGAAGTAAAATGTGGTTCAATGAGATTAAAATAATTTTTGGTGAATAGTAACTTATTATGTTTTTAATCGCGATTAGTGGTAATTAGTGTAGTTTAAGGTAAAAATAATATTTTAATAATATGAGATGACCTAGACACATGTCCTACCCTCATTTGATGTGTCATGGCCGACCAAGACAAGCAATGGGTCAACTTGGGGACCCCATGGAGCCACTTTGGTTGGAAAATGACATAAATACCTTTTATTTAATGTTAATGTAAAAAATGGCACAAACATGAATGTTTTACTAAAACAATTTTTAAATGGGGTCATAAAAGTCAGAGTTTTGATTATAAATAGTCATTGGAAATCTAAAAATATTTCCTACATCATAGTATTTTTTTTATAATTTTTAGACATAAATAAATTAAATTATTTATGACATAATAATGATGCAGCGATGACATCATTATTTGACGATTTAAATAAAATGGAAAGATAATGTAAAATCTATGAACTAAACATGTCCAAAACTTATTGGATGGGGGGTTTTCGAACACTAATCACCTTATCCACGACTTATATCAATGTGGGACCTTTTAAAACCGAAACACATTTTCAAATAAAGTAATATTTCATTACTTCCCAAAACTGCCCCTCCTCTCCTCTTATAAAAGGCCACCACCTCTACCACCTTACACACACTCCTCAAGCCTTTGGCTCGGCCAACCCCTACCCATTTACTCTCTCTAAATCCCTCTCCTAATCCTAGAGGATTCCCTTTCGGCATAATCCTTTCAAAGGAAGCCTTTAGGCTCAAATAAAAAGGAGTTACACTTTTAAAGGTAATTCATTCTCTCTTGTTCATTTGTATTATTTTGCTTCTCCAACCCCCTAAACTCTTTTTATTTACTTCTTTTCTAACAACACCAGTATCTTGAATATACTAGGATGTTGTTATAATATTTATTCGAGCTACACTCTCACACAACTACATCAAATGGTTAAAGAACATACGGTTTCCGTGGATGGCGAAATTCTGCCTCCCGAAACGATGATTGTTCAATACTCATTTAACACCTTCAAAGGTGGCCATTATGATGTAACTATTTTTATATATGATATATAATATGTTTATTCTTTCCTTAAGCTTCTGTATTTTTCATTTATGGCATACCATTATTGTTTCTATTATGGGTAAACACGACATCTTCATTTAAGGAAGTGCGGACTACCGCCCCTGAAAGTGATTTGATTCGTTAACACCATATATGGGATGTGTAAAGGATAAATTTAATGATATTATATATTTTATTATACTGGAATTATAATATACTCTTATATAATTATGATTCCATTCTATAAAATACGAAATATAAATGAAAGTAGCGTTCATGCGTACGTACAGCTTACCGTCTCCCTGAACGGTGAATTTCATTTCTTACCTCTAAATGATTATGTAATATTATAAATACATGTATATGCTGGATATATATGATATATATGATATCCAAATCAGGAATTTCATTCTGGATATAAAGAACCTTTGACCACACGAACAACATGTAATTGTAAGAAGTCCACTTTCGACTTAAGAACCAAATATTGACAAAACAAACATTATTAACTTAAATGGTTACATAATGTTTATAACATGGAAATAAGTGATATAAAATGAATAATGAACTTTTAAAAGGTTCTTAATCAAGTATAAATTAACTCAAGTTTATTATTCAGGACGTTAAAGAACGATCGAGTCAAGTCGGACCCGAGGTAAGGGACTTCATCTCAATCTCCTTTCATTGAGGCATATTTCATTTTATACACAACTTTATTTTATACGGTGTATAAACCCCTATGACTTTTACTTTTATACAAAAGGAATCTTTTTTTATGAAGAGTTTTACTAAACAACAAAAAGGAATGTTTTTTTTAATGTACGCGGTGACAACGACCTTTTCCGCCGCCGTGAGTATTATTTGGTCTTTGGCTTCCTCAACAAGCTGTTATGTTTTTAAAATGAAATAAAAACCATATACTCTTTTATGTATTTTGGTATTGAAAATGGTTTTGATAAAGGATTCTATTATGATATATTGTGATTGAAATGTTGAAATGTTATCATTCCTTTATATTGGTTTTATGTTTTATGGTTTTATATTGGTACTTGGACATTTGACGGGTGGTTACGTGATAAACCATATGACGGGTGGTGCCGTGAATACCAGGACGGGTGGTTACGTTATAACCTCCAATGCATTGGGTATGGAAGTCAGCCGTATGGATATTCCATTAAGTATGTATGGAAATTGGCCGTATGGCTATTCCATTTAAGTGATATGTGTGGAAGTCGACCGTATGGTTATTCCACTTAAGTATGTTTATGTCCCATGTTACCTTTATTTATGTTATGTGTTCTTTCTATGGGTTTTATGGTAATCCTTTGGTTACAAAAAGGTAAGTAATGATAATTTATTCAGTGAGGTGTTTTTACTACTTCATGAAGGTGAAGGTATTACTTTGATAGAGTATACATGGTTTACTTGATGTTTGAAAAACTAACAGTTTTCATTATTTGTGTATCCATTACTGAGCTTTTTATACTCACCCCAAGTTTTTTTGAAATGTCTTTCACAGGACTTAATGTGGAATAAGGTCAAGGATGGGATCCAGGGAATGTCATTCTATATAAAACATGGAACTAGACATGTTTCTTTTAAGAGTTTTTTTTATTATGGAAACTTAGTAGAAGTGACTACTTTGTAATATTTTGAGATGTAAGAGTTATGTCCTAATTCTCTAAAACTCTAAACCTGAAAAGATCCTCAACGTGAATTATTCATTTAATTCAATATTAATTAAGGTTTAAGGCTGGGGCCTTATAGTTGGTATCAAAGGTCGGCTTAGAAAACTTTAGGAGTTAGAAAAGTGTTAAATTATAATATGATTGAAATGGTATACCATTTACGGATTACCATGTTGCTTCATCTAAGACATGTTTGTCTAGAATGGTTTTCCGCAGAGGAAACAGGGAAGCAGTTCTAGGAAGGCATACAGAAGGAAATAACCTTCCGAATCAGCATCCTGAGATGGTCCGAATTGGAATTGAACAGTTTGTTGCAGTAATGGCGCAGTTGAATCAGGCTATAAATGGTGGTGGTATCCATGCACGAGATCAGCCAGATCAACCACAGAGGAACATGTCAGTGGTGGAACATTTCATGAGGAAACATCCCCCATCATTCAGAGGATCATCTGACCCTGTGCTAGCTGAAGGGTGGATTAAAGTATTGGAGAAGATTTTTGATGTCATGGGGTGTTCAGAACATCAAAAGGTTAGTCTTGTTGTTTACCGTTTTGAAGGTGAAGTTGATCAGTGGTGGTCGATGTTGAAAAATATCAGGTATAGTGATGAGATTGAGGATCTTCACTGGGACGAATTCAAAGGTATGTTTCTTGAGAAATATTTTCCTAAGGTGGTTCGTCTTAGGATGGAAAAATAGTTCCTAGAATTGAGGCAGGAGGATGATTCAGTGGCTGCTTATGAAGCAAAGTTCACTCGATTGGAAAGGTATGCTCCAAATTTTATCTGAGACCTTGATAGTAAAATCAATCGTTTTTACTCAGGATTAAAGCCAAAATATCGAAGGGCATTAGCTTCTCGTGAGTTTAAAAGTTATGAAAAGCTTGTTCAATGTGCTGAGAAGGTGGAAATGGAGTTTTCCGATGACCAAGTGTTCTATAACAACCAACAGAAGAAGAGACCGAGGTGGGAGGAGAAAGGTAAGAATTCTTCAAAAAAGTCTGATGGTAAGAAAACTAAGTTTCCAATTTGTGATAAATGTGGAAAAAGGCATGCTGGGGAATGTCTTCTGAATTCTGGAAAGTGCTACCGATGCAGTATGATGGGACATAAGGCGCGTGATTGCACTGAAAAGGATCAAGGTGAAGGTAAGACCAAATTTGATTTACAGTTAGTGAAATGTTATAAGTGCAATGAGATGGGTCACTATGAAAATGAGTGTCCGACAAAGAGCTTGAGTGATGGGAAGCAGTTAGACTACAAGAAGAAAGGGGTGGTGAAATCCTTTGAAACTACTTCAGCAGATGTCGGGCCATCAAATGAGGTTGTATCTGCTCCAGGGAGCTCAGTATTTTTTAAAGATTGACTTGAGATCGGGGTACCATCAGCTGAAGGTAAAGGAATCAGATGTTCCGAAGACCGCGTTCTGTACGAGATATGGCCACATTGAATTTGTAGTAATGTCTTTTGGGCTAACCAATTCACCTGCTGTATTCATGGACTTAATGAATAGAATTTTCCATGCGTTCTTGGATAAGTTTGTGATGATTGTTTTCAGGAGTTGAAGAGAAGATTGGTGAATGCTCCAGTTTTGGCACTTCCTTCCAGGAGTGGTGAGTTTGTTATATATAGTGATGATTCGTTGAAGGGACTTGGCTGTGTGCTTATGCAGAATGATCAGGTAATTGCTTATGCTTCACGACAGTTGAAAAGTCATGAGGTAAATTACCCTACACATGATTTGGAATTAGCTGCTGTTGTTTTTGCTTTAAAAATTTGGAGGCATCATTTGTATGGAATAAAGTGTGAAATATATACTGATCACAAAAGTTTAAATTATATATTCACTCAGAAAGAATTGAACAAGATACAGAGGAGATGGCTGGAATTAATCAAGGATTATTATTGCACAATTCATTACCATCCGGGAAAATCAAATAAAGTGGCTGATGCTTTGAGTCGAAAAAGTAATGCTTCATTAGAAATGTTGCATTTGAACATGATCCTTTGGTTAAAGATTTGATGAACTTTGGAATAGAAGTTGTTGGTACATGATGTTCTTCTGTTTTGTTTCAGTTATCAGTGAAATCTTATCTATCAGACAGAATCAAGCAAGCACAGAAGCGAGACAGTGAGTTGAAGAAAAAGGTAGATCTGGTTCAGAAAGGTAAGTTTCCTGAATTCAACATTGATAATGATTGTGTTTTGAGGTTTGGGAAGAGGTTATGTGTGCCTTGTGATTCACAGTTGAAGAATGTGTTGTTATGTGAGGCTCATAGTTCCCCGCTTTCACTTCATCCTGGCAGTACTAAGATGTACAGAGATCTTCGGGAGTATTACTGGTGGGATGGAATGAAAAGAGATATTTCTGATTTTACTGTAAAGTGTCTGACTTGTCAGCAGGTTAAAGCAGAACGGCAGTTACCGAAAGGGATGCTTCAGCCTTTACCAGTGCCAGAGTGGAAATGGGAAAACATATCCATGGACTTTGTTGTGGGATTACCGAGGACAGCTCGAGGTAATAATGCAATCTCGATTATTGTTGATCGCTTGACTAAATCTGCTCATTTCCTTGCTATACGAGATACTTTTTCCCTAGATAAACTTTCCCATTTGTATCTTAAAGAGATATTCAGGTTACATGGAGTTCCCCTCGCCATTGTATCTGATCGTGATCCCAGGTTCACATCTAACTTTTGGAAAGGCCTTCAGAAGTCGTTGGGTACTGAATTAAAATTTAGTACGGCTTTTCATCCTCAACCAGATGGGCAGTCAGAATGAACAATTCAGACCTTGGAGGATATGCTACGAGCTTGTTCGATGGATTATCAAGGAAGTTGGGACCAACATCTTTCTTTGGTTGAGTTTTCTTATAATAACAGCTTTCATTCCAGTATACAGATGGCACCATTTGAGGCATTATATGGGAAGCGGTGTCGAACTCCAGCATTTTGGGATGAAGTGGGTGAAAGGAAGCTGATGGGACCAGAATTGGTAGAAGAGATGGCAGAAAAAGTTCAGTTGATTCAGAAGCACATGAGAAAAGCTCAGCGCAGGAAGAAGAGTTATGCGGATAACCGGAGGAAGGATCTATCTTTCGAGGTAGGTGATCATGTTTTTCTCAAGGTTTCTCCTTGGAAAATTGTGATGAGATTTGGTAAGAAAGGAAAGCTGAGTCCAAGGTTTATTGGACCATATTAAATTCTGGAGAAAGTTGGATCAGTTGCTTTCCGAGTGGCTTTACCTCCGAGTTTATCTTAGGTACACAATGTTTTTCATGTTTCCATGTTGAGGAAGTATATGCCAGATCCATCTCATGTTTTGAGTCCAGAGGTAGTTCAGCTGGAGGAGAACCTATCTTATGAAGAACAACCAGTTCAGATTCTTGACCACAGGGAGCAGGTGTTACGAATAAGGTGATTCATCAGGTAAAGGTTTTGTGAAAAAACCATGTGATTGAAGAGGAAACGTGGGAATCTGAAAATGCTATGAGGGATAAATACCCCCACTTATTTTTATAAGTGAATAAAATTGCAAGGACTCAATTCCCAAAAGGGGGGAAGGATGTAACATCCTAGTTAATTAAAGAATAAATAATTTTCGTATTTATTAATATTTAAGAATTAAATATTAATTTTAATTAAAAGGGGTTTCTACGTTCAATAGCGTACTCGATACGCAACGATGAGTTTCTTTGACAACTTACGTTGCACACAAGTAATAAAATAATATTATTTTAAATGTTAGTTAAAAAATAGCCATTGTACTGGCGGGAATGGATAGAAATAACTAAAAAATGATTATATATGTTTTTAAATGTTTTTACATTTATCCAATAAAAGATAAAGGCTTAAAATACGGAAAGAGTTCAATTTTAGGCATTTATACCCTAATTTTCACTAAGGGTTCACTTATCACCTTTTGACGGCGAACCGTCATTAAATATAGTTTTGATCAATCTTATAAATTCTATTGGACCAAAAATAACTCTTCTTTAGAATCAGGATATCAAAATTTACCTTGTGTAAATTTTTGGTACCTTTCCGATAAAGTTCATTTTTTAATAAATAGTGTAAAATGTTGTATTTTAATTCAAAACCTCTTTTTAATCTAATTTATTTATATGATTAGATTATCTTTTGAACTGTTTTTAAAGTGAAATTAGAAAATATTTTTACCATTAAATCCAACAGTGGTCGTTGGAATTAATTTCACATTGAAATCGGACTTAAACTAGTGTCAATCTTTTGATACATATTGTTTCATAAAAACACGCTATTCGCTCTGACAGCGGGAATTAATTATTAAATTAATTAATGTGACTTACATATTTTGAATTTTGTAAAATAGACATCATTTTTTAATTTGTAATTTCAAATATAGATTAGGGTGAATTTTTGGTAATTTTCTGAAAAACTTCAATTTTTGATGAATAGTGAAACCACTAAGTGGTACTTATAAAAACTGATTTTTCCGTTTAAATGAAATTTTGCCATCATTGTGTTTTGATTTTCAAAAATCCGACATACATGGTTGTAATTAAGAAGTAAAACATGGTTCAATGAGATTAAAATAATTTTTTTGGTGAATAGTAACTTATTAAGTTTTTAATCGCGATTAGTGGTAATTAGTGTAGTTTAAGGTAAAAATAATATTTTAATAATTTGAGATGACCTAGACACATGTCCTACCCTCATTGGATGTGTCATGGCCAACCCAGAAAAGCCATGGGTCAACTTGGGGACCCCATGGAGCCACTTTGGTTGGAAAATGACATAAATACCTTTTATTTAATGTTAATGTAAAAAATGGCACAAACATGATATGTTTTACTAAAACAATTTTTAAATTGGGTTATACAAGTCAGAGTTTTGATTATAAATAGTCATTGGAAAGAGAAAAATATTTCCTACATCATAGTATTTTTTTATAATTTTTAGACATTAAATAAATTAAATTATTTATGACATAATAATGATGCAGTGATGACATCATTATTTGACGATTTAAATAAAATGGAAAGATAATGTAAAATCTATGAACTACACATGTACAAAACTTATTGGATGGGTGGATTTCGAACCCTTATCACCTTCTCCACTAATTATATCCATGTGGGACCTTTTAAAACCGAAACACATTTTCAAATAAAGTAATATTTCTTTACTTTCAAAAAGTGCCCCTCCTCTCCTCTTATAAAAGGCCCCCAACTATACCACCTTACACACACTACTAAAGCCTTTTTCTTGGCCAAACCCTGCCCATTTACTCTCTCCACATCCCTCTCCTCATCCTAGAGTATTCCCTTTAGGCAGAATCCTTTCAAATGAAGCCTTTAGGCTCAAATCAAAAGGAGTTACAATTTTAAAGGTAATTCATTCTCTCTTGTTCATTTGTTTTATTTTGCTTCTCCAACCCCCTAAACTCTTTTTATTTACTTCTTTTGTAACAACACCAGTATATTAAATATACTAGGATGTTGTTATAAGATTTATTTGAGATACACTCTCACACAACTACATCAAATGGTTAAAAAACATACGGTTTCCGTGGATGGTGAAATTCTGCCTCCCGAAACGATGATTGTTCAATACTCATTTAACACCTTAAAAGGTGGCCATTATGATGTCACTATTTTTATATATGATATATAATATGTTTATTCTTTCCTTAAGATTCTGTATTTTTCATTTATGGCATACCATTATTGTTTCCATTATGGGTAAACACGATATCATCATTTTAGGAAGTGCGGACTACCACCCCTGAAAGTGATTTGATTCGTTAATACCATATGTGGGATGTGTAAAGGATAAAGTTAATGATATTATATATGTTATTATACTGGAATTATAATATAATATTATATCATTATGATTCCATTCTATAAAATACGAAATATAAATGAAGGTAGCGTTCATGCGTACGTACGACTTACCGTCTCCATGAACGGTGCATTTCATTTCTTACCTCTAAATGATTATGTAATATTGTAAATACATGTATATGATGGATATATATGATATATATGATATCCAAATCAGGAATTTCATTCTGGATATAAAGAACCTTTGACCACACGAACAACATGTAATTTTAAGAAGTCCACTTTCGACTTAAGAACCAAATATTGACAAAACAAACATTATTAACTTAAATGGTTACATAATGTTTATAACATGGAAATAAGTGATATAAAAGGAATAATGAACTTTAAAAAGGTTCTTAATCAAGTATAAATTAACTCAAGTTTTTTATTCAGGACGTTAAAGAACGATCGAGTCAAGTCGGACCCGAGGTAAGGGACTTCGTCTCAATCTCCTTTCATTGAGGCATATTTCGTTTTATACACAACTTTCATTTATACGGTGTATAAACCCCTTTGACTTTTACTTTTATGCAAAAGGAATCTTTTTCTATGAAGCGTTTTACTAAATGAAAAAAAGGAATGTTTTTTTAACGTACGCGGTGACAACGACCTTTTCCGCCGCCGCGAGTATTATTTGGTCTTTGGCTTCCTCAACAAGCCGTTATGTTTTTAAAATGAAATAAATACCATATACTCTTTTATGTATTTTGGTATTGAAAATGGTTTTGATAAAGGATTCTATTATTATATATTGTGATTTAAATGTAGAAATGTTATCATTCCTTTATATTGGTTTTATGTTTTATGATTTTATATTGGTACTTGGACATTTGATGGGTGGTTACGTGATAAACCATATGTCGGGTGGTGCCGTGAATACCAGGACGGGTGGTTACTTTATAACCTCCAATGCATTAGGTATGGAATTCGGCCATATGGCTATTCCATTAAGTATGTATGGAAATTGGCCGTATGGATATTCCATTTAAGTGATATGTGTGGAAGTCGACCGTATGGTTATTCCACTTAAGTATGTTTATGTCCCAAGTTACCTTTATATATGTTATGTGTTCTTTATATGGGTTTTATGGTAATACTTTGGTTACAAAAAGGTAAGTAATGATACTTTATTCAGTGAAGAGTTTTTACTACTTCATGAAGGTGAAGGTATTACTTTGATAGAGTATACATGGTTTACTTGATGTTTGAAAAAATAACAGTTTTCATTCTTTGTGTATCCATTAATGAGCTTTTTATGCTCACCCCAAGTTTTTTTGAAATGTTTTGCACAGGACGTAATGTGGAATAAGGTCAAGGATGGGATCAAGGGAATGTCATGCTATATAAAACATGGAACTAGACATGTTTTTTAGAGTTTTTTTATTATGGAAACTTAGTAGAAGTGACTACTTTGTAATCTTTTGAGATGTAATAGTTATGTCCTAATTCTCTAAAACTCTAAACCTGAAAAGATCCTCAACATGAATTATTCATTTAATTCAATATTAAGTAATGTTTAAGGCTGGGGCCTTATATTGTGCACCTCTATCTATGTCTCCAATAAGAGAACCTAATGGGTGGATTTTAAGAGTCATAATAGATCTTGAAAATGACTGTCTAGAAACCTCATGGTCTTCTATAGGTTTTGGATCTGGAAGTACCTCAAGAACTGAATTATTTTTATGCTTGTTTTACAAAAGAATCAGAAGGTTTGGATTTTATTTTCAACATGGATAAATCATCCTCAATGTTTTCTAAAGGGGTTTTAGGCTCATGTGGATCTATCCTATCACGCATGACCTAGAATAACTCTTCCACAATATTGGTTATTTTGTTAAAAACTCTATATAATTGAATTGATGTTAAAAAACCCAAGACATAATCCCTTAATCTATTTTACAGTAAAACTTTTAAATATTATAATCAGTGTTAATAATAAAAAAATTTAAACCAAAAACTATGAAGTAATTAATCTTTGGGTCTAGATATATTAGTAATTAGGGATTTAAGAATTCATATACTATTGATAGGTTTCTTATAAGAAGATTGTAAATTTTTTGAAATAAATAATTTATTAGGTCCACTTGAATAAAAACTTATAAAAAAATTTCTAGAAGTGGATTGAAGAACAAAAGTGCTCTTAAAAATCATTCTCTTCTAGGGTTGGTAACCTAGACCATTAATATATTTTGGAGCAATTTTTTTTCCTATGATTTGAGTAAGAGTTTACCTTCCATATTTAAATCTCTCTAATTATTTCTTTAGTTGATCATTTTACTACTTTAGTTCAGTTTTTTATTTTAATAATTGTTAATTCTTCTCTCTTTATATTTTAAGATTATTTTTAATACTAGTAGATAAAACATGTTATTTTTAAAATATTTTGTATTTTTCTTCAAGATCATTAACTGTATCTTGAATCACATTGAAGTATTAAAAATATCATCTTTTTATATTTCATCATCATTTTCATCTCATGAATTTACCAAAATAAGTACATGAGAGACAATAGGCACCTCAAATATATCTATCAAGAAGTGCATATTTGATCTATAAAAATTATCTTTTTATATTCATTATGATTCACTGATGATTTCCTCATAGGCACTCCATATGGATTTTGTGGCTTTATTATACTTACAATCCTTATCATCATTCTTCGTTTTTGTAATTAAACTTCAGAGAGTTAGCCTTAACATGTCATTTTATCTTACAGTCAAAAGAGATAATACTATTTGAATTGTCATCTTGTTTCCATCCCTTTTTCCAATTCCCTCTACTGTCATAATTTCCCTTATAGCTCATTTTATGAAGAATTTATTCCTCTTGTAAAATTTCTTAAATCTTTTATCCATATGAGACATTTACTCATCACTATTGGCTAGTGATTCCTCATCACTAGAGCTTTCATCATGAACTTTTCTACATTTCATTCTATTTTGATACAATAGTCTTGAATTTTATGTCTTTCTTATTTGGTTTAACATCCACTTCATGATTAACTTTAATATCTTTGTCAAACATAATTAACATATGAATAAATTACTTGAAAAATATTTTACTGATGTCATATGATTCCATAACTAAAATAGATGTTACTCTCCATATCTCTAAATTATATATCAGTAGTCACATGATTTCAGATTTGTCTAACACTAGATTCCCCAAGGAGCTCATTTTCTTAAATATCTAATTCAATCTAATATACATATCAAATATCATCTCATTAGATTTTATTTTGAATGTATCAAACATAATTTTATAAGTGTTTAATGTCTTTTCGATAATAGTAGTAGTTCATTCATGAGAAATGTCTAATGTATCCCATATTTCATTAGAAGTATCAGTAGTAGATATACAATTAATTTATTGATATCCTATGGCACAATAATGATTATTAAAATCATTTCAATTATTATTATAATAAAGTATATTAGTATCTTACCATGTATTCATAGAAGACTTATGAAATTCAAATTTTACCTCTATAGTAGGCCATATTTCAAAACACATGCTTTCAATATGAATTTTAATCTTTATTTTCCACTAAAAATAGTTATTTACATTAAATAAAATAGTTATATTATTAGAATAACCTTCTTGTATATTATCTATTTAAATAACTAAATTTAGAACTAATGTAAATTTAAGATCTACAAAACACAACTAAAAATCACAGTTGAAATGATTTTGAAAATCCTTTGATACTAAAATTCAGTTGGAGTGAGTATCTAAATAGGGGGGGTTAATTGAGTACATAAAATAAATATATTTTAAAACATGTCTAAATAAAGACCCCCAAATAATTAAAATAGCCCGGTCAATGAAAATATCATATCGATATAAGTTTTGATCATTTGAAATATTTATCAAAGAGTGATTAGGGCTTAGTTAAAAATATATATGAAAATCACTTTATATTTTTAAATCAATTTACTTAATAAAAACATTATATAAACAATAATAAAGAGTAACTATCAAATTAGTGTTTTTTTTAAATTATTAAAAAAAATTACTATAAATATTTGAAATAATTCAAAACTAAACTCACTGTAGAATAAATACAATAGGTTCAGTATCAAGCTGAGACTTATTCCTCTCTAATTATAAATCACATAAATACAACAAAATTATATAAAATAATTATGATCCATAACCTGGATCAGGTATACAACAACAAAATCATTTTCTAGGACACACAAGACCTCTTCAACAACAACTGTGGGAATAAAACAAACATAGACAACATAATACCTCTTCCACAACACGTGGGTAAAAATGTGTAAAGGGTGTAGAGATGATATGAAGTATCTTATAATTAAAGTAAAATATATAGTGCACATGTTTAATATAAATATTAAATCACACAATACTAAAAATTAAATATAATAAGGATAAAGTGCAATTAAATAGGTGGGAAGATAATGTTTTTGTGTCTCATATGATTTGAATGCTTTAGCCTCCTTGGATATAGCTTTAACATGATATTGAGTCATGTTTATGAAAATGTAAGTAAAAAAGAGTTTCATATTATCTATTTTATTTACCATAAATAAGGGAATTAAATGTTTTATGTGATTCAAGATTCTAGAGTTGATCATATATAAGGATACATTGTGAAAATCTCCATAACAAGTTTCACACTTCACAACACCCTATAATTATTTTAATATTCCATATCTATTATATGTGTTATGTATCACTATGTGTGTATATAAATATACGACACTACACAAGGTAGTCTTCTTCTTAATATATCACCAACATGAATGAATAATCATTAGTGTCTTCTTTTCATCATAATGATCGACTGACAAAAAACATTGATGCATTCCGAAAATATTTTATGAACTATAATTAAAATAAATCTCATCATTAAACTTGTTAATGTATCCATTATAAATATTTCATTAAAAATAAAAATAAATATTGATAGTGACTCTTTGGAATGTTGATACCCTTTTGACATTTAATTAGAGGGGCGGTAATTCATTCCAATAATTACTCATCTATGTGATGATTTGTCTCTATGGTTAGTCATCCTAGAACTTTTCCATATTTTTTATTGGTAGGTAATTTATGATAGTAGGTCATATTTAATGGTAATTTATGATGGTGAATGGTATTTTTGACACTCAACCAAATTTTTATCATGGTCGTGACTTATATTCGACAATAGGTGTTTTCAATACTTAATAAAATTTACTGGTTCAACGGTGATCCATATCTGATGGTGGATATTTCCCATACGTATTAAAAAAATTCATTATGGTGGTGATTCGTCTCTAATGGTGAGTAGAGTTTGATGGTGGTTTATTCTAATAAGTAGATAATTTTTTTGATCTTCCTTATAGGATAAAATGCTACTATAAAACATAAAACTCATTAATATCATAATGAACATAAATTTGTGATCATTAAAACAAGGGATCCAACAAAGATAATAATTTATAATTTCACATGGATAATTATTCTATAAATATCATATATAAAAATTAAATACATAAAAAACAACTATTAAAGATATCGATACAAAATGAATCGTATCTCAAAATGGAGGTGGTAGTACACACCTATGAATGAGCGATACATTCATTCAAAATTTAAAGGAAATGAGGTAAAAATGGATTCTAATAAACATAATAAAATTTAATAACATTTATGATTGTATATTAATTATTTTATGATGTATATAATAAATTTAGATAATATAGAAGAAGAAATAAACATTGAAATGTTAGTTTAAGATAATTACCTCTTCCTTGAGTGTCCTTTTTTGGATTACATCTTACGACTCCTTAATAAGACCATAAGTTAAGAAAAGAAGATCAAGAATGAAGGTAAGAAATCCATTAGGGTATTTGGGTAGGGAAGGAATGAGTAATAGAGATAAATTTATTTCAATACCAGTAGAGAATAGGTTCCCAATTATAAGTTAAAGGGGGAAAATATGGAATTACTTAAATAATTTCAGAATTATTTGGACACTTTGATTTGATAGTGGAAATTTGTTTCTAATAAATTGATGTTAATATATGATACAGTTTATATATCTCAAAAAATACTATACATATATGTTTTAGTAGAACTACCACCGTTATTACTTATTTTTTCCCCGGGTAAACACATTTTGACCCTAATTGTTGAAACAAAATTTTTATTATTTTTATTATTAATTATGAAAAAATGATATTGGATTAAATAATAAAAATTAAAATTTTATTTAAAATTATTGAGTCAATTTTATAAAAATTAATTTTTAAAAGATATAGAAATAAATTTTTAATAAACGCCCAAAATTGAATGAAAACTATTTTTTAGAAAAATATATATTCTTAAACATAGAATAATATTTAATTTAATTTAATTCCTAGTAAAAACTATTATATGATTAATAAATTTTTTTTTGAATATATAATATAAATAATTCAATTATATCCTTAGTAAATAATAGTTTATTCAATTTAATAAGTTAAAAACACATAACACATATAATTGTTTTTTTCTAAATTATAGAAATTTTTATATTAAAATAATTTTTTTTAATTTCAACAAATTATATTAATAATGAATAAATTAGAATTCATATTTTATTAATAAAATTGATTAAGATTTATTATTAAAAAGAGATAATATATTTTCTTGTATATAACTCCATAACTTGCTGAAAAATAAAATTCATCATAAATACAAGCCTTTTAAACCAGAAATTTTTTAATTAAAAAAATTAATTTTTCATAGTAACTAATCAATAAATTTGAATTAAAGAAAACATTGTAAAATATATTACTATATTTTATTATCCTATCAATACCCACCAATTTATAAAATAGGTTATAAATGTCATATTATATCATTTTTATTTAGAATTTGTGTTATGTGTAAATAAATATATCAAATTCATTAAATTAATTTCAAAGGAATATGTATAAAATCAGAACATACTACATTATAACCCCTTTAAAATGAAGATACCCACCAAAATTTCAATCTTCCTGTGGTAAAACTGAAAATATTTCTCCCTCATCACAACCTCCTTTTCCCGTGTAGCTTTCTCAAATTTGTGGTTTCATTAAAAAAATTACTAGGTGAGTGGTACAGTTTTGTAACACTTTCCCACTATGATATATAATATCTAATAGTTATTAATCATAAGAATTATCATTCAGCTATTGTAAAACATATATGATTACAATATATGAATGATTCAGTATGGTCATCCTCAAATGAGATTCACAGAACATATCATGAACATGAGATATGATTAGGGGAAGATAAAAGTGACAAGATGTCATATCTACTCAATCAAGAATATTTTATGGGGGAAAATATACCTATGATAAAACATTAACTTATTTATTAATCTCTAAAAAAATATTTTATGGATAAATTTGATAGAATACCTTCTCACAAACTTCATATTCAAAATCTCATCGATTACTATCTACATAACTCTTATTTAAAATCTTAGCTTCCCTAATGTTATGAATAATGTATTTAACCATATTTTCTATTTAATTATCTAACATTGGTTTCAATACCTACCTCTCTAAATAACCATCGAAACGTATCAAAGTTCTTCACTTCATTAAATACAGGGATTCATAAGGATCAATATGAATTCTCATATAAATTATATTATTATAAATAAATTAAAAAAATTATATATATTGATGACAAAAACTATTTAAATTTAGAGAAAAAAAATTAGTATATCCTCTAGGTTAAGAATGGTTCCACTTGAATTCTTATCTATCTAAGGATGATAGGTAGTACATAAAAATAACTCTATATCTATATCTTATTGACAAATTATTTTGAACATATAAGTAATACCTATATCTTTATTTGAAATAATAGAATGTGGTAATCCAAGAAATATTACCACATGATTAATATATATCATGAAATTATCATCTAGTTGAGAATTAAATCTGAAATTAATATTTTTTCTTTCATTTTTTCGGTTATTAAATAAAAAATAGTATTATAACCTTTAGATATCTTGGGGAGTAAAACAATGAAATACATGGTTATGTTTTACAAATTAATTATGTATAGGTATAATGGTTGTGTCATTCCCTTAGACATATTCTACATCACCATAACTAGATGGAATACAAATTACAAAGATACAAACACAAAAAAATATCTACTTATATAATACCTCAAGAAATAGTTCTTATTTTATATATACATCTCTATACAAGTAGGATGAATAGAAAATGATGAGATTCGAGATTTATCCCATAACCCTTCCTTAATTCTAGTACAATAGGTACTCATACTCTGTTAAAGATGCTTATCATTTTAACCAATCATGTTTGATACTAGGAACATTTTTACCATATTTTGAAGCTTTATATCTTCCTTATATTCCTCTTTAATCATAACATTGATATATGGTTGAAAATACATCTTATATAGATAATATTTCTCCCCTTAACTCAATATTTAAAAGTTTATCCTTTGAAAATTGAAAAATATTTCATATTTTTTTCCTCATTAAATAGAGGCTATCAAAATACTTTCTACTCAAAGTATGAACCACCTTTTTATCTTTCCCTTGACGGTAATGTATTTACCAGTAATAATAATTAGCAAATTCCTTCCATATCATTTAGTTTATATTAAAATAATTCTCTATGAATATGAAATTCTTTATTTTATGATCAATATTTATATCATACATTTCACCATATTGGTAAATCCTCTGTATCTTCAATGTAAAAATTAAAATAGATAAATCTAAATCACAAGTCATGTAATTCTTCTCATTAATCTTGAATTGATGAAAGGTATTACCTTTCACCATTTCTGTCTATATAAGAATGAAACCATATCCTCTCATAGATGTATCACTATTGATTAGAAACGACTTTCCACTACATGGTTATGTGACTACAGGTTCACTGACAAAATTTATCTTCAACAATATTAAATATTATACACATTCATTATCACAAAGTAACATGACTCCTATGATGATATAGTGAATAGATTAGATATACATGAGAAATTTTTATGAAATCATCGATAATATCTAGATAATAAATTAAAATTACGGCTCTCAATCACATTGGGTGGTCAGGACCAATGTTAGATGAATTTAGTTATTGAAGGATATACTGATATGCCCCCTATTATCATGTGTCCCAAAAATTAAACATTCTATAACCAAAATCCAAAATATATAAATTTTGAAAATAACTTCTCCTTCCTAAGAGACATCAAGAAAATTCTCATGTGATATTCATTAAATTAATTTCTCTTTGAGTGTAGAAAAATATCATCTATATAGAAAAACATTGATTTTTTAGTAAATCTTTAATGACTTTAGTTATTAAATCCATGAATATAGTAGGGATACCAGTAAGTACAAATGGAATATTTATAAATTCATAGTGTCCATATCTCTTATGATAGATGGTATTATGTATGTATTCACCCATGAACATTAATTAACAGTAAGATGAACAATGTTCAAATGTATAAAGGAATTGAGATAGTCATAATTAATTAAAAAACCATCAATACAGGTTAAGGGATAGTTATTCATGGTCATGATCTATTTAAATAACTGATAATAAATCTTGTGTTGTATAGATCCATATTTTAACTTGATAAACGTAGTCAAATGTATGGTGATGAACGTAGAAAAATGTATCCCATATGAAGATTCATTTGTAGTTGAATATTCAAATCATGAATCTCAATGGGGTCTGTTATATTAGTATTTCTCTAAAATATGAATATCTCAACGATTTAGTTCAATTGAAAACACAAAAACAAAATTTGGAGGATGACTATCAGTCTATTCTGAAAATAAATAAATAAACCCACATACAATTTGAATATCATCAATGTTGAGTTTCTCCTAATCTGTTAAAGATTAATACCATTTATGAATATTAATCAAGTCGAATAGAATTTTCATTAGATATTTTGGTTAATCCTTAACACTATAGGTGATCAATGATTGATTAATAATATCGAATGTGACTTCATTATCCTATAATTATTTTTTTAATTACTTTGGAAAGAGAAAACCAATTGAAAAAATCTCATATAATCACACAAAATTATGAAAACTAAATTTTCATAGGCTATATTTTTTACAAACGTAAACATGAAATCCATAAATTTAATATGTTACCAAATTTTAATGATTACCTTTAGAGAAATACAGAGCATTGTACCATCAATAATCTTATATATAAACATTATATTATATAAATGACTGAAATAAATTCCAAGTTCACCACATATAATATTTTTAACTACAAATATTCCTTTAGGATAAACATTCCTTCCAAAAAGCTCTTCACTTTTCATTAGAAATTATTGGCTCCATTATTTTACTTAAAATTCATAAAAGAAATTCCCATACCTTTGAGATACTTCCTTGAGTGTTTCTTTCCATATTATTGACATCAATATGTTAAATATTCTTCCTAATATGAATTTATCTATTTAACTTTTCTGAAACTCAATTTCTCACTTATTTGATTCATTTTGAAAATAACCTATGTTTATCTTTTTATTAAAAATTCAATATTTATTGTTATGTATAATAACAAGAATCCTTATTTAAACAATGAAAACATTTGGTTTTACATGATTGTAATAATTTAATTTTTCTTTCCATTCATTTTTATCACAATTCCTTATGGTTCCAACATTTTAGGAAACCATAAAGAATATTGTGAGAAATAATAATCATATTGATTAATTTTATAATCATGAGAAATCATTAAAATGAGATATATATATATATATATAATTAAAATTAATTTTCAATATAAGATATATTAGGTTTATCCTAGGTCATCTAAGATCAATATCTACTCGAATCCTTTGTAATATTTTATAAAAAATACTTGAATTAACCCAAGATTATCCATTCAGAGTTTATATATAGGTGTGATGTATTAGTATAAGTTGATGTGAACCTGTGATAATTGAGTTAATATTTAATCCTCCACATTCATTGTTTTTTCCCCTAGGTTTATTTAACCCACAACCATATCCATGGGGAAGTATTCATATGGGGATATAATCTCTAGGAAAACACACTACATTCCTTTCAAAAAGTTAGCATGTTCTCTTGTACAAAGTCTTATTAAAATGGTTGTAACTAATGTTTTTATATATTAATATATAAAAATAACTAAATAATTATATGATATCAGCTGGGGTGATCCAAACATTGCAGACATAAATATTACATCATTATAGATAAATATTCCATGTATTTCACAAAAATAATTACCCTATAAATGTATGTTTTGAGTATCACTAGTGAATATATATATAAATATATAATTTTATAAAACATCATCAACATACCTCACAATATTCTTCTCACATCGTATAATTGTTAGTCATACCGAATATAAAACTATTCTTCATAACATAAGGAAAGGAAACTTAACAAAGGATTAGCTCAGATGCTCAGTAAGGGTAAACATGTGAGATATTAGTCAATGATTTTATGTATACATTACATGATCATAATGGTTTGAAAATATGTTCTAAAATTTTTATAATCCTATAAAATAATTCCAAGATAATAAACATGGAATAAGGATTTGGATTTCATAAACATAAATCATATAATTATTTATGATCATGGTTCAGGAGTTCATATCATAAGAAAAATAACATGACATAGAGGTATGCATAAAAAGTGTGAAATGATCCTAATCATAGAAATAATATTCAAGGTTATCAACCAAGACATTCGATCCATGTTGGGATTGGTCTATCTACCCATAAACCCTTATAGGAAATAGGATATCATCCCATGTACCCTCCTTTGGAAGTGGCATAAACTATCATATAAACATTTAGAAACTAAAATTAAGGCATTACCTAATACATTAGAGTTCTATAATGTACCCACTCATCCCATAATCATAAAATGTTCATATGTATGACACATGATCCTGAAATCATTTATAATTTCACTATAGAATATCCAATGGAAAATAAAAATGGCTTCACTAATATTCCAAAATAATAATAAATAACCATATAGAGGAATAATAAAGTATATATAATATGATAATATACACTTTAAATAATAATAAAAAGCATTTTTTGTTATATATTGAAATACTATTAAAATAAAAATGGACGAGTTCATGGGAAAATACCTTTTTAACTATGAAATAACCTATTTAAATTATAATAATTTGAATAATATTAAGAAAAAGAGTATCATTGAAAATAAAAAAAACTTTTAAATGAATATTCAAACCAAGCAGTATTCAAGAGGGTGGGAAAATTAATTTACATTATAAAAATTAAAAATGAATATTCTCTTCACAACATTTGTAAAAATGTACGTCGCTTGAAAAAAAAATATTTATTTTAATACTTTTTATTGAAATTAAAACTTGGGTTAAAAATATCACTAATAATTAATTTTATAACAATTAAAATATTATTTAATTCATTTAATAAAACATGAATGTTTATGATAAAAAATTCTATACTGAATAATGAAATAAAGTCATACGTCCTTAAAATTGTCCATGTGGGTTTTATTACTAAGTGTGATAGAAATGTAATGAAAACATAGAATTTTAAAAAAATTAACATAACAAATGAAAACAATTATATTTATTATTGATATAGCATATAATTTTATCCTTTAAAATTTAATAAAAAATAATCCTAGTAAAATGTGAAATTCTAAGATAAAACCCTTTCTGCTTTAGTAACGATTGAATCATAACACCAATGAATAAAATCCCTTAAAAATAAAAACTAAACACCATGAATATAAATATGTTCATGATATAAAATTTTAAATGGAAATTATATACACCCAAAAAAGAAACAAGTAATGAATTTATAATATTGGATGTGATTTACATAAAAAAGTTCTAAATTTAGAATATGTCTCATAGAAAAGAAATTATGATGAGAAACCAAAAACTCATGCCCAATATGATTGTTAATATATTTTTAATTCAATTATAATTAAATCAAATTTATTATAATCCTATATTAGTACCAAATTCATACTTATAAAACTCTAAATGGTATATTTGTAACATCTTATCAACCATATATTGAAAATCATTCAATATAATCATTATTTCATTTGTAAAATTCATAATATTTCTTTTTGTATATGTTTGTAAATTTCATTCTATGCACAATAACCTAGTTCCATAATAACTAGAGTCATAAAAATTATATTTTTACCATATATAATCATTACATAATTTTTGTAATTTTTTTTGTAGAGTGGTGATGATAAATGAATCACATCACATTGTTGAGGTGGTAGTCCACACGTATGCACAATTGAAACTATCATTTTCCAATGAATGTAAAGGTATTAATTTATAAAATATATTATAATTATATTTGTATACTTATTCCATTAATATAACATATAAAAATTAATCTACCGTAATAACCAACCATGAATTATGGGGATATAAAATGAGTCATTTTTCTATGTGGTGGTGGTAGTCCAATCGTACACACGAGCGATACTGTCATTTCCCATTTGATGGAAATGAAGTTGAAAATTATTTTCATACAATAATACAAAAATAAAATTATATATATTATTTTATTGATATTATTTTACTGATATTATTTTATTGATATTATTTTATAATGTATAAAATAAATTTAGAGGATTTATAAATAAAATAACAAATGAATGTGGTGGTAAGGATGATTACCTTTTTTTTATAGACCACCTTTGTCTTACACCTTAAGCTTAAATAGGATCGTTAAAGAGTGTGAAAAGAAGATAAATACTGATTTCAATGATGATATAAAGGCCTTTTTATGTATTTACATATCAATAGGGCTCATATTCTATGAATGAAGAAGGGTAATATGCTCGGTTTATTATTGAGGGGAGCGACACACATGGAAATACATAAAATATTTCAATAATAAAAGGGTCCATTAATGTAAAAGCGAAATAAAATATCTAATACATTTAAGAAAAAAAATATAATTTATAAATATAGTCAATAACTATTATTTATATACTCACATATAGATCATTTATAGTTATCTTTTAGTTTAACCTCCTGGTAATCTTGTTTTGTCCCTAACCTTGAGAACCATTGTTTTAGGATTTTTTTATTCATTATAACTAAAATTGAGATTGGAATCATTGATAATTTTTTTTTCATTTTAGATAAAAACAATAAATCCATATTTTTAAATTCAAATTCTATTAGAATCTGAAATTAATTTTCAAGTAAACATGCAAATAACAATAAAAAAACTTTTTTTAGAAAAATACATTTTAAGCATAAAAATGATATTACTTTCATATTATTCATTTTAAAACTATATTATTAATGTTAATATATTTTATTAAAAATATAAATATTAAAACAATTATTCGATAATTAATTTTTTTTATTTAATATGTTAAAAAAACATTTGACTTGTACAAATAGTTTTTATAAAACAAAATGGTTTCACTTTAAATGATTTAGTCTTCAATAATAAAATTTTTTTAATTAATTTAAGAGCGATTTGTAATTATTTATAAATTAATTTCATTAAAAATAATTTCTAAAAATGAAAAAAATATAAATGTCTTATAAATGTTCATAATAGCTAAAAACAATTTCTTCAAAAAATAGTATCTTTAAAAATGAAATGTTTTTGTAAAAACTTTAATGATTATTTCATAGGAATTAATCAATATATTTTATTGAAGGAAAAAATATCAATATAATTTTCATAATTTGGTAATTCCTATTTATAATGTGTAATCCAATAACTAGGTTATATGGGGCATAATATTTCATACTTCTTTTATACTCAATGTTTCATATAAGAAAAGATACCAAGTAATTAAAATTTATTTAATTAGAATCGATAAAAAATATCAATGTGTTACATGTCTCATTTTACAAGATTCTTTTATTTAAATGAATATAATGTTTTGATAACATATAACTATAAATTTTTTTACCTTCACTGGGTTTAAATGGTTGATAAGAACGTTAGAGTTGTTAAAATGAAGACTATTATTTTGAAATATTTTGTTTTTTATCTAATAATTCCAATTAATGATATGTTATTAATAAAAATTATTATTTAAATTGATAAAATATATTAATTCATCCCCATTGTATATAATCACGCTACATGTTAAAAAATATTTTCTATATTTCCTTTTAAATATACAGAAACAAATTATATTATGAGCATTTTATGACATCATTAGTCTAACTAAGAAGAAAAAAAATTAAATTTTAAAAATTTAAAATAATGAAGGATTTTTTTTCAGATTTTGATATTTGGTAAATAATATAAAATATATATTTTACATGATTTGATAACCATAGTTTTAATATAAAATCAATTCCATATAGTCCTTAGTTGTCGTAAAGTAATCAAGAAAAATATTTATTATAGTAATTGGTAAATAGTAATATCCAATTATGGATGATATACTCAAATATAAAAATTAATGTGCAATTAAGTTTGTTCAATTTGTAATTTTGTATTTCAAGAGACGTGTTTTTGTATTTATACATGTTTATTTTAATAAAATTTTCCAATTTGATTGATAATAGAGGAAATGAATTAAAAAAAGGTAATATGCATAGTTTATGTAATGATGTGATTTATTGGTTATAGGATTTGATAAATAAATTTTATATTCCTATTTTCAATGATGTATTTAATTTAATATTAATCTTATTTTTAGAATTTGGGACAGTTTTAAAAATATTTTATGGACTATTTGTTGAAAGAAATAGTTATTTTTGTTTTATTTTTTTAAAAGCAGGTTTTGGCTTGAAACATGCGATGAATTGGAAATGTACATAATTTAATTGATTTAAAAATATTTTACCATTTAATTTTTTTATGATTAGTTTGTTCTGGAATAATATGAATATATTTATACTACATAAAATGTTTTGTCTATGGAATGATATTTTTCATCCTTTAACAATGACTAATATGTTTATTTTTTTTTGAAAAAAATAATATGTGGTGTGATGATACGGGTTCAATGATGGGTCAATATATTTTGATATGTCTATTAAAAGGAAGTTATGTTTCTACTAAAACAAATTGTGTTTTTTGAGTGAATAATGGATTATATTTTAAAAGTTGAAATGGTTTTGTGATCATGGTGTGTATGAGTTGACTTGATTCATGAGATGTTATTATTTTCCCTACATTTTGTGTGTGATTAATTTATTTGAAAAATGAATAATCAATTCAAGATCCTGAAATGATATGGGATAATAGATAAACCCTATATTTGACACAATGAGTAGAATGACCATAGACCATGTGGATTAATTTTGTTCTAGCCTTATATAGGGTACTCATAGAGAAGATCATGTCAACAGCTAAAACAAACTCTGGGATTCTTCTGCTAGAGAAATCCTTGAAGCTGAAATCTAGAAATGAAGTAGTTGTTGGTTCCGAGATAAAATAAAAAATGAATAATTTTTACCGATCTTGGTGAAGGTGGGGCATGGTGTTGTTTTTATAAAATATGGAGGCACACTGATGAAACTCATAGATAAAGAGGATGAATTTTTTAGATATGATGATATAATAGGTACCCATCCTGATCAGTCCCCTTAAATCATTTTCTGGGAGACTAGATTCATGGTTTTTTTATATTTGTCTTTTAGGAAACAACCAATTTAATCTCTTATTGAAAAATTTAATGGAGGTTATATTTTTTATATAGATTAGATAAACCATATTTGGAAAATATTTTTTATGGATATCAGGAAATGTGATATTTCATTAATGAATCAATAGGGCATTATGCTATGTTTGTAGAAAATATGTTAATGTATATGGTGACTCATTAATGTTCTTATAAGGATGAGTGAAAATATTTAGCCCATTATTGGGTACTATTGTTTTGGAGTGGATATAATAGGTTAAGGTTACTATCAAAATTACTATTATCAAAGATCAATTTTTAGTGTGTTTAATTTTGGCATTGATTCAGGTGTGGCATGAGTATAATGCAAGAAGGGTATTATTCACTCATGAGTGATTTCATTAGACAAGTTCATTACCATTACCATTAATGATTTTTTATCCATAGTGTAATGGGTTCTATGTATGATGGAAGTCTTTCATCCCTTGTTAGATAAGTCTGTTGTGAACGAGCATAAGATTTAAATCTATACATTTATGGTCTATATTATAGACTATATAGCTTGTTAGGGCACATGATCATGTAATTATAAGTAGAACTTGAGTATGAATATTGAACTCTTTGTGGTTAGATTGTGGTTCATTTCCCTTTTTATGGATCATATTTTTTGTGAAGTTGTTGAGAATGGATGGATTCAAGAAATCGAGGAGGCTAGTAATGGAACTTTGAATTAAGGGTATTTTCATTACAGTTATCATTATCTCTGTCGGTTTGTTTATGTTTGACTGTGACATCTGGAATTGGGTTTTATAATCTCTATTCATCCAGTACTAAATAATCCATCATATTATTCATTATTTTAAATTAATTCACCAAAAATTATAATTCAATACCATTAGTGGTGCTTCATTATATTGATATAATTATTATTTGATCTCTATAATGGTTGGATTTTAGTGGATAATATATTTGGATATAGGGATTTTTTTGAGGAATTATTGGTTTTTTTGTTCTATGTTAGTGACACATTACATTAATAATAAAACAATTCTTTTAATAGTCTTAAATATTAATTATCTAAACTACTTAGTTGGAATGTTTTAAACATGAACACTAAACAATGTTATTAATACATTAAATCATAACTAAATCCATAAGATAACATGTATATATATATCAATAGTTAAAATAAAACTATTGAGATTTTAGGAATTAATTGTCATTATTTTATGAAATAAGTTATATTGGAACAAAATTTCAGGAATTTATATTTACATTATGAAAGGATTCATTGATACTGAAATAATTGTTTACTCTTGGGATGGATTATTTGATGAATTCCTTCACCCATAGTTTGGTTGAACAACATTTCATGATATAATTCTTTACAAGTAATATGGTCACATAGACATTATTCATTAGGATATTATCATTTAAAATTGGGTTATGAATCTTGATGAATAAATTAGTTTAATAGATAATTATTGTTTAGACATAGAGTATCTTATTAAATTATATGGATTGTTCCCCATTTTCATAGGTATGATCTATACTCTAAAGGATGTGAATCATTTAAGAAGTATCTTATGTGAGGTCCTGGACATTCATAAATTTTTTATTTATAAGAGATGATGGATTACATGTATGTTTTCTTTTTATCTTTTGGGCCTTTTATGTTTTATTGTATTATTATTTAAATATAATTTTTTTTAATGTTTTTGGATAAGTCAAGGATGACCTTTACATACCACCTTAGAAAAATAGTTTAACTTCATGGTTTTCCTCAAAAATAAGATAAAACATAAATATCAAAAAAATTATGGAGAGAAAACATATATATTTCATTAGTAGAATAAATGATTTAGACATCTCACAGTAAATTAAATACTTACCTAGGATCTTTAAGAGTAAATATTTCATTCATTAAAGTAATTTTTTTAATGCACAAGTGATTTTAAATTACTAAATATTATTATGTAAAAGTGAAACAATCATATATAAGAGTATATACTAGATATATACGAGTCACTTAATCTAAATAAAAAATAATATATTTCATTAATAGAAAAATTATTTTAGCATCTCACAATGAATTATATACATTACCCAATATATTTTAGTATCATTATTTCATGGATAAAAGTAATTTTCTAATTCATAGGAGTTTTTACATTACTATATTTAATTATATAGAAGTAAAATCCTAATATATAAAAGAATATACTTGATATGTGTGAGTAATTAATTATACACCTAATGGTATTCTCCTAGATAATTTGTAATAGCTATAATTATTTTACCACAAGATTACTCTTAAATATTTTATAAATTTATAAAGTTTTACAAGTCTTTATGGATTTACTATTACACATAATTAAATATAAGTTACCATTATAGAAAAAACTATTAATATTGGATTGATAAGAAATGAGCTTTTAAAAATAAATAAGATAATATTATGAAAAAATATTAAATAGGTAATTTGTGATAGAAAGAGAGTTCCTTTAACAAAGCATGATTTTTGAAATGGTTTTTGGATATTTGAAAGTCATAATATGATTATAATCATAGATTTTAAAAAATAATATATTAAAAAGTGTTGATATATTCATAATGTGGGTTAACATATGAGATTTGGTTTCTTCTTTCTTTATATTAATTTTTTAAAACAATACAAATTTTTAAATAATCTCATATTTTCTATGTCATTTAATAGGGTACGAATCACTCATTGAGACCAGTGATAATCCTTCAATCAGATTGAGTTTTTTTCTATTCAGTTAAAAGGAATATATCATCCCATTATCTCATAGTCCACATGGATACAAATATCTAATGATTCACAATGATTTTGGAGAATCAAGATTTATATTCTTTATTTTATATGATCTGTGTAATTTTCAAAATACATTTTTCTATTAGTAGAATTTAATTAATAAAACCTAGAATAAAATTAATAATAATGAATAATTTTAATCAATAAATGGTATACCTTATTAATTATAAATTTACATATTATTACATATAGATATTTATATTTATGTTTATTCTATATGTTTTTTACTACAATGATTTATAATTTTTTTTTATGATAATAAAATTCGAATTAACTCTAATAAGTGTGACAAATATATATTTATAATAACAATTTAGTTTTCAAAATATTGATTTTTTGGGACTTTATATAGAAAGAGATGTTTTATAATTAATAATTTTTGTTTTATGGATGAGTTAATTGAAATATTTTTTAAAAAATTTGGTGTGGTGTGATTTAGGAATTATATTAATATAATTCGGTGGTTTTTGTAGTTATGGAAGTTGTTTTTTTTACAGCTATAATTGTGGTGTTTAAGTGGTGAGGATTTATATGATGATATTTGATTTGTCTTCTTGTATTATTTTCATGATTGGTTTGAATTTAGGACATCAATCAAAATATATATTGATGGGTTATATGATTACTGGTTTTATTTGTGATGGATGAAATCGTGCACTCATATAGTGAATTTTATTGTATTGAGTTCGATTATTTAAGGCAAGTGTAGTAGATACTCAATAGTTATAAATTTAAGCGAAATAAACTAATATAAAAACCGTGCGATGGGATGAATTATATAATTGTCGTCTCTTAAAACTTTTGGTATTTTGTAATTAATATCCAACAGATAATATTGATGTGTGTGATGGTTAATTATAGGTTTGGTTTTAAATATTTATAATGAAAGGAATAATTAAAATAACAATTATTAAAAAATAGTAAATATTTAAATGTTTTAATGATATGTCTCTATTGGTTATATGAAAATAAATTTGTGCTTTTTTTAGATAGTGGGAATGAATGTGTATAATATATGAAATGGGTTTCTAGTAAGTTGTTGTAATTATTAGGTGATATTTATACCCTCAAGTAGTGTTTTTTATAAACCCTCTAAGATCAGATTTTTTGTTGTAGTCGAAATTAATATATATTATATTATCTTCATGATTTTAAATACAACCCATCTTAGTTAGATAACACTATTGATTCCTAAATGATTATCAATTCTTGAATTTCTCCGATAATCATGGAATTCAGGTGAACAAAATTGTTACTACTCCATAATTTCTTATCTCTAATATTTATATAGAAACATCATTAGTGGAAATATATTATGATACATGGGATTTTTGTAATTAATTATAATGTAAAATAATGATAATATGATAGTGGATATGACACATATTAAGGGTAGTGTGTGGTAGGTTGAGAATATAAGGTTAATGTCATTACTATTAACAAAACAATACTCTCATGAGGATGTCGTCATGATATATTTATATGGTGGTAATAATACATGGTTAGTAGATCGAATAAGATTTAGGTCCACAATGTTCATTATTCACTATAATAATAGAAATTTCATAAGTGATTTGGATATAATATTGTGGTAATGTTTTTTGGATATTTGGTTTTGTGGTTATAATGTGATATGGTGATATATATGGTTTTTGTAATAATATTATTTAATAGATTAAATAACATACATTTATAGTATTAGAGATTGAGATGGAAAAAATTGTGGGGTAGTTATTCTATGGAATATATAAGGAATATTCTTAAAAAATGTTATATTATTGAAGGATAAAACATCAATTTGGTGAGACTTAGTTAATTTGGGTGATTGATTCCCCATAAAGGTGAATATTGGATCTCATGGATATTCAAAATGAAAACTATTTACTTCTTTCATGTTATCATTAATTTTGATTTAGAGGAACCTATTAGGTATAAATTTATTTTCACCCCCAACATATATATATATATATATATATATATATATATATCTATTACATTCCCATGTTTCATGAAGGTGATTGGTAACTGGACCTGATACTACTAGGTTAGGGAATAGTGATACTAACAAGTTATTACAATATTTTTTTTTGAATTTTCATTTAGGATATTGTATCTTTATATCATTGACATGCATTTTTGGATCATGGGATTCATTATAAATATATATTTGGCAATTTTTATTTTTATGTTCAATAAATTATGTGGTTAATTTATTCTAGGTGTTTATAGTTTTACACTTAGTGTTAATACCCATGTATTAGACAGTTGGAAGCAGTCTCCAAGGGATACTCATATATTTACTGTTGACTTGGGTGAGAATTCTAATTGTGGACGGTTATGAAATTATATTAAAATATATGATTATAATTTTGAAAATATATATTAAAAATTAAAAAATTATTGTATTAATGATGAACCATTTTTTTCATGTGTATGAGGATTATAGATAATATTTACTTAAATTTTTTTAATTATATATAATAAGATTTTAAATGTTATTAAATTATTCAAGTAGAAATTTTTCAACTATTTATATGTCAGGATTATCAATGATAAATATATATTAGAAAAATTAGATATTATATTCATGGGATTTTTTCTTTATAGTGATTCAATTCATTTCAAAAGTGGTTACAATTAGACTTTTATGATTTAATTTTTCAATAGTGTATTTTTCTAAAAGATTGATTAATTTGAAAATCTAAGGAATGGATGATATTACTAAGCTATATTGTTACATTATTTTTGAAGGGATGAAGATCTGTATTTTTCCATGTTCCACTTAATGAACTTTTAATTGTTTTGATAGTTTTTTATCTATGTATATGAGTTTACTACATCATGTTTGCAATAAAAAATCATTTTAAAAACCATTAAATGAAATTGGTTTGTTCTTATAAATATGAAAATATGATGTTAACCATGTTTTATGGGATCCTAATAATGGGAACTAGGTTATGGATTCTTTATGGAATGTCTTTGATAGTGAGGCTTATTTGTAAAAGTCATGGATCATCTCCACCCATTTAGAAGGAAATATTTTGTCCTCACTATCACTAAAAAAATATATCTACTGGGTTTATACAATTATTAAATGGTAGTTTTCTAGGTATATATAAGATCATTTCAATTTTATCTATTATAGAATCCATTTTTTCAATTTCATCATTATTTTTCATTGACTCATCACCAATCCAATGTATTATTTAATCATTATTGAATTTTTTAATAATTTTTTGCACCTATTTCTGTATAATATGATTGATAGTACATATTATTTTTAAGTCAAAAACACTACTATTCATATAGACTTTCATGCAATTTTTGGAAACTAACAATGTTGTGTATTTTTCTTCAATTTATTAATGAAAATTTATTAAAATTTATTCTATAAAAAATATCATTACAATATCTCAAAACTAAAAAGTTAAGGAGACCTATAGATTCTCATTGTTTGGATAAAAAAATTTATGAATTGATGTTTTTTATTTCTCTTCCATTTTACACTTCAACCATAAAATATTTATCTATTAAAGTATAATTTTATGTTATTAACCCTTCAAATTTCATTTTCAAATACACATTTTTTGTGATTAAATTTAAATTATCATCAGATCTAATTTTGATATCATGTTTTGTGATACCATTTAGAAATGTTATAAAACCCATTTTCCTTCTGATTATAGTCATAATGTGATGGGTGAGTTATATATTACAGTATGTTTAGGTATGGATGTTGATGGATGGGGTCCTTTTTCACACAAAAATGCATTATTTTATGTTTTATAATTAATGAGATGATGGTTTTTAGATATAGATGGATTTTATCACGTCTAAATGGGCCTGTATTCTAAGATTGTGCTCAAAATATAATTGGTGGTCCATCATTGATTATAATTACAAAATAAAGGGTGGGACTTATTAGATTATTATCAATACATAAAGTATGTGAGTTCATTGATTGTGCTTGTAATATAATGGGTGTGCCTTCAAATATTTATGGTGTAAGACATATTGTATAATTATCACACCATAATGGGTGTTCCTTCATAGATTATTATAATAATATAACAAATGACATTTATTTGATTATTCTTGTAATGGACCGGACCTCTCCGGTCAATTAATTTGTGGAATGTGGTGCAGGAGGTGTGCTGGGAGGTCAAGGTGCCTTGGGGGTGTGTTTGGGTGGGCTTTTATGGAAAGTTAAAGGGCAATAGCTTTCACACAGTTGGCGCACGGTTTGGCTAAACCATGCGGCCAAACCATGCAAGGTTGGTGTTGGAGGAAATGTCTAATGTACGGTTAGTGCACGGTTTGGATAACCATGCAGACTAACCTTGCGAGGAGTGTTTAGTGAGGCAGAAGCTAACACACTGTTAGAGCACATTTTTCTAAACTGTGCGGACTAACCATGCGGGCACTTAAAGTTAGATCCTAAAATTGCGGATCTGAACTCTTTTTCCACTAAATGGTTCGTTTAAGACCCTAAGTGGCCATAACACGGGATTACCCTTCCTTGGAGGTAGAAGAACCTCTACCAAGCGTTTTGGAGGCGATCCAGAGGGTTTTCTTGGTGAATCGAATCTGGTTCCGTGAGGTATGTGATCGTTCTTGCTTGTTTTCCTTGATCTACATAGATCTACTCTCCCTCCTCTCTCGGTTTCTTAGATCTACACCTGTTATGTTTATATCTAATCGTGCAGATGTTGAATATGATGGTCTTTGGTCTTGGATGTGTTAGGAAAGGATATCTAAAGAGTATTCAGGGAGAATCGACCCGGTTTCTTGAGCGTTCTTCGACGGTCGTGGTTTCGTCAAAAACCATTAAGGTAGGTATTTTTCATTCGTCTCTCCTTTCTTTGTATCATGCGGGGTGGGTGCGCTTTTGTTTCTATGGGAATGGATGAATCCAAGCATTAATGAAGATAAAAAATGGATTTTTAAAGGAATAAAGGGGAGTGGTGTGACTGATATACTACTATTATATTTTCATGCACTTCCTTGATTATTATGTTGTGAACTTTTTGCATGTATGCTTACAGAAAATAATTGGTTGGTGGTGGTCTCTCTCTATGAACTAATAAACTATTATCTTCTGTGATGATTAAATGGATGTAATATAGAAATTGATTAATCATGTGAAATCGGTGGATTAAATGGATGCCCAGTGAACATCAAACCTTGTGTAATCACCCCGGTTAACCAACAAAATGAGGAAACAGATAAATGATGTGCTTGAACTCGGAATTTGCCATGCTTTGTTTGGTAGTGGGTTTATTAAACTGTTTGATTGCTTATGGGGTGATGTGGGTGAGGATGGGATCCTCTGTTGTGGCATGGTTGTTGGTTGTGACTCTTCTTGCATCATGAATTGGGGTGGAATCCTCTTATGTTGTGAAACCTTTTTGGTTCATGGTTCTAGGGATGTGGGGTTGTATCTTGATGCCATCTTTGGTTCCAATACTTGGAGGGATCTCACTTTGATGTGAATTTGTAACAGAACTGGGTGTAAATGTTTAAATTGTTGTTGGCTATAACTTGTCCCCTAGACTTGTTCTTACGCCTGCTAGTTGCCCAGTAGTGCATAATTTATTAAATGGGGTCACTTGAACATGAAAACAATAAAGGGCTTAATAGGGAGATTGGATATGGTATGAGTTGTGACTCGGCTGTGAATATTGTACTTATATAAAAAACGACTAGGCTTTTTGTGCATAGGTTTGGTCTGGAACCCTAGGTTGGGATGAGTGCTTCTAATATATATATGTGTGTGTGTGTGTGTGTGTGTGATTGTAGTTTTTGTGTTTCTTATTCGCACCCCACCAAAGTTGAGCACCTAGTGCCGAACACCCCACATCACGGGGAGGGTGTTTTTCTGAACACTCTTATGAGTGGCTGGTTATTAGCTCATTTCTGATCCATTTCCTGAATATCCCAAGAATATTTGAGTAGGTTTTGATGGATTGAAGTCCATTATTAGCCAAAGAAACTTTGGGCCTAGTAGTTGTGGTGGATGGACCTGGTTTTTGCAGGAATGTTGTTTTCCAAGTGTCTTCGGGATGAGGCCCAGTTGTCTTTGGGCGTGGCAGTAGTTGGTCGGACCTAAGTGTTTGCGGGTGTGGTTACGCATGGTGGTTGTGGCCTAGGTGTCTACAGGCAGGATGGCGGTTATAGACCTAGTTTGTGCGGGCGGGGTTTGGCAGTGGGACTGCGGTGAGAATGGCGGAATTGGTTCGATGCATAGGATGTCTTAAATAACCAGTGGGAAAGTGGTGAGGGGTAACCAAACATCGATGTGTTGTTATTATAAATTATTTGACTTGCATTATTTGGGGAGTGTGCCTTGGTGAGGCTTGGGTGGATAGTTTTCATTGCTAGGTGTTTTGGTTCTCTTTTCTCACAGGGCATTAGAATGACTCCCCACTTGTGGACGAGAGTCTTTCGTTTTTCTACTGGGTATACATTTATAATCACCCTATGTATATAAAACGGCTTTCAGGTTTCTAGGAGGACTTCGGGGATCATGTATGGTCGTACTAAATCGGGCGTTGGGACCATTGCAGTTGCTATTTTTCTTGCTTTTGGTACTTTACATTGTAGACACCTAGTACTTTCTGGATTTAACTTTTGTAGCATGTATATGGGAGTGTTTTTCTTGTCTTTACTTTTACTCCCAGTTTTGGCGTTGTTGGGTTTCATCATCTTATCTCCTGATCCTATTAAAGAAAAGTGTAATTCCTTCCATTTTTTGTGATATTATATACCCTTGGTGCTAGTCTCCACTCCATGACCTATTGAAGGTGGGTCTCATGGGTCATTATCTCTCCTTCAACTTGAAGAAGGGAGGGTATGGCAATCTGATGTACCTTCCTTCATCTTGGTGAAGGTTGGTCATGATAGAATAGTATCAATGGTAGCTTGAGATATAGGATGGAGTCTGGAGTTAGGTACAGTGAGGATTTCATGGGATGGTAGGGAAACAGTGTCGGGTGATTTTGGAGCAGAAAATTGGCCAGGGAAGACAGGTTAGGACACGTGATTTTAGGGCCCCCTTGATCCGATGAAAGGACTCTTGACCTACCGAACAACCAAGTTAGGACACACTGATTTTAGGGTATGGACCCTAGGAAAGGTACATGCATCATAATGACTTGTGTTCTTGTGTTTCTGGGACATATTTTGGATTTAAAATGAATGAGGAGTAAGAAAATTTAAGAACAATATTCTTCACTACTCAAGATTAGGTATTACTTGTTTACCTTGCAACTGTGGCACCTGGGAGATGACCAAAAGTAGTGCGGGAGATCAAGGCCTAGGAGGTTGACTTGGCTAATAGACGGAGGGATGAACGAGAAGAGGAGGACAATCAGTGGCAGAAGACGCTTCGTGCCTTTTAGCGACAGACCCTCAGGAAGTATGAGGGAAACACCTCAGACGTGGAGATATAAAGTTGGCTAGAGGAGCTGGTGAGATCTTTCGCCTTGATCCTGGATCCGTCGGAGTACTGGGTTCCTTTTGTTGTGATATAGATGTGTGGAGTAGCGTGTTAGTGGTGGACGCTTTATCTAGGAGAGATGAAGGAAGCAGAGGTGACGTGGGCTGACTTCGAGAAGGAGTTCTGGGCGGAATTCCTGTCTTCAACCATGAAGGCTGAGAAAAGGCAGAAAATACTCTCCCTCAAGTAGGGAAGTATGTCATTGGGAGAGTTGTGGATCAAGTTCAAGGATCTACTTCTCTTTTCTCCTAACCTCTTTCCATATGAGTAGTCTCGGGCAGGACGTTTGGAGGAGGCACTTCGGCCTTCTCTCCAGTATGCTGTTACTCCCTTCACCCTACCAAAAAACCTGGATGTCCAGAAGAAGGATGAAGTGGTGTAAATAATGCACACGATTAGAGGTGTGTCATGAGAAGAAATCTAGTTGGGCTCATCAATGGTGAAAGCCGTTTTTAACAGGCCTCCAGCATCATGGCCCTCTTGGTTCCGACCAGTAGAGAGCAGGCCTCAGTAGTTTCAGTTCCGATATCCTAGTCCTCTCCCTTTTCCGCTGATCCTGGGACCAAGGTGTTTCATATGTGATAGTCATGGGCAACTTCGGAACCAGTGCCCAGATAGAGTGTAGTACGGCTGTGGTTGGCAGGTTCAGTGCCCACCTCAGCAGCAGTAGCAGTTCCTAGCTAGGCCCCTTCAGCTGCAGCAGCAGGGTCAGCGAGCCCCCTCTCCTTCGAGGGAAGACATTGCAGGAGGAGGCTGGCCTCAGGGCGCTCCTCAGGGACCGCGACCAGGGTGTGGTCAGGGGGGGTGACAGCCGAGAGGCAGAAGAGCTGGGCATGGACAGTTTCACACCACAGAGGTAGTAGTTCCAGCAGGACCGGAGGTCATTTGAGGTACGGTCAACTTGTTCAGCACCCTTTATTATGCCTTGTTCGATACCAGAGCTTCAAACTCCGTTTTTCACCCAGTGTGTCCCGTTATCTGGGTTTAGACACTGAGAGACTTCCAGTTCCCCTGGTGCTAAGAACACCAGTTGGAGGTCAGACCAAATTGTTGTATGTTTTTCGAGGATGCAGACTGATGATAGGGCCACATCAATCAGTCAGGGATCTTCTACTATTGCAGATACAACCATACAATGTCATCCTAGGCATGGACTGGCTATTTTATACATGTTTTGTCATTGACTGTTTTCAAGGAAGGGTTGTGTTTTCAGACATGGGTGGCCGATGTGTGACCTTCATCGGCGAACGAGGTTGGCAGAAAGGCAGCAGGCGAGAGGAACCCCTCCTTTTCTTGTTAGCTGAGCTATTAGTGGAGTCGGTGGATGTAGAGATGTTGGAAGTTTCAGGGATCTTCAGTGAGTTCATGGACATCTTCACTGAAGAGGTGATGACCCTAACCCCTCGACTTGATGTTTAGTTCGGGATAGACTTGAAACCTGGTGCTCGTCCGATTTCTATGGCTCCATACCAGATGACACCTTTTGAGTTGCGGGATTTGCGGGTTCAGATTGACGATCTGATGAAGAAGGGTTTTGTTCGACCAATTGAGTCACCTTGGGGTTCTCCTATCTTGTTCATAAATAAGGAAGATGGTGGTCTTAGGCTGTGCATAGGCTACTAGAGACTGAATCAGGTAACAGTCATGAACCATTACCCCCTCCCAAGGATAGATGATCTCTTTGACCAACTGAATGGAGCAGGTTGGTTCTCTAAGATCGATCTGTGGTCTGGATATCACCTGTTGAGGTTGAAGGAGGGTGACATATTTAATACTACCTTCGGAAGTAGGTATGGGCACTTTGAGTTTGCGTTCATGTCGTTAGGTGTTATAAATGCATCAGATGTGTTCATGGGACTCATGAACTCCATCTTCCAGGAATACCTGGATTAGTTCATGGTCGAGTTTATTAAATACATTCTGATCTACTCAAGATCAGAGTAGGATCACGCTAAGAAACTGAGAACGGTTCTAGAGGTCCTCCAATAGCACCGGCTCTATGGAAAATTGTCCATGTGCATGTTCTGGATGCGAGAAGTGCACTTACGTGGCCATGTTGTGTCCGAGAAGGGAATAGCGGTGGAACCATTGAAGGTCAAGGCGGTTTTTTCTTGGGTAGCACCCAAGAATGTGGAAGAGTTTCATAGTTTCCTTGGGCTGGCAGGTTACTACCAGATATTCATTCCCAACTTCTCCCGAGTTGCAGCACCTTTGACCGCTTTGACCATGAAGGACCAAGCCTTTGTGTAGGATGATCTATGTGAGGTGGCCTTCACTTATCTGAAGAAAAAGTTGGTTAGTGACCTAGTGTTGAGGTTGCGAGAAGAAGGGGTGGCGTATGAGGTGTTCAGTTATTCTTCTGAACAAGGCCTCATATGTGTGTTGATGTCACGGCAAGGGGTGACCTCTTATGGGTCTAGGCAGTTACATCCTCATGAACATAATTATGCCACTCACTGATATGGATCTTGTGGCGGTCGTTATCACACTAAAGTTGTGGTGGCATTACCTCATCGGGGAGCACATTGTGGTCTTCATAGATCACAAAATCTTGAAGAATATCTTCTCCCAGTGGGACATGAACTTATGGAAGCAAAGGTGGATGGAGTTCCTTCAGTACTACAACTTCGAAATTTCTTACACCTCAGGGAAAGGGAATGTGGTGGTCAATGCTTTGAGAAGCAAGTTACAGAAGGATGCGGTTGGAGAGTTGACAGATTCTTGGAAGGCAATGGAGGAGTCGGCTGGCCTACACCAGGATTCAAGGAAGGATGGTGGTAGAGATTTCTTGTATCAGATGAAAGTGTAGTCTCCTCTACAACAGCAGGTGGAGGAGTCCCAGCGGGGAGACTCAGAATGTGAAGTGATTTGTGATGGGGTTGCCCAAGGCGATGCCCCGGAAGGGTGGACAGATGATGGTCAGATTCAAATGCCCTTTTTAGGGAAGATTTTTGTTTCAGAGATGATGCGTGAGAGGGTTTTTGGTGAGTTCCACAACACACCCCTATAGATACACCTGAAAGTTTCCAAGATGTACTAGGGTCTGAGGAGATAGTTTTGGTGGCCCAGGGTAAAGCGGGCGGTGGCAGAGTTCGTGGACAAGAGCCTAGTGTGTAAGTAGTTGAAAGCTAAACACCGTGTTCCAGGTGGTTTGTTGCAACCATTATATGTCCCTGAGTGGAAGTGGGATGACATCTCGAATGATTTCATCACAGGGCTACACAAGGTTCAAGGAGGTTGCAACGCCATCTGGGTGGTGGTGGATCGATTGACGAAATCGGCTCACTTCCTGGAAATCAAGGAGTCGAGTATAGTGGATTCCTTAGCACATAGGTATGTTGTCAAATACATATCTTATTTTAGATTTATTTTTATTTTAACTTACATTAATCCTTTGTTTTGGGGGTTTCCAATGGTTTTATGGAGAATAGGTGAGTTTTCATAAATTGGGCCAAACCGTGAACATAATTCCAGATTTAAAAATAAATGTTGTTTCATTTATAAAATTTTAATTTTTTAATATTTTTCACCCATTAGAAATCCTAAATGTCTTCCCCTGATATATTAAGACTAAAAATAAAATTTGGTGCCTTTAAAAATACATTACCAAGGTTTATTTAGGTTTTTATTTAAGGGATTGGTCCTGCTCGGTAGCCCATATCCAGTTTTAAAAATTAATGTTATTTATTTATTAACATATTAAAAATTATGTATTTTTAGGTAATTCCAAGTCTCACACGAGACCATTTCACCCAGCCACGCCCCCATACTCTTTCCCCCCTTTTGGGAGCTCTTAGGAATCATTATTTAGGGACGAACGTCTTAGGATTTCAAAAATAGGCCAGATTTGAGGAGGTAAGTTAATTCATTCATAACTCTCTCAATTCGAACTCTTTTCCCTCCATTACAGTTACTAAATAACCTCATAATTCTTTTTCGAACAAGACCTAAATTTTAGCCGTTTTCAATTTTAGCTACTAGTGTTTTGGAGAGATTCATTCAAGATTTCTCAAGTAAGTTAGTCCATTTCTTTCTTCTTTCATTTTTCTTAGGGTTTCATTCAATGTGCTTCGTGTTTCTTCCCTTATACATGGATTACCATATTTCCAGAGGGTATGATGTAAAACCTATGGTTTAACCTAGTGTTTTCTTGGTCCAATTTTCTATTTTTAGGTTTGATATACCCTTCTTGATGTGCAAAGGTGGTGCGTTTGTGTTTTTGCACAAAGGATTCAAGGGTTTCATTTGATTTCATAGGTGATTCCAATGTTTATGAAATCATTGTGTATTAGAATACTATATTTATCATATTTTCAGGAATATATCATTTTATTATTGCTTCAAAAATTGGTTCTAATGATGTTTCTATGGCAATTGAATTTTAAATGCCAATTTGGTGTGAAATTGGGGGTTTTCCAATGAAATGTTTTATTTTTTTATTTGGGGATTCCCTATAAATACATAGATATTTTTATTGACCTGATATAAGGCTTAATATACTATTTATAATGTTTATCCGCTTTTTTTATTGCAGAAAAAATATGTTTTAATTGTGTTTGTAAAGAAAGTGAAGTTTTGGTTCCACTTTTGTGTGAAAATGAAAGTTTTAGAAAGTTATCACTTCTTATTTAACATCGGGATGCCCAAAAATTGATTTTTTGTTTTAATTGATATATATTGGGCTGAATTTACTGTTTTGGTATCTTAGAATTGTGAAAATAGTGTACAAGTGGGTTTCTTAAGGGTTTTTTTTTGCAAAACAACAGGGGATTTTGAGAAATTGTTTTATTCAAATTAAAAGTGATTGTTGTGTGTTTTAAGTGGTATAAAATATGATATCTACTGTATGTGGTGTATTTGACTAGTAGTGGTGTTTTACATTAAAATGGATATGTGTTAAATTCTGAATTTGTTTGAGCACAAAGTGGGAAGCCCGGATACCTAGGTGGGGCGGATGTGTACTAGTACGACTAGTGGACCGGATGGGTTTTGTCCCTGTTTCACCTAGAATTTGGATAATGATAACTCTAACTAAACAATGTGGATGATTATTGGGGACCACTAGGTTATGGGTATGTTACCTACAATGACTCGTGCATGAGAACAGATCTTACTGTGGTAACATTACACTGAGATACGAGATACATGGGGACCGAGACTATCTAGTGCCTAGGGGTGTTCCCGATTTTGTTGTCATTGTATTTGTGGTATTTTACCTTGTATTTGGTTTTATTTGGAATTATATTTAAGTAGATAACATGAATATTTAAATGTGTTAACATTCTGAATGTTTTATCTTGAAAAATGTTTTCAATATAAAGTAGCATTTCAGGGAATTTGTCGCCGCTTTTCATTGCAAATTAAAACTGCTTTCTTTGTCACCTTGTATTGCATGCACCTTGGAATAATTTGGTGTTTTTATATTGGTCTTAGTCTCACACCATACTTATACCCCTTGGGTGTAAGTAGACTTTATTATTTTTGACTCATGTAAAGGAAAGGCCAAGGGTGATGGCAGTTCTGGGTGTTAGTCCCCATCGCCGGGGCAGAGTTGTGGAGACGACCTACGGGTGATGACCCCCTTGTCATGTGGAGTCCTTGGGGATGTCTTTATATTGTTATTTATTGTATTTGTACCTCTTTTATTTTATTTAATCCAATTTATTCAGTTCTGGTTTTTTATTAAGACTTGTTTGGCTATAAATTTCAGAATTTATATTATGGATTGTTTTTAAGGTTTTATGCCTTCATATTCGGGTAAATTGTTCCCAAACAAAGATAAATGATAGCTGGACACTTTTTCCAGCATTTGGAGATATGTAACGCCCTTCGGGCCTTGTCACGGGCTGGTTTTGGTGCCATTTTTTGCGGAGACCTGATTCGGTTCGTGACAAAATGGTATCAGAGGAGTTTCCGATTAACTCTTTGGGTCATGTTATATGGGGAAGAGTCAGGATATTATAGAGTTAGGATTATAGGGACATGGTATTCTAGTTATGGGTAGTGTTAAGGATCACTACACCTCATGACATGATTCATGTTTCCATGGGAAGTCAGGACATATCTATGTCCTTTGGTTTTCTTGGTTTGATGATGGTTAGGGGAAATGAAAAGAGAGTTGGGTTAATGGTCTTAGTGAGCTCGTAGGGCTTGGAAAGACATTTGGAGCTAGGGATCTTCCCTAGAACACTCTTTGTGACTGTGAAGTGATTATAGTATGGTCCCCAACCATATTTCCAAGTCACCCACTGAAACTAGTTTCCTCTCACATTGTCTTGTGTTTTTTAGTTTTAAAATCTTGGAACATTGGTTTTTAAGTGACTTGGTTTTAAGAAGCGTAATGTTTTTTTTTTTGAAATTATTTTCAAATAATGGGGTAATGGTTTTGTTAATGAAATGGTGGAAGTGAATTTTCAGAATTTTTTTTGAAATGGAAAATGGTGTGCTTACACCTCTTTTGAAAGCAGGAAATATATTGATGTTGGTTTTGGAAAGTGTTTCCAATAGAGTTTTCTAAACAATCAAAGGGTGTTTTAATGAGATGATATTTTTTCAAATTGATGTGAATATCATGAAATTGAGTTCTTTTATAAAAGGTTGTGTCTTTCTATAAATTTTAGTAATATTTTAATTGAGATTTGGATCTTCTGGTTAGCAGTTTTGAGATAAAGGATGTGTTGGTTGACAGTTTTGGTTTTGAAAAGTGGAAAGAATATTTTTTTAACCTTTGGTATTTCAATGAGTAACCACATGCATGGGGTTATATGGTATGATGGATTTCTGATGGCATGAATTGATGAGTGTCAGGACAGATATGAGGAGGGTGCCCGGTGTGGCACAAAAACTTGCATGTGTGAGGCCCATGGGTTACCATTGGTGTATATGCTTACTGATAAACCGTTTGTTTTCAAAGAAATGTTTTTAATGAAAAAAATTATATATTGATTAATAGTTAGGTATAGTTTGTATTATGGGTTTTTGATAATGTTGATTTTGTGGGATGTTTTGAGTCCAAGAACCCCTCCTGTTTGAACTGTGTTTTGGGTGTGTGATTGGTCGGTAAGCTGTGTTTTATGGACGGTTAGTGGTCTCTTTTTAAAAATGTTTTGGGATGCCTTTGCGGTGGTTCCCTTCATCTGTTTGGATCTAGATTGTGGTATATATTGACCAATGTACCATATTGGTTGGGTCCTTAGGTTCAATCGTTGGATAAGGTACGCCCCATTAAGGGTTAGTGCAGAATTGAAGTGGAACCCAGATTGTTTTTCCTTTTAAAGACCATCCAGTTGATCAATATAAGGAATGTTTTTCTTGAGATTTTTAGATTGATTCTACAACCATTCCTTATATTTTTAGATCCTCTCGTAATGGGATTGTGCTCATGGAAGGTTGATAGAGACCTTAGTTTCTTAAGTTTCCTAATACGTTGAAGGTGGATGTGGTCTAGGGTTGTTTGTGTGGATGAGTGTCTCGATGGTGTCTAAGAGGACCATTGGATTCTTCGAAGTTTCTTTGATGCATGAATTCATGTTAAACCATCGGTGTGGGAAATATGGTCACGATATGATATTGTGGCCACTTTCTAGAATTTTATGTTTTTTGGGGATGTTGTATAAGGTCCCTCTCCAGGCATTGTTTATATCAGTCGCAATGGTCATGTTTGGTGATGCCTTATGATGTCATGTGCTCGATTAACCATATAGGTGAATGTCATGAAATCCTATGAGAGTCCCTGTTATGTAGGGTGAATGTATCCCTTGGAAAAACATCAAAATATTCCATTTTAGACGAAGACGAGTGTAGGTTTTCTTTACTTCTATTGTTTCTCACCTGAAGAAACAAGGTGTGATGTGTGTGCATCTTCATAGCCCTTCTTTCAGTGAAATAATGGGATCGGGTAAAGTGAGTTTGAAATGTGTTATATCTGGAAAAATTATCTGGGATTGCGGTGTAGTTGTTGGTGGCACCGAAAGAATAATTCTCATCTAGTGGGTTTCTAAATACTAACTGCGAGGCCGAAGATGCTTCAATCATTTGAGATTCATCCATAGGTCTCGGAGAGATGCTGGCTCGTAGTTTGGGGAAATCGCAGGGTAATTCAAACCCTTGTACAAAGCCCTATCCTAAATGTGAAAGATAAGAAGAGTTTAAACCCCTGGTATCATCACCCGTCTTCTGTTTTTCACATTTGGTTGAAATAGGTGGAGGGCCTTGTACCCATGTCATCGACCAATGTCATTCCCTCCCCCTTTGGTTTCCATTAAGCCTTTAGAGAATGGTTGGATGTTTGGCTAGACTGGTTGAGAACACAGTTTTTAATTAGTTAATATTGACCATGCCCTAGAAAACCATGTGGATAGAAGGATCCACAATGTTAGCACATGGTTTCCCAAATCGTGCGGACTGACCATGTTACCTTCCCAACTCTTCAAATTTTAGGGAATTTTTGTATTGGCCCGTGATGGTTGGTTAAGATGGTTGGTTCTTATGGTGGGGAGACCCAATATGAGTCTTATATAAGTTCTTTCATGAAGTTCCGATTGAAGTATACCCATTGTACAGTAGAGTTAGTTCAGGCCTCCCCCTATTAGTGTTCTGATTCTATCTCGGAAAAAAAATATTGGTTGTCTCTTATGGTGGGGAGCGTATTTGTGTCCCCCGTACAAGTAACTTAGATTTATCCATGGTCTTGTCTTGGGGTAGACAGTCTCATTCGGAGCTATCTAGCTACCAACATCTTCCTTGAGTGAACATTGGGACTGGAGAGCACCCAATGGTTTAGTTAAATTAAGGTAAGGATAACCTTGTTCAAAGTTGTTGTTCGTTTGGATGAATTACTTGAGTATTGTTCAGATTGTGTTTGAGGAGTTTTTATTTGGGATAAATCCTGAATATGATTGATGGTTTTAGGAGAGTGGTTTAAGTTTTTTTTTTGAGAGTATTCCTTCCTTCATTGATCATTGGAGGTGTCTTGGCCTTTGGGAGAGAAACCTGGCAAGGGAGTACTTTTTGGTTTCTTAGTTGGGTTTGGTTGTTTCTTTGGCCTTGCTGTGAATTTATAGGGTGGAATGTTCTCATGGTGGGGAGACATGTCACATAAATAGCTTATTTTAAATTTATTTTTATTTTTATTTCCAATAATTCTTTGTTTTGGGGGTTTCCAATGGTTTTATGGAGAATAGGTGAGTTTTAATGAATTTGGCCAAACCGTGAGCCCAATTCCAGATTTAAAAATTAATTTTGTTTGTTTTATAACATTTTAAATTTTAAATTTTCTTCACACATTCCAACTCCTAAATGTCCTCCCCTGATATATTAACAGTAAAATTAAAATTTGGTCCATAACCAATGTTTATTTCAGTTTTTATTTAAGAGATTGGGCCTACCTAGAAGCCCATATCTAGTTTTAAAAATTAATTTTATTTATTTAATAACATATTAAATATTATTTATTTTTGGGTGATTCCAAGTCTCACACGAGACCACTACATCCATCCACACCCATATCCTCTTTCCCCCCTTTTGCGAGCTCTTAGGAATCACGATATTGGGATGAACTTCTTAGGGTTTATAAAATCGGCCAGATTTGAGGAGGTAAATTAATTCTTTCATAACTCTCTCAATTACAACTATTTTCCCTCAATTAAAGTTCCTAAATGAACTCCTAATTCTTATTCGAACAACCCCTGAATTTTGGCCATTTTCAATTTTAGCTACTGGTGTTTTGGGGGGATTTATTCAAGATTTCTCAAGTAAGTTAGTCAATTTCTTTGTTATTTCATTTTTTTAGGGTTTCATTCAATGTGCTTATGGTTTCTTCCCTTATACATGAAGTCCCAGATTTCCAGAGGTTAAGGTGTCAAACCTAAGGTTTAACCTTGGGTTTTCTTGGTCCAATTTTCTATTTTTAGGTTTGATCTACCCTTCTTGATGTGCGTCGGTGGTGCGTTTGTGTTTTCGCACAAAGGATTCAAGGGTTTCATTTCATTTGGTAGGTGATTCCAATGTTGATGCAATATTTGTGTATTATTATGCTATATTTATCATATTTTTAGGTTCATATCTTTTTATTATTGCTGCTAAAATTGGTTCTAGTGATGTTTCTATTGAAATTGAATTTTAAATGCCAATTTGGTGTGAAATTGATGGTTTTCCAAAAAAATGTTTTATTTGTTTATTTGGGGATGCCCTATAAATACTAAGTTGATTTTATTGACCTGTAATAAGGCTTAAAATAATGTTTATAATTTTTATCCCCTTTGGTTATTACTGAAAAAATGGGTTTTAATTGTGTTCTTAAAGAAAGTGAAGATTTGGTTACACTTTTGTGTGAAAATGATGGTTTTACAAAGTTATCACTTCTTTCTTAACATGGGGATGACCAAAAATTGATTTTTTGTTTTAATTGAAATTTATTGGGCTGCCTTTACAGTTTTGGTAACTTACAAGTGTGAAAATAGTTTACAAGTGGGTTTCTTAAGGGGTTTTGTGTGCAAAACAACACTGGATTTTGAGATATTGTTTTATTCAAATTCAAAGTGTTTGTTGTATGTTTTAAGTGGCATAAAATGCGATATCTACTGTATTTGGTGAATTTTACTAGTAGTGGTGTTATACATTAAAATGGGTATGTGTTAAATTCTGAAATTGTTTGAGCACAAAGGGGGAAGCTCGGGTACCTAGGTGGGGGAAATGTTTACTAGTATGGCTAGTGGACCAAAGGGGTTTTGTCCCTGTTTCACCTAGAATTTGGATAACAAAAACTCTAACTAAACTATATAGATGATGATTGGGGACCACTAGGTTATGGGTAAGTTCCTTACAAGTGGCTCGTGCATGAGAATGGATCTTACTATGGTTACATTACACTGAGGTACGAGGTACTTGGGGCCCGAGACTATCTAGATTCTAGGGGTGTTCCCAATTTTTTTGCTCCTTGGATTTGTGGTATTTTCCCTTGTATTTGGATGTCTATGGAATTATATTGAAGTAGATAACATTCCTATTTAAATGTGTTAACATTCTTATAGTTTTATCTTGAAAAATGTTTTCAATTTAAAGTAGCATTTCATGGAATTTGTCGCCGCTTTTCATTGCATATTAAAACTGCTTGATTTTTCACCTTGTATTGCATGATCCTTGGAATAATTGGGTGGTATCCTATTGGGATTAGGCTGAAACCCTACATACAATCCTTAGGAGTAAGTAGAATTTATAATTTTTGACTTAGGTAAAGGAAAGGCCAAGGTTGATGGCGGTTCTGGGTGTTAGTCCTCATCGCTGGGGCAGAGTTGTGGAGACAACTTGCGGGTGATGACCCCCTTGTCATGTGGAGTCCTTGGGGATGTCTTTCTGTTGTCATTTTTCGTATTTGGACCTCTTTTATTGTATTTAATCCAATTTATTCAGTTCTGGTTTTTTTATTAAGACTTGTTTGGCTATAAATTTCATAATTTATATTATGGATCGTTTATAAGGTTTTATGCTTTCATATTCAGGTAAATCATTAACAAACCAAGATAAATGATACCCAGACACTTGTTCCAGCCCGTGGGGATAGGGAACGCCATTCAGGCCTTGTCACAGGCTGGGTTTGGTGCCGTTTTTGGAGGTGATCATATTCGGTTTGTGACATATGTGGAAGAGGTGGTGCGGTTTCATGGAGTTCTGAGGTCCATAGTCTCGGATAGTGATTCACGATTAACCTCACGAGTATGGAGGGGATTTCAGAATTCCTTTTGTACCCAACTACGCCTTAGAATTGCTTTCCTCCCCTAGATCGATGGGAAGACAAAGCGCACCTTCCATACTTTGGAAGATATGCTACGAGCATGTGTCTTGGACCATGGAGGATCATGGGTATAACACTTGACTCTGATAGAGTTCTTTTACAACTATATATATCACTCTACCATTCTCATGGATCCTTTGGAAGCATTGTACGGGATGTCGTGCCACTCGCCCGTATGCTGGACAGAGGTTTGAGAAGTAGGTGTCCTTGGACCAGAGGTGGCATAGAGCACGACGGAGAAGGTTCAGCTTATACAAGAGAGGATGAAGGCAGCTTAGGACCAACAGAATCCAAACATTGATAATAGGAGGAGACCCTTGGAGTTTCAGGTCGGGGACCATGTATTCCTGAAGGTCTCTCCATGGCGTGGGCAACAGAAGTTCGGCAGAGGGACTAAGCTTTCCCCCAGGTTTGTCAGACTGTTCGAAGTGCTGCAATGGGTCGGTGAGGTGGCTTATCAACTAGCTTTGCCACCACAGCTACAAAGGGTGCATGATGTCTTCCGTGTGTCCCAGTTCCGTCGGTATCTGTGTGACGATTCACACGTCCTCGACTGGGGAGAGATAGATATCGGGGACGATGCAATTTTTGTGGAGCAACCGGTGATGATTGAAGGTCGTCAAGAGAAGGTGTTTGTTGGACGAACCATTCCTTTGGTTTTTGTGTTGTGGAGACACGATGGGCTTGAGGAAAGTACCTGGGAGAGAGAGACGTAAATTCACACCCAATACCCAGATTTGTTTTATGTTTTGTTCTTTTTTGTTCGTACTTGGTTGATGGAATGCTTTACTTTTCAAATTATGGAATGTGTGGTTTTACTTTTATCTGGATGTGTGTAAAGTGTCTTGATATGTGGGAGGGGATGACCTAATCCATAGTTAAGACGCATTAAAGTGGATTCTCCTAAACCCATGTGGGCGAGTCAGTGCCGCACAAATTAGATATTATCTTAATAAGGAGGAAGGGAAACCCCTCAGCCACCTGACTGGATGGTTTGGTATTTTGTTTTTCTTGGTTTCATGGGGGAGAGGAGCAGTATGTTTCTGATTGTTCAGGAGATAGATGGAGATGGGGGAACTCCATGGTTACAAGGAGGTTTTCCCTTGAGAGTTATCATTCAAGGGAGAGTTTTTCGGACCCCTCTCCTTTCTTTAGGTGGGTTTTTGGATTCTCGAGGAAGAGAATGTTTTGAGAGGTATCTGATGTAATGGCCTAGTCCTATCTGGTCCATTCCTTTGTGAAATGTGGTGCTAAAGGTGTGCCAGGAGGTCAATCTACCTTGGAGGTGCATTTGGGTGGACTTTTAAGGATAGCTAAAGGGAAATAGCTTTGCACGGTTGGCGCACAGTTTGGCTAAACCGTGTGGCCAGACCGTGAAAAGTTGGTGTTAGAGGCAGTGCCTAACACATGGTTAGCGCATGGTTTGGCTAAACATGCAAGGGAGAGTTTTTCGGACCCCTCTCCTTTCTTTAGGTGGGTTTTTGGATTCTCGAGGAAGAAAATGTTTTGAGAGGTATCTGATGTAATGGCCCAGTCCTATCTGGTCCATTCCTTTGTGAAATGTGGTGCTAAAGGTGTGCCAAGAGGTCAATCTACCATGGAGGTGCATTTGGGTGGACTTTTAAGGAAAGCTAAAGGGAAATAGCTTTGCACGGTTGGCGCACAGTTTGGCTAAACCGTGTGGCCAGACCGTGAAAGGTTGGTGTTGGAGGCAGTGCCTAACACATGGTTAGCGCATGGTTTGGCTAAACATGCAGAAAAACCGTGTGAGGAGTGTTTGGGAAGGTAGAAGCTAACACATTGTTTGCTAAACCGTGCAGACTAACCGTGCCGGCACTTAATGTTAGATCCTAAAATTGTAGATCTGGACTCTTTTTCCTATAAATGGTTCATTTAAGCCCCTAATAGGACATAACTCGATATTACCGTTCTTTAGAGGTATAAGAACCTCTCCCATGATTTTTGGAGGCGATCCAGATGATTTTATTGGTGAATCGAAGCCGATTCCTTGAGGTATGTGATCGTTCTTGCTTGTTTTTTTTGATCTACTTAGATCTACTCCTCCTCCTCTCTCAGTTTCTTAGATCTACGACCAATATGGGGAGATCTAAGCATGCATATGTCAAAAATTGATGAGATCTTGACTTGTTTGTGTTAGGAGAGGATATCTAAATAGGATTCATGGATAATCGACCCTGTTTCTAGAGCATTCTTCGACCGTCGTGGTTTCATAAAAAACCTTTGAGGTAGGGATTTTTCCTTCATCCCTCCTTTCTGTTTATCATGTGGGGTGAGTGTGCTTTTGTTTCAATGGTAATGGATGTATCCATGCGTTAATGAAGATAAAAAACTGACTTTTAAAGGAATAAAGGGGAGGGGTGTGATCGATATACTACTGTTATGTTTTCCTGCTCTTCCTTGATTATTATGTTGTGAACTATTTTCATGTATGCATACTGAAAATAATTGGCTATTGGTGGTCTCTCTCTGTACACTAATAAACTATTTTCTTCTTTGATGATTAAATGACTGTAATATGGAAATTGATTAATCACGTTAGCTTGGTGGATTAAATGGATGCTCAGTGAACAAGAAACCTTGTGTGATCACCCTGGTTAACCGACAGAAAGAGGAAACAGATAAATGGTGTGATCGAACTCGGATGTTTCCCTGCTTTGTTTGGTAGTGGGAGTGTTATTCTGTTTTATTTCTTATGGGGTGATATGGGTGAGGATGGGATCCTCTGTTGTGTCATGGTTGTTTGTTGTGACTCTGCTTGCATCACGAATTGGGGTGGAATCCTCTTCTGTTGTGAAACCTTTTGGGTCATGGTTCTAGGGATGTGGGGATGTATCTTGATGCCAGCTTTGGTTTCAATACGTGGAGGGATCTCACTTTGATGTGAATTTTCAAGATAACTGGGTGTGAATATTAAAATTGTTGTTGGCTATAACTTTTCCCATAGGCTTGTACTTATGATTGCTAGTTGCCCAGTAGTGCAGAATTTATTAAATGGGGTTACTTGAACATGAAAACAATAAAGGGGTTAATTGGGAGATTGGTTCTGGTATGAGTTGTGACTCGGCTGTGAATATTGTACTTCTATAAAAAATGACTAGGCTATTCGCGCTTGGGTTCGGTGTGTAACCCTAGGTTGGGATGAGTGCTTGTTATATATATATATATATATATATATATAATTTTTGTTCTTGTGTATCTTATTCGAGCCCCACCCAAGTTGAGCACTTAGTGCCGAACACCCCATTTCATTGGGAGGGTGTTTTTCCCAACACTTCTATGAGTGTCTAGTTATTAACTGCTTTCAGCTCCCTTTCCCGAATAGTCCAAGACTCTTTGGGCAGGCTATGATGGCCTGAAGTCCATTATTAGCCCAATAATCTTTGGGCAGGGGAGTTGTGGTGGTTGGCCTAGGTGTTTGCGGGTAGGTTGTTTCCCAAGTGTCTTCAGGATAAGGCCCAGGTGACTTCGGGCATGGAAGTCGTTGTTCTGACCCAGGTGTTTGAGGGTGTGGTTACGCGGGGTGGTTGTGGCCCAGGTGGCTGTGGGAGGGATAACGGTTATGGCCCAGGTGTGTGCGGGTGGGGTTTAGCAGTGGGATTGCAGTGAGGAAAGCCCAGGTGTGTGTGGGTGGGGTTTGGCAGTGGGACTGTGGTGAGAATGGCGAAATTGGGTCATTGCTTATGATGTCTTCAATAACTAGTGGGAAAGAGGTGTGGGGTACCCAAACATCTATGTGTTGTTACTATAAATTACTTGACTTGAATTATTTAGGGAGTGTTCCTTGATGAGGCTTGGGTGGATAGTTTTCCTTGCTAGGTGTTTTGGTTCTCTTTTCTCATAGGGCATTACAATTCCTCCCCACTTGTTCATGAGAGTATTTGGTTTTCCCAACTGGGTATACTTGTATACTCTCCCTATGTATATAAAACTGCTTTCAGGTTTCGAGGAAGAATTCCGGGATCGTGCAGGGCCATACTAGCTTGGGCGTTGGGACCATTGTAATTGCTATTTTTCTTGTTTATGGTACTTTACCTTGTAGAAATCTAGTACTTTCTGGCATTTACTTTTGCAGCATGCATATGGGAGTGGTTTTCAGGCCTTTACATTTACTCCCAATTTTGGCGTTGTTGGGTTTCATCATCTTATCTTCCGATCCTATTAAAAAAAGGGTAATGCCTTCCATTTTGTGTGTGATTCTATACCCTTGGTGCTAGTCGCCACACCGGGACCTATTGAAGGAGGGTCTCAGGGGTCATTATCTCTCCTTCAACTTGATGAAGGTAGGGTTAGGAAATCTGATGTCCCTTCCCTCATCTTGGTGAAGGCTGGTCGTGAAAATTCTGAAAACATAGTTTCTGAGAATTCTTCAATTATGTTGAAAACATAATGGGTCATCCTTCTAGGATATACTAAAAATATAAATGGTGATAATTCATGGATATTCTCACAATGTATGGATTCTATTTTCTAATGTTTTTCAATAGTTTATTATTTTGTATATTTCTATAATATTTCATATTTATATGTCAACTTATTATAATTATGATATAGGCCTCATGTTTATTATCTCAAACTCTTATGCCATGTTATATGTTCATTAATCTAATATTACATGTCTTACTACCATAACATATGAAAAAAACTTATTGTATATTTTTTTAATGTTATATTTCTACCATGCACACATTTTCTCATATACTTATGGTCTAACCTCAGATGACATGTTGATATGGTTTCCCTTACGAGTTTTTGAGATCAACTTTTTCTTATTTTATTAATACCAATGTTATAATGGTGATTAAAATATATGATAAGTCTAGATGATGGACTATCATTTATTAATTATAGATAAATGTTCAAAATTATTGTAAAATATGTTTCCTACACTACTAGTCCTCAATGAAAATAATCCTTCATCTTTTAGAATTGTGACATAATTTTTAATTAATAGTAGCTAACTTATAAAAAAGTTGAAAAATAATGAAATGTTTAGGATAGTTTATCTCACATTGTGAGAATTATTATGTGTAAAGTTTGTATTTTTAACACTATATGTGAGAGTGTGGGACTTGGGTACCTAAATTGGTGTAATGGAATCATTTATTTACTCTTTTGTATTAGAATAATTATTTGTTTCAATTAAGAATAAATAACTTGAGCAGAAACATTAGGGATCATTCTGAGAATATGATAATATCCAATATTTTTTTAAATTATTTTTTTCATGGTTTCTAAGAAATTGTTTCTATATCTGGGTTAAAATAAATTTATATTGCCTTTGGTATTGATTCAGGTTTGGATAATAACCATAAAAATTATTTTAGGGAATTTATTCTATCTTCAAGAGCTCCATGCAAATAAGGCTTAACTACACAACAATTTTGAAACTCCAAAGGGATATGAATTCGTGATATGATCATAAATTTTGAGCCATCAAGTGGTAAATGAGTTTATTTTGGTAAAAGTATATAATAAGGATGTAATCATGGAAGTTAAATTTTGAGATAATAAAATTCAAATTCTAGGGTCGTCAAGTCATATGTGATGTCTTCCTTCTATGTAAATTTAATTCCATTTATATGATTATTGAATTATGTATTATTATCCATAGTCATCCATTATTGAAATTTACTAGATAGAGTATTAAGAAGATTTTTTTCTAATGATTCTGATTGTAAATATAGATATTGACATAGTGAACAATCAATCATGTTTTTAGAAGGAATATTTAATTATGGGAAAAGTATTTGTCTACTCTCCTATTATTATAATCACAATTCCACCCTCATTGAGTTCATGAAAAAACAAAGGATGGAGAAACTCATTATCTAGTATTTCATGTTATAATATCTTCCCTCCATTAGAAGGCCTTTTATCCCACTTTTTGTTTTTGAGAAATATATCTTTTATATTGATAATATATAGTTTGTTCTTCAGTTATCATAAATTGATAGGATTTTAATCATTATGTATCATTTAAAGGGTGAGGCTGAATAAATTGGGACCCTCATTATGAATATGATGAATACAGAATATGTTGACACTATGGGATGAGATGAGTTCAATAAAATATTGATCTGAAAATATTTTCTCCAAACTATTTTTAGGGAAATAGAGAATGAATTACTAGAGTTGAAAAAATGAGAGGACAAGTCCATATTAATATATGATTCTAACATCATGAGACAAAAATTTTATGTATCATGTTTTATTACCAATGTTGAATGTGTGATCAAATTATTCTTTAGTGGCATAAAACATTGAATTCGGAGTGAATCAGCTATAAGAGACTATTATAGCTATTAGGATATTGTTAAATACTACCATAAGGTTGAAATAGAATCTAGATACTATAATTATCCTTGAAAAAATAAAATTAAGATAAATTTATATAGAAACTAAAACAAAAATTTTCATAGGGGAAAAAATCCAATCGCCTACATATCAAAAATGTCAGAGGAATCACCCTTAGAATTTCCTGAATGGAACCATAATTTTCATTATTATTCTAAGTTCATCCATATATAATTTAACACATTATTATAGTAAAATAGTTTGTTAATTGAAATTAATTACAATATGATTCAAAATAAAAAAAACAAAAATACTCCAATGGTTTAATATTTTTTATTTTAGAAAATATTTGAATCAATTCCCCTATCCATGTGTTGATGGAAATAAGATATTTCATCAACCTACTATGATTAAGGTAGAATGTAATAACTTTGAAATCACTACTACTTATGCTTATTATAATAAATAAATCACACTCTTCTTCCCCTCCAGAGTTGTGGATGTCATGATTGATATTGATTCTAATAAAACTAGAAAAAATCTAATGTTTTGTAAGATAATTATATCATTAAATAAATGATTGTTTTATTGATGAAATTTTTCACTAATATGATTCTTCTATCCTAAATTTATGTTTGTGAAAATTTTTTCATTCAAAATATTATTATTTTACTTTCGAGTAATATAATGTGTTTTTGGAAATAGATTTTCAATCTTTACAAACAAAACCCTACTGATTACCAAAATTATAAAATCAAATAGCATATTTCAAGGAATCCAATGATCACCAATAAGTTCAAGGATGACTATAAACTATCATAGAAAACTTAGTACATAATTGTAGTCATGATACCTATTAGGGAGAGATGTTTAGCTTAAATTATTAGGCAAAAAATGAAATATTAGGGATAATGCTATTTTTAGGAAATTTTTTCCCAATATTTTAAAGGTGAATATCTCTCTTGAAATTATATCTTCATTTAGGTTTATTATTTTAATATAATTATATATTTATAGTATTGATTGATAATAAAAATAGTAAGGGAATTTTTTTTAAGTGAGGTATAATGTATCTCCATGAGATTTAGGTATATATTTTCTATTAAATGAAGACAATCATAAATATTATTTATTACACAAAACTTTAAACCAAAATGAACAATAAAACATTTTATTATGAAATATATATAGGTATTGTAATGTAGTAATTGATTTCTTAGGTACAACTACAACAATCCCCTTTTTAAAATACATGTAAATAGAAATATAATCTTCCTTTTTAATACTAATTAAATTATGAAATTAAATTTATATTGGTTGACAAATCAAACGATCTTTTTATTCATATAAATAAATTAATTTATAAAATTATATTTTTATATGATATGAATTTTTTATTTTAAGGAATTAAAAAGATTTTAATTTAAATAATGATAAAATATATTTTTGATATAATGGTCAGATTACAAATAATTTAATTCATAGGAAATAAGAATAAAAACAATTAATTTCAATGAGTACATTTTCCTCTAATAATAGTTTTCAATTAACAATTTGTTTGCATTTAAAAGTCAAATTCCAAAATTTTTGAATTATAATATAAAAAATGGCTTAATTTTAGGATTTATCAGGACAATATTATCTAATTATGAGATATTAGGATTTTTCAAAAAAAATAGTTTTAGTTTAATAATTTAATATACTATATTTTCAAATACAATAAATTTTATGATGTCATTAAGATATAATATTTTCTTAGAATTTATAAAATCCATTTCCAAATAAATAATGTATTTAATAAGTAAAACTATGAATTTATGAATATTATGTATAATTTATAATCCTATATTTTTCACTTTATAATATATGATATATATTTCCTAAATTGTTCTTTTTTGTAATACATTTAATATTTCAAAACTAATTTTTATCAATTTATGAAATTCAATTTTTTGAAATAGATTTTGTATTTTAAATTGAAAAATATCAATTATATTATAAGTGAATTTTAAATAAATAAATAAATTAATGTGTTTATAAAAATGATTTACTGTGTTAAATTCAAAACTATGTAAATGTTGAAATGAAATTTTAAATAATTAATGCATCTTAAAAACATGTCTCCAATTTACTGAATGTTGGATTTATCAACATAGACTCACCCAATCATAATTATTTTCTTCTTTTGGATCTATTTCAAATGAATAGTCATATCATAAAAAAACACAGCTCTAACTTATAAATGGATATCATTTCCACCCCATGGATCCTTGGTTAATAATCACCTTATATTGAACAAAGTGTACCAAATCAATAATAATAACTCCAAGAAATATCATATATGCCATTGTATCATATATACACCACCTTCTAGTGGATTATTCCAATTTTCAAAGGAGTTTTCGAAGGATTAAGGATGTCAATAATTTTTAATGGATGTCACTAGTGAAGGTAAGACTTTTTAATTACACCATTATTTCATTTATGCAACCATTATATTCACCACTATATTGAAATTATTTTATGTATACACTAACATATATATGTATTTATAAAAAATTCATGCAATTAATGGGATTTAGAAACCCATTTAATGTTCCATAATTCTTGGGGTTTTGACTCATGGGGCACTAATGATGTAAGTTATTTTGTCAACCCAAACATTCTTTTTTTTAATTTCAAAAGCTTCATGATGAACTTATTTATTTAGTATTTTTATTCTTCCAAAAAAATATTTTATTATATAATACATTCTCTTTATCATAATATAAATTTTCATTAACATTTTTTGGCCACTTCCATATTTAATTTATTTGTCATAAAATTATAATGTTGTTCTAAATAATTCCTATCCATTTTAATGATTGTATTCCCACTATCACCACATTCATTCTTACTTCAAATATTCTCCTTTTTAATTTGATATCTAAATACATATTTTTTATTTTGATATTTATATTTCCTTTCCAAATTAAAATTTTTTACTTTCCACTCCACATTACCTTAAGAAAACCATTATTTATTTTCCATTATATATTATTTATATTATTTTACATATAATGTTAGAAAATATTTTACAAGTAAATTTATCATTTCTAACTTTTGAAAATAACCCATGACATCATTTAATTTAGTAATAGTAAAAATGGTTTATGAAAACCATTTTATCATTTTTTTTGTTATTTTCATCTTTATATCCAAAATATTTATATTAATTGGAGTAATGTTTTATGAATATCCTTCTAAATTTATTTATGAAATAATAAATTTGGGTAATTGAAATTTTTCTTCAACAAATCTAGATTTGATATTATATTATCTGATATCATTTTGAATTGACAAAAAACCTTTTTCCCATTCCATGCGAATTCATGATAAGTTGAATTATTGATAAGTAATGGAAAAAATATGTTTTCATTTTTTTGGAGAGGTATAATACCTTTATATAATGGTTTTTATTTTTTTAAAGCTCATGAGATAATTAATTTTGTACATACATTAATTTTTTTCATAATATTATAGGTTAGCCATCCTAGATTATGCTCATAACATAAAGTATAGGTCAACATGGATTTTTATCAAAACATAATGGGTTGGACTTCGTTGATTGCGTTAACAACATAATTGGTTGGAATTGTTGGATCATGCAAAAAATATATATAATGGACCATCTTAGATTATGCTAACAACATAATGGATGTGCCTTCTTGAAAATGCTCAAAACATAACAGGTGGTATTTGTTGGATTATACTCAAAATATGAGTTGATTTCCTTCATCTATTTTCCCAACAACATAAAAGTTGGGAAATTATAAATTATATTCATAACATATAGAATGGGATTTCTTTGATTTTATCATAAGATAAATGGTGGTACTTCTTCGATATGATCACAATTTAAATGGTGCACCTTCTATGATTTGTTCAGAATTTGAGGACTATATGTGCTAAGGTTTGTGACATAGTGTCTTATTATGAAATGCTTCCATGAAATGTTTTATTTAAATAAAATATTCATATGATAAAGATCTTTGGATAATGTTTATTTTATCACACCCTTATTCAATGTTATATGTTTTTATATGAAATTACATGTCCTAATATCATAAAATATAGAGAACTATTGTTGTTTCATATTATTTTAAATAAGATATTTATACCATGTTCATGTTTTATCATATTCCCACGATCTAACATTATATGACATGTTGATATGTTTTACATTTCTACGTATTTGATGAAAACCATTTTGTAGGTTTCCAGAAAATTGATATAACGATTAATATATCCTACGAGGAGTCAATAGGTGGTATAATAAATTTTAATTATAGGGAAATATTAAAAATTATTATAATATATGTTTTCTATTTTACTAGTAAATTAATTCATTAAAGATTTGATTCATAGGATTGAGATATTAATTTTAAGATATAATGATTAATTTATAGAAATGATGTAATATATATATAAATATATTTTTATCTTGGATCACATCACTTGGTATCAAAGACCATGTAAAATGTAAGTGTTTTTAGAATTTGACCTGAGAGTATGGGTCTTGGGATTCTATGTGTATCTAGAGAAACAATAATAATTTATTCTCAATATGATGTCCCAATTTATAAAACATAGTTCAATAATAAAGAATCATATAAATGAAATTGCAAAACGAATAACATAAAACCCTCTTTAGAGTCCCTTGGGTGGAATTATGTCTGACACATGATTTTAGAACCTCCTTGGGGGGAAACATCCTACATTCCACATTATATTGATCATTATAGGATTTATTTATGAACCAACATCTAAAATTCACCTCTATAGGTATCACATCTAATCAATATAAAACAACCATTCATTTACGACCCATGAAAGGTTTACATGAATTCTAATATAAAAACAAACCTTAATGAACAATTATTAGTACATACATTTAAAAAAAATTACTATCTAAAAAAATAAACTATGAGATAGCTTGAATGACACAAATCTCATCCCTTATGCACATACATGGCCAAAATGATCTCACAACCCATATAAGGGCATATGTTTCGTAAAATATTATATAACAAGGGATGTACTGACCGACCAACTGGAACAAAAAATTTATATATGGTTGGTTATTCATCCAATATATATTATAATACATTCATCAACACTATGTGTCATTATGGTCAGTTAGGACTCTCAACTAATTAAAAATTTATAATCAAATAATATCTCATTATATTTAGAGGTCATGTTTGTTAAGTCTTCCCATACCATACCATTATCGAAATTGGGTTCCCTAGACCCAACTCATGCATGCACATTGATTACAATTACAAGTATACAGTTAGATATATATGTGTGTGTGTGTGTGTGTCTGTCTGTGTTTCTATTATAGGAATATTTCTTATTCTTATACATCAATTATGCATGGTACTGTACATAGATTGCAAATTTTCTCAAAACTTTTTGCAGTTTCCACACTACAATGAGAATCTATAGATACCATGATAGTAATATTAATGTAATTTCCTATGTATAAAAACATTATACTGATAGGAAAAAAGATGATATGAGACCATTGAGTTATTTACAAACATAATAATTGATTATTTTTCTAATGAAGTTTTCACTTGGTGATCTTGAGTAGATGATATCTTGAGGACTAACCCACCAATTGGAACACCATACGTTTCAGTTGTCATTGGATGTTTCTATCTATGAACATTTGTATTAGTATCCTAACTTGATATCATTATCAATGTGTAACATTTTATTAGGTACATTGGTTTAAGGAAAAAACAATGACATTGAAGTCTTGTTGTGGTAGCTTGTGTTGGTTTTATCGTTGGTGGTATGGAATTTTTGAATGATTGAGATATAATTTTTCTATTTTGAGTTGAGGAAGTGATATCTCATGATGTGTAGATCGAAAGGGTAGTAACACAATAAATCCTTTTACATGGTAGTTAAATGTATGTACTTCCAATTATATCAATAACTAATAAATCTATAATGGAATATGGAACACTTCATCATTTTTATGACATATCATGGGACAATGAAATAATATTACATAGTGTGTGTGTTCATTGGATGGTTATAGTTGATATGACTACTCTTTATATATTTAGGGGAATTTATGGGTTGCTAAAATACACTCTTGGTCTATCAATTATATTCACTACTATCGAGATAAGGGCCTACATGGTCACACAAAATAGCAAATTCATGTATCTAACCTATTATAGGGAATATGAATATAGGACACGATGGGAACCACCCTGGGGTATAAGAGTTTTCCAAGTATTAAAAACCACCACTAAATAAATAAAACAATTATTATTAAGAAATATAATAATTGGATTGAATTTAATTATTAAAATTATTAACAAATGTTTAAGTAAATAAATTTAATAATATTATATGAATTAATATTATTCAAGGTTCTTTTAACATTAGTCGGAATAACGAGTTGAGTTAATGAAAAGGGTTTATCACATAATATATAATATATATTACTAAAAAGTGATAATATATAATTAATATTTATGACAATTAATTTTGTATAACTATTTTTTATTTCTTATTAAGTGGATGTTAAATATAAGGGGTTCGGGGAACCCTAACCATGTATTTTTCACATCCACTATATAGGAAGATAAGGAACTCTATTATACGAGATATTCATTATAATGGATTGAGAGGTCCTCTCTACTTCCTCATTTTAGAGAGATGGATGATCCATCTGATTGATTCAACCAAGGATGCCTTTGCAGATCAAAGGCATATGATCGAGGTGATCCCCACAATATTGATGAAACCATCAAAGATCCGATCTAGCATCCAGAATTAGAAAACTATCATACAAATAGATTGTTGAGGTGTGTGTGGATGATATAGAGGGGTTGAAAATAGGATCCTTTGTTGAATGTTCTATAGAAACATGTGATCTATGATAATTATTTGATTCAAATGATGTAATTGTTTGTTTTAAATTTTTTTCGTTGAATTATTCACACAAGAACCTTATACTATAACGGGGCTCGAATCACCGTAGATGAAAATGTTTTATCACTCCGATGATAAAAAATATTAAATAATCATCTCACTACATTACATTTCATTCCTTGGTACCATAAATTTGTATATGAGGCATCAATTGAATTTTATGATCTGAGAAAATTAAATTAGATTTAAATTTATGTAGTTGAATTTAATTTGGTCCCAACAAAAAAACTACACATCAATCCAATATTAGATGGACAAGTTATAACCATATGATATTTTTCATATAGATCATTTATGACTGTTTAGGTATTAAATTTTGAGGAAAATGATATATATATATGATCATCTTATAATTTTATAGAGTTTCCTGTTAGCTACTAGATTTTGTACTAAGATCTAGCCTAAATCAGCGGCTAGAAATGGTATTCACTAGAAGAATAAATTCAATTATTTTTTTAATATTCCAATATAAAATAATAAAATCCAAAAATAATAGAATTTTTTTAATTACTATCAACTTGAATGTGACCACCTTCTTGTGGCATGATCTATCGGTTTTGGGTCCAAAGGCAACACATCCCAACGGAGAGTTGTGTCATTACATAATATATCAAGAAGAATTTCACATTGACTCACTAACCCATCATGGAAAAGTTACACTATTTGGAATCGAGTGAGTGACCAACCACTCCAAATTGAGACAAAGCAGTGCCTTTCCACTACAATGTTGCTCTCTTCTCCGACTGTCGGAACAACATTGGAATTTGGAAAATGGGATAATTTTTAATAGGGTGTCTTGTTGTGTGGATTTTACACAAACAAAAAAATACTTACAATTATTGAAGGTGTCCAGATGACCCTCGGGGTCAAAAACATATAAAAATATTATTTAATAAATTTTAGTTTATTAAATATAAAATAAAGGCTTCATAAAAAATATTTCTTCTTTGGACTACTCAACCTCCACGCACATCCATTGTCGTCCAATTTAGTGAGTCAACCACCACCCATAGTAGGTCCCTGCCACTATTGTCATATTATTATTGAACATTTCCACCCTAACCTCCATGCCACCTCCCTTGAACCGTTTATGTTACTTCCCCTTGTGATTCCCTTTTGAGACTACCATGTCACATCCATCCATTCATAAGTTTTGACCCTCACACAAGACCACTACTACCATTGACTATCAATAGCCTCACATGTAGAGCCACACTAGTCATGTGCCTCAATCCAACAGCCCCACCCCCAGTGAACTTCTCTTTGTGTGGCTCCCCATGTTCCTGCACCTCCCTTTCATCTGAACCTGTGAATATTACAGCCCATCCAAACCTTCCACTACCTCTGAATCAATGGGAATGATCCCCCTATGATCCTTCCCCCTATAGTCGATCCCAACCACTATTCATGTCTCTTTTAGGTCATACTAGATCTATTCCACCCAAAACATTTTCCCAGGAAGGTCATCCAAACCCAAAATAGGTCTCGAAGGGTCGGCTCGACCCATAACATCCTTATACTGGATCTTTGAGGTCTAAAATGGGCATGAGGGGTTTCGGCCTATTCCACAATAGGCGTGAACAAGGTTTTGGAGTTCGGTAAATTTTTTTTATTAAAAAAATTAGTTTATCTATTTTTTTATTTAAAAAATAAATAATTTGTCACTTAAAAAATTTATATAATTTTTTATAAAATAAAATTTTTAATATGAATTTAATTTTTTGAATTAAAATGAATTTAATATCATTACATAATGAATACATATTATTTTAATTTAATTAATTCATTTAATTTATTAAACTTCTTTCATAATTTATGTTTATATAAATTTAATTTTATTACACTTTTATTTTACCCATTTTCTGGTCTTCAGTAGTAATCTACAATATGTATGTCTAGTTAATTTAATTTTTTTATTTTTTTATTTCATGTGATGTTTGTAATTTCTAGTCAATTTTATGATTATATGTACATTATCTTACTTTCACTAAATATATTTAAAGAAATGCACATCCAATTTATTTATATGTATTTTTCTATTCCTAAGACCGACTAGCATTTTCATGAGTATACTTGTATATTTTAAAGTAATGTTTTAAGACACAGACCTCACCATGCTGAGGAAGTACACCAGATGAAAAATGAAAACACAGGATTTAGGGTGAGTTGAGATATGATTTTGGACCTGATTAAGTTATGATACGACTTTGGTCACAGTTGATCAATTATAGTTAAAACAGATTGACAAAAATGATATTCTCAAGGACATTCATGTATTTTTATTTCTTTTTTTTATTGTTAATTATTTTATTCATTTTCATGTTTACTAGGAGAATATATAAAATAATTAATAGGAAAAATTCATTAAGATATGATGAATTTTTTTTCTATTTAAACATGATTAGTTTTCTAGATGGAAACATATAATGGAAATATTCAAATGGATTACATTATTAAATAAGAATAAAAAATTCCTCAATGATATACAATTCGAAATTAATTCATTTTGGAAATTTGAACAAAAGTAGTTGTATGTGATGCCCATGTTCCAAATTTGAGGGTTCCTTATACTACGAGGGTATTATTATGAGAGTAATGTGTTGAACTAAACAAATTCTATAGAAAAAAAAGTATCCAAATACAGCTTTCCCTCACTTTAGAGGAAGATAATTTAGGTAATCAATGTTACGATTCTGATAAGATGTGTATTTACTCAGCTGTTCAAGGTACCATGAGTTAATGTGGTCGGTGATCCAAGAGAATACCTAGAAATATTTCAAGTAATGGAATAAAAAAAATCATATATAATATGAGGGTCATTTTAAAGGATATTTTCTATTAGATTAATCTTACAATAGAGTATTCCAAATATAGAAGTGAGGGGTATTGGAGTTCCTTAATATAGTGGGATACATTTAATGATTTAATTAGTTAATAATGTCTAAAAGGTTATCAATATAAATTATTAACTACTAATGTTTTTTGTTACAAATAAAAATTGAAATCACTGACTCCATAGGTACATTATCATTAGGATATATTCTGGATAATGAAAATATATTGACAAGCCATAACTTCTAGGATTATTATAGGAACTTGCACATAGTACTATGCTATCAAAGGAAGATTTATGTGATGAAGTCCCCAAAATATACAGAGCCTCCTAAGGTAGCTAAGAAGGAGGATAAATATTAATAGAAAGAACATATGAAAGATTCACTATATTAACATTGTTATGTGTTTCCATATATGTCTAGCTAACTATTGAAAATTTACAAGGATGAAGATTACAACAAGATACTGATTCATCTCCAATAATTATATCAGGAGAGAGCTAGGAGAGAAATGTATGATATATCAAGTGTACTATATAGTTTAATGATATAATAATGGAATCAAGAAGGAACTCATGTACTCAAGATGATTGTGTTCATTTATAGACATGACTCTATTGGGATCAATCTAAACCAAGAACTAATAAAAAATGTCATTTGTGCCTCATTACCTTAACTCTTCTCAACTATTACTGTTAATTAAAATATTATTACTCTGAAAAAGTATCTCTCATATATTTTTTCTTTAGATATCATATATGGTAATAATATGAAGAATACCAAGTCCTTATTCAATCTTATGAAAGAGAGGATAAAGGATGTGGGTAAGAGGTCTGAGGAAATGTCCATGCCAAAAATACTGATGTACCATCCTTCCAAAAAGAAAAAGATATAGAGGGATGGAAATTTGTAGGAGGGAGTATGCTTTTTATGTGGAATTAAAGGACATTGGAAGAAGAACTGCAGAGCTTAGAAGAATAATAAAGGTGAACCTTCTACTTCATGTATTTTTTTCTTTGAATGAAACCTATCATTATATACATGTTGGGTATTGGATTCATCCTATTGATTACACATTGGTATTCTTAAATAGGAACAAAGTAAATTAATGAATATTAGAATGTTTGAAATATATATATAAGCTTCAAATAGTGTGAATATAGAATCCATGGTAGTGAGAGATCATCATATGAACTTTCCTCGTGGTTTGGATCTCGTATTGAATATTTGTAATTATGTATCTTCAGTAACCAGGAAAATAATCAACTTTTCAATTATATACTCCTTGGAATTTTATTTCATGTTTAGAAATAAATATTACCTATTTTATTAGGATAAATTTTGTTATGGTATGGAAAATCATAATAGTGGTTTATATATGCTTGAAATTGAATACCCAATAATTAAAATCAATGAAAAATCCAAAAAAGGCTCATAAAACACCTGTTTGTGGAACTTTAGTCATGGTCAAGTAAATTTTAAGTGATTATAGAAATTACACTAATAAAGGTATTTAAAATAGATTGAGTTAGAACCCATGGATGTATTTCACAATTGTTTACAAGGAAAAAGGACCAAATCACCATTTCTATAGAAGGGAGTAATATCCATTGAATTACTGGTATTAATTCATACTAAAATATGGGTTCTATTTCTATTAAGTCCATGGTGTGGATTTTCATACTTAATTTCATTTAATGACGATTATATTAATCATTAATATATCTAATTAATGTGGTCTAAGTTATATTCCTTTTAGTTGTTTAGTGAACGTCAATATGAATTGGAAAACCATATTGTTGAGAAGATTAAGGTTCATCACTCAAACCAAGGTGGAGAATATATTAACAAATCTTTCATTGATCACTTGATTTAGTGTGGGATATTATCCTAACTGACTCTTCCTTATATACTATAGTGGAATGGTGCTAGTGAAAGGAGGATTTGGACCTTACTTGACATAGTCTGATAAATGATGAGTTGAGAAACTCTCCCATTATCATTTTGGGGAAATTCATTTAGGGCAACAACATATATTCTTAATCAGGTACAAAAAAAGGGACATATGGGATTCCATATTAGATATAGTGTGTAATGAAACCCAATTTATCAGATATATGAATATGTGGATGTTATGATTTATTTTTTATTATAACTACTAAAACATTAATAACAACAAGACAAAACTGAATATGTATAGGTTATGCTAAAGGATGAATTGGATAAAACATATATTACCCTTCATATAAGAATGTGATTGAGGAATGAAATTCCATATTTATAGAAAGGGAACAAATTTACATTTGAAATAATGTGATCAATATTACCTTAAATGAATTTGATTATCAATATTCACAAGAGTTGGTATGGGAACAATATATAGAAGAGACAATGAGAGATGATGATGTTCCCCTGAAATAAGTACAGCTTAGGTCAACTAGAAAAGTTATAAAACCAAAGCATTATGGTTTTCCTATTACCAATGTTAAGTAAAATATTACTCCTAGATAATGATGAACTAATAATGTACAAGGAACCAGTAGGTGGAAAGGATTATTCTACTGGCAAGAAACAATGCATTATGATATTGAGTCAACATACCAAAATCAGCTTTCGAATTTGGTAGACCCTTCATTTAATGAAACAAATTGTCTGCAAATGGGTACTCCAGATAATATGGACATGTATGGTAAGATCAATAACTACAATGAATGATTTTTAGTGAAGGGTTTTAGGAAATGAGAAGTAATTTACTACAATGATACTTTATCACAAGTAGAAATGCTAAAATTGATCGAATATTACATATAATAGCAGGTTAATTAGATTATTATATTTGGAAAAAGGATTTTAAAACTGAATTTATAAATGGGAAGTTAGTTTAATATATCCATATAAATCAACCCGAAGGGTTTATTAAGTTAGTTAATGCTTATAAATTTTTAAAGAAGTATATATCTAGTTATGGTTTGGAGTAAGATTCAGTATCATGGAATGGTAATTTTAATGAGGAAATTAGATAATTTTGTTTTAGAAATAATGAAAGATAGCCTTTGGTGTATTAAATGTTTAATGAGAATTCCATAATTTTCATTATATTATATGCTGATGACATATTAATTATATGAAACAAAGTAGAAGACATAATTTCAGTTATTACTTGGATAAATGAATGATTCTTTATTAAAGACAAAGGTGAAGCAACCTACATTCTAGGGATCATGATCTGTTAAGATACATATCAAAGTCCTCTTGGGATAAGTCAATGTATATAAATTTACAATGTACTTAAAATGTATAACATTGAACAATCCAAGATATGGTTATTGATAATGTCTTAAGGTGACAATCTCTCTATGAAAATGTTTCCACAAAAATATTAGGTTATTGAATGAATGAGCAAAATCAGTTATTCTAGACTAGTGGGATCTATCCTTTATTACCTGCTATGTACTAGGTTTTATATTTTTTTCATTGTGAATGGTGGGAATATATCATGCTAATCTTGGAGTGCTGCATTGGGAAACTGTCCAAATAACCTAAATCACATGAGATGTGTGAGGGATATGTTCTTAATATATAAAAAATATTAGGAACATATAGAAATAGGATACACTAATTTTTGAATCCAAGAAGATAATAATAATAAGAAATCATAGTTAGCCTACGTCCTTTTCCTTCATTGTGGGGTAGTAAGAAAGAGAAGATCCAAAAAACATATGGTCTCGAAATCTGAAGAAGAATCCAAGTATATTCCAACTTTTATGTAGCTAAGGAGGTGTTCTAGATACACATCTTTGTCCTAGATATTATTATTATTCCTAGAAGTTGAGACTATTCCAAATTTTTTTGATAATATGAAAATAGTGGTTCTTGCCAATGATCCCAAGTCACAATAGAGGAAAAATCATATACTTTAGAATTATCATATCTTGTGGGATTTAACATAGAGAGTTGAGGTATATGTTATAATAGATTCCATAGAAGATAATATAGAGGACCCCTAAATAAATCCATATCTTAGAAGAAGAATGATTCTCATGTTAGGGATATTGGTTTGAGACTTGGTATTAGTTGGATCTAGTGTAAGTGGGAGTTTTGAAATTTGGTTCACTATAACCATATTGTGTATATACTTTTATTACCATTACATTTATACATTTTGATAGATACTTGTTTTTATCATAGAAGAATAGTCTTGATACTTATATTTCAATAGTTTACTTGTAATATAAAAATATTATTGTAGTTACCATGCTATAATGAGATTGTGAGGATAGTCCTACTAATATGAAAGACACATGTTTTGGGTTTCATTATTTCTCCCTATATATGGAAATGTATTTCGTCTTGTTAACAAGAGATATTTATTAGTGTGTTACATTTGATCACATAATTTTATTCAAAGAAAAAATCATGACATTGAAGTCATAGTTAGGTAGCTTGTATTGGGTGCATCATTGGTTGTATAACATTGGTTGAATTATTGAGGGAGAATTTTTCACTTCAGAGTGGGTGAAGTGATATTTGGGGCTCAATTGATCATAATATTAGTACCTTCACAAATCCATTACCATGACAGGTAAAGGTTAGTCTATCCATTTGATCAAAAAATAATAATCAATTAATAAACAACGAAAAATGCCACGTATAATAATTTATGAGATATTGTGAGGAAAATAGATACTATTACATAGTTTGTGTATTCATTGGATGGTTTTTGTTTCTATGTAATATATTTTCTCTCTCTAGGTGCCTTAATGGGTTTCTAGAAATCTCTTCTATTCTATGTATATTATTCACTACTATCATGATAAGGGCCTATAGGGTTGCACATAATAGCGTATTCAAAAATATTACATATTCTGGTAAATAGGAATATAGGACGTGGTGGGCCCCACCATGGGATCTGTGAGTTGTCCAAGTATTAGTGATCACTGAAAAATAAATAAATTTATCATTATGAAATCATATAAAAATTGAAATGAATTTATTTATTATATGAATTTATATGTGATTAAGAAAATACATCAAAAAATATTATTTGAAGACATTTTATTCAATGTATGTTTAATATTATCTTGAATTATGAGTCAATTTAATGACTCAGGTTTATAAAATAATATATTAAATATATATTATGAGTTGGTGATGAAATATAAATAATATTTATTATGATTTTTGTTCATCATAACTATTCATTTACTGATTATTTAGTGGTTGTTAAATATATTACTGCCGAAATCCCTAACAATGATTATTTCACATCTACTATATAATAAGTGGAGAATATTTATTCTAGAAAATTCTCATTTCAACAGATTTATAGATACTATTTACTCCTACATTATAGAGAGATAAACTCTCAATCCAACTGAGTGATCCATGAATGCCTTCATGGATTAAAGGCACGATATCATGGTGATCGTTGTGACATCAGAGAAGTCATTGGATCTCTATGATAGCACTTAGAATTTGATGAATGGTGTATCTGAGAATTCATAATGAATGTTTGGATGATCTGAAGGCGTTCCACATTAGATCCACTGAGAAATAATCTCTAGCATTGTGCAATAGTTGAGTATGCTTTGATTCAAACATGGTAATTGTTTGGTTTAATTTTTTCAAATTGAATAATTAATGCAATTGTAAAGACCTAGGAATTTTAATGAATTTTTTTTTAATTTTTTTAAAATTTTACGAGTCCGCACTTTTTGACAGCACCTGATTTCGTGGCCTGTTGTGCCTGGAATCATTTTCTAAAGTTTTGTTGGGTACGTTCTGTAAACGTACGTGCGGGTTTTTCTATCTTTTGAACCGGTGCTTAGAATTGAAATCCAAGGGCACCGATGAACACACAACACTGGTATTCGCTTAAGGGGACCTTTACCGCTGTTGCGTTTGTATGAGAGGAGAAGTTAATTTTTAAGACATCTTAAAATAAATAAAAAAGTATGTGTTACATAATTTTTGTTATGGGGTGGTTATTTTCTCAAAAAGGGAGTTAGAGGTGGGAACCACATCCAACACAACCTCCCATGGGAGGATAATATGTGGTGGGGCCCACACGAGCCTAACCCCTCAACTTCCCATTAAACTCTACATAGACCCCCTTAATTAATTTGACACCTCCCCTCTTTAATTGAGACTTTCCGCCCTCCTATCATGAATGTGCCAACACATTTTCAATTAATGATCAATTAATTAATTTTATCCTATAATATTAGATCTTTTTTTGAATTTCATGGGATTATTAAATTATGAGGGAACATTTTTATTTTATTTCTTGGCAATTATTCTATGGAGATTCTTTGGAGGATTTGAAGGAAATCTTTCTTCCCACGAAGAACATGATCTTCCTCCTGGCGAAGAACATATCCTCCACTTCTTCAACTAGGGCAATAACGTGAGGTGACTCCCATGAAGAACACCATCATTCTTCTTCTTCCTCCATATCAAGGGAGAATACTCTGCCAAAGAAGAACATCTCCAACGACATTTCCTCTTCGGACGCACCCTAATGTCAACGAAATTGATGTCTGTCTTATGTGGCATGTCGACGTGCAACATACCTTGAATCGAGGTAGGGGATTTTGGTTAATTTTAATAGAATAAAAATTAATTCTTGTTCTTCGATGAATGCCTTGGTTTGACTTTGGCCAAATGATACCATCTAAAATGCAGGGCGCGGGTCGAACCAACACGGACTGACGACCCTCCATTGGTTATTGTTGTTTTGGAGATGGGGGCTAAGTCAATGGGGGGCGTGGTGCCTTTGCATTGTGCCGGAGGTGGACCACGGATGAATGAGGTAGCGACATCAGTGACCGGAGGTAGTAGCGGCTGCGTGCCAACCGTGTAAGGAAGAATTACGGCCCACAACAGCGGGCCGTTTGTCTGAAGAAGAATCGGCCGGTCTCATGACCGGTCGGGCTGGAAGAACCGACCGGCTTTAGCCAGGCAGGCTGGAGTACCGTGGTGCCTCCATGGTGCCGCGCTGCGGGAATACCACAAGCTTCTTTTCTGAATGAACCGGCTGGCTACGACTGGTAGGGTAGGAGACCGTGACACCGCACTGCGGAGGAACGCGGGCCGCTTCTGCAGGCTGCTTCGGAGGGCGAAACGGCCAACCGCCTGCCGGCTGGGCTGAAGGGAACCGCGACACCTACGAGCACCGTGCTATGTAGAAACAGTGGCTCGCAGTGTAGACCACTCCTTCCAGATGAAACTGGAAGCCTTCAGCCGGCCGTGGATTAAAGAGGGGGGCACCACTCGGCGCCGTCGGGCGATCCGAGCCGGCCCACAACCGCAGGCCGGGTCTGTGGGTTACTCGCGCCCCACTGGGCCGGGCTGACCCCCTAGACTAGTCGGACCCACTGAGCGGGGTTCCTGGGTGGGTCGCACTCCATCGGGTCAGGCCGACCCCCTGCTGGGTCGGACCGGCCAAACCGAGTCGGGCCGACCCGCCAGCCCACTAGGCTTGACGGACCGGGACCGTTTAGCTTAAAAACTGGGACCCTTGTGATGACCCAGTCCTTTTGAGACACTATAAGTGAGTTTGGGAAAACATTTGAAAATGACTGGGTTTGGAATTAGCGTATTTCCAACTTGACCCCTGGAACAGAAAAGCCTATAACTCTCAGACCAGGTGTCTGATTGACGTGCCGACATTCATGTTGGGTTTCTTTTGATGAGTAGGAACTACTAGATACATCATCTCAAGACTTCATGTTAGTATATGTGTCGACACTTGGCTCGAGGAGCGGACTCTTCGGGAATCGAGCAGGCTGTGTGGAGGAACCCTAGAGCTGGATGTGACTGCGACGTCTACTGTACTAGGATCTTCCATGGGTTCGATGACGATGAATACCATACTGGGATCCTCTGTGGGTTCAACGATGATGGAAATTTTACTGGAATCATCCGTGGGTTCGACAGCGATTACTACTATTCTTGTATCCTGTGTGGGTCTGATAGTTTGACCTCTGTAATATTATTCTATGTGGGTCCGACAGTGTAGCATGTCTTGTATCATGTGTGGGTACGACAGCTTAGCAGGTCTTGTATCTTCTGTGGTTCTGACAACTTAGATGAATTTGTGACTACATCTGATCATCTCTATCGCTATACAAAATATGTATACCTATGTGAGCTAAGTCTTTAATTTCAATCATTATCATCGATGTGATTGACTTTACTTTCCTATGTTTACTGGGTTGTGCGTGAGCTTGAGAGTTAGAGCTGAATTGTGGTTGAAAACTTAGGTATATTTATGGGCATATACCTAAGTAGGGTTGGTTGATACTTCGTGATTGTATCATTCCTTTTGTGTTTTATCCTTTGTTGATGTTGGGAGACCTTTGGGTTCTTGGGGTCCTTACTATGTATCATTATACTCATCCCTTCACGGGCTATGCATGCACCTCGTTGTGTTTGATGCAGACGACGAACAACGTTGATGGAGGCTGAGAGAGAGCCCGGACCGGACTGTACCTGGAGGTGGACCACACAGCGAGATGGTACTCAGAGTGGACCGATAAACATGGAGTGCTGAGGTATACATCTGTACCTAGACTTCATGTAGGATTCTTGGTGGACGTTCCAAGATCTTCCCTTTTCAGCTGTTGTCCCTTTTTCTATTGTATTTGCTTTCTGTTGTACCTGTACTTTACTGTTGGGCATGTATTTTCGGCCCCCTTTACTTTCATCACTACTTTTTCTGTACAGTATTCACATAGATCTTTGCTTCCAGCTTATTCTGTTTGTGTCTATGTTACTTATATAAAGGAAATGCCTTCATAGCTTAGGGATTTATTCCTTTGGATCTAGTTGACAACCCCTGGCCAATGGAAGGCAGGCTTGGGGTAGTCACGGCACGGGCCCCGTGGTTAGGTTGTGATAAATTGGTATTAGAGGAGTCGATTATACTGTAGAACTCAGGACTCTAATTATTATTTACTTTGAAGTAATAGTGTAAAGAGTATTGAGTGTGGTTATCACACCAGGGAGTCCAGTGTTGGTGCGGTGGCCAACGTATCCATACACCAGGTCACTGACCTCTAATTTCTGACTAAGTGCACAAAAACACTGATTGCTTGTGTGTTTAATTTGACAATGTTTTTGTGTGTGATTACTTTGGGTCAGTTCACCAGGTATAATGTTTAACCGTGGCACACCTGTTTCTTTTCAGGATGGAATCACGAAGGCAGCCGGCTAGGGTTCCGAGTTACGTACGCGATGGTATCCCTCCGAGCGACGAGGCCTCTGTGCAGGGCCCCATCACAGCGGAGGCACCAGCGGTAACACTAACCTTCTGGGCCATTTTTACCGCCAGATCCAGTAGAAGAGAGTGAACTCCGCCTGAGTTCGTTGCACGAGTTCAAGAACCAGAGACCGTCTAGGTTTTGGAGAGAGACGGATGCACAGGCAGCTCAGGATTGGCTAGAGGCTATCGTGGGAGTTTTCAAATTGGTAGGGACACCAGCCAACCTTATGGTGATCCTTCCTGCGAGTCTCCTATATGTAGAAGTAGATAGATGGTGGAGCCTAATGCTACAGGTGCATGATGAAGAATCTTTACTCTGGAAAGACTTCGAGAGTCTCTTCTGCTCGGAGTTTGTTCCAACCACACTTCATGTGGTGCAGATTTAGGAGTTACTTCATCTACAGCAGGGCATCATGACAGTAGCTCAGTACTAAGCGAGGTTCACTGACCTCTCTTGCTACTCCAAAGATATGGTACGAGACCCATTTTTAGGGGCCAGACCATTGAGCAGGGACTGGGGCACAAGATCAGAGCTTCAATGATTCCCCTCAGCATCCCGATGCAGGCAGGGGTGCTGGAGAGAGCCCTTCTTATGGAGAGTTTTCTCGATAAGAAGTCACCAGCGGTGAGACCCACCATAGGGTAACATCTAGCGGAGTCTTCTAGAGCCTACAATAGACAGTTGACGCAATGGTCCAAGCAGACCAGGCCATTAAGAGGGAGGCCACAGGATATAGGTTCGGTTTTGTGGGGAACACGAAACAGATCCAGCCTTATGAGGATTGGGTAGTGTTATGAATGTGATGGGAAAGGCCACATAGATCGTGACTTCCCGACCCACCATGAAGACGAGAAAAAGATATTGGAGGGACCTCCCAGGAAAAGGAAGAGCTTTGATCGTGGTGGTCCACCGGGAGGATGTGGATGTGGTAGAGGAGCTGGCCGAGCAGCGGGTAGTGGACGCCATTTCGAGGCACTACCAACACCACCACCAGGAGGTCCACAACGACCACAAGGAGCTGGCGGATAGAGGCAGGCTCATATCTAGGTAGTCTAGGACTATGACCATGGCGCACCTGAGATGATTTGAGGTACTATCTGTGTCTACTCCACCCTTGTTGCAGTACATATAGGCATAGGTGGGAGTCATTATTTTATTTCCACTGCCCTTGTTCAGAGCTCGAAGATTTCGATGGAGTCGTTGGCTTGATCCTTACGGCAAGAGACTCTTGTGGGAGAAGACTCGAAAATTACACACTGGAGCCAACAATGTGATCTTACTCTAGGAGGCGAGAGCTTCATCTGGGATCTTCTTGTAGCGGCGTCGAGGCCTTAAGACATCATCATGGGTATGGACTGGTTATCCACGGTTCATGCTCAAATTGACTGTATTAGGTGAAAAGTGTGGTGTGTCTACACGGATGGGACCGGGTTCACATTCACCACTGAGAAGGGAGCCTTTGCAGCACATGATGTAATTACACAGAAGAGGGTGCAGCTGATCACACATCTGTTGGCTAGTCTCATCCTCAGAGCAGTTGATGTGTGGAGTTTGAGTCTTCCTATTGTGGTGGATCTGTATGCAGATGTTTTCCCTGATGATGTTCCAGGATTACCTCCTTGCAGAGAGGTAGACTTATACATTTATATGTACCCCGGGACAACACCGATATCTTCTCCGGCATATCGGATGGCTCCCGCCGAGCTTCGTGAGCTGTGGGTACATATGGAAGAATAATAAGGAAAGGGATTTATCCGACCCAGTGTTTCACCCTAGGCATCTATGATTTTATTCGCCAAGAAGGTGGATGGGAGCTTGCAATTGTGTTTCGACTACCGTTGCTTGAATCAGGTGACCGTGAAGAACAAGTACCCACTCCTGAGGATTGAAGACCTCTTTGATCAGCTCAAGGGAGTATAATGGTTCTCGAAGATAGACCACAGGTCAGGCTATCACCAACTCAGAGTTAGAGATGATGATTTGTAGAAGATGACCATCTGGTGTCGGTATGGCCACTTAGATTTCTTGGTTATGCACTTCGGCATAACCAACAGTGCAGCAGTGTTTGTGAGTCTAATGAATAGGATATTACAGCCTTTCCTCGGACGATTTTTTGTAGTCTTCATCGACGACATTCTTATTTACTTGACTACTGAGGAGGAGAATGCCTACCATTTGTGGGTAGTACTGGACACACTCTAAGATCACCAGCTTTATGGAAAGCTCTAGATGTGCCAATTCTGGATTCGAGAGGTTTGCTTCTTGTGACACGTCATCTCATAGGCTAGAGTTGCAGTGGACCAAAGAAATATTGAGGCAGTACTTTCTTGGTAGCCACCTAATAGTTTTATGGAAGTACGGAGTTTCTTGGGTCTAGCTGGATACTATCTGAGATTTGTGCCAGACTTCTCCAAAGATGCGGCATCGCTTTCAGCTTTGATGAATCACGGGAAACCCTTCATGTGGTCAGAGAGATGCTAGTAGAGATCTCAGGAGATGAGGTAGAGGTTGACCAGTGTGCCCATCTTGAGGCTATCGGAGGAGGGCATTGGGTACGTATTTTTTTATGACACATCAGGGACTGGGCTCGAGTGTGTCCTGATGTAGGATCGAGCAGTGATCGCCTATGGTTCATGGTAGTTGAGACAACATGAGCAGAACTATGCTACCCATGACCTTGAGTTAGCAGCAGTGGTATTTTCCTTGAAGATGTTGTGGAACTATCTTATGGGAGATCGTTATACAGTATACTCTGTCCACCAGAGTCTTAGGTACATCTTCTCACAGAAGGTCTTGAACATGATACAATGGTGATGGATCGAGTTCCTCGAGGACTATGACTTTGAGATAGTTTATACTTTTGGGAAGGGAAATGTTGTAGAATATGCTCTCAGTATGAGATAGGGCATTCAGCTGCTAGGAGAGGTGATAGAGAAGCTTTCCACGTTGCAAATATCCTTGGTGGATATAGATGGACTAGCCTTTCTACAGTCTCTCACAGTAACTCCTCCACTACTTCAGCGGGTCATGGAGGAACAACGTAGGGATGTTGACTATGAGACACGATGTTCTCAGATATCCTCAGGGCAGGCACCTGATGAATTTTCTGAAGGTGGGGAGCACATCATCCTCTTTAGAGGACGTAAAATGGTACCAGTTTCATTACAGGAGGATTTTCTAAGGGAGTTTCACACTTCCTCTCTAGCGGTATATCCAGGAGTGGAGAAGATGAATCAAGATCCCAGACGACAGCACTGAAGGCCAGGTATGAAGAAAGCAGTAGTAGAGTTTTTTCTCTCAATTCCTCACGTTTTTTCAAGTGAAGGAAGAGCACCAGGTAGCATCAGGCTTGGTACAACCCTTAGAGGTCCCAGAGTGGAAGTGGGATGGGATATCCATGGATTTCGTGACGAGACTTCCACATAAATCCATAGGGAATGACTCTATCTAGGTGATCGTTGACCGACTCACCAAGTCTTCCCACTTTCTACTGATCCGGGAGTAGGGCTCAGTGGATTTCTTGGAATTACACTACATTTGGGAGATCATACAACTTCATGGTGTTCCATTGACTATCGTCTCTGATCTATATGCTCGTTTCAGTTCCAGGCTATGGAAGGGTTTACATGAGGCTTTTGGCGTGCAACTACGTCTGAGAACCACCTTCCATCCATAGACAGATATCCAGACTGAGAGATCCATTCAGACTCTCGAGGAAAAGTTCTGTGCAAGTTTCCTTGAATTTCTTTGCAGCTGGGAGGATCACTTACCCTTGGTAGAGTTTGCATACAACAATAGCTACCACTCCACAATCGAGATGTCACCTTACGAGGCATTGTACGACCGACCTTGTAGATCACCTCTGTGCTGGCCTGACCTAGGGGAGTCAGCATTTGTAGGACTATAGATGGTATAGGCTATGACAGAGAAGGTCCAGATCATCCAGGAGTGGATGAAGACTGCAGAGAGCAGATGACAGTACTATTCTGATAGTAGACAGAGACCACTGAAGTTTGAGGATGGCGACCATTTTTTCTTAAGGGTCTCACCTCAACGAGGTGCACGGATATTTGGACGAGGTTGAAAGTTGTCTTCATGCTTTATCGGGCCCTTCTAGGTCCTCAGCAGATTAGGCGAGGTGGCTTACCTCTTGGCACTTCCACCTTAGGTGCACCGGTTGCATGATGTCTTCCACGTATCTCAGCTGAGGAGATACATGAAAGACCTGTCTGACATCATCGACCATGGGGAGCTAGACATTGATGATGGGGAAACATTCATAGAGTTTATAGTGGAGATTGAGGATCGACAGAAGAGGGTCCGGCATGGACGGTCAATTCCTCTGTTGCGCGTTGTCTGGTGGCACGGGAACCTCAAGGATAGCACATGGGAGCGGGAGGTTCAAATTCATGCTCAGTACCCCCATATGTTTCCCTAGTGTGTGTTGTAGCTTTACGGAGACGTAAATACCTAAGGTGGGGGTAATTTAAAGCTCTGGAAATTTAAAAGAATTTTTTTTTATTTATTTGAAATTTTACGAGTCCGCAGTTTTTGACGGCGCCAGCTTCTAAGGCCCAGTGTGCCAAGAATCAATTTCTGAAGTCTCGGGTACGTTGAGTAAATGTAGGTGTGGGTTTTTCTATATTTTGAATCGGTGCTCGGAATTGAAATCTGACGGCACTGATGAACTCACATCACCAGTATTCTCTTAAGGGGACCTTTATTATAGTTTTTTTTGTACAGGAGGAGAAGTTAATTTTTGGGACTTCTTTAAAATAAATAAAAAATTATGTGTTATATTAATTTTTTTAAGGGGTGATTATTTTCCCCAAAGAGGAGTTAGAGGTGGGGCCCACATACCACATAACCTCCAATGGGAGGATAATGTTTGGTGGGGACCACATGATCCTAACCCCTCAACTTCCCCTTAAACTCCCCATAACCCCCCCCCCCCCCCCTAATTAATTTGACACATCCCCTCTTTAATTGTGACTTTCCACCCTCCTCTCATGAATGTGCGAACACATTTTTCATTAATGATCAATTAATTAATTGGATCCTCTAATATTTGATCTATTTAGAATTGCATGGAATTATTAAATTATGAGGGAGCCTTTTTATATTATTGCTTGGCAATTATTCTATTGAACATCTTTGGATGATTAGAAGGAAATCTTTCTTCCCATAAAGAACGTGATCTTCCTCTCGGAGAATAACATCTCATCCACTTCTTCAATCGGGGAAAGAACGTGAGGTGACACCCATGAGGAACACTTCCTTTCTTCTTCTTCTTCCTTTGTGTCAAGGGAGAAGTCTTCGTGCGCGAATAACTTCTCCAACGACGTTTCCTCTTCAGAAACACCATGATGTCAACGAAAGCGACGTTCGTCTTCTGTGGCTCGTCGACATTAAACGTACCTTGAATCAAGGTTGGGGTAGTTGATTAATTTTAATGGAATAAAATTACACTCTTGTTCTTCAATGCATTCCTTGGTTTGACTTTGGCCATATGATACCGTATAATACAGAGGCCGCGGATCGAACTAACATGGCCCGATGACGCTCCATTGGTTATTGTTGTTCTGGAAACTAGGGCTAAGTCAAGGGGGGCACAGTGTCGTCACACCGTGTCAGAGGAGGACCACAGATGAAGGAGGCGGTGACGTCGATGACTAAAGGTAGTGACAGCCACGTAACAGCCGCGTGTAGATGAATCGTGGCCCGCAACAGTTGGCCTCTAGGCCAAAGAAGAATCGGCCGGTGTTATGACCGACCGGGCAGGAGGACCATGACGCCGTGCTACGAGAAGACCACGGACCACATCCGTGTGCCAGATTTTTGTAGTAATCGGTCAGCTATGGCCGACCGGGTAGGAGAGCACGACACCGCTTGGGGTCGCACTGCGGAGGATCGGGGACCGCTTCTCTGGGCCGCTTAGGCGGGCGAACCGGCCGGCCGCCTGCTGGCTGGGATGAAGGGAACCATGTCCCCTATGGGTGCCGCACTGTGGAGAAATAGTGGCCCGCTGTACGGGCCTGTCGAGCTAGATGAAACCGACCAGTGTCGGTCGGCCTGGCAGTAAGGAGGGCAGTGCCACTCGGTGCCACCATGTGAGCCGAACCGGCCCGCAACCACAGGCCGGGTCTGCGGGTGGGTCGCGCCCCACCCGGCCGGCCCGACCCCCAAGCCAGGTCCGACTCACTGGGCTGAGTCCCTTGGTGGGCTGCGATCCACCGGGCCGGGCCAACCCCCTGCCAGGTCGGGCCCACCAAACCAGGTCGGGCCGACCTGACATCCCACTAGGCTTGACGGGTCGGGCCCATTTCACTTAAACACGAATATCATTAAGACTGCGCGTCTGAGAGATGCGCCATTTGTGGAACTAAGACCCTCATGACGAGGAAATACTTCTCTGATACACTAAGTATCTTTTGGACAATATTGGAAAATGGATGGGTTTGGAATGTGCGTAATTCCAACCGGGCCCCTGGAATGGAAAAGCCAATAACTCTCAGACTGGGCGTCTGTTTGACACGCTGAATGCCATGTTGGGTTTCTTTTGATGAGACAGAACTACTGAATACATCAAATAAAGACTTTGTGATAGTTGATTTATCGAAACATTTCTCAAGGAGCGGACCCTCCCGGAATCGAGTGTGCATTGTGTGGGAACCCTAGAGATGGTTGCGACTGCGACGTCTACAATACTGGGATCCTCCATGGGTTCAACGACGATGACTACTGTACTAGGATCCTCCATTTGATTGATGAAGATGGAAATCGTACCAGAACCCTCCATGGGTTCGAAAGGGATGACTACCTATTCTTGAATCCTGTGTGGGTCTGGCAGTTTGACCTTTGTACTTGTATCCTGTGTGGGTCAGACCGAGTAGCTGGTCTTGTATCCTGTGTGGGTGCGACAACTTATCTGGTCTTGTATCATGTGTGGGTCTGACAACATAGATTAATTAGTGACTACATCTGATCATCTCTATCGCTATATGAAATATTTATATCTCTGTGAGTTAAGTCGGGACTTTCAATAATAATCATCGATATGATTGACTTTACATTCCTATGTGGACTGGGTTGTGCTTGAGCTCAATATTTGGAGCTAAAATGCGGTTGATAACTTAGGAAAAAAGAAAGGGAATACACCTAAGTAGGGTTGGTTGATACTTTGTGATTATATCTTTCCTTTTGTGGGTTATCCTTTGTGGATTCTGGGAGACCTTCAGGGGTCTCGGGTTCCCTACTGAGTATCGTTATACTCACCCCTTCACGGGATATTCCCGCACCTCGTTGTGTTGGATGAAGATGACAGATAGTGTTGAAGAAGGCCGAGAGCGATCCAGGACCGGATGATACCTGGAGGTGGAACACACGGTGAGACGGTACATGGAGCGAACCAATAGACATGGATTGATGAGATGGAAATCTGTACCTACGCTTCAGGTGGGATACTCGGCGGATGTTCCAGGAGCTTCCATTTTCAGCTATTGTCCCTTTTTTAGTTGTACATGTTTTCCATTGTACCAATAATTTTCTATTGGGCTTGTATTTCCGGCCCTCTTTACTTTCAACTATAATTTATGTATATAGAATTCACTTAGTGCTTTGCTTCCAGTATACTCTCTTTGTGTGTGTGTGTTACTTTTATAAAGGCAATGCGTTCCCAGCTTAAGGATTTATGCCTTTGGTTCCAGTCGCCAGCCCCTGGCCAATGGAAGGTGGGCTTGGGGTAGTCACAACACGGGCCCTGAGGTCGGGTCGTGATAGCAAGATCCTCAGACCTCACTAGGGATCAAATCACTATAGAGGAGGAAGTTTTATCATTATAGTGATACTATATTTTAAATCCCCATCCCATCGGCATCTTCCAGTCACCCCAGAACCAGAACCATTAATTTTAATATATCGTACAAATAATAATAATCCATTGAATTGAAACCATTGAAATAATTATAAATATAAGTATTAGAACATGTTATGAAAAAACACAAAATGAGGGTTACATGAATTTAATACTCAGCTATCTTACATGACATATTATATAATATTGTCCTCTTAATCATATATCATATTTCAATATTCTCAATAATTGAAGGTTAACCTTATGTTATCACTTTATTGTTATCCATTAATTTATAAAGAAGTGACATATGGTACCTATCATACTCCACTAAGATATAACATAGACCTTATAACAATAGTAATATATCCATTTCATATTTAATAATTCCACCAGACTACCTTTCAATCAATTTTAATAACATCCATTGATGTAAAACATTATCAAGTTATGGTTTAAGTCACAACATAAATAAAACAACATAAGATATTAATATAATAGAAGAGAATATTTACATCTCACATATTTTTTAAGCTGAAATAATAATCATGACACATGTAAACACTACTTCTAGAATGGTTATAATTCATCCAGATGGGTTTTATGATATTTCTTCTAGAAACAAATTAAATCATTTTTGGTCTATAATTAGAAGGGGATAGGGGAATCAGTCCATTATAGGCATATGTGTAACATGAATGATGTCACAAACAACTTGGGATCACATATTAAAAATACAGTATCACAGGTTTATCCCCTACTATTGGTGATCTAGGACCCCTACATAGTTATATAAGATTCCATCAATGTGAAAGAAACATAGATACAATTTACAATAATAAATGAAAAATAATTTATTTCAATTTTGTGTAATTTCACACAATAACTGAGGAAACTTATCATATGTCACATTTAAAATTAGTTGTCCTTAAAGGATATTTTCTAGGACTTACAAACTAAATAAATGGATCTATTTAGTTAATAATGATAGACAACAATCATCAACCATGATTAGCTATCCATTCCTCATTAATAAGAAGAATTAATTACAAAAAATTAACACTAATAATAACAATAATCCAATTATTTTAAAAAATATATAATAATTAAATAAATATAGATTAGATGAAAAATAAATCAAAATATATTTTGAAAAATTATATTGATGAAAACCTATTTCCAGAACATTAGGAAAAGGATACATGTCACCCCTGAAACCAACTTGAGTATACTTTTTATAGAATCCCCTAGAGTGATATTTATTTAAAACATTATTTTCAATCCCACTAATATTAATGAAAACTAATCATAATTTATGGTTGTGACTTATCCATGTGAAAATGTAGGAATATATTATAATTAAAACTCCCATGTTTCCCTGTATATAACCCATAAAATAGCCTCTCTTATTTATATGCTTCCACCATTACTCTGGGGAAATTTGATTAGTGAAATATTTTCATCCAAGAAGAATTATGTAAGTTTAATACATAAAACCAAAAAAATATTACAGGATAGATTAACTAAAAAAATTAAATGATGTAATTTCTCTAATTTTGTCACATGCCAAGAGGTATAATGGAGGAAAATGGATGGGGATGGAAAAGATAAACCTAATTCCTTCTACAAATTGAACCCATAGAACATGTAAATGGGTATTTAATTTTAGAAATGAAATAAATTATTGGACTCTATAATTTCATGAAAAAATTCAATGCATCATTATATATTTAGGGAACCTGTATCGGTCACCCACTAGCCTGAGGAAAGGTTAATGTCCCATTGGGACCCCCAATAGGTACTCAATTATAAAAAACCATGTATATGGAGGTCCATTACAAAAATTATCCTATATTTCCCAAACTACCAAACCATTGGACCACACATTGAACATCCACCACATGATCTACAACCATATTAATAGAATTTTAAATATTTCACAGTTATTCCTAAATTCCAATTCTGGACCCGAATTAAAAATAATATAGGTTATGGTTCCACTCTTGTTTGATAACGGTTCATCTCCAACTCCATAAGACCAAACTAGTTTTGTTTTTTATAATTAAATAATTATAACTCTTATCATTATAGAGATGACTCATCATTCATCTTACTTGAAAAATCCCATTCAACAAACCTGATTTATAATCCATTTCCAAATATCCCACTAGCTATAGTCATTCCAAAACTATATTAAAAACCTCATATCTACTCAAAAAACAACATGACTATAGAAATGATTTTTTTTGCGTTGTACTTCCCCAGAAATATTTTTTTTCATTCCTTTATAAACCATTCATATTGAAATTTTTTCAAAAACTCTACCTGATACCATACTGTTATAAATAAAATAAATTTTTTCATAATCCACTAACACTATTCCACACAGGTTAACATTAATTGTCTTCATTAGAACATCAATAATATATTTTACATTATAAAATCTCCCAAACAATCCCATAAATAAATAGAGTTTCATTCCAAATCCTACTTAAATAACACATGAATCCATGCCACTTCAATAGTCATTGTACTATCCAGTAGCTCAATAATTCTATAAAACAACATAGTATAAATATTTCATTACCAAAAATAACCAATTTTTATATTATAATATATCATAAGAAACTACCATATATAGTTTTATAATTTATGACGCTCTGTGTTCTTTCCACCAACACAGAATTATAAAATTTTAATAATAAAACACTCAAAATCTATACATAAAAATCCCATATTTTCATCCCTAATAATGAAATTATTTAACCATAAATGAATTAGGGGGATATTACTTGATATATTCCATAATATTGATACTGACAGACATGATCCAAACTTTTATTTATTGATTCTTTCTAGAACATGAGCCCTACTCTAGGGTCCAAGGATATTATAGTGTCCCGTATTAATTCTATCAAATTATAAAAATAATATGTGACTAAAAAACCTTATCAAGATGGAAATAAATTTTGGTTTATAACAATGATAATTATTACATGATTTCTATATTCCATGCCTCCACTGAACCTAATTACTATAACTAGTATCTAATAATCGTTGTTTTCATAAAATAAATGTCTTTGAGGTACACTCCAATATTCCATTCATTGATTCAAAAAAAATCACTATAATTTTCCAAAATACATTATGGTCATGAAACAACATTAATTTTTTTAAAATTGGTCAAACTATACTCTTATTTATGAAAACTATAATATCTAAACATAACTTCTCATGACACCGTGGTCATTCTAATATCTCATTAAACAAACCTTTTATGTTGTACTTATCATATTTAGAAGCATTAATTATTGATGGTATATACATGTTAAGAATTATTAATAAACCATTCATAACACCCTAATATTTTTATTTGTATTCCATTAAATAATTAACATTTCTAGTTACATAGGCCACACACTAAACAATGTTTAAATAAACATCAAAATTATTATTTTAATGTGACCATTATAACCAAGTAATTTTATTGGCATGTAATAATAAGAATAACTAAATTAAGAAATATATTTAAAAACATGTTCATATTAAAAAATTTAAGTTTATTTCTTATGTAATAAGCCCTCAATTTCCATTGAAAATAAAAATATTGTATAGTGCTAAAAATAATTAATGTTTAAATGGGATATTTTTCATTATTAATTTTTTTCCTTTATAATTTATATGTTTTATCAAGAAGATAGAATTCAATAATTTATATTTTGAATTTTATATTATATATATTTTCTTACACGTTTTCCAATGAATATTCATTCATATATTGTTTAAAATTTTGTTAGAAATGGAGATAAAATAATTTAATGCTAAAAAGAGTTATTTTTACAAAATTGTAAGTAAGTATGGGATAGATTTTTATATTAACAAAAAAAATTAAACATTTTTTATTAACAAATTTGAAAATTTTTATTTATAATATAATAAATAAAATAATTATAATTATAATCTAATGCTTGTTACTAGGAAATGGATGAAAATAATTTCATTGAATGATTTAAAAAATAATTTATTTTTCTAAAAAATAGTATTCAATAATTTTGAACATCATCATTAGAATTATTTTATAAATATTTTAAAAATTCAATCTATACAAATAAATAAAATTTCATACTCATTGTATAATTTTTTTCTAATGATGAATCTTCTAATTTTCAAAAAATTGCTATTTTTTGGTGAATAGTTAAAATACACATTTTTTAAATATCATATGTTTCTATGAATCATCATGATGTATAATTGAAAGAAAAAATATATAGTAATTTTATTATCCATATATTTGTATATTATGTAAAATAAATCACTTAGAAATAATACTTGTAATTTGTAATAGAATGCACCACTTACTAAAACATAGAATATTTTATATTCTAATATTAAATTATTTCTAAATAATATTATTTAATAGTTTTTTTAAAGGTTCTACTAAATTTATTCATTATTACAATATAATATTTGCTTATAATTTTATAATAATAATCTAATTAATTTTTGAGTGTGTTAATGATGTGAAAAAATTATTTTATACTAAAAATATTATTGTTTTCTAAAAATGATTTTCTATTACATTTAGAGAACTTATATTAAAATTAATCTCACATACTTATATAAATTTAATTATAGAAAATTGATTGCATTTTTGAAAACATAATTTTAAATTTTCATTATGAGTTCAAACCCATTTCTGTTCTTCATAACATATTTCCATGCTTAAAACATGTTATCATGGATAGGGAAAAGAGGGTTGATGAGGGGGATAAACTAAGAGATAAGAATAGAATATTTATAATACTTTTATAATTATGATTCATTGATTTTATTTTTCCATATACTTACATTTATTTTAAATTGGTTCTCCCATGTGACACTTTTCTATGATGATTTATTCATATTTTTTTAAATAATTAATGTTTCTAAGAGTTTCAATCCCTCAATTAAAAAGGGAACCACCTATTACCATGTATATTCACAACTTTTGGACCTTATCTTTACCAATATCTACATAAATACCTCTTTAAATCTCATCCCTGTGTTTTATTGGATATGTTTTACCAAAAATCCACACCCTATAACACAAAATTTGTAATCCAAAGAGGTTATCTAAGGAGATGGTATAACAGCTAACTATACTATATAACAATTTTTTTATTCTTTTTCATAAAAATTAATTTTTTTACAATTATATCATAATTATATTCATATATAAACTATTCTAAAATTTGTTAATATTTGTGTAAAGACCATTTTCCACCTTTTTTCCATTCGACATGACATGAAAACAACACTTCTATTTCTATGTGAACTACCACCTGTTTGAAGTGATGTGTTTCATTTTTCATCAATGCCTCCCAAGGGCCATTATAAATAAGGAATTTATGAAAATAAATTATCTTTATGATATGATTTTTATTGATTGAAGATAAAATTCTATCTACGTTTTAACATTCCATTAATTGGAAAATGATAATTTCACTCATGCATACATGGGGACTACCAACTACATAATGAAATGTGATTTTTTTATAATCTAACATGGTTTTTCATAATTCTATAAATAATTAATAATTTTTAAATTGTAAAAAACATTATTTTTGGAAATTAAAATATTACCTATTTTCATTCATTTCCAACATAAGAATTGTGAAAATCTTGTTCTTATGTTTGTGAATTCTACCATTTACAAGAAATGATGTACTTTATTGTTCATTATCACCCAACATGGATGTGTAAAAATAAATTTAATTCATAAAAAATATAAATATAATATTTATGATATTTTGGAGATAATAAATCTATGACCATGTTTTATGTAACAAAATCACTGAATCAATAGATGTATGGAAAATTAGACAGTTAAAAAATAAAAGTTCAATTTATCAATAAATTATAAGTAAATGGGGAAGAATAAGAATATAATTTATTTTATATGGTAATTTATATATCAATATTTATGTTAAATAGATCAATAATAATTATAATTTTATTATATATGGGAATAGAATCTGTTTTTGTGTGTGAATGTTATGAGGTATGAAATTTATTGCCTTAATTTCCTTTCTTTTAAATTTATGCTATTTTCAACACATGATTTCATTATTTTGGTGTATAAAATACATTATGGATGTATTTTATCATTCATTTCATGAAGTTATAGTGTATAAAAAATAAATTTCTTATTTTATCTTATAATTTTATTTTAATTTAAAATTTACTAAAGTGGTAACAGAGTTTTCATTAAAAATTTGATTTATTTTTTTAAACTATTGTTTTGTAATAAACTCATTCAATAAAATATTATAATAATATTATTATTTATATATCAATTACTTTTAAGGTTATTTTATTTATAAAATTAGTTTCCTTGTAATTTTTTTATGAATAATTTGTTCTATGTTTTTTTTTAATACTAATTTTTGGACATCATCATAAAAAGCCTGGAATGAATTTTTTTTAACTTATACAGAATGAAGGGTGTTTCATGTCACCATATCCATTATTATTTAGTAAGATTACAATAAATTATTATTTGTTTTTTAATATTATATTATTCCCATTCTTCACTGAATTTATTGTATAAAATGATTTCAAAATGAAAGGGAATGGCATCTCATTTTTATGATATATATAGAAGTCATTTTTCTTATAGGTTAAAAATTAAATTAATATTATATTTATTCTTTAAATGAAATATTTTTTTTATTCATATATGAAATGGTTCATTAAAATTCATTATAATGAATTATTGGTATGATATATCCCTACAATTAAATGGGTAATAACCTATTCCCCAGAGGAAACATATTTACATCAAACTTGTGGGTTATTAAATTGATAGCGGGACTGTATGTGTGATTATAAAATAGATGTGAATATTATTTACAATGTTTCACACATGTTATAATGTGATTGAAAATATGGTTTATATAAATATTTTGATTTCATAATAAAAAAACATATTTTAATTCTAATAATTTTGTTGCCTTTCAAATAAAAAGGAATTTATTTTTATGTGATAGTTTTAATGTTTATAAATAAACCCTCATAATTATTATTTATTATTTATTATTTCAAAATATATTATTTATGAAAAAAATTGAGCACATAAATCAATTTAATATATATTCAATTTATTATAGAATAAAAATATTTATTTTGAAGAAGGGAAAACATTCTTATCGTCCTTAAACAGTTTTCAAATGAACTAATGAGTTTTAATTATTTTATTAACCATTAATGAGTTTTTCCTCAATCGATTTTTGAAGAAAAAATTCAAGGAGCTTAGGGATGTGTAGAAATTATAATAATGTCTATAATGATAAAAAAGTTTCATGAAATAAAAATGATTGTAGAAAAAATATGTTTTTTTGTAGGAAAAAATGTACACTATGTGAAAATGTCTACATTATTTTTGTAAAGGATACTTTATATTTCTATAATTATTTACACCAAAATGATCCTCAAATTTTATAAAATTTAAAACTTTGTAATAAATCTTTTTATATTTGGTTTATTATGTTACAAGATATTATAGTGGCATCTAAAAGTAGGTTTAGATAACTGTAGGTGTTATGATGTTTTTAGATTGGTATATTTTAAAATATATATAAAACATAATGGGATAAAATAATGTTTTAGTATAATATGTAAAACTATTTCTATAACCTCAACAATTGTTGAGTTATGTTAGTTTATGGTTATTTTGGAATGATTTGAAATAATTAAATAGAAAATGCCATGTTTATAGAAATTATAGTACTTATACTTCAAAAAATATAATTTATTATCCTTATACTTTAAATACTCCCCCAGAAATTTTCAGATTTATCAAAGGGTTTATACTAACAGGAACCCGATCAAAAAAAATATGTGAATAAAAATGTGGTGGTTAATCAAACAAGAAACAAAATGGGATTGTGGTTTGAGTGAAAAATCCTATCATTACGCCTAGAATGCTATAATAAGTTATACATGAATCTATGAGTGTTTCATAATGAAAACATCAAGTAAAAGATATAGTTTCGTGGTAGTTTAGCTAATAATGAACATGAAGGTATAATTTTTTAACCACCTACATTCAATAATATTTGAAAGAAGCCCAAAAGGAAACTTATCAATGGAATATGAAGATATTTAATTTGTAGTGAGTAGATGCATTATAAAAAATTTATGTCCAAGGAGGAAATATTTTGTAGGAGATAATCATGATCACATTAAAAAGGTTAACCATGGTCATATACTAATGGTGAATAAAATTCAAATAATAAATAAAATAAAAAAATTAATTTAATAGTTTTTTCTTTTGTATAATATAGAACACATGACTAGATAAATATGGATAAATATTAAAATGTGATAAATATTTTTATTTATATAAATGATATATAAAATAATAAAATGGAAAATATTTGTTAATGTATTGTGAATGATGTTAAATTTTTTATATTTATACATATAGGGTTTCAATAGTTATATTGAAATGGTATTTTATTTATGTATTAATAAACATCCTGAATGATCAAATTTTTAAAAGTATATATATACTATTTTGAGGAATTATGTGAATATATTCAAAGGGGATTATTGATACATATAGATAAGGTTTTTGGGATTGAGGAATAATGAAATATTTATGTATAAATACATTAATACATTAATATGATCATTTAGGTTGATGTAAAATTGTATTATTGTGTTAAATGGGATTTACATTCTTTTTTGAAACATATTTTTTAACATCTGATTAGTGATGGAAGAAAAATTGATTTGGTGAAAAAGTGATTAATGTAATTTCAGAATATGCCTTCTATATTTTTGAGAATAGTATATGAGTCTCGTAAAATGGAATATTTTTGGGAAATTGTGAATTTTATACTTAATTGGTTATTATTAATTGAGGAGTAAATATTCCCCAATATCTTGAATAATGTATGATTTTATTGTCTCGTTATGATGATTTTTTCATTTATGGAAAAATTTATTATATTGTGGAGATATATTTTATGTTATATGACAACCATATGTGAAAAAAATTTATATTATATAAGTTTCATGTTTGGATAGGTATATTTTTAAGAATTTATTGTTAGTTATTTATGTAATTATTAATGTTTAACATTGTGATTTATTTTTTATGGATTTTAGATTAATATAATATTTCATCATATGCAGGTTTTTTCATGTTAAATGATATTTTTAAATTTAATAACTATTTTTGGTTTTCATTTAAATAAAGATTCATAAGAAATATTTTTTTCATCATTTTGTTTATATTTTAATCCATTTAATGATAGTTTTATTTCTTCATGTATTAGAAATAATAATGGAAATTTATTATTTATAATATGAGTATTAGCAATTGTGAAAAAATGCTCAAAAAATAAAGAGATGATATTATGATTATTGTATTAGATGAATACAAGTATTTATATTTCTTCATATTATTCTATATTATATTTAATTGATGTCTTTTGGGGAATAATTAGTTAAATATATAGTGTACTTTTTGAAAAATATTTTTCATCTTTGAATGTATACATGATCAAACTCATTGAAAATTTCAAGACTCACAAATAAAAATGAACAGTTCAAGACATATTTATAACATGATAGGTTTTCTAGTCTTAACTATTATATTATCGTCCATTAAAAGGTAAATTTAATCAATGTTATCTAATAGGTATTCCATTCAAAAATTTTATATTTATAACACATAATGTGAAAATAGTTCAAATGATTTATTAAAACCATTCTTAGACAGAAGATAATATTATAAGGATGAAATTTATTTATGGGGGGAGATGTAACATGATGAAATTTGATTTTATATTACATTTAATGAATTATATGTTAAATATTTTGTGCGACACAGAACACAAAGCACAAATTTTCAAAGATATTATTTTTTAAATATTACAGATATGACATAAATGATGGATTAACGGGTTTGAATTTGAGTAATAAAATTATGAAAAATATATAGAATTATTTTTTTAATAGAAACAAATTTATTAATTTCACGTAAAGAACTATTGAATTTTTAATTTTTTGGTTTAAATCATATATGATTAAAAACATTTTATCATTAAAACGGTTGTCTGTGTTTCATTTCTATATTTTTTGTAAAAGGTCCATTTTAATAAAAGCTAATTTTCATTATATTTTATATATTTCATTTAAAAGATAATTTTTTTAGAGTTTTAAATATAACTTTTTTTTAAACATTGAATAAAATAAATAATCATGTATAAATTAATTATCAATTTTTCATAATAGAAGATAAAATCATTTGATTATATTTTTTTTAAATTTTTTAGTAAAATGTTTTTATGTTCTAAATGTATTTTTATAATAGGAAATTAAAATAGTCGATATTGATTAATTATTTTGATAAATTTTATTAATTACAAATTATATAAAAATTTATAAATAATTTAATGGTTTTTATTAGAAAATGGATTATAATAAATTCGTATTATTCTTTAAAAAAAATCTAAAATGTAATTTAAATGTTTTTTTACTTGGAAATTAACATTTTTTTCTCAAAAATTAATAATTTGAAATCTAATAAAATAATTTTAAATTTTTTAATAATCATATCTACTTTTTATTGGGGTGAATTGTTTTGATTTTTTAAAATGGATGTTTTTTGGTGAATATTGAAAATAATTATTTTTTAAAAACCACAAATTTTATAAGATCATAATGATGAATGCATGAATTAAAAATTTATCTTGGATAAAAAGTTGTTTTTATGATTTAAAATAATTTATTTAGTAAAATAAATTTGAATTAGGAAATCAATGGTTCACTTTTTGATGAATAATATATATTTTGTTCTAATTGTAATATACCAACCAAGGTGCCCTACCCCAGTGCCCCGAGTCGGTCAGTCACATGACCTCGAGGCATGCATCCCCATATGCCAGATGCTACTGACTAAAAGCAAGTGTCTAATATATAACATGGGGAAACTATACCTTGTATATAAAAATAGAACAAAATAGAAATAAATAAACAATGTCCAAATGAAAATATCCAATTTCCATAATAATAAAATAACCAATACAAACCAATATCATGTGTTGATCTAGAATAAGAAAAAAATATCAAAAAAAAACATAGATATGGAATTCCATATATGTATCAAGTGTAAATATGTGAAACCAAATTAAATATACACTAACAACTCCTAAGAGGGTCCTGACATCATGTCTGGTTCCCTCATCCATGCCCTAACCCAACATATCCATCTATCATAGGGATCTTTCCCTTATCATGTTATGAAAACATGAATTCTCTTCAGGTGTCGATCTGGTAGATTGAGCATGTTATGAGTATAACTCAGCATGCCACTAAAAATGACATCTAAAACATTATCCAGTATATAATAGTATATATAATTTTATAAAGAATTAAATAAAATAAATTAAGTAAATAACTATCAAAATTTATTATTCTTTACATACCTACATAAATTTCCTCTGATCATGATTACACATGAACCATCAATTCCATCTTCATCGCATGATAGAGTCAGAACCATATTAGATATGGAAATCACAATTCATTATATCATGGGATTTAATTATTCATTTAAATCTAATTCATAACATTAAAAATTGTAACTCTATTCCAATGCCAATTTCATGGACCTATAACACCATGTCAATCACCCCATTGGTATTTGGATCATCATTACCTATCCCAAACATAATTTTTATCACATATGGTTATTTGGAGAATTAGTCCCTATCCCACACTTCATATCTTATATGGGTATTTGGAGCATTAGTCCTTGTCCCACATTCATTATCACATATATCACAAATATCATATATATCACATATATCAAGATTAATTATTGTTAATCATCATTAAATTTTTTATCAAACATTCACATTATAATATTCCATTTTAATTTATCAAACAATAAAGTATTATCACTTTAATTAACATGGAATCATATGAAAAAATTATCATTAAAAATTATTATCACCATTTAATCATATAATCCATTAACCCTTAAAGTTTAATCCAAAAATATATTAATTCCCATTATAAAACAATACCATAATCCCATTAATTGAAAAATTACATAATCATGACTTTCAATAGTTTTATAATCACATTATTCCATAAAATCCACAATCCATTAATAAATTATTCAATCAATTAAATCAATTCAAGATTCAATTTCCAAATGTGGAAATTTAAATTCCAAATTGACATAAATGATATTATAATTCATGACTATGGGAATTTACATTTATAACACCTACCTCAAGATCATTAATAGAAATTTTCCAAATAAGAAATCTGTAAATTGAATAAGAAAGATAAATATCACAACGGAATGAAAGACCTAAGACCAAATCCTAGAAACAAGATCCAATAGAATAAGATCCATGAGAACCTAGATATAAACCAATTATAATAGAGGATAAATCATTAATCTTCATCCAAACATAGAGATAAGAGAGAGAGAGAGAGAGAGAAATCCAAACAGGGATGAATTCACTTATGAATGGAGAGATAATTCTTCAAACAGATCTTTGATTCTTCAAGAATGGGGTTTAAGGAGGCTTTGAATCTTCATGTGAGCTTCAAAATATATAGTAAATATTTTAGGTTTGAGTAGGGGTGATTAGGGATTAATACCTAGGGGTTTGGTATTTTTTTTATAATTTTATGGGGGATTGAAATCCTAAATTCATGGCTCCAATATAGGGTACATGGTTTTTTAATCCAGGTTCCCTTATTATTGGGGTTCATGGTTACTCCTAGGTCAACAGACAGTTTAAAAAACTGTGATCCAACTATGCAAACCCCCTCTATTTTAGGGTGAACAAGTTTCTAGGGTGAGAACATGGTTTGGGAAAACCCTGAACCAACCTTGCACTACCCAACACCCCTCTAAATACATCCAAATTTCACCATAATGAACAAAAGACAAGCCTAAAAAAATATATTAACATAACAAGGAAATATATTACCTAAAAACAATTATAATACATCTCTAGAAAATTTCATGATCTTCCAATATCTTATCCTTACAACACCTTGTCCTTGAGCTGTACTCCCAAGCATCTCTAGGATTCTAAGGTAAAAAAATAATCCCAATGATCCCATATATCTTATTATCTCTATCATTTTCCTTATGAACATGAACCTGTTTCCTTAAAACTCAAACTATATAAAATGTCCTTCCTTGAAAAAAATTCTCACTATAATTCATTACACATATCATATGTTCCTTAAAGGATACATCAGTATAAAGACAAAAATAATAAATATCGATCGCCTAAAAAGGGTCGGAGTGATACCTCTAAATCTATGACAAATGGAAAACATCATGCATGGCATTATACCTCATTAAGAGGCCCAATTGATATTCCACCATCTCGATTATCTCTACAATCTTGAATAGTCAGAAAAACCTGGGCACTAACTTTTCATCCCTCTAAATCCCATGGTGACCTAAACATGGAGACACTAGATTGAACACAAGGTCAACCACTATTAACTCAAGGGGTCATTTATGTCTATAGGTATACAACTTATTCCTACTCTGAGTGGTATCCATACATTTCAAAATCTGCTGAACATTCACCAACATCTACGGAATAATACTTGGTCTAAAAACACTTACTCCCCTACCTCCATCTTACATAGAGGTCATCTACATAGCTAACCACAAAGATCCCCATTTAGTGTCATCTAAATAGTTTCTTGATAACTATTATTATCGGAGAACTCAATGAGTTGTTGGTACTTCTACAAAGACCCAACTTAGTCTAGAATATAACATTATAAAATATCCTCCAATACCTATACAGTACACTCTTACTTCCCATCTATCTTCATTTGGATTTCTATACAAATAAATACCCGTATACTTAGAACTTTTTGTTAGCCCTACAAGAAGTGTGAATTGATTTGTGAGACTCAGTCTGAAACTAAATTCTCAATCACCCCATGCAGATGGAATATCTCTTGAATTTATAAGTACCTTAACTAATCCACTAAATAAATCTCACAAATAAGTAAGAAATGTTCTACATTCATTAGTCAGTCCATAATAACCCAAATGACATCATTATTTTGAGTAATCCTCCAGAGATCCACCACGAATTCCATGTAAATGTCATCCCATTTACATTTTGGTATAGAAAATGGTTGTACTAAGCCATTAAGTCATTGATTCTTGGGCTTCACATATTGATATGTGTAGAATCATTTTATGAACCTTGCAATTTGTTTTTCAATCCTATCCACAAATAATTTCAATGTAGGTCATGATACATTTTGGTCAGACCTGGATGTATTGCCTATGTAGAGGCATTAAACTCACACAGAATCTACTCACACATACAAATAGGCACAAAAACATAGTTTCAGACATATATGATCTTATACTCATCTTCCGTACAATCGTATGGTGACTCCCCACCTTCATGACTTTCCCTCAATTCCAACCAATTCAGATCCTTATACTTACTATCCCAGATCTGGTTGAAAAGTATGGATTCCACTAATACTAATTTGATGTTCATCCTCTCCTGTCCCTCTCGAACCAAATTAGGAATCTCATCCTGCATCTTCATCTTCATTCACTTATAAGTGGATTCTTGAACTTAATTAGTTTGTGTTTTTCCTCTCAAAGACTTAGTAACATTGTATCAATTTCTAGACATATATGCAATATCAAAATAAAATTAATTCATATACTAAACCCATTTTCTTCTAGAGATGAAAATATTATTTCAAAAAATATACTTTAAGATCTTGTTAATAGAATACATAGTAATATTTTCAACCAATATATAATGCCACCATAAATACAAATCATCGACCATTACTGCTAACTCGAGGTCATGGAGAGGGTAGTTCCATTCATGTGGCCTCAACTATCATGACCCATACTCTATAACTCGATCAACCAACATCAAAACTACTCCAATTCCAATCATATACGTGTCACAAAAAATTGTATACTACTCAATCGGCTTAGGTAGTATCAAGATAAGTGAACTAGTAAAACACTTCTTCAACTCAAGGACTACATTTTCCCATGCTTCAGACTATTAACACATAACCCCCTTCTTGTAAAAGCCCAAAAATGGTGCTTCCAAGTAGTAAAAGTCACGGATGAACCTCTGATAATAGACCACTATCCCCAAAAATATTTGAAAAAAATTGGGATGCTGCTAATAAAATACTACCTTACACCTTCAATGGGACCACAAAAAAACCTTCCATCAACATGATGTGGCCCAAAAAATATACTTAATTGATCTAGAATGGGAAATTATATAGCTTGGTTTGTAGATAATAGTCTATTAGCGTAATCGAGATGTTGCATGAATGTTTGGCATTATCGTCATGAGTGTTTCAGTAAACCAAGATTTTATCCCCCAAAACAACCAAAAAGTGATCAAGGTATGGGTGGGAAATTTTGTTAATCATGGCCATAAACAAGGATAGATCATTTTTAAGCCTAAACTACATCACAATGAACACCTATAGATACACATTCTTGTGAAAGTTGTCCATGGAATATCTGAAGGTAAAACTCTGATCTTACGATACCCTGAACTCAATTCAATCATAGTGAAAACACAATATATATTAGACTAGTCAAAGATATCATTGATATGTAGAAGAGGATATTGTTTCTTCACTTTCATATAGTTTAACTTTTGGTAATAAGAACGTATATGAGAATTACCTTCATCCTTCTTAGATTAAAGACTAAGGAACACCAATGTGATATACTCAGATAGATTGATCCATTATCCATGAAATCATACACTTGAGTCATAAGTTCATTCATCTCTATTGGTTCTATTCTATATGGTGGAATAGAAACTAGCTTAGCTCAAGGAAAGAGCTCAATCATAAACTCAACATCCATTTTAGGTGGAAGCCTTGAGAAGTACTCAAGAGACATGTCCTTGAACAAATATACTATGGGTGGAATGATATCATACATAAAAATACCTTCATCCATCAAAATACTTACAACATAGGAGGTGAACAACCCAAGTTTCTAATGAACTGGCCCTTCATGCTCGCCTTGATATCCCACCCTCCATAATGAAAATTATTTTCACCCATAGAAGATATGAAAACAATTATCTCTCAATAAAAATATATAAGGGATCAGTATGATACTAGACCATCCATACCCAATATCAAGTCAAAACATGATATGTCAATAATGTATGAAAAATATTAGAAATGATACCCTGAACCTTAAGAGAACACCCCTTTAATAAATAGTTGTCTCTGGACCATACTCCTAATGGCGTATCGATCATTATAACCCCACTCCCAAACTCTAGGCTAGAAAAAAACCATTGGAATGTTTTTTAGATATAAAGGGATTAGAGGAACCTATATCAAATTAGGCACTAAAAACTATGCAAACTACAAGAATAGAACCACTGACTGTTTATTGTCTAGCTTCGTTATCCAGAAATGTTGACTCAAGTGCATGTAATAGTCTGACTTCTCTTTTTTGTACTATAGTTTATGTCCCATATGTTTCACCACTCTGATGATATATGATCTCTTTCTTATATGTACCACATCCATTTCCATATCTTTATGGAAATTAGAACTCTAAATTCAAGACTAATATTGAGTTTAAGAGCCTCTTAGAGCACTCTGATTCTGTCTAGATCCTTAGTAATTACCCATATATCATGGGTTCCTATAGAACCATTATATATTTCCCACCCTTAGGAACTATACATGTGGTCGGGTTAAGTATCTATGAAATTGAACTATCCATCCACACAGTTGGCAGATCACTCGGGTAATGACCTAAGTAACTAATACTCCTCCCTAGACATTCTGCTTTCCACTTCTATATTTTATATTCTCATAGAGACACTTCCTCAAACCATAATACTTAACTCATAATCATCTATAAAAAACCACATGAATCTCAACAGAATCCTTATTCATGTTCCCCTCATAAATGAGAGAATAGTTTACCACTAATGAAAACATTTTGTGCTGAGGGATATTAACATGGAAATCAATCGCACATTTAATACCATCCTATTTTTTATACTATATCCCCATCCCCTAAAAACATTGGAACCAAGAACTAACAATAATAAAATAGACTCAAAATGCCCATTACAGATATAATCCTTGGGGTCATCCTCATAAGCTATATTATCCCATCTATCCTAAGTGTCTCATGGTACATGTTCTCCAAGAACTTCTCAAAAAATTCATTCCATTTGATATTCTACAACTATCCATCATGAGTCTCGAAGTCCCTCTAATGATTCACTAGACCATATAACTTATAAGAATCCAGTTTTTCTCTACGCTCAATAGGAGTCTCTATGTTCTTAAGGATCATCTAGATAAGCTCAATTTGGAACTCAACTACCTCATATCAACTCTATTTAGTAAAATCTAAATGGTGATTCAATTGGAACTCCCATTGCAAGTCATACATACTATTCACAATACGATCTGAGTATATATCCATAAATTTCATAAAGTGAGTAATGTTATAATAGATTTTATTCTCTAGTTCCTTCACTCAGTACTATCAGGGCTTTAGGATCCACTATTGGAGGATCATTTCCCACAATATCCTCCTGTCATCCTATCAACAAGCATCTTCATGGAGGCATATATCTGCAATGTAAACCACAAATATTAAGATTCATAACACATCATAAACACATTTTAAAAATTTTAATTTTCACAAATCTATAATAATCCATCCCCTATAACCTTTTATGTGGTCAAAAACAGAGGCACTACCACCTAAATTCACCATCCCTCACATGGGTCATAGTCCCCTTAGAGAAAATATCTTGATAATCAATTTTTCTCATTTGAAAACCATTTTTCAATTTCAATTTCAAACATTTAGCATCATTTAAGTTATTAAATTTCTTTTTAGGATCTATTTTCATTTATATTACAAAGTCAAGAAAAAAATTTCATTTTAACAGCTCAACCCAAACCATTCTTTTCCATGAATCCTAAAAAAGATGCACACCCCAATAAATCCTGAGGGTCTAAAATGATACATGCAAAAAAACTATTACGTCATACAAGGCCAAAAAGAAAAATCACATAAATAATAACATCACACAAGAGGTGCATCATCCTAGGTGAAATAACATTAAACTATTAGAAAAAACATCAATAACATCATCCCACCCCAGGGAACTTGTTTTTTTCCCTCATGCATGGGTTTGATACTCACATTCATGAGATCATAACCAAGACACAACTCATCCTAGTCTCTTTTTTTACCTTTCAAAAATAGTAAAAAAAATAAAGGAAATAAAAACTCCTTGGACACTAATTTGTAATGTCCCGAAACAGGTTCCACGCATCAGTACTCTAAGTCGATCGATCACATGACCACACACACGCCTCCCCATTTTCTAGAGGATGTTCACTAGTAGTAAGGGTCTAATATATAACATGGGGAGACGATAAACTCTATATAAAATTTTCACAAAAATGGAATAAAAAATAAATAACCAAATGAAAATAACTTATTACCAGAATAATACCATAACCAATACTGACCTGAATAACATGGTAAACAAGAATGGGAAACCAATATCTAAAAAGTGGAGTAGATATGTAATTCCATATATTTTTCAAGGGTTAATATGAAAACCCAAAATAAAAAACAGTGAAAAATCTCAATTGGGTCCCAATATCATGATTGGTTTTCTCATCCATGATCCACCCCAACTCAGTTATCTTATATAGGGATCTTTCCGCTATCTTGTCCTGAAAATATAATGTCTATTTGGGTACTAATCTAGATGTTATATAGGGTGTGAGTACAACTCCGTAGGACACCACCAACAAAATATAAAATAATATACAATTAATAATAGTGTATTATGTTGTATAAAAAATAAAATACAATAAAAAAATTTAACAGTTATAACATTTTATTATTAGTTAATTAATCAAATAAATTTCTTCAGTTCACAATGACTCATGAAGCATAATTATCTGCTTTGTCCCATGTTGGACTATGAACCACATCACATAGGGATATCATAATTTATTATATAATGGGATTTTATTATTCATTTTAATCCAATTCATAACATGATTACTTGGAACTCTAGTCCAATTCCAATTTATTAGGCCTAAAATGTCTTGTCTGGAACCCCATGAGTATTTGAAGCATCTTTCACAATCTCACACCTCATTGTTATAACATATGGGTATTTGGAGCATCATTCCCTGTCCCACACTCATTATCACTTATGGGTATTTTGTTCATCAATCATTGTCCCACAATTGTTATCACATATATCAAAAATATCAAATATATCACATATATCAATATTAATCAATTTTAATCACCATTAACCATCATATCAAACATTCTCATCATGGTGTACCATTAAAATTTATCAAACAATCAAGATTTATCACTTTAATTTACATGGATTTATATAAAAAAATTCACCATTAAACCAATCATCAAAATTTAATAATATAATCCATTAATACTATAAGACTAAGATAAACATCACTTAATTCCCATTATAAATCAACCCTACAATCCCATTAATTATTCAATTCCATAATCTTGGTTTTCACCAATTTAATAATCACATTATTCCTTCAATTAAATAATCCTTTAATTAATTTACCAATTTATTAATTCAATTAAAGATTCAACATCCAAATATGAAAATTGAAATTACATATTTATATATATTCAATTATAATTCATTAATATGAGAATTTAAATTTAGACCACCTACCTCAAGATCATTGATGTACATTATGCACACTATAAATCCCCAAATTGAAGTAGAATGTTGAAGATCACAACAGGATAGAAGACAAAGGACCAAATAATAGGAACAAGATATAATGGAATGAGATTTATGAACCTAGATATAAACCAATTCCAATGGAGGATAAATCAGTCCTCTTTATCTAGAAATAGTGATGGGAGAGAGAAACCCAAATGAAGATGAAATCAATTAAAAACAAAGATATGATCCTTAAAAAAGAATATTGGATGAATCAATAACGGGATTCAATGAGGATTGGAATCCTCTTAAGAGCATTAAAATTTGAATGAATGATTTTATGTCTAGGTAGGGGTGATTAGGGATTTAACTGGCGGGTTCATGAATTGTTTTTATAATTTTTTCTATGGATAAAAATACAGTGTTCATATATTCTTATACGAGGGGAATGGTTAATAAAAAATTATTCCCTAACTATGTATTCCTATTTTTGGGGTGAACTTTTACCCCTATGTTGGTGCAAAGTTTGAAAAACCTTGTTCCAACCGTGAAAACCCTCATGTTTGAGGGTGCACAATTTGATAGGGTGGGAACAAGGTCTGGGAAAATCGCGCAGTATCCATGTAGTTTGAAAAAACCCTCCAAAACATTCAAAATTTATCAAAAATCACCTTATAAAACCCTAAAAAATTATAAAAAAAAAGAAACGATAATACCTATATACGAGCATGATACTTCTCTCAAAAAGGTAAGGATCTTATAGTAATAAATAACAATTTTAATAACTTTACATTTAATATTGTGTTATGAAGGTTTTTTTCTTTTATTTCATTATCTAAATGAAAAATTATATATATTTTCATAATTATAATCCAATTAATATCATTAAAATCAATTATATAAATAACATTATTGTTAAATATGTTTTACTCTTAAAGTAGTATTTTTTAAAATTGAATTTTCATTATTTTATGTGAAATTGTATAAAAAAGTCTTCTTTTTATGAAAATTTATTTATAGAAAATTTATTTTATATTTAGACATAAAATGTTCAAATTTTATAATTTTTTAGATTTAATTTTAGATAATTAAAATGCATTAACGAAAACAATTAAGTTGTGACATTTAGGGAAAAAAATGTTAACAAGCTTCAAACTAACAGTTAATTAAAAAAATATCTATTAAACAGGACTATTTATGATTATTTTGAGTGAAAATTGACCTTAAACAATATTTTTATAAAAAAATAAGTTTTCTATAGTGCTAGTTTCATATGAGAATGTCATTATATTTTTTTAAATCATTGATTATTTATAAGAGTGACACTCCCCTAACTTATAATTGGGAACCTATTCTCCTCACTTCCCAAAACATGTTGAGAACTCTAGGATGACCATGATCTACCTAGATACCACCCAAATATACTCTAATTTTCTTATAGTTATTGGTCTCTAAAAATATCTATCCTAGAATAAATAATGTGTAATTCAAAAAAATTATCCAATGAGAATGTCGAATCCCTAAACAAACACTATCAAGTATTTATTTTTCCACTCCTTATAAATCTATAATAAACATTATAATATAATTTAAAATATATTTAATATAAATTTAAAATCATTTTTTTATTTATTAATGTTAATTTTAAACATTATTCATATCACATGGTAAATGAAAACATGGCTCATGTGTCTATGTGGACTACAACCTCAATGAAATAGTGAGTCTCAATTTTCATTACCTCCTCACTTTCCCGGTAATAAGGTTTTAATTTAGGAATTTATATTATATTTATGAAATTTTTACGATTCTATAATTATAAAATATTATACAAATTTTTTACCTTTCCAATCATTGGAAAATGATAACATTACTCATGCATACATCTGGACTTCTACTTATGTGAAGGTATATTATTTTTTTCAATACTACATCACAGGGAAGGCCATATATATGAATATAAATGATCAATATTACATTTATAAAATATTTATATCCTATAAAACAAATATATTTTTTACATTGATATTTATATTCTACTACCTCCATATAATGATGTGAATTATTTCTCTTGAAATATATAAATGTATAGTCGCTAATATTTTTTGAAGTCATAAACATGATAATTAAAAAATTTATATAATTATAGAGATTATGAAACCATTCCCATGGTTAATATATCAATATCATATTTTCAAAATATACAATGGAAAATGGACATTTAACAATCTAAATATGATTGAAATAATGATTTAAATATTTTGTGAGTGATTTGTATATTGCAAGTAATACATAAATATAGTTTTTTATTTGGGTCTATCGTAATTCTAAATTTATCATAGATGATGTAATAATGTGTTTTTATAACATCCAAATACATGAACTCTAAAAATCCAGTGAAAAAATCATAAACATTACAATTCTAGTATTTATAATAATAAATGTTACCCAATATTAACCATCCAAAATTTATGAAATTACAAGGAAATATGGGATTACATAAACCCACAAAAAACTTTTTTGTTTTTTGTTTTATAGAATTAGTAAAAACTCATACATAACAATACCCATGTCATTTGGAGATCATTATTCCCTTTGTACCTATATTTTCATTACCTATATTCATACATAATCGTTATTACTATTCATCCTTAAAACCCATGGAAAAACCTGAAACTATTGGATAAGAAAAAGAATATTAGTAAGGGTAAAAAAGAATAAATGCATTATTTCAGCAGAAATCATTAAAAGTGAACAAATGTTTACCTTTTTCAAAATTGTAACTGTGTATGAAATAAATTATTTTGAAATGATAAATATAGAAATATTGTTCAAATAGAACCATTAAAATCCATAGTGTAGCACATTGATATTTTTTGAAATATATATATTTTAATTAATTTAATCTTCTCGATATTCTTCGTTTTACATAACACAAAATATAGCTTTTGTTATAAGAAAACACAATGTTTGGATTTATTTATACGCAACATAATACTAAGAATGTACTATAAGAAACATTTATATTATCTTGCAATACACACAATAACATGTTTTTATTATGTTACAAACAATATCGAGTTTCATTGATAGATTGTGTTTCACACTAGATCATGTTTTACCAAACTACAATAGATTATTAATATTTTTAAAATATTATTATACTTACAACCTAGTTGTTGGGATGGAAAATATTAATAATATTAAAATAACTATTAAACAATGGTTGAAATATTTTTTTAAAATTAATTACATAGTAATCAATTAATTATAAATGAAACTAAAAACCAATTTGATATAACAGAAGTAATTTTTAAAAACTATTTTTATGTCCACAAATCTTTTTTATCATAAAAAATTAGATTAATCACTATTAGTTAGTGATCGTAATTAAATTTATATATTATAAATTAAACCAATTATTTTTACACTAGTCCAATATATTTAATATGAATAAGATAAGAATAAATCAAATTATAGGAAAAAATATGTATTTTCCTAAAATGAAAATTTACTGACATTTAAAAGTGTACCTATTTTGAATATAAATTAATTTTAGTTTGGTCCAAAGGAATAAAATGATTTTATTTCATCCCATAGGGAGGCTTATAAGATGAGAGGATGGAATTTGGGATATTATTTGGGCTGGGTGTGGACAAGAAAAATGGTTTCATAGGTGTGAATGAGTGGGGGGGAGTGATTTTCGTTTTATAGTGGAGGAGGATTGACATTCTTGTAAATAAAAAAATGTTAAAAACATTTGAGGGGTCTCCATACATCATGAGCGACTAATAATGATACATTTTCAATCCAATGTAGATATTTTTTAAATATTAATAACCAATATATTTTGGAAATGTTTCTAGGTTATTTGGAAGCTTAAGTTAAAGTTTAATCACTAAGTAAACCTGTCTTTACCATACGCAGGGTAATTAATTTTAATTATTTTCACTAATATTTTTTGACAAAAAATAATTTTACCTTACTAGAAAATATAAATTATTATTATTCCAAATATTTAAAACATTTATTCAATTTATACACATTGTAGTGGAATAAATTGAGTTTAAATTAACCATGAAAACTGGATAAGATAATGTTTTCATATCCAATTTCAATGTGAAATTAATTCTAATGAATAAACTTGAATAAATTTATATATAATATATCCAAATACTATTTAAAACAAATTTAATATATTATTTAACTATATAATTAAATTATACGATAGTGATGTTTTCAATTAAAATTTAGTGTTTTCACTCTTTATAAAAAAATGAATCTTCTCAGAAAAATAGAAAAAATAAACGCAAAGAATATTTTTATATTCTGATTTCAAAAATTATTATTTTTATATATTAATTATAATAGTTTAAAAATTATTATCTTTAATAAGTTCACCATTAAAAGGCGGTAAAAATTACTTTTAGGAAAATAATGCTCTTTATTCCTGAAATTGGATTTATTCTTATCTTATACCTATAAAATCTATTGGATGAATGTAAAACTATTTATTTGAATTTATAATATATAAATTTTCTTAATATTAATAATTAATAGTGACTAATTTAATTTATTAACATAAAACAACTTTGTCAGCATAAAATAGTTTTTTCATAAAAACACTTCATTTATATCCAATTGGATTTCATTTTCATTTATAATTATCTGATATCTAAATAAGTCATTTTATAAACATGTATAAAACATAGATTCATAATTTACTTAATCTAATTTCTATTTTCCATTATAATGGATATGAGATAACTATTAAAATATTTTAATAATATTAAAAATATATTGTATTTTGGTAAAAATAAATCTTTCATGAAACAAAAGCTATCGAAGGTACTTGACATTCTGTGTAACATAAGAAAGATAAAGTTTTTCATGTACCAAATTCTAATATAAGTGTATCGTGTATTGAAATATTATCATGTTCTTACGTATGTAGATATCCAAACATAGGGATTTTGTATAAGAAAATTTATAATTGGTGTTTCATGAAATGTATAATATCAAGAAGATTAATGTAATTAAAAAATTCACAAAATCTTTGGGTGTTAGATTTTAAACCCCTTAAAATGAATTTAAACACAAATACATTCTAGGAAACCAAAGGTTTAGTACTGGAAAGATTCATTCATAGAAACCCACATCGTAAAAATGAATAATAAAAATTCCTTTAAAAAGGGGATTTTGGAAGCATAATTGCTACCCAAAGTAACTCATAACTAAGTTTCAATATAGGGGAACAAAAGTTTGAAGTGAAAAATGTACATTGAAGAAAATGGTAAATAATTATAGAGAGTGTTAGAGATCAATAATCATAAAAAGTGGGTGATCTAGAGATAGATAACTATGAAATATCCATAACCTAAATTGGTGTGAAAAGGTCATTGATATCATAAATATGATAACAAAAAGACAAAATTTTAATTCAATATACTTTTCCTAAATGTGAATATTTATTTTGCATGAAGATATAATAATTTTATTCCATTATATTTTATATACACAATATCACCCTTTGGATTTTCCTTGACCAATTTCCACTTCATCTCTGACTCAATGAAATGAAGGTGTATATGTCATTGTTGAAGTATTAACAGATCGTGAGATCCATAAATAGAATGACACATCATTCCATCCATCTCTAGTTAATATTATAGAAAAAAATTGTTAGTACAGGTTATCCAATATGCAAAAATTCTCATATGGAGAGATAATACATTAGTCTCTAAAACCTCATATGATGTTTAACAGAAACCATTCCCTAAATGGTTTACTTATAACACATCCAAAAAATGAAATTTAAAAACTATAGAAATAAGGTCTCTAAATTTCTCAAAATAATTTTATCATTGATCCCCCCATATATCATAATGTAGCACTTGTTTTTCACATACCAAACATGTGAATACCTTCATCATGTATTCTATTAAAACATAGTATTACCCTGAATTACCATAAATCCTTATTGAAAAAAAAGCATGATACCTTATTCCCATGAATATTTTATGTATTCATTAAATCTAAAAAAATTTCTAAACATTATCCATGATAACATAAGCATATTTTTAAACAAATTAATAATTAGTTCCATTGAAATCAATACTATACAATTTACTTCATACATATCAAGCATATATTTATCTAAGCTAATCAAAGTTTTCTCCACATCTGGAACACAATAAGGGTTATCTTTTCATAATCAAAATAGAATCCTTACATTAAATCAATGTTCTATTCCATCAACACCATTCAACATATCCTTGAGAATACTTAATGAATAATATATACTAAAAATACGAAAACATTTCATGATATGTATAACATAAACTTTTGATTTAATAAAATATACACTTCAAATATCCAATATTATCCTTAAACCATCACCCAAGATTCATCATCTTATTAATTAATACCCCTTTACTATAATTTGAAATATTAATCATGTTATAAGGTTACTCAACATCAATATAATCATGCTTCTTATGTTTAATGTAAAAAATACTCCTAGAAGATACCATACCATTTACATGTCTTTGGGGGTCTCTTTATCTTCAGTAATATAACCATTTTTTCTACCACCTTCCTATTTATCTTCATTAAATTTCCACTTAGGAAATTAATTTGTATAATTCCCATAAATTCCACATCTAAAAAATTTAATTTCAACACAATTCCTTCTAGTTCCTACAATTGAATAAGACCATAAATCATAGTATCAGAAACACTTATCACATCATAAAACCAGAAAATCATGAAAAATTACTTATAGGATGCATAAATCATTTGACCTACATTTAAATATATGGTATCATAGGCCTATCCTTAAAGACACCACTATAAATATCCCTATAAATATCCCTATGGGTCTCACTAATGTTTTCTTATTCTATTTTCTAAATGATAACTAATGTTTTCCCTTGATACCAATTATAGAAACACAAGATTAACTTACATTGATATTACATCATTTTGGATGAATTTTCAAAACATTACAAAAGTACATGCCCAATGTCTACAGTAATTTAGTGTCTTTGGAAAAATGGAAACACAATATTTTAAACATGTGAAAGATTATCAAAAAATACCTTAAAGATCATCACCTTTAGTATTCCTACTTAAAACATTTATTCATATACAAGGGGAATAAAAAATATGAAAGGGGTGAACTAAGATTCTAAATAAGGGTAAAAAAGTGTGATATGTATGCATTACATGAACATTAGGGTATGAGAGCATGATAATAACATTAAATGATCATACACTACATATAAAATATCATAATCAAGACACATGGAAAAAATATTTGTAGTTTATAAGACATGAATAGTAAGGTAATCAAGATCATAATTCATGAAAGCATAACACATGAATAAGACATGGAATTCTGGTATACACATAATAATTGAAAATCCTATGTCAAGGCTACCTACAAAGAGCCTCATAACATGTTAGGCTTTGGATAATCACCTTTGTATATTCTTTGGGCTAGGGATGACCTCTTATGTACCATATTATTTTAGGCTTGGGATTCCCTCCCATGTACCCTCTTGTTATATTATTTGGATGCCCTCTCGTATAACCTCTTGTTACGATCTTGTGATTCCCTTCAATGTAGCCTCTTATTATAGGCTTGGGAGGACCTCCTGTGTATCGTCTTGTTACAGGATTGAGATGTCACAACCCGATCCATGTCGGGGCTCGAGCTGTTACTACCCGAAGCTCACCTCAATAGGCTAGGGTTTGGAGACAAGCTTCAATGACACCATAAATTATAGAGTTATTTTCCTATGTACCTTTACACACACACACACATGGCCATGTCGATGCAATGTGTATAGGAATAAAAATAAAATATGAAACCTACTACAAAATAAACCTTACATTGATGGACCACTAAATAGTATAGATATATTAAATTAAACTTAATAGAAATAGAGAAAATATTACACACCCAAATAAAAAGTGTCTCAACATGGTAGGAAAATCCTGAATGTAAATCAAGAAAAGAATGCCCACTTTTGAATCCTCAGATGTGACCACAACACAAAGTCCAAGCCCCCGTATCCCTGAGCTTCTCCGAAGTTGGGATTAAACATATGTGACGTCAAATAAGGCATGATACGTATTGGAAAATCCCTTGAAGGGGTGAGTATAAACATACTCAGAAGGATATCCAGAAAATAAATGGGAGAATAGTAAGACATACAATAATAAAATAATTACAATATATGAATAACATTACATTAAATGAGTGTAGCTCTACCCAAAAAGAAATTCAATTAAGATAATCCAAACACAAGTAGCTAGAAAGTGTGAGAAGGTTAACTTTTCATTGTTTTTTCACTACCTATAGTTATAGAGTATACTTATCCAAGCAAGAGAATCTAGACACAGAAATCACATTGCATAACTCACACATCTTCACCTCTCCTAGAAAGAGAGTAACTAGAACCCAAGGATTGGGCACTTAAATTAGGTGTAAATATATATATATATATATATATATATATATATATATATATTCTCCTCTAAATAATCCCAAACGAGAGAGTAAGGGGATATCCATCTCACATATCATCCAAGTAAAAGAGTCTCTAATTGTCTCAAAAGTAATTTCAATCGATATCCATTATTCCTCACATCTACCCTCAACTGCAAGTCATAGGGGCCCAAATAATACACCTCAATACTATCTGCTTTAGATGGGTATGTGTTGCCTACAAGGTTTTTGGTCACATCACAAGGATGTGTCTTATTGGGGGGGGAAGTGACACTGTTACTTTAAAGCTCAAGATAACGTTAAAGAACATCTCACAACAAACATGAAAATCGGGATGATGAAAACTCAAAGTAGAGGACCCACACCCTAACATGATATAGTTATTCCTCTCTAAAAGTTGTTGAGGACCAACTACATAGTTTGTCAGGGGGATTCCACTCAGATGTAGTTAGTAGAGGATCTACACCCATATCGATGGGGTATTCCACTTTGATAGTCGTTTTAGAGGACCCATGCCCAAATTCATCAGGGTGATTCCACTCTTATTCATTATATACTCATGCCCTACTGTGTCAGGGGGATTCCAGCACTATTTAGGTAATAGAGGACCCACACCCATGCCGATGGGGGATTTTACTCTTCAAATGAGTCAAAAGGATCATCAATTTATATTAATTTAATTATTCCACATTAAATGACATTGCAAATAAGTCTCTACACATCCAAAAAGATCACACATTCTAGGTCATTGAAAGAAAACATGTGATGTAGAGTATTCACTACCCCTAATCAGAAATCTGATGGAAATATTGCATAATGTCACACTAAACTCGAAATTCATATCATGGGGACCATGCCTCAATCCTAAAATTAATTATATAGATAAAACCATTATGATCCACTCTGAAAAAACACACGAGATTGACTACTTGATCATACAAAATGGATAACAGGTTAAAGAGTTGCAATTCATTGCAAAGAGTGCAAATCAGGTCATTTGGAGCCCACACATCGAATTTTGTTTAAAAATAATGTAGGTCATCCTAAAAAGTTTTTCCACGGACCAGGATCACACCACCGCTAATGGAATGCTATATGGACATTCCGTTCAGAAAAGATGCATGATACAAGATTTCTGAATAATAATAAATATTTTATTGTTAATAAACATTGGAATTTTCTTCATCTGAGGAATGAAACCAAAAGTTAAATTTACTTATCATTACTAAAAATATTCCTCTTGAAGTAAGTGACTCATTCCTGCAAATGACACATCAATCAGACACCTGGTTTGGGAGATCTGATTTTATAAAGTCGTATAGTATCAATTTTGACCGGTCTGACCCATTTTGGCAAGACTCCTCCACCTGGGCTAGCTTGCTCCTGTCGGCCCAGTCCTGTTCCACTGGTCCGCGGTCCAGTGCATTGACCGATCTACTCCCTAGGTGACCCAATAGACAACTGGCCTATCTTGGGATTCAACTGGTCCCCTGGTCAATGCAGTGACCTGTGTCGTGCGGGTCATTTCCAAATGGGGTCGTGCGTCGTGACCCTACCTTGTCTCCAGCCTGGCCATTGTGACCCTCCACCATGAAGAAGCTACCAAATGACCCATATCACCACCACCTCACCTTCATCTCTCCATATCGGTCTACCCCACCGATGCCACCTCAACACATCAATCCACCCCAAATTCCGCCTCCTACCACCTCAACACCCCACTTCCTCCATCTTTCTCCACTCACCAGCCAACCGTGCCACCAGCCACCTCAACGCCCTAACACCACACTCCTCCTCCGACTTCCACCCTTACCGGAGTTTTATTTTTTCCTCCTTCCACAACTATCCAAAACCACTCTAGTTGTCAAAAAATTAAAAGAGACTATTTTTGGGATCCTCGGGTCAATGGATTCATAGCACCAACCTTTGCATGTCGATTCTGAGATGTTTTGACATAGTGATGATTTATGGTGAAGAATGGGGAATTAAAAAAATGGGGACTCAAAACGGGTGATTGGGAAATGAAGATGTTCATTTTTCAATCCCCTCAATTCTCAAAAATAAATAATTAATTATGATATCAAGAATGAATTATGAACTGAAAATTCGGGGTGTGATAAAAAAGTAACAAGATGCCGACCTTGAGAAATGATCAATTTAACATTGGCAATCATCTTTTGATTTACCCCACTACAGTATTTCATGGATTTTTCAAAAATTCACCAAGGGAGGGGGATGTGACTTTTCTTCGTTAGAGAAGAAATTAGGGACAAGCCCTAATTTAAATTCCTTAATAATGTATTTATACAAAAAAAATCCACTTTTAGGGTTTTATTTAAAAGTGTCCCGCCAACAGGTGTGGAATCTGAATGTCTTGTGCCTGCTTGTCTTATATCCCACCTAGGAAAAACATCCCATTATTAACATAATGAAGTTCTCATTTTCCTATTCGAGTCCCTATTTAAATGTTATTTACATCACCATTAGGGGTAAACTAATTATGTTTAATTATTTTTATGATGATTATACCCATGGGTGGATATTTCTATAGAAGTCCCATGCCGGCGAAAGTTATGCATCACCTAGGGTAAAAAAACATTCTGGACTGAACCATTTCCTCATATATCAAATCATTTCTATAAATTAAGAGTTATCCCATTTCTTTTTTATGCATATTATAAAATATAATTCATTTGTTTTGATAAAATAAATTTCGGGCACACCGGGCCGCAGAATTACGTGTCATCTCAGTGTCCAAATCTAATAATATATATAGAAATTTCAAAGTATTACTAGGTGAAAAAATTATTTCTACATCATTCCCTATTTCAATATTTTCATCCCCTAAATGAAAAAATAGGAAAACAACTGTAACGTCCTGATTATGGGTGCTGCCCAAGGGGGCCCCGTACACGGTTGGTCTCGTGACCTCAAGTGAATTTCCCTAAACACCAAATACTACTGAATAGAAGTGAGGACCAAGGTTTGATGATGGGGAAACTATGCCCTTATTAGAATATTATACATAATGAATTAATAATAGTAAACAATAGCAGAAGTAGTAATACCATACAAAAAAATGTAAACAGCAGATGACTAATAGTAATATAACAACTGGAGAACAAATAAACGATGAATGTTACATGGATCTAGGAAAGTATCCAGAAAAGTCAAAATGATGGAAATACCATGTAAAAACCAAATTATAGAAAAGAAATAAATTCGAAGAGCATCACAAACCTCATCTTGGTCCCATGCTCTCTAGATCCAATAACAATCAAGTACTTGATAATGAAACATGTGTTCCATTATCTATAACTACAACCAGATAATCTATTTGGCCCTAAAATCATGACCCAAACATGGTGTGATACAAATCCTAGTAGGAAACCACCAAAATATATGTTCATGTTTGTTTTTGAATATATATATATATATATAAGAAAACATGCCAAATGAAGTAATAAACTAGGAAGCACTCAAAAGTAAACAATCCTACAGTTTCCAATTACATTAATTTACATTTATCAATTATTCTATCCATTGAATAATTTAACATTAGGATCTAGCCTATGCTATGTATCCCCTTGCATAATAAAAAAAAACAAACGTCTCAAAAGACAATCTAAACAACCATATAAGACTGAGTACAAGATTGTGCTTTGGCTTGGCAGACTCATCGCAGTCATTCAATTATTCTAAACAACCCTCTAGGAAATCTCTCACGGAATAACCCCTTTGCTTTAACATAGCACTAATAAAATAAAAACAACCACATGGGAAGCTCTTATGGTCAAGACCCCTTGGTCAACATGGAATCGATAAATTATAAATGACCTCTGGGTAGCGCTCATGGTCAATACCCCCTAGGTCCACATTGAATAAATATATTATAAATGACCTCCTGGGTAGCTCTCAAGGTAAATAACCCATGTTCAAGGTCTACACCAAGGCTCCCATAGTCCAATATAAATAAACATGGAAACCCCAATGGTTTTACTTTCCCAAGGATATCACTGTCCATTAGAAAAACATCACACATATCATAACAAGGCAACACATGTAATCTATAACTACTACATGGATGACATTCTCTAGTATAATAAATTCAATTCATATAATCAATCAACATAATCCTAAATAGTTGAAGGCATAGATATAAGGTATTACTCAAAGGAAACATCGTCCAAATGGTCATAAACAATCAAACATGGGAACAAACCCATGGGGTGTCCCATTACATGTAATAAATCCTCATGCATAAGAAATCAACCATTCTCAAACAAATGAACAACAAAAGGTATTAAACAGGGTCAACATCCCAAAACACCCAATACCCCAACATGGTTCTTTATCACTTTAAGAATATATAATCCAAAGACAATCAAATAAAGCCACAAACCACCTACCTTGATGTTGTATGATCAATAATCTTCAACATCAGCACTTGAATCGGCATAGAATGACATAAATAAAAAAAGGTGAAAAACTGATCAAGTTTGAATTACCCATGAGAGAGGAGGAATCAAGAAGAAAGGCTCTAGTGAAAGAAAGAACTCACAGATGGGAATCCAACACACCTGACGACATCTCAATCAGGGCGTAGTGGAGAATCAGAAGGAGCTCAATGTTCTTTAGCATTCGGTCACTCTCTGGTACAAACCAAGGGGAGAAGAAGTGGTTTCTAGATATGATACATGACCCGCTCCATTATATCAAATAAAAAGAAAAGTACATTGTGTGCTAATTTAAGGTACATTCTATGTACTAGCCTCAACAGGCCCACACTTTTGGTAGTTTTATAGGTCACCTACACAACCCTATACTCGGTCGTTACACGACCAGTACACAACTACATGTGATAATTGGGTACATTATGTGTAATTCAAAATTTTCACATTTCATTATTTTACCTAAAAAAACTATAAATATACATCCATACCTAAAATGAAGATCCAGGGGCAAATTTCCCTTCCAAGGGTGGTGAAGAAGAAAATGAAAACAACTCTGGCCCCTATGATGGTACATCGGCCTCCCTCTCCCAAGTCTTGTCCTATACTTGCCAGTACTGCCATAACACCCATACCACAGGAACAAACTGGACATGGAGAAACATCATGATGTGATACAAAATCCAAATAAGGTGCTCTTTGAAGTATTCATTCAACTCCAACTCAACCTACTCATGTTAAAAAACATGGTATGGGTCTGACATGTAACATCATAGCTGAGAATCATTGAAGACGCCATATATATCCTGATACCTATGAGGTAACTGAAACTGATTGGAAACCGACCCGACTCTCTCAAAAACCTAAAATGGCCCAACATATCTCAGTGAAATTAACCCCTATCTCCTAATCCGAATGTGTCCCAACCTTGGTGTGACAGGTATGAATACATGATCCCCGACCATGAACTCCATAGGTTGTCTTCGTCGGTGAACATATGATTTCTTCTTAGATATTACAATATCCATCCTCTTCTAAATAAACTCCACATTCTTAATGGTCTCCTGGACAAGACAAGGTCCCATCATAGCTACCTATCCTACCTCCATCCAACATAGGGGTGATTGGCATAGACTACCGTAAAAAGCCTCATAAGGTTCCATCTGAATCTTTGCCTAAAAACTGTTATTGTAGGAAAACTCCACTAGGGGTATGTGTCACTCCCAAGAGGTCCCAAAATCTAGGAATGTCATGAATCGTCCCCTGGGGCTTGTGCTATTACTACCCCAGACCCGCCTTCCATGGCCTAGGTGCTGTCAACTAGCATCGAAATGCATATTCCCTAAAACGGGAAGGAATTGTATTTAAACATGTACAAACACACCGTCCGAGAACACAACAAGAAGAAACTGTCTAGTAAACTCCTGTAGTAAAAGAGAGCAGAAAGTAAAAGGGACTTGAATAAAATCCCATCTGTAAAAGTAAAATTATGTCTAAAATTATAGTACAACTGAAAGAAAAAGGAAAACTGCTACGGGGTCGTCCTCTGAGGTTCATACTTGTAGGGTAGTTATAGATTGCCTCTACTGCACTATACATCTTCTCGTCACCTATGAATCATGTCACACCAAATGTTCCACCTCCGAGCACCGACTATTCATGGATCCCTCGGCCTCGATCAATGTTGTAGGTTATTTTCACAAGACACAACAATGTGCAGGCAGTTCTCGTGATGGGGTGAGTATAACTATACTCAGAAGGACCACAAGACCCTGAAGGTCTCCTATAATTGTACAAATAAAAAACCATAGGGTAACACCACGATGGTAGAGTACCACATAGGTCAAGTACCACATAGAATAACATCAATCAGAAGATCCATGTAAAGACAGCTCACAACAGGATTTATTATAGGGGTAGTAACTAGTAATAACCCTAGTCACATCGTCGAATGACTCAACTGCTAGATAACTCCTCCCATATCGAGTACAGTGGGGAAACTCATTCACACATAGGCCCTTCCAAATATCCTTGAACTTCTGATGTACTGCTCCCCATCGTGTTCTGTGGTTCTGTCGGGTCACACAGAGCCCCCCCCCCCCCCCCCACACGGTCTGCTAAGGTACTCCTCCCTAACACGTACCGCAAGTGCACCCCACTGTGGCCCTCTAGGTCACACAGGACCACCCACCCCCATCAGGGTATGCTAAGGTACTCCTCCCCATTACATATTGTGGTCTTTGAGTCACTCCGAGTTGAAAAGTCAGCAGTCTTCACGTCTCTGCAAGTCGGAGGGTTCCGTACTTTGTCTGCTTGGGATAACTGCTCCCCAAGACATCAGTTGTATATGAACTAGAAATAATTCTCAAAAATAAGTAACCCAATGATCCTCTTTGCCGTAAGGGTTCCAACGCAATACAAGTATCTTCAATTGGATGTCTGGTCTATGCGTTATTGACATTTCAGGGCCGAGGGCCTAGTTGGATTCAGGTGCAATCCAACTCGTCCGAACTCCATGTTTCTCTAGAAATCTAATGGAGTAATTCAAAAAGGATTGTTTCACTCCAAGGGTCCCAACGTCATATATGGTTCATAAATCAAGCATCTGGTTCTAATGATAATTTCCTTTGAGTGTTTATGGTCCCAGTGGGGTCCAACTTCGGTTTGACCCGGTCAGACCGACCTGGCCCGAACCGGTCAGGACTGGGCCGATGTTCGGTCCCGCCTGTAATAGGGGCGGCCTGCAAGGCCAGCCTGAACAGAATAGAGAGGAGGATTAGTATGGTGTTGGATTCCCAGTCCAAGTGCGGTGGACCGGTATGAGTGTGGAATCCCGACTCGAGGGCGGCAACCCGACTTGAGGGCGGTAGCCCGGGGTGAGGGCATCGATCCAGGGTGAGGGTGGAGGCCTAGTGTGATGGTGGCAGCCCAGCTCGAGGACGGTGGCCTGGTGTGAGGGCGGGATCCCAGTTCGATCTGATGCATGGTGGGGGTGTAACCCCCTGGTTCTCTCAGATTATCGAAGGGCCCAATGGTTGTTCGGTTGGTGAGGCAACGACACCGCCTGGGTGCCACTCGGATGCTGTCTGGGCGCCACTGGGTCGCTACAGAACTTGTGGGAGGCAGGTTCGGCCTCCGATGAGGATTCAGCTGCACCTTCTGTTCTTCGATGGCGTGGTGGTCATGATGCCTTCCTTCCCATCATTGTTCATCGTGCCAGGCTCCTCCTCTATTTGTCGCGATTGATGATCTGTGACCATTCTCTTGCGGCGTGCATCGAAGCACTCGCGGTCTTCCAAGGTGGCACAAGTATAACAAGATAGTAGAGGGTTCTGGATGGATTTGTTAGGCTCGTTCCCTCCACATTAGATCATAAACATGAGGGGGTTTAAGGTTTTATATAATTAAATTAAACAACAAGATTAACCCTACAAGATTCCCTGCAATAACCTTTCACAAGGATGAAAGAATCGTGGGTCAACCCATTAGTCTATTGACCCATGTTTTTCATATAATCTCATGAATGGGGACGTGGGAAATAAAAAATGTACAAAAAAAAATAACACTCATCCTAGAAATGTTGGAGAGCACTCGCGGTTGAGGGAGTCTCATTGTTCGTCGTCCCCACAACAAGTTGTCCTCACCACCGCTCGAACATCAAACTCTTGTTCAGGGTTTCGATGTCGCACGTCACCACCTGCTGGGGTCGGATCCATCCTTTAGGGGCTCAACACTATGGCACTCCAACAAAACTTCATTTCATGGCAAAGCTTATATGATAACCCTCCCACAAGTTCAATATTTATAAGAGAGGGGGAGAGTAAGTAACAAAACGAGGAGTTTGTGGGGCTCATAAATTAGGAAACATTCTTAATTTCTCCAATGTGGCTGTTACATATGGTTGGATGGTCAATCTATTTAATGGGTTGACACACCGCTGACCCCAGCCATAAATTGGCCCATTATAAATTTATGAAATAAAATAAAAAAAATTATTTTATTTTATTTTATTTAAAATAAAGATACAAAATTTAATTTAATTTATCTAGAACAACTACAGTCAAGGTAAAGCCTCCCTCAAGGAAATCCCGATGCTACGGATTTAACAGTTCCCTCAGATTTGTAATCCAAGAAACTTTTAAAAAGTTATAAAACATCGCTCAAGCATTTATAGAACGTACCCAAAAGAAAGTTCAAAAATTGTTTCCAGACACACCCGAACTCGGAATCACGAGTCGTTAATTTTCAAAGACTCGTAATAATTCCATATAATTAAAAACAATTACATGGATAATTCGAGTCTTTACAATCTCCCCAACTTAGGTATTTACTTCCTCGAAAGCCACAACATAGACTATGGAAACGAATTAGGGTACTGAGTATGAATCTAAGCCTCCTGCTGCCATGTGCTCTCCTGGAGGTTCCCGTGCTGCCAGCGAGAATGCACCAGAGGTATTGACTGGACACTAAGGACCCTCTCCTATCGATCCTCAATATCTATTGGAACCTTTGTAAATGTCACCCCATCTTCTAAGTCTATCTCCCTATGGAAGATGATTTTAGATGGGTCGTGCACTGTAACACCCAAAGATTTTATGAAAAATATTCTATTAATTAATGTATTGTGTTGTATGCTACACCAAGATTACCTTGCGCTATACGCAACACCGTATTAGCTTGCAGTATATGCAACACTATTCTTGGATCGTGTTACACACAATTTTGATAATAGTTATTCTACGCAACATTGAGTATATATATATATATATTCAATGTATAAATGAAATATGGTTGGATTCTGTTATACAAAACAACTAAGGATTTTTGCGCAACACGCAACCTTGACTTGGCTTGTATTACACGCAATCGCGACCTTCCTCGATAGCGTGTGTTGTACGCAATACCGGGTGTTACTAAACAACGATATATTATTATAATATTATTATGAACTAGCCGTTATGAATAGTATTAACTAAAATTTGAATTTTATAACATTATTATTAATCTTACACATTTTCTTGAACATGTTATAAGAACAAAATAAATTTTTCGGGTAAAATAAGTATTTTTCAAAAAATACAGTTTTGCCGCCTATTGAGGGCACACCCACTTTAAATCTAGTTTTTGAAATGTTTATAAGTTCCATTTGATAGAATAAAATTATTCTTTTGAATCAATAAATAAAAAATTACTTTGGATAAAATTTTCATTTTATTCTGATGACTTTCATATTTTAATGAATAGTAAAAACACACTATATTTTAATTAAAAACAACTTTTTTCATCGTAATATCTTATGTGGTTAAATTATAATATTGAATGGTTTTAAAGTATAAATATAATATATTTTTACCATTTAATATAATGTATGTCATTAGCATTGATTTTACCTTGAATTCGTAGGTTAAATCAATTCAATCTTTTGCAATGTTTTAAAGAAAAACCCGTTTTCTTTCGACAACGGGATTAATTTTAATTTAATTTCTGCAAATTTTGTGTATTGAATTTGGAAAAATGGATTCCATATTTGGAATCAGTGGGTCCAAATTATGTTAATAAGCTACTTTTTATTTTTGGGCATTGTGAATAGTAACTACGGTAAATTTTATTTACTATAGTTAAAGGTAAATCTGGTAATTAAGGGTAAAAATAAGATTATAAAATTACCCTAACACTTGGAAAAATCCTATTGGATGACTAAAAGTCGACCCATATCACCTAAGGGTCGGATTAGATTCATTTAATGGACTTTTTTCCATGAAAATAAGTTAATTATTATTAAAACCAAAGAATGTGACAACATGTCACTTTCTTAAATCTTATAAGTATAATAATTTTAATTTAGTGATAAACTCTATGAAAATTCGAACATGAATAGTCTCCAGAAATCTAATAAAATTATCTACATCATAGGAATTTATTTATAATTTTTAGAGATTAAATAATTATCATTTATTATGACACAAAGATGATGCAGTAATTATCTTATGAATGAAATATTGACATAATTGATGTTATAAATACCCAAATAAATGCAATTTAAGACTTTTTATGAATTCAACTAATTTTATCAGTTAATATGACATGTTCGTATTGATGTAATTAACGTTTTTTAAACTAATCATTCTGTTATGATTTTCACAAAAATCAATTACTAAATAGTGTCAAAATTGACATAAAATAGTTTTTAAAACAAATATTAAATTATTAATTGTTATTTTATTCCTAAAAATCTATGGTTTGGAAAAATGACTTATATAAGGTTATATATATTAAAAATAAACAACATGGGGTTCTTTTGGCTTGATATAGTAAGTTTATTAACCTTATAGTGTAAGAAAACAAGAAGACACGGTAAAAGTAAAATTATCTAACTTAAAGTTAAATATAAATTATAAGGTCAAAATAGGAACCTAAACTTGTCTAAATTCTATTGGATGAGAGGATTTCTACCCATCCCTAACTTAGCTTCGAAATAAATCAATTTGGAGCTATTTAAAACCGAATTTGGCTTTATAATAAAATAATATGTTTTAGTTATTCCAAAGGTGCCCCTCTCCTCCCTTATAAAAGGGCACCCCCTCCCTCTCTTCCTCTCACCACTTTGAGCCTTCAAGCTCGGACACACCTGAAAAATTCTCTTCTCCACTTCCATAGAAACATCCTAGAGTTTCTGGACTTCCTCAAAGACCAATTTTAGTGCCCTAAAAGGAGATCTCAAAGAGGCGCTTCAAAGAAGAGGTAATGTCCGTTACCGATTCTTTCAACTTTAATTTTCTTCCACTTCTTCTTATTAGGTTGTTTAATTATGAAGCAATAAAATAAATATCAATCATATAATTATATGTTATTATAATTATAAAACAACCCTATTTCACCATCTATCCATCCTACAGAAAATGAAATCACCGCGCGTGCGTACGTACGGAATATCGTCTCCACACTATGGTGAAATCTATTTTCCACCACCACCTTACTTGGATGGGTATAATGGTGTAAATAATAACTATATATGATTAATTTAAAGTGATATTGATTCTGAAATAGTATACATACACCGCAATACATTCCCACGATCATCAGAACGATATCATCGCTCGTGTGTACGTACGGACTACCGTCTCCACGACACGATGAGATTCATTCTCCACTTTAACCATTCATGAATGATTATAGATTATATATAATAAGTAATCATTAAATATATGACATAATAATGATACTATATTTATGTGTATATATATGTATGTCATCTACTTAATTCCATTCAACTCAATAAGGAAACGAAAACAGCGTTCATGCGTACGTACGACCTACCGTCTCCATGAACGGTGTATTTCTTTCCATTTACTGATTTATTATATATATGTATATTCTGAATATATATTATATATAAATCATGTTTTATATTCTGGAATTAAGTAATCATGATCTAAGTAATCATATGAATAATTACAAGTCAAAACACGGATGACAAATTAAACAATTTTACCCAAAACGCTCTTTAACATGGAATTTACAAAAGAATGGGTAATATAAAGTCATAAGTGAACCATATATGATATCATAACAATGAGTATAATTCTGGAATAAGTCAATGACATTATTTAAATCTTTATACAGGAGGTTCGGACACTTACGAAGCAATTCGGACCTAAGGTAAGGGAAATATCACAATCTCATTTTTATCCAAGATTGTTTATAATTTGGTATTTACTGGGGTGTATTTTATCATCCAAATACATGTTTACTCAATATGTAATATTATTTCCATCCACCTAAAATTTTTTAAATCCAATTTTACCCTTAGTTGAGTTTTTAGTAAAGGATATGAAAGGAATCTTTTGTCGTTTTTCGTACGAGGTACTTTTTGACTTTTCTGACAAAAGTATGAAGAATGTTTTTTTAACTTATATGGAATGAATGGATTTTTAATGAGATTTCATAAATTTTTAAATACAATAACATGTTTCCTTTCCTTGTATAACCCTTAATAATATTTGGTTTTCTTATCCGATATTATTAATCTTTCTTCATGGGGCCTAAAGAGGTATAATAATTAAACCAAGGTCTATGGTGACATGTCCTACATAATGAAAATGCATTCAAAATGAAACAATACTGTATACATAAGAACATATTCTATGAAAAACAATAAAAGAAATTATTTCAATGATATATTATTTATTTAATGATTTATTTATAGTTACATAAAACTATAAAATTAAATTATAATGGAATTTTAGGAACATCAAACCATTTTAATAAATAATATATGAATGGGTTAGTTATATTATGAGTTTTTATTACATTATTCAATGTAACTCATGATATAACATCATGAGACAATTTTATTTTTCCACTATTAGATCAGAAATTTATTTCTAACAAAATTAAACAATCACAACATAATTATAATATAAAGGCAGATGATGATCCACTATATAAGTTGAAAAATTAGAAATTCAAAAATGAATCAAGGAAACCTAGGATTACTAGACCCCGCCATAACATATATGAATATATTAAGGTCCCAAGGCCAAATATTCTCATGGGACCAAACTCAAATATATCCAACAACAAAATTCATAAACTAAGATGTTTTCACATTGAAGAATTAATTTATTTTATATATCATTTTGAACTCAACCAATATTGAAGTATAATTAACAATAAATTATCCATATATTGAAGAACACTCACGATTCAACCATTTATATTTCTCCTATGCTATTAAGGGATGATATTTCCAAATATATTATATATCATACCTTTATATATCTAATATGAGTTTAAGTTAACCCACACACTATTAAAGAAATAAAAAAATCACTATATTGCTTCTAAGTTTGATATTTTTTGGAATCCCATAAATAATTTCTCATAATTACAACCTTAATTTAACCATTACATCTTTGATTAGATATACACCGTATTAAACAACTCTACTAAAACCACTATGATAAAATCTTATTAAATCAATTTTTTCATTACTAATTAATTAAATTAGCATGACTCTCAGGAATGTAAAACTAATCACCAATAAAGAAAAAAAAGTTATTGATAATTAATAACAATCATTTTTTACCAATACATAATAGAGACACATGTAACACACCAATTGTGTGTTATTAATAGAAAATATCATCTAAAAAAGATCTATATGTTTGATAGATTTCACTAACTTAGGATTATACCTCTCTAATTTTACCCTTATATATTACAAATAATATGTGGAAATAATATTATATTTTCCTAAAACACAAATATAACATTTAGAAAACCAATACCCTCACCTGTAACTCAATATTATAGGTCTCTAAAAACTATTCCATATGGCGCATGTCACCTTGATAAATTATTAGTGAGAAACATCTTATATCTTGTATAAGATACCATAGTTTAATCACATACTTAACAACCATTATTTGGTTACCAAGCATATAGCAAATCTTATTTCCAAACCAACAATCCTCTCTAGGCTTGTGGGAGGTATAATTACTCCTTTTCTATTAAAACACAGAACCTGCTACATTGCTATCATAAAATTGAATTTCACAATGACACATAATTTGGATGTGTTGGGGCTATCCGATTCATCTATTATTTGATTTCCAATTGGTAATGCACTAGATTATTCTATTATTCCATTATTGGGTTTTTAATTTTACATATAAAAACATTTTATATAGTTTATAATCATTAATGAATGTTAAGGATACATTGGACACAAAATATCTATATCAGAATGACCCTATTTATACTACCTGATATATTATATTTATGAAATGAAAAATAGGTTCCCTAGGATATCATTAGTACCAATTGGTCCAAGATGACTTTTAACATGAAGTTTTCTATAATAATTACTTTGTGATGAATTAATTACAATAATATTGTCCTTATGGTTGGAAAATTATTACGTTCTGACATTCTATTCACTCTCTAGAATGTGAACTGGTATCTAGAGGTTTAGAGGTTCAACCGAGGTATTTTGAAGACCCAAATCTATATCATTATAGTTATTTATCGTGGCCATTTCATAGATAATTAAGAAAAAATAGAAATCAATGAATGAATATTGGGTCATAAAATCATATAATATAGAATCTCATTTTCGCAAACAAGTTCTAATTCTTTCATTATAAATGTATGATTATTATTAGAATATTTAAATATACAATATATATTAATTCATTTAAATTAATATCATTCATCTTTTAATGATTAAATATTAATAAATCATTAAAAATTTTAGTTTTTGAGTTTTAATAATTTAATTTGTTCAAATACAGTATTTGATATGGTCATTTCATCCCTTGATACTTTATTAAGTTTTCATAAACTTATGAATATTCATAGAAAATAAATAATTAATTTTAATTAGTTCATATAGTAATAGTATTATTACAATGATGTAATAATAGAAATTTCTTAAGAATTATTTGAAATTTTCTCATTTTTTTATTGAGTATATTGATAGAAATTAATTTATTAATTAAATATATATATATACATATATATCAAAATTAATTTATTTAAAATTGAACATTAATCAATTTTTAAAACCTTATGTTCCATGAATTTATGTTTACATAATTTTCCATAATTTATATATAATGTCCTCTTTAATGTATGTAGTTAAACATACCCAATAAAAATATGCTATAATTTAGTCAATTATTGTGATATTATTTTGTGATTTTATAAATTTAAAAAAATAATTGTATAATATAGATTACCGAAGTATGGTATAGATTATTCAGGATGGATACATATAATAGTTTAATAGAAAAAGAAATAGAACATATTAATATATAATAAGAAGAATGATTGCTTCCTATGCAATCCTTCCCCAAATTAATGTATTTGGGTTACATTAAGAAATATAAGGATACAAAAAGTCTAAAAATATATTTAAGGAGAGTGTTTTTCTATATTGTGTTTGAAACCAAATATCTTGTCTATTTTGGAATCAATGAATGAGCTGTACTTATGTTGATATTCTTGAAAGGAAAATTTTCATATATGCATTCCATAATGTATAATTTGTTCAATTTTAAAAAAAATTATATCATAAAAATGGAAAAGATATATGGGTAATCTAGAAATAACATCAAATACACATTTACGTATTTTTTAGTATATAGATATTATGTCATGCTACAAACTATTTTAATTATATAATTTATTAATAATTCAATATTAAATATTAATTTTTTATCTTTAACTTAATTTTTTCTATAATTAAAATATTCTTAAATAGATAATTTATATGGGAATATTCCATATACGATATCCATTTTATCTTATTCAATTACTATATTTGATTATTTATAATTTTATTTCCTAAATTTATAAATTAATCTTCTTTAAGATAACATTTATGAATTTAATGAGTTTTTTGATATTTTATATATATTAACCATTATTCTATTATTGTTCATTATTTTTATTATATATACACAATTATTTTATTATATTGTCAAAAATTTTATATAATTATTATATAAAATAAAAATAATATTATTGTAAAATAAAAAATAATAATAAATTTTTATATTAATTAACAATATTTTCCACACATTCCCACTATATTATTGATTACATGTTACTAACTTCAAAATCAATATTATAACATCATTAATATTTCCTTGGCATAATTTTATAACAAAAAGAAAAATATGGTAACAATATATCTAATGATCCTATATCTAATTTCCATATAATGGTCATATTACCCTTTTCTAATTTTTTATAATAATTGAAATATTTTTTCCTCAACATATATAATATATGTCTAATGTTTTGTATTTATTCCAAATTATACTTGGAGGTATAATATATAGAGATACAAAAAATTTGGAAACTTCAATCTTGCTATTTTTTATTTACAAGAGGTTGAATTCCCATTCAAATTATCATAATTATATTCTACGTGTAACTCCTATAATTTTTTCCACTTAATGGTATTAATTATTATTCTACATTATTTAAATAATGATTTTATTTTGTTAGTAGAATATTTTATATATGTAAATTTAATCAAAATATTGGTATCAATAAATGATCTTCCCAATTATAATATTGGCTATTATGTTCTCCAAAAATTTTAAATATTCTATAAACATTTTAATAAAGATATGAAATTATGTAATTGTACTTTTTTAAAAATACATCATCACATTCCTCTATTTATTCAATAATCATATGATTTTTTTAGAAAAACTAACCAATTATGTGGTGTTTTATGATAGTATTTATCCACTAAAAAAATATTAAATAACACACCTAGTGTTAAAAAATGAATCTATGTTTTTTTGTTTATTCAAAAACAAACATTGATCTTAAATGACTCATGAAATATATTTCTTTAAATGGATTGTGGTACACATAACCTCGAGTATAAATAAATTGTAATATAGTATCCCAGCTACTAAATTAGATGATATGAAAGGAAATTAAAATTTTATTAAGATTATACGTTTGAAACATATAAAAAATATATTTAATGGTTATTTTTTTAATTTTAAAATTAAATAATAATCATTTTATTTAAAAGGAATTATTTTCTGAAAAAACCTGCATTTTTTAGAAGGTGGTTTTATCGTGCTTTGGGAACATAATTTATAATTTATTTATAGATATTATATAAAATTTATCTGTTAAAATTAAATTTATTTTCTAAATATTCATATAAAAATTTTATTTTGGTGAAATATTGAGTTTTTAAAAAAAATATAAATTTTTAGTGAATAGTGAAAAATAATTGTTTTTTGTAAAAATGTCTTTTATTTTCAATAAATTAATTAATTTAATAGTCACCTTATTTTTTAAATATTATTTAATGTAAAATAAGTTTTATTTAGTTATTTTTAATATAAATAATTATTTTTTAATAAACTTTATATTGTATATTAGTGTAAGTTTATTCTAGGTTTTAAAATAGAGTTTTCTCTGAAAACACTTTAAAAGTGTGTAAATTTTCTATCTTTTATTAAATTATAAAAAAGTAATGTGTAATAATTTCAATTTGATTTATATATTATATATCTATGAATATGATGTAATAGTCATATAATTATTAATACTACTCATAGATTTAACAAAAAACATCTTTTTAAAAAAACTCATATTGATATCCCATTTTTTTGACACATATGTATATTTATTTTAAAATTAAATTATACCACTTTGGTGAATTTAATTTCATAAAATATTTTAGATTATTGGAATAAAAATAATTTATATTATATAATATTTTAAGATTAATTCATGGTCATAATTAGTGATGAAAACAATAAAAATATTTTACCACTATTAATGAAAATACTGATTTACCTGGAAATTACACTAAAATGAAAAGGATTGAAATGCACAAAAAACTTGTAAAAACCCCATTGGGTTGAAATATAGAAATCTTATCACAAGTAATGTTATATAATTATCTATTTTTGAGCCTTATGGTGTGTGAAAAAAATGGGTACTTGTTTTTTTCAAAAACTACAAGTCTTATACTCACCTCACTTATAAAAGGCCACACTATCTCCCCACATTTATAAAACATGAATAAAATATTGAATGTATAAGCCATAACAACTACCTTACATTATTCCATAAACATATCTTCTAAGTATTTTTATTGTTTAGAATTCATTATATGATGTTTAATGGTCGTATACTAAGAGGTTATTCAAAGAAGAGGCACTTGACAAAGTGTTTTAATTTTAATTTGTCTTCCATATCATTACAACACTATTCAATTATGAATATATAGTAACAAAACTATCTCCCATATAACAATGTCTTATTATGTCAATGTAATAACCTAAATCCATATCATCTTCCATCAAATTATATATGAAATCATCATTCTTATATACAACAGACTACTGCCTTGCGAACTGGAGAAATTCATTTACTATAGTCACCTCAAATGGATTTTTATAATGACTGATATAAAGTATATATATAATATTTTCAAAATGTTTATACTTATGGGGTTATTATTTCATGTATACCTTCTTACAAGCATTTCCATGGGAGATATGATTACATCACTCCATTTTATGTTGGAGTACCGCCTCATGAAGAGAAGTCATTTGTTTTTTCCAAATGTTTACATGGAATGTGTTAAGGGTATATATTATAAGTATTTGTGTTATTCATGATATAATTATGATATTAATGAAAAAAAAATCATTGAAAAATATAATATATCATTTTATTTAATGCACTGAAAAATGATAACATCATTCGTGCGTACATGTGAACTACTGCCTCTATAAAGCGATGTGAATCATTTTTCACCACCACAAAACATTGTTATATATATATATGTGTGTATTTAATAAATAATTTTCAATATATATTATTTTATTATCATTTTTTAAATATAAAATATTACACACCATTCTTCTAAAATGGTTGTTGGAAAATTGACTCATTAATCCTGTGTACAGATTAGCCACTATCTCGATGATTGTAACACATTTAATTTTTATAACCATATTTCACAATTGTTTTTAAACTTATAAATGATTTATAAAAATGATGGATATTTCATGATTGTTATTTTGGAGATGTTGGAACAATTTCCACTTTTACCACGGTCAACATGGTGAATCCGTTTTGAATCGATGAACTAAACATCCTCGAAACACTCGCTATGGACATAACAGATGTAGTAGTTAATTAAGTCCTTAAAAATAAATAAAATAAATGATTTATGTATAATGTATTAAACACTATGGGAAAGGTTGTTTTGGGGCGGGCTATTTGTGATGCGAACCTCGCCTATCAAAAATAGTACTTACTATTGGACTATTTACAACAAAATTTATTTCCCATTGAAAATACTCCAAAATAAATACTTATTTACAACATAAAACCATTATCATTTCACATACCTTTCACGTGCCAGTGCCCTTAATGGCGATAAAATTTATTTGCAATTAGTATTTACTCGTATCGAAAATATGCTTCATCATTATTGTTATTTGTGATGGGAATTTATAACCTGTCATAAATAATGTGGTTGTAGATGAGTACATGTGATAGGTCCTGTCACAAATAACTTTGGTATCACTGACATACTTATTTTTGGCAGTTACTCTTTGCGATGGGTCTGGTCACAAATAGTCTTGTCACTACTAACATATCTATATATATACCCCAAAACTAATTATTTTCCATTAAATCCTCATCTAAACTTTTCTCCCCTCTTATACCTCCTCTCACCCTCTTCATTTATTCATTTAACTTTTTTTATTTTGTTACAAGGAATTATATTTTTAGATTTATATCTGATAAAACATCTATTTTGAGGTATTTATTTAAGGTTTTTAGTTTTTAAATCATTTATTTTATTTTATATTAGAAATTAGTTTTATTAATTAACAGTAATTATTTTTAATTAGATGTAAATATTTTTAATTTTTATTAATTATTTTTAATTAGAAATATTTAGTTTTAATTAGAATTCATTCTTTTTAATTATATGTAAAAAGTTTTGATATGTAGTAATTAGTTTTAATTATCTCTAAGTAGTTGTGATTATTATTAATTAATGATAATTGAAAATAAATATTATTAATTAACCAAACATATTAAAAATTAATAGATCTTAGTAATAAGTAAAAATAATTTATAGTAATTTTCAAAATTAATAAAAATGTGGGATTAGATTTATTTAACTATAATTTTTAATAATTATCAATAAATAATAATTATTTAGAAAATTAGTAAAAACAAGTGGTGATCTGTAAAAATAAGAGGTAATTAGTAAAATTTAATTTAATTTTTAGAAATGAGCAGAAATTTAAAAAATTGTTATATTGTAGAAAAAGGGTAATTAGTGAAAGTTAGCATGAATTTGAGGTAATTAGAAAAAATTAACCTAAATGAGAGGCAATTTTAAAAATATATTTTGAATTAGTGGGATTTATTAAAAATTAGTGGAAGTGAGTGAAAATTATTAAAAATTTGTGTAAATTTTCGGTGATTAGTAAAAACTTCCATTAATTTTAGCTAATTAGAAAAAAAAATTCAACAATGAACTTAAATTTGTAAAAAATCCAGAAATATGTAGTAATTATTAAAAATTAGTGGTAATGACCACAAAGTATTAAAAATTATATGTAATGAGTAATAATTATTAAATTTTATCAGAAGTGAGTTCCAATTACATAAAATTTGAATAAATGAGATTTAATTAGTTACAATTATTGGAAATGACCAGTAATTAGTAAAATGTATTAGTAATGAGTGGTATTTATTAAAATTTAGTAGTAATTAGAAGGAATCAATAAAAATTAGAAGAAATTAGAATTAATTTTGTAAAAAATTGTGTAAATTTGAATTAATTAGTTAAAATTAGTAGAAATGAGCATTAATTAGTAAAAAACTAAAAATGAGCATTAATTAGTAAAAAATACAAATATTGAGAAGTAATGTGTAAAAAATACCTGTACTAAGTGGTAATTATAAAAAATTAGTGGTGATGAGATGGAAATATTAAAAATATATATAAATGTGCATTAATTGGTTAAAATTTGTAGAAATAATATTTAATTAGTAAAAACTAATTATAATGAGATGTAATTACTAGAAAATAGCATTAATGAGCCGAAATTATTAAAATTTAGTAGAAATTAGCATTAATTATTCATAAATATATAGAATTAATTGTAATTAGTTAAAATTAATTTAAATAAGTGAATATTAGTAAACAATTGTAAATGATTTGAAATAATGAAAAATGTTAGTAATGAGTGGTAATGAGTAAAAAATGTCGATATAAAGCGGTAATTGTTAAAAAAATTGTCAAAACGAGTGTGCTTTTTAAAAAATTAGTTGATATTAGCTTTACATACAAATAATTAGTTGAAATGAGTGTTAATTTGTAAACTTTAATGGAAATGATAGGTAATTAGTAAAAAATATTGGCAATGAGTGGTAACTAGTAAAAAAATACCCATAATGAGGCATAGTTAGTAAAAAATACCAACAATGAGTGATAACTAGAAAAAATACCAATAATGAGAAGCAGTTAGTAGAAAAATAAATTTTATTAGTGTAAATTAGTAAAAATACTAGCAATAAGAAGTATTTTGTAAAAAAAAATTCTGGTAATGATCATCATTTTGTATAAAATAAAACAATTAAACACAATTTACTATAATTAACCAAAAATTATAATAATTGATCATAATTAATCATAATTAACCACAATTTAATACAATCATAAATATATAGTTTCCTATGCGGTGTGAGGGAAGCATGGAGAAGAAAAGTTTGAAAGGGATGATAGATTTAATGAATCTCGGTTATGAAATTATTTCTATCTATGTCCAGCTCCATCCCCTCCACTTCTATCTTCCCTAAAGAGAAGCATAGAGTTGATATGATTGAGGTTATGATGGAGTGAAATAATTCCCCTACCCCATAATTCAGACTGTTTGGAGGTGAGGTAGTCATGGGTAAACTCACAGATTTACACAAGACTGCCTCTCCTCAAAACATTCTAAATATAGGGGCATTGAAATTATTTCACTATATCATCACCTACACCCCTGCACTAAATGATTCTATCACACCCATAGGCCTACCTTCTATTTTCATTTACAATAAATTATAGTATTTAGAAAACATTTTTGGTAATTATAAATAATTAGCATTATTTTCCTAAATCATAAAAATTTAGTCATAGTTAGATAGAATTGATAATATTTATATGTAAGCTATTTTTTTATTTTATAATTTTTTGGATATTTTATTTCTTATGTTAGATTAATCATAAGAGATAATCTTTATTTTATATTTTTTATAAAAATATAGAATAAGGAAGTATAAAATAATAATTATTATATGATCACTATTGGAGAAATCATCATAGAAATCCAAATAGTTCTTTTATAAATCCTGTATACATTGATGGATTTGAATATTTTTTTTATCATTTTCATAATCTAAAACATGTTTTTAAGAATGGAAAATTACTTTTCCATGTCTAAAATAAGATCTGAGGATATTTTAATCATTTGAAACATTGGGGGGTTATCAATTACATTTCGGTTTTAGAAAGATTATGTGTTTGGTATCAACATGGTGAACATAGTTCCGAAGATGATACTAATAATTTGGTTCCATATGTATGATGTTTCAAAACATGGTACATGAGGTTTCTATTTCTTATTTCAAATAAAAATAATCTCTGAATGATATTGATTTAACTCGTGAGTTAAAAAAATCCATATTCTGTTGAATGTGTCTTATATCTTGGTTGCGAGATAAGAAAAATTGAATCAGATAAAACATTTATGGCTATTAGAACAGGTAATGGAATTTCAAATAAATGTTTTGGGAAGATCTTATCTTTGGTTAAATCACGGTTGCCTAAAGTGAATGTGTATCATACTAATTTCACTGAGAGAGATAGGATGGTACATAATTTGGGTCTTGGTTATCAGAGGAATCATGTTTGTTCAAGTGATTTAATCATATATTATAGAGAAAATGATTCATTAATTAGTTATCATATATGTAGAAAATTGAGGTATAAAGAGGATAGAAAAAGAAATTTTGGATTGGTTCCCATTAAATTGATGTGGTATTTCCCTCTTATGCCAAGATTTTATCGTTTATTTATGTCTCAAAACATAGTGTCATTGATGCCATGGTTGAAATCAAATATTTCAACCAAGAAAATCATAAAACATATCTGTGATGGTGATTCATGGAAACATTTTGACCATATACATTCTTGTTTTTATTTAAATTCCTATAATGCGTGGTTGGGTCCTTGTATTGAAGGTTTCTATACATTTGGTTCTTATGGTAGTCAATATTCTTGTTGGTCTGTCTTTGTAACTCTGTATAACATACCAACATGTTTGTTGAAGAATTAACCTTGTATCTATTTAGCATTATAAATTCTAAGACATCCAAAAAATAATATATATTTTTATTTGAATCTATTGATTGATCAGTTAAATTTCTTATGGTGTAAAGTTGTTAGTACATATGATTTTGTCATGAAATATAATTTTTTAAGGGACGATAAATTATTGTGGAAAATTATTGAATTCACATTATACAACATGATATCTGGCTAGAATACACATAGTCCAAACTCATTTTCATATTGTATGAGTAAAAACAAAGTTCTTATGATTGTTATTGGGAGAAAACCATGATTTTTCAATTCTCATTGTATATTTCCTCCTATTGATCATCCTTAATAAATGAATAAAAATCATTAGAGAAAATGTAAAATTGAACGAGATGAAACTCCAATAATGATATTAGGTTTTGATTTAAAATGTATTATCTCTTCACTACCTCCCATTACATTATGACCAACTATAAACCAAAAATTATAGATGGCTTTGTTAAAGATCACAATTTGATTAAATTATGAATTTTTTAGGATCTACAATATTGGTCTATTTATTTGGTTCATCACATGATGGATTTCATGAATATTGAGAAGAACAATTTGAATAATAAATTTTATATAGTTTTAGACACACCTCTTAAGATGAAAGGTACAGTAAATTCATGATTTGAGATTTCCCAAATTTTTTGGCCACCAAAACATGATTTTTTAAATGAATGATCATAGATGTTAATGAATCCAAAAGTGGATTATACAATTCCAAAAAAAATAATTTACTATTTTTTCATTGGGTTATGGATTTGAGGCTACCAGATGGTTATGTTTCCAATATGGCTAGATGTGTCGGAAATATTCATATTACTAGATTAAAAAGTTGGATTGTTATGTTATATTAGAATGCATTATACCAATTAGATTTAGAGTTTTGTTGAATTATTCAATTCTGGACGCACTAATATAAATGTCAAATTGTTTCTAAGGAATTTGTGTAGTGAAAATAAAATATGATGTTGTTAGTATACTATAAGAATATTTTGTTTTAATATTATGTAAATTATGGAAACAAAAATTTCTCTATCCCTTGATTCATTAGAACATTTTATATTACATTTTCAATATGAATAAAAATGTGTAGGGATGATACATTAATATTGGATATACCCATACAAGATATGCATAAATAAATTGATGAAAAAGGTATCTAACAAAGAATCAGTTGAAGGTTCAACTACATAATATTAGATTAATTTGGAATTTTTTTACTTTCCTCATTATTTACGAACTGAATATCATTTAAAGCATAACTGAATGGTCCACTGTGAAGGAAATATTGATTATTCAGTAAAAATTCAATTTTTAGTGTTTAATTATCCTAAACATGGCATTAGTGGAGTTTATAAATGATTACTTTAACTTAATGAACATCATGAGCCTTATACATATATTTTTCTCAACTATGAAAAAATTAAGTGATTTATAATATTATTACATCTATCACATAATATTTAAAAAAAAATTAAACATAATTAAATATTTTTTAGTTTTAGATTTTATGATGATCATATCAAGAAACAGTTTCCACAAATTACACCAGCCTCTCTTAAAAAATGTCAGAAACATAACTTTTCCAACTAGTTTCATTAAATGGTAAATTAAATTGTTTATTTTTTAAAATATTCAATATATTTAGTATTTTTTTTATTTCTAATTAATTTTCAATTTTTCATTTATCAAATCATGCTGATAAAATTGATAATAATTTTCTTTATTGAGTAACCCATTATCCAAAATTGTAAAACATTATCTTGAATATGAGGTAATTGGTTTTTAAATTAAAACACAATCTTCTATTGATTCAAAAAAACAATGAATAATGGTTTTTCTAAAGAGGATCTCATTATAGAAAAAGTTAATTTAACTTTTATTTAAATATTGATGAAATAATTGAACTGTGTTTTCTAAGAAAAAAATAAGTAACAATGTTTAAATGCCATTGGTTTTATACTGATAAAGGATTTCATATTCATCAATGTAATGGAATCAAAAAAATTAAATATAAAATCTTTCTTGTACTAAATGAAACATTTTGTTGGGTCATCATGTATAGAAAATTTATTTTTAAAATTATTTTTCTTCTTCAAGATTTAATTTATTGGTTGATCAGTATCAAAATGAAATCCCATGAAAATTAGGTTATTCACAATTAATGTTCCATTGAGGTTCAAGTAATTAAAATTTTGTGAGAGAAAGCTCCAAATAAATATTTTTAATTAAGAGACATGAATATCGATGATGACACCCCATAGTTATGGGTCAATGTTGATTATCATTTTTATCATTTTAAAAATGAATTTGAATTAACAATAGATAATGAAGTTGAATATCATGTGGAAATTGATGATACTGAGGAGGAGGATGAAGTTTTTGACACAGTCATATATGAAGATGATGATGAAGATGAAGAATAACCTAATTATTTTTTTTCTATATTAATAATAATATATATAATAATCATCTTGAATAATTTTTTGAAAAAATTATTTTCATGTTTTAGATGTCTAATGATAATTTTTATGGAAAGTTTCATACCCTTTAGAAGGTCATACTTCTAAGTGATGAGGCTCATGGTACGTCATTTAACCCTCAGGTTGCTAGAAATTTTTTGACTCAGATGGATTGCAGTCTTGAGAGATTTGTGAATCCCGACCTTATTACTAAGTGATGCCCACTTATTGATTTTGATCCACAAATATAGATGTATGTTCAGTAGTTTACTTTCGATAATTTTCATTATCACAAATTTTAATTAATTTATTTATGTACTAATTTATTTTTTATTTAATCTATTCTCTGAACTTTTTTTTCTTATAGATTTTTGACCTAGGATTTCTATTACATAGAATTATTTTTATAGAGTATGGGTTATGTGGGAATATAATATCATTGACGTTTGTAAGTGCATTTTTGATCATTGGAGGTTAAATAAATAAATATTTTTTAATTTTTTTAATATATTTAATTATTTTGTTGATATTATTAATTATTTTTATGGTACACGTTTTCCCATTGATGATAACATAAAAAACTATATCTATGAGGCCTAGGAGTACAACATTAATTAGTGTTGTCATTATATTTTTTCATAATATAAGGAAGATATCCATGAATACTGATGGAGTAGCAATTTTTAATCATTTTTTTTATAGCCATCAACCCGATTACATCTTATCATAGGCTTGGTATGAATTGTTATCATATTGGGTTGAATATAGTTTTTAGAGGAAATAATCATTAGGTTGGAAGAAACATAGGAGGTTGGTGTTGACACATTGAGCTAGTATTCAAGCATTTAGTACACATCCATGACATCAGTTGATTATTTTTATTTATAATTTATATAATTGTAAATGTAAACTATTTATTTTATTATCAATATAAAATGATTAAAAACATGGTACTAAATATTTTAATATTTACATGAGGATATACACTAAACCTATCACTAGAGATGTTACTGGTGGTCGACAATATTAGTTTGTTTTTAATACATTTTTTTAAAATTAGCTGAATATAATATTTTAAATATTTTAATTCTAAATTAAATATGAATTAGCAATATGAGGACATGAATTATCACACACATGATGAGATTCAAGATGAGATTGGGGGTTAGACCCCTAATGTATCAGGATTTGAATATGCAACATTGATGTAGGTGACCTAGTATTCCTTCCATGAAGGATGAGTTATTGGTATTAGATTTATAATGGTGCCTAATAGTTATTAGGGTACCACTGCATTGTCATCACCCAACTCAAGGGGAGCATGTGGAGAGTCATCGTCATTCGATGAAGAGTATGATGATAAGCTGTGAGATAATTATGAGGTTATAGAGACCCTATATAGAGGGTTGAAAGAGGCTACATGATAGTATTAGTGGTAGGAGGTGGAGGAGTATCAAGTGTAAGAGTAGAAACAACAACATATGGTGGAGTACATACGATGTGTGATGACCCATTATTTATTAGTAATATTTGTATCATAGAATAAATGTGTGTTATAATATACTATATAGTACTATAAACCGAAGAAAAATTATTTCATTGATAAATATTGTTACATAAGTCAGATATGAAACCAATCAAAATTAAAAATATTATAAATAGATCAAAAATATAAAATAGAAAAGTTAAATAGGAAAAAAGGGATAGTCCAAATCAACTAATTAAATTTTTCTACTGCAAAAACTATAGAAGAAAATCAAAATATTAGTAAACAAAGAAACATTATAGAAAATTGATATATGAAACCTTGAGAGGAATTGAGTTGAATATTTTGAGAAAGAATGAAGTGGTATTTATAGGAGATAAAGTGACCATTGGGAACTGTAACATGAATGTTTGACTAGTAACCTCACCATTGGAATAGTAACCTGATAGTTGGAATAGTAAATTGCTCAAAAAAAATTATATAAATAATATTTAACATGATTAATTTATTTATACTTTCAAAAATATATCATGATTAAAAACTCAATATAAATATAAACACATTTTTTATAAACTATATTGTGATGTACATTTTAAAAATCACTATATTTATATTAAAAATTAAAATTACATACTTTAGAAATTTATTTTGATAAAATAAATATAAATCTTTCAAATCAACATGATTAACCTTTATAAGGGTTATTTTTTTGGTAATTTTAGGAAATACATCAATTTTCAAGTGAACAGTAGGAATATAGTTTTTTCATATAATCAGTGTAACTCAAATTACATAATTCATTATGTAATAATTTTATATTACCTTCTAGAACATATAGTTCAGACATGATATAATTTATTTATAAAATGATTCATTAAAATATAGTAAATTTAATTATAAAACCTAAAAAAATTCCAAAATTTAATGTCAAAATTGATACTTTAAAATTGAAATTTTTTTCTTTCCACATTCCTTTTTAATAAGTTAATTAATTTGAATTATAAATTTTATTTAAAGTCTCAAACCCATTATATTATATTTATATATGATTTTTAGTGTCAAAATTTCATAGTTATTACTATTACATTTAATATATTATTTTATTCTAAAAATACCCCTCTCTAAAAGTATAAATAACCCTTCTTCCTTGCCTTGTAAAACCAAATCCTCTTAAAACACCACATTATTTTGTAAATTATTATTTTCTGAATTACAATTTCTTTTTGATATTTTTCATTTCAAGTGACATTGGTAATAGTTCTTAATATATATATTTTAAAATAATATGTGAAACATTGCTTTAACACGACATCGACTCAGATTGTGTAACATGTAATATAGTCTTGGATTATGCTACATGCAATACCAACTTGAATTGCACAACCTATAACATCGACTAGTGGTACGATATTCGTAATATGAAGTTTTAGTGAAGCATCATTTTATTTTATTTTTTAAATGATATAATTATACCTTATCTATTAAACATAGTGATATAAATAGTAATAACTACTTTCCAAATAATTTTTATAATATTTTTATTTAAATAAAATATATTGATAATGAAAGATATGATTTTTGGTAAAGTCCTTTTATGTTTAAAAATACATTTTTCTCAAATAAACCTCTTTTAATAATAATATTTATTTTAAAAACATTTTAAAATTTAATTTGGTAAAATAAAATTCTTTTTTAAATTTTGAATGATGAAATTATCTTTGGGTGAATTTTTGAGATTTTTGTGGGAATATTATTTTGTTGATAAATAGTGAAAAATATTGCTTTTAGGTTAAAAATTGTCTTTTTATTTAAATAATTATTAATGTTAAATTAAATTTTAAATTTATTTTTAGGTAAAATTAAATAAATTATATATATATATATAACAATTTATGTCATTGTAATCATTTTTACTTTGAAATTGAATATAAAAAATTAATAAACTTTTGAACTTCTTTCTACTATAAAAACTAATAATTTAATCCCATCTGTAGGATTACCATTAATCTTAATTTTTCATATTATGTGAATTAAATTTTGAAAAAATAATATTATCCATTTTAATTATTATAATATTTATATTCTAATAAGATTATCTAAATTTTTTACTAAAAATATTAGTAAAAGTGATTAAAAATTAATCATTGTGATTAAGGTCAACTTAAGCTATATTTTGGACTAAACCATAATATTAGTGGTCCAAATTATTTATCAACTTTACAAAAAATAATTTTATGGCCATATTTCGGTTCCAAACCATCTATTATTGATTTATTTTGGTTTGGTATGACTTTTTTAGGTAAGAACATGTATACACATAACGTGTTTTCCAAAATTCCATTGAGTCATTTCTATTCCCTATAAAAGTACACCACCTCTCCCTCTTCTTCAATCCTCAAAATGCTCATTGTTTTGAAAAATATATGACCAATATATATCCAAAAATCCCTCCCAGTTTCCTTGAATCCTCTGTTTGGGGATAACGTCTACCAAGGAAGGGTTTTAGCCCAAACCCAAAGGAGTTACCTGAATATGAGGTAACACCTTCGGTCATGTTCCATTATATTATATTCCTTCTCCACACCATCCACTAAAATTATTAAATTATTTTATAAAAATAATATAATCCTAAATATAATAGGATTTTTCTGCTAATGATTACACATACACCTCCATTTAATGGGTAACAATCATACAGTTTATTTACCACTATACAAAACGATGGTTGTTCAGTATTTCCTTACAAACCTCTCACGGTGAAAATTATGATAGAAACTGTGATTATATATTTAATATATAATATTTATTTATTATTTATTATTATTTAATCATTTTTACAGGAAATATATTTTTACTTTCCATTTTGTGTCAGTATGATAATTTGGTTTGAGGGAGTGTGGACTACCACCCCCTTAAAGGGATACGATTCATTCACACACTACATGGATTGTATTACGGATGGTGTTAGTGAATATATATGATATATATGATATCATAAATATACTATAATATATATATATACATATATTTCTTCTGCTTTTTTCTTCTTTCAACACGAAAATTAAATGAAAATTGCATTCATGCGTATATACGACCTACCGTCTCAATAAACAATGTATTCTGTTTCATTAATATATACTATCTAGATTATTATAATAAAATATACTATATATAAAAGATATTTATATCATGTATTACATTATGGAAATCTTGATATAAGTGTAAGGACCAAAGATATAACAAATTAACACACATGTAAAGAATAAAGTGAATATTACCCAAAGTGAAAAATTAACCTAGGATGGTTAAAAAGAATATAATATAATGTCATAATCAAAATATATATGGTATTATATATAATAATATGGTTCTTTAAAATATGTATAACAAATTTAAATTTTTACAGAGGTGTTTAGAATGAGTACGATTAGAGTCAACACACTAGCTAAGGGGATTTCATCACACTTTGTATTTCCGTGAGATATATTCTATAGTTTCCACTATTTCCTTTTGTGTATTTATGGTCCATGATTGAATTATATGTATAATATATTTTAATTCATGGGTATTCACATATCCATTTTATTATATTTCTTTCATGGGGTATAAGTTTAAAAAGTTAACAAACCGATGAAATAGTTTAGCATCAAATTTCCTTCTTTGATACTAAAGTTTTTTTATGGACCTAAATTCTATTTAGAGGACTATATAATTACAGTATACATGTTATATCATGAATTTAATACTTTTAATGATATTTTAATAAAAATTGAATTACATTTTCTTACATGGAGAGTACGATCCCAAGTTACTATGTTATAAGAGTGTATTGAGACAATCTTATCACTTTTCAAGATTGCTTAGGTTTATACCTAGTTTGATTAAATATTATGATCCGTATCTCATGAAAATTTATGAATTCTGTTATAATAGGGAAATTAATGATCTATTAATACATTAGTACCATTTCTTCCACTCATTGGTGTATCAGTTATTTAAGAAAGTGTTATTAAGAATGTCTAACTTTACCCTCCATTTGTTCGGAAATCTGTGATCCTTAAAAATAATGTTTTCAAAAATTATTTCCGAGAATATTTGAAAATTTTCCTAAAATATTTTGAAGAAATTTTTATGCCTTCTTTTCTTTTACCAATCTCTTCAATGGAATATTCTTTTTGCTTTCTGAACAAATAATTTTTTATCTTTTTTACTATGAAAAAAGTATGCTCTTTTTCACATCATAGGACATGCACCAAATTACCCACCATCATTTATTTGAAGCATAATTTTCATTTTTATATGGGTAATTTTTAATAAAATGTTTTTAAAAATTATATTCAAGGAAAATTGTTTTCAAAATGTTTTCAAGATTCTTTTATTAGTTTTCAATGAATTCTTTTTCAATCTTTTTTCAAGATTCTATAATAAGTTTTCAAGGATATTTGTTTTTAAAATGTTTTTCAAACTTTTTATGAGTTTTAAAATAAATTTAAAAGAAATGGTTTTAAAAAAATCAAGCTACTTTAATTTTTTAGAAAATAAATTTTTTTTACAAAATATTTTCAAGACTTATTTATATGTTTTAGAATTATTTTCAAAAAAGTGGGTTTCAAAATATTTTCATCATTATTTATTATGTTTTCAATTAAAAAAAATCAAAATATTTTCAGTCCCTATTTAAAAATTATCAATTTGTTTTCAAATAAAAATATCTTTAAAATGTTTTAAATATTATTTTATAATTTTTTGAGGAAAAATGTTTTTAAAATGATTTCAAGCATTTTTGGTAAATTTAAGAGGTATTTTATAAGAAACTTATAATAAAATGGTTATATGTATTATAAAACACTTTTCAAAGGAGAAATGATTTTTTAATCAACAAACATTTTTGGGGGATATTTAAAAAAATCCACCTATGATGACATTTGTTGATGTTACTCATGCCCTTCTAGAAGAAATGGTTCTGAAACCAGTATACTTTTCCATAGGTTATGATAAGTTTACATATTTATTATACCCATTTCATTTCATGAGTTATAATATGATTGTTTATGATATTGTAACACGTGTATATATGATTTCATTATGAGATAGGTATCACCTATATCTCTCTCAAAATAATTGGGTAAAGAATTATATATCACTAGATAGAATAAAATGGTGTTAGGAAAGAACCTATACAACTAAGATGTTCGTGGGAGTGAACCTTGAATAACAATATGCTATCAGGAGTGAAAAAATGCTATTAATATGGCTATGGAAGTGATCCATGACTACGAATATGGTATGGGGAGCAAACCAATACTTCCAAGATTGTCTTAGCTGTGATACCTACGATACTATGGAATTAATATTAAATGCTTATTTTTATTCCACAGTTCCCTATTTTATTCTTATTTTCTGCTTTCATGGATTATGTTATTTATTTCATAAATATTCATGAATTATAAACATCTAATATATATGCCATGATTCATGTAAATGATCATTGATATCAAATGTGTAATATTATATTTTCATGATCATTTTCTCATACCATTCTGCTTATGATTATTCTTACATATCTCTCTTGTTTACCCTTATCATTTTATCTCACCCCTTTATTATGTTTCCTTTCCCCGGGTTATAAATAAAAGTTTTAGTTAGAATTACTAAAGGTGGAGAAATTTATGGGTGATGTTGAAGATCTTTCATCCGGATAGAAGATATAGTTTCCATGTTTTTTAATACACTAAACTATTATGGTCTATTGGAATGTATTTTTGGTAATGTACAAAATATGATTCTAAAATGATGTAATATTCAGGTATGTTAATCTTGGGTCACTATAGTTGGTATTAAAAGAAATATTTACTCAACCTTTGGATGCTAGGTTGATAAAAATTTAGTGAAATCCCTATGTATATTTCTTAGGATACATATAAGGATGCCCCCAAGGATAAGTTTACGGATGAGTTAATGTTTAGAAAAATGTTCTATTATTTTTTTAAAGGATAGAGTGAAGAGTTTCTTATAAATACATCCATGACTATATGCAACAAGTGGATGTGGATCTCACAGATATGTACCAAGGGGTGAAAACTCTGATAATATGCTTCAGGCCTGACTTAGGGTATTCTTATATACATCAATGGGCCTTGCTACACACCTAGTTTGACACTCATAAGGGATATGATTTGGGAATTCACAAAATCTTCAGGATCCATGATGAAGGATTTACATATATGTAGGATATGAATAACCTAATATGAACATTTGGTGTGGTAGACTAAGGATGTTGTCATGATTTATACATCCTATAAGTATGTATTTTCATGACTATGTGGTTTTATGATATGATAAATAATGATCACATTATGCTTCTAGTTTTAGTCAATGGAGGGAACCAGAATGAATTGGATTAATGTTGAATGTGATTGATGATTTGCTGATGAACAGTCCAGTGGGATGATCACAGGAGTGAGAGATGTTGTGAACATGCCAAATCAGTTTTCATAGAACATGATTAAAAATATATACATTGATCAATTATCAGACTCACCAAGGAAGTTAAATAAGGAGTTCATTGAGACTTTTGTTAATGGAGACCATGGTTGAACGAATATTAGGTTTTATTTAATGTGAAGAATGTTTAAAGAATCATCTGAGTGAATGTATTAAAGGAATAAGAAAAATTTTTGTCAATGAAAAATAAGTACACAAATCAAGTGACTGCATGGAATAAATGATGATTTTTGTAAACTAAATGAATGAGAATATTGTCCTCCATAAGAAATCATTGAAGGTTAAGTGTTTTAACTATGAAATAAACAATCATTATGCAACTCAATTTCTCATGATGAAAGATCCTAAAGGGATCCAACAAGGTGAGGCGAGTAATGGTTACAATGCTGGTGATGAAGAGACTATAGATGAAATGTGAAGGGAAATAGGTATTGTTTAATATGAAGAGGTATAATTATTTATGGAAGGAGGATTAAATTGAGTAATCAATGTTTATATGTGTTTGGATTCAAAAATTATGTTATATGAATGATGAAATATACAATTATTTTCCTACTTTTTCTTCACTCCGTGTTTACATGTTTATGATAAATGTTCCTGATGGACTGGTGAAGTTATTTAATGAAAAGGAGATATTTTGACTAATATGAGGAAACTATTACAATGTTTGTTATGTTAATATAATGTTGTTATGAATAAGTAAATCAGGTGATTTTAATTTCCTTGGAACTAATTAACGTCATATTGACAATTAGTTCATGGATCCATGGATGATGTTTACAACTTCTTGGATTTATTGAATATATCCAATATAATACGGAATAAGGAATAATGTGTGTTTTCCAAAAGGATTTATGGTAATTCAAGTTGTTACCATGTTATAGGAGAATATACCATGAGGGTATTCAAATGTTTGGAATGTGACAACCAAGAGATACTTTGTGATATATGGGGGATCAATGTAAAGATGATTTTGTGACTTTGTTTCTAAGGTTTTTTATTTTCAATGTTACGAACCAACCCAGGTTGGCCCTAAACCGATCACTCGGGATGGTCCGCGACATGGCCTGAGAGGAATTCTCGATCCTCCTGGGATGGAGACAAGTACCTGGGCATAATCAGAGGCATTGAGAATTATTTTTCCCAATAAAAATAAATAAAGCAGCAGAAATAATATAGAGAAACACAGAATAAATAAACCAAATAAAATGACTAAAAAGGAAGAAAACGAAATAAATAAAACCAAACTTGACATCTGAGATAACTCCATGCGACCTTGTGGGTCACTCTCCGACTCAATGATCACGCTTCACCCAAGGTGAGAGAACTCTATCTATAGCCTTCACAGATTCTAAAAAAAGAAAAGAGATATAGGCATGGGTATTAAAACTCAGTAGGATAGCCTGATATCAATTCCAAATGATCTACCTTTAAAATAAAATAACCACCATTTCATGTTTGAATTACAATATATAAAAGTATTTTTTTTCTTAATATTTGACTTAAATACAATTTATGAACTATTTCCCTTTTAAATTTTCAAATATGGGTTCATTTCATTAGTTCAATGGATTTTTAGAAAGGGAAAGTGAAGTTTATATTTCCAAATTTGTATAAAGAGGAATAAATACTTTCATTTGAAACCCATTTTTAGAATCCTAATCAATACCAGTTTACCACTTTCCAAAGAAAATAATACATAAAAAATGTAAAAAGTAAATCACACAGGAAGGGAAATGTATGTATGCATATTAGAATCATAATCACTACTGCATGAAACAAAAGCCGAATAGACATGGGTGAACCTAGGGGATCAAGAATAAACCAGAAGACACCAATACATGAGACCTAATCCATGTTGACATATCACCCATGATGAAATCAAAATGCCCAATATGCTTGACCAACATGTCTCAGGAAGGCTAAGGGAAACTCCCATAGTAATAGACCCAATATATCCAACTACTATGGGCCGTTGGTCAGTACCATAACCTACCAGTGCATCAATAAATCTTAGAATATTCTCTCAATATGCCAGATTGCAATGTCTCGTGTATTTGGAAAGGTGGTGTGCCAACTGATGCCAACTGAGCATCCAATCACACACCCACACACACATATATAAAGTACAACATGCATCACCCTGAGCCACTCCATGGGAAAACCTCTTGCCTTTACAAAATTTGATCACCTAGGAGCCTATAAGAGTGGGCTTCCCATAAAATTAGTCACAACCATGGTAGGAGAGTTATCCTAGGAGGGTTTTCACCAAAACAAATTCCTCATTTTCTATACTGTACAAAATTGGTATTAAACACATTTAATAATCACCACTTAAAAAAATATAACTTTCTTATAAGACAAGAATAGTTTGAAACTATTTTAAGAGCCCTAAAATACTACTTCACAATTTTCAAATATTTTTATAAAACCAAAACCCACTTGGAAAACCAAACCCAGACTTCTTTTAAAAATAAAACTACTTGAATCACTTTCATGAAACCTATGATCACTATCTCCTAATTATAATATTTATTAAGAAGTCCAAACCACCCTTTTCATGCTAAACACTGAAACCATGAAATATACTTCATTATTAATGAATTTATCAAGGTATGGAAAGCATGAAATAAATAATCATGAATTAAAAAGGATGTTGAAAAGGGAAATACTACCTTGATGTCAAAGTGTGATGACAATGCAACCTCATAACCAAGGTGTGATGACAAGGCAACTTCGGAAACATGGAATGATGATTAAGTCACTCAGAAACTCCCCACGTGGTTCCTATAATATCAAACAGACCGAAAACTACATTTAACTAATAAAAATACTAATCAAACCATCGTAATATATATATATATCTCTCAAATAGAAATGGAATGATGGTATACAGGAGAAGGGGAAAATGCACCAGAAAAGGGTGAAGTGTTCTAGTAGAGGAGATGTCAGGAAAACGCGGGCTGGTTGGAGCAACACCGACAGGGTGCCGACATCAAAACAGGGAAAAGACGGAAAAGTGGGTTGCCATTATTAGAAGAAGAGGGTGTTTTGGTAGGGTACACATCATAAGGGGGTACACTCCAGTAAGGGAGAAGGCTGCAGTTTAGTTGAAGAAATTGTTACACACATAACAGATGGTCTGAGGGGGTTGCGGGTCGACCGGAGAGGGGATGCGGACAAGGTTCGCGTAGCTGAATGTTGTCCGATTGAGGGGCTGGATTGATCAAGTGGGATCCAATGGGTGTCTCACTGGGGTGGGGTGGGGGTGGTGGCTAGCCGGCTCACACACAACAAGGGGAAAGCGTCGGGGGGAGCGACGTTCACTGGCATCTGAGTTGGGGAAGGGTGTCAGGGCGACTGCAAAGGATGGAGACAACTGGGGGTTGTGGAGAAGTGCTGACGAGCAGCTGGTAGGAGCCAGAGAAGGAGATCGGCTATAGAACGGTGCTACAGGGTCGTGCTACATGCATATAAGGGAGAAGAGAGTGCTTGTCTGGTATGTCGTGCAGTGTAAGGAGGGAAAAGTGTCCTGATGGGGAGGCGCACCGCAAGCAGGGGTCGAGACCAGAGGAGTGGGGCAGAACAACATATCAACATTATCCTACTGCATTGGAGGAGGGAAAATTATTGGAGTTGTTGGGTGCAGGGGCTGGGAGATGGAGGGGGGGGGTCGCGACTGGAAAACGCTACAGTAGGGAGCACATCGGCCGAGCATAGAGCAGGGGGTCTGATGTGCTGGGGGCACCACATGTAGGGGAGAGGGGGGAATCGGGGCGCCAGTTGTGGCTGCGCATGCTGAAGGAGGGCAGGCCGGCGGGGGATGCAGGGTGTTGTAGATAAGAACATGAGGGCAAGTAGGGAACCGGGATGTGTCGTTGGGTAGGGGACACCTGCGTGGAAGAAGGGGGAAAAGAAAAAAGAAAGAAAAAATAAGAAAATTAAAATTAAAAATAAATTTAAAAGAAAATAAATATATATATGTTAATAATAATAATAATAATAATAATAATAATAATAATAATAATAATAACATTGATGATAAAATAAAAATAATAAATGAATTCATATCATTTTAATAAAAATAAAAATAAGGATTTTATTTATCATTTAAAATAAAATTATTAAAATTATTAATAACCATAAATATTTTATATGATGTCATAAATTATTATTTTTTAACCATTTTAAATCATTGAAGATGAAAAGGCCACAGAGTTGCATGGGAAAATCCGCGCTGCGTCGCGCTCCGCCTGGACATCCAACGACGTCGAACCCAAAAAGCGCACTATTTATTGAAACTCAATAGCATCATCCGAGACTCACCCCAGACCCCAGAAAAAGTATTTATAGGTAGAAAAATAATTAAATAAATTAAATTCTTTGGTTGGGGTGTTACAATTCTCTCCAATATAGCACTATTTGTCTTCGGAAAGCCACGACACCATCCAGTTGGTCGACCAACACTTAAGGGTTCCACAAAACATGATCCGACCTCTTAACACATTGACATTCCATTGACCACCAACATGACTCATCCCTATCACCTGAAACAAATTACCACTAGAGGGGTGGCCTGAATGGACTCCCCACCATAAGAATTCAACTAGTATTTGAATCGGGCCTTACATAAGCTATAAAGAACATAACAAGAAGATTTAAACAATTCATTATCATCCTAAAGGGATAAGAGATGAACTGAAAACTCCGTACGAATGAAAACCCTCACCTTGTGGTTGGGGAGGGAGGGCCCAAGGATTAGATCAATGAAACTAGGATGGAAAACTACTCATGACTCACCACTTCGGGGTGGACGCAAACCAAAGCTGTAACTGATTCGCATAGGTGGTCCATGCAAGGCCACTAATTGGAAACTCGAATTCCAAAATGCATAATTACTCACATTGCACAAGGGATAATTCTGTAGAACTATTCTAACAATAGGTGAATTACAATTACGATGAAACCGCAACTAACATGCTAAAACTACGTCACTGCAACGATTGAAGCACAACCTTATCCAATCTTCTTAAAATTCTCTGAGGTTCCTGACTACGCACCGGCTTCACTCCAAGGCCTTTTGGCTGGAGCTTCGATAGATGAAGCATCTCATACCTCGAATTCAGGTACTGATAATCCTAATAAAAAAAATACATCTTTTGATTTGACAATGGAAAGGTCAGAATTTTGAAATTAAAACCACACTATCATTGAAAATTGGAGTTCATCAAAAGACTGAAGGCATTCCCATACAAGTCAAAAACCAAAACACCATCAGTACACTACAATGATAAGAGTTCTCTTTCTCTATATGGAAACATACATGAGAAACTTTAAACAAGAACATAACAACCCATCACTTCGGAGAACTTCCCTCGCAACGCATTCTAGCGATGCCTCAATAGAATCATTGTACCTGACCCAAAAGTCTACAAACATGAAAGTGCTTAAAAGTACTTGGCCACGATGACTTCTTGTGACCCAGCATGCCACAATGATAACACATGAGGATGTCTTACTGCAAAGAGGATGGTGAATGATCTTGAGGCCTTTTGATTCCACGACCGGCTCCATTGACTTTCGATCGCTTACACATATTTTTTTTGGATGCCTCCCCACTACTCCTAAGAATTGGGGGAGGGAGGACCACTTCGAACACTCCCACCATCATGACTTCAATATGAAAATCTTGTGTCCCCACATCGAGAAATAAAACTAGGTTGGATGCTGACACCATCGACTATAGATTAGGGCAGATACCCACCTCGAAGTAACGATCCATCATGGTGTCATCTATGGCATGTCCGGAATCATAAGGGACTAGCTCCACAAAGCACTGGAAATATTCCAACATGGATATATCACCCTAATGAAAAAAAACACATCACCATCCTTTTTCTCACCTTTTCTTCTTCAATGAAATACTGAATAATGAAAAATTTCTTGAAAAACTCCCAAGTATTCTCTTGATGGGGCTTGTTCTGAGACACAAACTTCAACCACATCCATGGTGAACCTTCAAGCATGAAGGTTGCAAAGTTGACCTTCAACGACTTGGGAAACTCAATGGAGTTAATGTCCCCTTCAATCATCCCCATCCACTCCTCTACTATATAAGGGTCTGCTTGTCCATAAAATAGAGGTGTATCTAACTTCCAAAACTCAACCATAAAATCCTTAGGTTGATCAAACTCACTATGATCACCAATCGAATCTTCAAGGGGATACCCGATGGACAAGAAAAGTCAAGAACTCCATCAAGACCAACTCAATAAATAAAATCCTTAGAATCAAACACCGCATAGGTGACAAGCTCTAAACACAAGAAAACAAGCCATCGTAACATCAAAACGTTCCTTTTTGAAAATATCATTAATTCAAAACATGTTTGGTGGGTTAAACCCTCGCCATTTGTATTCTTTATAGTCTTAGTCACTTGCATGTTTTTGTGCCACCCCACCATTCATCCACCATACTAGACATCCATTCATATTCAAATATAACACTATGCATGTGAGAACTACTAGGAACACCAAGGCCAAAAGGAAACAACTTCATTTTCCAAAAACAAATCATTCACCATATTTCTTTTAAAACAATCCACAAATTAATAATGTCATTTCGAACAAACATTTTTCAAAACCAACTGTTATGATTCAAACCACTTTCAAAATTTAGAGGAAACCCAAAACAAATCAATTGGGATCTGGTGCTAGTGAGTGACTTGACCATATGGTTGGCGGCCACATGTCAAACACATCACCGACATAGAGAGCCTTTTAAGACCATGCCCATAGATCCATAGGGATTGCTAGGCCATGCAGCTTATGAGGACTGTTAGCCCAACTCTCCTTTTCATATCCCAATGACAAAACGCTCCATAAAAACCCAAAGAATATAATTATACCAGACATCCCATGGAAACCTAAGGATCAGAATTCGAAAGAGTTTGTTACACTCTTCCCACACCTACCCCTCGAGTCCCGACAATCCTACTCCATCTACCTTGACATCCCAAATAACAAAGGGGAGTCTGAAAAGTGAGGTCTGCTAAATGTTAACCTCTTCTTATACCATTTTTTAACGAATCCACCCAGGTAGACACTAAACCAGTCACCCGAGCCGGTCCACGATATGGCCTGGGAGGCATTCTCGATCCTCACGGGACAACGACAAGCACCAGGGCATCAATATAGGTTGTGGGAATGATTTTTCCAAATACAAATAAATAATGAAATAGAAATAATATAGAGAAAAATAGAATAAATAAATCAAATAAAATGACTAAATAGAAACAAAAGAAAATAAAGCTAACTGAACTCGACGTCCGAGCAAACCTCAGAGATCACTCTCCAACTCAACGATCAGGCATCTCCCATGGAGAGCGCACTCAAGCTATAGACTGCACAGACACTAAAATCCGAAAATATCTATAGGCATGAGTATTAATGTTAATTTGGCTATCCCAATATCTATTCCAAACGCAAAACCATTAAAATAAAAGAAACACCATTTCATGTTTGAACTACAATTTATAAACGTATGGGTTTCTAAATATTTTACTTAAAAGCAAAGTACAAACCATTTCCCTTAACCATTTTCAAATATGGGTTTTTTTCATTAAAGTAAATGTATTTTTATAATGTGAAGGTGATGTTTCTATTTCAAAATATGTACAAAGATATTTAAACACTATCATCTAAAAACCATTTTTAGAAAACCAATCAAAACCAGTTTACCACATTCAAAGGAAAAAATAAATCAAAAATGTACAAAGAAAATTATATAAGGGAAATATAGGTATGCATATAAGCACCATAATCACTACTACAAGAAAAAAAGCCGAATAGACATTTCAAAATCACCACTTAAAAAATCTAACATCCTTATAAGCATAAAACTAGTTTGAAACCATTTTAGGAGCCCCAAAATACTACTTCAAATGTTGCTAATATTTTTATTAAACCAAACTCACTTTGAAAACCAAACACACAATATTTTAAACAAAAAAATACTTTAATAAAATTCATTAAACCCATGATCACTATCTCTTAAGTAAAATATTCATTAAGAAGTCCAAACCACGCTTTGCATGTTAAACAATGAAACCATGAATTATACTTCAGTATTTATAAATTAAATGTGGAGAAAGCATGAAATAAATAAATGTTGATTTAAAAAGGAAGTGAAAAAGTGAAATCCTACCTCAACATAAAAGTGCGACAAAAACACAACCTCGAAACCAAGGCGCGATGACAGAGAATCTTCGAAAACCGGGTGCGACAACGACGCTCACTTGGAATTGCCTTGCGCGGTTCCTAAAATATCAAACCGGGTGCGACAACGACGCTCACTTGGAATTGCCCTACGCGGTTCCTAAAATATCAATCCAAACGAAAACAACATTTAAATGATAAATCCCATAATCAAACAAATGTAATATATATATATATATATATAATAGATATGAAAATAGGGTCTACTAGAGGAAGGGAAAAAACGTGCCGGAAAAGGGTGCGACGTTCTCGTAGAGGCGATGTCAGGAAAACACGGGCTGGTAGAGCTAACACTAACAGGGTACAGGCATCGAAATAGGGAAATGACAAGAAAGCAGGTTGCTATGCTTACAAGAAGAGGGTGCGCTGGCGGGGTACGGGTCGAAAGGGGGAAAGCTTCAGTAAGGGAGAAGGCTGCCGGTCAGCTGTAAAAGCTGCTGCACACCAAATAGAAGGTTAAAGGGTGTTGTGGGTCGGCCGGAGAGGGGATGCAGATAGGGTCCATGCGGCTGAATGCTAGCCGACCAGGGGGGCTGGCTTGCTCGAGCGGGGGTTGAGGGGTGTCACTCTGGGGGGTGTCGGGCTGGCTCGTGCGCAACAAAGAGAAAGCGTCAGGGGGAGTGGCGTCCACTGTCCGCTGAGTAAGGGATTGGTGTCAGGGCACCCGCAAAGGAGGGAGATGACTGGGGTTTGCGGACAATTGTTGACGAGATGATAGTAGGATCCAGAGAAGGATATTATGTATAGGGCAGTGCTATAGGGTCGCACCACAAGAAAGGAAGGGAGAAGAGAGCGTTTGTGTGGTTCTCCGCGCAGTGCAAGGAGGGAAAATGGCTGGGATGGGGAGGCACAACACATGGGTCGAGACCATAGGAGGGGGCAGAAAAACATATCAACGATGTAATGCTGTGTTCGAAGAGGGAAGATAAGCGAAGTGGCTAGATGCACGAGGGAGATGCAGGGGGGTCACGAACAGAAAACACTACAGTATGGGGAGCATTGGCCGAGCATGGAGCAGGGGGGTCCGAGGTTCTGGGGGCGCCGCATGTAGGGGAGAAGAGGGAACCGGGGCGCCTACTAAGGTTGTGCGTGTTGAAGGAGGGTAGGTCGTCGAGGGAAGAAGGGTGCTGCGGTGAAGAATAGAGGGGGGGTCGAGGAACCAGGATGGGTCACTGTGTAGGGGACACCCACGTGGAAGAAGGGGGAAAATAAAAAATAATTGAATAAGAAGAAAAAAATAAAAATAAATGTAAAATCAAATAAATAAATAAATAAATAATAATAATAATAATAATAATAATAACAAAAAATAATAATAATAATAACTTTAATAATAAAATAAAAATAATAATTGAATTCATATCATTTTTATAATTTTAAAATTAACGATTTTAGTTTTCATTTAAAATAAAAACATTAGAATTCTTAATAACTATAAATATTTTAAGTGATGGAATAAATTAACATTTATTTAACCATTTTAATTTTCCAATAATGAAAAGGCCACACAGTTACATTGGAAAAGCTGCATGGGGTCATGCTCCACCCGTGCATCCAACGACGTCGAACCCAAAACACATTCTTTTTATCGAAACTCAGAAGCTTCTTCCGAAACTCTCCCCAGACCCCAGAAAAAATATTTTAAGGTATAAATACAATTGTATAAATTAATCTTATAGGTCAGGGTGTGACATTCAACTTTTATAAGGGTTATAAGGTTAACCATTCATGAAATGTTTAAGTTAAAATTTTGAGTGAATATTTATTCAGTAATTTTCTATTGAAAGGATTGGATAAAATTATATTTATTGATTAACATTATTTAAATGATGTGCAACATATTTTCGAAATTATTTTAGTATGCTTTTAGAAGATGACATCATGTATTTCAAGTGATCATTAATCATGTCATGTAAGGGCATGGTTCTTGAACCCATGATTGAACAATGATAACGTTTTCACACCCACCACTGGCCTACATGATGTAAAGGATAATGTATAATTATTCACTACTAGAAAGATGATCATTCCCAACACTTCTATACCAACGGTTTGTAAAAACCGTTGGTGTAGCTACCATTTCCCAACGGTTCACCAAAACCGTTGGGAAAGCCTTAGATTTCCCCACCTTTCCCAACGGTTTTGGTGAAACGTTGGGAAAGGGTCACTCTTTCCCAACGGTTCACCAAAACCGTTGGAAAAGGGTGTGTTTTGAGCCTCTTTCCCAACGGTTCACCAAAACCGTTGGGAAAGAGTGACCTTTCCCAACGGTTCACCAAAACTGTTGGGAAAGGGTGTGTTTTGAGCCTCTTTCCCAACGGTTTTGGTGAACCATTGGGAAAAAACAGCCAAAAAACCAACCTTCGGCCTAAATAACTCAACCCACCCTAACCTATCCCAACGGTTTTGAAAACCATTGGGATAGGCCTACCCCAACGGTTTTCAAAACCGTTGGGATAAGTTATTTAATTTTTTTCCAGCCCTACTAACCGAGAACATTATATAAATCAAAATTTTAAATAATTATGATAATACATATATATATTTATGAAATTATGTTTACAAAAGTGATGTTAGCTTAGTGGTTAAGTCGTTCGATTATAAACGAGGGGTCCTGGGATCAAATCCCAGCGGATGTTTTATTTTTGGAATTTATATACCAACGGTTCCATTACCGTTGGTATAGATTTCATATTACCTATTCCAACAGTTTCCAAAACCGTTGGTATAGGTCTATACCAACAGTTTCCAAAACCGTTGGTATAGGTCTATACCAACGGTTTTTGAAAAACCGTTGGTATAGACCTATCCCAACGGCTTACTTGGCAACGGTTCTCCAAACCGTTGGTATAGGCTATACCAACGGTTTGGAGGCCTATACCAACGGTTCCAAACCGTTGGTAAAAGTTAGTTTTCTGGTAGTGATTTTTAACTAATAATTATTTATGACGAAAAAATAGTGTTACTATTTATGTTTATAGATTAATTTATTAACCAAGTTGATTTTTAAGAATAGTAATAGATAAATTGATTTTCTTTTCATTATTTTTTGGGCCTTAAGATCTGTTAAAATAGCATTTTAGCACTTCAGGCATCAATGTTAATTTCTAGAAATCTATTACATGAAGTATTGGATGAATTAAAAAATTTTAAAAGATCAAATGAAGAATACAATTTTGTTAATATATATATATTAAGTGTGTATATTTACATATATTCTTAGTCAATAAAATAATTTCTCAATTTTAGGATAATGAATAAAATAAAATGTGTTATCCTAATACCATAATATTTGAACCGACGACATTATAAATCATAAAATATTAAATTAATTTAAGGTCCTTAACTTATCTTTGATCATTAAATTGTTTATTATTGATGAAATCAATCAGTCCTTATAAATACTTACACTTCCCCTCATTTTCCAATCTTAACACCCAACCTATGTTCTCCTTTGTGAAACTTATTTATATATTACTTTGGGGAACATTTATGGTTCCATGTTTTCCTTTTTATGGGAATTTTTAGTATTCAATTTTATGATGTGGGTTTCTATTAATGAAAATTTCATGTAATAAACCATTGATAACCCAGATGAATTTATCGAGTGAAATTCAATTTAAGGTTCATATAATGTAACACCTAGAGATTTTGTGAATTATTTTTTTTTCGAATTAATTTATCATTTTTTTATTTTTCATTTCACATGACACTAGAAACACACACACACATATAAATATATATTTTAAAACACGAAGTGAAACATTAATTTCACATGAATCAAACATGGCTTCAGCTACATTTAATACGAAATCGAATTGTGCTACATGTAATACCAACTTCACTTTTGAATCCTGTAAAACTGACTAGGCATACATTTCATGCAATACTCAGTTTTTGGGAAACATCACTTTGTAATAAATTTTTTCAATGATATAATTATAACCTACCCATTAATCATATTAATCTGAATAGTAATAATTACTTTTAAAATATTTTTTTAATTTTTCTATACCGGTAAAACATATTGATAACGAAATATATGATTTTTTGTAAAGTCCTTTTACGTTTGAAAATATAGTTTTCTTTAATGAACAAATTTTAATAGTAAAATTAATTTGACTAACATTTATAAAAACAATTTGAAAAAATAAACTCAATTTTTGATATTTTAAATCCAAAATTATCTTTGGATGAATTTTATAATTTCTTTTTATAAACTTCAATTTTTGATGAATAGTGAAAAATACTGCTTTTAGGTTAAAAACTGCCTTTTGTTTAAATAATTATTAATGATAAATTATTTATTAATTTCTAATGGTTAAATTAGATCAATTTTAAATATATTAACAAAATTTATTTAATTATATTAAATTTCACTTTGAAATTGAATATAACAGTTTAATGAATTTTTGAACTTCTTTCTACTTTAAAAACCCGTAATTTCGTCCCCTCTACGGGATTAACATTAATATTAATATTTCCAATTATGTGTATTGAATTTTTATAAAATGATATAAAACATTTAAATACTTATAATTTTTTGAGTCTAATAATATCAACATAATATTTGACCAAAAATATTAGTAAAAGTGATCAGAATTAATCACAATGAATAAGGTTAAATTATGCTTAATTAGATACTAATACTTAATGTTAGGGTCCCAAATGACCTTGAAAGTTGTAAAAAACCCATTTAATGGAAATATTTAAGCCATAAAACACAAATATTGATTTATTTTGGTTTTTTATGACATTGTTTTTGTAAGAACATGTGTACACCTAACTTGTTTTCAAAACTTACAAGTGAGTCCTCTTCTTTCCCTATAAAAGGCCACCACATCTCCCTCTTCTTAACACAAATAAAACCTATTAATTTAGTCCAATATCAGCCCAATATAATTCTAAAAAAACCTCACTTCCTCCATGAATTCTTATTTTGTCTATAAAGCCTTCCAAGGAATCCTTTTGGCACAAACCAAAAGGAGTTACCCGATTAAGAGGTAACACTTTCTCTCAAGCTCCTTTTTTTAGGTTCCTTCTCCACCTGCTACAGTATATTTATACAATTAATATCTATAAAAAATAATCCAAAATATACTAGTATGTTTTAATTCTATGTATTATATCTAAACTTACACACACCTCCATATAATGGGTAACGAACATACTGTTTATGTGTACGGTGAACTACCGCCCCACAAAACGATGATTGTTCAGTTTTTCCTTACATCCTCTCATGGACGAAATTAGGATGGAAACTCTATTTATATAGGTCATATATTATATTTATTATTTCTTTAAGATTTTTAATTCCTTTATAAAAAACATATCTTTCTTCACATTCCATTTTTGTTAATAAGATAATTTCATTTGAGGATGTGTGGACTACCACCCCCTCAAAGCAATATGATTCATTCATACACTACATGGATTATATTAATGATGTTTTTAGTAAATATATATGATATATATGATATCATAAATATAATCTAATAATATATATACCTTTTAATTTTTTTCTTTCTATACAACAATTAAACGTGAATAGTATTTATGTGTACATGTGGCCTACCAGCTCTATGAATGGTTTATTACATTTCATAATTATATATTATATAGATTATTATAATAAAAATTAAATTTATATAAATGATATTTACATCAATTTTTACATTCTTTAAATCATGATATAAGTGTAAGGACCAATTATATAACAAATTAAGACACAAGTGAAGAATAAAGAAAATATTACACGGAGTGAAAACTAAACATATGATGGTTAACAAATAGGTGATATAATGTTATAATAAAACCATATATGGTATTATATATAATAATATGGTTATTTAATATATATATATATAAAATTTATATTTATTATAGAATTGGTTAGAATGAGTACGATTTGAGTGAATATATAAGGTAATGGGATTTCAACTCAATTTTTATTTCTGTGAGATACATGATTTGTTCACCACTCTTTACTTTTGTGTATTTACTGACCATGATTGTATTATATTTATATTATAATTATTTTTATTGGTATTCAAATATAAATTTTATAATCTTTATTTCATGGGGCATAAGTTTAAAATTTACCAAATCGGTGAGATAATTGTTCTCAATTTGCCTTATTTAAGAATCATGTTTTATTATTCACCAAAATTCTCATTCATGGTTTATATACACCCATTTTACATGTTATATAATGAATTTACATATTTTAATGATATTTTATGCTAAATTAAATATCTTTTCCTTACATTTAGAGTATGACACCATGTTTCCAAGTTATAACAGTTTATTGAGACAATCTTATCACTTTTCAAGATTGTTTATGTTTAGTCTTCCTTTGATGAAATATTATGATAAATATCTCAATAAAATTCATGAAATTTATTTTAATATAGTTATTAATTATTTATTTAAATATTGTTACCATTTTTCCACTCTGTAGAACATAATATTATTAAGTATGTTTTTTTAAGAAAGTCCTAATTTACTCTCTCTGTTCTGGGAAATCTAGGTTCCATTAAAATAATGTTTTCCTAAAATGTATTTACAATAACAATTGACTATAATTCTAAAATATTTAAAAAAAATTACCCCCTTTTGTATTTTACCAATATATTCAACATAATCATCTTGTCTGTTTCTGAACAAGTCATGTTTGTAATCTTTTTACAGTGCAAAAGGAATGTTCTTTTTACATTGTACAGCATGTATGAATTTACCCACCATTATTTCTTTGAAGATTCCTTTTAATTTTTAAAATATACATTTTTTATAAAATGTTTTCAAATTTTAATTTCATGGAAATTTATTTTCAAATTCTTTCATGCTTCTTTTATAATATTTTATGGAATTTTTTTTAAAAATGTTTTCAAGATAGTTTTATAAGTTATCAAGGAATTATTTTTTCAATATGTTTTCAAGAATATTTTATATGTTTTCAAGGAAATTTTTTTTAAAAATGTTTTCAAGACTTATTTATAAGTTCTCAAATTATTTTAATGAAATGGTTTTCAAAACATTTTCAATTTACTTTAATTTTATTTTCATGTAAAAATGTCTTCAAAAATAATTTTAATATTTCTTCAAATGTTTTCAATTTATTTTCAAAGAAATGGTTTCAAAACATTTTCATGATTCATTCATATGTTATCATGTATAATTTTTTTCAAAACATTTTCTATATTTCCTTAAAATATTTCAATATGTTTTCAAGGAAAAGAGTTTTATAATGTTTTGAAGCTTATTTAATATGTTTTTATGAAAAAAGGTTTTCAAATTGATTTCACATATTATTTATAAGTTTTCAACGTATTCTCTATGAAAATGATTTTCAAATGGTTTTATGTATTAAAAAACCCTTTTCAATGAAGAAATTATATTTTACTCCATAATCATATATGAATGATATTTATAATTTTTTTCCATCGTAGATGACATCAATTGATGCTACTCATGACCATCTAGTAAATTATCCAAGAGATAAATTCATATTCATTCTATGAATGGGTTATGATTAATGTCATGGTATTTATAAAACCCATTTCTCTTTCAAAGGTTATATGCTTATGAAATTCGTTTCACTTTCTTGGGTTATATAATTATGAAATCTGTTTCTCTTTCATGGATTATGATTTATATGAAATTATTATGAAATCTATATCTTTTTCCGTAGGTTATGATATGATTAAACATACATGATATAAATTTCATTTCATGGTTTATGATCTGATTGTTTATGATATTGTGGAACTAGTATTTATGATTTCATTACGAGATCGGTGGTACCTATATCTCCCTCCAATGTTTTTGGTAAAGATTCACATCTCATTTGATATACTAATTTGGTCTTGGGAATGAACCTAGACTACTCATATGGCCGTGGGAGTGAACCATGACTACCAATATTGTATGATGAGTGAACTCATGCTACTAATATGACCAAGGAAGGGAAACATTACTACCAAGATTGTATGTGGAATGACCTCATGCTACAAAGATTTCCAGGGGAGTAAACCATAAATATCAAGATGGTTTTAGGAGTGATACCATAATACCAAGATGGTATTGGTAGTGATTCCTAAGATACAATGGAAATTATATTATATTCTTATGTTTTATCCACAATTCTATGTTTTATTATTATGTTATTCTTTTAGGGCTTATATTATCTATTTCCGTATGATTCATGTCTGATGAACTTCCAATATTTATGCAATGATTGATTTATACTTTCTTTAATATTAAGGGTGTGATCTTCTATTTTCATGATAACATTCTCATACACTTATTCTCATGATTATTCTTAAATATCTCCCTTTTTTACCCTTACTAAGCGTTTGAGTTCACCCCTTTCTTATGTTTCCTTTCCCCCGGATATGAAGAAAAATTTTGGGTAGATGTACTAAAGATGGATATATTTAAGGGAGATTTTTAAGATAATTCAATAGGATTGAATATTTTTTTCATGTTTTTGAAGACACTAAACTATTATGGTCCTAGGGAATTTTGTTAATTTACTGAGTCTTCATCTAAAATGATGTAATATCCATGTATGTTAAGTCTAGGTCACTATACCTCCCACCCATTCTTAATCACATGATATTCCAAAATTATCCCTCTAAATACCCTTAGAATACTTAGGGACATTCAATTTAAATAAAACTAAAATCACCAAGGAGTTATAGTCTCATAGAAAAGAAGCTACATTGAGGATTAACCAAGTTATGATCCACTCATCTCTTTTTTTATTTCTACTTCCTATTCTATTTATTTTTTACACAAAAATATTCACAACCAAGCCTTAAAAGTATTAATTATGATGTTATTTAACATTATATTAATTCTATTGATGTACTTTAGGTATCATACTATATATATATATATAAATTATTTTTCTCACCTCATGAAAATGTCCAGTCAAAGGTCGATTGTCCACCTATAGAGACATTTCAATTTCCAAAAATATAACCATCATCATGGATCATTTTTATTAATAATAAATAATATATAAACATGTAATTTTATTCATTAAAATATCATTTAACTAATTATAGAAAAGTATAAATTACGTTTAATAATATAGTTAAATCTATAAAAAACAAGGAAATGTTATGTAAAAGATTATACCAAATCTCATCAATTTCATCAATAGAAATTAATAAGTATAATATAATGATTATACTTGATAAATATTTATATAAATGACCATTATTAACACTTTTATCAGTTCTTTAATAAATATATGTTAATTATACAGAAGTAAAAAAAGTGATGAAATAATGTGGGAATTAAAGTAAGACGATTGTCGAACCCAACTCCCTTCCTTTGGGTTATTATATGTTCCAGGGTATTAATATTCATATTATTTCTTTAAATTTTCATTTACCTTTTTCTTAATGTATATTAATGTTTTGACCACATAATTATTTTCTATGAAAGGACACTTTTTTTCAAAGTGACTTCAAAACATCGTTTTTAGTACTCTTTAAATGATCCTTGTCGATTCAAGAATAATGATATATTATGTCTGAGAATAATTTACCTTATTCATTTCGAAACCAAAATTATTATTCATGAATGTATAACTTATGAATTACCTTTGGTTTATTTCATGATTGCTGTTGTTATAAATTATATGTATCATGAATGATTATGTAAATGATATGATGTAACGTGTGGTCCTGGAATTATATATCCCTCTAACGAATTGAGTAATGTGACATATCTCATGATATAATGTATATTATTTGTGAAGATGATGCTAAATTTTTTAGTAATGATGATGTTTTTATTATACTCAAATGTTATGTGTGAACATGATGCTAGATTTGTTTGCAACTATGTATGGTATTTGAACACTAGGATATGGTGTTTAATTTTTATACAATGCCACATTCCATGAAATTATCCATCATTTTCCTCATCATGTTGATGATAATACTATTATTATGTTTTGATGATGCTATTTTTTCTCACTTGTGTTATATTGATTCATGTCCCTTATTCACCCTTTTATTTGGATTTTAATTCAAAAATTTCCTTGATGTGTATCCTTAGATGATTATTTATTGTAAGTATAATATGAAGGAAACTAAGATGATACAAAATATGGTATTATATTATTTTTTATTTTTTTATGTAAACATTATTTATGAGTCTATTTTTTCAAAGATACCAAACATTTAGATCCAAGATTTATAATTCTATTATCTTATTTATGATTAAAATTATGTAATAATCATGTAAGAAAAATTTTGTTTTATATAGTTGGCATCAAAGAATGGTTTAGTTTATTGGGTAATTAGTATTACAAAAAAAGAGTAAAAACCATATGTATATGTCAATATATATCCAAAACATCATAAAAGAATATTTTTAGAAAATTATAATCATTGGGGTCCCATACGATATGAATCTAATGTTAATTATTCAACATAATAAATTATTTATTAATTCTTGAGGAAATAAGTTTTGTTAAAACCTTTTCAATTTTAGAAACTGGTCGGAACCTATAGAAAGCAGTCCAACAACCTGTGTTAGGGATAATGCAATGATTGTCTAATAATCATCCCAAATTCTATGGGAAGTGGAGTTAAAAACACTTGGGAAATGCTTACCAAAATTTTATATGATATAAATAATATCTTTAACCATATGGAACATCCAGCTTAACCTAAAAAGGATTTACTAGTTATTGAGTCCATTATGTTGAAACAACTACTGATGTTTAGTGTGACTTTTGATACAGTTATCATGGAAAAAACGAGTTAACATATTGGGTAATATATTTTATGTGATCTATTTATATGAAAAGTAGAATGTGGATCTGGATATTCATTCTTTAGAATGATAGGCCAATCCATGGTGGGTGATGATAAATAACACCCATAAAAAGTATAAAATAAAATAGATAGAGTAGTAAGACTTCAATAAAATATTTATTTCCAAGTACTTCCCTTATACTCTTAGAACAAATATGGAGAGAGAATTCATAAACATGAAGTAAAATAAAGGTTAATATTTCAGGACTTATAATGAAAACATCACAAGTCCTATAAGATATGCCTTAGGTTTTGTTATCAACAATGATAATAAATAGATAGATTCATTAGTTGTTTAAAACCACACTATAGAAAGGATCTAGCTATCCACAATTGTGGTTGTTATAAAGTAGTGGTTTAAAGAATTCTTAAATTGGATATGATGATCGAGGAATGGTCCCATGGTTATTAAGATAAGAAGAGAAAAAATGGTGTTTCAAGATAGTGGGTCAAATGAAAAAGGAGGACAGAGGATCTAACTTACCACATGTCAAAAATGTGGGAAGAAGAATAATGGGAATTTTCACAAAGGGTAGGGTAAATGATTAAAGTATAGGAAGGAAGGCCACCATGATCATGAATGTCAAATATAAATGAAGAAGTCAACCAACATTATAGAGTAATGGAGGGAACCTCCTAATGTACCACACATGGTTCAATGCATCAACTGTAGTGAGAAAGAGAACTATTTAAGCAAGAGCACTGATCATCAATTCATTTAGGGTGTTCTGCATCAACAACCACTAATATATGGGGATCATGGGAAATATTATTCCACCACTAATACTGAGGTGGAGCATGAAAATTAAGTCACACAAGTTACACTTCCTATTCACTAAATAATGGAAAAGGTTTTATTTGATTTTATTTCTACACATTCTTTTAAATCCTATAATTATTGTAGAACTATTGAATCGAAGATCGGATTCCATGAAGTAGAGATATACATAAAAACACATTGTGTTTAAATCATTACAACATATGTATTTGAATATATAATTTTAGTGTCTTTTGGAAGATTATTCTAGAAAATGTTATTATACTTCCATGGGAGTCATTCAATGTTATATAGGCTATGTATTGGCTCTCATATATAAATCACAGTTAAAAAATTTGGAAAAGTAAATATCTTTTCAAACTCTGAACCATCAAATGCACCTATAATAATTCATGGTAGATAATGAACCTACTTTGGAAAATCCCTCAACAATGTGGGCGTTGATACCCTTTGAATAATCATAACATGCTCAAATGTTTGAGTTAATGGAAGTTATCAACCCTGAGGAAATTCCCATTTTTAGTTTATGCAATTATTTATTTCATGAAGACTTACATGGACTTACACCATATATTGAAGTAGATTTATCAATTGAGCTCAAACTCAGAGCTAATCATATCTCAAAATTCTCATATAATGTGTCCCCTATCAAACTAGAGCAGTTAAAGAAGTAGCAGCAAGAGATTTTGGAAGAAGGGTTCATATGTACCAGTGCATAACCTTGGGGTACACAAGTTTTCTTTATCTAGAAGAATGATGGATAAATGTGTCTATGTAAAGATTTGAAAGAGCTAAAGAATATCCCCATTAAGAACATGTATCATTTTCAAGGATTGAGGATTTTTCAATAAAATATGATGATCTCAAGACTTCTAAAGGGTGGATCTTTATTCCAGTTATAAAAAAATGAAGGATATTATGTAAGCTATTTTAGAGACTAAATTTCATACAGGATATGGGAAATATGAGTTCATAGTGATTCACTTCAGACTTATAAATTCCCCTACAATATTCTTGCATTTTATGAATAGTTTATTTTCATACTACCTCAACTAATTTGTTGTAGTGTTTATCGACGATATTATCACATACTATAAGAGAAATGAGGAACCTGAAATATATCTAATGACTATTCTGGTGACATTAAGGAATGTAAAGATGTACGCTAATTTCACCAAGTGTTACTTTTGGATGCATCAAGTCCCATTCATGGGTAATTTAAACCCAAGTGAAGGAATTTATATGTACCCTTAAAATAAAATGAAAATTGTGGAATGGACCATACCTACCACAATCAATAAAATCCATATATTTTAGGAATTTTATGGATACTATTAATGTTTTGGGTAAATTTATCATGATTTTATATCATGATAACTTGGTAAATATAGAAAGGGGTAATGTATGTCCGAATTAAAGAATTTGAGGAAAGCTTAATGGATCTCAATAAAAGGATAGTCATTGCACCCCTACTCACACTACCAAAAAAATGGAGAAGTTTTTGTGACATAAATTTATTCTTAAAAGAATGACTTGGGTTTTTTACTCATGTATAATGTTAAAGGGATATCGCACACCTCATTATAGTTGATGATCAATTAGAAGAATTACCCAAGGCATGATTTGGAGTTAGCATTTGTAACACCACGAGTTTCTATATACCATTTTTTAAAATAAAGTAATTTGATATGATTTTTTCAATGCACGATTCATAAAGTCATACATTATTTTATAAAATAAATCAATATTAACTTCTGTTATATGAATCATTGATTTGACACAATTTACACACAACAATGAGTTTATATGAAACTAATATTTTATTATTATAATTATTTAAATGAGATAGTTATAACATAGGCATTAAACATAGTAATATGAATAATAATATTTAGTTTTAAAATATTATTTATAATGGGATTATAAAAATAAAACATATTGATATTAAGACATATATTTCTGGTAAAGTATTTATATGTTTGAAAATACTATTTTCTTAAAATATTTGGTTTATGTCATTATGTGAACAAAAATAAAAATAATTTTAGATAATTTTAGAAATTTAATTTGATAAAATAATCATAATTCATGAATTCATAATCTTTAAATAATCTTAGGATTATATTTAGGTATTTTTCTTAAAAACATCATTTTCTGATGAATAATGAAAAATACTGAATTTTAATTCAAAAATAATTTTTCATACAGTTTATTTATATAGTTAAAGTAATTTTTTTTTATTTTTAAGTGTAATGAGATTAATTTTACTTAAATTAATACATTATAGTTCATTGTAAACATGTTATTGGAATTGTATATCAAAACATTCCAAACATTTAAACTTGATGGCTAAAAAACACATTGATGTGACACATCTACAAGATTAAATTTAAATTAATTTCCACCACTTATATGATTGGAATTTAAAAATATTGATTTTTTATTTGGAATAATAATAATTTTTTTAATTTATAATACTGTAAACCAAGTATATTACAAAAAAAATAGTTAATGTGATTTTAATTTAATCTAATGATTAAGAGAAAATTTAGCTTAACAAAGGACTAAACCTTATTCTTAAGGCCAAAACGACCTAGAAATTTTTCAAATGTTCATTGTATGTTCATATTTATTCCCTATTCTACCTTGTATCTAATTGGTACGATTATTTTATCCACTTTTCATATTAAAAACGTGGGTTTAATTCCCTTTTCCAAATTATACAAGAATTCCACTCCTCCTCCACTATAGAAAGGAACCCACCCCTCCCACTTATTAACACCAGTAAAACCATTTTACTACCCAAAAATTTTCTCATATAATCTCCAAATATTCTTCCATTACTCATTTAAGTCTCCCTTTAGGCATACATCCAACCAAGGAATCCCTTTGTTGAAACACAAAAAAGATTTACCCAAAGAAGAGGTAACATCCTTTCTCAAGCTCCATTCATTTATTTTATTTTTCCACAACATCAATTATATGATTATATAATAAAATAATTCTCCTCAATATACTGGTATTTTGTAATTCAATTTTTTTAACATCACTTATACACACTTCAATATAATGGGTAACGAACTTTTCATTTTTGTGTAAGATGAACTACCACCACACAAAAAGATGTTGTTCATTTTTCCTTTACGACCTCTCATGGGTAATAAATGTGATGGAAACTATATTTTATATTATTTATGTGATATTTATAATTTATTTATTCTTATTTAATTACTATATAACATATACCATCATGGATTCTATTTTTGGTAAATACTATATTTTTTTGGGGGAAGCGTAGACTACTGCCTCCTCAAAGTGATGTTATTCGTTCAAACTTTATATGGAATGAATTAATGATTTATTTACTTAAAATTTAGGATATATATGATATAATAATTCTAATTTAATTATGATATACATATATATAGATACACATATATTTCATCTATTCACTTTTTTTCAATACGATAATAAAATGTAAACAACATTCATGCGTACAGACGACCAATAATCTCTATAAATGGTGTATTCCATTTCATCTTTCTATATTTCATTTTTATTATAAATACTTATATAATGATTATATATGATATTTATATCATTCATCATTCTGTAACTATGTAAATCATGATCTAAGTTTGATGATAATGAATAATAAGTGAAAATATGTTTGATGAACAAAGGGAATATTACCCTAAGCAAAACCATAACTCAGAATTGTTAATAAGAGGGAAGTATAATGTAATAATAATACCATATATGGTATTATATATAATAAATTTATTTCTATACAATATTTATAATAAACATATATTTATTATATCATAGGCTTTTATGAGTATAAATATAGTCAAGATATAAGCTAATTGGATTTCTAGTCCCAATGTTTTTGGGTGATTTGTACCTTATTCAACACTCATTTATTTTGGGTTCGGTATATACTTCCCATGAATAGATTATAATATTAATATACTTAAATATATGTTTATTTACATATCTATTTTAGTATCTATCTTTAATGGGAATTTTTTTAAAAAATTTACAAGATAGGTAAATTATTTTTGTCTCAATTTTCCTTTTTTGAGACATAAGCCATGAATTTCAAAAAATCGTATTTAAAAAAAATTAAGGATGTTTTATTATGATAAATTTCAAGGAAAAATAATTTTATATTTTTTTATGGTTTTTATATAATACTTTATATATTTTGAGATTCTTATCTAAGAAATTGTTTTCAAAAGGTTTTCAAGATTTCATTAAATTTTTTCAAAGATTTTTTTAATGAATAAAATTTCAAAAAGTTTTCAAGATTTCATTGTAATTTTTCAAATTGTTTTCAAAGAAATTGTTCTCTAAACATTTTCAATATTTCTTTATAAGTTTTCAAAGTGTTTTCAATGAGATGGGTTTCAAAATGTTTTCAATGAAATGGTTTTCAAAAAATTTTCAAGACTACATTACATGTTTTCATGTTTATTTTCATTGAAAATGTTTTTCAATAGTTTTTATGTTTTAATAATAAATTTTCAATGAATAAAGGATATTTTCTGGAAGATATGTTTTTAAAAGATATTTTAAAATAATTTTCCATCCAAGATGACATTTTTTGGTGTTACTCATTTCTTTTTGGGGAAATTATATAGAGGTTCCACTCATATTAATTCAATAAATAGTTTATTTTTATTTGTAATGATGTTGATGAAAACTATTTCTCTTTCATGGGTTACATTTTAATGAAAACAATTTTTTTTCCATGGGTTATATTTTTTTGAAACGGCTTTCCTTTCATGGGTTATTATTTTTTGGAAATTATTGTGAACCATGTATATTTTTCCATAGTGTATGATATTTTTACATGTTCATGAAACCCATTTAATTTCATAGGTTGTGATTTGTCTGTTTATGATCTTGTGGAATGTGAATTCATGAGTTCATTATGAGATGTATGGGACATATAACTCCCTCTAATCCATTTGATTTATATTTATATCTCAAGAAGTAATTCAAGGATGTAAGTCTATGGGATGGATCCATTATGAATGATAGGGAAAGCAAATACACTATAAGAAGATGGTGAAACCAGATCAACTATGGGAAGATGGGGAAACCCAATCTACTATAGGAAGATGGGGAAACCCATTTTCTAATAAGGAAATGACTATGACTTGGGAAGGTGGTGTGTCCTACCAAGTAGGTGTAGTCCCCATTAAGTGCCCTGATAAGTTATAAAAATTCCTATCGACATATAAGGAATGATATTATATGTTTATGTTTATTCAATTATTCAATGTCTTATTCCTATGTTTTTCTTTCATAAATTATTATATTGATTCCATTATTATTCATATCTTATAAATTTCAAATATTTATTCCATTATTTTTGTTTATAATATTTTATATAAAGAGTATGATATTTTATTTCTATAATCACATAATCATACCATTATCATCAGGTTTAAGCTTATATATCTCCCATGTTTACACTTATTAAGCATCTGATATCACCCCTTTTTAGGTTTCCTTCCACTTGTTATGAATATTTGAATTATGTATGATATTTCTAAGAAGGATTGTAGTCATGAAGGACCTTCTTGGAGTTATTATAGATCAATTATGTACTATTGTTTATGTTTACATGTTTCCAAAGGAACAATAATAATAAAGTCTTTGATAATCTGTTTGTGTAATTTATTAAGTATTCAGGAAAAGTGATATAATATTAATGTATGAAAAGAAATGGTCACTATACTTGGATTCAGAGAAAAATGATAGTTATCTTTTTTTAAAATAGGTTTACAAAACCGTAGATATAAATATATGGACATGTTTATGAATATGTATACGAATATGGAAAAGTAGAAGAAAATTTCCATGAATTTTGACAGAGGATGGACCGAGTTGTTTCCTAGAAATAACTCTTTGTCTGGACACTATATGTTGATTTTTTTCTAGAATATATCTTCCTAGGAGTAACAACTCTAACAAGGTGCATCAAGAATGACTCATGTGTAACCTGATATATGATAATGGGCCTTACTAGGAACATAGTTTGACACTCTAAGGGGATATATATTGAGAATTCACAAACTCTTCATGAACCATCACGAAGGATTTTAAAAAAAAGCTGTCTCTGAATAAACTTTCATAGACCTAGTGTATCATTGATTAAGGAAGGTGTTATAATTTAGACATCATATAATTGGGGTTTCATGATTATGTGGTTCCTCACTATGAAAAATATTTGTAACTCTATAATTTTTGGATTTAGTCATTTGCTGGAACCCAAAAAAAACCATATTAATGGTGATTGTGATGGACAATTCAATGATTGTTCTATTGAGCATTTGAATGATACAAGATCTAGAATAAAAACCCATGTTTCTATCCTCACAAAGATTTATAAAGCTGTGAATCATTCTGATCTTATAAAAATAAATGGAGGGAACCTTGTTCTATTGATTCATTCATGAGGAAATGTATACCTTCTTTCAATAGGTCTTTAGATCCAGTTTTTTCTTCTGAAAACTTAATTAGTACTACTAAAATTATGTTATCTATTTTACAATGTTTGGATCATGAGAAATCAATTATGGCTATTTATCAGTTATAAGGTGAATTAGACCAGTGGTAGAATCTAATTAAAAAATATAAGTAAGCAATATGAAATTGAATCCATGGATTGGGATGAGCTCAAGAACATATTCTTAAATAATTACATTACTCATGTTCTTCATACAAAGATAAAAAATGAGTTCCTTGAGTTAAAGAAAAAGGATAATAAATCCATTGGTATCTCTAAGGATAATTTTACAATAATTTAAAGGCATGCTTCTGGAATTATCATCAAACCTAAATGTAAATTTCATAGGTTCTTTAGTGGTTTAAATCCAAGTATAAAATGGGTATTGTCCATAAGAGACTTTATTGCTAGGAATAGATTGTTTTTTTTGTGAAATAAAATTTGAAAGGGAGGTTGGAGTTAGTAATCAATATCATGGTTTTAATAATAAAATGAAGATAAAGTTCAAAGGAAGCTATAAAAACCATGAAGTGAAGAATGTGGGCCTTATTTTATTCTGAAATTGTGGAATGAAGAATGGATGAAATTTTTTTATGCTTTATATTAAGTTTTGTAAGTAAATAAGGGAAGGCCATCAGATAATTTATTTCCACATTGATGGGAAGAATTTTTCTAATGACAAAAAGAGAGGAAAAGTTATATAGAATGATTCTTCCACACTTTAGTTCTTCAAGTCTAAAAAGGATGATAATTTCAATGACCGATGACAAATCCCAAGGGTTGGTGATGATGATCAACATCAGCAACCTCTTAAACTAAGGGATAAGGGTTAATATCTTGATATCATTTATTCTTATGAAGGGTGAGAATAAGATGTGGTGAAAGGTACTCACACAAGACACTCCAGAACTGCTAATGAATTGTTTGATTCAACATATACCCATTATTTCATATATAATGAATTTTCTATGAGCATTATGATTCCACCAAAGTAATTAGATGTGAAATTTAGAGTGAAAAATCCTAGTGGTATGATGATTCCATCTGAGGTCTATGATTCCTCTATGATTGAAGTTTGAGGGAATGTACTTCCCAAAAATCATGTCATTATTACCCTAGTTGAATTTTATGTCATATTGGGCATGGATTGGATTTATTTAAATAAATCCCACATAAATTATATAGTAAAAGAAGTTACATTTAATATTTAAAACCAACCTATTATCATATATAAATGTGATGAAAAATATAAACATTCTATGGAGATTATGGCCAGTGATTGGGACTTAATTACCATTCATAAGGTGGGTTTTTCCCAAATGTTTAGGGATAAACTTGTCCTCGATGACATTCCCATTGATCATTAATTTTTTTATGTGTTCTCGGAAGAGTTCCCAAGACTTGCACCAAAATGTGATGTTTATTTCTCAATAGAACTCATACCCGGTTCCACACCAATTTCAATGACTCGCTGTAGAATAGCCCTAATTTAGTTGTATGAATTGAAGAAGAAACACTAAGAAACAATCGATATATTATTAATTAGGACACGTGTTTCACCTTGAGGTTCACCTTCTCTCTTCATGAAAAATAAACAAGGATCAATGAGACTCTATATTTATTATAATGTATTGAACAAAATATTGATCAAGAACTATAATCTTCCCCATATTGATGATTTTTTTGATTATCTGCGCATAAATCAATACTTATCCAATGTCAACCTTCATTTTGGATATCATCAACTTAGGGTCAAGAAAAAGACATACCCAATATGGAATTCCATAGTAGGAATCGATAATCTGAATATATTAGTATGCATTTTGGTTTTACTAATTCCACTTATGTCTTTATGGATTTGTTGAATAGAGTTTTTAGAGATTACCTTTATTAGTTTTTGGGAGTATTAATAGATGATATTCTTATTTATTCAATGATAAATGAAGAGCATTCAAACCACTTGAGAATTGTACAAAATACCCAGAGGAAGGAGAAATTGTATGGAAAATTTACAAAAGTGTGAATTTTGTTTGGAAAAGGTTTCATTTTTGTGTCACATAATCTCAAGAGATAGTATAACAATGGATCCATACAAAATTAGGCCATTAAATGTTGGTCTGGACCAACCATGGTGCACTACTACAAAACCATCATTTAACAACGATGGTATTTATCAGTGCTAGAAAAAAGCATTGAAAAAAAGCATCTTTATCAGGGCTGATAAATTTAACTAGTAAGTAGTGCTTATTTAGGCACTGATGATGGTCCCCTTTAGCATTGATAAACTGTATCCTTTATTAGGTATTTATTTTTAGCACTCATAAAGGATACACTTTATCAGTTCATTATTTTTATCACTCATAAAGGATATCTTTATCATATACTTCATATCACTTATAAAGGACTTCATAAATAAAATAAAATGATAAAATAAATAAAAATTAATTTTATTAAAAAAATATTACAAATTATATTAATTAAATAATTATTGAAAAATATGTATAAATTAAATATATTATATATAAATTATAACTACTAATAGATGGTATGTATTAAATATATAGATATGAAAACTGTAAAATAAACAAATTAATATTAAAAATAAGTAAATTGATAAAAATATTAAATCTTTTATTAATTAGGTGATTATTGATAATGATAATAAATAATATATATTAAATATATAGATATATATATTAATGTACATAAATACGATGTATATATTTCAAAACATTTATGGGATTTACATTTAATAGTCATATATTTAGTGAAAAATGGATTATAATTAAAGATTAATTTGAACTAAAAATACCGACTAATTGTATAGAGTAATGAGCATATAATTGAATGTCATTTGATTTTTCAATTTAACACAGAGAAAATGTGTGTTATATTATATAATTATTTAATACATATTTATATACAATTCACACACACAAACATATCCATTTTCAATATTATTAAAGTGTACTTATTTTTAATTTATTCAATTTCCCTCATTTTTAACACATAGGCACCTAAAATAAGATATTCATTAACAATGTTAAAAAAATATTTATAAATAAAATATTTATAACTAAATATATTCATAAATAAATACATTTTAAAATTTACATACTATATTTATAAAAATATATATTTATATTTATAAATAAATATTTTTAAAGTATTTATATAATTATAAGTAAATAATTATATATAATTAAAGAATTATTAAATTTATAAAAAATTTCCAAAAATAATTAAAATAATTACTCTATTTATATTTATATATATTTATTAAATATATATATATATATAATTATATAAATATATATAATGATATAAATATTATTTTTAAAAAATATTTAAATAATTATAAATTAATAATTATATATTTAAGTAATTGAAAAACTATAAAAAATCTATTTAAATAAGAAATATATTTACTATATTTATACTTATATATATATTTATTAAGTATATATATAATCACAATATTTTATTTGTAATTATAATTATAAATCCTTTATCAGCACGAGAAAAGCACTGTTAAATGTTCATTTTATTTGCACTTAAATAACAAGCACTGATAAAAGTGTCTCGATGTAATTAAGAAAACATCACCTATTGTGAACCCATCGTGAAATCAAAATATTTCTATAGAATCCACCCATTATCAGTGCTCCTCCCCATTGATTCAAAGCTCAAATCACACAAACCCACTCGAATCACAAAAACTCACTACCTATAGTTGCTGAAACATTGTTCAAGATTCGGTGTTTTATTACAGTTAGTCTTCTAAATAAATCATTGAGATATAGATCCGAGGGTCTTGGATTTTCTTCAACCAAGTGAGGTAAGCCTTTTTTTCCTTTGTATGTTACAATTTTTTTTTTCTGTATTTGTCATTTCAAGATCTAGAGCCAAGGGTTTCCATTTTTCCTTTGTAGGTTCTGATTTTATTTCTTTATATTTCCGTTGGTACTGTAACAGTCAGAACTATTCATCTTATTTGGGACTTCAGGCCACTGGTTTGGGCCTATGGGTCTCAAGGGCCTTCGGTTCATCAAAGGCCATTGGGTCACAAGGCTTTCAGGCCACAGAGACTATAGATTAGCCTAGTTCACACAGAAGATGACCCAGAGGAGGATCAGAGCAACAAGAGTCCCAGCCACCAAAAGAAAATCTAATGAAATTAGAAGAATTACAGGGTATGGAAGCCGCCATAAAGACTAGGCACTGTGCAGCTTTGTACAAGGCAATGCTAGCCAATCAGAAATGCAAGGTGGGAGCTAGGTGATCAATGAGGTAGAAGTTGGGGATGGGTAGTTCTATTGGGTTGGGCTTATGGATCATTTAATGGGCATGGTATGCCTATGGGCCATTTGTTCATGTATTTCTGGTTAGTCATGCCTTGTGCCTTGGGCTTACAGGTCATGTACGGGTTCCCCTTCAACCCTTAAAATGGGGATCAACTATAATAAAATAAAAAAGAAGGCCTTCGGGCCATTCCGGCTATAAGGGAATGTATTTATTTAAATTATGTTTTAAAATTCAAATGTAAGGGTGATAACGTATTTATTTATTTTCAATGGCTCTCTATTTTAGAAATTTCTATGGAGTTGTATTTATTTTAATATGTTTTGATATTCTTCCATAAGGGTTACATAAATTTTTATCATTTTATGTTTCTTTTATAAAGAGATATATATATATATATACATGTGTGAGTGTGTAAATATATATCTTTATATCTATTTATATGTATATTCATAACTTATAATGTACGGTTTGTTTTATAATTATTTATTCACAAATTATGTTTCTAGATTTTTAAATTAGGAAGAGATTATATTTATTATCATTAAAAATTATGTTTAAATGTGCATTTATTTTTCAATTATGTATATTATATATTCCAGGATATATATATGTTTAAATATTTATGGGATAGGGGTTACAATGGTTGTGGTGTTTTTCTCATTTGATTCTGATATATCTTGTTGATGTGTATTATTTATTTATGCCAACTTATTTATGGAGCTACCAAGAAGTTTAAGGATGGGTTAATGTGTATTAGATAGTCTTCTTAAAATCCTTAGGATTCTAAATCATTTGTTCCAGAAAATAGAATTGAAGATATAAAATTCTATATATTAGAAATTATTTTTTGGTATTCATCATTTTAGGTCTATATATTCATTTTAGGTCTATACAAACATTTAATTAACAATAATTAAATTTATACTTAAATAACCAACAACAGTTTTTAAACTCATGTTAATTTCAAAATAATAAAATTAGGTAACTATATATATATATATTTTAAAAGGTTGAGGCTGAAACCTCATTTTATTATTAAAGCAAATCGAAGACCTCTTTTAACTGGGTAGAGGGAGACCCATTACCTAGCCCGAAGTCCCAGTGGGCTCTTAGCCCATTACATAGCCCGTCGGCCCAATTTTTTGGCCTAATTGCCATTCTGTAAATAGTAACCTGGCTGCTACAGTACCCGCAAAGTACCATCGCTGATACAGTGCCCTGCCGCCGCTACAGTGCACGCCGATCTACAGTGCCGCCGCTGCTACAGTACCACTACAGTACGACTACAGTAACCTACGCCCAATGGGTTTTGAAATAATTAAACTTTCTAAAATTTAAATAATTATATTTTAAACACAACTACCCCAAAAAATAAATATTTTTAATTAATATAATTTTAAAAATATTATTAATTGTATTTTTTAGTTTCATTAGAAAAAATAGTATTATATATATACATTAGATAATATATTTTATATTTAAATAAATTTAAATATGGTAAATAATATATACATAAAATTATATTTAAATAATGTTACTAACATAAAAATCACACACCGATATATATATAACATATATACAAAATATTTAAGTAGATTCAAATTATTTATCTATGTTTTGAATGAGGAATGACCTGCATTTTATAGTTTTTGATGGTAGAAGGCATGATCCTCGTTTATATTTATTATCTATTGAGGTAAGTGTGAACAAAGTACACCACTCCATTGAACTCTTTTATCCAATCATATAAAACCCCAATATTTTTAATAAAATAAAACATATTAAAAAAACAATGTTAAATATATAAAAATAATATAAAAAAATCCTAAACCATCAATTTTATTAATGTTTTATTCGAATTATTGTGGATAAATTCAAGGATAAAAATGAAGTAAATCATCATTAACTCTGCCTCCACATAAAATCAAATAAATTAATTTTAGTAACCTACCCTTGTAAATTGAAATTACACTTTAGAAACCTATACCCTCTGATTATGCATCACTACAATTGCGTATTCTGATTCTTTCGTCTCCAACCTCTCCATTTAATTCTTACCATTCACTCTATAATTTCTCCAGTTGTTTGGATCATTGATCTGGATGGTGTTGGGGGAAATAGATGCATCGAGTTAATAACTAGTTTCAATACTGTAATTCTAAAAAAATTTATGGCATTTACTATTTTAGAGAACACAATAAAGAAAATGGGAGGCATTCCCCCTTGTACTTTATTATATTCTCTAAAATGGGGAATTCCTCCCATTTATGAGAATTACACCATTGACCCTAGTTATTAAATTAACACTTATATTCCCACAAAATCCTTATATAGTAAACCTCCACAAAACCATATAAATTATAAAGTGAAGGTAAAGAATGAAATGGATACAGTGGATATCGAGGAATCCGAATATACAATTGTAGTGTTGCATAGCCTGATGGTCTTGGGTTGCAACCATGTATTTTCAATTGATGAGTATATGTTATTGAAATTAATTTATTTTATTCGACATTAAATAAGAGTTAAAGTTGAATGAAAATCATTTTTATCCTTAAATTTATCAACAAGGATCCAAATAAAACATTAATAACATAATTATGTGAGGATTTTTTTATTGTTTTTTCGATAAAATCTAGTTTTTTAAGTATGTTTCTTTATTAAAAGGATATATGGTTTTATATGATTAGAAAAAATAGATTTATGGAGAAATTTACATTTTCAAATATATTAAAATGAACCATAATACATTTTATATGTGTAAGAATCATTCATACTTCAATTCGATGCATAGTGTGATCGGTATGACTCCAAGTGCATCTTTTTATTAAAAACTGACATAAATGTTAATAAAAAGGACTATTAACCTACTCAAAACAGAGTAAATTAATAAATATTGTTTTGATACTATTTTAAAATGATCAATAAGTCATTTTTGATGAGTTAGAATCATCCACACCTCAATATGATGCATGGTGTTCCCTGTATGACTCAATGTGTTTGTTATCAGTTTAAAATAAATTATTTAGTTCAAAAAATGCAACTCACTGAAAACTAAGAAAACATGATTGATTTTTCATGAATTTTTTTATCTTTATTCATAATTTATTTGTGATATTTATGAATCATTCTCATATAAAACTGATACAAGATGTGATCAATATGAGTCAAAGTGCATCTTTCTAATTTAAAATGACATTTTAGTAAAAAAAGACAACTGACGTACTCAAAACCAAGTAAACACATTATTATTGTTTTGATAATTTATTAAAATGATCTATAAACAATTTCTAACATTTAATAATTAGTTACACTTTAATCCAACACATGGTGTGACTGATAAGACTCAAAGTGAATCCTTGTATTTTAAATTGACACCGGTTTTTGTAAAATGGAAAACTCACCTACTAAAAAAATGAGAAAATGAATTTAGATGTTTTTTATACTTTAAGAAAATGATGCATAAGTCATTTTCGACCTGTAAGAATCAATCTCACATCAGTTTGACACATATTGTGACCAATATTACTCTAATTTCATGTTTTTAACATATAAGTATCATTTTAGATTAAAACAGACATCACATCACAAAAACCAAGAAAACGATCCCTTATTGTTTTCTCTTTATTTAAATAATTTATTTAATGGGATATCATAATATTTTCATTCCATTCCCCTTGTAGACAATGTATTTTACATTACAAGGTCCACAATAAGGGATTTAGATTCTAGATCGAGGACCCAAATCATTGAAACCATTAAAAAAAGAAAGAGAGTTCAATGAGAAGATTTTTTTTAATATATTATGTCTTTAATCATAATTATATATGTTCTATACTAAATTAACATAATCTAAATTAAATTTTTTACTACTCTTGAAGATAATGTTTTCTACACAAGATGATGTTACCAATCCCTTGGATGAACAATATATAATAAAAAAACCCCTTGGAAATGATGTAAAAGTAATGTTTTGATATATATTATCTATTTTAACAATAAATTATATAATTAATCATTGATTTAATTTTCATTTTTCCTTGAAGAGATAATTTTTTTTAAATATTTCTCTCTTTGTTTTATACCTTTGAAAAAAGAGAAACGACACTGTCGCTGCTCAATCATAAAGGTAATCCGGATATTTTCATAGTAAAATAATTGTACATAGAATTAATGTATTATTTAATATTTATGTTTTATTTATTTATTTATTTTATTACTCACATAATTATTTTTTTCTTATATAGGTGGATTTTTTTTGAGGTGGGGTGCTTTGTCTATATTTCGTTTCTCTCTATATCAAAACTTCCACAAACTTCTTCTCCCAAAAAACCTTTTCACCCATCTATTGGTGCATTTATCACTTTATTTAAAGATACATCCACTAACTTTGAATAAATAGTAATGATATTTTGTATTCTAAATCATAGAGGTGATCTTGATTTGTACATAATAAAATCATTTTCCATAGAATTAATGTATTATTTCATATTTATGTTTAATTTAATTCTTTTTCAGTTTACTAAAATAATAATTATTTTCATATATAGGTGTATTCTGTTGTTTTATTTGGGGTTATCTATCAATATTTCATTCCTTTCTCCACCAAAACATCCACAAAAATATTATCCCTCAAAACCATATCACCCATATAGTGGTAAAATCACCACTTTATTTCAAGTTACCTCCAATGCCTTTTCCAGAAGAGAAACAAATCTACCTCTACTCAATTATAATGGCAATCTTGATGTTTTCACAACAAAATAAATTTCCATAGAATTAATTTATTATTTCATATTTATTTTTACATTATTTATTTTTATTATTACTCACATTATAATTACTTTTTTATAAAGGTGTATTTTTTTGAGTTTGGTTGCTCTGTCAATCTTTCTTGCCCTTTTACAAAAAAACATCCAAAGACTTACTGTACCTAAAAACATTTTCAACCCTATCGTGGTGCATTCATCAATTTAATTCAAATTACCTCCACTTCCTTTTCAGTAAGAGAAATGATGCTACCTCATTTCAGTCACAAAGGCAATCTTGATATTTTGACAGTAAAATCATTATCCATAGAATTAATGTATTATATCAAATCTATGATTTATTTTTTTATTATCACTCATAATAATTTTTTTCATATACAAGTTAATTTTTTTTTGAGTTGATGTGATTTTTCATATTATTCTTATACAGTTTTAGTAATTTGAAATGGAAACATAATTAAAATCATGGTAAAATTGATTATTAGGTTTTTTGAGATGTTATGTTGTGTAGGAATCAACCACACTTCAATTGATCACATGATGTGACTAGTATGACTCCAAGTACTTATATTTATTTAAAATTGACAGTAATTTTAGTAAAAAAGAAAACATAATCAGTGTGTATGTTATCAGGTTAAAATTTATATTTTACTATAAAAAGTGTTAATCAATGGAAACTGAGAAAACATGGTCAAATTTTCTTGATAATTTATTGAATTAATTCAAAAAGATTTTTTTACATGTAAGAATCTGTATCATGTCAAATCGATGCACATTGTGAACTGTACTAGTCAAAGTGCATGTTTTAAGTTAAAAATTACATTTTAGTAAAAAATACAAGTGACATACTCTAAAATAAGAAAACACATTGAGACTATTTTGATACTTTTATAAAACCATACATAAGTGATTTGGAACATGTAGGAATCAGTTGCACATCAACTTGATGAATTGTGTAACTGGTATAAATCTATGTACGTCATTATTTATAATTGACACCAATTTTTGTAAAATAAAAACTAACCTACTCTAAACTAGAAAAACACATACTGATGATTTTTATACTTTAGGAAAATTATCCATAAGAGATTTAATACATGCATGAATCACCATAACATCAATCTGACACATGGTGTGACCAATATGACTCTAAGTGTGTGTTTTTATTTTAAATTGACATAATTTTTAGTAAAAGGACAACTGAACTACTAAAAACTAGAAAATTAATTAAGATTGATTAAATTCTATAGGTAAATAATCTATACAACATTTGTGATATGCTGGAATCAACCTCACTTCAATCTAGTACACAATATGGTCGTTATCGGTCAAAGCACATGTTTCAATTTTAAAATGACATTTTAGTAAAAAAGATAAGTGACGTACTCAAAATTGAGAAAAAAAATTTTAAATTATTTTTATGCATTATGTAAATGATCCATACATCATTTGGTATATGTAGGAATCAAAAAAACATAAATATAATGCACAGTGTGACTGGTATTACAAAAATTCTTTCCTTTTATTTAAAATTATCATCAATTATTGTAAAATTGAAAATTTTCCTACTAAAAACAAATAAAACACATTCTTATTATTTTGATAATTTATGAAAACAATCCATAAGAAATTTTTGATGTGTAGAAATTAGAAGAACCATAATCTAATATATGATGTTCCTGGTATGACTCAAAGTACCCGTTATCTGTTTAAAATTGAAATTTTAGTTTCAAAAGTTTCACTCATAGAAAACCAACCAAACACACTAATATTTTCTTGATAATTTTGGATAAAAATTCATAAGTAATTTTTGATTTATAGGAATTAGTTTCATATCAAACTAATCCAAAATGTGATTAGAATAAGTCAAAAGTTCATGCTACTAGTTTAAAATGAATAGAAAATTGATGTACAGAAATATTAGAAAACACATTTAATTTTTTTGAGAATTTAGTAAAATGATCCATAAGTCATTTGAGATGTTTTGGAATTAGTTGTACCTTAATTCGATGCACGGTGTGTCTAGTTTTACTCCAAATGCATCTTTTTATTTAAAATTTGTATCAATTTTAGTAAAATTAATAATTTCTATTAATTTATTTATTTATATTATTACTCACATAAAAATTGTTTTCTTATACTGGTGAATTATGTTGTTCCATCAACGATGTCTTATCTATAAATAGATCGAGTCAGATCTGGATTAAAAGATAATAAAATATTGATGTTTTCTAATGTATGTAATAATTTTTTTTATGTAATTGTATAAACTAAAGTTTGAAATGTCTATAATATTGTGTTTTTTCTTGTGTTTGTGTTATTAATTTCATTTAATTTAAATACATTATTGGGACTTGTTTTGTTTATATCTATTGTGTTTCGGGTGCTACGGCGTGCTGTTATAGCACACTGTCTTATGAACCTTTATATGCACTTTTCAAAGAACTGATAAAGGACACATTTATCAGTGATTTTAAAATCCCTAATAAAGGTATTATTTATTAGTTCTTCTATGAGAACTGATAAAAGGTCTTTTATTAGTTCTTTTATAAGCAAAAATAAAGGTATAATTTTTTAGCGCTTCTATAAGCATTGATAGAACACCCTTTATCAACGCTAAATTAAAGTGTTTATAAAGGACTCATTTATTGGTATTTTTAGCACTGAAAAAGGAACCCTTTGTTACCACATTTTCTATGCTAATAAAAGACCCGGGATTTTAACCTCACTCATGAAATCTACATTTTTCTAGTGATGATAAAAGACATTTTCAGCATTGTTAATGGAATATTTTATAGTAGGGGTGAATGAGATCCATAGTTTTATTTGATTTTGTAGATTTTATTGATTTTTTTTAACAATTTATCAAAACTATTTAATTATATAAACAGGTTAACTTAGAAGGGTGTTATGTTCATCTGGATAGATGAATATGAGGAAATTTTAAGTAACTAAAAGGTAATGTTGGTCAACACACCTGTGCTTATATTATCCTATGGTGGAGAAAGGTTTTCAAGCTATATTGATTAATCCAATAATGGATTGGGATGTGTTCTTACGGTTATCACTTATGCCTCAGGATAGTTGAAGATCCTTGAGAAAAATTTCCCAACTCATGATTTGGATTTAAAAGAGGTAATTTTTGAATTAATGAAATATAGGTACTATATTTATGGAGAAATGTGTGATATATATACTAATAATAAAATAATAAAATATATATTCACATAAAAAGAGTTGAACATGTGCTGGAGAAGACGATTGGAACAAATAAATGATTATGACTGCTCAATACACTACCACCTTGTAAAAGCAAACATGGTGAAAGATGATTTGAGTTGAATGAATCATGCTATATTATCTTTGACAAGGATCACAAAAGATCAAATATTAGTAGATTTTCAAAGGATGGATCCAAAAATCCAAAAGGAAGGGTAGAATCATATCTTGATTAATTGAATGTTCATCTATCTATTCAAGTGATAATCAAAGATGCATTAAAGTAAGATGTAGAGATGGAAAATAAGGTTATAAATGTTTGGGAGATAAAACGTGATTAGGAAGAAATGATAATATTCTCAAACTATATACGTGTTCCATGAATAATAGATTTGAAAAAGGATCTGTTAGAGGATGCTCATTGTTCTTCATTCTCCATTCACCCTAGAGGTATGGAGATGAATAAATATTTGAATAAATACTTATCATGGGATGGAATGAAGAAGGATATCACATAGTTTGTATCATAGTGCCTGATATGCTATCCAATTAAGGTATAATGGAAAAATCATTACGATATGCTACATCCATTACTCACACCTGAATGGAAATGGGAGAAAATCACTATGGATTTTTTATTAGAATATCAAAAAATATTAAAGGGTTTATCTAAATATTGGTGGTTTTTTATCACCATACAATTTTATCGCACCTCATTGCTATCAAGGAATACTTCACTCTATATAATCTTATCATGGTATACATTAAGGTAGTGGTAATATTTCATGGGGTACTAATTTCCATTCTTACTAATCGATATATGTGTTTTAACATGATTTTCATCACTGCATATCATCGTAAGACAGATTGTCAGAATGAAAGAACAATTCAAACCCTATAGTATATGTTTATATCTTGTTTGTTTGAATTTTAATGGTGGTTGTGATAAAAAACTTTTTCTGGGTTTGTTTTCTTACAATAATAGCTTTCACTCAGGCATTCAAATTGTTCCTTATGAATCACTCTTTATGAATAAATTTAGAGCTCCATCATGCTGTGATTATGTAAGATAAAGAAAGATATTAGGACCTGAGATAGATGAAGAAATGACTGATAATATTAGAACCATTCTACAGAATATCAAGGCAGCACAAATTTGATAGAAAAGTTATGCTGATAAATGTCTATGTGATCTATAATTTAAGTCAATGACAAGATGTTTCTATTAATATTTCCCTGGATATAGGTAATGAGGTTAAATAAGAAATGGAAATTATTACCTAGGTATAATGGTCCATTAGAGACTCTTGATCATATCTGAATGATAGCCTATAATTTAGAGCATTTTAAAAATATCTCTCAAGTCCTTGATGTGTTCTATTTATCTCTCTAAATGAAGTACATACCTGACCCTTAACAGAAAAATAACTAAGAGGTAATACTGCTATATAAGGATCTTTCTTATGAAGAAAAACTATGTAAAAGTAATATTTGTTACACCCCAAGCTTCCACGGTATGCTTCTCTTTGAATAATACAGTAGTGTGTGTTATACGCAACTTCAAGTTCTAACACACACCACAACCAATCAAACTAGACGTTATGAATAGTAATACCCACCTTTTAAAATTTTATAAATTTTATCTCTCAAAATCGAATTCATTTTTGGATTCAGAATATCGAAATTAGCCTAGGGTAAAATTTTGGAACTTTTCAGAAAACATTTATATTTTGATGAATAGTGAAAATTACTATATTTTAATTAAAAACAATTTTTTTAATCAAAATAATTAATAGTGATAAATTATGAATTTGAGTGGTTATAAAGTATATTTAGAATATATTTTTACTATTTAATACAATGTTTTTCATTGGAAATAATTTCACAATTAAACCGGACATTAACAAGTGTCAATCTTTTAATAGTTATTATCTCTTAAAAACACGCTTTTTGTTTTAACAACGAGAATTTATATTTAATTAATTCCTGCCACTTCTATTTTTTGAATTTTGAAAAATGGATTCCATATTTTTAATCATAATATCTAAATTTTGTAAATAGGTAACTTTTATTTTTAGACATTTTGAATAATTACTTCGGTAAATATTTTATTTACTATGGTTAAAGGGTAAATCCGGTAAATAAGGGTAAAAAAATAATATTATAATAAAAATAAATTACCCTAAAACATGTCCTAACCTTATTGGTTGATACATTTCCGACCATTGACATATTTAGGTCGATTTTGGGACCCCACAAGGCCACTTGTAAGTGATAATGACACTTTATATTAATTAAGTTAAAAATAAATACAAAAATGACATAAGCATATAACTTAAAAAAAACAATTTTTACATAGGGTTATATATGTTGGATTTTAGACTACAAATATTCATTATAAAGCTAAAACTATTTCATACATAATGGTATTTTATTTATAATTTGTAGACATTTAATAATTAATATTATTTATGACACAATAATGATGCAGTATTTTCATTATTAATGAAAGAATCAAATAATTGGTATTATAAATGTTGAAATTAATATAATTTGAAAGTTTTGATGAAATAAATGAATTTTATTTCTTAATATGACATTATAGGATTGATTAAAATAATTTTTTTTGGAATTAATAAAGTTTTTAAGACTTAAAAAAAATCAATTATTGAATAGTGTCAAAATTGTCAAAAAAGAGTTTTTAAAACAAATATTATATTATTAATTTATATTCAATTCCTATAAATCTAAGGTTCGGCCAAGAGACTTATATCATGATAGTTTTATCATTATTGTACCACTTGGGGGTATCTTGGATGTATATAGTAAGTTTATTAACTATATAATATAAAAATACAAACTGACATGGTAAATGTTAAACTAATTAACTAAGAGTTAAAACTAAATAATAATGTTAATATAGTGACCCAAACCTATCTAAAACCTATTTATTGAGATGTTTTAGACCTATCCCAACCTTAAACCTTAAATAATACACTTTGGAGCCATTAGAAACCGAATATGAATTTATTATAAAATAATATTTCTAGCTTTTCCAAAGGTGCCCCTCACCCCTCTTATAAAAGGGAAATTCCCCTTCTCCATAATTCACACATTAAAAGCCTTTTGATTCTGCCAAAACCTTCCCAAATACTCTCCCAACTTCCCTGAATTCAACCTAGAGGCCTTAGTTTGATCATAAAGCCAACCTAAATAGCCCTTTTGATCAAAACAAAAGGAAGAACCCAAAGAAGAGATAATGTTTTCACTGCGTTTTTTCAAGTTCAATTCTTCTTCAACTTCTTCTTTCTTTGTTATTCCCATTATAAAATAATAACTCCATTATATCCTACATACTGTGATATTATTATAAATATGGTATAACCATATTTTTTATTCTATCTATCCCTTGAATGACATGTCACCATACATGCGTACGTACGGCCTATCATCTCCATGTCGTGGCGTAATTGTTATTCAACATATTATTATTTAAATGGGTATAATAATGAAGTATAATTCATGTAAATAATAAATATAACATGATAATGATTCTGTATATATGATATTCCATCCAATTATATATTATTTTAATATCAAAAGAATGATATTGTCGCTCGTGCGTACGTACGGACTACCGTCTCCACGAACGCGATGAGATTCATTCCCCATCATATACATTCAAGTATAATTCTCATTTTATGATTAATAATAATGTTTAAGGACTTAATATCATTCTGGATATGAATATGATACAACCTATACATAACAAACAAGGATTATGTAACAAAACATATAAAACAATATGAGTAAGTTAAAACCCAAAACGACGATAATACTAAGATATTATTAACAAAGCAATGTTAAAAGATCACATATGATATCATATTAATGTATTTTATTCTTGTATAATTTAATCACAATTATTTAACCATTATACAGGAGGTTAACCTACCCCCAACCAAGGAAAAGTAAAAGGTAAGGGTTTATTTCACAATCTCTTCATTATCTGAGGTTGTTTATAAGTGATTATCTACTGGGACCTCTTTATCATCCACATCCATGTTTCTTAAAAATATGTTCCAAATGTTTTTTACTATTTACTATACAATGGGTTAAAGTAATTTATACCTTTTTTTTGACTTTTATAAAATGTTTTTAATGGAATCTTTCCATCGTTTTCAAACAAGGTCCTTTTAACCATTTCCACAAAATTAAGGTAAGAATGTTTTTTAACTTATACGGCGGGTGCATATATTTTCCACCATTATAAAAGTGTTGAAGATTACCATACAAGATTTTAAGAATATTTTCAAAGTAAATTTTTTATTTTATAATTATGTTACTTTTAAATGATTTCTATAAAATGATATATTTATCTCAAATAGAATTGATTTCATCTATGTCAATATCCTTTGATGGATTTTAAGCTTATTTGAATGTGATTTATTATGATACAAAATATCCATATTGTATTGACGGTTTTGTGATATGATTGATTGTGTATGTGTTATTTTTATACCATTTACGGTTTATGGAGAAAGTATTGACATTTCATATGCTAGTTTTATTACAAATGTTTATGTTATGTTTAAACCTGTTCATATGAGGAATGCATTGGAGTTAATAAGTGACGGGGGGAGCATGCTATAGCTCCTCGATGCATCAGTAGGTCTCATGAGAAAATATAGTATCTTGTCACAAGGCCTTGACAAAACCATATTTGTAGTTTTGGCATGAGGCATTGACTATGTGGTTATAATAGTCTAATATTATGCATTCCATCATTATGAAAGTGGTTATTAATATTTCATGTGATTTTTCGACTAGTTGAATATCCATGTGAACAAGTATATGGCATTATTTTATTTTATTTCTTCCATATTATGCTGAAGTTCAAGTTTAAAAGGCTTTTTTTAGTTATACATTGCCTTAAATGTTTATGCTTATTTATGAAAGTTTTAGCTATATTGTTTGCCTTACTGGGCATTTGAGCTCACCCCTTTCTATGTTTTATTTTTTCCCAGGTTGTGAAGAAGTATTTTATGAATGACCTGCAAGGATAGAATGTGGGGATAAGAGTGTTTTCTATGAAGACTATATTGTTTTCGTTTTCATTTTATGTTGTAATGTAAACTTTATGAATGTATCTAGTTATTCCTAGGCTACTAAACTAATCGGTCTTTCAAGACTTGATCTTTCTTGTGATCATTCCAATGTTATGTAATAATGCAGTGACTCTGGGTAAATGGGGTCGGGGCGTTACAGTTGGTATCAGAGGAAGTTTAGTAAAAACTTTGGAAGCTAGATTTAGATAAACTCTGATTAGAGAACGTAGCCATAAGATGGACTTTGAGGATTAGTACAGAAGAACTTCTTAGAATTCTGGTATTGTATAGATTTTGTGAGTTTTCTGAGCAACACATCCCTGTCTGGATATGAGTAGGTAGAGGTGGATCTTCCACAAATGTACCTAGAGGTAAAACCTGAAAACACCGCTTTGAGCTAGACTCGAACGAGAACTGGTGCACAACAACGGGCCTTGCTGCACTCTTGGTTACGACACTCTGAGAGGATATGCTTAGGATAACTCTCTTTTTATTTACAAATCCTTATGAAGGGTTTATGAGTATATACTTCCTCACAGAAAACATTTTTATGATTATTGATTATATCCATAAATAGTTCAATTTATGTTAAGTGTTTTATAAGTATGGAATTATGTATTTTATTCATAAACTAATCCAGTTTATGCCATTGTTTAGAAATGGTGCCTAGAGGAAGAAATGGAAACTGTATCAACGCACGTACTCCATTTAGGGATTGAACTCCTACCCAAGATAATTATAGTGGAGATGGTGATACAACTGGTGCTGATCATCTAATCACCATACTGGGACTACTCACTCTGGTTATGAATAATAACCTTATCCATATGGATCACACTGATACGCAGCGTGGAGGATCAATGTTAGATCACTTCATGAGGAAAAAACACCAAAGTTCAATCAGATTAAAAATCCCTTAATAGCTGATCAAAGGATAAATTCCCTAGAGAAAATATTTCAGGCTTTGGGGAGTAGTGAAAGGGAAAAATTTATCATGGCAGTTTACCGCCTCACTAGAGATGCTGATCAATGGTGGTCATTGATTCAAAAAATGAAGTAAGATGATGAAGTATCAAATATGTAATGGAGGGAGTTCAAAGATCTATTTTTAGAAAAATACTTTCCTTGTGACCATCGATCAGATATGGAACGACAATTTTTGAGTCTGAGACAAATGGAGGATGAGAATGTCGCAAAGTATGAGGCTAACTTTACAAGGTTAGCAAGGTATGTTGGAGATTATATACGTAACCCAAGAAGTTAGATTGATCATTTGTTTTATGGGTTAAAACCATTTCTCCATCAAGCATTCGTCTCACAATCCTTCTCATCGTAAGAATACATTGCCCCATGTGCTATCAAGACAGAAAAGGAATTCTCCATGTCTTATGACATTAATGAAAATCAAGAGAAGAAGAGATTTGCCGAATAATCTTGGAATGGAAATAAAGGGATGAAAGGAAAAGTTGAATATCCATCCTGCAGTAAATGTTGGAATAAACACCCCGGTACTTGCTTAAAAGGAATGAGAGTCTCTTACAAGTGTGGTGAAAAAGGCCACCAAGCTTGTGATTTCAAGGGGAAGAATGAAGCTACCTATGTCCAATGCTACAATTGCAGGGAGATGGGACATTATTAAAATGAATTTCCTAAGCGTTAGGGGAACTTACCTCAGAAAAGTCCAAGGGATCAATGCCAAGCTTATGATATCACTACTGCTGAGGTAGAAGCTCAGAAAGAGGTGGTGGCAGGTAAATTAATGGTTTCCTCAAGTTTAGAAAATGCATTATTTGATTCTGGATCATCGCATTGTTTCATATCTTCCCAGTTTGCTAATAAAATTTGATATTTCCAATTTGATTTAACAAGGGAGTTTTTAGTTAAAACACTTAAGGGAAGTATCAATGCAACAAAGTTTTGTGAATCAATCCCCATTAGAGAACATAAATGTTCTTTATCCACTGATCTCATCATCACACCTATGATTAAGTTTGATATAATCCTCGGTATGGATTGTCTTTCAGACTATGATGCGAAGATTTATTGTAAGAAGTAAGATGTTACGGTTTTTGATGATGTTGATAAGGAACCCATTATATTTAGATCAGAATCGTCACCACATAATTCTTATCTAGATCCACCCACAGTAGCTCAACTAAATTCAGTTATTGGGGAGGAAGATAATGAAATGAATGTGGGTGTGGAAAGGAATGTTCAAATAGAGGATGTACCTGTTGTGAAAGAATATGTAGATGTGTTTCCGGAATATTTACCTGGACATCGTCCAGAACAAGAAGTTGTGTTTTCCATTGATTTAATTCCTAGATCAAGGCCTATATCAAAGACCCCATATAGAATGTCCACTCTATAATTAGTTGAACTAAAGAAACAACTAGAGAAATTGCGTAATAAGGGATTTATTCTCCCTAGTGTTTCTCCATGGGGAGACCCTATTCTTTTTGTTAAAAATAAAGATGGATCTATGAGGTTGTGTATCGACTACAGGGAGATCAATGTTATAACAATAACGAACAAGTATCCCCTACCTCGCATTGATGATTTATTTGACCAACTTCATGAAGCTCAATAATTTTAAAAGATTGACCTTCGATCTGGATACCATTAGTTGTGTGTGAAGAAGGAAGACATTCCAAAGACAACATTTCGAACCAGGTACGGGCATTACGAGTTTACAGTAATGCCTTTTGGGCTAACTAATGTGCCCTCTGTATTCATGGATCTAATTAATAGAGTTTTGAAGTAATATCTAGACGAATTTGTGGTGGTATTTATTGATGATATCATGGTATACTTAAAAAGATATAAAGATCATGAAAATAACTTGCGTGTTAGCCTGAAGACTCTAGGAAGACATTAATTATATGGGTAGTTTAGCAAGTGTGAATTCTAGCTTCAGGAGATTTCTTTTCTTGGCCATATTGTCTCTAAAGATGGAATCTCGGTTGATCTTTCTAAGACCATGGAAGTCCAAGAATGGAATGCATCGACGAGTATAACTGAGGTACACAGTTTTATTGGTTTAGCAGGTTATTATCGACGTTTAGTCCAGAATTTTTCCCAATTGGCTAACCCACTAACAAAGATCACACATAAAGGGGTTAAATTTTTTTGGACAAAAGAGTGTGAAGAATTTTTCGAAGAACTGAAGAGAAGATTAGTCAATTCTCTTATATTGACTCTACCATCAGGGAATGATGGGTTTGTTATTTATAGTGATGCATCAATGAAAGGACTTGGTTGTAGTGTCTCGAAGCTTGACGTACATAGGAATTACATTACTTTTGCGGAATACTAATTACATAACAAAAACAGACACACAAGGACCGTAATAGTTTAGTGTATTTGGAAACTCGGAATATAATCTTCTAATCACGGTGAAAGATCTTCAACATCTCCCAAAAAGATATTCTTTTTTTAAACCTAAATCATTTCTTTATGTCCTGGGGAAAAGAAAACATAAAAGGGTGATCTCAAATGCTCAGTAAGGGTAAACAAAAGAAATATCAATCACATCATATTCATAAGAACATATCTTTTGGAAATCTTAACCTGCAAAAGAGATCATAATTTCATAACATGGGATAAATCAAAGTAGTGAAATGTAATCCAAATAATCATAACTTAAAACATGAAACTTTGTGATATACACACATAATCATAGAGAATAATTTCTTATTAGTCAAGACTCATTGCCGAGACTATCTTAGGGGACAAAGTCCCTTTCTGAACTGAGTTCACTCCTCGTTTCAGACTTGTTTCACTGAACCGGTATAACATACCATTACATCCATGACTATCTCATGAGATATAAAATCTTAACCCAATGCATTGGAGGGAGATATAGGTCCCACCCATCTCATAATGATACCATTCTTATGTGTTCCACAAAATCATAAATCATACATCATTGCATAACCCATGTAGTAAAAAATGGGATTCTTAAACAACATGGTATCATAAAACAATTCATATAAGATAAAAAAATTCATAAAAATATTTCCATCACAACATAATCAAATAAATGTAATAATAGGGATAGAAACAGAACCCTATATTATCTTAGATGGAAAATAATTTTGATAAAATACTTGAACTCCATTCTTGAGGAAAATATCTTTTATACTTCAAAAACACCTTTTCTTTCTTAACATGTCATACAATTTTACAAGAATTTGATTAAAAATAAACTTGAAAACTTGTAAAGGAATCTTCTTGGAAATAATGTTTTAAAAATCCATTCATGCCGTCTAAGTTAAAAAAACATTCTTCTCGTACTTTTGTCGGAATAGTAAAAAAACTACCTCGTACGAAAAATGACAAAAGATTCCTTTCATATCTTTTACTAAAAACTCACCAGAGGGTAAAATAGAATTTAAACAATTTTAGGTGAATGGGAATAATATTACATATTGAGGAAACATGGATTTGGATGATAAAATACAACCCAGTAAATACTAAATTATAAACAATCTCAGATAAAAATGAGACTGTGATATTTCCCTTACCTTAGGTCTGATTTGCTTTGTAAGTGTCTGAACCTCCTGTATAATGATTTAAATAATTTCATTGACTTATTACAGAATCATATTAATTGTTATTATATCATAGATGGTTCACTTATGGCTTTATATTACCCGTTCTTTTGTAAATTCCATGTTAAAGAGCGTTTTGGGTAAAATTGTTTCATTTGTCGTCCGTGTTTTGACTTGTAATTATTCATATGATTACATAGATCATGATTACAAAATTACAGAATATAAAATATTATTTATATATAATATATATTCAGAATGTATATATATAATAGATCAGTAAATGGAAATAAATACACCGTTCATGGAGACGGTAGACCGTATGTACTCATGAACGCTATTTTATTTTCCTTATTGAGTCGAATGGAATTAAGTAGATGACATACATATATATACACATAAATACGGAATCATTATTATGTCATATATTTAATTATTAATTATTATATATACTTTATAATCATTCATGAATGGTTAACGTGGAGAATGAATCTCATCGCGTCGTGGAGACGGTAGTCCTTACGTACGCACGAGCGATGATATCGTTCTCATGATCGTGGAATTGTATTGGAGTGTATGTATACTATTTCAGAATCAATATCACTTTACAATAATCATATATAGTTAATATTTACACCATTATACCCATCCAAGTAAGGTGGTGGTGGAAAATAGATTACACCACGGCGTGGAGACGGTATTCCGTACGTACGCACGCGCGATGATTTCATTTTCCGTAGGATGGATAGATGGTGAAATAAGGTTTTTTAATAATTATAATAACATATCAGTATATAATTGATACTTATGTTATTACTTCATAATGAAACAACCTAAGAAGAAGAAGTGGAAGAAGAAATAGTGATGACAGAATCGGTAACAGACATTACCTCTTCTTTGAAGCGCCTCTTTGAGATCTCCTTTTAAGGCACTAACATTGGTCTTTGAGGAAGACCAGAACCTCTAGGATGTTCCTATGGAAGTGGAGAAGCGAATTTGACAGGGGTTGGCCAATATGGAAGGCTCAAAGTGGTGTGAGTAAGAGAGGGAGGGGGTGCCCTTTTATAACGGAGGAGAGGGGCACCTTTGGAATAACTAAAAATATTATTTTATTATAAAGACAAATTCGGTTTTAAATAGATCAAAATTGATTTATTTCTAATCTAAGGTGGGGATGGGTCGAAATCCTCTCATCCAATAGAATTTATACAAGTTTAGGTTCCTATTTATACCTTATCATTTATATTTAACTTTAAGTTAGATAATTTTACTTTTACTGTGTCTTCTTGTTTTCTTACACTATAAGGTTAATAAACATACTATAACAAGCCAAACGAACCCCAAGTTGTTTATTATTAATATATATAACCTTATATAAGTCATTTGGCAGAACCTTATATCTTTAGGAATAAAATTACAATTAATAATATAATATTTGTTTTAAAAACTATTTTATGTCAATTTTGACACTATTTAGTAATTGATTTTTGTGAAACTCATAAAATATTGATACTTAAAAAAAATTAATTAAATAAATAATAACATGTCATATTAACATATAAAATTACTTAAATTCATAAAAAGTCTTAAATTACATTTATTTGGGTATTTATAACATCAATTATGTCAATATTTAATTAATAAGACAATTTATGCATCATCTTTGTGTCATAATAAATGATAATTATTTAAACCCTAAAAATTATAAATAAATTCTTATGATGTAGATAATTGTATTATATTTCTGTATACTATTAATGTTCGATATTTCATGAAGTGTATCACTAAATTAAAATTATTATACTTATAAGATTTAAGAAAGTGACATGTTGTCACATTCTTTGGTTTTAATAATAGTTAACTTATTTTCATGGAACAAAGTCCGTTAAATGAATCTAATCCGACCCTTAGGTGATATAGGTCGACTTTTATTCATCCAATAGGATTTTTACAAGTGTTAGGGTAATTTTATAATATTATATTTACCCCTAATTACCCGATTTACCTTTAACGATGGTAAATAAAATTTACCATAGTTACTATTCATAATTCCCAAAAATAAAAAAGTAGCCTATTAACATAATTTGGACCCACTAATTCCAAATATGGAATCCATTTTTTCAAATTCAATACACAGAAGTTGCATAAATTAAATTAAAATTAATCCCGTTGTCGAAAGAAAACGAGGTTTTCTTTAAAACATTGCAAAAGATTGAATTGATTTATCCTACAAATTCAAGGTAGAATCAATGATAATGACATAAATTATATTAAATGGTAAAAATATATTCTATTTATACATTAAAACCATTCAATATTATAATTTAACCATATAAATTATTGCGATGAAAAAAATTGCATTTAATTAAAATATAGCGTGTTTTTACTATTCATCAAAATATGAAAGTTACCAGAATAATATGAAAAATTTATCCAAAAGTAAATTTTTATTTCTTTATTCCAAATAAGAAGTTTATTTTGTCAAATTGAACTTATAAACATGTCAAAAACTAGATTTAATGTGGGTGTTCCATCAAAAGGCGGCAAAACTGCATTTTTTGAAAAATACTTATTTTACCCAAAAAATTTATTTTGTTCTTATACCATGTTTTAGAAAATGTGCAAGGAGAATAATAATGTCATAAGATTAAAAAATTAGTTAATACTATTCATAACAGCTAGTTCATAATAATATTATAATAATATATCGTTGTTTAGTAAAACACGGTATTGCGTACAACACACGCTATCGAGGAAGGTCGCGATTGCGTGTAATGCAAGCCAAGTCAGTGTTGCATGCTGTGCAATAATACTTCGTTGTTTCATATAACATAATCCAACCATATTTCATTTATACATTGAATATATATATATATATATATATACTCAATGTTGCGTAGAATAACTGTTATAAAAATTGTGTGTAACACGATCCAAGAATAGTGTTGCGTATACTGCAAGCTAATACGGTGTTGCATATAGCGCAAGGTAATCTTGGTGTAGAATACAACACAAGACATTAATTAAAAGAATATTTTTCATAAAATCTCGGGGTGTTACATTCTACCCCCCTTAAAATGAATTTCGCCCTCAAAATTCGTCAGGGTTATAAATGGTTTATTATTCGAAAGTTTCATTAATAGAAACCCACATAGTAAAAAGGAATACCAAATACAATCTTTAAAAACAAAAGTATGAAACGTAATGGTTACCAAAATAAACTAATCACTGGGTTTCAACATAGGTGAAAATATGGATATGGAAGAGAATTCTAAGCATCATGTTCTGATGGAGAGTGGTAGAGAACATGGCTATGGAAAAGATAGCAATCACAAAGTCATAAATTTGTGACGATCAAAGGTACCATCTGATTCATCATATATAAGAGCACTAGGATAACATTTTTGGTTTTCAAGATCATTTCCCTAAAGTTGATGAAATTGTAATTAGAAGAAATACTTTCGTGATTTTGGTATAGTCTCACCGTTTGTCATTCTTTGGACAATTTCCATTTCATCTCTTAAAGAAATGAAGTTGAATTTGTCATTCGTGATGTGTTAGCAGATCATGTGATAGAGTGATGGGTCATTCCATATGTCTCAAACAAAAGGTTAGAAAAGTTATCAAAAAATAGGGACTTCCTGTAGGCCAGTGGTAGGCGATCATGGCCAGTCGCACTTCGGTTGTGGGTTCGACTCCCACAGCCTTGTCTGACGCGATGGGCTGTCGCCCGTCCTGCAGGTTGTCCTTTTTCTAAATCTATAGTACTATAACATCCCATCAACAATATCAAAAAAGTTTTATCCTTAAACAATACTAACTTATGTCCAACATAATCCATTCTAATATTTAGGCTTATCTAAAATACTTCGGTCCAAGTTCATAGTATAAAGAAAATGATTTCTTGAAATGTCATCAACCAAGCATGAGAATATCATCATTTATCCCCTATATATCTTATTGGTCACATTCCAATCATGTTAATACCTTAATCATGTATTCTATTGAAAAATTAATACCCATTAAACCATAGTGAAAACATGAATGCAGTTAAAAGTTAACACTTTCCACATACCAAAATCCTCAAAATTCTATATACTCAAACCATGATATCACTTAGTCTTTATATCAATCAGGAGCTCATGAATACTGTCAAACATTTCATTTTCTACTTATCCCTTCATTATGCACATATCATCTGCTTTCCAAAATATTTGAATCACTTTTCATGGTTACCGGTACCTTAAAATTATTGAAAACCACAATAGACTAATACAAAAATATTCCAATAAACAATAAAAGTACCTCAACAACATTATTCTTGAATACCAATACATAAACACTTCAATCCATCCTGTTCAATGATTGTCCATGAATATGTCCTTCCTTGATTTAGAAGTAACTTTTTATGTCAGGGCATTGAGTTGGGTAACGCCCATGTTCTCCACAAATAATACATTGGACTCCATAACAGTCTATCACTCTATGACCCTTTTCTCCACACAGATAACATCGGTCCCACCATTTGAGGTATTCCTCAAGGTTCTTCTTCCCTTCTTTAGAAATCTCAATCTTCCTTTCTTTATGCTCCTCAACATGCGAACATGCATAATAGTCTATCTTCATCTTATTTGATGAATTAGGCATACCACTAAATTTCTACTTGTTAATCATATATCGCGATGACTGATTCGGAATAATCACAATATCTTTCTCTCTAGGCATTACACAATTTTTTTTTCTCATAGTCACCAATTTGTCCGTTGGATTAAATGTTAACTGAATTCCTTCTAGTTCCCTCCATTAACTAAAACACAAAAAGAATTATGTGAGAGGAAAAATCATGCTAGAGAAAGAAACATAGTAAAGGGGGAGTACCATCAATATCAAACATCTTAGGTTAAATTTTATGATCATTACCGTAGTTCTAGGACTGTATCCTATACGTATACTTATCCTTAGGGACATCCCTAGACATACCTTAGAAATATCTCTAGGGATCTCACTAACGTTTTCGCATCCTAGTTTCCAAAGGTCGACTAAACCTTTCATCTGATACCAACTGTAGAGACCCGAATCTTGACATACATAGACATTACATTACTTTTGCGGAATACTTATTACATAACAAAAACAGATACACAAGGACCATAATAGTTTAGTGTCTTTGGAAACTCAGAATATAATCTTCCAATCGTGGTGAAAGATCTTAAACATCTCCCATAAAGATCTTCTTTTTTTATTAAAACCTAAATCCTTTATTTATGTCCTGGGGAAAAGAAAACATAAAAGGGTGAGCTCAAATGCTCAATAAGGGTAAACAAAAGAAATATCAATCACGTCATATTCATAAGAACATATCTTTTAGAAATCTTAACCTGCAAAAGAGATCATAATTTCATAACATGGGATAAATCACAGTAGTGAAATGTAATCCCAATAATCATAAATTAAAACATGAAACATTGTGGCATAAACACATAATCATATAGAATCATTTCTTATTAGTCAAGACTCATTGCCAAGACTATCTTAGTGGACAAAGTCCCTTTCTGAACCGAGTTCACTCCTCGTTTCAGTCCTATTTCACTGAACCGGTATAACCTACCGTTCCAACCATGTCTATCTCATGAGATATAAAATCTTAACCCAATGCATTGGAGGGAGATATAGGTCCCACCCATCTCATAATGATACCATTCTTATGGGTGCCATAAAATCATAAATCATACATCATTGCATAACCCATGTAGTAAAAAATGGGATTCTTAAACAACATGACATCATAAAATAATTCATATAAGATAAAGGAATTCATTAAAATATTTACATCAAAACATAATCAAATAAATGTAATAATAAGGATAGAAACAGAACCCTATATTATCTTAGATGGAAAATAATTTTGATAAAATACTTGAACTCCATTCTTGAGGAAAATATCTTTTCTACTTCAAAAACACTTTTCCTTTCTTAACATGTCATACAATTTTAAAAGAATTTGATTAAAAATAAACTTGAAAACTTGTATAGGAATATTCTTGGAAATAATGTTTTAAAAATCCATTCATGCCATCTAAGTTAAAAAAACATTCTTCTCGTACTTTTGTCGGAATAGTCAAAAAAGTACCTCGTACGAAAAACGACAAAAGATTCCATTCATATCTTTTACTAAAAACTCACCAGAGGGTAAAATAGGATTTAATCAATTGTAGGTGAATGGTAATAATATTACATATTGAGGAAACATGGATTTGGATGATAAAATACAACCCAGTAAATACTAAATTATAAACAATCTCAGATAAAACTGAGACTGTGATATTTACCTTACCTTAGGTCCGATTTGCTTTGTAAGTGTCTGAACCTCCTGTATAATGATTTAAATAATGTCATTGACTTATTAAAGAATCATATTAATTGTTATTATATCATATATGGTTCACTTAGGGATTTATATTACCCGTTCTTTTGTAAATTCCATGTTAAAGAGCGTTTTGGGTAAAATCGTTTCATTTGTCGTCCGTGTTTTGACTTGTAATTATTCATATGATTACTTAGATCATGATTACATAATTCCAGAATATATAACATGATTTATATATAATATATATTCAGAATATATATATATAATAGATCAGTAAATGGAATGAAATACACCGTTCATGGAGACGGTAGACCGTACGTACGCATGAACGCTGTTTTCTTTTCCTTATTGAGTCGAATGGAATTAAGTAGATGACATACATATATATACAAATAAATCCATAATCATTATTATGTCATATATTTCATTATTAATTATTATATATACTTTATAATCATTCATGAATGGTTAACGTGGAGAATGAATCTCATCGCGTCGTGGAGACTGTAGTCCGTACGTACGCACGAGCGATGATATCGTTCTCATGATCGTGGAATTGTATTGGAGTGTATGTATACTATTTCAGAATCAATATCACTTTACAATAATAATATATAGTTATTATGTACACCATTATACCCATCCAAGTAAGTTGGTGGTGGAAAATAGATTACACCACGGCGTGGAGACGGTATTCCGTACGTACACACGCGCGGTGATTTCGTTTTTCATAGGTTGGATAGATGGTGAAATAAGGTTGTTTCATAGTTATAATAACATATCAGTATATAAGTGATACTGATGTTATTACTTCATAATGAAACAACCTAAGAAGAAGAAGTGGAAGAAGAAATTGAGATGAAAGAATCGGTAACAGACATTACCTCTTGTTTGAAGCGCCTCTTTGAGATCTCCTTTTAAGGCACTAAAATTGGTCTTTGAGGAAGACCAAAACCTCTAGGGTGTTTCTAGGGAAGTGGAGAAGATAATTTGGCAGGGGTTGGCCAATATTGAAGGCTCAAAGTGGTGTGAGGAAAAGAGGGAGGGGGTGCCCTTTTATAAGGGAGGAGAGGGGAACCTTTGGAATAACTAAAAATATTATTTTATTATAAAGACAAATTCGGTATAAAATAGCTCCAAATTGATTTATTTCGAAGCTAAGGTGGGGATGGGTCGAAATAATCTCATAAAATATAATTTATACAAGTTCAGGTTCCTATTTTAACCTTATCATTTATATTTATCTTTAAGTTAGATAATTTTACTTTTACCGTGTCTTCTTGTTTTCTTACACTATAAGGTTAATAAACTTGCTATATCAAGCCAAACGAACCCCAAGTTGTTTATTATTAATATATATAACCTTATATAAGTCATTTGTCCGAACCATATATTTTTAGGAATAAAATAACAATTAATAATATAATATTTTTTTAAAAACTATTTTATGTCAATTTTGATACTATTTAGTAATTGATTTTTGTGAAATCATAACAGATTTATTAGTTTGGAAAAAGTTAATTAAATCAATAATAACATGTCATATTAACATATAAAATTAGTTAAATTCATAAAAAGTCTTAAATTACATTTATTTGGGTATTTATAACATCAATTATGTCAATATTTCATTAATAAGACAATTTCTGCATCATCTTTGTGTCATAATAAATGATAATTATTTAATCCCTAAAAATTATAAATAAATTCCTATGTTGTAGATAATTGAATTATCTTTCTGGAGAATATTAATGTTCGAAGTGTCATGAAGTTTATCACTAAATTAAAATTATTATACTTATAATATTTAAGAAAGTGACATGTTGTCACATTCTTTGGTTTTAATAATAATTTACTTATTTTCATGGAAAAAAGTCCATTAAATGAATATAATCGGACCATTAGGTGATATGAGTCGACTTTTAGTCATCCAATAGGATTTTTCCAAGTGTTAGGGTAATTTTATAATATTATATTTACCCTTAATTAGCTGATTTACCTTTAACTATAGTAAATAAAATTTACCGTAATTACTATTCATAATTACCAAAAATAAAAAGTAGCCTATTAAAATAATTTGGACCCACTGATTCTTAATATGGAATCCATTTTCTCAAATTCAATACACAGAAGTTGCAGAAATTAAATTAAAATTAATCCCGCTGTCGAAAGAATACAGGTTTTTCTTTAAAACATTGCAAAAGATTAAATTGATTTATCCTACGAATTCTAGGTAGAATCAATTCTAATGACATACATTATATTAAATGGTAAAAATATATTCTATTTATACTTTAAAACCATTCAATATTATAATTTAACCATATAAATTATTGCGATGAAAAAAAATTGTTTTTAATTAAAATATAGCATGTTTTTACTATTCATCAAAATATGAAAGTTACCAGAATAATATGAAAAATTTATCCAAAGTAAATTTTTATTTCTTGATTCCAAGGAAGAATTTTATTTTGTGAAATTGAACTTATAAAAATGTCAAAAACTATATTTAAAGTGGGTGCGCCATCAAAAGGCGGCAAAACTGCATTTTTTGAAAAATACTTATTTTACCTGAAAAAATTATTTTGTTCTTATACCATGTTTTAGAAAATGTGAAAGACGAATAATAATGATATAAGATTAAAAATTTAGTTAATACTATTCATAACGGCTAGTTCATAATAATATTATAATAATATATCGTTTTTTAGTAAAACCCGATATTGCGTACAACACACGCTATCTAGGAAGGTCGCGATTGCGTGTAAGGCAAGCCAAGTCAGGGTTGCGTGCTGTGCAAGAATCCTTCATTGCTTCGTATAACATAATCCAACCATATTTCATTTATACTTTGAATATATATATATATATATACTCAATATTGCGTATAATAACTATTATCAAAATTGTGTGTAACACGATCCACGAATAGTGTTGCGTATACTGCAAGCTAATACGTTGTTGCGTATAGCACAAGGTAATCTCGGTGTATCATACAACACAAGACATTAATTAAAAGAATATTTTTCATAAAATCTCGGGGTGTTACATTGGTTTTGTCCTTATGCAGAATGATAGGGTTATTGCCTATACATCACGACAGTTGAAAATTATTGAAAAAAACTATCCTACTAATGTTCTTGAGTTAGCAGCTGTGATATTTGATTTAAAGATAAGGAGACACTACCTCTATGGTGAAAAATGTTAGATTTATACTGATCATAAGAGTTTGAAGTATATTTTCTCACAAAAATAACTCAACATGAGGCAAAGGAGATGTCTTGAATTACTCAAGGATTATGATTATACGATACACTATCACCCAGGGAAGGAAAATAAGGTGGCATATTCTTTGATAATAAAAGATCATGGAGTTTTGAAAAATATGAGAAATAAAAGCAATCCAATTTTCATGGATCCAGTGAAGATGGACATGGGAATAACCAGGGAAGGTGAAACATCAGTGCTTTTTCAAATGGTTTCCAAACCATCTTTACTAGATAGGATAAAGAGTTCTCAGACCGATGATGAAGAATTTCAAAAGAAGATTCAACCTGTGAATGATGGGAGATTGAGAGTCTTTGTGTGTGAAGAAGGAATTTTGAAATTCAGGAAGAGGCTTTGTGTTCCCGATATACCTGATTTAAAAAGGGAATTGTTAGATGATGCTCATAGTTCCAATTTCCCTATACACTATGGGAGCACCAAAACGTATAGAGATTTGAAGGAACATTTTTAGTGGGAAAACATGAAGAGGGAGATTGCTGATTTTTTGTCAAGATGTATGGTTTGTCAACAAGTGAAAGCTGGAAGGAAACACCCTGGAGGAGTCATGCAACCTCTTCCCATACCTGAGTGGAAATGGGATAATATCACTACGGACTTTGTCATGGGACTACCAAAGACTCATAGAAGGAACGATGCAATATGGGTCATTGATGTTAGTCTTACCAAGTAAACACATTTTCTTTCTAGATGGGAAGATTTACCACTTGAATGGATAGAAAGACTATATATTAATGAAGTTGTGAGACTTCATGGAGTACCCCTATCGATTTTTTCTGATCGTGATCCCCGTTTTACTTCAAAATTCTAGAAGCGTCTTCAGAAGGCCTTGGATACTGAACATCATTTGAGAACTACCTACCACCCTCAAACAGATGGACAATCCGAACAGAATATTCAAACCTTAGAAGACATGTTGAGATGTTGCTCACTTGACGTTCAGGGTATGTGGTATCAATATTCACCTCTAGTAGAATTTTCATATAACAATAGCTACCATTCGAGTATTCAGATGGCACCATATGAAGCGTTATATGGAAAGAGATGTCGCACACTAACCTGTTGGGATGACGTTGGTGAAAGAAAACTTGTAGGCCCAGAAATGGTGGAGGAAACAATGGAAATGGTAAAGGTAATCCAAAACCACATCAAAGCAGCTCAAAGTAGGCAGAAGAGCTATGGCAATAACTGAAAGAAGTATTTGGAATTTTCGGAAGGAGAAAATGTTTTCTTGAAGGTATCTCCATGTAAGGGAGTTATAAATTTTGGTAAGAAGTGTAAATTGTGTCATAGGTACATCAGTCCTTTCAAAATTCTATAACTAATTGGGGCTGTAGCTTAACGTTTGGAAATGCCGCTAAGTCTCTCCAAAGTTCACGATGTGTTCCACGTATCACTGTTGAGGAAATACATGCCCGACCCAATGCATGTACTCACCTATGAGGAATTAGAACTGGAACCCGATCTGTCTTATTGCGAAGATCCTGTCAATATTCTTGATATGAGAGAAGAAGTACTGTGAAACCGGATGACTCGTCTGGTAGAAGTTCTATGGAGAAACCATAAGATGGAAGAGGCAATGTGGGAACCCGAGGAACTTATGATGAAGAACCACCTGAGTCTTTTTATGAAATAATATTCTTGAAATTTCTAGGCCGAAATTATTTGAAGGAGGGGAGAATGTAACACCCCAAACTTCCACGGTACGCTTCTCTTTGAATAATACAGTAGCGTGTGTTGCACGCAACTTCGAGTTCTAACACACACCACAATCAATCAAAATAGCCGTTATGAATAGTAATACCCACTTTTTAAAATTTTATAAATTTTACCACTCAAAATTTACTTGATTTTTAGATTCGTATATCTAAATTAGACTAGGGAAAAATCTTGGAACATTTCGGATAACATTAATATTTTGATGAATAGTGAAAATTAATAAATTTTAATTAGAAACAAATTTTTTAATCGAGATAATTAATAGTGATAAATTATGAATTTGAGTGGTTATAAAGTATATTTAGAATATATTTTTACCATTTAATACAATGCTGGTCATTGGACATAATTTCACAATTAAACCAGACATGATCAAGTGTCAATCTTTTGATAGTTATTATTTCATAAAAACACGCTTTTTGTTTTAACAATGGGAATTAATTTTAAATTAATTTATTCCACTTCTATGTTTTCAAATTGGAAAAATGGATTACATATTTTTAATCAGGATGTCCAAATTTTTTAAATAGGTCACTTTTATTTTTAGACATTTTGAATAATTACTTTGATAAATATTTTATTTACCATGTTTAAAGGGTAAATCTGGTAAATAAGGGTAAACAAATAATATTATAATTATAATAAATTACTCTAAAACGTGTCCTAACCTTATTGGTTGATACATGTCCGACCATGGGCATATTTGGGTTGATTTTGGGACCTCATGGAGTCACTTGTAAGTGATAATGACACTTTATATTAATTAAGTTAAAATAGATACAAAAATGACATAAGCATATATCATTTAGAAAATTTTATTTACATAGGGTTATATATGTTTTATTTTTGACTACAAATATTAATTAGAAATATAAAATTATTTCTTACATAATGGTATTTTATTTATAATTTATAGATATTTAATAATTAATATTATTTATGACACAGAAATTATGCAGTATTTTACTTATTAATGAAAGAATCAAATAATTGGTATTATAAATGTTAAAATTAATATAATTTGAAAGTTTTTATGACATAAATTAATTTTATTGCTTAATATGACATTACATTATTTCTTTAATGAATTTGTTTTGAATTAATAATGTTTTTAAGACTTTAACAAAAACCAATTATTGAATAGTGTCAAAATTGACATAAAAAAGTTCTTAAAAAAATATTATATTAATAATTTATATTCAATTCCTAAAAATCTATGGTTTGTGAAAGATACTTATATCATGATAGGTGTATCATTAATGGACCACTTGGGGGTCTCTTGGATTTATATATAATGTTTATTAACTATATAATATAAAAATACAATGTGACATGGTAAATGTTAAACTAATTAACTAAGAGTTAAAACTAAAAGATAAGGTTAATATAGTGACCCAAACCTGTCGAAAACCTATTTGTTGAGTGGTTTTAGACCCATCCCCACATTAAAATTTAAATAATACACTTTTGAGCCATTAGAAACTGAATATGAATTTATTATAAAATTATATTTCTAGCTATTCCAAAGGTTCCCCTCACCCCTCTTATAAAAGGGCACTTCCCCTTCTCACTAATTAACAAATTCAACACCTTTTGGCTCATCCAAACCCTACAAAAATACTCTCCCAACTTCCTTAACATTAACATAGAGTCCTTAGTTTAATCCTAAAGCCAACCTAAGGAGCCCTTTTAATCAAATCAAAAGGAAGAACCCAAACAAAAGGTAATGTTTTCACCACCATTTTTCAAGTTCAATTCTTCTTCAACTTCTTCATTCTTTGTTATTCCCATTCTAAAATAATAACACATATATCTCCTATATACTTTGATATTGTTATAAATATGGTACAACCATATTCAGTATTCTATCCATCCCTTGAATGACATGTCACCATACGTGCGTACGTACGGCCAACCGTCTCCATGTCGTTGCGTAATTGTTATTCAATATATTATTATATATATGGGTATAATAATGATGTATAATTCATGTAAATAATAAATATAACATGATAATTATTCTGTATATATGATATACCATCCAATAATATATTATTTTAATATCAAGAGAATGATATTGTCGCTCGTGCGTACGTATGGACTACCGTCTCCACGAACGCGATAAGATTAATTCCCCATAATATCCATTCAAGTATAATTCTCATTTGATGATTAAAAATAATGTTTAAGGACTTAATATCATTCTAGATATTAATAAGATAAAATCTATCTGATACGAACATGTCTTATGTAACAAAACATATAAAATAAAACTAGTAAGTTAACACCCAAAACGACGATAATACTAAGATATTATTGACAAAGAAATGTTAAAAGATCATATAATATATCATATTAATGTATATGATTCTTTTATAATTTAATAACAATTATTTCACCATTATACAAGAGGTTATCCTACCCCCAACCAAGGAAACGTACAAGGTAATGGTTTATTTCACAATCTCTTCATTATCCGAGGTTGTTTATACGTGATTACCTACTGGGACCACTTTATCATCCACATCAATGTTTCTTAAAATTTGTTCCAAAACATTTTTACTATTTACTATACAATGGTTTGAAGTCATTTATACCATTTTTTGACTTTTATAAAATGTTTTGAAAGGAATATTTCCATCATTTTCAAACAAGGTCTTTTAACATTTTCGACAAAATTAAGGTAAGAATGTTTTTGAACTTATACAGCGGGTACGACTATTTTATGCCTTTATAAAATCATAGAAGCTTCCCTTAAAATATTATAAGAATATTTTCAGAGTAAATTTTTTATTTTATAATTATGTGACTTTGAAATTATTTCAATAAAATGATATATTTATCTCAAATAGTTTTGATTTCATCTATGTCAACATCCTTTGACAGATTTTAAGCTTATTTGAATGTGATTTATTATGATACAAAACATCCATATTGTATTGAAGGTTTTGTGATATGTTTGAATGTGGATGTGTTATTTTTATACCATTTATGGTTTATGGAGAAAGTATTGACATTTCTTATGGTAGTTTTAATACAAATGTTTATGTTATGTTTAAACCTGTTCATATGAGGAATGCATTGGACTTAATAAGTGACGGGTGGAGCCTGCTATAGATCCCCGATGCATCGATAGGCCTCATGAGTCAAACTAGTGTCTTTGCACAAGGCCTTGACAAAATCATATTTGTAGTATTGGCACGATGCCTTGAATATGAGGTTATGATAGTCTGGAATTATGCATTCCATCATTAAGAAAGTGGTTATTGATATTTCATGTTATTATTCGAATAGTAGAATCTCTATGAGAATATGTATATAGAATTATTTTATTTTATTTCTTCCATATTATGCTGAAGTTTAAGTTTAAAAGGATTTTTTTTAGTTATACATTGCCTTGAAGGTTTATGCTTATTTAAGAAAGTTTCCGATATATTTTTATCCTTACCGGGAATTTGATCTCACCCCTTTCTATGTTTTATTTTTTCCCAGGTTGTGAAGAAGTATTTTATGAATAACCTGCAGGGATTGAGTGAGGGGATAAAAGTGTGGTCTATGGAGACTATATTGTTGTAGTTGTCATTTTATGTTGTAATGTAAACTTTATGAATGTATCTAGTTAGTTCAAGTCTACTAAACTAATCGGTCTTTCGAGACTTGATCTTTCTTGTGATCATGCCAATGTTATGTAATAATGCACCGACTCTGGATAACTAGGGTCGGGGCATTACAATATTTGTATAGATATAGTTATATGAAACAATACCACTCACCTTGTAAACTTTTGTGGATAAATCATTTGTTAATAGATTTTACGTGGGAACTTGAGGATACGATGAGGCCAAAATATCCTCATTTTTTGTATCATAATGACAAAATTTGAGGGAAAATTCATTTTTATGTTGGTAGAATGTATCCCCCTGAGTTTTGGTTAAATAAATTAATTTTATTTGATGTATTTTAATAAAAATTACACTAATCAGACATTATTTAAAAGCTACACCATGATAAACTTTTTCTACAGGAAACATTGATTTTCTTTTCATTACACACAACAATGAGTTTGTACGAAACAACATTTTATTATTATAATTATTTAAATGAGATTTTTATAAAATATATCTTTAACATATTAATATAAATAGTAATAACTAATTTTTAAATATTATTTATAATAGTTATATGTAAATAAATCATATTGATCATAAGACTTACATTTTTGGTAAAGTCTCAATATGTTTGGAAATACTATTTTCTTAAAAGAACCTCTTTTTATGTCCTTATGTGAACAATAATAAAATTAATTAGAGATTCTTTTAGGAATTTAATTTTATAAAATACACATTATATTTCAATTCAGAAAGTCATAATTATCTAAGGGTTATTTTTTTTGGTATTTTTCTGAAAAACATCATTTTTTAAGAATAGTGTAAAATATTGAATTTTAATTCAAAACTACATTTTCATCTATTTTATTTTGGTAGTTAAATTATATTTTAAATTGGTTTTAAAGTGTAATGAGATTAATTTTACCTCAATTAATCCAATTTTTTTCACTAGAATTAATTTCAAATTAAAATTTGATATCCAAACATTCTAAATGTTTAAACTTTTTTGCTAAAAAACACGCTTCCACGACACATCTATGAGATTAATTTTAAATTAATTTATACCAATTATGTGGTTAAAAATTGGAAAAATTAATTCCATATTTTGAATCAGAATAATTTATAATGTCTAATATGGTCAAATTTTTTTTTCCAAAAATATTATTGAATGTGATTAAATTTAATTACAAAGATTAAGAGAAATTTTAGCTTAAAAAAGGACTAGAACCTAATATTAATGCCCAAATATGCATATAAAATTTTAAATAATACAATTGATGGTCATATATAAACCCTATACTCAATTGGATATAATTTGGACCATTATTGGATGAATTTTTCATCCATAAAATGTTGGTGGAATTCACTTTTCAAAAATTTACAAGAATGCCACCCCTCATCCATTGTAAAAGGCACTCACGCCCCTCAATTATTCACAACTCTCAATCCCTTCGGATCACCCAAAATAATATATAATAGTCTTCTAACATCCCTTCCTTCCTCCTTTAAACCTCCCTTTGGTCATAAAGACAACCAAGGAATCCATTTTGTTCAAAGAAAAAGGAGTTTCCCAAAGAAGATGTAACATCCTTCCTCTAAATCCATTAATTTTTTTCTTTCACCACCACATAAATTAATAATTATCCTTGATTATATAATATAATAAATTTCCTGAATATACTTATATTTTATTATTCTATGATTTATACCTACAATTACACACTCTTCCATATAATAGGTAATAAACATACCATTTTTGTGTACGACGAACTACTGCCTCATAGAACGATGCTGTTCGTTTATCCTTTACCACCTATCATGGATGGTAATTATTATTGGAAATTTATTTTTATATGATTTATGTGATATTTATGTTGTATTTATGATTTTATAATTAATATTGAATATGTACTTCCATGTATTGTATTTTTTTAAATATAATAAATTTGTTTCGGGAAGTGTGGACTACCACCTCCTCAAAGTGATGTGATTCGTTCAAACTATACATTGATTTTTTGAAGGATGGGTTTAGTTAAATTATATTTTATATATGTTATAATAATTCTTCTGGAATGATGATATATGTATATATACTTATATTTCATTTAACTTGTTTCATTTATTACAAAACTAAAATAGAAACAACGTGAATTCGTATGTACGACCTGCCCTATATATGAATGGTGTCTTCCATTTCATCATTCTATATTTTTTAAATTATTATAAATACATATATAATGAATATATATTATATTTCAATCTTGTCTTAAATTATTTAATTATGTAAATCCTGACACATGAAATACGATCTTGAATAATAAGATAAAACATGTATGAATAATAATGTAGATATTACATGAAGAGAAATGTTAATGTGGAATTATTAATATGTGGGTAATATAAAGTCATAATAAATCCATATAAGGAATTGAATAATAGAATTTGGTTGAATAAAATTTGTATAAAAAAAATTATATTTATTATACCAGAGGTTTGTAGGAGTACAAATAGAGTCAAGACAAAAAGCAATGGGATTTGTAGTCTCAATTTAATTTTTATGATATTTATGAATTATTCACAACTCATTTATTTTGTGTGGTTTATATACTAACCATGAATATATTATATTGTTATTATATTTATATATATTGGTATTTAAAAATCCATTTTATGATATCTCTTTTATGAGGTCTGTGTTTTAAAATTTACAAAATTGGTAAAGTAGTTTGGTCTCAAATTTCCATCATGGAGATACATGCCATGAATTTCAAAAATCATGTTTTAAAAATTGCCTTTTAAAGATGATATTTGAATGTAATTTTGAATGAAAAATCATTTTCAAAATTTTTTATGGTGTCCAAATAATCATTTATTTTTTTTCAAAGTGTTTTTAAATAAATGGTTTTCAAAACGTTTTCAAGATTTCTTTTAAAGATTTCAAAGTGTATTAAAAGAAATAGTTTTCAAAAAGTTTTTAAGATATCATTATAAGTTTTAAAATAAATGGTTTTCAATTTTTTTTTTCAATATTTCCTTTTAATTGTTTTTTCAAATAAAGGATTTTCAAGTGGTTTTTATGATTTTTTATAAGTTTCTTTAATGTTTTATGTAACGTCCAGGTTCGGGAACCCACCCAGAGGTTCCCCGTACCCGATTGGTCACATGGCCTCAAGTGAATTTCCCCAAATTCTAGAGGCTATTGACTAGTAGTGAGGGCCTTGGGTGTGATAGTGGGGAAACTATGCACTCATTGGCAGAGTACACAGTGGATGTAAACAAAGCATACAAAAATGGAAGTAGTAAACATCCAAAAAATAAATAAGCAGCCGAAGACTAAAACAATAAACAGCTAGAGAACACGTGTATATATGAAATGATGCATGATACATATGTCTAGGAAGGAGGCCAAACAAGTCACAATGCTGAATACAATAATAAAACCAAGTATAAAGAAAAGTAAACAGATATGCAACTCCTCAGAATCGCAAGCCTCGTCTTGGTCCCATTCTCTCCTGCTCCAAAGCAATCAAGTAATAGAAGTTGAAGGGTGATTTCCCTTATCTATACCTGCTACAAAATAGTGTTATTGGGTCCAAAATCATGGTTCAAATTGGGTGTGGGACTAAAATCCCAATATGCAACCACCCAAAGATCTGTGCCTAATAGTCGGTGAGTATGTGGCAGGTAATAGTGCAGTAAGTAGTAAACAGTGATAATAAACCGCATGTAGTAATCAGTAAGAAGTAACAGGATGATATTCAACAGTAATCAATCCATAGAACAACAATCAGTAGATAAGAAACATCTAACCACAACAAGAACCCCTCTGGGAAGTACTCACAGCCAACCCCTCTAGTCCTATCCAAAAAGTACCAAAAACCCTCTGGGCAGTGCACTCAGAATAACCCCACTGGATTGGTCATATGAAATTGCAAGACTCAATGGAGAAGCTCTCTTGGTCAATTCCCCTTATTGTCTAGTGTAGTTAGGGACTCTCTGAGGAAGATCACATGGTCTAACCCTTTTATAGACCCAAGGTCTAGAAACTCTCTATGGAAGCTCTCTCGGTCAATTCCTCCTATAGTCTCATGTCTATCGCAGACTCTCTAAGGAAGCCCACTCAGTCAATTCCTCCTCTAGCCTAGAATAGTTATAAAGAAATTCAAACAAAGTAAATACTCTCTAAGGAATCTCACTCGGTCTACCCTCCTGTAGTCTTTAATATTCAAGAATCTCTGGGAAGCTCACTCGGTCTATCCCCTTTAGTCTATAATGTCTAAGACTCTTTAAGGAAGCCCACTCGGTCTATCCCCGTATTGCATATAATATCCAAGAATCTCTGGGAAGCTCACTCAGTCTATCCCTTAAAGTCTATAGCACCAAGTTATAATGGTCCCTTTATATTCAGTGCATAATAATTATATAAGGCCAAAGTACACCAATAGAGCTACTTGGCTAACTAGTCTACATCCTAACAAGCATGTACAGAATATCATCCATCCTATAATCACAAGGTATGGAAAATAGGTATAATGGCCAAAGGCTAACAAGACCCAAAGGTCTTAACAATAAAAAGGCATGGGAAAAACACCCATGTATAACAATTATCCACACACATTATCAAATTACCTCAACACAAGAATACAAGCAAGGCAGGAATACAACAGGGTGAACATGTTAAGCACGCAATACCCTGTTCATGGGTATTTGTGGAATATTCACATAAAACGCAAAGGATTCGAAAGGTAAGGAACAAAACATATACCTTTATGTGAGGAGATAAACTACTATAACCACGAGGCTTTATTCTACATAGAACGACATAGATCTACAAAAACGCACAAAACAGACAACCCCTGATAACTTGAGAAAGAGGAAAAATCATTGAATGAAACTCAAGAAGAAGGAAGAGCTCACCGTTGTGGTACCAATGCAATCGACGTCAGTCGATTCGGCAAAAAAATGGAGGCTCGAGGGCTCAGAGGATGTTCGCGACCGTACGGGTCGCTCTCGGCCGAGGAACCTAGAGAATAAGGTGTTTTCATCGATTATGTGTGACCCCAGTCCATTTAATGAAAAAATAGAAACTACAAGACGTGTACTTATGGGGTACATGGCGTGTACTTGGCCTTTCCGTACTCCGCATTAAGTGGCCTCCACATCGCCCCTAAAAACCGTGTGTGTGGCCCGGACACGGCTAGCACACGGCTTGGCGCTACATAAATGTAAACGGCGTGTACTTATAAAGTACACGACATGTATTTTTAAAATTTCTAGATTTTCCTCTTTTTCTCAAAAATGACCAGAAAAGGTAAAACATACCTGAAATGGAGATCCAGGCTCTTAAAAACATCCCCTCTTAAATAAATTCATCCCTGAATTTCCCTGGCGAAGCGTAGAAGAAGAATCCCAGAACAGATCTGACCACTGTGATCGTACATCAGCCTCCCTCTCCCATGCCTCGTCCTGTACTCGCCTGTGCTGCCATAGCACCCATACCATAGGAACAGAACAGAAACGAAGAACCTTCATACTACGATCGAAAATATATATAGTATGCTCCTCAAATGATGCATCGACTTTATGCTCAACCTCCTCGGGATGAAAGACATGAGACTGGTTTGAAAAGTATCATCAAAGCTCATATATGTGGAAGACGTCATGCATATCCTGATACCTTTGAGGTAACTGGAACCGATAGGCAACCGGCCCATCTCTCTCCAATACCTCAAACGGACCGACGAACCATGGAGAAAGCTAACCCTGTCTTTGAATCATCTTGTGTCCCAACCTTGGTGCAACACGAAAGAAAACATGATCCCCAACCTTGAACTCCAAGGGTCGTCTCCACTAATCAGCATAAGACTTATGTCGAGACTATGTTGTAGCCATCCTCTTCCAAATCAACTCTATCTGCTCTGAGGTCTCCGGAAAAAGATGAGGTCCCAGCAAAGCTACCACTCCTGCCTCCAGCCATCACAAAGTTGATCGGCATGGCCTACCATACAATGCCTCGAAAGGTTCCATCTGAATAGTCACTTGAAAACTGTTGTTATAGGCAAACTATACAAGAGGGATATACTTCTCCCATGATCCTATGAAGTCTATAATGCATGCTCGGAGCATATCTTCAAGAACCTAGATCGTACGCTCAGACTATCCATTTGTCTGGGGATGGTATGTTGTACTCAAAAGTACCTGTGTACCGAAGGCCTTCTGAATCCCTTTCTAGAACCGAGAAGTAAAACGTGAATCCCTGTCTAAAACAATGGATTGTGGAACTCCATGCAGACATACAATCTATCGGATGTAAAACTGCCCCATCTCATCAACACTGAAGGTCTCCTAGATCTAAAAGAAGTGAGCAACCTTCGTAGGCCTGCCGATGACAACCCAAACATCATCACTCCCTCGAGGTGACTTCGGTAACCCAGTCACGAAGTCCATCGCGACATCGTTCCACTTCCACTCTGGGATGGGTAACTTCTGTAAAATCCCTGCTGGTCGCTAATGCTCCTCTTTCACCTGCTGACAACTATAACATCTCATGACAACCCTAGAAACATATCTCTTCATACCTAGACACCAGTACTGGCAGTGTAGATCACGATACATCTTGGTGATGCCATGATGAACTTCCCAAAATGAAGAATGATAATCCCACATCAGTTCCTCGCGTATGTCTACTAGTACCCATTCACATCCCTAGAAATGCAAGATATCATCCTCACCCACTATCCATATAGGAACAGGGTCCTCTCAGGACACACCCTCCCGCATGACTAGGCCTTCCGAGTTTGATTAATTCCTCATCCGCACTCGATAATGAAGGGTAGAGGTAACAGATACAGAAGATAGGTAAGTCTCCCACTATTTGACATGCACCTCCAAATGCATCTCAGAGAACAGAGCCATAAGCTGCCACTCACTGCGGGCCTTTTGAAATTCATGAATCTGAGATGTCCTTCTCAACGCATCAGCCACTATGTTTCCCTTTCCTGGTGTATAGGCAAGCTCAATGTCGAAGGACTGAAGATACTAGACCCACCTATGCTGTCTCAGATTCGGATAATGCTGAGTGAAGATATATTTGAGACTCTTGCGGTTGGTGAAAACCACAACGTGCTCTCCCAAAAGGTAATATCTTCTACAACATATGGCATGAACAATAGCTGCCAACTTTAGATTGTGTGTCGAGTAGTTCCTCTCGTGCGGTCTCAACTGCCGAGACCCGTACACAATGACTCCATATCCTTGCATAAGCACAACTCCCAATCCGACACTAGAAGCATCACAATATACTGTACAGCTCTTGACCGGCTTTGGAAAGACTAGTATCAGTGCTGATGTCAATATCTCTTTCAGCTCCTAAAAGGCTAACTCATAGGAATTTGACAATAAGAACTTCACACCTTTCTTGGTCAGACCTATCAGCAGTTCTGCTAGGCGTGAAAAGTACTATATGAAATTACTGTAGTATCCATTCAGCCCTAGAAAACTCTTCATATCAAATACATTCTTCGGATTCTCCCAGGAAACTACAGCTCTCACTTTCTCAGGGTCTACTGATACTCTTGTCTCTGAGATAACGCGAACCAAGATGTCAATCTGATCCATGAAAAAGTAGAATTTCAAGAGCTTAGAATATTACTAATGATCTCTCAGTGTACTCAGAACAATATCAATATGGGTAGCATGGCCATGGTGAGTGTGAGAGTACACCAATATGTCGTCCATGAAAACCACCATGAAGGAATCCATGTATGGATAGAAAACTCGGTTCATCAGTGCCATAAAAACTGCTGGCGCATTCATGAGACCGAATGGCATGACCGTATACTCTTATAGACTATACCTACTCTTGAAGGGTGTACGAGGTATATTCGATGGTCTAACACGCAACTGATGATAACCATACCTCAAATAGATCTTTGAGAACACCCGGGCTCCTCGAAGCTGATTAAAATGGTCATCGATCCTCAGAAATGGATATTGGTTCTTGACCCTCAACTGGTTCAGCTTCTGATAATCCACGCAAAACCTAAGGGTGCCATCTACCTTTTTCGCAAATAGGACTGGAGAACCCCAAGGAGAAGTACTGGGTCGAATGAAACCCTTCTCCTGGAACTCCTCAAACTACTTCCTCAGCTCCTGCAACTCATGTGTAGTCATCCTATAAGGGGGAATGGACACCAGCACCTCTCCTGGAACGAGATCAATTGAGAAGTCTGCCTCATGCTCCGGAGGTAATCCTGAAAAGTCCTCTAGGAAGACATCCCTAAATTGATGCACCACTAGAGAAAAGTCTAACTGCGAAGTCCCCTGGTCATCTAGATAAAGACTGGCAATCTGGGCGGTAACTCCCCCTAGACCATGATTCTCAGGTCCAGTTCTACACGCCTAGACATCCCACTCTCCTCTATGAAGAAAAGATCTTCCCTGTAGTGATACGAAACTAACCCTGAGGCAATAGAAATCTACGACTGCCTGGAAGGGAACTCACCAGTCCATACAGAGAATAACATCATAGCCTATCATCCCTAGGACACAGAGGTCCCATAAGAAGTGACACCTTTTAACCTCAAGAGGGAACTATCTGCACTAATGTATTCTGGATATAGCGACCCGGAATTTTCTTTCATTACTATTAAATAATTTAAAAGGTAAAAGATAGAATAGTATTACACATAGAGTATCTAATGGTTTAGTGTCTTGGGAAAACTAGGACCACACATAACAAATACAACATCAACCATAAACATTTATTTAATTTCTTCTTCACTAGCTTCTTAGTGGAACTTGTCTTCTCCTTAGTACATGTAGCCACCTGAGGATATACATCAAAATGGGTGAGCAGAAATCCAAGTAATAGGATAGATTAGAACAATATAGCATAGGGTGAGCATAATCAGGAAATAGGAAAATGATCATGAACATGATAGGAGCATAAATAAAAGACTTGAAATGTGGCAATGCATAAAAATGAAACATCATGTCTTAGTGGTTAAATACCACACATATTTTTGAACCAAGATAGAATCTTGTTCACACATAATTTCACATTTACTCATGATATTCATCAATTTACCCAATGTATTGAAGCACTATAAAATTCTGGGTTCACCCGTCACATTTAAACATTCATATTGCGCTATATAATTTCGGGCACACCCGTCACATCATAACATTATCATTTATCATGCAAGCTATAATGAAAATATAACATAAATGAACATAACAAACCCATGAAAAGTAATGGGTTTTGTATCATAATAACACATTCATAAACATTGGGTTCCCAAAATAAATAGGGAACAACATACTTGATACAAGAATCATCAACCTTGAATGAGAGGTAAAAGTTGAGTTTTTAATAGAAGAGTTATTTCAGAAAACACTTGGATTGACATAAACTTTATTATAAAACATGTGTATCCCAGAAAAGGAAAGAAAATGATTAACAAATGATCTTTAAGGAGACACCATATCAAAAATGGAGTGAAAGAGGTAGAACCCGAAGGATGAATGTTGGGTTCGAGAATTTCCCCTTACCTTGTACCCGAATGCCTCCTTCTATTTAATTTCATGTATAATGACATTATATTCATTAATTAGAAATCCAAAACCATTTTTACATTAATAGGGATCATTATGGTTTCATTATGTCATATTATGTTCCTTTGGATTACTTATAGAGTTTAAAAACATTGTTCGGGGATGTTTGTTTTTATGGTTTTTTTTGGTGGTTCACTTGTATTCTTAAATTGATGTTTGGGTAGAACATGGGTAAACTTCCCGAAATGATATTACAAGTTATTAATGATATTACATAAGCTTTAATTATTTTATAATGAATTATATTAGATCCATGTGGACGAATCATTAGATAAGAATTTAATGATGGTTATTTAGGTTAATTTGAGCGGTTTTTGGATCACAATGAACTTGTTTTATCTTTTCACTTAGTAATATGGACATAGGTTATTTTCAGAACATAATACATATAACATATTATGGTTCAACCATAAAAATGGTTTCATGACCATATCCGAAGGTAGAAATGGAAGAAGAGAGCATGTTGTTTTTGAAGGTGATAAATTAACACCTCGTGAACAACGTTCTCTTTAATAAAATAAAATTAAGGGGAAAGGGTGTGGGTTGATATATTATCCCATTAGAATCATAAAATTACAGTATATTTATAATACTAGAAATAAAAAACCATTTGGATGAATATAGATGGGAATAGATCAAGAAAGGAACTTGAACTTGAAAGGAAATTAAAGGAGAAGAGGGAGGGAAATTACCTTTAGAATACTCCTCTTGAGAACCTCCTTAAGGGCCTAAAAATGGACTTTTGATGAGACCAGCATCTCTTTTACGTGGGGGAGGGGCTAGGGAAGGAGTTTGGGAAGATTTTAGTGGAGGCTGGGAGCTTGAGAGGTGTGAGGAAAAGAGGGAGTGAAGGGTGGCTTTTATAGTGGAGGGGAGAGGGGTTTCCTTAATATAAAATTGATTAGTTTATTAATTTCACCTAAGACAAGGAATAGTGAGTCATGAATGACAAATAATAGTAATTGTATAATGTAATCCCGAACCATGTGGGCTTACATCAGTAGAACATCACACATGACCCTATAATTAGCTTATTTAGCTTGTTTTGTAAATTACGACATTTCACTATTCATAAAAAATTCAAGTATCTCAGAAAAATCCCAAAAAAATTACCCCAAACATTTTTTGATGTGTAGAATCCAAAAAAGAAGTCCATTTTTAAAAAAATAATTTTCTAAATATTATTAATTTAATATTTAATTAAAATCATAATTTACTTAAAAAATAGTTTTTAAGATTAAAACTGATTTTGTAGTTCTTTCAAAAATTACGTAGGGTCTTATAAAATTATCTAAAAACTATTAGAAATTGATTCAATAATTGATGAATACATTTAAATGAAATAAATATTCTTTTAAATTAAATAATTAATTATAATTAATTATTTATGACTTACACAATACCAAAAACATTTACTAAGGACAAATTATCACTTTCTAAGATGTCTGAATTTTATTTTATTATTAATAGGTAATGTTACTGTTATTTAATATTCATAAGGGTCATATTAATATTCATAAGGGTAGGTTACTATTCACCAAAAATTATTTTTGTTTCATTAGACTCCAAAAACCATCGTAAACACAACCATGTATGTCAAATTTTAAAAATTCTAAACATTGGGGTGACAAAATTATGTTAAAAGGTCACTTATCACTTTGTTGTTCATTATTCTGTGTTTTTATGAGATAAATATAAGAATGGAATTTTCCATTGAAAAACTATGGGTTGTTACATTCTTCCCCCCTTAAGAAATTTCACCCACGAAATTTCTCTTTACTCAAAAAGGTGAGGGTACTTCTCCTTCATTGCCTCTTCTGGTTCCCAAGTTGCTTCCTCAAACTTATGGTTCCTCCACAACACTTTGACAAGATGGGTTGTCTTGTTGCATAGAACCTTATCACTTCGGTCTAGAATCTTTATTGGTTTCTCCTCATCGGAGAGATCATCTTCCAGCTGCACCACCACAGAGTTTAGTACATGTGAGGGGTCTGGTATGTACTTCCTCAGTAGTGATACATGAAACACATCATGAACTTGATCCATATTCGGTGGAAGTGCAAGATGATAGGCCATGGAACCTATGAGGTCAAGGATCTCAAAGGGGCCAATATACCTTGGGCATAGCTTCCCTTTCTTCCCGAATCGCATGACTCTCTTCCATGGAGATATTCGAAGGAAGACTTTATCTCCTATGTCGAACTCCAAGTCCCTTCGACAGTTGTCAACATAGCTCTTTTGCCGACTTTGAGCAGTTTTGATGTGTTTTTGGACGACTTGAACCTTATCTATCATCTCTTGAACAATATCTGGTCTAAGCAGCTTTCTTTCTCCAACTTCATCCCAACAGGTTGGAGTTCTACATCGCTTCCCATAAAGAGCTTTATACGGAGCCATCTGAATACTCGAGTGTAAGCTATTGTTGAATGAGAACTCAACTAATGGGAGATACTGATCCCAACGACCTTTAAATTCAAGAGACCAGGCTCTTAGCATATCATCAAGCATCTGAATAGTCCTTTCAGATTGGCCATCAGTTTGGGGGTGATAGGCCATGATGAAATTTAATTCAGTACTCAAAGCATGTTGAAGGCTCCTCCAGAATTTAGATGTGAACCTTGGATCAGAGTCAGAGAAAATTGAGAATGGAACACCGTGTAGTCTCACCACTTCCTTCACATATATTCTTGCAAGTTGATCAAGTGAGAGATCTTCCCGAATAGCGATAAAATGGGCAGTCATGGTGAGTCGGTCAACCACAACCCATATCGCATTATTTCCCTTTGATGTCTTCGGGAGGCCTGTGACCAAGTCCATAGTAACATTTTCCCATTTCCACATGGGTATAGGCAATGGCTGCATCATACCTTTGGACTTTTGTCGCTCAACTTTAACTTGCTGACAAACTAAGCACCATGATATATATTCTTCAATCTCCTTCTTCATGTTATCCCACCATAAGTGTTCTCAGAGATCATGATACATCTTGGTACTCCCAGGATGGATAGAGAAAGTTGAGCTATGTGCATTATCCAATAGCTCCTTCTTTATCCCAGGTGATGAAGGCACCCAAAGCCATGTTTCAAACCGAATCACACCATCATCATTGATATGGAACTCTTGGAGCTTTCCTTCCTTTACTTCATTCACCCTCTTTTGTATCTCCAAATCATCCCTCTGTGCTTCCTTAATCTTCTCTTGGATGGATGGTTGCACAATCATTTGGGAAAGGTAGGATGTTTCCCTTGCCATTATGATTTCCAAATCCATCATTTGCATATCCAAGAAGATATGGTCTTTCTCAATCCGCAACATGGAAAGAGTAGCAGGTTCTTATCTTTTTAGAGCATCAGCTACCTTGTTTTCCTTTCCAGGATGATAGTGAATAGAGAAATCGTAATCCTTGATTAGCTCTAACCATCTCCTTTGACGCATGTTGAGATCCTTTTGTGTGAATATATACTTTAGGCTCTTGTGGTCGGTGTATATGTCACACTTCTCACCATAAAGGTAGTGCCACCAGATTTTCAAGGAAAAAATCACGACCGACAGGTCTAGATCATGCGTTGGGTAGTTCTTCTCAAGGATATTCAACTGTCGTGAGGCATAGGCTATCAAATTATCATTTTTCATGAGTACACAACCAAATCCTTTCTTTGATGCATCACTGTATATCACAAAACTTTCTCCACATTTCGATAGTGTGAGTACATGTGCAGTGATCAGCCTTATCTTTAGCTCCTTGAATCTTCCCTCACATTCTTCTGTCCATACATACTTTACCTATTTCCTTGTTAACTTAGATAGCGGGCCTAAGAATCGTGAGAAGTTTCTCACAAAATGTCAGTAGTACACAGCTAATCCAAGAAAACTACTGATTTCTGTGACACTAGAGGGCCTGGGCCATTACTCAATCTCCTTTGTCTTTGATGGGTCTACAAAAATTACCTCACTTGTGATCACATGTCCCAATAACGTGACTTGATTCATCCAAAAGTCAGACTTGCTGAACTTGGAGTACAAATTCTCCTTTCTCAATGTTACCAACACAAGTCTTAGGTGTTCTTCATGTTCCTCCTTTCTCTTAGAGTAGATGAGAATATCATCGATAAAAACTACCACAAATTTGTTGAGGTAATGTATAAAGACTCTATTCGTCAAATCCATGAAGATTTCATGGGCATTAGTAAGTCCGAAGGGCATCACCAAAAACTCATAGTGCCCATACCATGTATGGAAGGCAGTCTCTTGAATATCTTCCTTCTTCACCTTTACCTGATCATATCCAGAATGAAGATCCACCTTTGAGAAGTATTGAGCTCCTCTTAACTGGTCGAACAAGTAAAAAATCATTGGGAGAGGATACTTGTTCTTTATGGTGATCTTGTTGAGTTCCCAATAATCGATACACAGCCGCATGGTTCCATCCTTCTTCTTCACAAAGAGCACTGGTGCACCCCAAGGTGATGCACTAGGGTGTATGAATCCTTTGTCTAGATTCTCTTGTAGCTACTTCTTAAAATCCTCTAGTTTAATAGGATCCATCCTATAGGGCACTTTGAGATAGGATTAGCTCCGGGTATGAGTTCAATTGAGAACTCTACCTCACAATCCGGGGGAATTCTGGGTAACTCTTTGTAAAAAACATCATTGTATTCCTTCACGATGGGCATTTCCTCAAGGTTGGAACTTTCCTTCGACTAAACCATTTGGGCGAGGTATGCTTCTTCATAGGGAATAAACACCCACACTATTGAAGGGTTTTTCAAAGGAGATTCATGATCTTCCTTGCATTTGTAAGGGAGCATGGGATGGTTCAGAATATGAAAAGATATTTCCTTTTCCCGACAGTTGATATGTGATCTATATAACAGGAGCCAGTCCGTTCCCATTATAGCGTCAAATTCCACCAAGTGAAGTATTACAAGATTTGTAGGAAGAATCTTCCCATATACGCCAACAGGAGAAGAGTCTAACACTTGGGTTGCAATGATTGCACCACTTGGTGTTTTTAAAGATATCTCTACTTTATGGTTTTGGGGCTTCGATTCTATAGTTCTAGAAAACATGCATGATATAAAGGAATGCGTAGAACTAGAATAAAATAAGACTTTTTTCCATTATTCAATGAATAGAAAGTGTTCCTTGTATGACTTCATTATCATGCTCCACCTCCGTAGTAGTGATGGATTAAGCCTTCCCTTGTTCCTTCGGCTTTGGTGGCTGCTGACGTTGATTACCCTCGACAACTCGAGGTTTAGTGCACTGGTTTTCATAGTTCCCTAGCTCCCTATAGTTGTAGCATTGAACCATGAGTGGTTCTCCCCTTTCATCGGCTACATTATCCTTCCTTTTCATCTATTTTCGACACTCTTGAGCTTGGTGTCCTTCTTTCCCACACTTAATGCATTTCCCCGTACCTTTGAGGCAGTTCCCATGGTGCAGCTTCCCACATTTTTGGCATGTGGGTCATTGATTTTTCTTCCCATCTTTTTCATTAGATCCACCGACTTAAAACTCCATATTTATTTTCTTATCACCATAGCCATGGGACCATTCTCCAAAATTCATCTTCACTTTGAGATCACACCGAACAACTTGTTCATAACTCCCAAAGTCTCGAATTGCAAGATCCTTTTGAAGATGAGGTTTTAATCCACTAAAGAATCTATCAATTTTTCTATCATTGTTGATAACAAAACCTGAATCATACCATGTGAGCCTTGTGAAATTCTCTTCATAGGTTGTGACAGATTCTACTTCTTTTTTCTTGAGCACTATGAATTCTCTCTCCATCTTCATGCAAAGAGTTCGTGGGAAGTACTTATTAAGAAACATTATCTTAAAGTCTTCCCATTCCATCTCTTCAATTTCCTCCCTTGTCTTGGTGGTCATAATCAAATCCCACCATCGATCAGCTTCTCCATCTAGTCGATAAAAAGCTTGAGTAAACTTCTCCATCTCAGAACAGTGAAGAACAGAAAAGATATTCTCCAGGGAGTTGACCCATTGTTCTGCACTAGTGGATCAGAAGATCCACTAAACATCGGTGGTCGTTGCCGCATAAAACATTCGATAGCCAGTTGCTCCCTCTTTGGTGAAGGAGGACGTTCCCCATTGTTATGGTTATTATTCATAACCTGAGATAATTGGGTAAGCATTTCCATGAAGTTTTGAACTCCAGCTCCGAAATCATTGGGGATGTCGTTTGGACAATCGTTACATTGGCCCTCACATGAGTTGTTGGCCTGATTTCTCCTGGTTCCCACCATTTTATAAAATCGAAAAGGTTAGAACAAAACATAAGTAAACAAGTCATGAATACATAAATCATTCATTTGAACAATTTATAATAAAACCATAACATATGGGATCCCTATGTAAATATTCTTGTGTGCATATTTTTACTTAGTCACATACTAGAGGATTTCTCTAGGGTTCACTAATCTTAATTCCCAAATTAACTAATCCTTTCCTCTAATACCAACTATAGCGACCCAGACATTTCTTTCATTACTATTACATCATTTAAAAGATAAAGAACATAATAGTATTACACATAAAGGATCCAAAGGATTAGTGTCTTGGGAAATCTAGGACAACACATAACAAATACAACATCAACCATAAACATTTATTTAATTTCTTCTTCACTAGCTTCTTAGTGGCACTTGTCCTCTCCTAAGTACATGTAGCCACCTGAGGATATACATATAAAGGGGTGATCTAGAAGCCCAATAATATTATAGATAATAACAATATATAATGGGGTGAGAATAATCATGACATATGAAAATGATCATGAATACGAGAGGATCATAAATAAAAGACTTGAAATGTGCCAATGCATAAAAATGAAACATCATGCCTTAGTGGTTAAGTACCACAAATATTTGTGAACCAAGATAGCATCTTTTTCACACATAATTTCACATTTAATCATGAGATTCATCACTTTACCCAATGCATTGGAGATCTATATAATTCTGGGAGCACCCATCACATTTAAACATTCATATTGCGCTATATAATTCCAGGTGCAACCGTCACATCATTACATTATCATTTATCATGAATGCCACATTGAACATATAACATAAATTAACATAACTGAAACATGAAATGTAATGGGTTTCATATCATAATAACACATTCATAAACATTGGGTTCCCAAAATAAAGAGGGAACAACATACTTGATACAAGAATCATCAACCTTGAATGAGAGGTAAACGTTGAGTTCTTAAGAGAAGAGTTCTTTCGAAAAACACTTGGATTGACATAAACTTCAGTATAAAACATTTATATCCCAGAAAAGTAATTAAAATCATAAAAAATGATCTTTAAGGAGTGAACATATCCAAAATGGAGTGAAAGAGGTAGAACCCGAAGGATGAAAGTTGGGTTCGAGAATTTCCCCTATCCTTGTACCTGAATGCCTCCTTCTCTTTAATGTCTTATATAATGAAATTATATTCATTAATTAGAAATCCAGAACCATGTGTACATTAATAGGGTTTATTCTGGTTTCATTATTTCATATAATGTTCCCTTGGATGACTTATAGTGTTTAAAAACATTGTCCGGGGATGTTTGTTTTTAGGGTTTTTCTTGGGTGGTTCACTTGTATTCTTAAATTGATGTTTGGGTAGAACATTGGTAAACATCCAGAAATGATATTACAAGTTATTAATGATATTAAAGGAGATTTAATGATATTATAATTAATGATATTATATACATGTGGATGAATCATTAGATAAGAATTTAATGATGGGTATTTAGGTTAATTTGAGCGGTTTTTGGATCACAATGAACTTTTTTTAAAATTTCACTCAGTAATATGGCCATAGATTATTTCCAGAACATAAAATATAACATAATAGATCTAAAATATTCTGGTTCAACCATAAAAATGTTTTCATGACCAGATCTGAAGGTAGAAATGGAAGAAGAGAGCATGTCGTTTTTGAAGGTGATAAATTAACACCTCATGAACAACGTTCTCTTTAATAAAATAAAATTTAGAGGGAAAGGGTGTGGAGTGATATAATATCCCATTAGAATCATAAAATAACAGTATATTTATAATAATTGAGTTACAAAACAATTTGGATGAATATAGGTGGGGAGAGATCAAGAACGGAACTTGAACTTGAAAGGAAATTAAAGGAGAAGAGGGAGGGAAATTACCTTTAGAATCCTCCTCTTGAGAACCTCCTTAAGGGCCTAAACATGGTCTTTTGATGAGACCAGAAGCTCTTTTACGTGGGGGATGGGCTAGGGAAGGTGTTTGGGCAGAGTTTAGATGAGGCTTGGAGCTTGAGAGGTGTGAGGAAAAGAGGGAGTGAAGGGTGGCTTTTATAGTGGAGGGGAGAGGGGTTTCCTTAATATAAAATTGATTAGTTTATTAATTTCACCTAAGACAAGGAATAGTGAGTCATGAAAGACCAAGAATAGTAATTTTATAGTGTAATCCAGAACTAAGTGGGCTTACATCAGTAGAACATCACACATGACCCTATAATTAGCTTATTTAGCTTATTTTGTAAATTACGGTATTTCACTATTCATCAAAAATTCAAGTATCTCAGAAAAATATCAAAACATTACCCCAAATTTTTTTTGAAGTGTAGAATCCAAACATGAAGTACATTTTTTAAAAATAATTTTATAAATATTATTAATTTAATATTTAATTAAAATCATAATTTACTTAAAAAAACTGTTTTTAAGATTAAAACTGATTTTGTAGTTCTTTCAAAAATTACGTAGGGTCTTATAAAATTATATTAAAACTACTAAACATTGATTCAATACTTTATAAATAAATTTAAATGAAATAAATATTCTTTTAAATTAATTAATTAATTATAATTAATTATTTTGACTTATAAATTACCAAAAACGTTTACTAAGGTCAAATTATCAATTTCTAAGATGTGTAAATTTTAATTTATTATTCATAGGTAATGTTACTCTTATTTAATATTCATAAGGGTCATATTAATATTCATAAGGGTAGGTTACTATTCATAAGGGTAGGTTACTACTCACCAAAAATTATTTTTGTTTCATTAGACTCCAGAAACCATATTGAACACAACCGTGTATGTCAGATTTTAAAAATTCCAAACATAGGGGTGAAAAAATTATGTTTAAAGGTCACTTATCACATATTAGTTCATTATTTTTTGTTTTTCTGACATAAATATAAGAAGGGAAATTTCGGTTGAAAAACATTGGGCCGTTACACTGGACGTCCTCATTCCCAATGGTGTATCAAGAGTCAACATGTCTGCAGATGAAAAGATATACAGATCAAGGGTATCCACAACAACAACATAGATAAAACTATGAGAGGCACCAGTATCGAAAAGAGTTGAAGATAAAACTAAGGCTACTAAGATCATACCTTGAACTATAGAAGTGCTGGGATACTGCTCCTGATAGGTCTACTCCACAGTGAAAGTCGGGCCTGTACCGTGGCCCTGCGCCCCTAGCTGAACACTCTGTGCTGAACCACTTTCCTGTTGCTTGTAACCTGGTGACTGACCACAATGGCCGAAACATCCACCATAGGCTTAAAGGCCAAAAGAACTCCATTTCCCATACTGGTGAGAAACTGGCGATACATCTCTTGTTCGCAGGGTCATATAAGAACCCGTACCACCAGCTGTAGGTGAGAAAATCCAACAGAAACTTTGAATATGGCCCATCTTGCCCCAAGATCGGCACTCCATCGGGTCTCCCAGACACTGAGGGATAGTATTCCCACTTCTACTGCACTGGTAGCATACTACCTGACTACTCGAAGAAACATTCTTCCTACCCTGATCTCATAGAGCCGATTCCCTGTGATACATCCTACTATCAGGAGGAAAACTAAATCTAGAAGTCGATCAACACTATCTCACTGCTCCAGAATATTTCAGGTTGCGCTCAGTGATCAGCGCCTGGTTGACAATAGAAGATATTAATTTCAACCTGAAGATATTCACCTGGGAACAGATCTCCAGCCTGAGACTGTCCTCAATATTCGTAGCAAGGAACAACTCATCACCTTCTAGAATCGATGGGAAGCGTTGCATCTCGGTAAAGCGAGACGAGTACTATATAACAGAAAGAGTACCCTTCCCGAGACTCATAAAATCTAGGGCTCAGTCGGCCATTAAGGTCTCCGGATATAAGTAATCATAGAATATGTGCCGAAACTCATCCCAAGTCATACTCTACTGGTGCCCTGATAGTGAGATCTCCTCCCACCACCTCATGGCGGTGTATCAAAGCATATAAGTATCAAACATTTCCCTTTTCTCCAGAGGTATCTTCAGGTGCTCGAAGATCGTCAGCATGGCCTCTAGCCACGACTCTGTAGCCTGGGGTCCTCCATCCCCTGAGAAAATAGGTGGATGCTGCTACTTGAAAACCCATGTCAACTCATCCATCTACGGGGCAGGAGGAGGTGCTCCCTGAATGTTATGCATCATCCTCAGGATGTCCTCCCTGAACAGGGAATCAGCGCATGCAACGAGTATAACTGCTGGTGCCAAGGATGACATAGGAGGAGGATCTGCAGGAGGATATGCAGGAGATCCCTGATTGGCCATATCCGGTGTCTGATCATAGTCTGGAAGCTGACGTACAACTTGAGGGCATCTCGAGGGCATGTCTCTAAAAGATCAAAAGCAACCCTTATATTAAGATTATCAAGGAAAGAAAATACAAGAGAAAAAATGGGAATAGGGGAATAGAACAAATTAGTTTTACAAAACACAACTACACGGCGTGTATAGAACTACACGACGTATCCTCTTATACTAGACACATGGGCATGTAGCTCTACTACCTCTAGTCATGTAACACCCCCGACTATATGATGTGTTTTCCCCACACACGACATGTACTTGAACTCAACACCCCTGCCCGAGTCTCTTTACATGGCACACCCACAGAGTCCTCTTAACCCTACACTACATGGTGTGTTCACTATGGACACGATGTGTACCAGACATGGTTTTATCAGACCGTGTTGTTAGTTACACGGCTGGATACACGACTAACTCTTACTCTATGTTTTCCGAACAAGCACGGTGTCTATAAGAGAGATAAAAATGTCCCATGTTGTTCATGACACGAACGAGTACTTATATCAAGGCTACACGGTGTGTTCATACCAAACACGGCGTGTACTACATGAGCATCCAAGACCCGTGTTGTTAGTGACACGATCAGGTATACGGCTCACTACTACATGACGTGTAACTATTGTACACGGCATGTTCCAGAAAACTTTTTCACCACCCCGTGTTTCTTCTCATATAGTCAGGGACACAGTTTGACACTACACGACGTGTAGTCAAGTGCACGCCATTTATTCTGGGGTTTTTTCGGGTAGTAGCTTTGAAACTGCACTGAATCCTAGATAACACTAAAAAACAAACATGGAGGTTCCAATCTCCGATCAGTGGGGGTCCATACTCCCTGCGAATCAAAGCGTTGAATCTTCTACATATAAAATGAAAGGGAACAAATCAATGATCCACCAAACTCGGATTCATGCAGGCCCATAACATGTCAAAATAAAAATTTGGGGTTCATTTAAGTAAAGGTACAATAAGAACAATTTCTATATAAACTACATGGATTCTATCAAAGCATCTATTACAACAACATGCCTAATCTACACAACATCTATCACAGCAACATGCAATTGGTAATGCACCCTAGATAGCATGGCAAGAATGCATGGCATGTGATTTCTAACAAGTGCCTATATGATACATGAGATGGCATACCCTCATCGAATTGGGTTGTGACAGAAAGAGAACTGCAATCGCACAATAATAACAACACAAGGCATGTGAATCACTCTAGGTGAAATCATATCAACCGTAAAATATCTAAAATAGAAAACTACAGTAAATGGGGTAGATTGGATTTTCCCTATTCATAGGTTAGCTACTCCCAGGCACAACTTATTACCAAATACCAAATCCGTCTTATCCCTGGATAAAGGCTCCAAAGAGTAAATCAAGAGAAAATAATTCCTATGATACCACTTTGTAATGTCCCAGTTCCAGAAGCCACCCAGTGGTGCCTCGTACCAAGTTGGTTACAAGGTGTCACGCACATTTCCCCAAATGAAAGATGCTGCCAACTAGAAGCGAGGGCCTTGGGTGCGATAGTGGGGAATCTATGCCATCATTGGCAGAGTACACAATGGAAGTAAACAATGAATACAAGAACGGAAGAAGTAAATATCAAACGATAATAAACATCAAAAGACTAAAAAAATAAATAGCTGGACCACACATGTATATAAGAAATGATGCATGATACATATGTCTTGGAAAGCATCCTAACAACTCACAATGATGAATACAATACTAAACCCAAGTACAAAGAAAAGTAAACAGATATGCAACCCCTCAGCATCGCAAGCCTCGACTTGGTCCCATGCATTCCTACACTAAAGTAATAAAGTACCAGAAGTCTAAGAGAACATTCCCATGTCTATACCAGAAACAAAATATTCTTCTTGGTCCAAAAATCATGTCCCAAATATGTTGTGAGACAAAAATCCTAGTAGGCTACCACCCGAATATCTGTTCCTAACTGTCGGTGAGTATATGGAAGGTAATAGTGTAGTAAGCAGTAAACAGTAACAGTAAACAATAAGAAGTAATCAGTAAGAAGTAACAAGATTATATAAAATAGTAATAAATCCAAAGAACAACAAGCAGTAGAGAATAAACTGCTAACCACAATAGAAACCCCTCTGGGAAGTACACCTAGCCAACCCCTTCGGTCCTACCCAAAAAGTACCAACAACCCTATGGGCAGTGCACTCAGCCTAACCCCTCTGGATTGGTCATTCAAAATTTCAAGACTCTTTAGGGAAGCTCGCTCGGTCAGTTCCCCTTATATTATATGGAAGTTAGTGACTCTCTGAGGAAGATCATGTGGTATAACCTTCTTATAGACCCAAGGCCTATAATCTCTCTGAGGAATCTCGCTCGGTCAATTCCTCCTATAGTATCAAGTCAATCACAGACTCTATAAGGAAGCTTTCTCAGTCAATTCCTAGCCTGGAATGGTTTTAATTAAATTTAAAAAAAGTAAAGACTCTCTGAGGAAGCTCACTTGGTCTACCCTCCTGTAGTATATAATATCCAAGACTCTTTAGGAAGCTCACTCAGTCTATCCCCTATAGTCTATAATGTCTAAGACTCTATGAGGAAGCTCACTAGGTCTATCCCTGTATAGCCTATAATATCCAAGTCTCTCTGGGAAGCTCACTTGGTCTATCCCTTATAGTCTATAGCACCAGGTTCTTATAGTCCCATGCCAGACAGTGCATATAATTATATAAGGCCAAAGTACACCTATAGAGATACTTGGGTAACTAGTATACAACAAAACAAGCATGAACAGAATATGATCTATCCTACAGTCACAAGGTATGGAAAATAGTCATAATGGCCAAAGGCTAACAAGACCCAAAGGTCGTAAGAAGAACAAGGAATGGGAAAAACACCGAAGCATGAAAATTATCCACCAAAATGATCAAATTACCTCTACAGAAGCATACAAGCAATGCTGGAAAACAACAGGGTCAAAAAGGTAAACACGCAATACCCCATTCATTGGTATTGGTGGAATTTTCACATAAAACTCAAAGACCTTGAAAGGTAAGGCACAAACCACCTACCTTAATTCTAGGAGATCAAAATACTAGAAGCATGGGGCTTGATTCTCCTTATAATGGAGTAGATATACGAAATCACACAAAACATTCAACCGATGATTACTTGAGAAAGAGGGAAAATCATGGAATGAAACTCAAGAAAAAGGAAGAGCTCACCTTTGCGGTTCCAATGCAATCGACGATGGTTGATTCGGAAAACAGACAGAGGCTCAGGGGCTCGGAGGATGTTCGTGGCCATATGGGTTGCTCTCGGATGAGGAACCTGGAGAAGAAGGTGTTTTAGTCGATTTGGCGCGGCCCCAGTCCGTTTAATGAAAAAAAGAAACTACACGATGTGTACTTCTGGGGTACACGGAGTGTACTTGACCTTTCCATACTCCTCTTTAAGCAGCCTCCACATCGCCCCTACACACCGTGTGTGTGGCCCAGACATGGCCAGCACACGGCCTGACGCTGCATCAATGTACACAACATGTACTTATAAAGTACACGACGTGTATTTTAAAAATATCCAGATTTTCCCATTTTTCTCAAAAACGACTAGAGAAGGAATAACATACCTGAAACTAAGATCCGGATTCTTACATTTTAAAAGAATTTTTTTTAAAAAAAATTCAATATTTCATTTTATGTTTCAAAATTGATTTCAATAAAAATCTTTTCAATTTTTTTCCAATCATTCATTATAATTTTTGATGTTTATTTTCAAAGAAAATGGGTTTCAATAGGTTTTATGTTTAAAAATAATGTTCTAATAATAAAGGTTATTTTCCACAAGAGATGTTTTTAAAAGTTATTTCAGAAACTATTTTCCATTTAAGATGACAACTTTTGGTGTTACTCGTGTGTTTATCAGGAAATTATCTGGAGGTATTCCTCATATTCATTCTCTTGATGGTTTAATTTTTGGATTGAATGACGTCTATAAAACTGGTTTCTATTTTACAGGTTACATGTTGATTAAACCCATTTATTTTATGCATGTTATATATTTATGAAACCCATTTCTTTTCATGGGTTATTCTTTTGATGAAATGACTATGAAACCTATCTATTTTTTCATAGGTGAAGATATTATTAAATTTCTATCAAACCCATTTCATTTTATTGGTTATGATTTGACTTGTTATGATCTTGTAGAACATTTATATATCATTTAATTATGATATGGGTGTGACCTATATCTCCCTCTAGGGAATTGGGTATTGATTTATATCCCATGAGGTAATGATGTGATTCAATTTGATATGCTTGATTCACTATGGAATATGGGGAAACATGATCTACTATGGGATGATGGGGAAACCTTCCCCACTATGGGATGATAGGGAAACCCAATCCACCATAAGAAGATGGGGAAACCCAATCTACTATGGGAAGATGGGGAAACACAATCCACTATGGGAATATGGGGAATATCTATATCTTAAAAGGAAATGAATGCGACTAGGGATGGTGGTGTATCCTACATAATAGGTGTAGTTCCCATGACGTACCTTGATATGTTTTATTAATGCATTTTGACTTATAGAAAATGATATTACATGTTTAGGTGTATGTGGCGATTCCATGTATTATTGTTAGATTATTATTTCATGAATTATGCTCTTGATTCCCTAATGATTCATGTATTATGAATTTACAATTGTTATTCCACAATTTATGTTTATAATATTTGATATGAATTGTATAATATCATAATGGTATAATCACTTTCTCATACAATGATTACCATGTTTAACCTTAAATATCTTTTTTTACTCCTATTGAGCATCCTATCTCACCCCTTTTTATGTTTCCTTCCACTAGTTATGAATATATGTTGTATGTATGACATATATAATAAGGGATATAGTCTTGAATAAACTAGTGGTTATAATATTGGTCACATATGTATCATTTTAATCTATATTTTCAAATGCACTTGGTTAATAGAGTAATTGCTTTCCTATTTGTGTATTGTATTAAGTATTTTTCAAAAAATTATAATGATAATGTTTGAAAATAAAGGGTCTCTATAATAGCTGTGATATTCACTCTAATGATTTCATGGAACTATCTCTATAGTGATATGTATGAAATATATACAGATCTTAAAAGTCTAAAGTATGTATTCACAGAAAATAAGGTCAACATGCACTAAAGAAGATGGTTATAGCTAATCGAAGACTATGATTTCCCTATTAACTACCATCAGAGAATGGCGAACAAGATAACTGATGCTCTTAGAAGAAATTAAATTGCTACACTATCCATGATGCAAATTGAGAATGACCCTATCTTCTTGGATATGCAAAGGATAGATTTTTAAACAATAATAAAAGTAAGGAAATCCTTCCTTTCCCAAATGATTACCCAAACATCTATCTAATAGAAGATAAAATAGGAAAAAATTGATTATCTAGAGTTACAAAATAGAGTGAAAATAGTAATGGAAGTGAAGATACATGAGTTCCACATCAATGATAAGGTTGTGATTCTATTTGGAATGAGACAATCTGTGCCTTCATCACCTGGGAAAAAAATGGTTCCATTGCATAATTTTCATAGCTCACTTTTCTCTATCCAATTCGTATGTACATAGATGTTACATGATCTTCAATAAAACTCCTTATGGGAAAACATAAAGAAGGAGATTGAGGATTATATCTTACGATGTTTGGTATGTCTGTATGTTAAACTAGAGTGATTGAAGTATAATGGGATGAAGCCATCATTTCCTATAACAACATATAAATGGGATAATGTAACTATGTAATTTTTCCCTAGTATCTCAAAAAAATACAATAAAAATAACATGATATGGATTTTTGTTTATAGACTCACCAAGAAAACAAAATTTATTTCTATTCTAGAATATTTCTTTCTTGAAAAAACTCTCCATGGTACATGTGAAGGAAGTGGTGAAGCTTTAAGGGGTATGACTTTTAATCTTCTCTGATCATGATCGAAGGTTCACATATAAATTCTAGAGAATTATTCAATATTATTTGAGTACTATATTGAATTTTAGCATGACCTATCACCCCCAAAATGATGTTCAATCAAAAAAGACTAACCATACACTAGAGGATATGATAAGAGCCTACTCATTGGAATTCAAATGTGGATGGGATAAACACTTACCATTGGATGAGTTATCATATAGAAACAAATTTCAATAGATTATTCAAATGGATCCTTATGAAGATATATATGGGATGTGAAGAAAAAATCTACCTTATAGGGATGATATTGGGGAACGAAAACTGCATGGACCTGATGTTGTCAAATATATGATAGAAAATGTTCATGTATTCCAACAACATATAAAATCTAGTTAGATTTGAAAAAAGGTCCATGAACACAAACTTCTAAGGGACTTAGAGTTTTATGTTAGAGAAAATATTTCCCATCAAATATCACAATATAAGAGAGTCATTTAGTTTAAAAGGAAAGGGAAGCTTAGCCAAAGGTACATTGGCCCCTTTGAGATCCCTGATTTCATAATAGCAGTGGAATATAATCTTGAACTTCCACCATGCATGGATCTAGTTCATGTTGTATTCCACATATCACTCATGAGGAAGTACAGAAATGATCCATCACATGTACTGAATCCATAGGTTGTACAACTGAAGAGTGACCTCTCATATGATGTGCATCTGGTAAATATCATAGACAATATATAAAAATTTCAATTCTATAAGAAAACTCCCCTTGTTAAAGTATTTTTGAGGTACCATAATTATGAATAGGAGACATGGGAAATATAGGAAATGATGAAACATAAGTACCCTCATCTATTCTCAACAGATAAAATGAGTTGAACTTTTTGGGAAAAAATTCATAAAGGGGGGAAGAATATTATGACCCAATTTTTTTTAGTAATATTTGTCTCTTTAAATAATTATGTGTTATAATATACTATATTGTGTTATACATAAACAAAAACAAATAAATATATTATTTTTTTAATAAATAACATTACCTTAATAAGAAATGAAACAAATTAAAATTCTAAACCTTAAAAATGGAATAAATACAAAATAAAAAAGCCAAAATATGGAAATATGGATCCCCCAATTTACTAGAATCATCTCCCCCACTGAAAAATCTATATAGAAGAAGAAAAATATTAGTAAACTAATAAACATAAAAGAAAATGGAAATATAGAACCTTGATATAAATTGAGTTGAATATTGCGTAAAATAATGACGTGGTATTTATAGGAGGTAAAGTGAGCACTACAAATAATAACCTAACCATTAGAATATTAACCAACCCATTAGAATAATAACATGAACATTAGAATTGTAAATTACAAAAATTGTAATATAAATAACAATTATAAATATTAATTTATTTAAATATAAATTTTATAATTCTAATAAAATACCCTGATTCGAATATTAAAGAAAATATATACATATTTTTAATAAAATGTATTTTAATGTACTTTTAAAAAAAAATTATTTTTATATTAAAAATTCATTCTACCAATTTTAGATTTTTTTTATAAAATTAACATAATATTTGAAATAATCACATCTAAATTGTATAAGGTAGATTTTTTTGGCAATTTACTGAAATCCATCATTTTTTGGGTGAAAAATAACAATATAGTTTTTCACATGACTAGTGTAACTCAAATTACATCATTTAGGATATAATAAAGAAATAATACCATATAGAACTTGTGGTTATTACATGACATATTTTATTTCATAAATGTGTCATTACAATAGGAAAAACATAATTTTTAAACCAAAAAAACATTAAAAAACATATAGTTAAAAGTGATTCTTAAAAAATCAATTTAAATTTTTTTCCACTTTTTTTTTAAGAAATCAATGAATACAAATTATAAAAGTTTAATAATATCTTAATAAAATTATATTATATTTATATATGATTTATAATGTAAAAATTTCACCATTAAAATAATTATGTTTGATATATTATTTTATTCAATATTTATTCTAAAAATACCCATCTCCTCACGTATAAATAACCCCTCTCTCTGTCTTTGAGAACCCACTCCTCCCACCATTTACAAAGACAAATATATATATAAATACATTCTATAAATACCCTTAGAACACTATGTGAAATAATAAATAAATGAAACTCTAATCACTGAGGAGTACTAGTTTCATACAAGGGAAGCTACACTGAGGATTATGAATGTTTTAATCAAGCCGTATTTGTTGCCTTCATCCACATCTATTTATTTTTTCCACAATCCATTTAACAAAAAAACCATAATATAAAAAGTTACGAAGTATATTAAAATTATAATAATGATATTAAACTTTTAAAATTATCATACTAATATATATATATATATATATAAATTTTAAACATCTCCTTTACCCCCTCATAACAATGTCCCATCGAAGGTCGGTTAACCACCTATGCATAAATTTCAATGTAAACACATATAACAATCATCATGGAAGGATATTATAATCTATATAATATAGAAAATTTTCATTATATTCATTATATTTTTATATAAGTAAAATCCATTATTTTTTAATTGAATTTATTAATATAGTGAAATCTATGAAAAATGATACTTTTTAAGTAAAACATGATATGAAAATGCTTCAGTTTAATCAATAAGAATTTAAGAAATATAATCCAATGATTATAATTTATAAATATTTTTATAAATGACTATAATTTACTTATGTATCAATAATTTAATAAATATAAGTTTGTTATTCATGAAATGAAAAGGCAATGACACAATGTGTGAATTAAGGTAAGGGGATTATTGGACCCAATTCCCTTTATTTGAGTTATTCTCTCTTCTACAGTATGAATTTTCATATTATATACTTCAAATGTCTTTTCCCTTTTTTGTCAGGGATATGAATTTTCCTACCATGTAAAAATAATTTCTAATAAAGGCCTATTTTTTTCAACGTGACTTCAAAAAATCATATTTTACTCCTCTTAAAATTATTATTTCACACTCTAGAATAATTATGTTTTATGTCCAAGTGTTATTGAACCTATTAATTTGGGAAAAATAAATTTATTCAAGAATGTATCCTTTATAAAATCACTATGAAAACCATTTTATTCCATTGGTTTATTTCATTAATATGATTGTTATACCTTTTACATGGAATGTATGATTATGTAAATGTTATGATGTTCTGGGTAGGCATAGAATAATATATCCCTCCATTGTATAGAGTATTGTGTTATATTTCATGACATGATGTTAATTATTCATGAAAATGACGCTAGCTTTTTTCACAATTAGAATGTTATTATAATAAATATATGTTATGTGTGAACATGATGCTATATTAGTTCACAACTATGTTATATTTTATAACTATGATATAATGTTACAGTTTTTTACATTTCCACATTCCTTTCCTTTATCCATGCTTCCCTCATGATGTGGATGATAATACTATGCTTATGTAAGGATGATTATTATTATTCTCACACTTGTTATATTTATTTGTATCCTTTATTAATCATTGTTTGTTGATTCAAGATGGAACATTTAATGGATTTATAACTCAGGTGATTATTTGTACTAAGGAGAATGTGAGGTCGACTAAGAATATTGAGAAGAAGAAATTAAATATTGTCTTTGTTTTATTTTTTAATATTTAGGTATGTGCCTAATTTTTTCAATACACTATACCTTTGGATCATGGATTTATAACATTATTATGTTTTTTATCATTAAACTGATATAATAGTAATGTAATAAAATCTAGGGTCCCTATACGATTCTTGGTGTAGGGTATAGGGATTGAGTTCCCTCCACAAACTGATCCTCTAGTCGACCCTTCCCCTCTTTAGTGATCTATGCATTTTATAAACATTTATTTTGATAATAACATGAATGAACAATTTTTTTAATATTATTATTAACTCATATATTTTATGTCTTATTTAATACATTTTTTATATTATTATGATGTGTTTTTTTATTGTTTTAAATTTTTAGGTTATTGTGATGTTTTTTTAGTTTTTTTTCTTCAATTTTTTTTAATTTTTTTAATTTTATTTTTTTATATTATTTTAGATGGGATTGATCAATATTTTTAAATAATTATTTGCGATGGGTGATCAATACCAATATATATTCTCATTTATATATAATATATAAAAATAATTTGTGTTGGGAGGGTCCCCAACCGTATAAAATAATTGTTTGTGATGGCCTATCAGAAAATGTTTTTTCTTGCGAAATGATTTTTAGATATATATTATTTGGGATAGTATCTCATTGTAAATGAATATTTGTGATGGTTCCCATAAAAATATTTCATTTTCTAGTAGTAAAACCCATAAAATGTTCATAATAATTAAAATAATTGATATAATCTTATTATATCAGACTTAAAGAAAACTCATGGAAATTCTGGAATCACGATATGGGTTTCTCATCTCATTTTTTTCTTTGAGACACATTCCATATTCAATTTTTTTTAAATTTGTTTGTTTTATATACTAATAATGAATTTATTATATAATTTATTTTAAAAAATTCTATGATTTATGAATCCAAATGAGGTTATCCTATTGATGAGGTTTTGATCCAAGTATTACCAAAGAAGTAAGTGATTTCAACTCAATCATCCATCATTGTGGCCTATTTTAGTGTTATTCACCTAGTTTCTTTTATATGGTGTTTATACTGCCCATTTTAAATGTAATATTATCATTCATTCATACATAATGGTATTTTATATTTCATTTTGAATTATTCAGACCATATAGATTTGACATTATTGTTACCAATTGCTAAGGAATTTTATTACTCAATTTTTTTTGATTTGGTTATATTACTTATTCATTATCATTGACATTCTAATATTATGAGTGTAATTACTTTTTATTATCTTATTTTTTATTTCTAAATTTTATTTATATTTATATTTGATACACGTAATAAATTAATTGATTATTCATGAATTCAATGTTATGATAATTGTAAGGGTTTCCAATATCAAATTGTGTTCTTTAAGACACGTTCCATGCTATATAACTAAATTATTATACGAGGTGTATCTAATACCGCATTTATATTTTATATCCGGATTTTCATTATTTTAATGATATTTAATTTATCATTTTATGTTATTTTATGACGGGATTTTTGATTTAATAGTACCAAAGTGGCGAAGGCATTATGTTTCAATCCCGTTTCTTTTGGGATTATTTATATTCGAGTTACCATTGGTGGAAATAAAATGGTATTAATTTCATGAAATACATCACCTTATTATAAATTTGTTAATAAAGTGGTTTACAATTTTGATTTCCATGTCCTCTATAATTTATTAATTAAACATGAAGAATTTCATTTGTTAGTGATACTGATCTTTTATTATATTTTTGATCTATTATCTATCACTCCCATTCCCATGTTTTATAAAATGTTCCAGAAATATTATTTATAAAAATAAATGATTTAATAAAGATATTTTATATGGCCTTTGATGATATTTTAATAGTTTTATTAGGGTTTTTATTAATGTAATACAAATTGGTAACTTTTGAATGACTTGAATAAATGTTGAAAATGAATTTTTATTTTTAAAATTTACATCAGGAAATGATTCAATCATCATTAAGATCATTATTTAATCTAAATATTCCATTAAATTAGAAATATATGTTTTATATTAAATGATTTTGAATTTTTTTAATTTAATTTTTTTAAAAGTGATTCTCAAAATAAGAAGGTTATTTTTTTTAATAACACTTATAATGAAAATTTAATTGTATTTAAATTCATAAAAATAAATAACCTCAGATAATACATACTCTTTATTGGGGATTTATTTTAATGATACTATTCTCATTCATTCTCTAGATAGATTTTGAGATTATAATTGAAACCATTTCTTTTTGAAGGGTTAATTATGCAATGAAAGAATAATGATTTTTGTTATAGAAAATAGTGAAAGATTATAAATTTTTTATTCATGTGAGGTATTTAGACTTTATCAAAGATCACACGTGAGAATGATACCACTTTTATGATGGGTGTTCTCAGATAGTTTTGGGTGAGGCCAATATTTATTATAATATGGGTGTGTTTAGATAGTTCTGGGTGATCCCAATATTCCATACATTATGGGTGCACCGTGATAGTTCCATAATGCATTGGGAAATTTTTATTTTCTTTAGAGGAAATAATGAAGGAGTTACTGATAAATTACTATTATGGATTTAATTGGGATCCATTAATTTCTACCATGGGTTTAATTTCTTTTAAGATGATGTTCCAAGATTCCAACACAATTTATTTATACTTTATATGGTATTTCTAAATATATACATTTATCATGATTGAAATAACATGGAACAAGATTATTTGTTCTTATGAACCTTACATTTGATAAATATTTGTTCCATGTTTCCTGATTGACGAACATGTATTTATGGATATAAATATTTTTATATTATGCCCATATACATTGATTATGTCATCATACCCTTATGATATTTTTATGATAATTAATGAAATTAAACTGTTATTTCTTATGTTTAACATTATTGAGAATTTTAGCTCACCCTACATATATTTCATATTTCCCCAAGTTATGAGGAATGAGGATTAAAATATTTTTGTATTGAAATATTTCAAATAAGATTATGTTTTGGGAAGATGTTTAACACATAATAAGTAATTATAAAATTTTCTTATTTTAGAAAAATTAGTCCCTTGAATTCATGGGTATTGATTATGTATGAGTTTTTTCTAATTTTCAAAAAATGTAATCCTAAAAGGTCATTGGGTATATAATTGATCTAATATATCTGTTGGATGTTTTATGTTTTGGATGATGAAAATTGGGTCACCATAAATAGTATCAATTCCAAAATTTTATTGTTTATGGTTTTAGCACCTGATCCTAGATTGCGGGTTTGGGGAAGTTAAAGTTGGTATCATAGGCTAGGTTCAAATAATATTGTATATTAGAATTGTTTCTTGATAGGATATCTTATGGGTTACAGATACCATCACTTGTTTATGAGATTAAGTTGACTCATAGTTTTAATGGTGTTTGGAAAATTTAGGGTTTATTTGGTCATTGCCGATTATGGTTATTTCTAAGGATGTTCATATTATTTTTTGGAATGATATAGGGATATAATTTTCTGAAAAAGCAAAACCCAAAAGTCAGGAGACAAGCATCACATCTAGTAGGGAAATGAGTTATGAACCCACAAAATAATTGATATAAGGGTGTAATGCCTACCACTAGCCTATGCGATGTCTTGTTTAGTGTGAAATTGTTCTATTTATGTAAATGGTTTTGAAAATAATGATAAATTTCATTTTAGAACATATGTACTTTCATATTAATAATCATGGGATTGAAAAGTAAATTGGTTACTGAGTGATTAATTTTATTTTAGAAGAGGATCACAATATGTTTTGGAAACATATTTCCATGTTCTAACCATTTTAGTTTTGTTTAAAGTATAAATATGGGAGAAATATCTTATTATCCATTAAATGGAAATTTGATCCATTAATAGTTGGTTTTAATGAATTATAAGTGAAAAAAATTACCATTAATAGACCAAATTTGTATAAAATTAAGATATTATGGTGTAAATTTATTAATGGATGAATGTTACCAAATCAAGTAAATATATTTCCTTAAGCTCTTAGCATATTTGGAAAATGAATTCCTAAAATCTAGGAATAAGATCTCAAGAAAATATTTTCTCTATTAGTATCATTTATAATGACATCAGTGATAATATTTACAGCACTTTATATTATGGGTTTTTTGTTATTGAATTTCTAATGATCATTAAATTTAATTTGATTAATGGTCTTTATCGCTATCTGTCATTTGTTAGGCATTACACTTTTATTAAATTTCTATATCTTTAAATCTCGCTAGTGTGTTTCTTATTGGAATAAATTTATGCATTATTTCAGATAAAATAAATAATTACCTTTCTCTCTTATCAGGAAGATGTTTTTTATCTCTTTTTACTATGGGGGGTTTCAAACAAAATTTTTCAAAATAAAAAATGTTTAATATAGAGATCAAGTTAAAATTGAATGTGTGACATCCCATTACAATAATTCAACTTATTCTATTCCCAATGCTTGTTTTCATTTTTAATTGGTTGTTCCTTATGAATACCTATGATGGAGAAAATTATATAATAAAAATGACAAAATTTTTGGGGAAATATATTTGTTTGAATTAATAGAGTTCAGGACTAAACATGTAATTCTTTTATAGGATTCTACCTATGTTTGGAGAAAAACTATGTTAGTTTGAGTCTTTTATGATGAATCTAGTGTTTTTACAGTCCTCCAGAGAAATAATATCCATGTAATAGTTATACAGGATTTTTAATCTATACCGGTTATATGTCATGAACTATATACACAGTGTGAATAGAGTACATTGTGTGTATAGGTTAGACACTGTGTAATTTTAAAATATCAGTTTTTAATAAGAAAAAGATTATTTTTTGGAATAAATTATATATAGACCCTAAAATTTTACACATATTATTATATGATTTTAACCATAATAATCCATCAAATACAGACCAATGATCGTAAATTCTTTTGGGTTTGGATGATTTGGTACATAATTAGAAAGCATGAAACTAAAATAAAATAATTAATTATTAAATCTATATAACTATCTATTTACTTTAATTTATCTCTTACATAATCATAGGATATCATGGGGAATACATGAATAAATTGAGGGGCCAAACATCTCAATAAGATAATAAAAATTTTAATAAAGAATAACAAATGTGTTTTAAGGGATAACAAGATGACATAAAAAGGAATGATACATGAATAAAAATATATAATCACAATGTTTTGAATATTGATCATGTAATAATGGAATCGTGTGAATTTGGAATAAACATAAAACATGAAATAAACATGATTCAAGCAAACTTCCTGGACTACATCACATGGTGTACAAAGTACCATATAGAAACAAGTTTTACATCTTGTCCCAACATTACGTCTCATGAGACGAAAAATTACCAATTGAATTGGAGTGTTATCTGAGAATTGACATCATAAAATTTTCATGAGAATATGTGGAACAGTAATAATATAACATAAGTAATAAAAATAAGGGTAACCCATGGAAATGAATTGGAATCATAATCATGTTTTAAGGAAAAAACAATGGGTGGAGCATAATGATGTCCCTGAATGAATGGATTAAAATCATACATTAAAATTCATAATAGAAATTAGTAATAGATAATGATAAATTATGTCCAAATAATGTGAAAACATGTAAAAAATGTATTTTGGAATCTTTATAAATGATACACTTTGGTGAGGTTTAATGTAAAATATTAAAAATACTTTAAAGATGAAAAAGGTATAATTATTTATAAAAAACCCTAAATTATTTAATATTGTTTTTCATGAAAAAAATAGTGATTTTAGAAAAATATTGGTGGATTAAAACAGATTATGGACTTTACTTTAAAATGTGTAAGAAATTGTGAAGTTCTCTATAATTGAGATTTCTTATTGGGAGGAATTGAAGAATAGGAACCTTATAAAACATGCATTTCCAAATAAAATAAGGATGAATTAATTTGGATACACAATTTTGGAACATATAAACATAATTTAGAATATTTACATAATAATAATGAATAAATAAACTATTTTAATGAGAGAGAAAGCATAAATTAAATTAAAAATGTAGTGTTTGAGAGAATCCCTTACCTTATACGTGAAAGTGTTCTGCAATTGCACAAAATATCCTAGATAATCGAACAATATCATTTAATTAATTAATTCAGAAATTATTATATATCTATTTGATTCATTATAATTTTATAAAGTTTCTTTTATGTCCTTTTTGATGAGTAATAGTATTCAATTTCGTTGTTCCGAGAGCGTTTGTTTCTTGATTATACGATTGGTTCCCTTGAGTTTAATTTTGGGAGTTCTTGTCAAATGGAATAAAAACTAAAGAAGTGAAATTATATGGTATTTATTTACCTAAATAAATTTAAATTTTCCCATATATCATTTTTTTACATAATAGAATGACTCACTAGAATAAATGTTAGTTTATTTTTGTGAATTTTTAATTATCTCAAAATAGTCCTGTTTTATTATTTAATATTATATAAATATATTTATTCCAAAACATTGAAAAAGTTTTAATATACATTTTGAAATATGTTTAAACTATTATCTTGGTTTAATGACCACCCATGAAGGTGGTAATGAAATAAAAAACTCATAGTCCATAAAGGTGGTGAATCAATATCTCACAGAAGATGTTTTCATTTTTAGAATAAAAGGAGAACAGAAGAGATATGATGATGGATATTACATTAACATAATAAAATTATAGTATATGTGTGATACCAATGCTATGATGATATTTTTTATAGGGTTGGTGGGGGAAGGATAAGAAAAGAAAATATATGAAAAGATATAGAGGGGGGTTTTACGTCCTGAGTGTCATCTCCTTGAAAACCACTTTAAGTCACTTTGAAATGGTCTTTTGGTGAGACCAGAAATATCAAAAAATGGGTAAGAGGTTTGGAAGAGGAATTGGGTGGAATATAATAAATATAAAAATCTTATAAAGTTTGGGGATAAGTGGTGTTGATGGGTTATATTTATAGGTGGATGAGAAGTGTGTTTTTGATTATTTTATTCATTTGATTATTAGTTTGGCTCAAGACTATTAATATCTTTGATTATTATGACTAATTAAAATAAATAGAGAATGTGAATTTCATATAATGTCCACTTACATCATCCATGACTCAGAAATTCATTTATTTACATATAATGATAAATATCATAAATTACAGCATTTCACTATTCACAAAAATTCAACTATTTGAGAAAAATATGAAAAATATACCCGAACCATTTTTTATGTGTAGATATCCAAAATAAAATCCATTTTATTAAAATAATTATCTATATTTTAGAAATTTAATTTTTAATTAAAATAATAATTTATTCAAAAATACTGATTATAAAGTTATAACTAATTTTATGACACTATAAAAAATTAATTGAGGTCTCAAAAAAATAACTTATAATCATAGGACAAAAAATATTAATTTATTAATCTAATTTATGAAAATATATTTTCATCTATATCATTATAAAATTTTAAATAAACATTTTTCACTTAATGAAATACTAATAGTTCATTTATTAAATTTAAAAAATATATTTAATTATGTCATGATATAATTATATGATATTTTCATTTATAAGAAGCTTTAACTTTATTTATACTCTCATAGGTGATGTTACAATTTAATTGGACAAATTATTATTCATAATAGTCATATTACTGTTCTAACAGTCAGGTTACTATACTATTGGCATAGTTTCATTAATTTATATAAATAAAACTTATTTCATTCTTAATTTACGAGAATAATGTTTTTATTATTTTCTATTGGCGATTTTATGTGATTTTTACTATATAACATAATTACAGGAAGGTAAATTTTATTGATAAAACTTTGGGTCTTTATATTATTCCCCCCATATGATATTTCTCCCTTGAAATTTCATTTCACATACTATGGGGAAGATAGGTGAGGTACTTATCATCCATTACTTCCTCCAGTTCCCATGTTCCCTCTTCATCCTTATGGTTCCACCATAATACTTTGACTAGGTTAGTATTTTTAATATGTAAAACATTATCTACAGGGTCCAAGACCTTCACCAGATGATCATCATATGATAGGTCATTCTCCAGTTGTACCACCACTAGATTTAGTACACATGATAGAACTGGTATGTACTTCCTCGAGAGGGATACATGGAATACATTGTGTACTTGAAACATGGTTGTTGTAATTACTAGTCAACATTCCACATCATCGACACGATCAATAATTTTTAAGGGGCTGAAATACTTGGGACATAACATTCCTTTGTTTCCAAATATTGTTTCATATTCCATGGAGATATGTCATGGAATACCATGTCTCTAACCATAAACTATAGGTTCTGTCAAAGATTTTTTGTATAGCTCTTCTATACACTTTGGGAAGCCTGAATATATTGTTTAATGGATTTCACCTTTTTACCATTTAGTCAACCATTTCAAGTCCCAAAAGCATCATTTCACTGCCTTTATCCTATCAGGAAGGTGTTGAACATCTTTTCCCATTAAGAGATTCTATGGGTCCATTTGAATTATTGAGTGGTAACTATTATTGTAAAGTAATTCAATTAATGGTAGATATTCTTCCTATATTACATTGAAGTCCATATAACATGCTCTCAAAATGTCTTCCAGTGTCCAAATATTCTGATCATTTTGGCCATCAATTTAAGCATGATTAGCCATGCCGACGTTCAACCAAGTGATCATAGCACATTTCAGACTTTTGAAAAACATTGATGTAAATCTCATATCATTATAGTATACAATTGATAGTGGTACTTCATATATCCTCACCACTTCCTTGATGTATTTCTATGAAACTTAGTTGAGTGATTGGTCCTTTAAAAATCAAATAATTTGATTTTTCCTTGTAATATGTTACAGAATAACCCATATAGCATTTTTTCCAATGGATTAATTTGGATTTCTAATAAAAAATTACATGGTGATGTTTCCCTATTTCTATGTTGGTATGGGTGGTGGGTGCATCATCCCCATAAAATTCTTCCATTCATCATTCTCTTGTTTTCATATTAGGAACATTGATGTATATTCAGTGATATCCTTCTTTATATTGTCCCACCAATTGTGCTTTGAGATATCTCAATACAACTTTATAATCCCTGAGGGAATAGATAAGGTTGAGCTAGGTGCATTATTGAGATGATACATCATCATCTATGGATTATACGGTGGACATAGTTATGAACCAAATGATATGATTCCATATTCATCAATATGGAACTCTGCTAATTTAGCATTTATGGTAGCTTCCACCTTTTTCTGAATTTCCTTATAATTTATTTAAGCATACTTTAATTACTCCATAAAGAATGATTTACTAATAATTTGAAAAGTGATTGATGATGTTTCTTCAATAATTATTGTCATGTCCATCCTTTAAAGGTTTAAAAATATTGGATCCTTCTCAATTCCAATAATTGATAAAGTTGTAGGATCCTTTACATGTAGAGAATATTCCACTATATTTACTTTACCTTGATGGTAGTGGATTGATCAGTCATATTCCATTTTTATTTGAATCCATATTCATGGGAATATATAAAGATCATTATATGTGAATATATATTTTAAACTCATATGATCTATTTATATCTCACACTTATCCCTATATAGATAATGCCCCTAGATTTTCGACATGAAGATCATAACCACTAACTCTAGATCATGTGAGGGATATTTTTTCTCATAAACCTTCAATTGAATCTAGATACAGGATATCACATTATCATTTAGCATCAGTACACAACCTAAGATATTCTTTTAAGCATCAATGTAAACCACCAAATGTTCCCCACTTATTGGTAGTGTGAGAATTAGTATAGTAATAATCCTGTTTATTAACTTTTTGAATCAATATTAACATTCACTAGTCTATAAAAACATAACCCCCTTTTGATACAGCTTGTATATATGGTTTTATAGTCATGATACATTGTCTATAAATTGTTGGTAATATCCAACTAGACCAAGGAGACCACATATCTCGGTTATAGAAGTTTTCATAGGACACTATTTGATTTCCATTGTCTTTGAAGGGCCACATATATTCCATTACTGGTGATAACATGGACCATGAATGATACTTACTCTGCCATTAACTCACATTTGTTATACATTTAATAGAGTTATTAACTTCACATATTCTTTAGCACAATATTCAAATTCTCATCATTTTTCATCTTTCTCTTGAAGTATAATAGAATATCATCAAAATTTTCAAGGTAATATCTAAAGACTCTATTAATAAATTCTATGATTTTTTGGAACATTATTGAGTCCAAATGTAATCATTATGAACTCATAGTATCCATACCTCATTCGAAAGGTAGTCTTGTGAATATCTTCTTTGAGTACCTATAATTGGTGATATCTGAGAAGATGGTCCACCTTAGTGAATTTTTTGGCCCCATATAGTTGATTAATCTAGTCATATACTTTTGGAAGGGGATAATTTTTATTTATCATAATTTTTTAGGTCATGATAATCAATGAATATGAATACCATCCTTCTTCTTAATGAAGAGGACTAACACAACCGGTAGTGAGTCACTCAGTAGTATAAAACTCTTTTCAAGATTATCTTATAACTGTTTCTTTAGTTATTCTAACTCGATTGTTGAAATTCAATAATGGTTATTTGATATAGGTACAGATCATTGAATATGATCAATTCATAACTTATCCACTTGGTTAAGAAGAAGACTAGACAACTCTTTTGGGATTACATCATTGTATTCCCCCACAATGGGAATGTATTCAAACATGATTCTCTACATTGTCTCAATCATTTGAGATATATATTCTTTATCATAAAAAAATAATATACAAAATTTATATGATTATTATAAAGGATATTCATCCTCCTCCTTACACTTGTAAAATATTTGAGGATGCCTCATGATGTGATGATTGATCTCACCTTACCGATAGTTGATGTTGGATTTGTTTAAAGATAGTCAATCCATGCCTAAAATCGCATAAAACTCCCCCAAAGGAAGTAATACAAGATTTCATTTGAGATTTAGTCCACAAAAATTAATTGTTTATGAGTTATATATTTTGGAAGAAACACTTTCCCAATTTAATTTTCTAATATAAAAATCAACCTCCACATTTTGAGGTGTTGTTTGAATAGTTCAACTAAACTTAAAAGATATGAAATAATTCATAGAACCAAAATAAAATAGTATGATTTTTATTATTTATTGAATAACTAGAATACCTAACACCACATAATTTTAGGGATATAGATTAATAGTATTGATAGAATATACAATTCATTGATTCCTTGGAGGTTGTTGTTGTTGATTTACTCCAACAACCATTGGGTTAAGAAAATGGCTTTCATAATGATTATGTTACTTGTAGTTGAAAAAATAAAGTACATACTAACTGTTGATATGAAAATTTCATTATTAATCCACAATTATTAAATTATTTATATCCCTTCATATATTATTATCTTGATGCACCTATCTTCTACATTTAAAGAATATCCCAGTTCCCCTTATGTTGTTTCTAGGATTTTTCTTCCCACACAATTGACATGTGGGATGTTGGTATTTCTTTCCATTATTGGATTTATCTTTTGATCCTCTTATATTAAAATACATTTTACAAATTTTATCTCTGATCTGAGAATGATACCATGATTCTCTAATCATTATTTCATCCTTTAAAGGAAGAATAATCAATCTCCTCATATCCGTAAATGTCTCGAATCATTAATAATTTTCGTAGACTCGACATTAGTCTATTGGAGAGGCAATCCAATTTTCATTTTCTCTCCATGAAAATTCTGGAGGCATATCATGCAAGCCTTGTAACATTTTCCTCGTATTCCCTGATATGCTCATTTTTCTTTTTCTTCAGCCTGAGGAACACCTTTTCCCTCTTATGTAGGAGAGTTTTCAAAAAATATTTAATGAAACATATAATATTGAATTCATACCAATCAATGAAATCAATTTACACATTTGGATTTTTTTTCATTGTTCACAACTGATCATATCCCACATCAGAATTATAGACTGCCTATATGAATTTCTTATATTTTGAGTACTAGAGGATAAAGAATATTTTTTAAGGGAGTGAATCCATTTTTCGTCAATGATGGGATCAAAAGATCTACTAAAAATAGGATTCCTTTACCTCATAATGTATTAAACCACAAAATTATTTTTCTTCAGATAATTATGGAATTCCACATGATTGAAGATAATATTCCTGACTTGATCATGTTTTACTAGTACTGTTATATAGTTCTGTGCTCATGATTCAATCAAATTTGGAATTCAATTAGTAAAACCATCACATTTCTTATCCTATTGATTGTTGGAATGATTTATATATTTTTATCCATTAAATAATAAAACAATTACAAGTTAATATATTAAATATATTACTAATGATCATATAAAAATAAAACTTTGAACATATAAAGATACAGATGAAAATAGAATGATTATCCAATCTTCGGATTCCCTATGTTTCAAACTAAGTAATCTATGGTGATAGAATTATCCCTAGGATTTTTAGTAATGTTTTTTAGTTATAATCTCCCAAAATAACTATATCATGTACTGAAACCATATATAGATACCCTAGCCTTTTACACATTTTATTACATGATTTCAAGAATAATTAACCATAAAATACAAACGAAGGATAAATAATTATAGTGTATTTGGATGTTTAGGTACATAATTAGAAAGCATGAAACAAAAATAAAATAATATTTTATTTGATCTCCATACTGATATTCTAACTCCCTTAGTTCTCTTACATCTTCATTGGAGAACTTAGGGAACACACAAAAAATGGGATGAGCTAAAAACCCCTATAATAGAATGAACATAAGAACAAATCATAACACATGGGTTAGAAGGCATAACATGGTGACATAAAAATGCCTGGAACATGAATAAACATATGAAATCAAAATATGTAAAAAATGGGATCATGTAATCATGGAATCATATGAATGTGGTGGAAATAAATAACATGGAATATACAAGATTCAAGGCTAACTATCAAGACTATATCACATAGTGGAAAAAGTCCTATAATGGAATCATGTAACTCCTTGTCCCAAGATGACTTCTCATAATACTAAACATTACCCATTTTTCTGAAGAACTATATGGGTTCACCCATCATAAAATTTTCATGAGTTTATGTTTTGGATGAAAATCAATCAAAAATAATAAACATACTAGTTACCAATGAAGTAAATGGGTATTATAATCATATATTAAGGTATAAACAATGGGCATATTAAAATGTTGTCTATAATATAATGGATTGAAAAAATACACAAAAATTTATAAGGTATGTTTGGAATAGATAATGTTAAATATTGTCCAACTTAAGTGTATACAAGTGAAAATAGAATTTAAGAATCTTTTGAAATGAGCCACCTTTGTGCGGTTTAAGGGAAAATAATAAAGAGACTTTAAAGATGATAAAGGAATAATTTTTTGAATAAAAACATTAATGAATTAATTTTTATTTCAATAATAAAAAGAGTGATTTTATAGAAATATTTGGGGATTAAAATATATTATGGAGTGTACTTGAAAGGGGTTTAGAAATTGGGAAGTTCCCTTTAATCGGGCTTACTTATTGAGAGGGATTGAAAAGGGAACCTTATAAAAATGTTCTTTACCAAAAAATAAGGATGAAGTAATATAGATAAATTTGTTATGAAAATATAAATAGAATTTTTAAGGTTTATATAAATATAATTAAGATATAAATTTGTGTTAGAAGAGAGAAATCATAACCCAAAGGAAAAATGGATGTTCGGAGATAATCTCTTACCTTATGTCTGAAAGTATTCAAGAGAATCAAATAATGTACACAAGAATATAATTAAATCCATTAATTAATTAATTTGGATACTATTCTACAACTCTTTTATTTATAATAATTTTATTATGGTCATTGATGGCATTTTTTGTTGAGTTGTAATATTCAATATCATTTTATGGGATGTTTTCATTTTTTATTAGTTCCCTTGAGTATAATTTAACAAGTTCTTGTATAATGGAAGAAAACATCATAAGTGGAATTATATGATATTTAAGGACCTTCATAATTTTAAATTTTCACATATTTAATTTTGTTTTCAGATATGAGAATAGTTCATTAGAATAAACATTAGTTTTTTTGATGAATTTTTTTTATCACAAGTTAGTTTTTTTATATTTACTTTTATATACATATAATAGGTACATAACATAAAAATGTTTTAATATACATTTTAAAATCATTTTAAACCATTATAATGTTTTTATGACCATTCATTGTAACAACCCAATATTTTATAAATGAAAATTCTCCTTGATCTAATTAAATATATTATTATGTAAAATAGTTATATAATACATATGCACTTCCTTGGTTTTATGTTTTTGGATTTAAAAATACCATTATGAATTTTTACTATTTCTAATATAGTTGTTAAACAATGATCACAAGATTAGAATAAATATATGATTTTACAAATCCAATTTACACAGAAAATGGATGTGATGGACTCATCTAGTAGAATTGCTCCATATGAAGCCCATTTTTTAGAGCTCAGAAAGAATGTTTCATCCCTATGATTTTCCCTATACCAATCCCAAGCTAACCTTCAACATGTAATGCTTGAATAGAACTGCCTACTATAGAAGTGGATGTTATTATAGACTACCACTCAAGTGATGTTATCCAAGCCTCCCCAAGAGTATGTCACCATTGCACACCTTATCATTAGGTCTTATGCATGTGTTATAAGGGGTTATGTAACAGGACCCTAGAACATTGATTATGTGCATTATTTATGTATAGAATATTGAATATACATTCATTTTATTATTGTTAGTTTGTAAATTATTTTTAAAGAACAAATACTATTTTTAGTTAATATCGAATTAAGAAATATATTTTCATGAATTATTGGATTTTTAATTAAATAATATTATAATAAAATATTTTCAGTTAATTAATTTTTATGAAATATAGAGGATCGTATAATTTTTTATGAATACAATTGAAATTTTATTATGGTTTGAAAAATATTTTTTTCAAAACCCATGAATTTTTAATAAATTTCTATTTTTATTTTAAAATTTAATATTCACATATTCATAAAATTAGTGAGATAAAATTAATATCATTTTTTGATTCAGAACGTCGATATTATCTAATGATGATTTTTTCATAAATTTATGAGAGTTTCAAATTTTTAAGTATTGTTTAAATATATAATGTTTTTATGACATTATAATGACCTAATAATGATGTAATAAAATAATATAAAAAATATTTTTGCCCGATATAAGTTTTATAATAAAAATAAGACTAGGAATGATAAGTAGAATTCAAAATCCTACTCAAATATCTACTGCACCCACCTATTATAATGCCTATGGTATAAGGTAGGACAATAAAATATTATGTGGCCTCTATGGAATGCTCACTGGGAACCCTCATTTCACTGAAAAATCATGTGTGGGAAAGAAAAATCTGTATAACCTTAGATAAATAGTGATAGGTATTAAGACCCAATACTCTAATATCGAAAAGAATTTCCTTTCACTCATCTTCATGGTGAAAAATATGAGGTATTATGTAAAAAACCATTAAGTCATTCTGGTCTCTTGTATTGATCCACTAATGTACATCATTGGATTCCCCTTGCTATTTGGGCATCTAGATCAATGGATGGTCGTAATACTACAATATGTCACCATGTTCATTTCATAGAAGGTGGAAATAGGAAAAACCCTGGATGATTTCCTCGTGGAACATCTTACCCTAGAGAATACACCACTAGACATTGAGCTCTCTAATTAGGTTTTCTTCTTTTCCCAAAAAACATCTCATACATGAGATATGTATTTACACAGTCCCTCCCAAAGTCCAGTCAGAAAAATGGTGGAAAAACTAAAAGTCAACTAATTTGTCTTAGGGGTTGAATTTGTATTTAAGAAAAGGTAGTTTTCACTCATATTTCTCACTATACAAAGTCTTAATGACTACTGAGTCCAAATACCAAGCCACTATCATTGGATTTTAACTATCCTAATATCTACTTATATCCTTCCATAATATCATAGTGCTTTTATGATTATTGATAAAGCATGTCAATTGAATATATGCCATAAAAAAGGAATAGTTACACCCTCACAGTGGCTACATTTCCGGACTGATGGATGAATTGTAGTTTGGGCTCACTTTGGATCATGTTCCTCAACCATATAAATCTCACACTAATAAATTATCAAAATTATTAATGATCCTAACTAACATTGACTAGGATGAATCAATCATCTACATCACATGCTATATAATGGTCTGTTATATCATTGTTTGATATATTGATGAAATAAATTATGTTAACACTGCCCTAGAGAAATATGAAATGATATCCACCCCAGTATGGATTTATCCCAAAATTAGTTATCTCTTGATGTGGCTCTCTAGAAAAACTGAGTTTCAAGGGAATAGATTATGTGTCATGGATTGGACATTAACCTATAGGGTGTTCCAAATGATAATAATTCCATCTACATGAATTTATTTGATATAATCATCTATAAATTCATTGTCTATGGAGAGATTATTGATCTAATGGAATAAGTTCATGATTGATCCTAATTTCCTCATTAGTCTGTGAACAAGATCTCCCACCAAATCAGAAGGATGGGTTACTATAGGAAAACAATGTACAGAAATGTGTGTAATTTATCATGAAATTTTATTCATGTCTTATCTATGAAATCATCATACATAAACCCCTTGAATTTATATGTAGAGCTTAATATTCCTAGTCATTTCCATTTGGGGAATGGATGTTTTGTGACCATTTCCCCAAAGCACAACAAAGTATATAAAATACATCCTTAGCAATACAAAATTATATTCCATATGTTCTGAGAGAAAACCACTCATATATGTTGGGATGAATAATATCATCTCATTATCAATTTCCCATATCATCACAGGGTTTAGAGTCCTTCACAAAATATTTACAAAAAAAATACATCATCATCAATTGTAACACCCTGAAATTTTATCTTTTTAATTTATTTGATGTCTTGTGTAGTACAGTACACCAATATTATCTTTTTTTAAGCATAAAAACGTATTATCTTATAGTATATGCAACACTATTCTTGGATTGTGTTGCACGAAAGAGTGACCTTCCTCAATAGCGTGTGTAGTGCGTAATACCGTGTTTTACTAAACAATAATATATTGTTGTAATATTTTTATGAACTAGCAGTTATGAATAGTATAAACCACATTTTTAATTTTATATCAATTTCAATCATCTTACACATCTTATAGAACATGGTATGAGAAAAAAATTAAATTTTCAGGTAAGATAAGTATTTTTTAAAAATGCATTTTTCCGCATTTTGACGCTGCACCCACATTAAATATAGTTTTTGATATGTTTATAAGTTAAATATAAGAAATTATATTTATTAATTTCAATTAAGATATAAAAATTTAATTTGAATAATTTTTTAATATTTTTATGTTAACTTTCATATTTTGATTAATAGTACAAATACATGAAATTTTAATTAAAAACATCTTTTTTCATCTAGATAATTTATATGGTTAAATTATAATATTGAATGGTTTTAAAGTATATATAGTATATATTTTTACAATTTAATATTATGTATGTCATTATCATTAATTTTACATTGAATTCATAAGTAAAAACATTTCAATCTTTTGAAATATTTTAACTTTTAAAACCAGTTTTCTCAATAGAAGGATACATTTTTAATTAAATACTACAACTTATGTGTATTGAATTTAGAAAAATGCATTCCATATTTGGAATCATTATTTCCAAAATATGTTAAGAGGGTCCTTTTTATTTTTAGGAATTATGAATAGTAACTACAGTAAATTTTATTAATTACAGTTAAAGGTAAATAAGGTAATAAAGGGAAAAAATAATATTATAAAATTACCTTAATAGTTTTATTAATATAATTGAATGAATATATTTCGTCCTAAAATATATTTTGGTCTAAATGGTGCCTTTTGGAACCCACTTGGATGTGATTAAGACCTTTAATTTATGTTATTTAAAGAAAGTGAATTATGTATCACTAAAACACTAATAATTAAATTATTTTTAATATAAGGCTATAAAGAATATAAATACGATTATAAATACTCATTTTAAAGATAATTTTTTTTCTTCATCATGGTAATTTATTTATTATTTCGTATGAAATTTATAATTACCTTAATAGCTTATATATTAATGATGCCGGAATTATTTTTTTAGTGAAAAATCAATAAAATAGTTTTTACTAAAATATTAATACCCATAAAAATGACCAGAAACTTGACAAAACATTCTTGGTCGATTATATATATACCCTAATAATCCAAGGGTCGACCTTTGGACCATTTTAAGCCTTATAAAACAAATTATAACATTTATATTATTTTATTTTAAATGATGTCAAAGTTGTCACCTTCATACTTTAAAAAAGATTACATTTTAAAAGATGGTTGTTTTAGAAGATAAATTAGACTAAAATTATTATTATAATATATATTTGAATTATATTAATCATATTATTTTATTTTAAATTTTTATGCAACAAATTAGTATATTAAATAATTATACAAAAATTTTGTAGTAATTATTTTATTAAAAGAAATACCAAATAAATGGTTTTAAAAATATTAAAATAAATACTATATGAACTAATTAATGTTCTCCAAGAATTTTGATGATAAATATTAAATTATAGGAATATGTAAAATATTTTTTTGAACATATATTCTCTATGTATTTTATTTAAATTCAAATAAGTGAATAGTGTTAAAATTGAAACTATTGATATTTTATAAAAATAACATATTATTAAATTGATTAAAAATAAAAAAAATATTTAAAAATTATAAATTGAAAATTATATTGTAGAAAATGTCATAAATTATCCATTACTGGAAAATTCACAACACATAAGTAAGTATTCATAACCATTTAAAATTTAAAATACTATTACCAGAAATAAAATTAAATAGATTAAATAAGGATAAATCAAAATGACAAGGTTTAAAATAAAATAAAAACATGTCAAAATTTAATTTTTTGATGAGATTACAACTTTATCATACCTCATATATGAATTTGAGTCACTTTAGAAGTTTTTATTTGGGGTTTCAGTTTATTGTAAATTAAGATTTTGGAGGTTCCAAAAGAGACCCTCTCCTCTCCTATAAAAGGACACCTCCCTCCTCTTGTCTTCACTCCATTTTAAGACTTACAGCTCATCCAAACCCTGAAAATTACTCTTCAAAACCTCTCTAGTTATATTATAGAGGTTCTGGTCCTCTCAAAATACTAACTCTCATGCCCTAAGTGGAAGTTTAAAAGAGGCACGTCGAGGAAGTGGTAATCTCTTAAACCGATTCTTTCAAGTTTCATTATTCTTGTAATTCCTGTTCATTTGTTGTTTCATTATAAAGTAATAACATCAGTATCACTAATATACTAATATGTTATTATAAATATCAAAAAACCCTATTTCACCTTGTATCCATCTTACGAAAAATGAAATCATCGCGCGTGCGTACGTATGACTTACCGTCTCCACGTCGTGGCATAATCTGTTTTTCCACCACCACCATAATTTGATGGATATAATTGTGGGAATAATAGATATATATGATTATTATAAAATCATACTAATTAATATATATTATATAATCCACTCCAATTCCATTCAATAATTTTGGCAGTGATATCATCGCTCGTGCGTATGTACGAATTACCGTCACCACGATGCGATGAGATTCATTATCCAAGTTAACCACTCAAGAATTAATATAAAGTAAATATAATCAATATTCATGAAATATATGAAATAATAATGATACTGGATTTATGTATATGGTATTCACTTACTTCCAATCAATTTAATATGGAAACGAAAACAACGTTCATGCATACGTATGGCCTACCATCACCATGAACGGTGTATTTCATTCCATTTATCGATATTATATATATATATATATTATTTGAATATATTATATATAAATCATGTTTTACATTTTGGAAGTAAGTAATCATGATCTACGTAATCATATGAATAATTACAAGTCAAATCACGTACGTCAAATGAAATTATTTTACCCAAATCACTACTTTAACATGGAATTGACAAATAAACGGGTAATATAATGTCGTAATTGAATAATATATGATATAATAAATTTATTATTTTTTTATTTTAAAAGATAATAATATGTTTAAACCCACTATACAGGAGTCTCGGGCACATATAGAAGAAATTGGACATAAGGTAAGGGATAATTATTACAATCTTGTTCCTATCGAAGATTGTTTATTAGTAAGTATTTTAAGGGGGATATGTTTATCATCCATGTACATGTTTTCTCAAAATGTTATCATAAAATGTTTAATATTCTTAAATGTATGTTTAAACTCATTTTTACCCTTTTTTACAAAATGGTATGGAAGGAATCTTCCCTTTGTTTACCATACGAGGTACTTTTTGACATTTCCAAAAAAAGTATATGAAGAATGTTTTTTAACTTATAAATCATGAACATATTTTTATGGTTTATTAATGCCTTATTTCTATGAAGCATACTATACAATATTTCATGATTATTTTCAACCTAATTCTTTTCATTTAAAATTTCACGACATTTTGAGAAAAGAAAATGATTTTGAAGAGGAAAAGATATATTCACCAAGAATTAATTTCAAGTGTTTTACCATTATTATTTTCCATCTAAGATGAAATTATTTAATATGGATATGTTTCATGTATAATTTCACTGTTATTTACATGGTTTTATTTTTTTATGATGAAATTATATCCATTGTTTTATATGTATTATGTTATGATGGGATGATGTATATGAAACCCATTTTATTCATTGGGTTATAATGAATGAATTATGTTTATTTTGTGGCACACGAAAGAATGATTTCATTATGAGATGGTTGAGACTTATATCTCCATCTAATACATTGGTTAATGATTTATATCTCACGAGATAGACATCGCTGGAACGGCAAGTAAACCCGGTTCAGTAATACATGGCTGGAAGGGCATGCAAACCCAGTTTAGTAATGGACTTTGTCTACTTTGATGGTCTTGGCAGCAATGCCTTGGCTACTATGGAAATCATATCATGTGCTTAATGGTTTCCATAATTTCATGTTTTATTCTCATGCCGTTTATCATGATTATTGTTCTTTTATGATCCATGCCTTACGTACTGCCATGTTTTATGTCATTTCTCAAGTTTTTTATATTTTAATTTATGTTCATGTTTTTAAGTTCAATTGTTTATGGATTGTTTTTTCTTTCTCCATGTTTACCCTTACTATGCATTGGATATCACACTTTATATGATTTATGTTTTCCTTTCCACAGGATATAGAGAAAGGTTTTAGGTATAAAAATAAAAAGGGAAGATATTTAAGGGAGATGTTGAAGATATTTCACCATAATTAGAGGATTGTGTTCCATGTTTCCGAAGACACTAAACTATTACAGTCCATGGGTGTTTTTTTGTTATGTATTAATTATATCTATAAATTAATGTAATTTCCATGTACGTAAAGCTTGTGTATCTACAGTTGGTATCAGAGTAATGGTTTAGTTTACCTTTGGGAACTAGGATACGAAAACTTTAGTGAGATCCCTAGATATATTTCTAAGGTATGTCTCAGAATGTCCCTAAGGGTAAGTATTTGTATAGGTTATAGTCATATAATAATAGTATCAATCTATGAATTAAACATATGATGTTAGATATTGATGGTACTCCCACTTTATTATACGGTTTTCTTAGCATGATTTTTTCCTCTCACGCTATTATTTATGGGTTTTAGAAGATAGCTGGAACACAAAATAACCGTGTAGATCAATGTAATTGAAAATGCAATTATTGTCCTCCTGAACAAACCAATGTTATGGGAAATGGAGTGAAAAATCATATTTCTATAATTACATAAGCTATGAATCACTCTAGACATCCAAATGAGCAGAAAAGGGAACAATATTCTTTTGAATCCTTCATGAGGCAAAGTCCACCTGCTTTAAATGGGTCTTCTGATCCACTTATTACTGAACAATGGATCATTACCAGTGCAAGGTTATTTTCCATACTTCTCTATTCGGAACATGAAAAAGTTATTCTGGCTATTTACCGTTTATAAGGTGAAGCAGACTAGTGGGGGAATCTAATTAAGAATACGAGGCCCCAAAATGAAATTGAATCCATGGAATGTGATGAGTTCAAGAAATTATTTTTCAATAAGTAATTTCAACGTATTATTCGAACAAAGATGGAAAAGGAGTTCCTTGAGCTTAATCAAGAGTATTATTAGTCTTTTGGAATATACGATGTGAATTTTACAAGGCTTCCATGGTATGCAACTGGATTTATCATCCAACATGAAAGTAATGTTGATCGATTCTTCAGTGGCTTAAAACCAAGTCTTAGAAAGTCATTAGCTATAAGAGACTTCAGTAGCTATGAATAGATTGGGCATTGTGCTATCATTGAAGAACTAGAAGATGGTTTTACATATCCATGTCATGGATTTGACAAGAAATGAATGATGGAGTTTAAGGGAAAATATCAAAAATATTGTGAAAAGAAGACAAATGATTCATTATGCTCAAAATGTGGAAAGAAGCATGGTGGAGATTGTCTTAAAGGGACTAAAAATGTTTTAAGTGTGGAAACAAAGGTCATTGAGCAGCTGAGTTCCATAGTAATGGAAAAAAGGTAGATAATGATTTGAATGGATAAATTACTGCAGAGAAGACACCACCAACACTTCAATGTTACAAGTGTAGGGAAATGGGGCATTATGCTGACCAATGACCTAATCGAAGTGTTAATGATGATGGACATCAATAAAATTTTAAGGAAATTGAAAAAGGGAAGTCATATGTGATCACTATTGGCATTGTTGGATCTGACAACGAAGTGGTGGAATGATTAAGTGTTTATGTAACGGGATTTCAAAAGTTTGTAGTGGAATCTTATTTATAGTATTGTGGAATATTGGAAGATATATGTATTGGTTTCATGTGGTTTTCGAAAATTATATGGTACCGATCACCATGAAAAGTTATTGAAATATTTTTGGAAAGCACCTAATATGCGCATAATGAAGGGATAAAGAGATAATGAAATGTTTTATAGTATTAATGAGATCATCTCTGATATAATAGAAAATTATTATCATGGTTTGAGTATATAGAAATTTTGGGATTTTTGTATGTTGAAAGAGTTAACATTTGACAGTATTATTTTTTCCATTATGGTTCTATGGTAATTAATGATTCAAGAGAATAAATTATTAAGGTATTCACATGTTTGGAATATGACCAACAAGATATATCTTATGATATATGGGGGATAAATGATATTATTCACATGCTTGGTAGATGGCCTCTCTAGTAATATTTTATTATATATTATGAGATTGGGCAGAAGTATTTTGGATAAGCCTAATGATTGGAATGGATTAAGTTAGATATAACAATGTATTGTTTAAGGCTATAAATTTTTGATATTATTTTTAGAATGTTGTAACAGTATAGTTTTAGAAAAATGAAAACCTGTAGGACATGCAACAACCCGTCGCGTCTGACATGGTTGCGGGAATCAAACCCACAACTGAAGTATGACATGCCTTAATCACCTACCAATGGCCTCCAAGAAGTCCCTGCTTTGTAGAAATTAGTTTTATTTTATTAAGTGGTATTATAGATGAAATATAAGTCTAATTTTGTAACCATATATGATTAACTTCACCGTAGATGGACTTATATATATTTAATATCTTATTCTATCCTTTTTTGTGATAGAGACAAATGGAAGGACCTATCATTATATCACACAATCTGCTAATACTTCAATAATAACCAATTAAACATCATTTTTTAGTAATAGATGAAGTGGAAATTGTTCTTGGAATGACCAAAGATGATTTTACACTGAAATCAAGTAAGTATTTATCCTTATGAAAAAATTCATCAACTTTTGGGAAATGATCATGAGAACCATAAATGTTTTCCTAGTACCCTCATATCTGATTAATCAGATGGTCCCTTAGATCATCACAAATATATGGCTTTGTGATTATTGTATTTTTTATAGACATGTCCTCTACCACTCTTCATCAGAACATGATGGTTAGATTTATCTTCTATATCCATATTTTCCCATGTATTCTCCTATGTGGAAACCCGTGATTGAGTTACTTTGGGTGATCTTTATGTTTCTAACATTCTTATTTAAAATGAAGTTTTAATATTTGTTTTTAAAATGTGGGTTTCTATGAAAGAAACTTTCATGTAGTAAATGATTTATAACCCCGACGAATTTCAAGGGTGAAATTCATTTTTTTGGGGGTAGAATGTAACACCCTGAGATTTTATATATTTAATTTGTTCGATGTCTTGTGTTGTATGCTACACCAATATTAGCTTGCACTATACTCAACATCATATTTTCTTTTAGTATATGCAACACTATTATTGTATTGTGTTGCACGCAATAGTGACATTCCTCAATTGCGTGTGTTGTACGCAATACCGAGTTTTACTAATCAATAATATATTGTTATAATATTATTTTGAACTAGATGTTATGAATATTATTAACCAAAATTTGAATTTTATAACAATATATTTCATATTACACATATTCTATAACATGGTATGAGAACAAAATAAAATTTTCAGGTAAGATAAGTATTTTTAAGAAAATGCACTTTTACCGCCTTTTGATGGTGCACCCAAATTAAATCTAGTTTTTGACACATTTATAAGTTAAAGTTGACGAAATAATCTTATACATTTTAATTAGTATATAAAAATAAACTCTTGTTAATTTTTTAATATTTTTTGGTTAACTTTTATATTATGAAGAATAATAAAAATACGCTAAATTATAATTAAAAACAAAATTTTTCATCAAGATAATTTATATGGTTAAATTATAATATTGAATTGTTTTAAAGTATAAATAGAATTAATTTTTAACATTTAATATTATGTATGTCATTATCATTAATTTTAAATTGATATCATAGGTAAAAACATTTCAATATTTTACAATGTTTTAACTTTTAAAACCCGTTTCTCAACAGTGAGATTAATTTAAAATTAAATACTCCATATTCTATGTATTGAATTAGGAAAAATGGATTCCATATTTGGGATAAATACATTAAAATTATGTTAATAGGATAATTTTAATTTTTATGCATTATGAATATTAACTATGGTAAATTTTATTTACTATAGTTAAAGGTAAATCCTTTAATTAATGTTATAAATAATATTATAAAATTACACTAACATTTGTATTAATATAATTGGAAGATTATATTTCTTCTTAAAATATACTTGTGTTGAAATGGTATCTTTTGGAACTCACTTGAATGTGATTAAGACCTTTAATTTATTTTATTTAAAGAAAGTTAAATATGTCTCACTGAATCATTAATAATTAAAGTATATTTAATATAAGGGTTATAACAAATATAAATTTGATTATAAATACTCATTTGAAATATAAAATTATTTTATTAATCATGGTAATTTATTTGTGATTTTTTATTAAATATATAATTTCCTTAATATTTTATACATTAATGATGTAGAAACTATCTACTTAGTGGAAAATCAACAAAATAGTTTTTATTAAAATAATAATACCCATAAAAATACCAGAAACTTTGCCAAACTATATTGATCGAGTATATATATACCCTAATCATCCAAGGGTTGACTTCTGGACCATTTTCAGCCTTATAAAATAGATTATAACGTTTATATTATTTTATTTTAAATGATGTCAAAGTTGTCATATTGATACTTTAATTAAGAATACGATTTAAAATTTGTCTTTTTTAGGAGATAAATTTGACTAAAATTATTATTATTAAATAAACTATATTTATCTTAATCATAGTATTTTATTTTGATTTTTTAATTAATAAATAATTATATTATATAATTATACAAAAATGTTGTAGTAGTTATTTTATTAAGAGAAATATCAAATAAATGGTTTTAAAAATATTAAAATTAATATTATATGAACTAATTAATGTTCAACACGAATTTTATATAAAAATATGTCATTTTAGGAATCTATTAAATACTTTGGTTCTAACATATATTTTGTGTGGATTTTATTTAAATTCAAATAAATTAATAGTGTCAAAATTGACACTATTGATATTTTATAAAAATAACATATTATTAAATTTTTTAAAAATAAAAAATATATTTAAAAATAATAAATTGAAATTTATATGGTCTAAAATGTCATAAATTATCCAATTATGGAAAATTCACAACACATAAGTAAGTATTTATAACCATTTAAAATTTATAATATTATAACCACAAATAAAATTAAATAGATTAAATAAGGATAAATCAAAATAATAAGGTTTAAAATAAAATTAAAACATGTCTAAATTTCCTTTTTTGATTATATTACAACCCTATTTTACATAATATCTTAATTGGAGTCACATTGTAAGTTTTTATGTAGGGTTTGAGTTTATTATAGATTAATATTTTGAGGTTTACAAAAGAGCCCCTCTAATCTCTTATAAAAGGGAACCTCCTCCCTCTTCTATTCACTCCATTTTAAGCCTTACAGATAGGCCAAACCATGAAAATTCCTCTTCTAAACCTCTATAGTCATATTATAGAGGTTTTGGTCCTCTCAAAAGAACAACTCTAGTGCCCTAAGAGGATGGTTAAAAGTGGCACGTCGAGGAAGAGGTAATCTCTTCTACAGATTCTTTCGTGTTTCTTTCTTCTTCTACTTCCTATTATTTAGTTGTTTAGTTATAGATTAATAAAATCAGTATCACTAATAAACTGATATGTTGTTATAAATATTAAACATCCCTATTTCACCTTATATCCATCCTACAAAAAAAAATCACCACACGTGCGTACGCACGGCTTACCGTATCCACGCTGTGGTGTAATCTGTTTTTCCACCAACACCATAAATGGATGGATATAATTCTGGGAATAAAAACTATATATGATTATTATAACATCATAGTGATTCTGAGATATTATATCATCCACTCCAATTCCATTCAATAATTATGGGAATGATATCATCGCTCGTGCGCACTTACGGGTCACCGTCTCCGCGATGCAATGAGATCCATTCTCCATGTTAACCATTAAAGAATTATTATAAAGTGTATATAATACATAATCATGAAATATGAAAAATAATAATGATACTGGATTTATTTATATCTTATTAACTTACTTTCATTCAATTTAATATGGAAACAAAAATAGAGTTCATGCGTACGTACGACCTACCATCTCCATGAACGATGTATTTCATTCCATTTATCGATCTATTATATATATATATATATATATAAAATTATGAATATATTATATATAAATCATGTTTTAAATTCTAGAAGAAAGTAATCATGATCTAAGCAATCATATGAATAATTATTAGTCAAAACACATACGAAAAATGAAAAGATTTTACCCAAAACACTAATTTAACATGGAATTGACAAATGAACGGGTAATATAATGTCGTATGTGAATCATATATGATAGAATAAATATTATTATGGTTCTTTTAAAAGTTAGTAATATGTTTAAACACAATATATTAGAGTGTTAGACACATACTGAAGATATTGGACATAAGGTAAGGGATAATTATTCCAATCTCATTCTTATCTGAGATTATTTATTCGTACGTATTTACTGGGGGTATGTTTATCATCCATGTCCATGATTTCTAATTTTTTTTTCATAAAATGTTTATTATTTTTACATGTATGTTTAATTTCATTTTAACATTTTTTACCACATGGTATGGAATGAACCATCTTGTTGATTTCCATACGAGGTACTTTTTGTCTTTTCTAGAAAAAGAAAAAGAAGAATGTTTTTAACCTATACAACATGAATGGATTTTTACGGTTTTCTAACTCCATATTTTCATAATGATTCCTCTACAAAATTCCATGATTATTTTAAAAAAAAATTCTTTTCTTTTTAAATTTCCCAGCATTTTGAGAAATGATAATGATTTTGATGAAGAAAGGATATTTTCCTCAAGAATTCATTTCAAGTGTTTCTATCAAAACTATTTTCCATCTAACAAGACATTCTTTAATATGGATATGTTTGAGGTATAATTTCCATATTATATACATTATTTTATTTTTTTTATCATGAAATTATATCCATTGTTTTATATGTATTATGCTATTATGGGATGATGTATATGAATCCCATGTTATTCATTGTGTTCTCATGAATGATTTATGTTTATTTTGTGGCACACGAAAAAATGATTTCATTATGAGATGGGTGAGTCCTATATCTCCCTCCAATGCATTGGGTAAAGGATTATATCTCATGAGATCATCCTGTATGGAATGAAAATTAAATTTGGTTCAGTAATACTAGGCTGGAACGGCAAGTAAACCTAGTTTAGTAATGGAATTTGTCCACTATGATGGTCTTGGCAGAAATTCCTTGGATACTATGGAAATTATATAATGTGCTTAATGTTTTCCACGTTTACATGTCTTATTCCCATGTGGTTTTATCATGATTAATGTTACTTTATGATCCATAACTTACGTACTACCATGTTTTATGTCATTGCTTGAGATTTTTATGTTTAAATTCAAATTTTATGGATTGTTTTTTTGTTCTCCATGTTTACCCTTACTGAGCATTCAAGCTCACCCTTTCTATTTTTTATTTTTTCTGTTCCTAAGGATATAAAAAAAGTTTTTAGGTAAGAAAACAAAAAAGGTAAGATCTTTATGAGAGATGTTGAAGATCTTTCACCATGATTAAAAGATTGTGTTCTAGGTTTCCAAAGACACTATACAATTACAGTCCTTGGGTGTTTGTTTTTGTTAAGTATTATGTGTTTCACAAAAGTAATGTAATTTCCTTTTACATCAAGCTTGGGTCTCTACATCTATTCTATAGAGTTGAATTAATTGTACTCATGGTACATTATCGGGTCCAACCACTCATATCACTATTAGTAAGTGGAAAATGGATAGATAAAGGCCTTCAATAATTTTTTTTCAAATATACTCAAGAATATTTTGAAAAAGGATAAGAAGTACAAGTTGAACAAGAACCTCTATGATTTGTGATCCAACCATTATATAATGTGTACTACTACACATGAAATGAAATACTCATTACTATATGTGGCCCAGGAAGTGTTAACCATAGAAGTAAATATGTCTTCTCTCTAGATAGACATTTTTTTGGAAACTCTTGAATGAAAATAAATAACAAAAGAGGATGGTTGAATTGGAGTGGCTCAGTGATAACAAGTTGAATACATTTCAAAACCTTTAATTTCATTAGAATCGTATCACACAAGTCTATAATAAAAATATTCACCTCTGTTCATTCCTACAAGTAGAACATGTGTTGGATTTCAGAACCCAGATGATACTAAGGATGAAGCCTCCAATAATTGAACCCAAATGGGAATCTACTTACATCATGCCTAAGTTCTATCATAATGGAACTTATTTATTGGAAACTATGGAATTATTTCATGTCACACCCCCACACCAATGAGAGATTTCAAAATAGATACATGAAATAACTATCATCATGAACCCTTCCTCAATGAAGAAATATGTTAATCTGTACAACATCTCAGGTCATGACATTAAGACATTAAACTACAAAACATATCATACCCTGACCACAGGTTAGAGAAATATACAAAGAGATTCCTCACCATATTATGTTAAACTACATGAATACCCCAATGGTTTGATGTTTTTCATATCCGGTGACCCTCATCCTCACCACAAAACATTCAAATTCATCGTTGAAGTCCTCTTCTCATAATACTAAACTACATAGTTCTGTAGAACTACAAGAAGCTTGATTCCTACTATCACAGGATATGTAGTGATTCTAGAACCTTTATTCATGGGCCTAGACCTTGGATTTACTTTTTTTTCTATTAGTTGATCATTTTACATAATATATGACATTATAATTGATGAAAATGTCCTCAACACATGATATAAAACTGAATAGATCCATGATATCCATCGTCATGAAAATTAGGTGATCTACATCCTTACCGAATGATGCTAAACTCTGTGGCATATGTCCTTTTCACATGAAATTAAACATCGTGGGTTTTCTAGGGATTTTTATGTCTTGATTATCATTCAAATGATATAAGTAGGGAATTCTCGATCCTATACCTTAGTCATTCCACAACATGATACAAAATTACCATATCTTATACATAATCACCTCTTTATTTTGAGAAAGTCACTTTCCAGTCATTGTTTCCCAATTTGAGATAATATCATGTGAGATTAGGAATATCATTAAGGGATTCCCTACAAAAGAATTAAAAATAGCTCATAATAGGCTCATCATGGCCCCAAAATTAATACCTTAAAAGGAAAACATTGGGTACTATCTGCATGATGTTAAAATAAACTGTTTATTTCCGTTGTATGACATAATATTTCATATTCATATGAAACTCCCCTGAGAGGAATACAATTGTTAGTGACTGGTCTCCTACCACACCTTCATTTACGAACTACGTGTCAATAGATTATTGACTTTATAGGTTACATACCGATCCTTTATTATCCTTCCTTGTGTCCAATCACAACACATAAGGACAAAAATTCCACTTCACTACGTATAGGTCAGATGTGCAATGGAATCCCCTTACTCATAACTACACGTGGCTTGATTCATAGGATATGCATTGATTCATATATTTCAGTCCTAGGGAATATTCACAATACCCATTTTCATGTTGGGATGACTACATAATTAAATTTCAATGACAAAATGCATAGTTCCTCAAGAACTATGTGTGTCTTAATTCCAATAATCACATGACATGTAGTTATGCCCAAATCTCTAATATTGGTCCCTTATTCAACAATAAATAAAAATAATTTCCACATCTACATACAGGTCAATCCTACATAGATTATTTACCATTTATTAACTACATGGGGCTTGATTACTATCTTCATTAGATATATAGTGACACAGAGATCTCCAATCTAGGTCCCAGCTACACCAACAATCAAATAAAAAAACCCAAACTATATATGGGTTGAGCCATAAAAGACCATTTTTTATATTTATAAGTCAAATATACGTACTTAGTTATTGTTCATGGAATATATCATTCACAATATTTGACATCATTTCCCACATCCTTACCACACTACATTAATCATTGAGGAAAAAAACATCCTCACCATGTGATTCTAAGATGAAATGAATCTTTCTTTACCACATGATGTTAAAATACTTAGAACAAAGTATATCAATAATATTAAAAACTAATCTATGTTGACCATAATCCATTTTCATCCCTTATCAATGTACCATGATATCCTGAACTCGGTTAACTAGAGTACTAGGTTCTACCATCCTATTTTAAGCCCCTTAACCCATAAAACAAACATCTTTTATTGAGTACCTTATGTTTTAGAAAACCATACATGGAACCTGAAAAAATATATCTAGCATCAAGGGACCTTTTTTTGACTAATCACACATTCTTATGCATCCTTCATATGTGTATATGGTCTCCAAAAAAACGCGACACTCTACCAAAAAGTTTTTCTAATTCCCGTGATCCCTGATATTACCATGGAGGAAATCATCAACTCAGTTTTTTTCTCTACCATTACCAATATGATTATACAATACCATTACTCATGACCTTATAACCTCATTAAATGATTTATAACATTTTCATATCCCACTCAGAAGAATAAGGGGGTACTCTTGACCCTTGGTATCCCAATTAGGATCTTGGGTGGAATCCCATTTGTTTCTTCTATGTGTGTAATGATGTTAAACTATCATCAAATTGTTTAAAGTTGTACGACCATAATAACTAGCTTATAATGAATTAAATCACACGACCTTAAGCTTCTAGTGATGTGGACACAAAACATTTCATCTTGAAATCTATAGAGGGTCCCATGAGAAAAATTCATGTTTCACTCACTAAAATATTTATCTCTAATGTTTATGAAAAAATTAGGATGTAAATAAATAAGTGATACATCACATAAGTCATACTACCTAGACCTATTAAATTTAAATTTATTCTCATTTGACTCCCTCATCCATGAATAATTTTGAGTTGTGATTTTTCACATCTCCTCACCCCAAAAACATGTCCCCTAGGATGTGAAGAAACTTTTAGGGTTCTCGAAATTTTATTGGAAATTAAAAATTCCAAGAATAAAACAACTTGATTTGAGAACCTCATATCACCACAACATTCCATGAATATTGTATAAAGATACCCAACAGAAAGGGACCTATTTTATGATTGTGCGTGTAGGACTATGTATCCTGTATCTGTGCATATGATATTCAACCAAATGCATCACTCAAAAAAAATGGTCTTTTCGATTGTTGTGATCCCTAAGTTCACCATTAAGGAACTCAATACCTTTTTGAGTTTTGGGCCATTATGAGTATGATTTTCAGATATCATCCTCTTAACTAGAGCACTTTGAACCATAATTAAAAATACTTGTACCAAACTATTCTATCTGATTCGACATACTTGATGTTACATCACCATGTTTTGTACCCTTTCTCAATAAAATAATGAAAAATTCCACTCCGAAACTATTTATATCCAACACCTCATGCTTCGAAACCACAAGGTGTGGGGATCAAACATCACAATTAAGAGGTTAACTTCCCTATGGTTCTAAAACCCTTTTAGGACAACTTTTTTCCAAACCCAGCCTTATCATCTGGACATTTAAGTCCTCAAAAATCCGTCATGTCCCCCAAAATGTAGTGGACATCATCTTATCTTAACCGTGGTATCAACACATAAGGGATTTGGCCTACAAAATAATGACATATCCTCTATGCAAAAAAGGATCTACAATCCATGTTTACCATGGAAACACCATGGGAGAATCGGGAACCTTATGGTTTTTTTGGTATTCCCCATCATCTCCTCCCCATAACACATTCACTAACTAAATATTTTGGGTTATGAATTATATCACCCATACTAAAACTATCCAGGTGGACCTAGATTCCTTAATACTTCTACCAGAACAAATATTTTTCCCATAAATCATCTATAGACCATGGAAAATAGCTAAAAAATCTATTTTTCAAAATGATACTAATGTATAAGGGATTTAACCTACCATCCATAGGCATACCATCACTATAAGAAAGGAGATCAAATCCTCAGGAGCCTCAGAAACACCAAAATGGAATTCCACATCCTAGTGTGTTTTGAGTTATTTCTGGATTTTTGACACTATATTCCATGGAAAATTTTATAGTCTTGGATGTATTAATTTAAATTTTATGTAATCTAGAGGTTCAATATAAATGACCATGACCATGGTGATAGAATGACTGAGGTAAAATACCCTAAAACTAAAATGATAAAACATCCAAGACAAAAGATCCTTAACTACAATAATAGAAGGAGTGAACTAAAATACCCTAAACTAAAATGATAGAATGTCCTAGATAGATGACCATAAACTACAGTGATATATGGTCTGAGATATGATTCCATAAACTACAATGATACAAGGTATGTTCTAAAAGACCCTAATCCACAATACAATAACAATTTATTCTGTAAGATAGTAAATTTTGAAATCCCCATCATATGACCTCGATAAAAATCAAGCCACTCTTTCCAATACCATATAAATCAACAAAAGATATAACTCTCACCCCCATAGATATATATTCAACCCAAATTATCCTTCTACAAATTAAGTGATATCAAAATATCTAGAGTGGATATATGAATACTAAATCTCATGGTGGTGGGAATTAATGAGAAATTATCAAGAAGAATATGTTATGATTAAAATATTCAGATCCAGACATTCACGTTTTCTTGATATTTTCAAAATTATGTGTATTGTTGTCAATTTTTATAACATCGATAAAACAAAATGTCATGTTCATCATGAATGAAAGAAAAACTATAGAATAAAATGAAAGTTTCATAACATCCATTCATTGATAGAATTAAATAGAAGGAATCTCCATAGTTCAGATTCTCTCTAAGAATCTCATAAAAACACTATGAATGACCACAATAAAACTAAAATAATATTTTATTAGATGAGCTCACGAAGATCGAAAGATTCTAGTGAAAAGAATAAATTGATCACTAAATTGACAATCATCATACATCTTCTACCTCTACACTAGGATGAAGAGTCCCAAATAAAGTATCCCTCTCCTCTACTATATTTTGAGAATTTTATAATAAATATGACTAATTTTAGATGTCAGACCTCAAGAAATCATTGATTTCATAATATATCCATATGTACATGATCCTCGTATTCATTTCAGCTTGAAAATTAAATATAAACGGGAGAATCTACTCCAGAGCCTCAAAAGACCCCTTCATCTATTCGGTAAGGGGAGCCGCATCATTGAAATAACAAACGCCCCTCTCATTGGAGGCCAAATAATTCAGATTTAAGATAATTTTTTTCATGATTTCATACAGTGCATGGAAGTCAAAACCATAATCCGCCAAGTCATTAAATTATTGATGAATGCATTCCTCTTGGTCATGAATTGTTTCAAAAGGAGTCTCAGTAATCTATTCATGAATATGATTCTAGATCATCCTACTAAATGTCTATGGCTATGTAGTGATGGGATGGGAACCCAAAAAAGAAGAATAACCATCCAATTTAACTGTAAATAGGGTAGGAGGCTCCACTTATCCTCTCTTAAGTAGACGCATCACCTATTTCTTGTGCTAGAGGGTAGATTTCCTCGATATATTTTGTCCCACTATCATGATTCTTGTTGAATGTATGAGGGAACTTACCCACAGTCTCACCCAAAACAAGAGTATAATCCATCATTTATATAGAGGGAGGGCCTATTTATTATAATATATTTTCCACATAGAGAAATAATCACTACGAAGAACACATTAGTATAATTCTACCCATGCTCAGTCATTCTCATGAGCATGAAAGGTCTTAGTATCAGTAGGAAGAAGAATGATCTCTATATTGGGGTCTTCACATTCCAACATTATCCAGCAATTAAAGAAGATCATAGGGTGTCACTATCCCGTCACACCATTCGAAGGAAGAGGGAAGACCCTTTGGGGTGAACCAGTATTAATGATAAAACTGATAAGGTGTATATGGATCGTAAACGATCATCTTGTCCACCCTAGTAGATGGAACCCCATCATGAAGTGACATATTGTATGACCTTTATTCGAGATATTTTCAGCTATTATCAATGAATGGAAAATTTAGTATAGGGTAGGCTGTGAAATAAAAGCTATAATATTTAATCAAACCATTGGTAACCTCACCATAACCTAGTGACTTGACACCAACCTTGAATATGTTCAGAAAACTGGGGTGAGAGATGAAACTTGGGATCCTGGTGGTATTGTTGTATATGTAGCTATAGAAATGCTCCCATATCTAGAAAAATAAAAACTATAAAGGGCCATTTATATAATTGGGTATGGTTCCCTACTATCTGCAGCGAATGGTATTTTAATGGCGTGAAATGACCGACATATCTAGATTAAGGCATCGTCCCCCCGTTAGCCATGCTTCTATCACCAACGTATTGACCGAAATTCTTGAACATGTGTCACAACTGTGAAAATCCAATCATTATGAAACATGGCCATAATTCACTCCAACATATATCATTGGGTTATGTATATTATTACTCAATATCCCCATGTATAATTATTCCTGACATAAAAAAATGACCCAATATGAACTAATTCTTTCATGAAAGTGCTAGGAAGGTAACCAATGGGGGCATATAATAGTTAGACTAGAACCATTTTGAGAAATAAATATGTTGTTAAAATATTTTTTGAATATGATAGAGATCATATATAGATCCATTCATATATTATCATTCATGATGATGAGAATATCCCTCTATAGGGAGAAATTTTTCATAGGGTGATCCCAGACATACTTCTAATCAAGAGGGGGTTTCCCTAATAGTTGATTGAAATCACATATGTTAATTCCCACCTCACCATGGAAAAGTTGAAATGAGTTGGTTCCCATAAACCACTGGATGTACAATTAACTGAGATAGTCATACTAGATATAAAAAATAAATTATGAAAATCTACACAGCTTCATAAAGAGGGTCATCACATGACTAGTTATAAAACTCATAGAAGCAATGACTATCACATAATGTCCATTCCCATTCACTATAGAAGTTACCACCAGGAAGTAGATCACATTTCAAGAAACATCCACTTCTCTGGTTGTTAAAATAAGAGACAGATAAAATCAATATCTATGAGCAATGGGATTATTAGAAAAATCATAGCCATATACACCCATGGGTGAGTTTTCAAACATATAAGATTTCCCTTGGGATCCAACTGGGACCAGTCGACCAACCCCAAAAATATTCATTAGAATTGAATCAAGAGAAGTTGAAACCTACCATGATGGATGATTTAATCATTATAGAGGAATGAAAATGTCATCCAACAATCCACACGAGTATAGAGGATTCAAAAATGAGAAAGGATAATTTTGACGTTCATTTCTAAGAATCTGTTTTTGAATCTCATCATTAGAAATCACATGGAATTGAGGGTCAAGGTTGCAGTTTTTAGAAATCATGGAACAATGATTCTCTATAACAGAGGAACTTTTTTTTGAGATGAATGCCATTTGAACAAAAGTAATTGGTGTATGATAGACATATAAAATGATATATTTCAATGAAATGGTATAATTTAGAAGCATAATGAGCATCACATGAAATATAAAATTGATTCAAAAAAATTCATAAAGTTCTCATGAATAATCCTACTTATGATGATATCATGAATTATATAAACCCACATTGAATCATGTAACCATAGTACCCCTCAAGAGACTCACAACTATGTGACCTTGACAAGGTCATGTGATCCACATAATATTCAATAGATCACATGATCAAGAATGTAGACCCTATGAATTTATCATGAAAATAATACCTCCCCATGAATAATGTTGAAAAGAATTACTAAATATAATTTTGTGGTTTATTTGAATGGAATCTTAGGAAATGGAAGTCTTGTAAATCAGTTCTCAAAAACAGATCCCATGATCAGTTCTTAAGGGTAGGAATTTTTCCAAGGTAACATTATTAAAGAATGTCAATTATCTTTAGAGATTTGGGGAAGCTAGTTAATGTATCCCTCTCCCATCCTATATTTATAGGGAATTTTGAGGAATACCTAACATCACCAAAAATACCAAATATCACTATATAGACCTAGTGCTACCCAAAGACACCAAATAGAGACAACACTAAATCCTAAGGTGTGCATCTTAATTCCTTATATGTGACCCCTTGACTTTGAATACATCACACATGGGGGTCATTTTATGATTCCCTCATAATTAACATTGAAAAATTTATAAAATAATAAATATTTTTTTTGGAATTCACTTTCCTGTAAGAAAAATGGTGAAGAAGTTGGCCAAAATCATGGGAATCATGTGAACCTTATAAGACATGTGATCATATGAACCACATATGTCCATGAGGAAGGTCATGAAAAGTTAATAGCCTAAAAAATATCCCACCATGTACCTTTTTGAAAAGTTATTATGCTTTTGAAATGTTCTTCTAGACTCTCACTGATCACGCAGTCAAAACATGACATGAACCCCCAGGTCACACATGTTTTCAAATAGTGGACATCTAGAAAACCATCCAAAAATTCTTGAAAATATGAGTAAAATAAACAAAATGTGGGATACTCTTATGGTCATAAATATATCCTGATGCTTCGCTGATGAGTAGAGTGATTTTATTCGATAATAATTTTTCATGATCACAAGGTCCACAATCATTATAGAATAAGAAAATGAAATAAAAATGGAAATTAAGAGTGACATATGCAGTCATAACAATCATGAAACACACATATAGTGGTACATGAGAGACCTAAAGCCCTTATCAACATGTCAGTGATGCCACACGAGATCCCCACTAGCATATCAACCTCCTCACATGAAAGACCTCATGTATTTCCAATTAGTATTCACTCCCCCATTGTATCCACAAATAAATAGATGGTTATGTACATTAGAATGATATTAGATTACTATAAGACATTTTGTTCATCATGTGATGTATAACTGATGGGGATAATTATTATCCTTGATAACTCCCATTCAAGCTCTTAAGATCCCCATGTCATTGATAAATAAAATACATAATTAAAAGAGAAATGGAGGTATCCTATTGTGGTAATAAATCTCATGATATTCAATATCATAGTATTGTAATGATTCTTAACAAGCCAAACTTATTTTGCAAATGGACCTAGAAAATTCACCAAAGGTCATGAAAAATCTTTTTAGTAGGCATTATCATATTGTGAAATGTCCATAGACATGTCATCCTAAAAATATTGAATACCCTCGACATTTAAAAATTATTAATATAGACCTAATTAATTTTAAATATTGCAATAAATGTTCTCTCGATGGGACTGTTGCGTGGTAAATAAGAATCATGTGATTATCTAGAAAGAACAAATAGTAGGACCTTGTGAAAATAAGTAATGTCGAATACCTCCACTGAATCTATCTTGGATTTTCCTGATATACATCGCACAAAGTAGATGATAACATGGGTGATGAGGCATATAAATCCCTCACCCAAAATTAAATGATCGATCGTGTGGAGGGAGGGACAATCCACAGAATCTCATAGTTCCACACCCATGCATCGAGTAGATTTCTCAGTGTGGAAAAACTTGTGACCATGAATGTTTCTCATTAAGTAAGATCCAATTATTAAAAAAAAGAAATCATGAAGCAATCATAGTCAGTTCTCCTGATCACTCATGGATATTATGAAGTACTTATGAAGAGTTACGTTAAGGGAATCACACATATTTTCTAAAACATGAGATACTAAAAACAAGCTAAAACTAAACAAATATGAGGAATATGGAATAAATGTAGGAAGAAAGATCAAAATATGAGAGAATTATGTGAATATCATATACTATGAGCCTAATGTGCTTCTCTTGCACCACCCATGTCATGAGGCAACACGTGGACATGTCACCCAAGACATACGATGCTTCATTGGTACAGTATTTGAATCAGTAAAATTCCATGTGAATTTTAGAGATAATTAGAATGTTCACCTCAGGCATGCCACCCAAATTCCACAATAGCCTCCGAGATCACCATCTAGGCCTAAAAATCTTTTATAGACATGTCACCCAAATTATACGGTGACATATGTTGATGTCATCTATGTCATTTGATAGAACCCTGGTAGGTCAACTAGCTCTTGTGACATCCTATAGAAAATTCATCTAGACATTACAACTCCATCTAGGTATGTCAGTTGGATCTTATGATTCCCTTTAGACATGTCAGCTAAAATTTATAAAGAATTCTAGAAATGTCATCCTAGATTATGGCTCACCCCCTGGACAATTTTCATTGACTCTTGCAATGCCCTCTAAGAATGTCAGCCAACATTCGTGGTGACACCATGACATGTCAGTTGGATCACGCGACACCCCCTAATATTGACAGTTGGTATCATGAGACAAAATATTCGATAAAATAATAGGGTCTTTAAAATTCTTCAAGAAAAATCATCCCTGTTCATGTAAAACCTCTATAAATGCCATCTTGGTTATGTAACACCGGTCATAAAAGTCAATTGGATCATGTGATTGGTAGTCATTAAAGCAGGGAGGGTCAATCAGGCATCTCGTGACCTGATAACCATGTCTAGACTCTAAAAAAGGAAACCATAGTGTGTAAGACTTGATCTTACGAATAATTGTTTTTTCCTGCAATATTAGGGAAAACTCAGTGTTTAATTCCAAATATAATGAACTATAAGAAATCTATTTCCAATAATAACCATGATACATATGATGACCTCCTAAATCTAGATCTGAAATGGGTATCTAATTCTGTGTAAGTCCCCTCATGTCTCCAAAATTTCAACCATTGTGACATAATAATTCCAATGGGATAATCATTCTACCTCATCCATTAGTTGAATGAGAAATAAAATGAACTTATAGAACTCTGATACATGTAATGACCAGGATATGTAGGAAATATTCTTGAGGCCTGAGCCCAAATGGACATTCACATCCATATAATTCCATTCATGTCTCTTTTAATTCTACAATTTTGACCCAATCAATCCCATGGGATGATATTTCTATCTCATCCATCAATTAAATTAGAATACAAATAAACTATAATGATTCAGATTCATAAGATATTAAGGATAAATAGGAAACCTTATTAAGGGTAGATATTCATAGTAAACATCTCAATATATCTCCAAGTACATAAGTCCTGAATCCAAATAAATTTATACTAATTAATTATTATACATTGTTTCTCATGATGAGAAAGGCTAACATTGGATTAGGGAATATTAATGTTCATATCATTCAAACAATTAATATACAACATCAATGGAAACTTTTGTGTGTAATCCCGATGAGTGGAATGATATGATTTCCTCCATATAAGGCCATCATCATTGGGGATAATACCAAGGGTTTGAGCAAACTATAACAGCTATTATTACTTCTATAACTCAGATACGTAAGACATATCTTCAAGAGTCATTATTGAAAACCATGTTCCTAGTGGTCAAACATATGTACATTCACCCTGATGTTAAACTTCATTAAAAACAATGAACGACATCGACTTTGATTCCTTCAATAAAAAGGATACCAAGATTCCATGTAAGGGATCAATTACCTCCTCATAATATTTATAATATACTTTCATGAAAAAATTCCAAAGTTCTTTATTATGCAGCTTCAACATATAACCTACTACTCATTATTGAGAAATGGATAAAGAACCTAAAATATATACAGATAGATTCACTAACAATATCCCATTCTTCAGATCATAAAATGTGGTAAAATATTATCATTATTTTTGTCTACTTAGTCATGTACTAGGATCAGAAATATATACATAGAAATATCTTGAATCTATAATAGAGTCCCTGAGTATGAATAAATTCCCCCTAAAAGGGGGTGAGGTTCCCAAACTCCCATCCTCTTGACTAACGTGGGTTCCTAATTGTCAGTGGGTCTGAATCCCCAAGTCCCCACATTCATTTTGAAAATATGTCTGGAACAATTTATCGATCTGGGAATCGTTTGGAGTTTCCGTTGAGAAAAACAATATAGACCCATTATTAATGATTCTATATGAAATTAACCTCCCAAAAATCAACCTTAAGGCCAAAACAAATTCTCCCCAAAAATTATATCATCCATAAAAATAAATAATGGAGAACATAACATGAATCACAACATATCTTTCACAAAAATGATATACTACCCAGTCATCATTTAAAATATATGTTCTCCCAATGTAGGTTATAACTTTCCTATTTTACATTAAAAGATGTACATTGAGAGACCTTGAGTTAAAATAGACTGTAATGGATGGATTATGTTCTCATGAAGGATGAGTTTCACTCCTCTTGATATATTTTATTTTATCCATATTTGGATACCCGAGAATGGATTTATGAATAGCTTCTTTGTGATAGGTAGATAACTTTGTTTTTAAAAATGATTGGGATGGTTGGTGTAACATTTCATATTTTTTTCTTGCATGTTAAATATTGAATAAACTATTTGGTTGTGAAATTAGAATTGAAGTGTGTAGGGAAAGTGCTCCCAATGAGTGATAGTCATTTACATGAGATTTGTGATATCATATATAAGAACCCATGTAGGTTTTCTAGATTGAGGTGTGATTTACATGACCTTAGTCAGTGCTCTTGTATAATGTTAAAGGAGGTCAGGGTTAGTTTGAGAAATCTAGTATAATGATATCATAAAATATTCATGGTGAAAATGATGGATTATGAACATGAGAATCCATTTGAGGAAATGTGTAGTGGGATTAGGTGAGTGTCTAACAAATGTATGGATGATACATGAATCTACATAGTTCAAGAGTGGTAATCCATTCCACCCTAATGTGATAGTTCTATTTTTGGAGATTTGAACCCCAATGTGGATGAAAGTATATATGATTCACGAGTGGGGGACTATGTTCCTATGTGTTATAGTTTTTGTTTTGGGATGATACCCCAATGTTTGATGATATTAAATGTGATTCTAGTGTGGTGCACCATTCCCCACATGATGTGATGGTTCTAGGTAGGGCATGTTATCTATATGCTAGGAAACATGAATTGTGATTCCAATGAGGTGAATAATTCTACCCGAACAATATGGTTAAATTTAGGGGATTTAAACTATTTGGTGGATGAAATGATATTTGATTCTATAGTGAGGTATCATTTTCCTCTGACATGTTGGTTTTGGCTTTGGGAAGATACACCTCTAGTGGATGATATGAGATGTGTTTCTAGGGATGAGATATATTCAACCTAATGAGATGGTTTTGATTAAGTGACGTGACTCCATTGATGTATGATATGAGATGTGGTTTTATAGAGTTGTTTCATCCCACCATTATGAGATTTTACTAGGTAGTGTGTGTGAACCCTAATGTGGATGATGTGATATGATATTTGAATGTGGGGGAAGCATCCCATTGATGTGATAAATCCTGGTAGGGGATGGGATCCCATGGGGTGGATGATATATATTCATTTTTGGTAGCTTATATGACCACCTATGTGGATTATATTATATAATATTCCAATATAGGTAATCATTCCCCCATTATATGATAATTTTGTTATGGGGATGCTTTCCGCTTGTTAATATTGTTCTAAATTGATATAAGGAAGGACATTACTCACCCTATGCAGTATTGTGTATTTTTCATAGAGATCCAATATGTTGAAAATTATGTATTATATTATATAATAGTATAAAGTATTTGACTATGTCCCCTTAGTGGTATTCTATGATGAATATAGTTTATTGCCTAGTCCCCCTTATGAGTTGCACATAATTCATAGTGATAACTAGGTCAAGATGAAGTAGGTACAGTCAACCCACAAGACTCTCCATATATAGAGGTTTCATGTTGATATTTTTTGGGATATGTATTTATTTCTATCATAATCAATAAACATTATTCAAATGAAACTTTAAGTATATATATTAGGGACACTATATGTGGTGTCTTGGAGAGTTTAACTCACACTCTATATAGTAAGCCCAATAACAATAGTACCTGGGTAGGCCGCATGGTCTTGTGTTATAGTATTGATTGGACCTTGTATTTCATGATCTATTTGGATAACAAATAGTTAGTTAGGAGATGAATCATGGGTATGGTAGTAGAGATTCATTGTCTATCATTAATTTTATTAATTATATTTCAGACCAGTTAGGTGATAAATCAGTTGGTATCTATTCTTATATGAAAACATTTTATTTGACATAATATGGATTATTTAATTGGTTTTTCATACACTAATGGTATATATGGGACTTAATGGTCAAATTTACACTTTGGTATTACTGTAATATGTGAGTGTCATCTCTAAATGTTAATACTAAATTCCATCACATTAAATCAGATGCCTCTAACATAAAGGATGGAATTCCAAAGGTCACATATCTCTCTTGATGGGAGATTGGTGAGTGGTCTTAGGATAAGGTATTATATAGTATTATAATATAATATATTATTTTTTCTTACTATTTATATTTTGGTAGATATAGAGTAGGGACATGTCAGTTTTTTTGATAGGCCTAAAACTATTTCATTGTAAAAAATAATCCAGTGGGATATCATGTTCACTAGGTTGATAAGATTATTAATTTTGTTTTAATTTATCATATTTTGGTATATATTCAAATATATGTTCTATATTTGAGATTTATTTTTATAGTTTTGGATCTAAGTCCATTATCAATAGAGATATTTTCATGAAGGATTTTTGATATAAAGAATTCATATGATAATTATATGAATTTGTGTGATTGAGTTCACTAATGATAGGTTTTTTAACATTTTATATTTTAAATAATATATATATATATATCATATATAATATTTTAGTGAAATTATACTCCACATAACCATTATATGTTTTTTGGTGAATTTTGGGCTTGATCTCATGGTCATATATTCTTTGGTGATGGATTAATAATATATATATATATATATATATATATATATATGATGTATAGTGACCCATAGTGGATAATTAGGTTAATTTTATTTTTTTTGTTTGTGGAAACCTAGTGGTTTATTTTAGCCATTGGATTTCCTAGTAATGGTTATGTAAATTATGTTTTAGGAACAAACTATTTATGGTTTTCCTATAAATGTTATAGGTTTCATTGAAACTAACACAACCGAGTAACTATTATTTTCTTGATGTATACCATCCTTCACAAATGTCATTATATATTGGTGAATGTTTTACTTTGGTCCTAAATGGGGTAGTCTAGTGCATGGATTCCCTGTGAGGAATATTACCATAGATTAGGTTGTTGTCTAGGGTATCAGATGTCGTGTGTGTGGCCATAGGATCTATTTACTAGGTGTTATGGAATGTGAGTATCGATGTGATATCTAATATGGTATTGAATATGATTCTCTTGGGGTTATGAAAAGTGTGAGATATGATTTTTGGATAGGCAAGATAACATATATAGGTTAATATGGGACTCAATATATTAGCGAGTCGGTGTTATAATTGAATATTAGGACAAATTACTTATATTGATAAAAGATGTTTTGATATATAATGGACACTTTACTGAGGGATTATTGAATGCCTACAAGTCCTATTAGAAATTAAAATCATGGTTAGTGTTCATTTCATTTAGATTGATTCGTGGAATAATATATTATCAATTGATATTGGGGAGTGATAATTTTTGAGGTCTTTCTATAATTATGTAGTATTAGTGGGGGATATTTTTTGTAGAATGAATGGGTTTACAAGAGAATTTGGTCCCGTAACCTCAATACCAGATGATATAATAGGATTTAAATTTTTTATTTGTTAGTTTTCTATCCTTTGAAAATCATATACAAATCATAATGACACAATGGACTTAAAACCATAGATGGTTTGGTCCAGGGTGGATGGAGAATGGGTTGAAGCATATATTTTTTTGGAATGATGCTTAATAATGAATGATAATTTAGTATAACTCATCATGAGTGAGATTCCATGAAATTTTTAAAATCAAATCATGAAGGTGATTCATGATATATTATATTAATACAGTGTTTGTAATTTTCACCTATTCTGGTGTATAATACTATCATCATTTGGAAATATCTCATAGATGATTGAGTTATGATGGGTGATCATGTATCATGGAAGTATGTAACAAATTTTTTATGATGATAACTATCATAGTAATTGAATAAAAAAGTGTTCTAATGTCATTAGAGGATTATTATTCTATTAAAAGAAGGGAGGGTTTTCAATGGTGATTTTTTTGGAAAAATAATCTAGTTATGAAGGACTTTGAAGGATTGTTTTGAATAGTTACATTTGGTTATGGAATAGTGAAAGGGTTTTGTACATATATTTGTATATTTTTTTGGGTAAGTATATGTAGTATTTTTTGTGGATAATTATCCCATTGTTCTAACCTCTTGAAGAAGATTTATGGTCTATATGTGAATTTTTTCATTATCATTCATGGAATTTTATTGATGATGAGTTTGGATGTATTGTTTTATTATGAAGATACTAAATGATTTATAAAGTCTTTATTGAGAATGGTGTACTTGTGTATAGATGATATTGGGAAGGTTTTCCACTATAATTGACTCTGATATCACAGATGTACAAGATAATCATGGTATGGTCAGTGTTATATTTTTCTTCACTATGTTTTTTTAGAGATGATATAAACATGTCAAAGGAGGGGAAAAAATTTGGAGATAATGGAATTCATCGATTGCTTCTCTCAATTGGAATTATATGTAAATCCATATGGTGGCGAGAACAACATAATATTTTGAAGACTGTGACCCTCATTATAAATGTAATTTCATTAAATTATAATGATAGTGTTCCTAGTGCGTTAATAATGGGGAATGATTGATGATTATTGTTGGTGATTGATTATGATAACTATATCCTTATTTAGACATTACATGTGATAATGGATATACCATCTGGAATAATGATTGGCAATTTCGTTATTTATAGTGATAATAAGTATATTTCTATGCATGGGGGAATCAAATAACTTGATGATGTACAAACCTAATGATGAATGGGACATGGGTGTGATGAGACCAGTTAGTGGATAGTCTAGATGGAATCAAGATGAAATTTTGTAGGGAAATAATTTTTTTTATAATTACATGTTTGATATGAGAAATGATAATTAGATATCGGATTGGAAGGAGTATATGTGTTTGATATGGGTTGTAGATGAAATTTAATATGATTTTAGAATTAGTTAAATCATATATAATTTGGTGATTATTGAGAATGAATGGGATTTGGGGTGGGTATTTGGAGACACAACACTAGAGTTACACCTAGTGTATAGTTCATACAATAGTGTTCATGTTTTTATGTTTCTATTATGCCTTCATAATGCTAATTTAATGAGATTAAGTTGGGTGATAGAGAGTTAGTGGGCGAGATAAATCACTTTTGGAATATGTATATCAAATTTTGAAAACAACTTTTTTGAAATATTTTTAGGTGAGTTGTGGTGTTAACCTTTCTTATTATATCAAAGGATTGTTAGAAGTTCATTTTTGGCTGGTGATTTCCATGGTGTGGATGATCATGACTCTAGATTAGCTTCTCTGATTAGATCCTCATAGTGGGGATAAATATAGTCAGGATAATGAACTAGTTGATGAATTGTCATTATATCACTGTAGAAGGTTTATTTGGATCAATTTAATAATAATTTGGTGATGGGGATGATAATGTAGCAAGGCATTTTGTTTAAAGTGATCCTTGGTGTTTCATGTTATACAATGAATGGTAACATGGTTTCTAGGATGGATTATGGGAAGAAAGAATTTAGTTGAAGACTATGGAGGTAAAACATCATTTTATGTGTAACTGGTACATATTCTGGATTATTAAAGGTATTATGGTAGAGTAATTTTATTTTCCCATGTCATTATGGGTTCTTAGAGTCAATTAATAATTGATTTTTAGACCAGGAGTGAGGTATGGTTCATGTAATGAAACTGATATTTGATGTAAAATAGTTTGGATAACTCTAAATTAAATGTTTAATTATATTTACTATATTGGGATCTATCTCAAATAATCATGAGTATTTTGGATGAGTTGGACCATTTTCAAGGTAAATAATTAGGAAACTGGTGGAATGTAACACTATGATGGGTGGTGAGTATACTATGAATTTCTTTAACGTAAGACACGAATATGTCTTGAGATGACTGGTTTTGACTAAACACTGTATCCACATAATGATTATGACCATTATTTGATGGGAGATGGAGCCCTTTAATTTTCTCTATTATGTCCTTAGAGGAAATTAAGGTCACATCACAACACCTTTATTCATTTCCTGACACCCTGATACGGGTATTCATCAAGTAATAGAGAATGTATGTTGTGATCATGATGAATGATGGAGCTTTATGGAAGTGGTTGTATGGGGTGTTGTGGTGCTGATTTTTGATTTGTCACTATGCACGGAGAGTGAAAATATGAGATGGAATATATCACAATGTTAGGTCCTTGTTCATCAAATGTGGTTTTATTCTATGTAAGATTTACTATTGAGGCTAATTTATAACTTGGAGTATATTAATGAGGGTGATTCATTACATCATGACACCACTAGTTGTTAAAAATCCTATCTTGAGGAAAATTCATTACGCCATTCCCCATAGTATCAAATATCTATGTGCCCATTTAAGGTATTTTTATTAAAGTAGAAACCCATTTTCTAAGGTTTTACTCATTTTTATTTTATTATAAAATCATATAAATATAGGTATCTTTTTTTGGATCCACCATTATTCCTTTTTCATTTAGTCCCTAGCGATCTATGGTGTTCTTTGTAGTTATATTACTACATTTTGAGGTATTGGATCCACATTTTACCTATGTTATAGAAATTTTTTTATCTATTTTTATTGGTTGTATCCATTTTGGTATTTTATCATGATTTCACTGGATCGTCAAATAATTTTACCAAAATGACGAAAATTTAATCTTAATGGATAAAGGATGCCCTTTAATGATGAAAAAACATCACATTTGAACATTTCAGTTAATGGATCTACCCTTTTAGGTTTATATAATATTTTTTATTAAATTTGATAAAATGATTTATTGAATGTGTGATAATTGATTTAAATTTCACTTGGGATGGTTTTTCAGGAATGTTATATCCCTTTTGAGTGTCTTTGATTAATTTTAGGTGATTCAACATTACATGGTGTGTTTTTAATGAATAAATCTTTTGGACAAAATTAATTTTTTTAATAAATATTTTATTTCATTATTTATGATTTTTATTTATATTGTATAATTGGAGCTCGATGATTTTATTATGATCGTAGATGAGTCATTGATGGTATTATCCAAAGATGTAAAAATTCTTGTAATGGGGAAACTCGTTTTTTGAGGTAGGTTATTCTTAAAAATCTGGGTATATTTATGAAGTGGGTTGAGGAGAATGATATATGAAGCCTTACCATATTTTTTATATCATCCTTAAATGGATAATTAAATTTTATTGGAATCGCATGAAATAAAAACAATGTTTAGGGGACATGGTGGACCCTTGAACCCAGTTTTAATACATCAGATGTTGATGGCTAGTGGAATGACTATGGTTATGTACTATAATATAGATGACCTTTTTGGGACTGTATAATAATGAATAAATTATATTGTACCTTTTTATAGTCTCCTATTATCTGTTTGGAGTATTAACATGTGATGTATTAGAAATGGATTCCCTATAGTCATTCCATCATGGGACCTTGAGTTTCCTTAGATCCACTTTCATGGATGATATTATTATGTATGGTGAGTTTTTCAAAAAAAATTATATATTATTGTATTCCTATGGGAATTCCACAGAATTGATTCATGTATAGGTTTGGTGTGACATTGGTTCTATGTTGATTGACCTAGAGAGTAAGATTGTCATGATTATATAACTTCATGTTTGATTGTGTGTGATTACAAGCATTGATTATTCAACTATGATATGGTTACAACTGTGTTGAGTGAAATTTTGAATTTAGAGTGATGGGTTTAGACCCACAATATATAAAATGAGATATATCACCAAATGTAGAGTGTCCATAAATATTTTTTTTAAGGTTCCAAGGTGGGTTCCCTTTTGTCATGTTGACACTAGAGGGGCTTAGAGTAGGGATTCCAATATGTTGATTGAAATATATGGAAAAGGTTATAAGGATTAGTTGTTTGTTTAGAAATACATCATATTGAATGGGTTGTAGTATTATGTATGTGGAAAACCAATGCGAGGATAATAAATTACATTATATGATTTTATGATTCAATTCCACATTCATATGATGGTTCTTGATAGAGGGTGTTCCCACCAGGATTGATGACAAGATATGGGATTTCTATAAGGGGAGTCATTTCCCCCAGATTTAATGGTTCTTCCAAATATATTTGATCCCATATAAATATGTTATAATATATGATTATTAGGACGTATTTAATTCAACAATAATTTTATTATTCTAGGTAGGGGTGCATCCCCAAAGATGATGGCATGTTTTTTGATTCTTAACGGGGGATCTATCCCTTCACATTGTGATGGGTCCGTAAAGGGGATGAGACTCCCCAATTGGATGATATGATAAGTTATTATAAGGTGGGTACCTATTTTCCCTTGATATTATGGCTTTTGGTAGGGGATGCATCCCCCATGGTGGATGATAATACATGTAAATCTTTAGTGGGGTGATGTTCCCCATATATATGATAGTTATTAGTAGCGTATGCGACCCCCAAAGTGGATTATATGAGATGAAATATCAATTTTTCATCCTTCCCATATTAATGTTGTTGCTTTACGTAGTTGGTGTGACCCCTTGATTGAATGATTTGATATGTGGTTTCAGTGTTAGAAACTGTATCATCCCGATTCTGGAAGCCACCCAGAGGCACCCCGTACCCGATTGGTCACATGGAATCATGTGTATTTCCCCGAACGCCAGAGGCTACCAACTAGAAGCAAGGGCCTTGGGTGTGATAGTGGGGAAACTATGTCCTCATTGGCATAGTGCACAGCAAAAGTAACAACACATAAAACAATGGAAACAATAAATATCCAACAACAGTAACAATAGAAGACTGATTAATGAACAACTAAAACAGAAATATATGTAAATGATTCATGATACATCTATGTCTAAGAAAACAACCAAACAAGTCACAATTCTTAATACAGTACTAAACCAAAGTACAAAAGAAAAATAGATATGAACTCCTCAGCATCGCAAGCCATGGCATGGTCCCATGCTCTCCAGCTCTAGTTCAATCACGACACCAAAGTAGAAGGGTGCTTTCCCTTATCCAAACCTACAACAATATAATCTGATTGGACTCAAAAGCGTGGACCAAAAAGGGTGTTAGAAAATGTCCTAGTTGGAAACCACCCAAAGATCTGTGTGTAACCGTCAGTGAATATATGGAAGGTAAAAGTACAGAAATAGTAAACAAGAAAGTACTCAGTAACAAAAAATCCACAATTTCTAGCACATAATTACAAACAAGGAAGCATCCACTCAAGCAAGTAGATCAAGCAGCTAACCTCTGGGTAGTTCTCATAGCCTAACCCCTATGGTTGAACCAACAAGTACTATCAACCCTCTGGGTGGCACACACAGTCTTACCCTTCATGTTCAGCTATAGAAATAGACTCTATGGGGAATCCTTCACTATCAATTCCCCATATAGTCTCGTATCGTACTAAAGGCACTCTAGGGAAGCACTCAACGTCTCATTCCCCATGTGGCCTACGTCGAGGAACTACATACACTCTAAGGAAACACTCAACGTCAATTCCTCATGTGGTCTTATATCATATTATAAAGACACTCTGGATAATACCATACTTCCATTCTCTCTATGGTCTACTATACTAGGTTCTCATAGCCCTGTGGAAAATCTGCAAGTATCGTATCGTGTAACTTCCAAAGTATCCTCAAGAACTACTTGGATATCATTCCACATCCTATCATCATTGATGAACAGTCACACAATCCTACAAACTAGGAATGGAACTGGCAAAATCCTAACACTAAAAACTAGACCAAACTGTTATAAACAGGAAAACCATGCATGGTGAAAACATCAAAAGCCCAAGAGATTACCCTTTTCACAAACAATATCCTCTACATAGGCATATAAGAAATGTAGAAAAACAGAAAGGGAAAAACATGAAACACGCAATACCCCGTTCAAGGGTATTGGTGGAATTTTCATGTATACTCAAATACATCCAATAAAAAGGCACAAACTACATACCTGGATGTTAGGAGATCGATATACTTGAACCTCACAGATTGATTCTCCTTGGATCATCGTAGATCTAAGAAAATGTCCAAAACGCTCAACCCACAATAACGTGAGAAAGAGGAGGAATTGAAAAACAAATCTCTAGGAGAAGGAAGATCTTACTACTGCGGTTCCAACACAATCGAGGGTGGTCGATTTGAAGAACATATGGAGGGTCGGGGGCTCTGAGGATATTCTCAGCCGTACGGGACTCTCTTGGTCGAAGAATTTGGAGAAGAAGATTGTTATAGGGTTAAGATGTGACCCTGACTCGTTTAATGAAAAAAAGTAGACGGTTTGTACTTTTGGAGTACACGGTGTGTACTAGGATTTTCCATACTTCACTTTAGGCGGACTCAATGTCACCCTACCTAGCCATGTCTGTTTCTATGACACGACCATCACATGGCCTCAAGCAGCAACAAAATACACAACATTTACTCAGAATGTAAACGATGTGTACTTCAATTTTTTCCATAAACTCCTCTTTTCTCAAAAACTACAGAAAAAGGAAAAACGTACCTGAAAACAAGGTCCGGGTTCTTACAAACTTCCCCTCTTAATGAAATTTTCCCCTAAATTTCCCTATCACAGCGTAGAAGAAAAAACCCTGAACAACTCAGGCCACTGTGATTGTACATCGGCCTCCCTCTCCCAAGTCTCATCCTATACATGCCCGTGTATCCATTGAACCCATAACAGAGGAATAGAATAGTCACATAGAACCTTTGTACTCAGATCGAAAATCCGGATAGGATTTTCCTCAAATGATGCATCCACTTCAAGCACAAAATCCTCAGGTTGAATGACATGATATGGGTCTAAAATGTAATGTCGGTGCTGAGAAATATGGAAGACTTCATGCATAGCCTGGTACCTCTGAGGTAACTGCAGCCGATAGGCAACCGACCCAACTCTCTCCAACACCTCAAACGGCCTGACGTACCATGGTGGAAGTTTACCCTATCTCAAAATCCTCTTGTGTCCCAACATCATTGCGACATGTAGGAAAACCTGATCCCCGACCTCGAACTCCAGAGGTCAACTCCGCTGATCAACATAAGACTTCTACCAAGACTGTGCAGTATCCATACTCTTCCGAATCAACTCTATCTTCTCTAAGGAATCTTGAAAAAGATGATATCCCAAAAATGATGCCTTTCCTGCCTCTAGCCAACATAAGGGTGATCGGCATGGCCTGCCGTACAAATCCTCATAAGGTTCTATCTAAATATTTTTTTGAAAACTATTATTGTAGGAAAAATTTACAAGAGGTATACGATTCTCCCAGGAAACACCAAATTCTAGAATGCATCCTTAGAGCATATCCTCAATAACCAAAATAATATGCTTGGACTAGCCATTTATTTGCGGACGGTATGTTGTACTCAAAAGTAGTTGTGTACCCAAGGCCTTCTAAAGCCCCTGCCAGACCCGAGAAGTAAAACATGCATCCTTGTCTGAAACAATGGAGTGTTGAACTCTATATAGACGTACAATCTCTCAACTGTACAACCATCCAAGGTAATCAACAATGATGGTCTCCTTGATTAGAAAGAAGTGATCAAACTTCGTAATCCTTTTGATGACAACAAAAATAGAAGCATTCCCTCGAGGTGATCTTGGCAAACCGATCACGAAGTCCATCGTGACATCATTCACCTTCTACTCGGGAATGGGTAACTGCTGTGAAAGACATGCTGGTCACTAATGTTCTTATTTCACATGCTGAAAAGTGTATCATCTCACTACGAGACTAGAAACATCTCTATTCATACCTAGCCACCAATAATATGCGGTGCAGATCATGATTCATCTTGGTGATGCCAGGATGAACTGCCCAAACTGAGGAATCACAATCCTGCATCAGCTCCTCGCGTATGTCTGCTTGCACCCATAATCGTCCCTATAAATGAAATATCTCATCCTTTCCTACTTTCCATCCTAGAATAGGGTCCTCTACTGACATGATTTCCCGTAGGACTAGGCCATCAAAATCTGATAGTTTCCTCATTCGTTCACGATCATAAAGTGTAGAGGTAACAACTACAAATGATAGGAATGTCTACCCATGCCTATCGTGAACCTCAAAATGCATCTCAGAGAACATATCCATAAGTTTCCCCTCACTGCTGGCCTCCTAAACTACTTGTATCTGAGTCCTCCTACTCAGCGCATCAGCCACTATGTTTCCCTTTCCTGGCGTATATGCATTCTCAAAGTAAAAAGAGTGGAGATACTCAACCCACTTGAGCTGTCTCAGATTCAGATCATGCTGGGTGAAGATGTATCTGAGACTTTTTTGGTATGTGAAAACCAAAAAGTTCTCTCCCAGAAGATAATTTCTATGACAGCATAATGCATGAACCATTGCTACCAGCTTGAGATCGTGTGTCGTGTAGTTCTTCTCATGTGGCCTCAACTACCGAGACCTATAAGCAATGACTCCATCTCACTGCATAAGCATAGATCCCATCACAATACTTGAAGCAACACAATAAACAGTATAGCCCTTTCCCGGCTATAACAAGACTAGTATCAGTGCTAAAGTCAACCCCCCTTTCAGCTCTTAAAAGTATGACTAACAAGAATCTGACCATAAGAACTTTGCACCCTTCTTGGTCAGACCTTTTGGTGGTGCTTCTAAGCATGAAATGTCCTATATGAAGTGCTTATAGTAACCAGCCAGCCCTATAAAACTCCACACCACAAAGACTTTCTTCGGCTGATCTCAGGAAACTACTACCCTCACTTTCTCTGGGTTCAATGATACTCCTGTCTCTGAGATAACATGACCCAAAAAGTGAATCTGATCCATCCAAAAGTGGAATATCAAGAACATAGAATATAACCGATGCTCTCTCAGTGTACTCAAAATGATCTCAAGATGGGTAGCATGGTCGTGTAGAGTGTGAGAGTACAACAATATGTCATCCATGAAAACCACCAAAAACGAATCCAAGTATTGATGGAACACTTGGTTCCTCAGTGCCATGAAAACTACAGGTGTGTTTGGGAGACCGAACGTCATAACCATATACTCGTATAGACCATACCTACTACTAAAGTCTGTAAGAGGTATATCTAATGGTCTAACACGCAACTGATGATAAACGTACCTCAAATCGATCTTCGAGAACACCTGATCTCCTTGAGTTTCTTAATGAATATTTCCTCCACACATAAAACACATACCCTTTGATGGAGACTTAGGGAGGCCAATATTCCCATCCATTTCATTAACCAAAATCATAATTATTCCTTTTCAATCACTTGTTGGGTTTATTTATTTACCACAATTTAAAAATATTCTAGTTCTTATAAGATATTAACAGAGGTGATTATTTCCACATTCCTGAAGAAAAGGAATTTTAATATTCTCTTTTCCCTGATCTCCATTACTGGAACTCTTAGTGAATTAATTTTATCTTTTCCTTGGTGAGTCATAGAGTTGGTTACGTTACACGTTTTTAATCACATTCCATGAAAAATGATTCGGCATAAACACAAAATATTTAACTCCATAGACTATCCCACGTGATCCCTCATAAGAAAATCACCCATCATATTAAACATTAATCTAGTTCTTTCGGATTACTTCCATTGAAAAGAAATGCACAGAGTGGGAATTACTTATCATAAAAGGAAACCACATAGTCATGAAAAGAGTTCAATACAGTATGAATAAATCATGAAACCTTACTTTGTCTATAAAACCCTTGGTTCATCCTAGGTTATTAATATATTTCTTATATTTAAATTCTTTATGAGGATTCATAAAGAGTTTTTGAACTCCCTAAGCACATCCCCCCAGAATGTCAAACTAGTTGTGTAGAAAGGCCCATTTTTATGTACCAGATTACCCCGAGTAAGGCCCAAAACATATTTTCAGAGTTCACTACTATAAAAATATCCTATACCAACTATTTTAAATAGTTGTTATAGGACTCCAAAATATTGGTATACCCTATACCAACGGTTTGGAGAAACATTTCCTAGTAATCCATGGGGAAAGGTCTATACCAAGGGTTTTAGAAAAACCATTGTTATAGACCTATACAAACGGTTTTGAAAACCATTGGTATAAGTAACAAGAAAAAATCTATACCAAAGGTTTCATAAAACAATTGCTATATGTATTTAAAAAAAGTATCATTTTTTTGGTTTTGATCCAAATACCTCTAGTTTATGATTGAATGACCTAACCACTAACCTAACATGACTTTTGTGAACATAATTTCATAAATATATATACGTATTATCATACATATTTTAAATTTTGATTTATTTAATGTTTTTTTAAGAATATTTCATAAAAAATACATGTAACAATACCAACGGTTCTCAAAAAAGTTTGTATAGGCCTATCTCAACGGTTTTGAGAACTGTTTGTATAGATTCTCTAATTTTGGGATATATACAAATGGTTTTGGACAAACCATTATTATATCATCTCTATTATGGAACTATACCAATGGTTTCTCAGTACTGTTGGTATTGGTCCCCCCCCTATACTAACTTTTTTGGGGAAACCATTTGTATATGTCCAAATTAGTGACCTATACCAATGGTTTTGGCCAATCCATTGGTATATCTCCATAGAATTGAACTATACCAACAGTTTTCCCAAAACCATTGGTTTAGATCTTTTTTATAGTTGTAGTTGTTACCCCTAATAACATCTATTGAAGAGGAACATCAACTAAAAGTATCCAAAAATTGAATTATATATAGGAAAACACTCACTCTATCCCTTATTAAAATTCCAGGACATTATCCTAAATGTTAACTCACCAGTATACATATCCATAGAGAAAACCCTAGAAATATCTTTAGAAATATACATTGGGATATCAATACTATTTTTTCATTCAAGTTTTAAGATGTATAATTAACCATTCCTTTTACTCCAAAAATAGTGACCCTGGATTTACATACATGGATAATACATCATTTTAGTTGAATATTCAGTATAGTACAAAAATATATGCTTGAGTAATATAATAGTTTAGTATTCTTAAAAACATGGAAACAAAATCTTCTATCCCGGTGGAAGATCTTAATAATATACCATAATGATCTCCACATTCAGTACTACTTCCTAAAAAAATTATTCATATATTGTGGAAATGAATCATAAGAAAAGGGTGAGATCAAATGCTCAATAAGGGTAAATAAAGGAAATGTGTAAGCATAACATGAAAAAGGGCCTAGAACTTGAGCACAAAATTTGATGTGCATACCCTGCATTATAAGGTCATAATAAATATTGGATGTTCATAAGACATGAATCAAAAATAAATAAGGAACATACTCCATGAAAGAATGACATAAGAATAAAAAATTGAAATATGGAAAACACATAATCATATTATATGATTTCCATAGTAGCTAAGTCATTACTGTCAAGACCATATTTGTAGTATGAGTTTTCTCCCTATATAATCTTTTTAGTCATGGTTCGCTCCTATAGACATATTAGTATCATGATTTAACCCTTCAAACCATATTAGAATTCATGTTTCACTCCTATGGAAATATTAGTATCATAAGGTCACTTCTCATACCAACATGGTAGTCATGGTTTACTCCCATATCCATCTTAGTAGTTATGGTTTACTCCCAAGACCATATTAGACTATCTCATTATATATAAATCATTACCAAATTCATTAGAGGAATATGTAGGTCCCACAAATATCAAAATGAAATCATACATACAAGTGAGAAAAATAATAAACAATCATATCATAACCCATGAAATTAAATGGGTTTCATAAAAATAAAGTTATATTATAAACATTGGAAAAGATATAGGTTTCATAATAAATTCATCAGAAGCATAACCCATGAAATAGAAATGTATTTCATAAAAAAAATAACTTATGAGAGGTAAACGATTATCATAAATACCGTTAAATTAAGAATAAGTCATTCAGAGAAATATTATGAATGGAACTTTTACATCATTTCGAAGAAATGAATGAGAAACATTAAAAAATGTCATCTTATATGGAAACTAATTTTGAAATATCTTTTAAAATCGTTTCTAGAGGAAAATATCATTTCTTATTTAAAGATAGTTTTTAATACATAATACCATTTTTATATCATTTTATTAGAAAATAAATTGAAAACATATAAATAATAAAAGAAACCATTTTAAAAAAATTATAAATTATAGACTTGTAAAAGAATCTTGATAACATTTTTAAAACCTTTTTCTTTGAAAACATTTTTAAAAACTTATAAAGAATTATTGAAGCATTTTTAAATCCATTTCTTTGAAAATAAAATTGAAGTGTTATAAATAATTATTTAAATTCTTTTGATAACCATTTATTTTAAAATAATTTTAAACTTATAAATAAATATTTAATACATTTTTAAAGCCATATATTATAGAATGATTTTGAAAACAAATACATGATGCTTTAAAATGTTTTGAAAACCATATCATTGAAATGACATTGTAAACTTATCAATAAAGATTAAATTATTTTTGAAAACCAATTAGTTGAATATAACTTTTAAAAGATATAAATAATTCATTAATTTTTTTGAAAACCAATCATTTAATAATACGTTGAAAACTTAGAAATATTGTTTGAGTACATTTTAAATACATAAAAAACATAAAACAATATATAAAACCACTTTCATTGAAGAAAAATTAAAATTAAATAAAATACATAATATTACTAAATGGGATTAATTATAAAATTATTACTTTTTAATATTTTATAGTAATCTTAAAGGGAATGTTAGACATGACAGAAGGTAAATTCGTACATTTTGATCATTCCTTTTATACCATAAAAAGGATTGAAAAGTTCCTTAAATTAGAAATGAAAAGTATGTTATTTTTTAAGAAACAAATTTTTTATAAATGTAAAAAATGGGTAAAAATTTCCATTAACATAATAGGATAATAGCAAAATTTTTATTAATAAACCTTTAAAATTGATGGTTTTCAATGAACACATATTTCTTACTGAAGAGAGGGTGACTCCAGGCTTTCTTAAAAACTCTGTATTGACTATATTATGTAACAATGAGTAAAAAAATGATAACAATAATTAATAAATAATAAATAACCATAGTATAATTAATTTTCTTGAAATATGAATCATATTATATCATCAAAGTAAGAATAATCATAAACTATATCAACAGTGATGTGATTGCCTAAATAAAATCTTATAAATTTGTTACATGGGGTCATACTATCCATGTAATAAAACGAAATTAATTGAACTAGAAAATAACATTAAAATTTTTAAATTAAAGATATAACATGTAAAATGGAAATATATAAACCTCTATAGGGAATTTATGTTCATAACAAAACACGAGTCTCAAAAAAGGAAAATTGAGACAAAACTATTTCATTGATTTGGTAAATTTTGATACGTAATCTATAGGAAAGGAAATTCGAAAAATGTTTATGATTATACCCATAAATTTTTGTATAAGATACATAATTTACAATCATGGTCCATACCTACACCACCAAAAAATAATTAGTGGGAAACATAGCATGTATCCCATAAAAATAAAAACGTCCGATAAAATCTTGTCACCTTGTGTCTTGACTCTATTCGACTCATTCAAACCACCTAAATAATAAATAAAAATGTATTATTCATCATTTTAATAACCATGTTATTATATCTAATTCCATATATGGTTTTATTACAACATTATATAACTCTCTTTTAATAATCCTATGTTATGGTTTTACTTTGGGTAATATTTTCTTTATTCTTCACATGTGTCATAATTTTTAATATATTTGGTCTTTATAATTATATCATGATTTAAATAATTTAATACATGATATACATATAATATATATATAGTATATTTTTATTATAAAAATCTATGTAATATATATGTACGAAACAAAAGACACCGTTCATGTAGATGATATTCCATACGTAAGCTTAAACACAATTTCCGTTTAATTGTGTTTTTGATAGAAAAAAAGTAAAAAAACATATATGTATATATACATATATCATTATTAACACATATTTTTATATCATATATAGTATATATATATATACACTAAAACCATACTTATTATAATCCATTTAGTGTATGAATGAATCATATCGCATTAAGGGGGTAGTAGTCGACACTTCCTCAAATGAAATTATCATATTTACATAAGATAGAAATCATCCTTGTATGTTCTAAATAAAAATTATTGAATAATTAAGATATTATAAACAATATATATATATATAGTGTGTCCATCATAAAGGACACCGTGGTAGGTTGTAATTGAAAAATTGAGCAATCATCGTTTCGTGAGGCATGTGTTCGATGTACATAGAAAAAATTAGTTCATAACAAATTAGACGGAGATGTTTGTAAGTGTACGTTAAAAAATTTACATAAAAACATACAAGTATATTTCAGATACTGATTTTGTTATATAATAATATAATAAAGAGATCTTTATGTGGTGGACAAGTGAAATAAACGAAAGGACTTGAGAGAAGACATTACATCATAATCGGGTAACACCTTTCGGTTTGTGCGAAACAGATTCCTTGGATTTACTTCTTCCCAATAGAAGGATTATAGTAGAAATTTTGGGATTATCGTATGTGTATTTTTATTTCTTGGAAAAACCTAATATATTTTAGAGGTGTGAATATGTGGGAGATGTGGCGGTATTTTATAGTGAAAGAAAATGACTCATTTGGAATTTTTGAAAACACTTTACGTGTATACATGTTCTTACCTAATAAAAGACATAAAAAAATAATAATTAAATAATGTAAGGTTTATCACTGGAATAATTCAATCAAATGGGTTTTTGAAAATTTTATTGGTCGTTTCAGCACTTAAGAATATGGTTTAGTCCCTAACTAATCTTAATTTGACCTTAATAGCTGTGATTAATTTTAATCACTTTTAAAAAATATTATGGTCATAAATCTACATGATATTGTTAGAATCTAAATAATATATTTATTAACATTTTTTATGTCCATTTTTCAATATTCAATTAACATAACTAAAAAATGAAGATTAATTTATTCACATAGACAGATGAAATAACATGAATAAAAGTAGAAAAATGTTTAAAAATTTGTTATTTTTTATATTCAATTTAAAATTTAAATTGATTATAATGACATATATGGTACTAAAAGATGTATATATATTCTAATGTGGCCTTAAAAAAAATTTAATGTATAATTTATAATTAATTATTATATAAACTAAAAGACATTTATTAACATAACTGCAATATTTTTCACTATTCATCAAAAAATGCAGTTCCTCAGAAATGTCCAAAAAATCCCCCTATGATTATTTCAGAATAATAAATTCTAAAATTATCTTCATTTTATCAAATTAAATTTGTAATTTTTTATAAAAAGTATTTTATTTTTTTTCATATAAGGAAATTATAAGTGGTTCATTCGAGGAAACAATATTTTAAAATATAAAATAAATTCACCAAAAATAGAATATTTTATTATGAACATGTTATATCTCTATAAAAAATTATAAATAATATTTGAAAATTATTTGATACTATTCATATAATAATTTTTAATAGCTAGGTTATAATTATCTCATTTAAATAATTATAACAATATAATAATGTTTTGTCAAAACATTGGTGTAATGTGTAATGTAAGCTAAGTCGGTGTTGTGTGTAGCCTAAGCCAAGTTTGTAATGCGTGTAGTTCAATCCATGGTGGTTTTGTATGAAAGGAAAATTTAGAATAATTTTTTAATATATATATATATATATAACTATTTATTGTTTCATGTGAAATGAAAAATATCAATAAGATTAATAAATTAAAAATAAATTATTCACAAAATATTAGGGAGTTACAATAACACCCATTCCATTTGTAAATTATTTTTTATGAGTTAATTTATTCTTTTTGAAATTTTGAGATTCATAAAGAAATAAATGTTTACTTTTTATATGAAATTCCAACGATTTAAATTCATTTTAGGAAAAACAAAGTTAATCTTGCACTACACGCAACACAAAGATTTTCTTATGTTAAAGGCAAAGACGAGTGTTACCAAACTATACTATAATATTAATTCTGTTATTAAAACATCATTATAGGTACCAAATAAATGTAGTAATCATGTTTATAAATATTAATAATTTAAATATAAAAAATGGATATTCATTTTTTTAAATGAATCCATTGGTTATCAATTAGTTATAAATTAACATAAGAACCATTTAAAAAGAATGAAAATCATTTTTTAAGATAACCATGTAAGAACACCATTCTATATTGATTAATTAAAATGAATTAATTGATAAATATTTCTATTGATATTTATGTATTATATATTAAATTTGATTTAATATCATCCATGAGTTTTTATAGGCATAAGATAATAATAAATCCAATTTTATGAATAAAAATATGTATATTTAAAAATAAGTATTTTTAACACCTTTTAATGGACAACCCATTTAAAATATAGTTTTTGAAAAAAATATAATTTTTTTTCAAAAAGTAAACATCATTTTTCTAAGGGATATATAAAAATTTACTTTTGGTATTTATTTGAAAAATTTTCATAGAATTTTAATATTTTTTTAATAGTGAAAAATAAATAAATTTTAATTCAAAAATAATTTATAAATATAAATAATTTATAGGGTAATATTTTATTTTAAATATGTTTTATAGTTTAATTTGATAGAATACACGTTAATTAATAGAATTTATATCATTTTAATAAATTTCAAATTACAATTATATATAGAAACATTTCAAAGATTAGAACATATGTAAGGAACCATAAATATCATAGAATATTTTTTTCTTAAATTCTTAGAGATTTTACAAGTGCGCAGTTTCTGACGGCACCTGATTCTGAGGCCCGATGTACCCAGAATCAATTGTTGAAGTTTATCTCGGGTACGTTCAGTGAACGAACAAGAGGGTTTTTCTATCTTTTGAATTGGTGCTCGGAATTGAAATTCGAGGGCACCGATGGAACCACAACATCGGTAATTGCTTAAGAGAACCTTTATCTAAGATGAGTTTGCTCGGGATGAGTTGTTAATAATTATGGATTAATAAAGAATTGAATAAAAAATGTGGAAGAATTTTTATTCTTTATCCATGAAGTTATAACCAACATGGGGTAGTTAGGGTGGGACCCACAAGCCCCTAACAACCCATGTGTGGATATTGGTGAGGTGGGACCCACACGATCCCCACCCCTTCACATTCATTAAAATTCCTCTAACCCCACATTTAAAATTTGTAACTCTCTTAACTTGTTAAACTTTCCCTTTAATTGGATGACCCTTCCTCTCCCCACTCTCTCAATTAAATGCTTGCGAACACACATTTAATTAATTAATTGACCCTCAATAATTTATTGAATTAAGTGTTTGATTTTCAAAATTTGAAATTCTTGGCATGAGTAAATAAAATAAGGAAGAGCCATATTTTATTTTGGATGCCAATTGTGGTGTTAAGAGAAAGGGAAGGGAGCTCTTATGTTTTGGGAAGATCAATTCATCTTATTGTCGAAGAACGCCTACTCTCTGATGAAGAACGTAGACTCGGTGACTCGGTTTCTCAATCCTCTTCTTCCTCTGCGACAAGGGAGGAGACACCGGCGACGGTGGAAATGAAGCCATTCTTCGTGGTGCTTGACAACCACAAACATCCTTCGAGGTAGGGGTTATGTTCAATTTTAATGAATTAAAATTGTTCTTGTTTTATCGTTGAGCATCTCGTATACTTTAGCCGCTTGTTATCGAAATAATAGGAGGAGATCGGACCGCACAAACATGGACGATTCTCCTCCCCGCTTTCTTGTTGATCAATGTTGACGTTTGAGGCGAATGCGGCACAGTGCCGTTGCACCACGCAGGAACGAAGAGGACCGCGACCGGAGCGGACCGCGGCCGGAGCTGGCCGTGGCGGAGTTGCGCGGTGTCGTCGCGTCGTGCCAGAGAAACCAATGGAGGCCGCGACCGAAGCATGCCACTATGGAGGGGGTGCGACACCGTCTCACCGCACCGGGCGAGGAAGAGCCACGACCTTAGGCTGCGGCAGTCCTGTAAGGGGCAGCTGGCCAAGCTGGTCGCCGGCGCTCCAAGAGGCTGGAACCCTGCGGGTCCCGCGGCGGGTCACTACCGGCCAGCCATTAAGGTCGGCCATTACCCGAAGAAATGGGGGTGTGTAACCCCCCCTGACCTGCCTAGGGAAGACGCCACCAGGGGGCCTCTGTTTCCGAAACAAAGGGAGCCACTCCCCCTTCGCACCCTGCTCGGCCGACAACCGAGCCGCGGCCGGCTTCCGAGCCGGGCTGCAGGCCACGCCGGACACGGCCACACGCACCGGGCCGGGCCACAAGCACTAGTACGGGCCACGTTAGCTGGGCCGGGCCGCGCCCAATCGGGCCAGACCTGGATCCGGGTCGGGTCGACCTGGTTTGGGCCGACCTAGGGGGTATTGGGCTGGGTCGGACCGAGCCCAGACCCCCTATTTTTGGGCCAGGTTCGTTCGAATACCCATAACATATGCTACAGACCTCTGATCAATTCACCTTCTATTGAGTAGGGATCCTTGGAATGAGACGGTCGTTTCGGTATATTACACTCGAGGTTTCGACGATGTATGGGTACAACAGTGTTGGTTCGAACCAGAAACCAACCAGACTCTTAGAATGGAAACGCGTATAACTTAACGGACGCATGTCTGAAAGATGTACCATCAATTATGTTGATTTATTATAAGTGAGATGGTTATTTTGGGTCACTCCACTAGAGGTTTGGACGTGGCTAGAGTACGGTCGAGTTGGATTAGCTTAAAAACAACCGGGCCCCTGGGACAGAAAAGCCAATATCTCTCAGACCGGGTGTCCGATTGACGCGCCGTCTGCTGAGTTGAGTTCCTTTTGATGAGAAGGATCTTCAGGATACATAAACTATAGACTTTATGACATTTGATGTATTGAACCCCTTGGCTCGTGGAGCGGACCCTCCTGGAATCGAGCTTGCTATGTGCGGGAACCCTAGAGCTGGCTGCGACTGCGACGACGATGACGACTTTTCATGGATCCTATGTGGGTTTGGCATCGAGGAAGACTGTACATGGATCCTACATGGGTTCAGCAGTGATGGTTACTATACTAGGATACTATGTGGTTTTGGTAGCGATGACTTCTGTACTTGGATCATACGTGGGTTTGGCATGGGAGATGATTCAGAGGCTATATCTATCATCTCCACCCCTCTTTGTGAGTAGTATAACTATGTGAGCCAAGTCTTGACTTCCAATCAATAACAACAATATGATTGACTTTATTTCCTATGTAGATCGGTATGTGTTTTCCTTTGTGGACTGGGTTGTGCTTTCCTGTGTGGACTGGGTTGTACTTGGGCACGGTAGTTGGAGCTGAACTGTAATTGATGACTTAGGTATATGTATGGGCATATAACTAAGTAGAGTCGGTTGATACTTCGTGTTTGTAAATTTTCTTTGTGGATTATCCTTTGTAGATTCTGGTAGACCTACAGGGGTCTCTAGGCCCTACTGAGTATCGTATACCCACCCATGCACGGGCTATGCTTGCACTACGTTGTGTTGGTTGTAGATGACGGACAACGCTGAGCGTGGTTGAGGCTTGTGGAGAGGAACGATATTCGGAGGGGGACTATCAGACGGGACGTACACGAAGCGGGCGACCAGACACGAGGAGCTGAGGGGACCATCTATACCAACCCTTCAGCTGGGATAGGTGGAGGACGACTCCGTGGCAGCTGATTTATTTTACTATTGCAGTACATTCTTTTCAGTTGTACTGTACTTTCAGTTGGGTTTTTATTCTAGCCTATTTACTTTTCAGCACTTACTAATGTACTTAGTTTACTTAGTGTCTACTTCATCTTGTGTACTCTGTTGTGTTTTTTACTTGTACAAAGGAAATGTCATCCCTTTTTATCAGGATTTACGCCTTGGGTGCTAGTCCCCAGCCCATGGTCAATTGAAGGCAGGCTTGGGGTAGTCACGACATGGGCCCCAAGGATGGGTCGTGACAAATTGGTATCAAAGGAGTCAGTTCTACCGCAGAACTCCGGACTCTGAATTTTTTTTCAATGTGATGAAATAGTGGTAAGGGTATTGAGTGTTGTTTACAGTCCATGGAGTCCAGTGTTGGTGCGGTGGCCAACATATCCATACACCAAGACCCTAACTTCTGATTTCTGACTCAATGCACGAAAACATAGATTGCATGTGTGTTTCAAAAGTTTTCGTTGTGATTACTTTGTGTCATCTCACCAGGTATACTGTATTAACCATGCACACCTGTTTTTTTTCAAGATGGCCCCACAATGGCAGCCAGCTAGGGTTTTGAGATTTTTGTGAGATGGCAGCCCACCGAGAGACGAGGCCTCAGTGTAGGTCCCCATTACAGTGGAGACACTGGCGGTACCCCTACCCGTCGAGACACTGATGCCACCAGCCCCTGCAGCTGAGATTGTACATCGCCTGAGTGCGCTGCACGAGTTTTAGCATCAGAGGCTGCCCAGGTTCCGTGGAGAGATGGAACCTCAGGCCGCTGAGGATTGGCTGGAGGCTTTTGTTCGAGTATTCAGATAAGTAGGGACACCAGCTGACCTCATGGTGATCCTTGCAGTGAGTCTCTTGCATTCAACTGCAGGTAGATGGTGGAGCCTGATGCTCCCGGGGCACGAAGAGGAATCTCTGCTCTGCACGAACTTCGAGTGCCTCTTCTGCTTGAAGTTCGTTCAAGCCCCCAATAGTGCGGTGCACATTCAGGAGTTACTACAGGTGCGGCAGGGCAAGATGACTGTATCCCAGTACTCGACGAGATTTATTGATCTCTCACGCTACTCCACGGACTTGGTACGAGAACCATTATTCCAAGCCTAGAACTTCGAGTAGTGACTGAGGCATGAGATCAGGGCTTTGATGATCTCCCCCACCATTCTGATTCAGGCAGGAGTACTGGAGTGATCCCTTCTTGTGGAGAGCTTTCTTGATGAGCCTAGACTAGCAGCGAGAAATACCGTATGACGACACGTAGAGGAGTCTTCTGTAGCCGACAGTAGAAATATGTCATACAATCAGGTGGGCAACATCAGTATAATGGTTCGGAGGTGCAGGGCACACGCAGCAGAGCCAATCATATGAGAGGCAGACACTGCTATGCATGCGGCAGGCAGAGCCACATGGCTCATGACTGCCCGACCCGCCATGCAGAGGAGTAGCAGATGGTTGAGGGGCCACCCAGGTAGAGGCAGAGGTTCGATTGTGGCAGTCCGCAGGGAGTAGGTGGTCGATGTAGACGAGCTGGCCGAGCCGTAGGTGGTGGACGACGCTTCGTGGCACTACCGCCACAACCACTATGAGGACCACCCCGACCTCAGGGAGCTGGCAGATAGGGGCAGGCTCAGCTCTAGATAGTTGAGGCCTACGACCATGACGCACCTGAGATGATTCAAGGTACTATCTGTGTCTACTCTACCCTTTCTTCAGTTCTTATAGACATAGGAGCGAGTCATTCTTTTATTGCCACTACCCTTGTTCTGAGCTCGGAGATTCCGACGGAGCCGTTGGCTCGATCCTTACGGCTAGAGACTCCTACGGGAGAATACTTGATGATTACGACCTGGTTCTAGTAGTGTGAGATTACTATAGGAGGCGAGAGCTTCAGTTGTGATCTTCTTGTAGCGGCGTCGAGGCCTTACGATGTCATTTTGGGTATGGACTGGTTGTCTATAGTCCATGATCAAATTGACTGCATTAGGCGCAAAGTGCGGTGTGTCCGCACAGATGGGAGTAGGTTAACCTTTACCAGCGAGAAGGAGGCCTTTGCAGCATAGGATGGACTCACACAGAGGAGAGGACATCCGATCAACCATCAGTTGGCTAGTCTCATCCTAAGAGCAATTGATGTGCGGAGTCCGAGTTTTCCTATTGTGGTGCATCAGTATGCGGATGTTTTTCTTGACGACGTTCCAGGACTACCTCCTCACAGAGTGGTGGACATTTATATTGACCTGTACCCCGGGACAACCCCGATATGTACTCCATCATATCGGATGTCTCCCGCTGAGCTTTGTCAGCTACGGGTACAGTTGGAGGACTTACAAGGCAAGGGATTCATCCGACCCAGTGTTTCACCTTGGGATTCTCCAATTTTGTTCTCCAAGAAGGCTGATGAGAGCTTACGACTATCTGTTGACTACCGTCGCCTGAACCAGAAGACCATGAAGAACAAGTATCCACTCTTGATGATTGACGACCTCTTTGATCTGATCAAGGGAGCACGATGGTTCTCGAAGATGGACCTCATGTCAGGCTTTCATCAGCTCAGATTTCAAGATGAGGATGTGAAGAAGATGGCCTTCAGGTGTCGATTTGGACACTATGACTTCTTGGTTATACCTTTCGGCATAACCAATGCTTCAACAGTGTTCATGAGTCTCATGAACAAGATCTTCCAGCCTTACCTCAATCTATTTGTCATTGTCTTCATCGATGACATATTGATTTACTTGACTACTGAGGAGGAGCACACCTACACTACTAGATATTTTAGTTTCGGCGCCTGTCATAGCGGGCGACCGCCATTGGCGGTCGCTACTGATAGTTTTAGCGACCGCCAAAAGCGGTCGCTAAAACTGAAATGAAAATCGCGGGATTTTTCCCGCCCCCCGCACTGTCTTCTTCGATGAAACTCGCTGCAACATCGTCCGCGCCTCCTGCCGCCGCACCGCCACCACAGGTCACCCCCGTCGCCGCCACCCCGTCGCCTCCCGTCACCCCCGTCGCCGCCACCCTGCCACCCCGTCGCCTCCCATCGTCTCTCGTCGCCACCCCGTCGCCTCCCGTCGCCGCCACCCCGTCGCCTCCCTTCCTACGGCCACCTTGGATCTTCCATGGCCGTCGACCGAAGCTCGGGGTCCATCCGAAAATCCCATGTGCGCCTCAGTATACAATGGGCACAAAATTTTCGTCGGTTTTCGAAGACAGTATTAGCGACCGCCATTGGCGGTCGCTATTGATTAATAGCGACGGATCAACTGCGACCGCCAAAAGCGGTCGCAGGGTGGTCGCTAAAGGGCATTAGCGACCGCTTCTGGCGGTCGCTAATACCCACATTACTAGTAGTGCTACCACTTGCGGGTTGTACTGGACACACTCCAAGATCACCAGATTTATGGTAAGCTCTCATTGTGTCAGTTCTGGATTCGAGAGTTCCACTTCTTGGGGAACTTCATCTCTGAGGTGTGAGATGCGGTGGATCTTGTGAAGATCGAGGCAGTGCTAGCTTGGGAGCCACCCAGGAGCGTGATGGAGGTGAGGAGTTTCCTACGTATGGCTGGGTACTATTGGATATTTTTTCCAGACTTCTACAGAGATGCAACACCACTTTTAGCTTTGATGAAGAAGGGAAAACCCTTCGTTTGGTTAGATAGATTTCGGTAGAACTTCCAGGAGCTGAGACAGAGATTGACTAGTACACCCATATTTAGTCTACCAGAGGAGGGAGTAGGGTATGCAGTTTACTGCGATGCATCAGGGACCGGACTCAGGTGTGTCCTAATGCAGCAGTGGGTAGTGATCGCTAATGGATCACGACAGTTGAGGTAGAATGAGATGAACTTTGCTACCCTTGACCTGGAGTTAGATGTAGTGGTCTTCACCTTGAAGATGTGGTGACACAATCATATGGGTGAGCGCTTTTCAGTCTACTCTGACCACCAGAGTCTCAGGTATATCTTCTCTTATAAGGACATGAACTTGAGACAGTGGTGATGGATTGAGTTCTTCTAGGACAATGACTTTGAGATATTCCATACTCCTGGGAAGGGGAACGTATTAGATGATGCTCTCAGCAGGAGGTCAGGAATCCAGTTACTTGGAGAGGCGACAGAGCAGTTAGCCGCTTCGCAGATATCCTTTGTGGATAGAGATGGGGTATCCTTTCTACATTCTCTCACAGTCACTCCTCCACTACTTCAGCGGGTCAGGGAGGCTCAGTGTGGGGATGTTGACTGTGAGACGCTACGTGCACATATTTCTACAGGACAAGCACCTGATATATTTTCTATAGGAGGAGAGCACGCCATCCTTTTCAGAGGACATACCATTGTACCAGTTGCATTAAATGAGGAGGTGATGTGATATTTTCACACTTGCCCATTGACGGTACATCCAGGAGTAGCGAAGATGTTCCAGGATCTCAGATGACAGCACTGGTGGCCAGGTTTGATGAAGGTTGTGGTAGAGTTCGTTTCACGATGCCTCAACTGCCAGCAGGTGAAGGCGGAGCACCAGGTACCAGCTGGCTTGGTACAGCCCTTAGATGTTATGAGGTGGGAGTGGGATGGGATGTCTATGGATTTCGTGACGGGACTTCCACGTACTTCGAGAGGATACGACTCCATCTGGGTGATTGTCAACCGACTCACCAAGTCGGCACACTTCTTACCTATCAGAGAGCAGGGCTCAGTGGAGAGCTTCTGATGCCTCTATGTTCAAGAGATCATATGACTTAATGGTGTTCCATCATCTATCGTCTCCGATCGAGATGATAATTTTACCTCCCGGCTTTGGAAGGGGTTGTAGGAGGCATTTGGGATGCAGCTATGCCTGAGCACCGCCTTCCACCCTTAGATGGATGGCCAGATGGAGAGGACCATTCAGAATCTTGAGGACATGATCCGTGGATGTGTCCTTGACTTTGGTCGCAGATGGGAGGATCACCTACCCTTAGTAGAGTTTGCAAACAACAACAGCTACCACTCCACCATCGGGATGGAACCATACGAGGCATTGTACGGCCAACCTTGCATATTACCTATGTGATGGACATAACCTGGGGAGTCAGCACTTGTAGGACCAAAGATGGTCTAGGCCATGACAGAAAAGGTGCAGATCATCTAGGAGCGGATGAGGACTACACAAAGCCGAGAGAAGTCCTATGATGATAGGAGGTGGAGACCACTAGAGTTCGAAGATGGAGACCACATATTCTTATGGGTATCACCTCAAAGTGGATTACGGATATTTGGCCGGGGCAGAAAGTTATCTCTGTGCATCATCGAACCATTCCAGGTTCTCAGCAGGATAAGCAAGGTAGCTTATCGCCTGTCTCTTCCACCTCAGTTGCACCGGGTGCACGATGACTTCCACGTATCTCAGCTGAGGAGATACGTGCACGACCCAACACATATCATCAACCACAGAGAGCTAGACATCGATGACGGTGTGACATTTGCGGAGGTCCCGGTGGAGATTGAAGATCGACAGGAGCGGGTCCTACATGGATGGTCGATTCCTCTAGTGCGAATCAGGTGGCAGCACGGGAACCCCTAGGAGAGCACATGGGAGTGGGTGGCTCAGATGCATACATAGTATCCTCAGTTGTTTCGTTAGTTTATGATGTGGCTTCACGAGGATGTAAATCCTTGAGGTGGGAGTAATGTAAAGACACGTAAATTTAAAGGAAATTTTTTTCATAAATTCTTTGGGATTTTATGAGTACGCAGTTTCTTGATGGCACCTGAGTCTGAGGCCCGGGGTTCCTGGAATCAATTTCCGAATTTTGGCTCGGGTACGTTCAGTGAACAAATGAGCGAGTTTTTTCTATCTTTTTAACTAGTGCTCGTAATTTAAATCTGAGGGCACCGATGAAACTGCAGTGTCGATAATTGCTTAAGAGGACCTTTACCGAATATGTTTTTTCTCAGGAGGAATTGTTAATAATTGTGGATTAATAAATAATTGAGTAAAAATTATTGAACGATTTTTATTCTTTATCCAAGAGGTTATAGCCAACATGGGGTAGTTGGTGTGTGACCCACATTCCCCTAAATACCCATGTGAGGATATTGGTGATGTGGGGCCCACACGAGCCCCACCCCTTCACATTCCTTAAAACTCCTCTAACCCCCCACTTAAATTTTGTAACTCTCTTAACTTGTTAAACTTCCCCTTTAAGTGGATGAAGCTTCATCTCCCCACTCTCTCAATTAAATGGTTGCCAAAACACATTTAATTAATTAATTGAACCTTAACAATTAATTGATTTAAGTGTTTGATTTTCAAAATTTGAAATGATTTTCATGAGTTAATAAAATAAGGAAGAGCCTTATTTTATTTTGGTTTCCAATTGTGGTGTTAAGAGAAAGGGAAGGGAGCTCTTGTGTTTGGGGAAGATCGGTTCATCTTCTTGTCGAAGAAAACCAACTCTCCGTCAAAGAACATCGACTTCATAGCTCGGTTTTTTCAACCTCTTCTTCCTCTGTGACAAGGGATGAGACACCGACGATGACAGAAACGACGCCATCGTTTGCGGCGCTTGACAACCGCGAACTTCCTTCGAGGTAGGGGTTAAGTTCAATTTTAATGAATTAAAATTGTACATTTTTTATCGTTGAGCATCTCGTATACTTTTGATGCTTGTTATTGAAATAACGGGAGGAGATCAGACCACACAATCACGGACGATTCTCCTCCCCACTTTCTTGTTGATCAACGTTGACGTTTGTGGTGAAGGCGGCGTGGTGTCATTGCACCGTGCAGGAACGAAGAGGACCGCGGCAGAAGCAGGCCATGGCGGCGATGCCCGGCGCCGTCGCGCGGAGCCCGAGAAACCAAGGGAGGCTGCGGCCAGAGTGGGCTGCGGTGAAAGGACGCTGCACCGTCGCGCCATGCCGGTCGAGGAAGAACTGCGTCCTTAGTCCGCGGCGGTCCAGCAGGGGGTGGCCGGCCAAGCCGGCTGCCGACGCTCCAGGAGGGGGGACCCCCGCGGGTCCCGCGCCGGCTCACTACCGGCCGAAAATTTAGGCCGTCCATTACCCGAAGCAAGGGGGTGTGTAACACCCCCCCTTTGACCTGCCCAGGGCAGACCCCACCAAGGGGCCACCATTTCCAAAACAAAGGGGGTCGTGCACCCTTCGCACCCCGCTGGGCTGACAGCCGAGCCGCGACCGACTTCTGAGCCGGGCCACAGGCTGCGCCGGGCCGGGCCGCGCCCAATCAGGCCAGACCCGAACCCGGGTCGGGTCGACCCGGTTTGAGTCGATGCAGGGGGTATTGGGCCGGGTTGGACCGGGTCCATACCCCCTATTTTCGGGCAAGGTTCGTTCAAATGACCATACCATGTTCTACAGACCTCCGATCAACGCACCGTCTATTGAGTAGGGATCCTTGGAATGATACAGTCATTTCAGTATATTAAACTCAAGGTTTTGGTGAAGTTTGAGTATGGACGGGTTGGTTCGAACCCGAAACCAACCGGGCTCTTGGAACGGAAACACTTATAACTTAACGACCGGACGTCCGAATGATGTGCCATCAATTGCATTGATTTACTCTTAGTGAGACGGTTCTTTTGGCTTACTCCTCTCACGGTTTGGACACAACTGAAGTATGGTAGTCTTGGTTTATCTTAAAAACCAACAGAGCCCCTAGGATGGAAAAGCCAATATATCTCAGACTGAGCGTCCGATTGACGCGCCTTCTGTTGCATTGAGTTCCTTTTGACGAGATGGAACTTCGGGAGACATAAACTATATACATTGTGACAGTTGATGTATCAACCCCCAGGGCTCGTGGAGCGGACCCTCCAAGAATTGAGCGTGCTGTGTACGGGAATCCTAGAGTTGGCTACGACTGCTATGGCGATTATGACTGTACTTGGATCCTACGTGGGTTCGGCAGTGAGGACGACTGTACTTGGATCCTACATGGGTTCGGCAACGATGGTTACTGTACTAGGATCCTATGTGGGTTCGGCAGTGATGACTTCTATACTTGGATTCTACGTGGGTTCGGAAGGAGAGATGATTTAGAGACTATATCTATCATCTCCACCCCTTTTGGTGAGTAGTATACCTTTGTGAGCTGAGTATTGACTTCAATCAATATCATCGATATGATTTACTTGCTTTCCTGTGTGGTCTGGGTTGTGTTTTCCATTGTGGACTAGGTTGTGCTTTCTTGTGTGGACTGGGTTGTACTTGGGCTCAGAAATTGGAGCCGAACTAGAATTGATGGCTTAGGAATATGTGTGGAAAAATACCTATGTAGAGTTAGTTGATACCTCATGTTTGTAACTTTCCTTTGTGGTTTATCATTTTTGGATTCTGGGAGACCTACGGGGGTATTGGAGTCCCTAATGAGTATCGTATAATCACTCCTGCACAGGCTATGCCTGCACTACGTTGTGTTGGTTTCAGACGACGGACAGCGCTGAGCGTGGTTGAGGCTTGCGGAGCGGAACAATATACAGAGGTGGACTATCAGGCGGGACGTACACGGAGCGGACGACCGGACTCGGGGAGCTGAGGGGACCATTTGTACCCACCTTTCAGGTGGGATATCCGGAGGACAACTCGGTGGATACTAAATTACATTATAGCTGCTGTACTTTTTTTCAGTAGTACTGTACTTTCAGTTCGTATTGTATTTTGGCTCATTTACTTTTCAGCACTTACTTTTGTACTCAGTTTACATAGTGTTTACTTTAGAATGTGTACTCTTTTGTGTTGTTTACATGTATAAAGGTAATGCCTTCCCTTTTTATCAGGATTTACGCCTTGGGTGCTAGTCGCCAGCCCTTGGCCTCTGGAAGGCGGGCTTGGGGTAATCACAACACGGGCCCCGAGGATTGGTCATGACAATATATTTACTTTAAAAATGCAATTTTTTCATCTCGTAAGAGGGCTTATATATAAATTAATTTCCACCAGATCTGTAATTGGAATTTGGAAAAATTAATTTCATATATAGAATTAGAATAATTTATAATTTATAATAAGGAAAAATTAGTTATTGGCCAAAAATATTAGTGAAGGTGATTAAAATTATATACAGTGTTTAAGAGAAAAATTAGCTTATCAAAGGACAAAACCTCAATATTAAAGCCCAAAATGACCTTCAAACATGATACAATACATTGGATGTTTATATTTAGACCCAATAATTTTTTTTATTAGATTTGGACCATTTTTTGAGCCACTTAACATTGTAAAACGTGGCTTTAATTCCATTTTTAGAAATATAAATAAATTCCACTCCTCCTCCATTATAAATTGGTACTCTCCCCTCATACTTATTAAAACCTTTCATGCCATTTTCATATTAAGAAAACCCAGAACAAATCCCCTTCCAAATCCCCTGATTTTATACTTGAATACTATATGTTTGAATAAATCCAATCAAGGAATACCTTTCGTGTAAACCAAAAGGATTTACGAAAAATAGAGTTAACATCCTTCCACATGCTGTATTATTCTTTTTCATTATCAAAACAGTAAAATATTCTTATTCAATTATTTAATAATAAAATATGTATCTTAAATATACTAATATATTTTTATTATAATGGTTCTAATTACCCTTACACCACTTCAATATAATGGGTAACATTCTTACAGTTCGTGTGTATAGTGAACTACAGCCTCGTGAAACAATGTTGTTCATTTTTTCCTTTACTGTCTATCATATGTGGGAATAATGACTGAAATATTATTTTATATGATGAATATTATATTAATAATTTTTTTATGGTTCTTTAATTTTTATATAAAATATATATTCATTATTTCCATTTTGTACAGATACAATAAGTTCATTTGTGGACGTGTGGAATACTGCCTCCTCAAAGTGATGTAATTTATTTATACATTGTGTGGAATATATTAAGGATGGGTTTAGTGAAAATATATGATATATATTAAATAATAATTCTACTATAATTATATTATAGATATATGTACCTAAATATCATTTACTTTTCTATCAATAAGAACAGTAAACAGAAACAACGTTCATCCGTACGTACGACTTACCATCTCCATGAACGATTTATTTCATTTTATATTACTATATTTCAAAAATTCATATATATATATATACTGAATATATATGATACGTATATAATTTATTACAGCATTTAAATAATTAAATCATGATCTTTGAAATAGGATCAAGATTAACAAATCAAAACATATACAAAAAATAAAGTTCATATTACCTGAAATGTAACATTAACATGGAGTTGTTAACAAATGGGTAATATAGAGTCTTAAACAACTATATATCATGTTATATATAAGAATATGGTTATTTGGAATATTTTAAATAAATTTATATTTATTAAACAGTAGGTTTTACCATGTACGATAATGGAAAGACTTAAGGTGAGGGAATTTCATCAAACTTTTTTATTTCTGTGGGATACATTTCATATTCACCACTATCTTCTTCAATGTGGTGTATATACTGATCTATGAAATTTTTTATAATTATATTTCATTATTTAATGATGTTTAAAGATTTAATTTATGTTATTTTTTCATTGGGAACATAATTCTAATGTTACTCAAGTATTAAGGTTTATCTCATCTCACTTTTATTTGTGTGGGAATTATTCTTTATTCAGGACTCATTTCCCATATGGGATGTTTATACATCCAATACATATATTAAATTATTATTATACTATAATATATTTGAATTTACATTTCAATTTTATGACCATTCTTTAAAGTTTTTTATGGGTAAAAATTTACCAAACCAGTAAATAAATTTTTGTCTCAATTTTCCTTCTTTAAGATACATGCCATGTTATGCACATAAATTTTTCTATGTGATGTATATAAATCCCTTTTATATGTTACAAAATGAATATAATTATTTCATGATATTTGAAGATTCTTGTAATTTTATTACATCAAATGTATTATGAGTCAATGTTACAAATGTAATAATAGTTTCCTGCTATAATCTCATTATTTATTCGTACTGTTCATGATTATGCTTCCATAAATGAAATTTTATGATCCATATCTCCTGAAAAATAATTAATTTTATTATATTTTGTTTTTTAATGAAATATTCATGTATTATTACCATTTTACCACTATTTTATACTTATGATAATTAAGAAAAAATTTTCATGAAAATCTTACTTTATTTATCCTTTATGTCGGAAATTGGTTTTCTTTCAGAATCTAGTTTTGTAAAAATGTTTTAAAAAACATACTAATATTATGCTATTGTTTTGAAAGGAAATTTTACATATATTTTACACTTTTAAAAAATTGGTTTAAAAGTAATATTATTTTATTTTTTTAATCTTGTCACTTTTCAAAAAAATTTAAGGTGAAAAAGGAATGTTATACATTTACAGACATACCCATCTACATGACCATAATTTTTTTAAAGCATCCACTATAAAATTAAAAATTTATTTTTAAATAAAAATATTTGATAGTATTCTTTAATTTTTTGTATTTAAAATGTTTTTTAAAATGAAAATTGTATTTAATAATATTTTGTATTTAATTTTTATTATATTCATTTTAAAATAATATTTTACATACGTTCAAAAGTTTTTTTTCATTGAAAAGGATTTTGATGATTTCATGATTTATTTATAAATTTTGAAATATATTTTCAAGAAATTGGTTTTCAATATGACTTCAAAACATCAATTTATGTATTAAATTTCATTTCAATGAAAAAGGTTTTCAAAATATTTTCAAGCATCCTTTATATTTTTTTCAAAGTTATCATAAAGGAAATAGGTTTTAAAAGTGATTTATGTTTTAAAAATAAATATTTCAAGAGGAAAAGAAATTATTTTAATTATATTTTTTAAATGAAATTATAAATCCTTTTAAAAAAAATGATTTTTGAAATGGTTTTACAATGGTATTTTCAAATAAAGGCTATTTTTTAAGAAATGTTCCATGTGATCCATCCAAATCTTTCTCCATATAATATTATATAATTTTATATGGTTTATTATCTACTAGGGATAAGATCCATGAATACCATTCATAGTATTTCTTGGATGGTTAATGTTTTGATTGAATGATGGTTATGATACCTTTTTCTGTTCCTTGAGTCATATGCTTTTCAAATCTGCTTATTTTCAAAGGTTATGTTTTGATGAAAGAATTATGAAACCTATATATTTTTTCATAGGTTATTATGATTTTTGATATTAATGATACCCACTTCAATTAATAGTATATTATTTGATGAATGTTTTTATATTAGGGCACATAATATTTGATTCCATTATGTGGTGAGTGAGACCTATATATACCTCTAATGATTTGGGTAATGATGAATGTTTTCTTAGCTAAAAGGGTTCCTAAGAGGGAATCCCAAGACCAAAATAAGATAAAATACTAATCTAAAAACAATAGATTATATGGGAGGGCATCCCAAGACCAAATAAACTGTGTACACAAGAGGTAATCCCAAGACCAAAACATGAGTTTACACTAGAGGGAATTTTAATACTTAAGAAAGAAGGAAAATTAGAGTGAACCCCAAGACATAAATAAAATGGTATATGGGAGGGAATCACAAGCTTGAAACAAGGGGTTACATAGGAGGACATCCCAATCATGAAAGAAGATGGTACATTGGAGGGAATACCTAGCATGAAACAAGAGGGTACATGAGAGGGATTCCCAATCCCAATGAAGGTATAAATACTGTTATCCCAAGTCTATCATGTTATGATGGTCTTGGTAGGCATCATTGACATAAAAATTTCATTGCTAATGTGTATGACAAAATTCCATGTATCACTCCTCTGTTACGATCTCATGGATTATTCTCTTGATTCCCATAAAATTCACATGTTATGAATTTACAATCATTATGACATGATTTTTTATGATATGTGTTATGAATGGTATGATATTACAATGTTATATCATGTTCTCAAACCCTTATTTTCATGTTTATTCCAACATTTCCCCCCTGATTAACATTATATATCATCTAAGATCACCTATTTCTTATGTTTCCTTTCCCTAGGATATGAACAAATATTTGAAGTTGAATCACTAAAGGTGAAGATATTTTTAGAAGACTATGATAATATTTCACCAAGTTAAAATACTTTGTTCTAATTTTCCAAATACACTAAATGATTATAGTACTTAAGAATTAAATTGTATATTGTGATGAATATTCCTCTAAAATGATGTCATATCCATGAATGGTAATATTGGGTCATTATATTTGGTATCAAAAGAATGGTTTAGTCACCCATTAGAAACTAGAATGAGAAAAACTTTGTGAGATCCCCTAAAATATTTTCCAGGATATGTATAGGTATGTATTGAAGGATAATGCTTAGTATTCACATATTTTGATGTATGTTTAATTATTATGCATACAATAAGTAATTTATCATGTTTATGTTCTATTACTCTATGAAAAGGGTATATCACTCAATGCTTTATGGTTTTATCCAATAGAGGGGACAAGGAATTATCTTAACAAGGAATTTCTTGTAAAATTTTGATAAAATGAGAATTTTTTATAATGAATTGATAGAAATATATTGCGATTATGTCGAATTAGCTATAATGTTATACGATTAATAATGTGATCATTAGTGATCTTGGTGATATAAAAAATAAGAAGAAGACTGACATTTATAAATGTTCACATGATAAGGAACATGGAGTAAATAATCTTTGTAATCCTACATGCTAAGAATTAGGGATGAATAAATACGAGGAATACCTCAAATTAAGGGGAAGACCTTATCTATGTTGGAAAAAGGTTTATAGAGTGATAAACTATCCTAGACTTTAATGTCTTATCTTTGGATAAGCTGGGAATTAAACCACTCAATGAAATATCCTAAGAATATACATCTAAAAAAATAAGGATCTACTTAATGTTAATCATTTTAGAATAACTATTGATGTTTTTATGTATTTGGATTCAATAATTATGTAATATATAAGGTTTGTTAGGTTTATGTTTTTTTGATAAGGATTTACAAGAATATGTGGAATGGTTATGATGGACTAAAGAAGTGATTTCATGGAAATGACACATTTTTATAATAGAAGATAACCTTTAATATGTCTCCGATGTTTAGATAATGATGTTTTTTATAAATACATATAAGGTATAAATAAGTAAATTATATGGAACTAATTATGTAAAAATTGAGAAATTATTAAAAAAATAATTTTGTGCAATCATGGATGAAGTTTAGAACATTTTTGTATTTAAGGAATATGTCCAATAAATATCTGAATAAGGAAACATGCATGGTTTCAATAAGTATTTTTGGTAGTTCAGGTTGTTACCAAGTTTCAATAGACTTCATAATGAAGGTATTCGAATGTTTACTATGTGGAAACCAAGATATAATTTAAGATATATGGTGGATCAATGCTAAGATGTATTTGGGAAATATGGTGACCTTATTTATAATGTTTTTGTCTTACACCATTATGAATGGTAATAAGGATAACCATTTATGGAATGTATTATGATAAAATTTGGATGAGGTTTTAGATATTAAAGTATTGTCTCTCTATATGAGGATTTATGTATATTAGATAACATGTGATAACTATTTTTTTCTGATAAAGATAAAATCAATGACCTATCATTCTATCTAATAATCTCATGATATTTCAAGAATAAAAAATTCATCTTTATTCCATGGAGTACATGATGAAATAAATATATAGAAAATAACAGTCAATGAGTGAGATTGTGCATATAAAAAGTAATGAAATTAAGTAATAATATTTCCTTATGTACGTAGACAATAAATGAATTCTTCAACTCTAGTAAAATGACATTAAAAAAATATCCTAATAACTTCAATTTTTTCAAACCAATGGTATTTAAATCATTATTTATTTATGGTTTTATGGCCCTTAAAATTCCATTGATCATTAACTTTATTTTGATCATTGATAATTATCACTCTCTGTAAAAATTTAATTTTTTCTTCCATGTAAAATCATCACTCACAAACTATGTTCTCTTTTGTAGAAACAAAGTTATGAGTTACTTTTCGGTAACCATTATTGTTCAATATTTATTTTCATAAAGGATGTTTCAGTTTTCAATTTTATGATGCTAGTTTTCACGAGAGGTACATTTACATATTAAACCACTGATAAACCATACGAATTTCAAGGGTGAAATTAATATTAAGTGGAAGAATGTAACACCTCATGATTTTGTGCATTAATTTTCCTACTTAATTTAATATTTTTTTAATTTTACATTTCACAAAATATTAAATATATAGGGAGTTATATGAACAAAATATTATTGTATTATGTTTCATACAACACTATTTCAATATGGCACTACTCACAACACTTATAATTTCTTGCGTTAAACATAAAGTCCAAGTTTTACCAAACTACAATATACTAATAATATTGTTATTAAAATGTAATTTTTATTACCACCTAGATTACAAAATGGGAGTAATGAATATTAATAATTTAATTATGAAAATATGGTTTACACATGTATATGAAATGATTCCATTTGTTACAAATTTGTTATAAACTATTGTAAGAAACATGTGGAAATAATTAAATTCCTATTATAATAAAGCTATGTACAAACATCATTTTATTTGAATAAATTAAAAAACCCATTAATAATTATAGATTTTAATAACAAAATTATATTATATATTAATTAAATTTTTTAACATATCCAATTGTTTTTATAATCATATGATAATAATAAATCAAATTTAGTAATAAAATTTTTATATTTGTAAAAAGTAATTTTATAGCCTTTTAAATGGATAAACCATATAAAATATAATTTTTGACGTTTCTATAAATATTATTTGAAAAAATATAATATATTTTTTAATGTGGGATATCGAAATTTACTTTGGGATATTTTTTTTATTGTTCATAGAAGATCCATATTTTGATGAATAGTGTAAAAACAATGAACTTTAATTCGAAACTTCTTTTTCATCCAACTAATCTTGACAGTTAAATTTTATTATAAACTGGTTTTAAAGTAGAATTAGATCAAATTTAATGACATTAATACAATTTATTTAATATTAATCAAATTCAAATTGAATTTTTATATAAAAACATTTCAATCATTTGAACATTTTTACATTAAAAACTAACCTTTTCGTCCTGTCTATGTGATTAAATTTAAGTTAATTTTTTTTTCCAATTTTGATATTTTATTTTGGGAAAATAGATTAAATATTTTGAATAATCATTATTTATAATTTTAAATAAGTTAAACATAGTTTTTGAACAAAAATATTGTTGAATGTGATTAAAATTAATGACAATGTGCAAGAGAAAAATTAGCTTAATAAATGACTAAACCATACGCATTAGGCCAAAAAATGACCATAAAACATGTCCAAAAGATATTTTATGATCATATTTAGACACTATACAACCATTTATAGCATTTTTATAAAATATTTGAGACAATATATATGGAGAAAACGTGTTTGGAATTCTATTTTCAAGAAGTTACATGAATACAACTTCTCCTCCACTATAAAAAAGAAGTCACCCCCACTTATTCAAAGATCTCAAAAAATATGATCAGAAAAAACCTTCCTCTACATCCTTAAAAATACAATAACATAATTACACAATCCTACCATTTTTAATAATCCTAATAAAATATTTCTTTTGGTGAAAACCTAAATGAGTTACCCAATGAAGATGTAACATCCTTCCACAGGTCTTCTGTTTTATTTTCATTCTCCACCACCATAGATTTTCATATTAAAAGATTATATAGTAATATCAGTATCATAAATATACTTAAATTTTGTTATTTTAGGGGTTATACATACCTTTATACACACTTCCATGTAATTGGTAATGATCATACTATCCCTTTGTACAACAGACTACCACCACTTGAAATGGTGTTGTTGATTTTGCCTTTTAACACCTCTCATGGGTGTGAATTATGATAGAAATACTATTTTAATATGATATATGAAGTGCAATGTGTTGCATTTGTTGTCAATGAGGCATGAAGGTGTCTTGGAATGAATGGAAGTCAAGGAATTGTCAAGATGTGAATGCCAAAGGGTGTGATGGTGATGGTGATGAAAAGAGAATGGCCATAGTACTAAGAGGCATGTCACTTAGGAGATTCACTAAGTGACATAGGAGATGATGGTTGAAACATTCTCTAAGAAAATCTGACGATTGTTGAGCTGCTCTTTAAGTTCATAGAACTTGTATCCTGATGATACAAAGTCACAACAATATTTGAAGACCATGCATTGTATTGACAATGCATGAGGAGTTTCAGAAGATCCATCCACAAGTCCTAAGTGGATGAAGTGAGCTGAAGAAGTCCATGCACTATATCTTAGTGCATGTGAATCAGAAGAAGATCCAACTTGATCTCTGATTGGATCAATAAAGAACTTTGATGAATATGTTTGATTCAAGAGTTCGGTTGATGAAGAAGAACCTTCAAGAATTCACTCCTAAGTAATGAGTATATGTTGAGGAGATTTGAGGAATTCTAATGAAGAAGAGAAGGGAAGAAATGAAGAAGAAGAGAAAGGGCATTTGGCATTTTACACTTAAGTACTTTGTATACTTAGTGTATATTCAAGCAAAAAATATGCCAACATCAAGGGCCAGCCTTAAGGGTTCAACCCAAGGCACATGTGGGAACCAGTCACCACGCCCAAGGGGATCCCATGGGGCCAGCCCAAGAGTGGCCGGGGCCGTGTATAAGCCCCCGAGGGCACGCGGTGGTGAAACCCGCGCGCCGGAGGAGCATAGTGGGCGCTAGGAGCACACCCGCAGGAGCAGAGATTGGGCGCAGAGCGCGCCCGCAGGGAGAACACGGTGCGGGGCGGCACCGTGGAGGGAGAGAGTTCAATTGTAGAGTAGCCGGCAGCGGCAGGGTAATAAACCGCGGAAATTCCGCGAGAGAATTCGATGTGGGACGCGCATTTTTCACCCGGAGCGAATCCCAGCCGCTCATCTGATCTCGCGGCCGATCCGAGCCGCTCATCTAATCCCGCGGCGCCGCGATCTGATCCAGCCGTCCGATGTCTTTCGATCACCTGATCCGACGGCTGCCGCTTCGTCCTCAACCTCGAGCTCAAGCCGAAGTCACCCGCGAGCTGCCGACGAACCAGAGGCCATCCGAGAGAAGGATTTCGAGTTCCCGGCCACCTCTGAGCAAACCAAGACCTTCACTGTGATCGTTAGGCCATAACGAACTCATGCATGCATTAAAATGTTGCATGCATGCATCGAAGGAGAATTTCGAGTATCGGCCGAGGCAAACAACGTTGCCGAGGCCTCGGTGTATTCGTATTTTGCATGGAGGGATTTTAATGAGGCTCTGCATGTTGTTCCATGCACATACACGTAGAGGGACCGAAAAATAAAAGAAGCCGCGTGAAACAGAGAAGGTAGATTCAAGATTCGGAAAGATTTTAAAGAACCGAAACTTTCGGTGATTCAAGATTTAACACGTGGATGATCAAAGGCGTTTCTCTGCCTATAAAAGGAGCTCCCGAAGCACAGAGATGTTTGCTGATGCGCTGAAGTTTTGTTGAAGACCTGTCGTCCCGCGTGTGCCTCTGCCTCGCGAAGAAGAAGCCGCCGCGCAAAGTACTTGCGCGGCTGAAGATCTCGGTGCCACCCGAGGCCCGAAAGAGTTCCCTGCGCGCCTATCTTGCGCGACAGGAAGATCCTGAGCCACTTGAATTTGCGCGCTCAAGGATTGGCACCCTCACTGCCCGCATACTTGTGCGGCAGGAGGAAGTGCCCGCGGGTGCAGCACTTGCGCGCCCTGCGGCAGGAGGGTCTTGCGCGCCCCTGTGCCTTGCACCTTGCGCGCCTGGTTGCACCAAGTGCACCTACTTGGCAGTGTTGGAGAAGAAGAACCCGAGGCCAAGCCTTTGAGCCTTGTGTGCAAAAAGAAAAAGAGAAGGGCGTGGCCGTGTGTGTGCAAAAGGAGGAAGACCACACTATTTGTGTGTGTGCAATTCAAGTAAAGGCCGTAGCCTTGGGTGTGTGTGAAACAAGAAGACCACACTATTTGTGTGTGTGCAAAGTGGACAAGATCACCTACGGGCCAAGTGTGTGCCAAGTGGAGAAGAAGGCCCTACAGCCGTGTGTGCTTAACAAAACAAGAAAAGGCAGTAGCCTTGTGTGTGTGCAAGAAGGGAAGGAAAGGCCTTTGTGCCTTTGTGTGCAAAAAGAACAACAAGTGGTCGTAGCCCTTGAGTGTGTGCCAAATTGAGGAACACATCTTGTGTGTGCTAAGTACCCTAAGGGCAGTGGGTGTGAGCAAGACAAGGCCATACTTTGTGTGTGCATTTGAAGAAGAAGGCCGTAGCCCTTGTGTGTGAAAAATGAAGAACCAAGTGTGTGCATAAGTGAAGTGCACACTTTGAAGAAGATTAAAAGAACAAGGAAGTGAGTGTGCTAAACAAGTGAAGGCCAAGTCTAAAGTGTGTGCAAAGTGAAACAAGTGTGTGCAAAAAGACAACAAGGCCGAACCTTAGTGTGTGTGCAAAAGAAAGTGTGTACACACTAAGAAGAAGAGAAGACATCCACACTAAAGTAGAACACACTCTAAGTGTGTAAGCAAATTGAATTAAGTGTGTGAAGATTGTGAAGAAGGTGTGTGCTATAGTTGATTACACCCTTTGTGGGTCTACTGCACCAAGAAGAGGAAAGGAGAAGTGCATGCATGCATGCATGCACGTGCACACGTGAACAGTGCTAAATCAGTGGTGTGCATCTGAAGAGTCCAAGACTTGAAGATCTTGAAGAGTTGCCATGCACTCAGTGCATGATGTTGAAGTGAACTGAGACTGAGCCAGACTGAAGTTAAAGAGATTGGTTGTCTGAGTTTTCAGTAGATTGAGAAGATCCTGATCATCACAAGTGATCAGAGGTACAGAGCAAGGCCAGCAGCCTTTATCCCAGGCTGCTGAGGATACTTGAAGAACTTAAAGTGAAGAAGAGCTACTCGTGTGACTCGAGGAGCCAAGAGAAGACCCTGTGGGACTCAGGGAGAAGAAGTCTTCAGTGGGATTCTGGAGCAGGCCAGTGGGACTCTGGTAACACTGTGGGACGCAGTATAAAGACCCTCCTGTGGGACTCAGGAGAGATACGGTGGGAAGCTGTATCGACCATTGTAATACTAACAGATTATAATGGGAGAATCCATGCTTGGAGAGCATGGCAAGGATGTAGGCCTTTGGTGCCGAACCTTGTAAATCCTTGTGTCCAGTGCCTTTACATTTACTGCATCATTCGTGGAAAGGTGAGAGATACAAGAAGAGTGGATCGAGGCTTTAACCAGCCATAGAGGTTTAATTGATAAGAATCAATTAGTAAAAAGTTTTAAGGGATCACTGATTCACCCCCTCCCCCTCTCAGTGATTCACACTGATCTGGGCACTTCAATATATATGATATTTATTATGTGTATATTATTTTTTAATTATTATATATAACACACCTTGATGCATTCTATATTTTGTAAATACAATAAATTAATTTTAGAATGTAAGGACTACAGCCTCCGCAAAGTGGTGTGATTCGTTCACAATTTACATGGAATGTATTATGGAATGATTTTTTAATATTTATATGATATATATGAAATAATAATTCTATTTTAATGATATTATATGCATACATATAATTGATTTACTTATCATTCAATAAGACAAGAAAAGAAAAACAACGTTCATGCATATGTATGACCTACCATATCTATGAACATTGTATTTCATTTCATATTTCTATATTTAATAAATTATTATAAAAAATTATATACTACATATATATCATATTTATTTCATGTTTTAAATATAGTGAATAATTAAATCATGATCTAAGTGGGATGATCGAGAATAACAATTCAAAATATATTAGAAAAAACAAAGAAGACATTACAAGAAACATAACATTAACATAATGTTGTTAATAAATGGTTAATATAGAGTCATAAACAAACTATATAAATTATTAGTAAAAAGAATATGGTTATCTAGTATATTTATAATAAAAATATATTTAATATACGATATTTTTTAACATGTATAAAGAATGTCAAAACATTAGGTATGAGAATTTCTTCTCAGTTTTTATTTCCGTGAGATACATTTCATATTCACCACTTGATTATTTTTTGTGTTTTATATACTTACCTATATAATTTTATATCATTAATTTAAATTATTTAATTATATTAAAATTCTATTTTATTTTACTATTTTATGGGGACCAAAGTTCTAATGTTAATCATGTAGTAAGGGTTCTCTAGCCTCTATTTTATTTCTATAAGACTTATGTATTATACAGAACTCATTTTTTTGTGTATATACTATCCATGAATGTATTCTATGATTAATATAAATAATATTATAAGTATTTAAAATTAAATTTAATTAAATTATTTATGGTTTTTTTGTTCCTAATTCTCCCAAATCGGTAAAGTAGTTTTCGTGTTAATTTTCTTTCTTTGAGATACATGCCATGTTATGTACCTATAATTTTCTATAGGATATACATTCTGAACATTGAACTGTCATATAATGAACATCATTAAATCATTAAATTTCATGTTTCATATAATTTTATTATCTCATGAGGATTATTAGTCATTGTTAACAATTTGATAATAGTTTACTTCTACAATCTCATTGTTTATCAAGATTGTTTAATATTATGATTCATAAGAGGAAATATTATTATCCAAATCTATTGAAAACTAACATATTTTATTATCTTATGGTTATTAATGATATGTTTATCTATCGATAGAATTTTTCATACTCTTTGGTACATATGATAATTAAGAAAATGTTTTTATGAAAATATTAAATTATTTCTCTTTTCCATTGGAAATTTTTTTTCTTCCAAAACCATGTTTTATAAAAGTGTTTTCAATACTGTATTAATATTATTATATGTTATTTTAAAGGAATATTTACCCATTTTTTACCTTTTATAAAAATATTTTTAATTGTAATATTTCTAACTTTTTATGATAAATTCACTTTTGAAAACTTTTTACGATGCAATAGGAATGTTCAGAATGTACAAAATCAACCACTTTCATGATTTTCATTTCATTGAATCATCATTTGTTTTTTGAAAAGGTTATTTCTATATGATTTTTTTCTTAGTATTATAGAAATTTTTCGATTTTAAATTTTGTTTCAATGAAAAACGTTTTCAAAAATATTTTATGATTAAAAAGTGTTTTAAATGTTTTAATAAACATTCCTTTGAATGTTTTCAAAATTTTATTTTTAAATAAAATTATTTCTATGATTTTAAAATTTCATTATGTGTATTAAAATCCTTTTTTTATAAAAGATATTTTAAAACTATTTAAAGCCTTCCATTTATGTTTTCAAATAATTTTCAACAAAAATGGTTTCCAAAATAATTTCAAGCTTCCTTTATAAGATTTCATAGTTATTTTAAGATAATACTATTTTAAAAATGATTTAGTTTTTTAAAAATTATATTTCAAAGAGGAAAGGATATTTTCCTCAAAGTATTTTTTAAATGAAATTATAAAGACTTATTTATAAAAAACTGTATTATTGAAATGGTTTTATTATAGGGATTTCCAGAAATGGATATTTTCCTTAAGAAATTTTACATCTTATCCGTAAAAATCCTTATCCATATGAAATAACATATTTTTTTATTATTTATGATTTTCTAAGTATACAATAATAAAATACAATTCATATTATTTTAATAATTGTTTATGTTTTGATGGAATTATGTTTCTGAAACCTATTTCTCTTCCATGGTTTATATACTTCGGAATTTTTTTTTTCACAGGGTATGTTTTGAATAAATAGTTATGAAACCGATCATTTTTCATAGGATATCATGATGTTAATGATACCCATTCTATTTTGTGGGTAATGATATGATGGATTTTTTATTATCTTATAGAACATGCATATATGATTTTATTATGTGATGGGTGGGAACTATATCCCCTTCTAATGAAAAGGGTAACGATAACTATTTTATGAGCTAGCTTTTTACACTATAGGGAATGCCAAGGAATAAACAAGAGTCCCTAGTAATCCCTAAAGAAGAGTGTATATGAGAGGAAATACCAAGCCCAAAAAATACTATATACACGTTGGAATCGCAACCCTAAAACAATAGGGTACAAAGGATGGAATACCATGTGAAAAACAAGAGGGTTTGTGGGGGTGATTTACCTTCCTAAAAAGAGGGTGCATGGGAGGGTATCCCTTGATTGAAACAATATGGTACACTAGAGGGCATTAGAAGCCTAATAAAAGAGGGTACACGAGATGGAATCTATGTCTCAAAGTCGATACATAGATTCTTAGCCCAAGCCTAACATGTTATGAATATATTATTAGGCAGACTTGACGTATACTTTTTTGTGCTTATGTGTGCCACAATTCCTTGTCTTATTCCCATATTATCCTCTAATGAAATATTCCCATGATTCCTCTATAATTCATACCTTCTAGACCTCATATCATTATTCCATGATTCATGTTTATGTTCCCTGATATGCAGTGTATGATCTTCTAATGTTATATCACATTCTTATACCAATATTCTCAAGTTTATGCCTACATATCCCCTCTATTTAGCATTTAAGATCATATGATCTCACCCCTTTGTTATGTTTACTTTCACCTGGATATCAATAAGGGTTATATATATAACTACCAAAGGGGAATAAATTTGTGGGAAAATTTAATGTATTTCAAAAATAGGTAATATTTTTATCCAAGTTTCCAAAGACAATATACTATTATGGTACTCAGACATTTAATTTTTCAATGTGCTGATTATTATTTTAAAATGATGCAATATCCATATATATGAATATTGGGTCACTATAGTTTCAAAACTAGTTTGAAACTTCCAAGGGATATGATTTCTTAAAATCATTATATATTTTAGGAACATTATGGAAGAAAAAATGAACATTAATTTATTTTTTATCCTAATTATACATAAGAAAATATTATTAGAAAATTTAAATTCATAGCATAGGGAATAAATTTCATTTATGATTTATCCCATCATTAATAAATATTTCTCTTTTATGTCGATAATTGTTTTGGAATTCTCAACCTTAAGTCTATTTTGGATGAAGTGAATGTTTAAATGTACAATGAAATAGTTAAAGGTAGTCTTTTGATCCATTATTCCACAAAATTTTCATATCTATTATTTCTATTATAATTATTCAAATTCCACCTCAAAACCTGGTTATCTAGTTATCTATGGTAATGAAAAGTGGGGAAATTATTGCATCCTATGAATAAAGATCCCCCTCTCAATATTTGTTTGTTTAATTTCCCAAAAATCCTTATAACACACCCTCTATCATATATTAATGATATTATTGGTACAAATGGTATTTTTTAATACATATGTAATATAAATTACTAGAATAATGAATTAACTCTTTATACCATGAGAAAACCTCTAATTCTATATTATTGTAAAGAGGAGGATGTATCTACTTTTTAATCATAATCTCATTAATGGATATTATTAAATTATGTGAAAATGTATCTTTATAAAACCATTGACACTATGAAAAATATCAACCTAGATGGAATTCATAATGTGGGTGAATATGCCCCTCAAATAAAAGTTTGGCATCTCCAAGAAACAAAATTTTGAGTTCTGAAATGAACTTAAACCTTGTGTAAGTATAATTCATGAGTCATATTATCACTACAAAAGGGATATTATTTGATCTTTTGATATTAGAGGAAAATTAATGATGGAAAAGAGAAACATGTGTGCTTGAAATTTATAATTACCTTTCATTAGCTATGTCATATAATCAATTCATTAGAAACATCTCATGACTATCAATCCAAAAAACCGTACTATCTTCAAATGGGGTGACACTTTTCTAGAATTATGAACGTAAGTATGTATTTAAAAGAATTAAATAATATTCTAATCACTACACCTATAAACAAATTACCAAATGGTGTGGAAGTATTCATAATCAATATTGATAATTCCAAAAATGGATTGGGTGGTGTATTCCTGAAGGATGACTACGTGGTAGACTATTCCTTCCACCAACTAAATATTCCTATGTAAAACTATCTAACTTGTGATCCAGAATCAGCTGCGGTGATCTTCTCATGGAATATTTAGAAACACTATCATTGTAGGTATAAGTGTGACCTATATTAGTATTATAAAAGACTCAATTACATATTCACAAAAAAAGTCCTCAATATGCACTAATAAAGGCTTTCTGAACAAATCATAGATTATTATTGGTCCATCTATTACCATACTAAGAAGGTAAAAAAGTGTAAGATACACTATGTATAAAGGATCTCAAAACCCAATCCATGATGTATATGGAAAGGGATCCTATATTATTATAAATAAAATGGATTGATAGGTGAATCCTAAAAGGGACATCATCCTACATTCCACTAATAACTTCTCAATAAACCATTCTTGAGAGGATAAATGAGGTCCAATAATATGATCCATAGATATTAAAAAAAATATGAATTATTTCATAGTTGATAATTTTTAATGATTTAATAATAATATTTGGAACTAAAATATGTGTCCCATTAAAACAAAAGTGGAAGTGGGAAACTATAGAAGATTCAAATACATAATCATTTTTTATTCATCCCATAAGCATAAATATTTATAAAGATATGATAAAAACATAAGGTGGTAACACATAAAGTGGGATATTATATAATTTGTATCTCGATGCTTGGTATAATAATAAGTCAATGATAAATGAAAAAATTATATGGATATCTTTCAACCATTTCCCATAATATTATAAAAATGGGAAGACATAACTTTAAATTTAATCATATAACTCCATATGACATCAAAAAGAATATATGCCATCAGGTTCGTAGATGACCAATATACAAATTCATCACATTCATTACTATAACACTATATTTCTCTCAAGAATAACATTCCATGAAATATATAAGTGACGTGTTAAGACTTTAATGAGTTACACTCTCTTTTATATCCCATTAAAATCTATCGTCTTCCTTGAGGTTTGGGAGAATCCTTAGAAAAAATTTGATACATAGCAGAGTATTTGTACATCATAATTACCATATATGGATGGTCGATATGAGACAACCATTGATACTCTAAATGATAGAGGTATCAAAATATAACAGGCTGGGATGTATTTAGAGAAATCAAGAAATTGGGTCTTAATATTATCCATGTTTTGATTGAAAATGTTTTAACCATTCAATTATATATGAAATCCACACAATATTGATAGAAAATAAATATATACAATCATTATTGAGACTAAAAATTTGAGGTAAGATATTAGGAGTTCCTTTATATATCACTATGGAAGAAAGTCATGATATTTTAGAATAAGGGTGTGATTAGTCTATGATTAAACGACCCCATTGTTATCCTTGATAACATAATTTATTTTTCCTATTAATTAGAAATCCCTCATAAACTATCCGAATTACCTGACCTGTTCCATGTATCACTCTTTAAAATATATATCTGAAGACAAAAATGTAAAAATTATAAATATCATACACTTATTTAAATAAATTTCATATAGAATGTTGCTTGAGAATATTTTATATTTTAGAGAAAATGTTTTACAGAAAAAAAGAAAACTCCAAAGGTTATAGTGATGGGGAGTATCCACAAGTTTGATTATACAATATTGTAACAAGAAGAGGTGATGAAACAAAAGTACCCTCATTTGTTTTAGTTTATTAAATGAAATTTAATAGATACATTTTCTAAATTGAATTTGAATATAACTAAAACAATTATAAATTGAATTCAATATTTGAATGAATAAATGACTTATTTACTATTGTAGTTATAAGAAAAATTCTGTACTTTAGTTCCTTTGGACAATTTAAAAACATTACAGGTGGGATTTAAAATATTTCTATTCATTATAACCATTTATAATATAGTCATTTAACAATGAAAATTATGATGAAAATATATTTAGGTTTATAATAATTTTTAATTGACATATATGGAAGACGATATGACCTCATCTAGTAGGATCATAACCAGGGAATACAAATTATTAGAGCTTCTTAAGGATATGGTACCACTAGGATTTTACCTCAACCAATAATACTATGAACATAAAAAACTGATTTTTTTTTGAAAATATTTATAAGTTATTTCAAAGATTTTGGAGGTCACAACTGAGACCCTATTTTCTAATCCCACCCTTGAAAGTACCACCATCTGAAAACATTCACCTAGAGAATATGCTTATGTAATAAGGGTTTATGTATCTAAATCATAGTAGTATGAATTCTGATATATTATTTTTTATAAGATAATTATTAGGTTTATTCCGTTTAATTATTACATTATATATTCAATTATATAAGAGTTGATGAAAACTACATATTGATATAAGGAAACCAAAATGGTATTTTTATTATATATGGATGTAACCGTATTTTTTGAAAAATAAATAATTTTTCAATGAATAATACAATCATATATTATTATTATAAAAAAATATTTATTTTTATAAAAATGATAATATAATTTAATAAAGTCCAATTTAATCAATATTAGGGACTTAAAATTGTTCTTTTTGTAAAACATGAATTTTCCAGTAAATAAAAATCTTTATTTAAAAATAAAAATTATCATAATTATAAAATTATTTGAATAATTTAAATTCTATTTTTTGAAATTATTATGTTGAAATTATAAAACGGTAAATATTTAATAACATTTTGAAGAAGCTAATTTTTTATAAAAATTATGTATTGTACTAATATATGGTCTATATTAGGACATCGTAATAACCATAAAGTAAAGTAATAAATTAATTAAAAGGAATAATTTACTGAATATATATTTCCCAATTAGAATATTTTTTTAAATTTATATAGTTATCTCTGTAAAACTGTAATTAATCCTTAAAAAAATAATATTTTATATTTTTTTATCAAAATCAATTCCTTACGAACATGACCCACTTCCACATTACCAATGGTATAATTTTAGTTTCTTCATTTCAAAAATTATAAAACATTTAAAATAAATTATCTTTGATAGAATCCTTGGAAAAACCATTGTAAATTTTGTGACTTTTAATAAAATATAATATAGGGTCCAAATCTTATGTTTAGAAATTAATTAATAATTTCCTTATAATTTACTAAAAATACCCACCAACCCTCTCACTCTACTTATATAAAAAATTTTTTTGAATGAAATTACTCTCCATATCACACTTTAAATCCATCCCATGTGTTTCCAAAATCTTAAGAATCTCATCATTTGTTTCTAGTTGTTCAAACATAACATACGTGTATTCTATCCTCTTATTTTTCAAGAAAATTCTATTATTTGCGACATTATAATTCCAATTTTTCTTATTAGAATAATTTTTAATCATTTTTTTCTGTTTTAATAACTCTAAGTTAATTATATACCATCTTTCACAGATAATAATACCTCCCACAAACAATTATGTACACCAATTATGCTGCTAGAATTATCCCACAATCTTCCATGATAAACATTATTATTGTGTGTGATATCCCCATTTTCACTAAAAGGAATTCACCTTGATGAACCAATACTTGATTGATTATCGAATCGAATGTATATACCACTCAATATTTAATCATCTAGTAAATAATTATGAAATAAATCTTTACATGGATTGATCTATATTCCATATAAGCACTTGTATACGATATGAATGTGATGGGTGGGATACAAATTATTTTTCCATCCAATTCCTTTGATAAAGATTATATCTCATAAGATACATTTTATAGTGCATGAGTGGATATCCTAATAGAACTATTTTTTTGATATATTACTAGTTACACTTGACTCATGTTCATGATCAAATTTTTTTTTCTATATTCCTACATATCATTAATGTTATCATATTATATAATGATTCAATGGTATTTTTTATAATTCTAACTATTTTATGTCACTTTGATATACATATTTATATAAATTTTTTATTTTACTCATGTTATTATTTGATTAATCCCTCACCCGGATTTATAGGTCAGACATTTGTTATGTGCATCCACATCTTTCGTGTGAAACATTACAGGATCAATATGTCATAAGGATGTTTTATACAGTTATTTAATGATGGATTTTTATACCTGATTCATGTTATTATATTATGTATCTATTTTTCAATGAAAATTAGTATTTTGATATTTTCAAATTGTATTAAAATTATATTTGTATAATAAATAAATAATTAAGTTGTATAAAATTTATAGGTTTTCTAAAGCCTATGAGGTATTTCTTAATTCTAAAAGACATTCAGTATTGTATGATGAATGTATGATATTTTGGTAATAGTTCCAAGTATTTTATTAGATCCACTAGGTGATGTTTTATTAATAATATATAGTAGGAAATGGGTCCCTATAAGGGTTGCATGATATGGGTAGTGACATCTAGCATTAGTTAATATTGGTATCATTAACCATAGGTGTCACCATAAGACCTGATGTTGGGTGGGGATTATTATTTTTTGGTTTATAATTTTTATTTATATTACCAACAGTATAACATGATTAGTATATATCTAATAATTCATATATTATATAAAATATCAGTAGTGTCCACAATGTTTTAAAAACACCTTTCCCATGTTGTACTTTCACATTATTACCTAAGAATTTATCATTATAACAATCTTAAGAAGGATAGGGGATAAATATTGAAATATTGAGTTAGATATCATATACGAAGTCAAAATAGTAAGATATGGGATGATATTACAAAGTTGTTGTATTTCACTTTTTGGATTATTTATTCATGTGATCGACCTATTTTGTGATCAAATATGATGTATGCTTGTCTAAAAACATTTCATTTATTATAACCTGGATGATTTTTTTAATATTTCAAAGTATAAAAGTTTATTAAGAATATTTTTTTATTATTTTCAACTATTGTATTACTTTTAATAAGATTATATATTCACTATTGAAAAAATATAGACCATATCATATAGTAGAAAGCCTCTATAATATTGAAAGGTGGGATTAAGGTTATAGATCAATATTGTTGAGACACTGTTGAGTGGTTTTAAGTTGGGTAATTATGCATAATAACTCATTAGGGTGATATTTGTTTATTTTCCATGAATGAAAATGGTAGAATCATGATCTTTATAGATTATAAAAAGCTATATTTGGTCCCAATCAATTAACAATTTCCATTTACATGTATAAATGGTAATTTTTACCATTTAATGTGATCTCAAAGATTCAAATTGTCTATCCAGGGTTTAGGATATCATGAGTTTTGTGTTATTGCCGGGTATATTCCAAAATATGTGTTTTAGAGAATTTATTTGTTTTTGGAGTTTCTTGTGATTCAATTATGTATTAAGAGTCATCCGTAAATATTAATGGATCTTATAAATGGATATTTACAATTATTCCTAGAATCCTTCATCATGGTTCTCATTGAATTCACTTTGGTATAATAAAAAATGAAAATAAATGTTGATAACCAAGATAATGTTTCATGTATTCCACAGACATACATGCTTTATGTCTTATTCTAAAATCATCACTCATGGATTCATAAGATTCACTTCGATATTTATTTTATATCAGTTATTGGGATCTTTGTTTATCCCTATAATATAAAGGATATATTGTATTGGGAATGATATTGGAATGTTTTTGGAATTATGAGTTTTTATAGCCTTTCAAGATTTTGGGTGAATAGAATTCATGTTTTCTATTACATGGGAACACCAAGGATGGGTATCACTAAAAATAGGTTAATTATTGAGTGGATTGATTAATGTGAATATGTGTTCCATTAAAGGTTCACATATTCTATTAATTTTAAATTTTGAGTACCATGGTATCATAATACCATCAATTGAGATTCTTATAGCTGTAATTTATGAGAAGTTTTAATATAGTTATATTGGTTGTTTTTTATGTATATTCAAATATATCCCAATAAGATGCACTAACCTACTCAATACAATGATTAAGAAATTTTATTTCATTCAAATATGTTTCTGAATCAACATGTATTGGGTGAGAGGGTTTCTATTGAAATGAACACATGTATTTTTTGTACATATTTTATTAGAGTGAATTGAAAAGGAATAAGATGTGTTAACCTGACTACCTACATAAAATAAATTTAGAAATTCAATATACCCATGAAATGTATAATTTCATGAATGATTCACTAAGAATGATGGCCTCGGTCTAAAGAGTTTTGACTTTTGATGTGGATTGGAAGCTATTGTGTTTACTCGTTTCCAAGATGATTGAGGAGAAAGAGGGAAAATAGATATGAAATTTAAAAAATAATTGATATGTCAAAATTAATTTACTATTTAATTACTATCGATGAGCTAGATTATGGTTTTCATGTCATGTGGAAATGGATCATGATAGATTATTCAATACATGGATTACCATCAAATTATATTGGGTGTAAAATGCTTCTGACCATGTGGGGGACAAAACATACATGGGTGTAGAGCTGACAAGGGAGTCCTCCATGCACCATTTAGTATTATATAAAAGGATAAAAAATAATTACTATAATATAATTAATAGTTTCTATTATAAAAAAAATAAGTTAGGGTATAATTAATTCCCATTCTAAATACCATACATGTTAGAGGATAATTTTAGTGAATCAATTCCCATGTTGTTTAATTAAACCCCTTCCAATACATGTATGGATGTAGAAGGATGTGTTGATTAAATTAATCACTATAATACCAATGAACTCATCTATTAAATATTCAGTGTGGGTGGTAGTATATTGATTGTTAAATGTTTCATAAAACTTTCCAATTCTAGAGACTCTGTCAGTGGATATATAATAATGATAAGTTTATATGATATATTGAAGTTTCATTGTGTTCCTATTATCATAGTATCATATCAATATGTTCATATGGATACTATATGATATGTAATGTTTCTTAAACTCTTGGTTTTTCACTTTCCCCTTAAAAGTGTTTTGGAAATAATAATAAAATAATAATTTCAGGTCACATTGAGATTCCACAAGGTCCTGTTTATATCCATAGGCTCCTAGATGATGTTTAGAGATACACACCTCTCATAAAATAACAAATAATATATCAGGATGATTGAGAAACCTATGGATATTATTTAAGAATGTCCAATTGATTATGTGAGAGTGTGGTTTCATCATTTTTAATTTGTTAATTTTTCTTATAACAATTAAATTTAGGAATCTATATAGATGGTTCACTTTGAGTAATAGTAGAATAATTTATGCTACTCAACAAAGTTTTTATTATAGGTGGATTATTCAATGGATATCATATAGATTTTTGGGTAGGAGATCCCAATGAGGGTTAAATATATTAGGAGGTAGTTTGTTACTACTCAGAGAAGGAAACACTAGTATACAATGTAGATGGGGTGACCATGGGAGTTCACAATGAGTGATGTCAAATTCATATTATTGATGAATTGATTTAAAAAATCAATATTTGATGATAAATGGGAAACACACATCATGTTTTGAAATTATGTTATTGAATTTTAAACTAATTAGGTATATGACATATTATTTGGATTTTCGTGCATGAAGTATTTATTTACTCTAGGTGATTAACATGTCACAATTCTAAAATCATGATCTAGACACCCAAAACACGATTGATTGGGATAGAGAATTATTGTAGTCAGATTAATTAATTGAGGTGTTCCATGGGGGTATGATGGGTCATGACCAATGGAATGGGTGATAAGGGAAAACATTCATATTAATAAGGAATCCTATTAGGATGAGTCAGAATATTGATACTAGTGGAAATAATAATTAAAAATGATGCCCAATATGTGTCTCTTTGGGACGAGACTTCCTTAAATGGGAAATTTTCAATTGTATTCAAATTTATGGTATAAATATACGGTTTTATTCAAAATGAATATTATATTCACTTGTAATTATAGATATTATCATTAGTATGTGTGTCTTAGGATACATTCATTACTGGTAATTAGGGACTCCCCTGATTGTATTTAGAAAATAAAGGCACTAAGTAATTGGTGGAGAGAAATAATGTACCTAATGCACAAGAACGTTGGAATGTAGGGGATGGAATCCTATTGAAAAATTATTGATATTACATGGAGGTAATTGTTGAATCATGTACAATTTTAGTTCTCATTAGGTACTAGGTGGATTCTTAGTGTGTAAATTTGTGAAAATTTAAAATTTTCAATCCATTCTATTTATTTATTTCCACTAAACCTCTACCCCAAACTCGATTCAATCCATCATTATAGAACATTTTAAAATATTTTGGTCCCTCACTCCTATCCAATAACCATATTGAAGGTTCATTAATTATATTGGTTCTCTCTTCTTTTCTCCTAAAATCATGTGTAGGGAAGTCCATACCCTGTAATAATTTGTGTATAATATTGTATATTCCATCAGTCATTTGGGTGAGTGTGTTTTTCTAAAAATATTATATATATTCTATCAAGGTATATATATGTGTTTCATATGATAAAAATAAATTAATGATAAATATTTGTATATTGAATTTATTATAATAAAAAATTCTTCTTTTAATGACATCAATTAGGGATATCTACAAGGTTTTTTCGAAGGTATTTTGTTTTTCATGTTCTTCAGGGACTTGGTTAGGAATGTGAATTATGTATGGTAAATGGAGAATAATCCATTAAATTTTAATTTTTGTGAGTGTGTGAGCATGAAGATAATGAGATATTTTATCTTTGGTTGAATTAAGGGATAGTTTTAGGGTCATTCCTTTTGTCTTTTTTAGAATGGATTGAGAATGTGTAACCTGGTAGGGTGGTGCTTCTCACTGTGATGATTTTTTCTATTTGTATATGTCGAATTGTGTTATGTATATTTTCATCTTGAACAAATTGGTTTTATTTTATAATATGTGAGGTTCCCTTTTATAATTCTTTCATCGTACCACTATAATAATTGGGGATACTTTAGTCATATCCATGGTATCAAAACCATATGGGGGGGTACGTTGGTCTATGTGGTAGTATGACTATCAATATCCACTACATTGACTATGTCTGAAATGATAAGTGAATATAGGATTTATCCATGGAACCCTAACACATGGTGAAGATCAACAGACATGATAGATTGGATATTGTGAGGAATTCTTCACATTTCTTCCCAGTTAGTAGTGTTATATTCCTATGAAAGAGAAATAAATCCTTCAATATTGATCAGCTCTTGTATGATTGGAGTTTTTGGTGGCCTCTTTGAAATGGGATGAAAAATGGATATTTTACTTTTTTTATATATTATTTATATAAAGACAAGTAGATAAATATATTCTCTATAATTATGTTAAGTTGTTTTTTGGTGGTTTCTCTCATGGTTTTATTACTCAGACCCAACATCGACAATTAGATACTCATGATAATTTTTTGTTATCAATCTATCTAGGGAAACAGACCCTATTTATGATTATAAAAATATTAAATTTATTACATCATTCATGGTATGTGGATCAAAAAATGAGAAACGTATTTAATTTTGCACGGGTAGGATCAAAACTGATACCTCCCGAAACACCACCCTAGGACGCAACCACTAGGCTGTGCCCATAGGGAAATTCTAACAAGTTGAAATTCCATGAGTTTAGGGTATATGTAATTAAATACAACATGTTTTTTATTACTTATGTATACATTTATTCACACCATATATCAAAATAATTGATATACTTCCTATTTTCATGATTTTGATAAATATTTTATAACTAAATAATATCTAAATTATTTATAGCTAGTCTTATAAGATATTTTATGTTTTCATTACATTTTGTTAATTTTTTTTGGTTTACTACATCACCTTCTATTTTTATTGAGTTTTGTGATAGGTATCAACAAAATAATCTTTCCCTTATATAGAATGGTACCACAGTAATAGTTTTTATCCTTTACAATACATAGATATTTTAATGAGGATATGGGGTGAATACTCATGGAAATGGTGATATGTGTAGAGGAATTAAATTAATATTTATGATAAATATAATTTTTAAATCTATGCATAATGTTGACTAGAATGATTTCATGTCTTTATATTTTTATATTCACTATAGATGGAGGAGAATGAATAGATAATGTGGTTGGTTCCAATGTATTGGTTAATATACCTGTATTTTTTCTCATAGTAATAATCAAGTGGTACACTTCATGTGGACACTCCCCAATTATGGGTAACCTACCTAAGGTTCATGTATAATTGATGAAATACATGTTCTGGATGGATAAATATCATTTGGGATTTGTATGATAGAACATGGGTAAAATTATATCATGTTCCCCTTGGTTTGAGAGAAATGGTAGATGTCAATCAGAAGAATGCAATATAAGAAGGATCAAATATAGTTTTAGTCCCAGTAAATCAAAATTAGTTTAAGAAGGATTTGAAACTTTTAGGAATGATCATAATTCATTGTAGTAACTATATAAACATTACATTTGTTAAGGAAGTGTCCACAAAAAACCAACCATGGTTCTTCTGATAAGACCTATGTATTTTGGAATAATAGTCCCCTAGAAGATTTCTCATAGAAGAATATAAATAGTGGAAATTAAAATATGGATATTCATTTCCAAAAAACATATTTCACAAAAAGTATGTGATTAATGTATCCAATTCACCGCACAAATAAAAAATTTCATAGAAGCCATAACACAAAAAAGTATTGAGAAACATTCCAAAATAAAACAGTAAATTCCAAAAAATAATACATGAATAAACATAAATATTTATCCTAGTACAAATTATGTCATATGTGTATAGGGAAAAATATTACATTTCGATTAAAATTGAAAGAATATATATTATAACGTATAGATTAAAAAGAAAATTAACCCCCACTCAATTATCATCTATCCAATAAACACTCAGTTGAAACACACCTTTAATTGAATGTATGAAAAACATATATTATGTGAAATAGCAAAAAATCAAGTTATATTAGGGCCCCTAAGGACAAAAATCATAAGTAATGGTCATTCTATATTCTTTATCATTCTGTTGAATCATTAGATTTCTAAAATTTCAATCCTCCCACCACTTCACTATATAACCATCAGTAGAAATGAACTTATAATGGATATAATATAGTCAAATATGTTCGAATTCCACAGTCTATTTCTCACCTAGAGAATATCACACATCGTCTGAAATTCTAGTGAATTTGTGTAAAATGGATGAGATTATAGGGAACCCTGATATACATGCCTGCATTTTAAATCCATTAATTTAATAAAAATTTAAATTTAGTAAATAATAATATCCCGAAGATCAAAATATTATGTTTTATTATTGACATTATACATAATAAGACTAATTTATTCAACATGTAATATTTTCACATTAATGGATATATACTAGAGAATATTATAATAATTTCATTAGTAAGACACTTCCTTAAATATTAGTGAATGAAAACATAAGAATTGGCATAGCTCAAAAACTAAGTAATGGATAAATAAATAATTTGTCAAGGATGAGTATATAATCAAATGTTAAAACATGATCATAAGGGAATTGTCATAATATCATGAATGATAATCATAATACATAAGTTATCTTCAATGTATACATCATAATAATAAAAATCCACAAAAGATCACATCTAATTTTTATATTTATAAAATGACATAGAATCATTAAAAAACCGTGAAATATTATGGAATTACATCAAATTGAATAATTTCAATTATCAGTTAAAAAACACTAGAATATTGAAACATTAAATTCATGGGTTACACTATCAGTTCGCATATATATGAGAATCTACAATTAACTATTGAATACTAATCTCATTTGATATAAACTCTTCATAAATTTATTTTAGGTAGATACATGACACTAACCATCATTAATCAATTATCACTTTTTCTACTTGAAAATCATTATATATTCTTACGACAAGGTACCAATGGAGATAAAATTTATTTCATAAAATATTAAAATGAAAATAATTTTACTTTCATAAGATACCCATGGAAATATAATGGGTTTATTAAATGGTACCAATGAAAATAATCCAATTTTCATACATAACCCATTAAAATAAAACATGCCTCATAATACATTCAAAAGGATGTAATTTACATTTCATAAATAACCCATTAAAATTAAATGGTTTTATTAAAAAAATAAATATAAATCATTTAGATTTAATAATGAACTAATGGAAATAAAATTGGATTCAAAACATTTAATAATAAAAATATTTCAATTTTCAAAAAGAACCCTTGAAAATAAAATGGGTTTATCAAAATAACTAAATAATAAAAATAAAATCATAAACTAAGTTCCTTGATACAAAAAAAAGATCACAAATAATAATAATATAATAATAGAACCATATAGATTGAAAAATTAAACACAACTCCATTAGAGATAGACCATATTAAATATTGTGTGTAAAATAATAACGAAATCATTTAATGATATTTATTAAAATCATTTCAAATTTATTAATTTTAATGTAATAATTATGACCCACATTTCATAATGTATCAATTTATTTCTTTTAAAAGAGTGAAATGATAATCTTTTATTGAATTTTAATTATTTAAAAAAATTAATTTTAAAAGAATTTGGGATAAAATCATTTAAAATTTAATGTCTATGAAAATTTATGTTCAATAATATAATACATATGACAATTAAATGCGTTTGGGTAACCAATTCATGTATCAATACTATTTTATTTCTATGAAAGTTTTTTAAACTACTAAATTGTAGAGATAAACAACTTATTTCATAAATTGAGAACCCTGTTCATTATAATTACCATTTAATTTATTCATTAATAATTTTTTTTGGATATTAAACTTTTATAATCCCTTTTATGCATTAGTTGTTTATAATCATGATTATTTTGAAAATGATACACCAGCGTAGTTCTTATATTCCTTAGTATCCACTAATTAAATATTTAAATTAATGAATATTATTATAATTAATGTTTTATAGATAGCTATAATTTTATAATTCTATAACATGTGAGATATATTTTCATTTCTTGATGTGAAAAATGGTGTTGAACTAGTTTAGGTAAATTTCTAATATCAATGTATTACCATATAATGATTAATTTGTTTTTGTGTGAAACATAAATAACTATATTATGATATAAATTACTTAATTATATCATGTGTAATCTTAAAATATAATCTAAAAAAATACATCAATGTGGTAGGAAAAAAATAGAATTCATTGTTCCCTAGATGTGGTAGTCCACACCTGTACATGGATAATGGTTTTATTTTACAAAGAGAGGTTGGGGAGACTCTCTTTTTTTCCATATAAGACATTGAAATATATTGTGGGAAATTTTTAGTGAAAAGTGCTTAGAAAAAAATTATTATAATGCCTGATAATCCAAAAATTAATTTTATATTAATATTAAATATAATATATATAACATAGGGGTAGTTTTTTAGAAATAATACAATATATCTTACACAGAGTTTCGTAATGGAAATATAAGACCATGTTCGAATCTAGGGTGAGTGGTTTAACCATGTTGCGACCTAATATTTTTTGATACCATATATTCTGAAGATCCATCTATTGTAGAGTGTGGTTAAATTAATATAAATGATTATTTTATATATTATAATTTAAATTACAAAAATCTAACACTCTATAAATATTTAATTATGATATTTCTCTAGGCATAAGTTCATAACATTAAGTGGGTTTTTAGAGGTTAACTAATTAAATTCATTGTTTAAACGAGTTCGGAAGATGATCGATGATTAGAGTGAGCTGAATTAACAGACCATAAACACATCAGATCTTCCCATCACTGGGGATTTTATTCTTGACACATTATTTTTCCATAATTCAAGAAGGGTAATTTATATGATGGATTTAAAAACTTTTTATTTAGAAAATCATGGATTAAATTATATTTTTTATTTCTCATGTTTTCCAAACATCACACTATCCATTCTATATTTTTAATTGTTTGAATTATATTATTCTCATCATAACCTATTTGTATCCCCAAATATACCCATTTCATGCTTGTTGGACAATATTTATTGGATATTTTTTACTGAACCTTTTTATTCCTTTCCACCAACTATTCTTCATGATATTCTCTATTAGACTATGAAGCCATGGTTCAACATTGTTGGGAGACTATAAGCATGATGGGACCACCAAATTCATGGTGGATCTGTGAATTATAAAAAATAAAATCTTTTTTGAATGATTGATATGGATTGTGGGTGATAAATATAATATTTGGAACATATAGTGGATATGGGAGATGGAGGGAGGTTTTATGGCCTCATACAGGTGATTCAGATTCTTGATGTCCATTCACCGAAGTCCCAAGAGCAATAGTTGAGGAAAATTCATGTATTTATGGTTTAATTTAGTGGTCAAACATGCATAAATGATAGTAATAGTGGAGGATATGGGATCCAAATGATGTATATGGTTCTCTACAAATATCTTAAATACTCCTCATTTACTATGAAGAACAAAGGATTTGTAGTACCCATATTGTGGATTCCAGGGTTTTATAAAAAAGATAAGGGCCACATGTCATGTCATAGGTTCATACATTGTATTTCCTCATTGGGATACCATGAAATGTTCTATCTACACATACCTATGACTCTATTTGGTTGTTCACATAGTGAACTATGGGAGTACAAATATAAGGCCTAAAGGTCAAAGACACAACCAGGAGAACATGAATCAACTCTAGGATGACCTGAAATGGATTTTAGTTCCCATTAAAACCATTTAGTACTATATGTATAATGAGTTTATACATGGAGAGGACATGGTCAAGATTCCAGGGGAGGTCACATGCCATGTGACCCCGCTTACATGTCATTTATGTATTTATGAAACTTATGCCTCTCTTATTTCCTTTGATTGGACTCGACGCTTTTGGGATAATTGTATCCATAGTGTTTTCCACCCATAACATGATGGTGGAATTTATAGTGGATTCTGAAAAACAATTAAATATGTTTTGAGTGTGGAACTTCTTGAGTAACTATGTATTATGATAGTTATTAGAATGGATCATCAAAGAGAGTCCATGGTCATCCACCATCCAACTATAGGAGGGTGTGGGTCCCCCATACTCTTTTAGAAACTGATTGGAATCCCTGGATAGCCTAGGTTTTAGGTCCTCTTCCTAATAAGTGGTACCCCTTGATGAACTAGCGTGTGTTTCCCCTAACTACATTTTGGTACCCCCTAACATACATGTTGATGGGTCTTCTACAAATAGAGTGGTACCCCATAATTGAACAGGGGTTATTTCTTACCTAATGAGTGGTACCCTACTATGGACTAGGGAATGGGTCCTCTACCTCCTTAGTGGAACCCCAAACAAACAAGGGTAGGGTTCGAATACCTACATTATGGTACTCAATTGATGGACTATGGAGTGTGTCCTCTACCATTATAGTGGTACAACCTGAAAAACTAGGGTGTGAAAATATACATATAGTGTGGAATCACCTAGATCATGAGAGAATTATTCTTCTACCTGGATATTTTCCCCATCTACTATGTATCAGAGTGGAATAGTGTGAGTCCTCTATGACGTTGCTTCTTCAAATAGTAACGTGGGATGCTGGGAATCAATTTTTAAATTTTCAAGAATAAGGCTCACTCATAACCCAAGGAATGTTTTTGAGATAGGTATTCCATTTCCATATCATAAGGCATTGTTTTTTAGAGAATATATGTATGTTGTTGGGTCTTGTTTTACTGTTTATTTTGGTTGGGAATACTACATCTATCATGTCATTTATTTCTCCCTCTTCACTTTTCAAGGCATCATACAACGTATGTATATACTCAGTCCATCATGGGATTTCCCACATCAATCATGTCATACAAAAATTAATAAAAGATAAAAGATGATTTCAATGGATCATAGTGATAGTTGGATGAATAGGCCACATATAGTGGATAAGAATGGACATCATGAGTCTGGCTCTCTCAATATTTATTTTCTAGTTTTATTATAATGGGAAATAATTGGGGGGGGGGGTTATTTTATCATTAAATTTTTATATTTGACTATCACACAATTTTATATTCCCCAAAGGTTATTACATTAAAGTATTTTACAAATTATGTTATTATTATTTATTATTCCTTTGCACCGCTATATAGAGAAGGTGGGGTTTGTGAAAACATATACGTTAGGTAAATGACTCCCATTTTAGTTATTTCATTCGATTATTATAACCATATCATGGAATATAAATGTGCATTGGGGTGGTACTTTCCTAATATTATATTAGTCAAGTGGTCCCTAGTGGATCAACACATTATAGATTTGTATTAGAGGGGGTTTGACCACAGGATGGGGTTTGAATTTTTCATCCTTATAATGTTTGGTTATGAATTTATGGAAATAGTTTCAAAGTGTCTCAAGTTAGAATTTCTAGCTATGAAACCTATTTTTATTATGGTGGATAACAAATCCATTCACAAGGACTATAAATATCTTCCTTTCAACTCAATATCTGTATATATTTTTTTCACAAAACATTTCTAAATCACCATATAAAATTTAGTCCTTTTAATTTTATTCTATAGTAACATCCACACACATATATTTTCATATGTACATGGTATTTTTTGATTAATTTTTCATGATTCCTCTATAATGACAACTATAAAAGTTACAAATTTAAGAACATGGTTATGGTATGATGTGTAATTAGGCATCGGTTAAGGGGCCATCTCATTAGATCATTCCTATAGATGGGTTTATAGTAGAAAACTGAAATATCAAGTAGTATAATATTAAAAAAAAGCAAACTAATTATTCTTGCATGCTTAGAAATCTCTATGAGTTTCAATGCAACTGGTTGATGAGGTTCCATGCTGAGAAAGATCACAAGGTAGTAGAGTATTGGATCTAAGTTGGTGATCTCAGTTTTCATACTTGTGAAGACCATACATTATTAGATTGTTAAACTGGAAACCTGTATTTTCTATAATATAACTGTGTACTAGGGGAATCTATTCACATAGACGCATGATGATTTGGAACTCTCAAAGACCTAATTTTGGCATCTAATCGGTGAGGTGTAATACCCTTAATGACTGATCTCAATTATGATTAAAGAGAAATTAGAGCTATATATGTGAGGGGATAAAAGTTTATTAGTATTCCATTAGGTTTACCAACCTTAAACATTTCTTCTTCATCGTGATATTGGATGGTTACATTTATGTGTGAATGCCTGAGTAGGATCTCAAAAACATGGTTAAACTGTTGAAAATAAATATATTTCTTAAAAATCTCATTGAAACATGATTAACCGGTGTATAATAAATGAGTAACATAATAATCTATGTTTCAGGAGATGGCTTCGAGGAGGCGGGAGCGATTTCGTGATGCCTTCACCCTTCAATGATGGTGGTCTATATCGTCCTGGTCCATCCTCCCCTTCCTGGGGCGGGACCTCTAGCATTCGTTACAGGAATGGCTTCCTCATACTCTACCTTCTGGAATGCCAACTTTCTTCCCTCCTTCCCTCAAATTCCTCTTCTCCCTAATGTTCCAGACATGATAAATGTCCTTCCAAACATTTCAATCTAACACTCGGAGTTCAACGAGGCTTCAAGTCTGCTGAATCTCTCCCTGATTTCACGTTTCAAGAAGCAACGTCCCTCTGTGGATTCATTTGACAGGTATATCTTCGGTTCATGGGATTTACAGAATAGAGAAATAGTGGGTCTGCTCGATTCTAGAAATATTTGGATTCGTTTCTAATCATAGGAGGATCTTGTTATAACCAGGTCTAGTGCACCGTGAAGCTTCAATGGTCTTCGATTTTATGACTTTCATTGGTCGTAATACTTCTACAAGCATCGTGATTCTCCTACAACAGCGGTTTGGGTTAGTTTTCCGCAACTCCCTTTACCATTTCAAAACCCTACAATTTTGAGAATTCTAGGTAACCTTGTTGGTAGATTTCTGTATGTGCATTCGCGAACCAAGGCGCTATGTCACCCGGTCTATCCCAATATATGTGTACAACTTGATGTCTCAAAAATTCCACATGAGTTTGTGTGGATTACAGTGGAGGGAGATTTTCGGAACAAACAACCTATAGTATATGAAAATTGTTTTGACTTCTATAATTCCTGAATGAAGCTGGGTCATCTTGGGTTATCCTACAGATGATGGAGGTTGTCTCCTATGAAGGATGCAGATTCAAGCTATTAAGGAAAGTGATTGTGTACGGGTGAAGGTAGCAGAATATCATTGGAAGTTGGACCAGTGTTCACCCCCAGTGGTTCCGAATATAATAAACGGGAGATGGAGGCTACATGACTCAGTTCTATTCTTACAACATATGATTATATGAGGAAAGTAACAGCCCCCTCTCCAAACCCGAATGTTTCTATTGTTTTTGATCAATTTAAGAGAGACATGGGGGTGTGCCTCCTAGGGGCAATGGTGAGAAAAAAAACTTCATCCGATGTGGGTGCTCTCGAGGTGGCAACCCATGATAAAGATGTTTCAGGTTGTAGTGACAAGGTGGGAGAAGACCCATGAATGCTTTTGGAAGGCGGATCAACTATAGGTAACAATAACAGAGAGAAGGAGGCCCACCTGGAGGAAAAAACAATCCAGATGGTTCCAACAAAGGCATACAATGTTACAGAAGTGATTGAGGGTCTTTGTGAGGACCATGAATCTGGTGGTCATTCCTAATGTCTGGCTCTGAAGGAAACCTCAATATAATTTCAATATATGTGATGACGCTATCAATAGGTAAGAGACTTTGAGGTGACAAAGTAGGCCATGCGGGTGACCATTTCTTATAAATAGAAGGTTATAACTGGGACATCAAACATGGACCTTCAAAATAGGTATGGAGTGTTGGGTGATGATGACTGCCAATCTAGTGGAAATCTAAATAGGAAGGAGGCTACAAATGGAGATGAATACTTGGAAGATGTGGGTGAGTCCCAAGAAAAGATAGATGGTGTTCTTCATGCCTCTTTTGAGACCAAGGAAGTGACCATGGAAGGGGAATATCTTAAATCATCCTCACGGAAGGGAAAGTTCACTACTACGGATTCTGATGGATTTATCAAGAACAACCAGGGGAGATGTATGAAGGAGTATTCTAACCTACTTAGTCCTCCTATCACAAGGTCTGCAAGTAAGGGCAAGTATCTCCCAAAGGATCATATTACGGTGAGTAATTCAGATTCAGTGGTGAACTCATATAGCAACCTGGTGTCTATTGGTGGTGAGGTTGGTGTCCCTGCCACTCCCTCGCCGAAGATGAGGGATCCTGGACAGCAATGCGAGACATGCTCTATCGGAGAACCTCAGCGACATATATCATAAATGTTGGAAGACATGAATCTTCTCAATCACTCAGATATAGAAATGGGAGAGTAATATATGGATATGAAATCATTGAAGAACACAGAAAGAATGATTCGTGGGATCACTACAAAGGAACAAGGCAAGTGGACTGATATATAGGCTCGTATTCTGCTCAGATGCTACAATATGATGAAGATTAACATGGAGGAATTCACGAAAGATTTTAACAACATGGCACATCAGTATTAAGGCATCATGAAGGGCTACCCTGACTCTGAGGTAAACTCTATTCCTTGGATCTTGTTCAGGGAAATTGATTCCAATCGGCTCAAACAATTCTTCAACAAATCTGTAGTTTCTTTTGGTGTTTAATGCAGTGAGAGTTCTCACTATCCCATTAAAATTGTTTGAAAAATAAAAAAGTAATGTTGGATGAACATAATAATTTATTTGAAATAATCTTAATTCATCTAGAGGAGGAATGATGGTGGTATCATTAAAAAATAACCCCATTGAATCATAAGTAACAACAATAGTATTTGATGTTGACGAATATAAATGCTATTAAAATATCTGTGAATAAAATTTGAGGAAAACAACCATTTCATATTTAAAATAATTAAAAAGTAAAAAAATATTCACAAAACATTTCAAAAATACTTTTTCATTTGAAAAATACATCGAAAAATTTAATGGAATAGTTAAAAATCATGTAAAACATTTCATGAGGGAAATATTCATTACATTTTGAAAGAAACCTTTTAATCCATTTTCTCAATAATTTTCATTTAAAATTAAAATGAAAAATTTAAAAGAATGAATTAATGAAAATAATTGTTGTGTTGATAGAAAATTTAATTCATTTTATACACAGTAAAATAAAGATTCCTTTCAAAAAAATTTAAAGAAAAATGTGGACTGTTTGAATATGTACTAGAATATTCCTTTTAAACATTTCTGTAAAAAAAGTAAAACATGTGTTTAAATGACCTAAATAATAAATTCAAGAGTGATAAAAACATTTTGGGGGAATATATGTTGAAATAAATTTTTGGGAGAAAAAGGCGATTCGATCATATATTGAATTAATGAATAATTTTCATAAAAACATCTAATAAATTATATTAAGTACTAATGAGTGGAAAAATGGATCTATTACTTGATAATTTCATGTAAAACTAGAGGACAATAAAATTCATGATAATTTTTAAGAGTCATATAATAATATTTCAACATTGGAGACTTAATCATAAAAATTACTAATAAATGATGATATTATAACATAAAACTCTTTCCACTTTGGTAACATTAAATCATAAGCACCATGAATGTGTGATCCTCAAAGGATTATATAAATCTGAATAATTTTCTAGGGAAGCATCATAATATACATTCATGAGTAATATATAAACCGTATAAAAGAAATAAGTAGAAAATATGGAATTTTTCTCATAGTTTAAAAAAATGAGAAACAATACCATAAATAAATATATGTTTTAATATAATTTTAACCTAATTATTATAAATAGTTATTTAATTTAAAAATAATATATATATATATATATCCTTACATCATGCTTAATTTTGGTTGGTCAATATATAACCTCATGTATAGTGGGTTTAGACATTTTATTAACTAAAAAAAGAAATATATTACTATTTATAATACCATATGCGATCATTTTATAATTTCATATCACTCATTCATTAATAAATTTTCATTATTTTTATTGTTTTCACTATGAATTTGCATGTTTTCTTATGAATGATTTTCCATTGAAGATATGGTTATGAAACTTGTTACAAAGTTTCACTAACTATAAAATAATTAACCTGACATAATTATCATATGTTTACATAAATTTTATTTATAAAACCAATCATGAAATAAGGTTACGAAAAATGAAGTACCATGAGATCATAGAGATGGTAGGTCATATGTATGCATGAGTAACATTTACTTTTTCTAATTATCCTTATGGAAGGAGAGTTAGTAATAAAAAATAATTAAATAATTATACTGATATCATATATTCCATATTATATAATTATTTATATAATCCTTGTGCTGTGTTGATAAAAATTGAGAAATATTTCTTTGTGATAGAAGTAGGCAACATGCACACGAATGATGTTATTATCAATAAATAACATGAGAAGACAGAATAAAAAAGATATAAAATCATTAAATAATGATAAATATTTCATAAATATCAAAATGTTTTCATTTATATCACTTAAAATATTTAATATCATACTTATAACTTTCATTGTGAATTTTTAGTGACAGATAAACAAAATCACTTTGTTAGGCGGTAGTCCCTCATACACACGAGCAATATTATCGTTATCTTACGGAATAAAAGTAAAAAAAGATAAATATGATTTAATAAAACTAGAGTAATATATATTTTATAAATATCATATATATACAATATATAAATCATTATACTCAACCGTGAAAGGTGGAAATGTAAGAACAAATGACATCGGTTCACAAGGTAGTGGTCTGTCACACACCAGAGTGACGATTTTGAAACATAATTGATGGATATAGAGATAGTATAAAGACATTATATGATTAATAAAATATTCTGATTTGTGTAATATAAAAAGGATATTTTTTGAAGATATTTTAAGAATAATATAAGGAGGCAAGGAAAGTAAATAAATAATGACTCTCATTGAAGAACATTACCTCTTTTTAAAGCATCTTCCATTGGTTTGGACCGAATCCATCTTAGGATGGATTTTTTCCCCAAATAATGAATATAGTTTTATATGATTGATATTATGAATATATTTGAGTAGGTAATGGCTGAAAAAATGGTGTTATATGGTGTTAAGAAATGATGATTATATTAGTGTCCTTTTATAAGTGGGGGAGATGACCCAATCAGTATTTTTAAAACCAAATGAGTGATCCAATGTTTTTAAAAAATTAATGGAGAAAAAAACGGGACATGATATAACATTATGAGTTTAATGGTAAAAATATGTCAATCTATATTTTTATGATATGTTTATATTTCATGTTTGCCCTTATCTTTTTAGTTTTACCACATGGGAAACCCCTTTTTTCTTAAACATGGTAATTAATTTTTAAATCATTTTGTATTAATTTACCTAAAGAATTTTGATTTCATTATTAGGTAATATAAATTATTATTATTAATTATATGGAATCTATTTTTCCAAATTCAAATAATTTATGTTTTAGAATTTAATAATAAATTTATTCCCTTGGATGTGATGAGAAAACGAGTTTTTTGATGAGAAAAAGTTCAGAAGTTATAAAAGTTTTAAGATCCAATTTAAATATTAAAACCTTCAAAATGAAAAAAATTATATTTATATAAATATAATGGAATTAATTTAATTTTAATAAAATTGTAAAAATTATTTATCATTATAAATTATTTAAAATAGAACTGGTTAAAAAATAAAATTTAGTATATTTCACTATTCATCAAAAAACTTATCTTTGTATAAAATTATAAATAATAATACATATAAAATATATAAAAATTATGATTTTAAAAAATTTATTTCTTATTAAAAAAATATTTAAAAATATAAATTAAATTAAAACAAGAGCCACATATGTGATAAAAAAATTTGGTTTTTGATAAGTGTATTTTTAAAGTACAAGACGATTTTATATTAACTTAATGTGTGAAAATAATAAATGTATGAATATAAATACTAATTTAATATAATAACATCTATAAATTTTAATTAAAATATTATTTAAGATGGAAAAATTAATTTAATTAAAATGAGATAAAATTAGGAGCATTAAAATAGTTTTCAGAAAAAATGTTTTTAAATTAAGAAAAAAAACTTATAATAAAATAAAATATATTGACGATCAAAATGTAATAATGTAGATTAAATATAACTAAAAAACTTCTGATATATTAAATCTCACTTAAAACAAAATTGGACTTTTAAACTTATTAATTTATTTAAAAGAAATGAAATTTGTACCAAAATTGGAATTTTTAACTATTTACTAAGAATTAATATATAATAGAAATTAAATAATTTTACACAAAGTATATTTTTTTTAAATATAAAAAATTAATTTAATTTTATAAAATACATTTCTATAGTTTAAAAAAAACTATTGCAATATTTTTTTCACTAAAATTAACAAAATATCATTTCTGATGAAAACATATTTTGAAGGATAATATAACTTTACTATAATCTAAATGATTACTTTAGATATATTTATCAATAATTTAATTTTATTATAAATTATATATATATTCATAAAGTAGTTAATACTATTCATATACTCTAATAAAACGACTACTTTATAATAGTTACCTATATATTGGGTATTTTAAGCTCAATGTTAAATGTTTAATATTCTATCTAATATAAAAATCACAGTGTTTCAAAAAAGAAACAAAAATTGAAGAGATTAAATTTATTTAAAAATAATATATATCGTAATGTCTCATATTGTTACATTATCATCGATGCTCAGTGTTTATTTTTTTTTGTGAAATTATATATAATTTACTTGTTTGAAAATCTCAGGGTGCTACATCTTCCACCCCCCACATTTAATGATGTTTTTCATCAAACTTTGATCTATATTTCAGTATTCGTAGAATGGAAACATGAAAATAATTTTGTTTCAATTCAACATTGACAAAAGGGTTTGAAAAATATCCTATTAATAAGGGAGAAAGTAAAGTAAAAAGATCATATAGAGTAACACGTATCTAGGCTTCCAAATAAGAGAATATAGGTTGTAATTGAAGACAATATAAAATTATTATATACAATGATTGAGTTAATTTATCACCACAATGTAAATGATAAATTGAGAGTCAAGGGCCTCAAAACCATAAATCAATTATGATCTAAATGACAATATGATTCATACGAGATCAATGAAATATGATAATATTTTGGTTTCAAAATACTTTTCCTAGATTTGATGAATTCTTTTCTATCAAGACTATTGTTATAAGTAAATTTAAGCACCTCATAAGTATAATTTCATACTTTTGTCAATTTACAAAACAATCCCAAATATTTCTACAAATGATGATTATTCAATATGAATAACTCTTTAGTAATGAACAAAAATATAATTTTAAATACCACATAACCATAAAGAGGATATTATGTTATTCCTCATACATTTATAAATTAACAGAAAACCAAAATGGTTAGCACAAGTTATGATAATTAACAAAATGAATAGACATTAATATTATACATTAATCATTAAAATTCAACAATAATATCTAATGTTAAAACTAAATAATTCCATAACCCTATATAACAAATAATCTTATTAACCACAAAAATGAAAGAGTTTATTATGCTTATTTTTAATCTCATACCATTTAGATTCCATTGCAAAAAATTGATGATCTTCATTTGTAGTTACATTAGTCAATTTGTCACCAAATGATTTTGCAATAACGTGGTTATATTGTGGATAAAACTTGTGTTCTGTATATCTGAGATCATATAAACCCTAAATTTTATCAATACCTTAAATATTATTTCCTGAATATTTTACTGCACACTTCATGTTAAACAATACCTTTGAAATTAATTAAACCTACAAAAACGCCTTCTAAAATGCACTTAATCACTTTAATATCTCATCTTTGAAAACCATAATGGGGGTGTTTTTGAATTTTATATTATGATAATACTTAATCTTATAGGCCTATAATGGTATCCATAACCCTTAAGATAACCTCACATGAAAACATATTAATCTCTAGTTTTATCTAAAGCTACCTATCCTACCAATGATAACAACCACAAACATGCACTACTCGACCTGATGTTGAAATCCTACAAATTTCATTGTCAGAATTACTATAAATAATTGTGAACCAATTTTTCATCAAAACCAGAAAACAACATAAGTAATATTCTATCACTCATATTCTCAATGATATTTTATTTTTATAGTTTTTTTAAATTTTAAATATTAATAAAAAAACATTTACCATGTTGTTAAATGATAATTTCTAAATTTAGACCAAGAGTTTATTATTTCACATTAAGTCATCACCATCATCCATTTGAATTACCGTATAGACATAATTCATTGAACCTCGTTTTTTATAACCTACGGGGATAAAACATAATAAGGGTGATCATAAATTTTGAGTTACAATAAACATAATCATTAACATTTGAGAGTCATAAATGAGAATAGAAAGTGAATAATGGTATGATGAAATAATAAGAGTGAATGAGAGAATCATAAATGAAATCATACCCATAAATACTAATCGCACCACGATTCACTGTTTTATTTTCATCCCTACACCACTGTGGTAAACTAGTTTTGTATTGAATATTATTAAAATAATACCAAATTTCATTCAATATTTGAACCATTAATTTTGTGTTTATCAATTTTAAAATGGGAATTGTTACTTGTTTTGAGGAATTGATTGCAGGAGGAGGTGATTTGGAGGCCCTGAAGATGATCCCGAAGGAAAATGGGCCAAAATTGCATGGATCCCAAGGACACCTGTCCACTTTTCTGAACAGTGTGAAAAAAACATGAATAAAAATGTGCTTAAATTATTTAATCCTCTCCAAAACTTCATGGGCTACAATGTTTCTCAAAGGACCGAATCACCATTCGTTTATCTTGTGGCCCATCCGAACCTTTCTGTCCAGGGAACAGAATCTACCCAAATTCAAATGTTCAGTTCGGTGGTGTGAACATGTCTCCAAATCCTACTGCCTAATGGACCCCAGATTTGACATGGAGATAGTCCAGAGGCCTACCAACAACTTATCTCTTTTTTTCAACTAGTAATATGACTTTCTACTTGTCCATAACCGTGTAACAAGCAGTATCTTAAAAACAAGGTGCTCAAAACCAATTACCATTTTGGCTATAAAAATGCCAAAGGGCTCCTCATTTGGGAGTTCGAACGAGAATCTATACTCTACAATTTTGGAGTCCTAGAGGAGTCTCCTCATCACCTTGGATCTTTTGGAGGCCCCAATCATCATAGGGGAATCGAGGATGAAGAAGGATTTCCACCCGAGCTTCCTCCACCTCCTGATGTCGAGCTAAAAGTTGGGTGTTCATTGTGAGGGATCCACACACATGTCAAGGGAGTTATAATGTATACACTAGCTAATGGTTTGGAGTAATTTGGATGTTTAAACATTTCATTCCATGTATCTTTGTAAAGACCCGTAAAATTAAAGGGAAATTTTTTCTTAATTTTATTTTGGATTTTACAAGAACGCAATTTCTAACGACAACTTATTCCGAGGCCCGGTGTGCCTGGAATAATTTTCCGAATTTAAGCTCGGTTACATTCAGTGAACGAATGAGCAGGTTTTCCTAACTTTTGAACCGGTGCTCGGAATCAAAATCCGAGGACACTGATGGAATCGCAACGCCAATAATTGCTTAGAAACACCTTTTCTGGAGTTGCGTTTTCTTGGGTGTGGTTATTAAAATTTTGGGTTAAGTAAAAGAATAAAATAAAATGGTGCAACCAATTTTATTTTATTTTAAAGTAGTTTAACCTAAGCTAAGTGGTTGGACTGGGACCCAGTATATCCTACTCCACTAGGTAGGATATTTGGTGGGTGGGGCCCACACTAGCCCAAAACCTATTCAACTTCCTCAAACCCCCAACTTTAATTAGGTAATGCACCCACACCCCATTTAAATGAAAGTCAACCCTTGCATTTATCTAAATATTAAACGCCTCTTTAATTGTGCAGTTTAAACTTCTCAATTAATTCAATTTATTGAATGATTCAATTTTGAATTTCAAAACGTTTGCCGTGAGTAATAAAATAAGGAAACACTTATTTTATTAGTGTGGTTTTGGTTGTGCGAAATGATTTTGGAGAGGATTTTCTCTAAGTCATGAAGTTTTTCTTCCTCGATGAAGAACATGAAGAACGCTGAACTCCGATGACGGATGATAGTGGGAGACGCCTTCCTCAGAGATCGGCAACGTGACGCCGTGTAGCACGACTCCAACGACCCTCTCCTTCCGCGATGAACCTTTGTTCAACTTTTCTTCAAGTCAAGGGTTTGGTTTATGTCATGAATAATTTTTTTGGGCGTTAATCCATTATCTTTTAGCCGCATGCTATCGATTAATGGGAGGGGTCCAGACCACACAAACACGGCCGACCCCCCTCCCCTATTATTGATGTCCATCGTTGTGGTTTGGAACGGATATGGCACGGTGCCGTCGCACCGCGCAGAAACGAGAGAACGGCGGTAAAGGAGCAGGGCGCCGTCGCGCCATGCCGGGGAACCACGAAGACACCGCGGTCGGAGCAGGGGTGTGAAGGAGGGGCGTGGCGCCATCGCACCGTGCCGGTCGGACAAAGGTCGCAGTAGAGCAGGGGGCGGTGGCTGGCATCCGGTCGCCGGTGCTGGAGTAGGAGGGCGGGACCCTGGCGACCCCGTGGCAGTAGCAACCGGCCGGTCGGACCGGGCCGACCGGCTTCCGAGAAGACCGGGGGTCATACCCCCCGACTGGCTGATGGAGCACCCCCCCCCCACATGAGGGCTACGGTTTTCAAAACAGGGGGCAGCACCCCCCCTCCGCTCGACCGTTTCGGCCGAGCAGCCTGGCCATGCTGGCCAGGCCGAGCGCGCCAGGCCGGGCCGCCCATGCTGGTCCGAGCCGTGCAGCACGGGCCGAGCAGTGCCAGCTGGGTCGGGCCGCACCCAGGCAGGCCGGACTCGAGTCGGGTCGACCCAGTTCCGGCTGACCCAGGGGGTATCGGGCCGGGTCGGATCGGGCCCGAACCCCCTATTTCCGAACCTCTTTCGGTATTTTGCCCATAACATGGGAAGTGGACCTCCGATCGATGCACCGTCAGCTGCGATGAGATATTTGGATCGAGACGGTCGTTTAAGTACATTACACTCAATGATTTAGAGAACTTTGGGTTGTGCCGGGTTGGTTCGTACACGAAACCAACTCGGCCCTCGGAGCGGAAAAGATTATAACTTGAGTTCTGGACGCCCGATTGACGCGCCGTCAACTTTGATGGATTACTCTTAGTGAGACAGACCTTTTGGCTTACTCTGCTCAAGTTTTAGATGTAGTTGGAGTATGGTCGGTTTGGTATTGACTTAAAAACGAACCGGACCCCTGGGACGAAAAACCCAGTAACTCACAGACCAGACGACCGATTGACGTGCCGTCTATGACATTGAGTTCTTTTTGATGATACAGAACTTGGGATATATCAACTCTGGAATTTGTGTCAGTTGATGTATCAGCCCCTCGGCTCGTGGAGAAGACCCTCCCGAAACGAGCTTGTTGTGTGCGGGAACCCTAGAGCTGGCTGCGACTGCGACGATGATGAAGACTGTACAGAAATCCTCCGTGGATTTGATGACGACGACTACAGCACATAGCGATCCTGTTTGGATCAGTGCTTCCAATCTTGTGTGGGTCAGATCCTGTGTGGGTCAACGCTCAGTAGTCCTGTGTGGGCCAGTGCATACCGATCCTATGTGGGTCAGATCCTGTGTGGGTCATTGCGGGGATTAGTACCTATCGATCCTTTGTGGGTCATTGTGGGGGTTAGTACCTATCGATACTTTGTGGGTCATTGTGGGGGTTAGTACATATCGATCCTTTGTGGGTCTAACGACTTAGATGAATCAGTGGCCATATCTGATCATCTCTATCATCTTACGAAGAAGTATACCTGTGTGAGATGAGTCTTGATTTTCAATAATTATCTTCGATATGATTGACCTCCTTTCCTATGTGGATTGTGTTGTGCTATCCTGTGTGGACGTGTTTGAACTTGGGCTCGGATGCTGGAGCCGAACTAGAATTTATGACTTAGGTATATGTATTGGAATATACCTAAGTAGTGATGGATGTTAATTCGTGATTGTATCTTTCCTTTGTGGATTATCCGTTGTCGATTCTGGGAGACCTTGGGGGGTCTCGAGGTCCCTACTGAGTAGCTTATACTCACCCCTGCATGGGCTATGCCCGCACAACATTATGTTGGATGCAGAAGATAGACATCGCTAATCGTGGTGGAGGCTTGTGGAGCAAGTCGGTACCTGGAGGTGGACCACTGGGCGGGATGTACACTGAGCGGACGACTAGACTTGTGGAGCTGAGAAGGATATCTGTACCCACCCTTCAGGTGGGACTTCCTGTGGATGGCACGACGTTGCGGCTTTACTTTTCAGTTGCTTTATTTTCTTTCCAGTTGTACTTTATTTTCAGTTTGTGTTTGTATTCTGGCCCACTTAATTTTTGGCACTTACTTTTGTACCCAGTTTTACATAGTTTTTACTTCTTCTTGCTTACTCTATGGTGTTTGTTAACTTTACAAAGGCAATGCCTTCCCTTCTTTTATCGGGAATTACGCCTTGGTGGTAGTCGATAGCCCCTAGCCTATGGACTGTGGGCTTGGGGTAGTCACGACACGAGCCCCGAGGTTGGGTTGTGACAAATTGGTATCAAAGGAGTTAGGTTCTACCACAGAACTCTAGAATCTAATCTTTCTTCCATGAAAAACAATAGTGTTAAGGGTATTGAGTGTGGTTAATCAGTCCAGGGAGTCCAGTGTTGGTGCGGTGGCCAACGTATCCGTACACCAGGACCCTGACTTCTGATTTCCGACTCAATACACGAAAACATTGATTGCATGTGTGTTTTAAAACTTTTCTTTGTGGTTACTTTCTATCAGCTCACAAGGTATACTATTTGACCATGGAGGACCTGTTTCTTTTCAAGAATGCCCCACGACGGCAGCTAGCTAGGGTTTTGAGCATTGTGCGAGACGACATCCCACCGAGCGACGAGGCCCCGGTGCATGGCCCTTTGACAGCAGAGGCATCGGCGGTACCTCTACCTGCTGAGCCACCGATGCTACCAGCCCCAACCGCTAATAGTGCACATCTCCTTAGCACGCTGCACGAGTTTCCGCATCAGAGACTGCCCAGGTTCCGTAGGGAGATGGACCCTCAGGCAGCTGAGGATTGGCTGGAGGCAGTTGTATGAGTTTTCTAATTGGTAGGGACACTAGCAGACCTCATGGTGATCCTTGCAGCGAGTCTCCTACATGCGGCAGCAGGAAGATGGTGGATCTGGATGCTCTAGGTGCACGATGCGGCATCAATCCTCTGGACAGAATTTGAGAGCATCTTCCGCTCGGATTTTGTCCCAGCCACCCTCCGTGCGGTGCGCATCCAAGAGCTACTACAACTTCAGAAGGGAAGCTTGTCGGTCGCCCAGTACTCGGCGATATTTACCAATATCTCGCACTATTCTACGGACATGGTATGGGACCCATTCTTCCGGGCCCAGACCTTCGAGCAGGGATTGAGACATGAGATCAGGGCATCTCTGACCTCCCTCAGCATTCCGACATAGGCATAGGTACTGGAAGGATCCCTTATCATCGAGAGCCTTCTTACTAAGCCTACATCTGCAGCGTGACCTACCGTAGGGCGGCACGTAGTAGAGTCTTCTACAGCTGGCAGTCGACGAATGACACATGGGTCCAGGTGGACTAAACCCTCAGGCGGACGAGCTCAGGACACTAGCTCAAAGGTGCGAGGTACATAGAGCAGAGAAAGTCTTTCGAGAGGTATATGGTCGACCATGGCGGTCCGCAGGGAGCAGGAGGACGAGGCAGAGGAGTTGGCCGAGCAACAGGTGGTGGGAGACGCTTTGAGGCTCTACCAACACCACCACCAGTTGGTCCACCCCGACCGCAGGGAGCTGGCAGGCGGAGACAGGCACAACTTCAGGCAGCAGAGGCCTATGACCACGGTGTGCCCGAGATGATTCGAGGTAAAATATGTGTCTATTCCAACCTTTCTGCAGTTCTTATAGACACAGGAGAGATTCATTATTTCATAGCCACTGCCCTTGTTCGGATCTCGAAGATTCCAATGGAGCCGTTGGCTCGATCCTTACCGCTAGAGACTCCTACGGGAGTAGACTCGACGATTACGCATTGGTGCCGGCAGTGTGAGCTTACTCTAGGAGGCGAGAGCTTCGTCTAGGGTCTTCTTGTAGCGGCATCGAAGCCTTACAACGTCATCTTGGGCATAGATTAGTTATCTACAGTTCATGCTCATATAGACTGCATTTGGGGCAAGGTGCGATGTGTTCGCACCGATGAGAGCAGGTTCACCTTCACAGGTGAGAAGGGAACCTTTGCAGCACAGGATGGACTCACACAGAGGAGAGGACATCCCATCACTCATCAGTTGGCTAGCCTCATCCTAGTATCAGTTGACGTGCGGAGTCCGAACATACCTATTGTGGTGGATCAGTATGCGGACGTTTTTACCGACGACGTTCGATGACTACCTCCTCGTAGAGAGGTAGAATTTTATATGGACTTGTACCCCGAGACAACCCCTATATCCACCCCAGCAAATTGGATGGCTCCCACCGAGATTCCAGAGCTACGAGTACAGCTGGGGGAGTTTCAGGGCAAGGGATTCATCCGACCCATTGTTTCACCCTGGGCTTCCCCGATTTTGTTCGCCGAGAAGGCGGATGAGAGAATGTGACTTTGTGTTGACTATCGTCACCTAAACCAGGTGACCATGAGAAACAAGTATCTACTACCAATGATTGATGAACTCTTTGATCAGCTCAAGGGAGAACGGTGGTTCTCGAAGATAGACCTCAGATCAGTCTATCATCAGCTCAGAGTTCGGGATGAGGATGTGCAGAAGACGGCCTTCAGATGTCGGTATGGCCACTATAAGTTCTTGGTTATGCCCCTCGGTGTGACCAACACTCCAACAGTGTTCATGGGTCTCATGAATAGGATATTTCATACATACCTCGAACAATTTGTCGTGGTCTTCATCGATAACATATTGATATACTCGACGTCTGAGGAAGAGCACGCCTACCACTTGTGGGTTATACTGGACACACTCCGAGAGCACCACCTTTATGGTAAGCTCTTGAGGTGTTAGTTATGGATACATGAGGTCCACTTCATGGGACACGTTATCTCTGAGGCGGGAGTTGCAGTGGATCCTACGAATATCAAGGCAGTGCTAGCTTGGGAGCCACCCGGGAGCGTGACAGAGGTGCAGAGTTTCTTGGGGCTAATGGGTACTATCGGAGATTCGTGCCAGAATTCTCGAGAGTTGCAGCACCACTATCAGCTTTGACGAAGAAGGGGAAACCCTTTGTGTGGTCAGACAGATGTCAGTAGAGCTTCCAGGAGCTGAGACAGAGATTGACCAGCATACCTATCTTGAGGCTACCAGAGGAGGGAGTAGGGTACGTACTCTACTGCTATGCATCAAGGACCAGACTTGGTTGTGTCCTGATGCAGGAATGGGCCGTGATCACCTATGGATCACGTCAGTTGAGGTAGCATGAGAATAAATACGCTACCCATGACCTGGAGTTATCAGCAGTGGTCTTCGCTCTGAAGATGTGGAGACACTACCTAATGGGCGAGCACTTTACAGTCTATTCTGACCATCAGAGTCTCAGGTACATCTTCTCGCAGAAGGACCTGAACCTGAGATAGCGGCGATGGCTCGAGTTCCTCCAGGACTACGACTTTGAGATAGTCTATACTTCTGGAAAGGGGAACGTAGTAGCCGATTCTCTCTACAGGAGGACGGGCATTCAGCTACTTGGGAAGGCGACAGAGCAGCTAGCCGCTTTGCAGATATCATTCGTGGATAGTGATGAAGTTTCCTTTTTACAGCCACTCATAGTCACTCCTCCACTTCTACAGCGGGTCAGAGATGCGCAGCGTGGGGACGATGACTATGAGACGCGGCGTACACATATATCCTCAGATCAGGCACCTGATGGATTCTCCATGGGAGGAGAGAACGTCATCCTTTTCAGAGGATGTACCATCGTACCAGATGATTTATGAGAGGAGGTACTGAGGGAGTTCCACAGTTCCCCTATAGCGGTACATCCAGGAGTGGCGAATATGTACCAGGACCTCAGACGACAGCACTGGTGGCCGGGTATGAAGAAGGTTGTGGCAGAGTTTGTTTCTCAATGCCTCACCTGTCAGCAGGTGAAGGCAGAGCACCCGGTACCAGCAGGCTTGGTACAGCCTTTGGAGGTCCCGAAGTGGAAGTGGGATGAGATATCTATGGTCTTCTTGACTGGACTTCCACGCACTTCTAGATGACATGACTCCATTTGGGTGATTGTCGACCGACTCGAAAATTCGGCTCACTTCTTACACATCAGAGAGAAGGGATCAGTGGAGAGCTTGGGACGTCTCTACATTTAGGAGATTGTATGGGTTCATAGTGTGCCATCATCTATCATCTTCGATCAAGAAGCTCTCTTTACTTCCCATCTTTGGAAGGGGTTGTAGGAGGCATTCGGGATGCAGCTACGTCTGAGCACCGCCTTTCACCCTCAGACGGATAGTCAGACGGAGAGGAACATTCAGACTCTTGAGGACATGCTTCATGCATGTGTCCTTGACTTTGGTCACAACTGGGAGGTTCACCTACCCTTGGTAGAGTTCACGTACAACAACAGCTACCACTCCACCATCGTGATGACACCATACGAGGCGTTGTATGTCCGACCTTGCAGATCACTGATGTGCTGGACAGACCCTGGGGAGTCAGCACATGTGGGACCAGAGATGGTCTAGGCCACGACAGTGAAGGTCCAGGTTATCTAGGAGCAGATGATGATAGCTCAGAGCCGACAGAAGTCTTCTGCTGACAGGAGGCGGAGGCCACTGGAGTTCGAGGATAGCGACCACGTCTTCTTGTAGGTCTCGCCTCGACGTGGATTAAGGAGATTTGGCCGGGGCGACAAGTTATTTCCGCACTTCATGGGACCATTCCAGGTCCTCAGTAGGATTGGCGAGGTGGATTATCGCCTGGATCTACCACCTCAGTTGCACCGGGTGCATGAGGTCTTCCACGTATCTCAGTTGAGGAGAAACGTGCATGACCTGACGCATATCATTGACCATGGATGAGTTGGACATTGATGATGTGGAGAATTTTGCGGAGGTCCCAGTGGAGATTGGGGATCGACAGGAGCGGGTCCTACATGGACGGTCAATTCCTCTAGTGCGCATCATATGGAAGCACGAGAACCTCCAGGAGAGCACTTTGGAGCGAGAGGCTCACATGCGTGCTCTGTACCCACATTTGTTTCCCTAGTTTATGATGTATCTTTATAGGGAAGTAAAGCCCTGAGGTGAGAGTAATGTAAAGGCTCGTAAAATTCAAGGATTTGTTTTTCTTAATTTTCATTTGGATGTTACAAGAACACAGTTTCTAACGAAACCTGATTCTGAGGCCAGGTGTGCGCGGAATCATTTTCCGAATATTAGCTCAGGTACGTTCAGTGAACGAACTAGTGGGTTTTCGAAACTATTGAACTGATGATCAGAATAGAAATCCGAGGACACCGATGGAATCACAGCACCGGTAATTGCTTAGGAACACCTTCTCTGGAGTTGTGTTTGCTCGGGTGTGGTTATTAAAATTTTGGGTTAAGTACAACAATAAAATAAAATTGTGCAATCGGTTTTATTTTATTTTAAAGTAGTTTAACCTATGCTATGTGGTTTGAGTGGGACCCACTATATCCTACTCCACTAGGTAGGTTATTTGTGGTGTGGGACCCACACGATCCCCACCTATTCAACTTTCTCAAACCCACTCCTTTAATTAGGTAATGCAACTGCACCCCCTTTAAATGAAAGTCAACCCTTGTGTTTAACTAAATATTAAACACCTCTTTAATTGGGTGGTTTAAACTTCTCAATTAATTCAATTTATTGAATGATTCAATTTTTAATTTCAAAACGTTTGGCGTGAGTAATAAAAAAACGGAAACACTTTTTTTATTAGTGTGGTTTTCGTTGTGCGAAAGGATTTTGGAGAGGATTTTCTTTATGTCTTGAAGTCCTTCTTCCTCGACGAAGAACGCGAAGAACGCCAACCTCTAACAACGGACGACGGTGAGAGATGCCTTCCTTGGAGATCGACGTCGTGACGTCATGTACCGCGATGCCAACGACCCTCTCCTTCCGCGATGAACCTTCGTTTAACTTTTAATCAAGGTAGGGGTTTGGTTTATGTCGTGAATAATTTTTTTGGGCATTCATCGATTAAATTTTAGCCACTTGATATCGATTAACGGGAGGGGGCCGAACCGCACAAACACGGCTGACCCCCCCTCCCTTATTATTGATGTCCTTCATTGTGGTTTGGAACAGAGATGGCGTGGTGTCGTCGCACCGCGCTGAAATGAGAGAACCACAACACCGTCGTGCCGCCCCGGAGAACCATGAAGACACCACAGTCAGAACGGGCCCACGGCGGAGGGGCGCGGCGCTGTCGCGCCACGCCGGTCAGACCAACGCCGCAACGGAGCTGGGAGCGGCGGCCGGCTTCTAGACGCCGGCGCTGGAGCAGGAGGGCAGGACCCCGGAGGTCCCGCGGTAGCAGCAACCGACCGGCCGTCTTCCAAGAAGGTCGGGGGTCATAACCCCCGACTGGCCGATGGAGCCCCCCCCCGCTCGGCAGTTTCGGCCGAGCCGCCTGGCCACAACTGCAAGGCCGATCACGCCAGGCCCGGCCGGGCCGCCCCAGCTGGGTCGGTCCGCGCCCAAGTGGGCCGGACCCAGACCCGGGTCGGGTCGAACTGGTTCTGGCCGACCAAGTGGGTATCGGGCCTGGTTGGACAGGGCCTGAACCCCTATTTCCGGACCTCTTTCGGTCTTTTGACCATAACATGGGATGCAGACCTCTGATCGACGCACCGTCAGCTGCGATGCGATCCTTGGATCGAGATGGTCATTTCGGTATATTAAACCCAAGGTTTTGGAGAACTTTAGGTTCATCTGGGTTGGTTCGTACATGAAACCAACCGGGCCCTCGGAGCGGAAACACATATAACTTGAGCTCTAGACATTTGATTGACGTGTCGTTGACTTTGATGGATTCCTCTTAGTGAGACGAACCTTTTGGATTACTCTGCTCGAGGTTTGGACACAGTTGGAGTATGGTCGGGTTGGTTTTTACTTAAAAACCAACTGGACCCCTGGGACGAAAAAGCCAATAACTCATAGACCGGACGTCCGATTGACGCGCCGTCTGTGATGTTGAGTTGCTGTTGACGATACAGAACTTTGAGATTCATCAACTCCGGACTTTGTGTCAGTTGATGTATCATCCCCTCGGCTTGTGGAGCAGACCCTCCCCAAACGTGCTTACTATGTGCAGGAACCCTAGAGTTTTCTACGACTGCGACAACAATAAAGACTGTACAAAAATCCTCCGTGGATTCGACTGCGACGACTACAACACTCAGCGATCCTACATGGATCAGTGCAACTGATCCTGTGCGGGTCAGATCCTTTGTGGGTCAGTGCTCAGCGGTCCTGTGTTGGGCAGCGCATACCGATCCTGTGTGGGTCAGATCCTATGTGGGTCATTGCGGGGGTTAGTAACTATCGATCCTTTGAGGGTCATTGAGGGGGTTAGTATCTATCGATCCTTTGTGGGTCATTGCGGGGGTTAGAACCTATCAATCCTTTGTGGGTCCGACAACTTAGATAAATCAGTGGCTAGATCTGATCATCTCTATCGTCTTACGAAGAAGTGTACCTGTGTGGGCTGAGTATTCAATTTCAATCATTATCTTCGATATGATTGACTTGCTTTCCTATGTGGATTGTGTTGTGTTATCCAGTGTGGACGTGTTTGAACTTGGTCTAGCATGCTGGAGCCAAACTGGAATTGATGACTTAGGTATATGTATGGGAATATACATAAGTAGTGTTGGATGTTACTTAGTGATTGTTTCTTATTTTGTGGATTATCCTTTGTGGATTCTGGGAGACCTTCGGGCGTCTCAGGGTCCCTATTGAGTAGCTTATACTCACCACTTCACGGGCTATGCCCGCACTACTTTGTGTTGGATTTAGACGACAGACATCGCTGATCATGGTGGAGGCTTGTCGAGAAAGTTGGTACCTGGAGGTGGACCATTGGGCGAGATTTACACGGAGCAGACGGCTGGACCCGTGGAGCTGAGGAGGCTATCTGTACCCACCCGTCAGGTGGGACTTCCAGTGGATTGCACGACGTTGCGGCTTTACTTTTCAATTGCTGTATTTTCTTTCCAATTGTACTTTATTTTTAGTTTGTGTTTGTATTCTGGCCCACTTACTTTTCTGCACTTACTTTTTTACCCAGTTTTACTTAGTGTTTACTTCTACTTGCTTACTCTGTGGTGTTTGTTTACTTTACAAAGGCAATGACTTCCCTTATTTTATCGGGAATTATGTGTTGGTGCTAGTCGCCAGCCCCTGGCTTATGGAAGGCGAGCTTGGTGTAGTCACGACCCAAACCCCGAGGTTGGGTCGTGACAATATTATTCTATTTCAGATTTAAATGCTTGATTTGATGCAGGTGAGTGTTATGCTATTAATTTCTAACCGATCAGTGTGAGGTTTTGAGTGCGTGACTTGTGTTGTTCTGATTGGAAAACTCAAGAATCAATTTATTCCCCACTATATTGAGATTTCAATATGATTTGGAAGATCTTATTCTATTCATTTTATTTTCACCTTGACAATATGATTGTTATGTCATGGTTTGGTTCTTCAAGTAATTAAATATGAGCTTAGTAATTAATCAGGATTCCAATTCATTCCAACCAAATAATTACTCTAATCCTAAAATAAATATCTATGAAAAATGAACATGATATGTGTGTAGTGAAGTCACATACTCACTTTTATCTCATATTTTTCAAAATTGACTTGGTCTTTCATCTTTTAAACTATTTTGATTAAGTTACTTTCATTAAACAATTTTCAAAATCACCCCCTTTTTAAGTAGACTTAATTAAAAATACACACTCTAAACCTATCAACACTCCTCGAGAGACGACATAGGGTCTTAACTAGACTGAAAATCAACCTTAGAATCATAATAAATTTGAAATGTCACAACAACATGGTCAAATTTTGGCGCTATTTCCAGGGAGCGTTCTTGTTTTAGTGCGTGTTTTTGAATAGTTAATTGTAAAATTTCTGTGAATATTTATTTGTTTTCTCTTCTACCTTTTCAGTCCTTTTGTATTCTGATCTATTCCATGTGTAGGTTTGGTGCATGAAATGTTCTAATCTCGTAGATTTACCACCTTTCGAACCCAAGCCGGAGAGGAACCTACGTCAACGTCACCGAGACACACAAGACAACAATTTGAAGGAGGACACACCACACACTGAAACATTACTTCACCCTTCCTCTTCTTCTTATTCTAGAACCCAAATAAAAACTGAAATGAACTTATATAACATGGGTGAAAATAATAGAAAATTAAAGGAATTAACCTCACCCGATGTTGATATCCAACCTGCATACATTCAAATACAAGGAGAGGAACCTAATTTTGAACTAAAATTCATTTTAATTCAGTTATTACCAAGATTACATGGACATCCTGGAGAGGACCCACATAAACATTTAAAAGAATTTCATACTGTGTGGTCTACATTAAATCCTTCTAATGTTGATGAGGACCATGTAAAACTTAGAGCATTTCCATTTTCATTAGAAGAAACTGCTAAATATTGGCTATACTATGTTAATTCACCAATTAGAGGCTGGGAAGACATGAAACACCTTTTTCTTGAAAAATATTTCCCAGCCTCTTGAACTGCAACAATAAGGAACGAAATATGTGTAATAAGACAATCTCATGTGGAAACACTTCATGAATATTGGGAATTAATTAAAAAATTGAGTTCAAGTTGGCCACATCACCAAATAAGTGATCAAAGTTTAATTCAGTACTTTTATGAAGGTTTAATCCCTATTGATCGAAATATGATTGATGCTACTGTAGGTGGTGCACTAGTGGATAAAAACCCAATCACTACAAGGACCCTAATTGAAAACATGGCAAAAAACACACAACAATTTGGTTCAAGGTCCACTGTACCAATTCGAGGTGTCCATGAGGAGAAAAGTACCGAATTCTAGGAGAAGGTGGATACAAAGTTTGAAGAGGTGAGTACCCTTCTACGACAACTCGGTCTTTCCCAAGGGAAATCTCAATCTCCTCCTCCCATCCATTGTGGTATATTCACTTCTAATACCCACTATTCTGACCAATTCCCCCATATAAGAGAAACTCCTGAGAGTTGTGAGGAGATATTTCTTGGACTCCCCTATAACCAACCCATTAGGCAAGAACCATACTATCCATAAAACCCTGGGTGGAAAGACAAAAAATCCTATAGTCAATGGGGGTATTCAAACCAACCACAACAATAATGGAACCAACAAGGTCAGAGTAGTCATCCACCACCACCCAAAAATCATCAACCTCCCCAAAGGCCTTTCCAATAACCTCCTCCAAAAGCTGAGCCTAGCCTAGAAGATATGATGAAACAAATGGTTGAGAATAATCTCCAATTCCAAAAAACCACTGAGGTAGCCATACAAGAACTCAAAACACAATTAGGCCAACTAGCTAACTCAGTGGGTGAAATTCAATGCCATGGGTCTGGTAAACTAGCCTTTCAACCACTTGTCAACCCTAGGGATAAGGGAAATGTTAGTGCCATCAACCTTAGTATTGGAACTCAAATTAAAATCCAAATAACACCTCCATTAGAATCATCCACTCCTGAGAAAACCACCATTCCAAACATTGAAAAAGGTACAAATATAGAAAAACCTTGTCCTGAGAGGATCCCATCAAAAGGAAAGAGTGTTTCTATTAATGAACCACCAAGAACACCCATTCCTCTTCCATTTCCCCAAAGGTCCACCCAACTGAGAAAAAAAAATGAAAATGAACTTGACAAAGTAATATTGGAATCTTTGAAGCAAGGGAAGGTCAAAATCTCCTTGATTGATTCCATCAAGAAAATTCTAAGATATGCCATGTTTTTGAAGGAGATGTGTCCCCACCGAAGGCGACTTAGAGGTGATGAAAAGGTGAGCCTGGGGAGGAACATCTCATCATTGATACAACCATCACTTCCCACCAAGTGCAACGAACCTAGATCATTATCGATTCCATGCACCATAGGGGATTATTATTTCTCCAATGTTATGCTTGATTTGGGAGCTTCTATTAATGTGATGCCTCACTCCATATACTCTTCTTTGCAGGTCGGTGAACTAAAGCCCACATGAATAGTTGTTCAGTTAGAAAATCGAAGTACGACACACCCTTCTGGTGTGTTAGAGGATGTTCTTGTGAGGGTTGAAAATTTAGTATTTCCTGCTGATTCTTATATACTAAAAATGGAAGATGATATGATGAATAGACACACCCCAATTATATTGGGGAGAACTTTCTAGAAAACCGCCAAATCCATAATTAATGTCCATAATGGTACATTATCTATGGAATTTGGTGGTGACATAGTCCATTTCAACATCTTTGATGCCATAAATCACCCCTCAGAAGAACATTCCTCTCTCTGGGTAAATTCAATTGATGTACTCCCTTCCCCTAAAATCACTTCATTTGTTTCCTCTAATCCCCTTTCTGAGTTTTCCTCATTGATTGAAATTCTTGGTAATGAATCATGTGTTGATTGTTGTAGTGGTATAGAAAAGTGTAATTCATGTTTATTAATTGATAATTTCTTGAACACGAAGGATCACATGACCATCAATGATATTTCTATTCTTGTAAAAGCTAATTCCTCATATGAGGATGATACCATTGAGCAGTTAGATGAGATTAGTGACCTCTCACTTTCAAACACACTCCCATCAATCCAAAATCCACCTGAATTGGAACTAAAGGAACTGCCTCAAGATTTAGAATATTCATATCTTGAGAATGGAATCATGTTTCCCGTAATCATTTCTAGTTCACTCCCTCCTGAGAATGAATTACGGCTGCATGAACTTTTGAGGGAGTATAAACAAGCATTGGGATGGACACTTGCGAACATTCCCGGTATTATCCCCTCAATTTGTACACATCATATTTTATTAACTGATGAGGCTAAACCAGTGAGTCAGGAACAACTTCAACTAAACCCAAACCTCATAGAAGTAGTTAAAAAAGAAGTAACAAAATTATTGGCTACTGGAATCATTTACCCTATCTTTGACAGCCAATGGGTCAGTCCCGTTCAAGTAGATCCTAAAATACTGGCCTAACGGTAATTAAAAATGAAAACAATGAATTAGTTCCAACTCATGTGCATAATAGTTGGCGTGTCTTTATAGATTATCGCCGACTAAACCAACACACTAGGAAGTACCATTTCCCATTGGCATTCATTAACCAAATGCTAGAGAGGATAGTGGGTAAGTCCCATTGCTATTTTCTTGATGGGTATTCGAGATAATTTTAGATCTATATTGCCCCCAGGGATCAGGAAAAGACAACATTCACTTTCCCCTTTGGTACATTTTCATATAGAAGGACGCCATTTGTCCTGTGCAATGCTCTGGGTACTTTCCAGTGATGTATGGTTAGTATTTTGTCGTATTACCTGGATAATTGCATGGATGTTTTCATGGATGTTTTTACTGTTTATGGATCCTCTTTTGATGAATTTTTAAGTAATCTTGGTTACATCCTACGTCACTGTATTGAAAATAATCTTGTATTAAATAATGAGAAATTCCCTTTGATGGTGCGAAAAGGTATAGTTTTGGGACATTTCATTTCTGGGGAAGGTATCCAAGTAGATAAATCAAAAGTGGATGTTATATCTTCCCTACCATTCCCTAAAAATGTACTTGATGTGCGGCCTTTCCTAGGTCATGTTGGATTTTACCGTCATTTCATTCGTGACTTTAGTAAGATTTCACTTCCCCTCTCCCACTTAATCCAAAATGAAAATGATTTTGTTTTTGATAAAGAATGTGAAGAAGCTTTTAATAAATTTAAATGGAGACAGACATCGCCCCCGGTAATCCAACCACCTCGATGGGATTTACCATTTGAGCTCATGTGTGATGCCTCTAACTATGCAGTTGGGGAAGTCTTGTCACAAAGGGTTGACCGAGATCCACATGTCATAGCCTATGCCTTACGTACACTGGATTGTGCCCAAGAAAACTACACCACAACCGAAAAATAAATCCTTTCCATAGATTTTTCCTTGGATAAATTCAGGTCATACCTTTTAGGGTCCAAAGTTATTTTGTTCTCAGACCATGCAACCCTCCTATATCTCTTAAAGAAACTAGAAGCCATAACACATCTCATTCGTTTGATGCTTCTCCATCAGGAATTCAATCTAAAAGCTAGAGATAAAAAAGGAGCAGAGAATTTGGTGGTAGACCATATCAGTAGGACCCTACCATCCTCAGATATTGTCTCATCCCCATGTATTCCAAATAATTACATGTTTCCTGATGAGCAATTGTACAAAGTCCAGGATGATATTCCCTGGTATGATGAAATTGTAAATTATTTGGTAGCATCTTACATTCCTACTGATTAAAAAAAAACCAAGCCAGTCTTCTAAAACATGATTCTCATTGGTACATTTGGGATGACCCCTACCTTTGGTGCACATGTAGCGATCATGTCCTTAGGCATTGTGTTCCTGATAGTGAGTTTCAGTCATTCCTTAGATTCTGCCACACTCTTACTTGTGGGGGCCACTTTGGTACCCAACGGACTACTCACAAAGTTCTTGATTCTAGTCACTTTTGGCATCACTTTTTCGAGATTCCGAGTAATCTTTTAAATCATTTCCTCATTGTCAAAGAATGGGGAATGTATCTAAAAGGAATGAAATGACACACCAAACCTTTCTCTTTCATGACATCTTCGATGTTTGGAGTATTGAATTTATGGGTCCATTTCCCTATTCTTTTGGCAACTTGTACATTATTTTGGACATTGATTACGTATCAATATGGTTAGAGGCACGAGCCACAAGGACAGATGATTCCAAAACAGTTGTAGAATTTTTGAGAACTCAGATATTTTTTAGGTTTGGATTACCTAGGTTCATCATCAATGACCAGGGTTCTCATTTCTACAACCGAACAATGCAATCACTTTTGCGTCAGTATGGGGTCGGTCATCGAGTATCTACTATATATCACCCACAGACTAACGGTCAAGCCGAGCTGTCAAATAGATAGGTAAAATATTTTATTGAAAAAATGATCCAACCCAACATGAAAGATTGTAGTCTTAAACTCGATGATTCATTATGGGCTTACCATAATTCTTTTAAAACTCCGATTTTAATGTCACCTTATAGGCTTGTTTTTGGAAATTGTTGTCGCCTCCCTGCTGAGATTGAGCATCAGGCCTACTGGGACATTAAAAAAATGCAATTCCAACCTTTCTGGTGACGGTTCTCAAAGGAAGTTACAGATAAAGGAGATGGATGAATGGTGTAGAGATTCTTATGAGAACTCCAGGATTCATAAGGAGTGAACCAAGGCTTCCCACTACTGCCTTATCCTTCATCGAGAGATCCAAATTGGGAAGAAGGTCCTCCTATACAATCCAAGGCTGAAATTGCATCCCAGTAAACTTGTTTCCCACTGGTTTGGACCATACATTGTTACTAATGTATCTCCATTTGGTTTTGTTCAGGTTCAAAATGAATAAACCAAGGAAACCTTTACTATCAATTGGCAGCGGCTAAAGCACTTTCATGAAGCCATTCGGAAGAACCCGATGGAGGAACTCCAAGTTCAAGAATCAAACTATGAACGACATCCACCAGGGTTTTTCCTTCCTTCTAAGATTCTTTTTTACTACAGTGAGGAAACTACATACTCTAGGTGTGGGGGGATGGGTACATTTTTGGGTTAGTAATGAATTTTCATCGTTTTATTTTGTTATTTGTCTTTTTTCTTGTTGAATGGTATTGTCACTTGCCACCCTTCCCCCATTCCACACCTTACTTTTGTGCTGGAATGAAAATTTTATCATGGAAAAAGATGCCCCCTGATTGAATCATGAAAGCTACCGAAAATTCATTAGGAATTTCCCTATTTTATATTGTTTTAACATTTAAAAAAAATCACTCATGGAATGTGTGTTTTAGATTGAATTTAACATTGTGGTGTGACTTTCTCTTGGAATTTAGTTGTTTGTCGATGATATAAATGGTCGTATCATTTTGAAAACTTTGTGAAAAATAATACCCTTTACGTGAGTAGTTCAATGGAAAATTGTGCCACTTAATTTCTCCAAACATTTTTGCACCCAACCAAGAAGTGTGATTTTTAATTACTTAATATAAGTTAAATATAAGTTAGGTTAATATTTATCTATTTTCTAAATGATTTTTCCATACATTCATTCCTTATCCGATCATTTTCATTACTTTACTGGATTGAACTACGTGTGTGTACCTGTTATCCGACTGTTTTACGCCCTGAAAAAAATATTTGTTTCTTGGGCAGGTCAAAAACCACTCTTCCTGGACTTTTTATCTTGTTATAACTATTACAATTAGTGTCGTGAAGAGATCAAAAAAGGGTTTAGAGAAGGGTGTGATATTTGTTCCATGCACTACATTTCAAAAAAAAATAAATAAATGAGGGGAGTGATGAAATGTACATTATATGGGGATATCTTGGTCAGGAGCTTAACGTTTTACTTCAAGGAATTCTTATGTGAGTGGGTCTTGGAATTTTATTGCAAAGTATACAGGAAAAGTTCGGTGGACATAATCATTTTAGACGAAAAATATTAAAATAACCTATATTTACTGGATATAAAGTTGGTAGAATAGCATGAATTGGTTTTCACCCACACACGTAGAGATTTAGTGACATTGTGGACTTTAGTATTACATTTTCAACTTGGTATCATTAATCTCCCTAAATTTCATGCTGATACTATTTATGAGACACATTTTTGGAAGATCATTGAGAATAACTCCACAGTTTGATTTTTACATTGATCACATTCCTTTAAAATTTTACATTTTCATTGAATGTTAAATCTTCATGATGTTGGTAATATCTCCATGCATAATTTTTTAAAATATAAATTTTCCCATGATTGCAAATGTTTTGGTGTGGAGGTGTGATCGCACCACGATTCACTATTTCATTTTCATCCCTACACCAGTGTGGTAAACTAGTACTGTATTGAATATTATAAAAATAATACTAAATTTAATTCCAAATTTGAATCATTAATTTTGTTCTTTTCACTGTTAAAATGGTCATTGTTAATTGTTTTTAGGATTTGATTGCAGGAGGAGGTGATTTGGAGGCCCTGAAGATGATCCAGAACGAAAATGTGCCAAAATTGCATGGATTCCAAGGACACTTGTCCACTGTTTTGAACAGTGGGAAGAATACGTGCATGAAAATGGGCTGAACTTTTGTAATTATATCCAAAACTACATGGGATACAACTCTTCTCAAAGGAACTAATCCCCATTTGGCCATCTAGTGTCCCATCCTAACCATTCTGTCCAGGTGACAGAATCTGCCCGAATTCAAATGTTCAGTTCGGTGGTATGAACATATCTCCATACACGGCTGCCTAATGGACGCCAAATTTGACATCAAGACATTAAATATGCCTTCCAACAACTTATTTCTTTTTTCAAAGTAGTAATATGTCTTTCAACTAGTCTAAAACCGTGTCACAATTAGTATCTTCAAAACTGGGTGCTCAAAACCATGTGAAATTTTGGCTATAAAAATGAACAAAGGGATCCTCATTTGGGAGTTCGATCCAGAAGCTATACTCTGCCATTTTGGTGTCCTAGAGGAGTATCATAATCACCTTGAGTGTTTTTGAGGCCCCTTTCATCATAGGCAAATCGAGGATGATGAAGGAGTTACACCCGAGATTCCTCCTCCTCCCGATGTCAAGCTAAAAGTTGGGTGTTCGTTGTGAGGGAGCTACACACATGTCAAAGGAGTTTCGATGCATACAACAGCTACTGGTTTGGAGAAATTTGGGTGTTTAAACATTTTATTCCATGTATCTTATTCTATTTCAGATTTTAATGCTTGATTTGATGCATGTGAGTTTTTAGCTCTTAATCGCTAACCGATCGGTGTGAGGTTTGGAGTGTGTGAATTGTGTTGTTCCGATTGGAAAACACAAGAATAATTTTCTTCCCCACATTATTGATATTTAAATATTCTTTGGAAGATATTATTCCATGAATAAGTTCTGGACCTTGGAAATATGATTGTTATGTCAAGGTTTGGTTCTTCAAGCATTGAAATATGAGCTTAGGAATTAATCGAGATTCCAATTAATTCCAACCAAATAATTACTCTAAACCTAAGATGAATCTCTTTGAACAATGAATATGATATGTGTGTAGTAAAATTACATCGACCCTTTTATCTCATATTTTTCAAAAACCACTTGGTCATTCATCTTTTAAACTATTTTAATTAAGTAACTTTCTTTAAGTTGTTTTCAAAATCACCCCCCTTTTTCGTAGACTTAATTAAAAATTCACACTCTAAACCTATCAACAGTCCTCGAGAGATGACATAGGGTCTTCCCTAGACTAAAAATCAACTTGAAAAGCATAATAAATTTGACGTGTCACGACAACGCAGTCAAATACCTAGACCATAAAACATGAAAATGCGGAATTATTATTTAATAATTAAGGAGTCATTAAAATAATTAATAATGAGTCATTTGATATCAATATTGATCATAAAATCATTACAGACATGTATCATGAATAAAAAAACATGTTAGTTTCATGGAAAATTTTTATTTATAATACATGTTATGAATATCTCAAAAAATATTCAGATCCCAGTTAAATACATAAGAGGAAAACTCGGGTAACTACATCCTTCTTTACACTCATGAAATGGTTCATTACCCAATGTATTAGAGAGTTATTAAAGAGTAACCATCATTTAACTTGTAAAAGGCTCACATTATGATATCTAGGATGTCATATCTTATAATAAATCATGGGATCATTCAGTGCTATCTAGGTTAACCTATTGTATAAGATACAATGGATTATCCTGTTCTATTTGGGTGCACTCATCATATATAATTTCTATGAACCACAATAGGAATCAAGCGTATAGGGATTTCATTTCATCATAAAAATTATAAAAACACATTATTCATTTTTAAATTGATTAAGACATGGAAAAAATGTGTTTTATGTCTGAATATTTTAAAATTGAATTATCCAAGGGAACGAAATGGGTTTGATAACAACATCATGGAAACTCAGTTGACCCATGGAGAAGATAATAGTTCTACATTAGTACCATTAAAACATGAATAACCATTGTAAAAGAAATGAGTTCTATAATAATATTTTCGAAAGAATATTGATCTATCTAGACAACTGATGGGGATGGTATCATTAAGAAATATCACCCTTTGAGCATATGTAACAACATGGGTTCTGATATTGATGAATGTATATACCATTAAAATACCATTAACTATATTTTGAGGAAAATGACCATTTTATATTTAAAATAATTTTTAAACTAAAAATTTATAAATTCATTTCATTGAGAAAAGCCACTGAAAAAGTAATTGAATGTTTCCGAAATCATTTATAACATTTACTAAGGAAATATTCTTTTATTTTTTAATAAAACCTTTTAAAAAAATTTAAAAATTATTTTACTTTATAATAACATTGAAAAAATATAAAATAAGAATAAAAAAATAATCTTCATGATGGATAAAATTACATTCAAGCCTCATATATCAAAAAAAATATTGCATTCACAATTTTGGTGAAAGAAAAAAAAATCTTGGAAAATTACATGAATATTCCATTGAATTTTTTTTAAAACTAAAACATTGGTTATAATTTATTTAATAAATTATTTTACAAAAAAAAATAATTATTTTAAAAACATATCTAGGTTTTTTTGGATTTGGAAGTAAAATTTATTTTGATCAAAGAGATAAATAAAATTAAATTTTCTGAAAAATAATTTCTAAATTTTTTTAAGTACCAAATAGTGTAAAATGGTATTATTAATAGAAAAGTTTATGAACAAACAAAGGAGGAGAAAATTAATTTTTATTATTCAGAGGTAAATCATATTATTTCATCATTAGATACTTAATCATAGACAGTCATGATAGATAATGATGACTACAACATAAAACTCTTTCCACATTGGTATCATTGAATCATAAGCCCCAATTAAGATAGATCGTCAAATTGATATATAAATCACACCAATTTTGTTGAGAAGCATCATAAAATAAATTTATGGAAGTATATAAAACTCATAGAAGAAATAGGTGGTGAATATATCATGTGTCTCATAATAGTAAAAAGTGATGTAGAAATCCATTACATATATATATGTTCTAATATACCTACTTATATAATAAGAATAAGTAAAATTGAAATTTGAAAATAATACACATATATATTATCCTACCTCGTGATTCCTTTTTGTTGAACAAGATTTAACCTTATGAAAAAATATGTTAACATGTTATTAACTTAAATGAGAACCATACATGTATTTATAATTTCATATGTGATCCTTTTATAACATCTTATCACCCATTCATTAATAATTTCTCACATTTTTCAATGTTTCAGGTGTTAATTCCCTAGTTTTCTTGTTAATGTTTTATCATTAACAATTCACTTACATAAAATATTAAATACTATAAAAAAATAATCATGAAATTATTAACATATTTTTATATTAATTTTACTTTTAAAACCCAACATGATATATTGTTATGAAAAATGATGGATGTTATGATCATGGATATGGTAGGCCGTAGATACAGATTATTAATGTTTACGTTTTCTAATGATCATTATAGAATAAAGGTATGTAATATAATTTTTTATATATAATTAAAATAATATAATATATAAAATATATAAAATATATAAAATATATATATCAATAATGGGGTTTAGTGATAAAAAGTGAGACACATCGCATTGTGAAAGTTGTAGTCCACACGAACATGAATGATGTTATCATCATTTTATGAGTAGAAAAGTAATAAATAAAATGATATAATACCTTTATAGAATGAGAAATATTTTATTATTACAATAAAAAATTCATTTATAGAACATAAATGAATTAAATTTCTCCTTATCACCTTCAATATGAATTGTTATTAAAATATGAATAACATTGCTTCCTGAGGCTGTAGTCCTCTATGCACACAAGAGACGTTGTTATATATGCTACATAATAAAAGGTGAAAAGGATATATATAATAGGATTACCCCATTAGTATAAAAATGTCAAAATTATTGTACATATACATTATATAAGGACCATTCCCAACCTTAAAATGTGGTAATTGAATAATGAATGACATTACTTCTTGATGCAGTAGTCCTCCGTACACATGAACGATAATATCATAACCCATTTGATGGAAGAGGAAATAGTTTTATGTTGTGAACATATTATAATGATAGTAAATTAATTTTTAGATATTTTGGTAATTATATAATCTTGTTTTTAAAATAATTTAAGGAGGTTTATAATAAAATAAAATAAATATTCTTGTTGGTGGACATTAACATTTTTTAGGTATCTTCCTTCGGTTTGGAAAAAATCCATCATAAAATGGATTTTTGAAAACAATAAGGCTTATAAGATGTTTTTTTTGGGAATCATAGAAGTGTTTTTAAGTTATTGGACAAATCAAGTAGTTTTTAAGATGTGAAGAGTATATGAGAGTTGGTATCCTTTTGAAAGTGGGGGAGAGAACACATATTACATTTTTGAAAATAAACGAGTTCTACCATGTTTTTGATATCTCAAAAGGGTACATTATAGAAATATAGAGGTTTAATGGTATAAATATGGAATAATAATTATTTTACACATGTTTATTTCTCATGTAACCTTTATCTTTTGAGTTTAGCTCTCTGTAAACCTATTTTAACCTTAATTGTGGAAAATAATGTTTACTGTATTTACAATTCATTTCAGTCAGAGATTTAGATCACCTAATTAGAAAATATAAATTTTTCTGATTCTATTTATGTAATCCATTTTTAAAAATTAAATAATAATACTTAAAAATAATTATTTTAAAATTATTCCTGAAGACATGATGTGAAATTAGGTTTTTAATTTTAAAATTTCAAATGTATTCATAGTTTTTATGTCCAAATTAAGTATGAATTGGATAAAAATGACCTTAATTATATTAATATTTACATAATTGGACTAATTTTACTTTAAAACCAATTTCTAATAGAATGTATCATTATAAATAATTTAAATGAAAATACATTTCTCAATTAATGATCAGTATTTTTCACTATTCAAAATGAAATAATCTTATCTAGAAAATTATAAAAAGTTTACCCAAATATAATTTTGAAATTATTATTTGAAAATTTATTTTGTAAATTATTTTATAATAAATTATAAAAAATTAAATTCTATAAAAAACAGACAGATACAAGGAAAAATAAAGTTTTCAAGATGTAAATTCTTCAAGCACAAGAAGATTATATATTACTATATGTATAATTATAATAAAAGATTCAATATAAAATTAAAATAATTTATATATAATATTTTAAACAAATATATGAAACTTCTCATTATGTTTTATTTTAATTAATTAGAACATATAAAAATTATTCACTTTACAAAAAGTTTAGTAGAAATGTAGTTTTTAAACACAAAAGGAAAACTAATACTAAAATAAACTATAATGATGATTAAAATATAATAAAGTGTACTAAATAAAGATAAATAATAATTATTTTATCTTAAATAATATTCAAAAGTTAATTTATATTTTAAATAGTGTAATTTATTGAAAATAATTAAATTAAACATTTGGTACTTTTAACTATATACTGAAAAAATAATATTTGCAGTAAGAGTCGAAAATTCAACCAAATGTAAATATTGACATTATTATTAATAATATTGAGGTTAAATTTATAATTTTTTTTATAAATGTACAAAAATTTATTATAATATAATTTTAATTAACTAAATTCAAATAATTTTTGATGAACATATATTTTTGAAGAATAAAATCACATTTCAAAAAATAAATAAATACTATTCATAAATTAGTTAATACTATTCATATCGCCCAATTTTATAGTCAATTTTTAAGAATTATTTATATTATGGGTTTATTATGCTCGTTGTTTGCATGTTGTATATGATATTGTACAAAAAAATCTTTCGTATCCATGTAACAAAAGCTATTTAATAGGTAAAATTTATTTAAAAATAAAATATATCAAACATTCTCAAAGTGTTATATTCTGACATAATATTATTTTTTCAAGACATTTATTTTATCAAATATATTTTTATTCTTTTAAAAATATAGGTCTTAAATATATCCCCGGTTAATAAATTGTATCATCGCAACATAAACTTTGTCTCAATAGTCCAACAATGGACATTTGAAAATAATGTTTATGTAAACTCAAATCATAAAAATAGTATATAAAATATAAAATTATTAAGGGATGAATAGAATTAAAAAGGTTATAAATAGTTACATATAACTGGTTTTCCAAATAGGATAACATATTTAAGAATGTAATAAAAGAGTAAATAATTATATAGAGTGATTTAGTTCCTTGATAAAAATTATTATATCAATCAAAGGATTGTTGAGGGTAAAAAATCCCTAAATTTTAGATGAATTAAAATACAATATGAATCATTGGATATAAATGTAACAGGATAAAGTTTTTGTTTTAAAATAATTTTCCTATAGATGAAGAATCATTTTCCATTGATACTAATAATATATTGATATTTAACTACATGATGAGTTGAATTTCATACCTTTTCAATTTCCATTAAATTCATCAAATTTTTATCCAAAAAAGAGTATTCATTATGACTTGTTCTTTTATTTATAACTAAAATCATATTTTAATGACCAAATACCCATAAAAGTGATAATATGTTATTCCTATTACATTTAGACACAACAAATTCCAAATGGTTATCACATGGAAAGATAATTTCCAAAAATAACTAATCATTCATATGATTCATTAATCATTAAATTCAATAGTAATATACAATTATCAAACTAAATAATTTTAGAAAACTATACACAAATTACAATAATAAGCTCAAAATTAACGAGTATTTAAACATAAAATATTATCCCAGACGTTTCATATTTCAAACCTAAAATGGTCGTCCACTTTTGGGGTAACATTACTCACTATCTCACCAAATCAATTTTAAATACCATGGTTATAAATGTGATTAAACTTTTTTTCTCTATTTCAATGACCATATTAACCCTACAGGTTATCAATAAAGTAAATATTATTTTAAAAAAATTTAAATACATTCATCATATAAAGCCATTTCTTTATAACAACCTAAACATACTAAAACGTCTCATAAAATATCATTAATCACTTTAAGATCTCATTTTATAAAACTGAAATAAAGTTTCTATGATTTATTACTGATGATCATCCTTGATCTTATTGTAATATGATGGAATCCATAACAATTAAGTTAAAAGCACACAAAAACATAATAATCAACAACGTAATCTGAACTGAACTGTGATACCCACTATTTCAACTCGAGATCTCCACTACCAGATCCAATACTGATATTGTAAAATTTACATTTCCAGCATTGATACCAATAATTGGGATTTAATTTTTTTCATCCAAACCGTAAAACATCAAAATTAATACAATGGATCATTGAAACTCAAAACATTATTTTTTCATTTTCAGTTTTATAGAATTTGGAAAAACAGTTGAATTAATAATACCCATATCGATAAATGAGAATTTATCCCACATAACTCAAAACTTGTAATTTCACACTAATTCATAATCATCATCTAGATGAAATAACTTCTAGAATCTAGTCATTGAACCACATTTACTATAACATGGAGAAGAGAAATTAAAAGAAGGGTGACATTAATTACCAAGTAATGGTAAAAAGAAGCATTAATATTTAAAATCCATAAATGATCACAAGAAGTACATAAGGGAATGATTACATAATCATAGTGCCTGAGGGAGTCATAAATTAACACATACCCATTAATATATAGATCATAAAATCCAATAACAATTCATTATTCTTCAACAAATTTATGAGTCATCAATATAATTAATCATGATTCATCTAACATAAATCTTGATAATATGAGACATTATAAAACTATAAAATTAATAAAAAAACATGTTTGTGTCAGGGAGTATTTTTCTATATAGACCATATTAAAATTATTTTAGAAAAAACTATATCCCATTTAAATATAATGTTTTAACTCTACTATAACTCCCTCTCTTCCTCTTAAGATAAGGTACATTACCCAATTCATTGATTCAATATCTAGGAACACCCATCATTATAGCTATATTGGTATCATCGAATGATATTTGGGATGTACAATCATATAAGTTAAAATATTCTCAACAAGCTCTATCTGGGTTGCCTATAGCACCCTGATATTTTGTGAATTATTATTTTGTAATTAATTTAATTAGTTGACATTTTCATTTTACACAACACCGAATATATATTTTTTATAAGAAATAACTATGTGTGTCTTTAGTTATACACAAAACCAAGTAAATATTTCACTACATGAAACACTTATATTATATTTTGGTATATAGAAATGTTTATTTTTCGTGTCATAAACACAATATTGATTCACATTAAAATCTTATGTTACCTTATTGGTTTATTTTTATCGGCCTATAAGACACTGATAATATTATTATTACAATATTATTGTTAAAATATAAATATAGTTACCAAATATCCATTAGAATATAAGTTAAATGTATTATCTACTATATAGTGAAAATATTATTTATTCTTATATATAAATGTAATCTTTAGGTTCTCAATAATAACTATTTGAAAATAAATAAATTTTTTTATAAGAAAACTAATTTTCAACATACTTTCAATGTTTTATCACAATAATTTAAAAACAATTGTATATAAAAATAGTTTAAATAAAATTAATATATTATATATTAAATAAATATATCAGATACTCCTAAAATTTATTTCATATGTATAAGATAATAATAAATCAAATTTTATAAATAAAAAGTTGTATTTTTCGAAAATCTAATTTTACCATCTTTTAATGGAGAACCCATTTTAAATATGATTCTATATAATTTTATAATTCTAACATGAAACAATAATAATTATTTTTGAAATAGGAACCTAAAAATAATATTAGGTAGAATATTTTTATTTTTTGTGAAGTTTCAATTTTTTGATGAGTAGTGAATAATAATGAATTTTAAATCAAAAATTATTTTTCATTTAATTTGTATACAAAGATAAATTATTTTTTTCTTTTAATTATTAATAATACAATTTAAAAATAAATTAATACAATTTAGATCATTTTAATAAATTTTAATTTGAAATTAGATAAATAAAATTCTACATGTTTGAATAATTTTACTTTAAAAGTCCTTTGTGTCATCCTGTCTGTGAGATTAAATTTAAATTGAATTTTTTCCCCTTAGTTATTAGTATTTGTAAAAATGGATTGAATTTTTTGGATAAAAAATAATTTGTTGGCCATATTACAATCCTATTCTCAATTTTGTATAATATTATTCATTTTTGGAGCCACATGTTATAGAAAAAACCTGGTTGGAATTTCCTTTTTAAATTTTTTTCAAGAATGCCACTCCTCTGCCACTATAAAAAAGAACTCAACCCTCCCACTTATTCAATCCTATAAGGATAGTTGGATAACCCAACATATAATAAAATAAGCTACTTAAATCTCTCCCATAATTATATAATCATAAATTTGGGATGAATAGGATCCATGTAATTCTATTTGTAAAATCTAAAATGAGTGACCTGAAGAAGAGGTAACCTTCTTCAATAATCACTTTATTTTTATTTCATTCTACATTGCTTCAATTATAATTATCCCTTGATTATATTAAAAAATTATCCTAAATATACTAATATGTATTTATTATATGTGATAGAATTTTACTTACCCACACTTCCATATATTGGTTAAGGAACATACTATTCTTGTGTAGGGTGAACTATGGACTCACGAAATGATATTGTTCGATTTTTTCTTTACCAACTCTCATGGTTGGTTACTGTGATGCATACTCTATTTTTATATTAAATACATGATATTCATGATGTTTTTACACTTATGTAATTATTATATAAATCATACCTTAATTATTTCTATTTTGTTTAAATATGATAAATTCGATTCTAGAAGTGTGGACTACCACCTCCATAAAGTAATGTGATTCATTCACAATTTACATGAAATTTATTAAGGATTGTTTTAGTAAAGATATATAGAATATATGATATAATAATTATACCATAATGATACTATATTTATATACATATTTGTCATTTACTTCTCTTTTTTTCAATTCCATTGTAAAACAGAAATAATGATCATGCAAACATATGGCATACCATCTACATGAATGCTGCAGTTCATTTATTATTTTTATCTTTTTTAGATGACTGTAAAACATATATTAAAAATATACATGATATTTATATTATGTTTTACATTATATATATCAATATATAACTACGAGGACAAAAAATATACCAAATATAAAAATAAGAGAAATACAAATATACTATTACCCGAAACGGGAAATTAACATTTAGTATTTAATAAATAGGTAATATTAAGTCACAATAAATTAAAAAATGGAATTTTATATAAGAATATTTTTATGTGAATGATATATAATAAACATATATTTAATATTAATGAGTTTTGATTGAGTACGAAGATAGTCATAACCTATGGTAAAGTATTTTTCATCTCACTTATTTTTGAGAGACACAATCTATATTGTAACATCCCTATTCTATTGGAAAAAATTAATTTATGGTATCATTGAAGCTTTTTTTAGGTTATTGTGTTTTTTGAAAATGTGGGCCTCCGTGTTGTGTTTGTTGAAAAACCAGACCATGATGTTTAATTTGTAGACAATTGGGTTTACATAGTGAGTTTTCAGGTTCAAGAAATGAGGTTGACACTCCATGATTGGAAGAAGAACATTGAAAATGGAATGGATGATCTGGGGGTGGTATAAAAATTTCAGATACAAGGTAGTACTTTTTTCTAGTGTTTTCCAAATATTTGGGCCTCAAAATCAACAAATAGAGACAAGTGTTCTTGGAAAAGGGACTAGTGTGTTGGTGTCCTGGCGGCATGGAATGTTGCACCCCATATTATTTTCAAGATAAGTACATAAAAATAAGGTAATGGAAAGAGGGGCTCCCATGTTTTGGTTTGGGCATGAAAGGTGACTAGGGAGGCAGAGACTAGGGCGGCTGGACATGCGCACCGAGAGGAGAGTTGTGCAAGACGTTCAGGGTGCCTAGAATGCCTAAAAATAGAGGGCTAACCCTCCTTATTTTTGACAAATCTCTATAATTAAGGAAAACTAGAGCTCTGGTTGTGTAGGTTGTTTGGTCGTGCAAGGGGTGGTGTGGTCGGGCAAGTATAAGGTTATTCAATAGTTGTGTGCCAGTTGATAGTTGCACACTAATATTTGTTTGGGCGTAAAAGGGTCTGATTTTACCATGTTTTGATTTTTTGAAAGGAGTATCTCAGAAGTGGTTAGGTGACACTTGTGCTCTAGTCTTGGAGAAGCACGCTAATGAAAAGAGAAACACGCTAGGATTAGAGAAGCACTTCGGTCTTTCTAGGGCTAAAGAAAAGTTTGTAGATTTCCTGGTATGACCAGTGAAAAGTGAGATTCATCTTTGGGTGAAAGTTGACATGAACAAAGAATTTACATATAGAGAAAGACACATTCTTTCTTGATAATTAAGGGACCTACAAGTCTTTAAACTGTGATTGTATCTTCTTAAGAAGTATAGAACACACTTTAGTTGAGCTAGTAGTGATCTTTCATATTGTTAGTGGTAGTAAACATGGAGGGGCATTGAGTCTACTCTAAACTTTGTAAACAACAGTGTCCTTTTAAGGAATTTGGTACATCAACACTTTTATGCTGTATAATCTTTGGATGTAGCCCAGTGAGGGTGAACCAAGTAAAATTGATGTGTCCTGGGTGTGCTTTATGATTTTGCATACTCTACAATGGGAAGGAGAGAGAAGATAGTTCTTTCTAATAATTAATCAAGATAAATAGGGGCATTTGTTTTAATCAGTCATACCCTGATTCACCCCCCTCTCAGTGTATATATCCTAGTGGACCTAACAATTTGTATCATTGAAAAATGATGATATAAATTTTTCTCTATCAAATGGATGTCACTAATCATAAAGAGATTATGATATTCAACAAGGATAACATTCATCTATGGAAGAATCTGATGAAAAAATAAATCTAATCTTTTGGAATGTATGTGTTTACAACATCAATGTATGGTATAACAACTGATATTAATAGTGGTTCATTATCGGAAGTTGAGCAAAGAGAATTGTATGTTAAGGCCAAGGAAATCAATTATTTAGGCGGACTCCTATACAATGCAATTCATACAATGGTAATTTCAGGTGAAACATCACATGCCATGTGGAAAAAACATTTGTACATATATGAAATAGATTCAAAGGTCATAGAATCAAAGATGAAAGTGTTGTGGAATATATATGAATATCTTATAACGAACCCGAATGTGTATATTGAGGCATTCTTTGATATGGTAAATGTTATAGTGGAAGACATATGAGGTATTGGAGAAGTTATTGAATACATAAAGATTATGAAGAGCATCTTAAGGAAACTCCCACCTCAATTCAGTCAGAACATTTCATTTTTGGAAGACAAGTTTCTGAAAGAGATGACACTTGAAAATTTTTAGTGTACCTTGGTCACATATAAAATGAGGAATAATGATAACGAGGCTGTAGAAAAGGGGTAATTTAAAGATGTGACATTCAAGTCCAGGAAAATGCTCACCATAGAATATTATCAGGAATATTAAGATAATGTGAAGGTGATGTAATTTGGTTCTTCAAATATAAAAAGATGAAAAGGAAAGTACAATGGGGAACTCCCATTGGCTTGTATTCAATGTAGAAATGTTGGACATCTTGCGGCACGAGACCCCATGAATTTCCAACAAGATGATGAAGATGAAGCTGAAATCACCAAGAAAAAGTCCTCAACTTATATGAACATAAAGAAAAAGTTCACAAAAAATTACTTTAAGAAAACCTTCGATCTCAAGAATGTGATAGTTCAGATGAGTCTGAGGTTGAGGAGGATAAAGAGATAAATAATTGAAAATATCATGGAGAGAATCCAATGGTGGTAGTTGTCGGTTGTTCACAAGAAAAATAGGAAACCAACACTAATAAATAAGAATAAGAAATTGAAGGTTGTTTCCATATAAAGGCTGAATTGGAATCATCTCTTGAAGAGATAGATGCTTGGAGAGAAAAAACAAAGAAAGATAGAAAAATTGTTCATGAATCCAAACTCTACATGAAGCAACTAGATAAAGAAGAGGATGAGATGATAAATGAGATTGAGAATCTCAAGTATTCATTTCCAAAGGACTCAAGAACATTGAGTGATCATAAACTCAAGGTTTTGGAACATAAAATATAGATTCATGTCTTTCATATCAAACTAAAAGATCAAATTAAGAGAATTGAAGAACTTAAAATAAGATGTTGTCAGACTACAAAAAAATGTTAAGGAATAGTAAAAAATCTTGACTCTTGTTGACGCATATGAAAAGTGAATCGTTCAGAAGGTGAAAAGGTTGGAAGTGTAGTATTTTATCCAAAAGTACAAAGGATACAATTTTGTTTAGATGGTAAGGTTGATTTGGGGCCTGATCAAGAATATAATGATGTGAAAGCTAAAGTCATACCCCAAGCACTCATTTTGAGATTGAAGGTTGATTTGTGCCTGAAGAAAATCAGAATATTCAGAGATACCAAGGGAAATCTAGTAGTGCAGATGTGACACAATGGAATACACCCTACATCTAGTGTTATTGCGGTGGAAAGATGGTACATTCATAGAATGTGTGTTATATATCCAAAAGATACAACATGGAACAAGAACAAAAAGGGAAGCCAAACAGAGCTCAATATTTTAAAACATCTTTTGAAGAAAATTGTTTTTGGTGTAAATTATTTGGGAACATGTCTAGATACTGTACATAAATCATGCGAACGAACATGGTAAAGCAGAAATCAAGTGGTCGTAAGAAGAAAATAAGAGAATCAACATGTGAGATGACAACACTAAATCGATTTATATTACCGTGGGATGAGGCTGGTCAATCAAACTCTGAGGAATAAATAGTATTTCTAATCACACCAAGTGTAATGCCAATGATATGGATCAAGAAGATAAAGGACGAGGAAGTAGTGTTTGTTAAAATTTCACTTAAAGTATCAAACTGTTCTGGCATATGGATCCTTGACAGTGGATGCAGATACCATATGATAGGGAATAAGGATCTTGTTATAGGCATAAAATTTGAAAAAAAGGAGTTGACATGTTTGGAAATGATGAAGGCCTGAAGATTAATGGATAGGGAAAGTCCAAGTTTGTTGGAAAATAAATGTGACGTGCTAATGTCTTGGAAGTAGAATGTCTCAATCACAACATACTCAGTGTCAGTAAACTATGTGAATCTAGGAACTCTATTAGATTTACCAAGAAAATTTGTGTTGTAAACGAAAAATATGGTGTTGTTTTCCTATATGTAAAAATTACATAGGGGAATATATACCTTGTATGTGGAGAAGAAGATATATGATCTTTATCCAAAGAGAAAGAAAACATGTTGTGGCATAAGCAACTTGGTCATCTATGCCAATAATCCATGGAAGATCTGGTCAAGTGTGATGCAACTAGATACCTCCCTAAACTATCACAAGATCATACTCATACATGAAAAGCATGTGAACAAGGGAATATCACCACAAAGACATACAAGGAGAAGGAACATAAGTAAACTAGAGTGGTTGAATTGGAGCATGTTGATGTTTGTGGACCAATCTCACAAAGATCCATAGACATGGAAATGTAATATTTTTATTTCCTTGATGACTATATAAGAATGGAATGAGTATTTCTTATTTCTCATATGTCTGATGTGTTTTGGTTATTAAAGAAGTACTAGATGGAGTGAAAAAGGATGCTTGGGTTGAAAATTATGATGTTTTGTACTGACAATGGTATGGAATTCACAATCAGTCATGTTGAATACATTCTTGAGAAACATGGGATAATGCATCAATTTTTTTCAGTGAGAACTGTACAACAGAATGGAGTGGTTAAAATAAGAAATAAGATCATCAAGAACATGGATAAAATGATTCTTATAGAAAAAGACCTATCAGATAAATATTGAAAGGAAACAGTATTGACATTGGTCTACATTTATAACATGGCTCTATTATGTCTGAAGGAAGGAAAGACTTTGTATGAGATATGGTATGAAAAAAGACAACCGTGAAATACATTTGAATCATTTGATGTATGAGCTTCATTATCAATGAAGATAAAAATATAAAATTTGAGTCACATGTAAATGATGGGACATTCTTTGGCTACTTAGGAAAAAGAAAAGCATAGAAATTCTTTAACAAGAGGATGGGAAAAGGAGTAGAGAGCAATGATGTCACTGTTGTGGAAAATGAAGATAATACTCAATTTCACAATGAACAATTTATTAATGAATGTGATGAAGTGGAACGTGACATATGGGGTGTAGAAGAAGTAGATGCTGAATTAGATAAAGATACTGATGATGAAAAAGAATAAGTTAAGTATGTATCTATAATGAATCCAAAGAGTCAAGCTGATATTGATAGATAGAATATCATTGGTGATCAAATAACGTCAGTTCACACAATAAGAATGAATTCAATACATTAGACATCTCTCATATGTCAGGATGAACCTAAATATATTGCCGATGTAGCTGAATATGAGAACTGGGTTCAGGCTATGAATGAAGAGCTGGAGTATATTGAGAAGAATCAAACATGGGATGTTGTTTCGAGGCGAGTAAATAATAATGTAACTGGGACTAAATGGGTCTATTGCAAAAATATGAGTGAATATGGAATAATGGTTTGAAAAAAGCACAACTAGTGTGAAAAATATTCTCCTAGATCGAGGATATAGATATTGATGAGACATTTATACCTGTGGTAAGGCTAGAAACAATCAGATTATTATTGTCCATTGCAGTGAAACAGAAGTTCAAAGCATTCCAGATGGATGTCAAGTCAACATTTCTGAATGGGGATCTGGAAGAAGAAGTGTATATTGAGCATCCAGGTGGTTTTATCATTCATGAATATGATAACAAAGTGTGTTGGATGAAAAAGGATTCTTATGGGTTGAATAAAGCACCAAGAACTTTGTATTTGATGATTGATCAGTATTTGAATAATCTTGGATTTATGCGGGGTGGAGTTGATTATAATATATATTTCAACAATGATAATAATCAATGGATTAGGGTACTTGTTTATGTCAATGAAATAATATTTTATGGATCAGATGAAGATAAGTTTAGACTATTTTCCAAATTCATGAATAATGAGATTGAAATGTCAATGATCAGAGAGCTGATATTTTTCCTTGGTTTATTGGTGTTACAAGGATGGAATGTCAGTTTCGTTTTTCAATCCAAATCTTCAAAGTTTGTTCTAAGAAGATTTTGGAATGGAAAATTACATGGTGATGATGAATATGGTTACTACCCATATAAAATTATCGAAAGATGGTGATGGAAAGAAAATTAATATCATATAATATAGGCAGATTATTGGGGGTTTATTGTACCTAATAGTGATGAGACCTGATATTGTTTTTTTCACATGCCAAGCAGCGTGATATCAAAGATATCCCATGGAAATCCACATTTTTCAGTGAAAATAATACATAGGTATATTGAGGGAACAATGGAATTTGGATTGATATGTAATGAAAAATTTCAATTAGAGTTATTTAGATATACTGATGCAGATTTGGATGGTTCAGCGGATGACGGGAAATCAATTCCAGGAGGTGCATTATATCTTGGTGGATTTTGAATTGTTTGGGTAAGAAAGAACTATTATTGTATTTCATTAACCACCACAGAAGATGAGTATATTTTTGCCACTCAAACATGGTCACAGTAATTGTGGATGAAGTAGTAGCTTGATGATATGAGAGTTGAAGAAAAGTCTCCGATCAAAATCTAGTGTGATAAATCGATGGCTATAAATCTGAGAAAAAATCTGGTCTGTCACTCAAGGACAAATCACATTGAGATAAAGTATAATTTTATTAAGGATAAGGTTGAGAAAAGAAACATGAAATTGTAGTATGTGCATATATAAAAACAGGTTGTGTATATTCTACCAAACATCATTCCCAAGGAAGCTTTTAAGAGACATCGACTGGCTCTGGGATTTCAGTCGACTCTCCACACTTGAATAAGTGTGGATGTGGGACCCTCCCTCCATCTTCCCGAGGTATGGTGTGTTCTGTTTAATGTACTAATCTATTCTCTATACTATTTTGCATACCACAAAGGAGTGACCGTTGGGTTATATGACAAATTGGGAGAAAGAGTGACTCAAAAAGGGGGAAACTGTGGAAACATAAGGAGACAATGTATTTCTAAAATACTCAAAGAGAAGCTTTTAGGTGGCACAATTAGATATGGGGAGTTTATTAAGATAAGTGAAAAATATGATAGGTGGAGAACCGTGATGAGAGAATGTGGTGTTCGAAGTGATCATCCAGATCTTAGCTTGGACAAAAAAAGAACCCATGAACTGAAGAAGGAGAGTATAAAATATGATGATTCTAAAAGTGAATGATCAAAGAATAGACAACATGATATTTTTGTATTGTGATAAATGTAGAAGTGTTGTATGGGAATGGTTTTTGATAGTTTCCAGCGATTAGAAATTGGTATCAGTTTGGTATCAAAAATTTCTGTAAAAAATGAACTGATCCACTAATGAACTTTTCATTTACTTTTGTTTCTCAGGCCAATCATTTCTCATGTGGGCCTAGAGTATGTGTGGAGTGAATTATTGATCTCTATCAAAATCTCTAGAGGAGAGTGCGGGTTGAAGCATTTTTTATGTATCATTTTATGAGAAGAGTTCTCAATAAACAAAAATGTGGTGATTTTTGGAAAAAGTCCTTCTAGGTGTCATTGAAGTATTTTTGAGATGATTGGGATTGTTAACAAAGTGACCATGTTGTGTTTATTGAAAAAGAAAACCACAATGTTCCATATGTTGACAGTGGGGGTTCACATGGTGATTTTTTGGTTTCAAGAGACATTGTTGATAATACATTATTTAAAAAAAACATGAAAAAGGAATGGTCAATCTAGAGGTGGTACAAAATGAGTTGATATAAGGTGGTGCCATTTTCTTGTGTTTTCCAAAATTTCGGGCCTTAATATCAACAAATGGAGAAAAGTGTTTTTTGAAAAGGGAACTCTGCGCCGGTTTCCTGGAGGCTTGGACATTTGTGAGATGTATGTTTTTCATGATCATAACATCAAAACATGGAAAATGAATGAGGGGTTCCCATGTTTTGGTTTGGGTGGGCAAGGTGACTAGGGAGACAGAGGCTATGGCGGCTGGACTTACATGCCAGGATGAGACTTGGTCTTAGTTCTCAGGGTTCCCAAAATGCCTATAAACAGAGGTCTACCCATCCTCAATTTTTATAGAGTTCAATACATAGAGAAATTTCATGCTACTGTCATGCAGGTGGTTTAGTCATGCAGGTGGTGGTGTCTTCATGAAAGTATAAGGTTATTCATAAGTTTCACACTAGTTGATAGTTGCATGCCAATATTGGTTTGGGCTCAAAAATGTGTGAGTCACCCAAATTCTGAATTAGCGAAGGGATTTTCATGCAAGTGGTTGAGCGACAAGTGCGTGGAAGGCTTGGAGAAGCATTCAAAATCTTAGAGAAGCACACCAGGATTAGAGAAGCGTAATATTATTTATTGGGATGCGTGAAAGTTAGTAGATTTCCATGTACCTCCAGTGGAATGTGAGATTCATTTTCAACTGTAATTTGGACATCAATATATTATCTACATATAGAGAATGATGATTTTGTTTGTGATAATTAAGGGACCTATAAGTATTTAAAATGTGAGTGGATATTCTGAAAAAGCAGTTAACACACATCAGTTGAGAGAGCAGTGAGGTTTTATATTGTGAGTTGTTGCAAACCATGAGGGGCAATGAGTCAACTCTAACCTTTGTAAATATCAGTGCACTTTTATTGGATTTTGTACATCAACAATTTTCCAGTGTATGCTCCTTGGATGTAGCCTAGTGAGGGTGAACCAAGTAAAATTGTTTTGTCTCGTTCATTCTTTAAGATTTTTCATACTCTGCAATGGGAAAGAGGGAGATGAATTTTTTTTCTAATCAAAAAAATATCAATAGGTGTAGTTTTTTAATCTGTCATACCCTGATTTACCCCCGCTCTTAGGGTATCTAAAATAGTGGAACTACCATCTTCTTCTTTATGTGAGAATGTTCAAGGAAATTAATTTTCGTTTAGTGACATCCCCATATTCCAATGGATAGAAATGAATGCTAAGGGCTTCATTTATAGGGTGATTATTTTCCCTTTGGAAATAAACTGACCAGATAAATATACCATAACCAAATAATCTTCTATATGATACATGAAAAAAATGAAAGACATATCACCAATTAATTTATATAATAACTAGAAACAAAAGTACCATAGTGGAAGACTACAAAACAACCATGTACACAATGGAGGAATATAAAACCAAAAAAAAAATAAAATATAACAAAACTCAAAATCTCTAACCAACTCCAAACACTAAAACAAAAAATCCCAATTACCATTATGAACCACTAGAGATGTGTGATACATTAACTTTTCCTATGCCATGAGAAAATGAATTCTGAAAAAGTAAAAAAGTTCCAAAGCATGGTTGAGTATTGAAACATTATAATCTTTCCTAAAATGACTTCCAAACTCCTTCCACAAGGATTTAACATGTTCGAAAATTTATATAAATTATTTTATATAAAAAAATTTCAAAATAGTTTATACCAAAAATATAAACATGTTACATAACTAAATAGTTTTCAAAAAACAATATCATGTTCTAATGAGAGAATCCAAAAAGTGTTTTAAATTTATTTCTCAAATTCCATTTTTACCTAATTCATTCCATTCCACATGTCCACACATCCAAATATGCATGTAAGTTAGATCGCCCTATACTCGTGAGTTGTGAGTTATCCTATCACTAATGTATCACATAATGAACCATTTTAATGGGTGATACCCCTAAACATTATCCATATTACTAATGATGGGGGAGAATCCACACCCTAATATATCCCGAATGAATGTGAACACACAAAACCATTATGAAAAAAACCAATGCCAAAACAACCATTTCAACGATATCAGTAAATTTGTTCTATTTATTGAAATCCTTTCAAACACACAACTTCATTAAAACCAAACATTTATTGAAGATTTTTTTTCATTCTTCAAAACAAAATAATCATTTTAAAATCATGTTACTAATTCCACTTTCCAAAAAATTCCCAATTTCCACAATTCTTTAAACCATTACTAAGGAGGGGTTATAATGAAAAATTCACATCAACATCACAACAAAATCAAGGAAAAAAATAATTTGAAATGAATCCTTCATATTCCTAACAGTGGAGTCATGATTAAAGCCACATACTTCATATAATTTGGGGGGAAATGGAAAATGACATGAAAATATCTACGGAAACAAATTAAATCTTCAACACACTCTTTAAATCTCATCCCCTAATGTCAAGAACGACAAATATTTTTATATTTTTCATAAAATAGCTTATATTTATACATATCTTTCATAGTCATAAGAAACTACGATAAACGTAGAATTATATCTAAGAAAAAACACCCAAAAACATAAATGGTATATTACCATTAGAAACCAGCATCAAAACACCAGTAAAAGCCTTTAGACTACCTCCAGATCAATGGGAGAAGATTCCTTAGCCATTAGAGAGATTGAATCTTGAGTTCGGCCCATATATGTGGAAAAACAAGGTATTCATCGGAGAAAACATGTTAGATCCAAAATTTAAGGATCTAGCATTTAACCTGTGAAAGATTAGTCGCACATTTTGAAAAAATACGTCCTAACAGTGCACCTTCTTTATCCATAGGTAAGAACCTCACAAGGTTTGATCAGATAGCTTCCTAACCATGCACTAATAATGAAAAATACCACTCTCTCCAGTTTTATAGTTTCTTATAGGCTTCCAAATGGTTTGGACAAACCACACACCACCCTTATGCCTTCCCCTTAGCTTATGTATCATTGTGCATGATTTCATATTGGAGTTTCAGATTTTACCCATTTTTTTTTCAAACCATGCACCTTTATAAAAAACTCATAAAAATTACAAAACACATCCAAACTCTATCAAACATCACCTAAACACATAATTTACTTAAAAAGAATAAATAAAGGGTTTATTACTTCATACTGGAGCTGATACCTTCTCCCCCTATATCATAATTTCTATCCCCAAAAAGTAAAAATCCATTACATTCCTAAAAAATTTTGAGTCGTTACATTATTTTCTCATTATCCCATTCCCATATCTCTTCTTCAATCTGACTATGCCCCAAAAAACCTGTAGTGAACTGATCTTTTTTATGTAAGACATTCTCTTGGAAATTCACAGCACAAACTAGAATGTGCACCGATGAAGCATCCATCTCTAGGTCAATGTGATACCATCGAATCATGTGCTCAAGAACTTGATGATTCTTTTTCAACATAGATACATGGAACACATTACACATCGAACTAAATCATAGTGGTAAATCCAAATTATATGCAACTTGAAAAACCCATTACAGATTCTTAAAATGGCCTATATATTTGGAATATAACATTCCATTCATCCCAAAAGGACGATGTTTATACCTTTGAGAGATCCTCAATGAACACAAGAACACTCAAATTTAATGATAACATCTATTGACAATGAGCCATAGATGATATCTAACAACTCTGAGCCATCTGTATCTATTTCCCGATCAACTGAATCATCTCATCATCTATTGGACAAGGCTCATACCAACCTATGAATTCTATTCTACTTCCACCGAATAAAGTGGAGAACTAAGAGGACACCCATACAATTCCTAAAAAGCATTCATATATATTAATCCCAGATAAATATTGTTATGTCAGAACTATAATAACAATAAGATATCTTCCCATGATGCACCAAAATCCATTACATAAACCTGAAACATGCCTTCAAATATTGGTATACTCAATTTAAATTTTCCATCCATATGAGGATGATACACTATAATAAATTTCATCTGAGACCCAAGGGATTTCTGTAAGGATGTCCAGAAATGATATGCACACCTCATATCTTTGTCTAAAAAATTTGAAACATGTATACCCATATAATTTACCACTTCATGGATTTATATTTTTGAAATGTCATCCACTATAAGAGATTCACGAATAGGGATTATATGAGATGATTTTTTTTATTTGATCCACTATTATCCATGTGATATCATGCTTCCAAACCATTCTTAGGAGACCCGTTATGAATTATGTAGCTATTTATTCCCATTTCCACATAGTAATAGGTAATTAATAAAACATAAATTTTATTCACTAATGCTTTTCCTTGACACTATGACATGTCAAGAATCTCAAAATAAACATAGCCACCTTACTTTTTGTATCAACCCACCAAAATCATGGTCTCAAAACCTTATACAACATAAGTATTCTATGATGAACATCCCATCCTGAATGGTGGTATGAATAAAGTAGTTATTTCTAAAAACCCATAGGTATGATCATTTAATTTCTAAACCAAAACACTGATATCTGATCTATCTTCCACCCCTTAATGGTCTCCCACCATTGTGTTTTGTTCTCGTCAAAAAACATTCTGAAATTTATTTCCACTACTCATTAATTATAACAACCAAATTAGAAACAAAAAATCTATAATTAAGTACAAAAAGTCACCTCAGTGTTCACATTCAAAGTCAAAATCAGATATGACCAAAATAAACTACCAATCTTCTGAATCTTATTTTTACAACCAAGCATCTAACATTTAATTTATTAATTTTACACATAATTTCCTTCAACTGAATTATACAATAATTCAATTTATAACATTTAGAGATGCTCCATCCATCTTATTTGTCTCATTCTATAATAAAATTGTGAGAAAATATATGTAAAGTTATTATGATCAGTGAACACATTAAATTTATTACATAATAGGTATTGACTACATTTCTACAAAGCATGTACTATGATAGGGAGCTTCAATTAATTTTTGGGTATTTCTTCTCATGTTCCAGTGACTGCATTGAGCTATAGGAAACCACATAGTGTCCCTGTATGAGAAAACATCTCCATTATAATCATAAAGAATCAAAATATACCATATACTCTTCTCTTTATTCAGGAAATATCAATATTGGTGAAAATGTAAGGAGAAAATTAAGCTCTTACAAATATTTCATGAATTTCTATTCCCATTGGAATGAAATATTATTCTATTTAAAATCAATCTTGGGTGAAGCTAGTTGTGATAATTCAAGAACAAATTTTGTAATTACCAACTAGACTAAGAAAAATATATATCTCAAAGACATTATTTGGAATTTTCGAAGTGATAATGGCCTCTACCTCATTTTGATCCATCAAAACACCTATTTATGAAATTAAATGGACATGTAAGAATTCCATTTGTATAGAAAAATCACAAATTCCTAATTTTATCAAAAAAATGATTATCTAACAATATTTAGAACATTGTCATGAAGTGTTTCTCATGCACAAAACCTGTACATGAATACACCAATGTATCATCCACAAAAACCACCACAATAGAATCCATATATAATTGAAATATATCATTCATCAATACCATATGGAATTATGGTTAATTTTTAATAACTAAATGAATTACCAAATTTTGATAATGGCCATATCTACTTCCAAAAGCAGTTTTTGAAATATCATCATACAAAACACGTAATTGGTGATATCTTGATCATAATTAAATTTTAGAGAACCACTTATCTCACATAAATTAATTGAAAAAATCATCGATGCATGGAATTGGATAATAATTCCTTTTCACTAATTTGTTAATATTATGATAATCCAAACACAACCATATAGAACCATATTTCTCTTTCACAAACAAGACTGGTTCTTCCCACAGAGACGTGCTTTGACGAATGAGCCGTTTTTCTTATAGCTCATCTAACTGCACTTTCAGAACAAAAAATTCTATTTGTTCAATTCAATGATATTGAATGGAAATAAAAATGATCCCTAGAATTAGATTAATCGTAAAAAATAATTCTCTTATAGGTTGGAGACTTGAACAATTTTCAAGAAAAAACACACAGAAACTATGGAACCATAGTTTGAAAACTATTACTCATATCTTTCAATGATGTTAAAGGAAATGATTCCAAATTATATGATATCATTCTAATTACTCATTATAACAATCTCGTTGCACCTACACTTACATTCTGATCTCCTCAAAAGAGAATAACAAAGCCTTTTTTAGTTTGAAGTAGAACATTATGGTATAAAAATAGGTGTGAACCTCGTACGTTGTAAACTAGTACATAACAAGGTTATATATTTAAGATCCATCTTAACCACAATGAATTTAAATTTCAGATTGAATCCATCAATAGTTATAGAAAATGCTCTAGAAAAAAAGGATTGAAATTCTCTTTGGCCAATAGGTGCTTGACTTTCTGTCACAGAAGGCATCATATAAACTTTTAAAAAATGGAAATAAAAATTATAAGATGAAATAAAGGAAAGGAATAAACCTATATCAAACATATCTTTAGTAAGGGTAGAATTTAATATAATTTTATGTATCACTATAGATGCTCTGGACTAATAGTCTATAACAAGCCTCTCAGCTCTATATAATTGTTTTCTTGATGCAGTTTTTTGTATTTTCCTTACTCAGAATTCCCATATTGAAGAGTCATCATATTCCTACAATAACAATGGCTTGATCTGTTCATATGATGAGACTGATTCTACAATCCTCTTGATGTTCATGCATATGATGCGTGGGACAACCGAGAAGTTTCCCGAACACCCAGCCTTAGAGCACTACAGCAATAGAGCTGAACATTCCCCATATGATTTCAAATGGGATTCTATAGGTGGTGTCATCAAATGTCAATTCATGCGTTTGAACAAACCAAATTGAAAACAATGAGTGTAGATCTTTGGTTTTGTAGGAATGTTCACCGATAAAATCATTTGATTTGGAACTATTCTCCCTCCTTGAAAATAGGGGTCAGTATTTTTTTTCTCCCTACATTAGAGTTCCCACAACTTACTGTTTATATCATTAATTTTTATCCTATTGTAGCTCTTGAGAATTAACTTTCATCCTCTGTCATATTATTAATAATCAGTGTATAATTTTTAATACAGATCACAACTATAATTGAGAGAATATATATGGAACCATGAGAGTGGTCGACCTCTCGCTCCTCCATGATTCACTAGCTAGGGTGATGGCCACTACATTAGTCCATCACCCTTTAGGGGAGGGAACCCTTCTGTCCTCAGTGGGACATAGTCCTTTCGTCCCCTTCCCTAATACTAACTCCCTTTACTCTTTTCCCTCCAGCTCTCTTTTCCCAAAAGTCCCTAACCAGTTAAAGGGATGTTTGACTCTTCCGATATCGACATTAGAATTCACATCTACTTTCTCCACCTTAGCCTATCTTTGGTATCTCAATTTAAGCATCACTGACTATCGGTGGACATGTTTGACCGATTTTATTTGGTTCGTGGGGTTTGAAAGATCGCACAACTGTTGGACTTCTCGATAGCAGACACCTTATGATTCGATTTGTGTCATAAATTGATATGATCCATGCCTATTCAATCACTCCTCTATTATGCAATGGATTTCTCTACTGCAGGATCATATGGGTAGAGGAATATTTTATTAAGCGAGACTCTCCTTCTACGACAGTTTGGTCAATTTTTTGTGGGTTAATGTAGGTGAAGATATCATTTTTAAGAAAACTGTTGTATTTGAGACATGGGTTTGTTTCTACTCATTGTGTAACAAACATGTGCATCATAATTTTGCATGTAGGTGAGGTTTTGGTAATCGTATCTAGTTGAAGGAGGTAGTAGGTCTGGTCTCTCTTGATTCGTCTCATATCCTTGCTTCTCATTGTGAAAATCTACGTAATAAAATCCACGGGCCAAGAGAAAACGACATTTTTTGCATGGTTGTATAATTATTTAGACATTTAGAAGTTGACAGAGTAGACCGTGAGAGTTCCTTGATCCATGACTACTCCCACCTTTGTTGATACATTTAAGGGTGGAGGGGTGACTCTTAGCTAGATAAATATGCAACACCCAGACCAGGATTCTGTGGGTATTATAGCTGAAGCGATGGTTCTTGGGAAGATAAAAAACATCAATGATAATGTGGCAGTGTCTCCACACCCCTTGGTGCATAATCATTTCAAGTATTATATGCCACACTTGATATATAACAGTTTCTCAGCATTGAACCAGGCTGGGAAATAGAATGATGACTCTGAGGGATAGAAACCATCATCCTATAATGGTAGCATGAACATGCCAGTTTGAGACACACAGAAGATGATGAATCTAGTGATATAGAAGGGGATTCTAACCCAGACATGGTCTACGACCAAGATTCTATTGATGGAATTGGATCAAGGAAAGGGAAAAAAGGGTGTATCATGACTGGTAATTTCCCAGTTCGCCAGGGGGAGAAAAAATCAAGACCCCGTAAGGAGTATTCAAACACCCCAAAGATTGTAGTCACCAAATCATCAGGGAAGGAAATATTTAAAATTACAAGAGTTATATTACAGGGTCCTCCATCGACGGTACGTGTGGAACTGGCCTACAATATGATGAGTAAGCAAAATCATCGAATTCATATTCCACTACTATGGGGGATATTGTGGGGAAGGAGTACCCAGTGACATATGAAGTCTTGGATAGAGAGGGATGACAACTGGAAGTAGGGTGGGAGGAAAACATGACACTAGATCTAATTTCTGTGGATGGGACATTGGGGGTGTTAGGGAAGCATGGTAAAAGTGGTGGTCATCCACTGGTGACTATTGCTGGTTCACAAAACGTAGATGGTACAGAGCCCACAGATAAGACTTGGGACCTCCTTATGCATTCTAACAAAGATATAGAGGATATATCCTTAACTATTCATGATTCTAGAGAGGATTTAGAGAGGATGAACATACGTCCAATGAATGTGGATACAAACATGGAATAGAGAGGATGGATCGAGAAACAATTTCTAATTCTGATGAGAGGATTTAATGACAGAAGTTAACATTGGAGGAGTTCATAAAAACATGTGACACACTGGCCCATCATTTCAATGATATCCTCAAAGACGGTCAGAACAAAGAGGCAACAGATCATTCATGGAAACTATATAGGGAGGTCACATCTAATAAGTTTATGTTAGCCTTTTTTGTTTTACTAGGTTTAATGTATTCAATATTACTTGATGGTTTCACACATTTTCCTCAAAATTGTTGAATAAAAAATTAAATTAGTAGGTTGTAGAGAATATATAGCCTCATCCCCAATTCAAGGACGTTTTTTATGAAGTATACAATATCAAAAACTTTGGATGAAAAGTGAACTAAATTCATGAATCATTCCCCATAGTCTATAACTGAAATATTTTCACGCTTTAACTCGAAGAAGTGTTTTTTTTCTACGAAATTTGACCGTATGAGAATAGTTTTTTTAATATTCCCTCAAAATCCTCTTATACAAGGTCATGGTATATTTTAGCCTCAACAACTAACTCCAACCACTAGCGTGAATGTTACTCTAGATTATAAAGCACCATATTTACTTTTAACTCTATTGGTGTGCCAATGTAATCAAATATTTCATTCATCCTATTCAACCAAACCTAAACCATTCTTTATTCATAATCAACCCAATAGATGGGTGGATTATACTTATAGAATTGGATGGAATGAACAACTTTAATGGGGAAATCCCCCCTTTTCCCTAATATCCACATCAATAAATACTTAGATAATACCCTCAACCAGTTTTTGGTTCACCTGTGGATCAAGTGTAACCACATTCTTGGTAGCTTCCTTTGGTTAGTTTCTATGAGTCCTAACAGGTGTTATATTAAAGGTACACACAAACACCATTCATATCACTGTCTATTAACTAATGAATTAACATTTAAAATTCTATTAAATTATAATATCTCAATTATGCATTCTAAAATTAAACATTTTACATGTTCAACCATTTAGGAAAAATATTTACACACTCTTGAAAATCAAACCATTTTAAAAATATCCCACGGATTCTATTTTTTGAAATATTCCATTTAAAATTCACTATAACATTTTTTAAAATTCAATATATTTCATCAAATCATTACTAAAAATGAGATATGAACTCATTGTGGTGATTAATTTCAATTATTCATGTCATTCTCATCTCATTTGATAAACCAATGAAAATGTGATTTAAATTCCAATAAGTGTCTCCAAAACACTTATGTACCCAACTCTATGGAAAAATAATGTTCAACATAAAAGGTTATATTTTTCTTTTTATGCTCTATATTTCATGTCCTAAAAATCATTATCCTTTCTATGATCTCAACTCATGGTATAGACAAGAAGAATTTCATCCCCATGTCCAAAAACCAATACCAAGTTAATGAAAAACCAAAACTAATTCAACTTGTTCCACAAGAAATTTGGAAGGACCAACATGATACAACTTCTAAAATCCCTCTAATTGTCATTATATTTAGATGGAGGGATGATATTAGTTGGCCTTAATAGAAATCCCCACGACATGAAAGGCTGAAAATGAATAAAAAGGGCATCATTTCCAATTGGGGGATGATTTTGAATTTGAATATAAACTAACAAACCATACATTCTATAACCAAATAATCAACTACATAATGAATGCTAAAAATTAATGTCAACAAAACATTTCATTTATATAAAACCCTTCTAAAAAGTACAATAGGAGAAGAATACAAAACATCCAAGTACATAGCAGAAGACTGCAAAACTACAAAATAAAAAAGCAACCAAACTCCAAATCTCCAACTATATCCATGATCCAAACCACAAAAGAACCCAAGTATCACTGTGTATTGGTTGATATTTGTGACAAATTACCTTTTACCATGTCTTGATAAATGATGTCTACAAAAGCAGAAAAATTCCAGAACAGGGGTGAGCAATGAATTTAAAATATCATTCCCCAAATTAAATTCCTTCTCCCACCACTAAGATAAAACAGTTAGAACATTTATATAAATTATATATAACTTTTTTTGATCAATTTACAACAAAATATAAACATGTTCCTTAACCAAGTAGTTTCCAAAAAACCATTACATGTTCCAATGAAAGAAACCAAAAAATGTTCAAAAACCATTTCTCAAATTATATTTTGACATAATCTATACCATCACACATATCAAAACAACTAACCATTATTTAACCTAGACATCTCTATACCCGCGTGTGGGGAGTCATCCTTTCACTAAGCTATCCCTTAAAGATCCTTTTTGAAAATGGAGATCCTTGTCCCTTTTGCATCCCATTAATGATGGGTAAGTCTCCCTTACCTTATATGAATTGAATTCACATGAACAAACCCAAACATTATGCCAAAACCAATTCCAAAACATCAATTTCAATTATTTCAATAAAATTATAATTTTTACTGAAAAACATTCAAACAAACCATATAAAAAAATCTAAAAATTTATTGAAATCAATTTTTTAATCAACCTAACAATCCAAAAATATTAAAATAATTATTTTAAAATCATGTTAGTAATTTCATTTTCCACAAAAATGACAAATTTATAAAATTATTTAAACCATCAATAATGGGGTTTCCACTATGAAATTCACAAAAAATGGTAGAAAAACGATTAATTTGAAACTAATCTGTCATATTCTAAATAGGGTAGTCGAGAGTGAATCCACATACATCAGAATATTTTGAAGAATGTGAAATGACCTGAAAAATACCATGAAAAGGAATTGAATACTTTAAACCCAACCATAGATCACTTCCCCAAACATCAAGAAAGACAAATATGATAATATTTTATTTCAAATACCTTTGATATATCAAAAATAGTCATATATCTACGGAACTAGAAGAGAGATAAAGAGGAAGAATATATAAGAAAAATAACAAAAACCAACCTTAACCGACGATTTACCTTGAGAAAAGATATTTAAAACACCTATATAAGCATTTGTACTGCCTCTATATCGATGAGAGAAGATTATTCCACCATTGGGAAGAGTGATTCTAAAGTTAGGTATTCATTGTATAATAAATGTTGGAGTTACAGGTGAAAAAAATTTAGAACCACAATTTAAGGATCTAACATTTGACACATACATGGTTAGTCACATGGTTAGGAAAATTGTGCGCTAACCATGAGCCAACATTGGTTTTTTCAAAACAACTTGACATGAATTGGTCACCAAATTGATGTCTGAAAAACATTTTTAAAACCAAAAGTTAAACAGAAGATACCACTAGGTGTAATGCACTTACTATAGTAGAGAATTACAGAGAAACAAAATAAATGAAGGCTCAAACAAGAGGCCTCACACCTGCAACACTAACTAAAAGAAGGTCACATGTCTGCCTCTTCTAGTGTAGTAAAATGAAGCGTAGTGGAAGACTACAACCGTCCGTAGGGCAGACCAGTTAGAAAAATCCATAGTAGCATCTGAAGATAGAAAGTGTCATTTATTTGAAATCAAACAAAACAAAACAACTAAAAGGGAAGGTCGATCCTGAAGGGACCATTGATGAAGAAAAAGAAGCAAAAGAATCAAACCAAAGTAAAAAACTAGGAAAATGACAGAGAAATGTAGAACATATATGTAAGATAAAGTTCTATTGAACCTCGAGATAAATTACTGCCTAGGGATGTCATTAAAATTAAAGCATAGGGTTTATTAATTTTCTCAACAACATTGATGAATTTCATCTTTTGGAGATCAAGATATGTATTTTCTGATTTCTTTCAATTCGTATACTGACCAAAATAAATGTTGTATTTCTCTTCAATCCCTGAGTCAAGCTCATTTGGGAGCTCAAGATCTTTCAGTAATTGATATAAATTCCTATATGAAGGGTTATCATTCTCACAAGATGACTCTTCTGAGTCAGAATCAGAAGAGGAAGCTGTAGCATATGACAAGTTAATTACATTATCATTAGGAAGTGGCTGTGGGGGAATTGTGTTCTTTTCCTTTAAGTTAGCAGCAAGAGAACATGTGTCAATTTTTTCTTCAACATAAGTGTTGTACCTACACTTCCATGTGTTCCAAGCACTTGGCGTGATGAAGCCATCACAGTAAATTATATCTTTTTAATCCTTTCTAGAACTCAATTTAAGGTAGTCATTATACAATTTGAAAGCATTGTCAAGATCAAATGAAACTTCCTCATCGGCTTTCCCATCTTCTTCCTAATTTTTCATAGAATTACCTTCCTAAAGAATGGGTGCTTCGAAATTGGAGGTGTCGTAAAATTTCTCCCTAGTGGTATGAAAGGTATGATTGTCATAGATAGGATTAACCATAGAGGTTTAACTGGGATTCTGAATACAAGTATTAACAGGGGGTTTAGAGGCTTCTTTTTGTTTTACTGAAATCGGTATGGAGATAGAAGAAGGTCTAGGAGAATAACATGTTTTATCACATTCATTTATTGAGTGAACAATGCGTGAGAATTTCTTGTAGAGTGTTGGAGCATTCTCATAGACAAAAGATCTTGAACAAACCCATTGTCTCTATTTTGTATCCAGAATCGTGACAGTAGTGGTTGAGAGATATAGATTTCAGTAAAATTATAGCAACAAAGGGGAGAGTGAGATTAAAGGAAGAAGAATCAAATTTATGGTTTGGCCAAAAATTACTGCTATGGAAAATAATGTGTTTTGTTTGTAGAGGTGCATGGAGATATTTAGGAATTATATCTAGAGATGAACAAAGGGTGGATCAAAATCCAAATGGAAGTCAGGAGACCATTTAAAAACCATTATTCTGCAACCCCCAAAAGACCAGAAACCACGTGTCCAAAATTGATAGAAATCATCCTTTGAGGAGAATTGAAATAGTACATTCAATGAGTTTAGAAGACCAATGCGCGATTTGAAAAATCCCACTCTTTACAAGGTCTTGCACTGAATGAAAAATGATAGTCTACGATCAATGAATTTAAAAACCAAAGAAAACTGAAGAACCATGAGCCAACATTTTTCTCAAGAAGAAACCTCACACAGTTGGATCCCATGGTTTCTATACCATATGCCTACCATTCCAAATCCCACTATCAATTGTTTTATGTTTACCTATATTCAACCACATGGTTTTAAAAATCTGTACACTACTCGTGCACCTTCCCTATAGAATTTATTTCACCATTCATGGTTTTCTATTGGAGTATCGTAGTTTCCCCAAACCATGTTTAAATTTAAAACCTATAAAAAACACCAAAATCATTCCAAAGTATTTCCAAAATCTTAAAAAATCACACAAAAAATTTATATGCATAAAAAGAATAAAAATAACTATTTACATGAAACTAGGGGGTGTTATATTCTTCCCACCACAGTCTTTTCCACCACAAAAAATTAGAAAACCAATTATCCCCAAAATAGTCTGGGCCATTACTCGATCATTTCTTCTTTTTATTCCCAATTCTCTTTCAGAATGTAACCATATTAGATGGAAACCTAAAATAAACCAATTATTTTTCAAAACCAAGCTTTTTTTCTCTATCCACAACACACTCTATCGTGTGAACCAATAAAGCATCCAAATTTTAGTCAATGTGATCCCACCAAATCACATGGTTAGGATCGGGTTTCTACCTTTTACACTATGATAAATGGAACATATTATTCACCACATTAATCCTTGGTGGAAAATCTAAATGATATAATACCTCACGAACACATTATAGTATCTCAAAAGGGAATATTTATTAGAGATATAACATTCCCTTCTTCCAAAAAGGATTATTTTAAACCATTTGAAAAATTATCAAGAACACATGATAACATACCGTGAATGTAAATTACCATGGAAGATGATCCACATATAATTTATGATAACTCTACACCCTCTCCATTAACTTCTTGATAAAAAGAATCTTCTCCATTGTATCATAGACTATGATTAAACCAACCAGTGAAGGCTCAATAATTTCCACAAAAAAATTTGGATAATTGGAGGGATACCCATACAATGCTTCATAAGGATCCATTTTATTGATTCTAGATAAATGTTATTATATGTGAACTATAATAATAGCATATTCTATTCCCATGAGCCACAATAATCCATTACACATGTCTTAAACATGGCTTCTAATTTTTATATCATCAATTTTAATTTTCCATCTATATAAGGATAATACTCCATACTCATTGTCAACTGCATGAAAAGGGATATCTATATGGTTTTTTTGAAATGAGATGAAATACTTGGATCTCTATCAGAAACTATTGAAACTGTTATACCATGCGTATTTACCAATTATTATATATATAATTTAAACATGTCACTATCATATGTGATTCACAAATAGGGATGAATTGAGCCGAATTTCTGAGTCGATCCACTATAAAACATATGGTATCTTGTTTTCATACCATTATTAAGATACCCATTACAAAATATATAGAAATCTAGTCCCATTACTACATTTGAATAGATAATTATGACAAAAAAACTATTATTCTTTGATTCTCTAGAATATCTTTCTGACAATTTAAGTATCATGAAACAATGAAAACCACCTTAATTTTAATATTTAATCAAAAAATAATTCTTTAAAAACCTTATAAATCATTTATATTCAAGGACAAACATACCATCCTTAATGGTGGTAATCATTAATAATTTTTTCCAGAAAGACCATATGTAAGACCATTCTATTTCTAAACCATAACACCAAAATCCCATCTACTTCTACCCCTCAATGGAATCCCGACCATTGAGTTTTGTCCTCATCAGTATGAATTCTAAATTAGATGACTACACATCTTTATCTATTCCATCCAAATCAAGAAGAAAAAAAATGGAATGAAATCCATGACTTCACATTGGTGTTCACATCCCATGTTCATGTTATCTAGGACCACCATCATCTATTAGTCTTCTGAATGTACTTCTTACAACTAATTATATAACCTTATGAGTATAGCATCTACCACCAAATTACCTTTACCTTGTGTATACATTATGTTTTGGTCAAACATTAAGAGATATTTCATCCATATTCTTTGTCTTGGGATTAAATATTGTTATATGAATTTTTTTAATCTATTATGATCTTTAAACATTGTACATTTCTCACCAAATAAGTAATTCTGCCATTTTTCAAGGCATGAAATCATATAAAAATATCCAAATCTACTGTTTGTTAGTTCTTCTCATGTACTCATAACTTCCATGGGACATAAGAAACCAAATGGTATATATGTAAGAAAAAAAAATCCCAAGACTTATCCTGAAGCATCACAATACACCATAAAACATGTTTTGGATTCTAGAAATATTAGGATTGGTGAATATGTAAGATGAAAATTAAGCCCATGAAAATATTTCATGAATCCTTCGACCAATTATAATCGATCACTATTCTTTTTCAATATCATAATTGTAGAATCTAGTCGAGAAAATTTACAAAAAAGACATCAATAATAACTAAAAATTCGAAGAACTATATATATTTTTAAGACATTCTTTGGAAGTATCAAAGAGATAACCACCTCTATTGTTTTTGGATCCATAGAAAAACCTATTTCAGAAATAACATGGACAAAAAGCATGTCTCTGGTATCCAAAAAACCCAATTTTATAATTTTTCACACAATCGATGATCCCTAAATATTTCAAAAACTATCACCAAGTGTTTCTCATGCTTAGCCCTTATTCTTGAATACAATAATATGTTATCCACAAAAACCACCACAAAAAAATCCAGATATCACAAAAATATTTGATTCATTAATGCCATAAATTTTTCTTGTGTATTAATAAGACTAATATTCATTATCATGTATTCAAATTATCCATATCAACTTCTAAATGTTGTTTTCAGAATATACCCCTTCCAAACCCGCAATTGGTAATATTATGATCGCACTTTAATCTAGGAGAACCACTGAGCTCCCCACAATTGAAGGAAAAAATAATCAATGAATTGAACTACATACTAAATATTTCTTGTAAATTTCTTAAGGTTATGATAAACCACATACAAAAATAGATCTACATACACCTTTTTAAAAAACAATACCGCTTCTTCTGATAGAGACATGCTCGATCAAATGAAACCCTTTTTTTCATCTCTTCCAACTTCTCATTCATCTCCATTAATTCGGTAGGTTCCATTCAATATAATGGATAGTAGAAAAGTACTTGTCCTTGAAAGGAGATAAATCATAAAATTTACTTCTCTCATAGGTGGAAACCTTGAGATATTTTGAGTTAACACATATGGAAACTGAACAACCACTATTGGAAATATATTACTCCAGATCTATTCCAAATATTACAAATTCAACTCCAAAAAATGAAATGAGATCATTCAATTTTATGGTTCCAATAATCATGTTGCACATTATTTTACATTCTTATCTCCATGATAAAGATGTTTGATGCCATATTCAGTAGTGAAACTAACCTTTATAGTATAATATTCAATATAAGCTGTGTATGTTTTCAACTAATCCATGCATGGTATTATTAAATAGGAATCTATATCAAGTATAGGGAAGTCCCATTTCGTCCTAACTCCGTCAATAATTATAAAAAATACTCTAGAAAGAAATGCTCATAATTTAAGTTGACCTTGATGTGATAGATGTTTTTTCACATAAGGCATCATCACAACTTTTAAACTCTGAAAACCAATATCAAAAGATGTAATGAACTTTTGGGATGCACTTTTAGCAAACAATTACTGCATAATGGTAGAATTGAAATGAATCTTACCTCACACCCTAGATAGTCTGGAAAAATCATCCATAATAACTTGTTCAGCTCAATATAATTGTTTACTCACTATCCATTGATCTCTATTGCCTTATTTTGATTTTACCTTTTGAGGAGTCAGGGTATTCTTAGAATCACCATGGATATATATATTCTATTGATGAGACTAATTCTTCAAACCTCATCTTACTGAAGCATACGACGTGTGCAACACCTGAGAAGTGTTTGGAACACCCAATCAGGTAGGATCATTGGATTTGGTGAAATGTTTATCAACCAGGTAGTCAGATTCTAAACCATGCTTCCACCTTGAAAATATGTGACCCTCTTTCCATTTCCCCCAAAATTACAGTTCCCACTATTTACTGTTAGTATCAACATAGTATCTCCTCTCATAGATCTTGATATGTCTATTTTTACCACTATATCTCAACTAACCATATTTATATAATCTATAATATAGATAACTTTTATTAATGATTGAAAATCCTACTTCATCCCCGATTCAAATATGTGTGCCTCTAAGAAACACTAGAAGCATGTTCATGTGAACTGTGCACTAAATTCATGAATTTATCTACGTACACTGTGATAATATATTTTTTCATTATCAAGATGAAGATGTTAATTATTATTTAAATTAGGAACATGTGAGGATAGAATTATTTTTTGAACAATCCCTTTTAATCATCCCATGAAATTTCATGGGATAATACAACCTGAATAGATAAATCCCGCAAATTGTGTGCAAGATCCACTAGCATATACACAACTAGCCTGATTTTTAGCTCTACAGGTGTTATAATGAAATAGATTATTGAATTTATCCTATTCAACTACACCTCTACCCCTTATGGTTTAGAATCACCCCTAATGATGGGTGCATTATAATTATGGAACTATATGGAATGATCCATTGTCCATGGATCATCCCACTTATTCTCTCTTTCTAGATCTTGAAATGCTTGTATAATACTATCAACCATCTTTGGATTCACCTATGGCTCAGTTGAAACCACATTATCTGAATCTTACTTTGGTTGGTTTTGATGGGGTCTACTATGTTTTATTTTTTAAAAACACAAAAAGTTTTATAAGTTTCACAATCTATTTATTGAAGTATTAACATTTCAAATCATAAATAAAGGGTTACATACATGAAACTGGGGGTGTTACAAGTGGTCCCCACTTATACTTATATGTTGTGTGTTTTCTTCCAATGTATGTATTCTATGATTTATTTTCATTAATTTATATCTACATTTTTAATTTTTTATCTTTATTTCATGGGGTTAATATTTCAAAAGTTAAAAAATTTGTAATGTAATTGTGTTTTAATTTTTTATCTTTGAAACATAAGCCTTGTTATTCACCAATATTATTTAACATGATGTATATACTTCTTTTTTAAATTTTTTATCATAAACGTAATTATTTTCATTATATTGTAAGCATTATGTAATTTATTATTATTAAATGGGGAGTATAATTAAAAGCTACAAAGTAGTAAGAGTTTATTGAACTCATCTCACCATTTATTGATATTATTTGTGATTATTTTTAAATTGATGAAACATTATGATCTATATCTCAATATAAAGGTACTAATTTTTTACCTTATGTATATTTCTAATTCCATTGAGTACTTCTACCATTTTCAAAGTCATTAGTAATATGATATTTAAGAAATTTTAATTAAAATCAAACATTATTTCTCATTTTGGTCAGATATATGTATTTTTCTCAAAACACTTTATTCTAAAAAAGATTCTAAAAATATTTTACTATTGTCCTATGATATTTAAAATACATTATTATCCATTTCTTGAACCATTTTATAATGAAATAATATTTTCATTTTATAGTGGAGGAACTATTTAAAACATTTTAAATGTTAAATGAGTGTTCAACATTTATTGATTCATACCCCGTCATGAATGTCACTTTCTTAAAGATTCATTTTCTAGACCAAAACAATCAGTTGTAAGAAAATGCTTTCCCTAATTTTAATAAAATAGATTATTTTAATGGTATTTTCAAATAAATATGTTTAAAAAAGGATTTATTTATAAAAAGTGTTTTATATTATTTTTAAATATCCATTTATACATTTTTACAATGTTGTTTTCAAGGAAAATGATTTCAATTATTTCAAAGAGTATTTTATAAGTTTTAAATGCATTTTTAATGAAAAATGTTTTCAATATTTTTTAAGGATTTAATTATATGTATTCAATGTATTCTCAATGAAATGGGTTTCAAAATATTTTCACAAATCATTTTTATGTTTTCAAAGAAATTGAATTTCCAAAAATTTTAATGATTTCATTATAAATTTTCAATGAAATTTTCTATCTAAATGTTTTAAATGATTAATTTATATTTTTTCAATTTTATAAAAATAAAAATTATTTTCAAAAGGGATTATGTTTTTTAAAATGAAATTTTCAATAAATAAATGTTATTTTCTTTACGAAATATTTTAAATAAAATGGTAAAACATTATTCATAACAAAAGGATTTTGAATCATTTTATGTTAATGATATTCAAAAATGGATATTTAACATTATAATTATTTCATGTCATCCCTCAAAATCATTATACATTTAAGATGAAATAATTTTTTTATTCTTTACTTGGGATATGATTCAAGAATACCACTTATATTATTTCATGAATGGTTTATGTTTAGACTTAATGATGTTCAAGACACCTATTTATCTTTAATGGTTAATTATTTATGAAACATGTATCCTTCCATGAGATATTATTTGATGAAATAATTATTAAACATATCTATTTTCTATAGGAAATTTTATAATGAAATATTATGTCACCGAATTTATTTTTTAGGTTATTTTATGTTGTTTCTAAAACACTTCTATTTTTATTGATCATGATATGACACATGTTTTATTATAATGTACCACATGTATGTATTATTTAATTATGTGATGAGTGGGACATATATTTCCCTAAAATTCATTGGCTAAAGATTTATATTTCATGATATTAACATAGGGAACCAGTTAGTGTTCATGGTCCAAAATGGAAAAAAGTGAATCTAGATCCTCAAAGAGATTATGGGAAAGCATGATCCAATAAAATAAGATAAAGAAACAAAATACACTATGATAATATGGGGAAACCAAAACCACTATGATATAAATATGAAACCTGATCTATTATTGGAAGATCTAGAAACCCAATCCATTACAAGAAAATGATTGCGATTGTGATGGTTATGAGTCGCACCCAGAATGTTTAGTCTCTGTGAAGTTCCCTAAAATGTTTTTGGAAATGAGAAAAATATTATAGGAAATGATGGTACATTATTATTAATGTGCAATGAATTTTATGTCCTATGCCTTTGATATTCTCTCATGGTTCATATTATTGAGTATCTTATTATCCATGTCCAATAAAATTCCAGTATTTATTCCATTTCTCGTGATTTGGATTTTTTTGAGTAGGGTATGATATTGAAAAGTTATTTTCATGTTCTCATTCCCCTATTTTAATTTTATGCTAAAATATTTATATATTTTATCCTTACTGAGTATCTAAGATCACCCATTACTTATGTTACCTTTCCCCATGTGAGGAAAAAACATCTTAATAATGTTTACTAAAAGGGAAAATATTTTTGTAACAGGTCTGATGATATTTCACTGAACTATAAAAAAATGTTTCAAAATTCCAAAGACACTAAACAATTATAGTCCATGTGGATTTATTTTTGTAATGTAATAAATATTTATCCAAAATGATGTAATATCCATATAAGTTGTGAATTGGTTTCTATAGTTGGTATCCAGAGAAAAGTTTTGTAATAATTTTAATGTTAGGATGATTATATTTTAGGGAGATCTCTAGGGATATTTATACAGATATTTCAAAGGGTGCCTCTAAGGAAAATTCAAAGGACGAGTTATTATTTAGGAAAATTTATTCAAAATATGTTAAAATAAAGATCAAGTGTTTTCTTATAAACAAATATCTATTTGAATACAACAAGTTGACATGGTTATAACACAAATATTATTAGGAGTAAAAACATTGAGAAGGTGTGTCGAGCCTGACTCGATCATAACGTGGTACACGACAATGAGACTTACTGTGCAAGTATTTTGACACTCCCAAGGGATATGCTTTGGGAATTAACAAACTCTATTTGAAAAATCATAATAAATTTAAATAAAATCTGATAATTAAAAACCAAGGACAACCCGATGTATTAATAGATTAATGAATTATGATTCATTAATTAGAAATCCAATAATTATTTTTTCATTATTATGTGGTTTTCTTCTATGATAATTTTTTCTCACCTTATGATTTCTAATATTATTCAATATATAGAACTAGAAGTAATTGGGTTAACATTGAATGATTAATATTTGGAATGTATGAAAATTATACAAATTTATGTTCTAAGTGTAAACCTAATGAAGAGAATCAGAAATATTGTATATATTTTGGATACACTTATGAAGATAAAGAGACTAAAAATGACACATGGTAGGTAGGGAAAATTCTTACATTATATTTTAAATTAATCTCAAGAAACATGATTATATTAATGTTGAGGGACCTTAATAAATAATTAATATTTCATATGCTATAAAAGAGTTTTTAAGGAATAAGTTGATGAATCCTCAGTACATGTTTATGAATAAAGATATAATATTGAAGTGTATAAGTGTTGGAGTTATAAGTTTATTTTATATGAATCAGGATGTATATAATGATCATTTGTAGAAATTTTTCTTTAATTATTTTCTTGAATTTGTTGAATGATATTAAGGACCTTCATAATTTATTTAATAGAAACACTACATGAAAGTAAAGTAACCTTTAAAATGTTTCTAAGGATAAGAAAATGATATTTTATATGGATAATGAGATGGTAATATGGATAATGTAAATTGGATTGGATTTATGACATCATAAAATAGAGAGTGTTTGTTAACAATTTGTTATACATTATCATGGATGATATTTATATCTTCTTGGATTCATGGAATATTTAACAAAATATTTGAAACATGTATGTGTTCGAAAATTATTTATGTTAATTTAGGTTATTACCATGTTTTATGAGAATACATGGTGAGGGTATTCACATGATTGGAATGTCACAACCAAGAGATAATTTACGATATTTGCGGGATCTATGAAAATATGACATTGTAGCCTTATTTCAAAGGTTTGTATTTACGTCTTTAGGAAGGGTTTTAAGGATTACTATTTAAGGAGATATTATGTTAAAATTAAGATAACGTTTGTGAGATTGATGTATTATCTCAAAACATGAGGATTTATTCATATTGGATAACGTATTATAAAAACATAGTGTTGAGGATAATTTTTGATTAATGGGATGGATTATTAGGAATATCATGATCTATTAGTGCATTAGGAATAAAAATCTCACCTTCCTTTTTAGAGAAATAGGTGATATAAAAATTGATAATGGAAAAAAGGGTGAGTTTATACTTAAATTGTGAAACTATTTATATTTCAAATTTTTTTTATCTTTATGAAATATATAAATATACAAAATTTAATCTTAATACATTAATTTTTTTGAATCGCTAGCCTTTTAAAGCACTATAGATTTATAAAGTTGAAGCCCTGGACTCTCCCTTGATCATTAACTTTTTTGTGATTGATGACCTCAATAATTCCTTATAAATTATTATGATATTACTCCAAGACCATATTTTCATTTTCCACAAATGTTCTATCATGTTGAAACCTAGTTATGAGTTACTTTGGGTAATCTTCCACTTTCAAACAACCACTTTTTAAATGAGGTTTTATTCTTTGTTTATACAATTAGGTGTTCTATGGTAGTAACATTAATGGTTTAAAAAATTAATAACCCATATGAATATTCATGGTGAAATTAATTTTATGGGGGGTATAATGTAACACGCTGAGATTTTTAATTTTTTTTTCAAATTAATACACTCTTTTGAAATTTTTATTTCACACAACATTGAATATATATTTTCTTATACGAAAGCACTCTGTGTAGATTTTATTATGATGTGTATCAAGTTAGTATTGTGCTACATAATCCACTTAGATTATATTTCTAAACAACAAACACTATATTTGGCTTATATTTCACACAATATCAAGTACTTTCAATCACATATGTTACCCCCAAGGTTGTGTTTTACCATACTATAAGATATTGGAAATAATATTATTAAAATATTATTATATCTAACACATATTCATTCTACTAGATGTTGTGAATAATATTAACTATATTTTAAATGTATGTTTTACACATATATATAAAATTAATCTATTTTTTATCAATAAGATTTGTTTGAAAATAACAAAATTACTTTTCAAAGAAAACCATTTTTCTTTGTATGAACACAATTATATCTCAATAATTTAATGAATAATATTTTGATTAAGGTTTTAAATATAATTTATAATTTATCTATTTATTCAATATTTTGGATACTCATCTAATATATTTTAGAGGTATAAGTTAAGAATAAGTCTAATTTAATGAATAGAAGATTTATTTTCATAAAAGGTAATTATAGTACCTTTTAATAGAGAACCCATTTAAGGTAATATTTTGGAAAAATTAATAATTTTATATGATAGAAATAATATTTATTTATTAAATAAGAACAAAAAATATATTAGGGTTATTTTTTTCTATAATGATCTGATTTTTGATGAATAATGATTGCTACAAAATTTTAATTAAAATCTTCTTGTTCATTAAATTTATTTACAAGGATAAATAATTATTTTTATTAGTTTTAACAATGAATTAGATTAATTAGAAACAATTTAATCCAATTTAGTAAACTTGAGTCAACTTTTATTTGAAATTATAAATTAAAACATAAAATTATTATGAAATTTTTTACTTTTAAGAACCGTTTTCTCGTCCCGTCCGCAGGATTAAATTGAAATTAATTTATTTATCTTATATTATTGAAAGTTGAAAAATTAGTTTCATTACATTGGATAATCATAAATTATAATTTATAATACAGTAAACATAGTTTCTTTAAAAATATATTAGTTAAAATGATAAAAAATAATTACAATGATTTAGTGAAAAAATTTCCTAACAAGGGACTAAGACTTATAATTAAAGGAAAAATGACTAAAAAAGTTTTAAATTAACTATTTTATGGACATATATTGACCCTATTCAACTTCTTATATAATATGAGTCATTATGGGATCTAATTTTCAAAAGAATAACATTAGTGGTATTCACTTTTCAAAATTTAAAAAGAATGCCACTCCTCCTCCAATATAATAAGGCACTCACACCTCTCACTTATTAAAATAATTAAATCCCTTTGGATCACTGATATTATTCTAAAATAAGATAATAAAACACCTCTTATAGTAGTATAATACTAAATTTTTCATAAAATGGATCTTTGGATTTCATTTGGTGAAAACCAAAAAAAGTTTCATGAAAAAGTGGTTACCTTCTTCAAATGCCACTTTTATTTTATTTTATTTTATACTCATTATATTATCCTAGTCCCATTATTATATAATAATAATATAATCTTAAATATATATATATTATTTTATTCTTATTGTTATACTTCTACTTACGTACAATTCCATCTATTAGGTAACGAAGTTACCATTCTTGTTTATGGAGAACTACCACATCATGAAACGATGTTTGTTTTTATTTTACCAGCTATCATTTCTATAAATTATGAGGGATGATATATTTTTATATGATATATATGATTTATTTATGATTAAATAATTATTATATAAATCATACCTTCATGATTTCTATTTTTTAAAATAAGATAACTTTGTTTGAGGAAGTGTGAACTACTGTCTCCTTAAAGCGATTTGATTTGTTGAAAATTTACATGAAATGTATGATGGATGGGTTCTATAAATATTTATAATATTAATTTAGTAATAATTTTAATTTTATGTTTCAATATATATACACATATATTCTATCTAATTTTGTTCATTACGTACATTAGTAGGATGGAAACAACATTCATGCGCACATACAACTTGCCGTATCAATGAACGGTGTATTTCAATTTATACTTTAATATAATATAGAATTACATAAATAATTATAGAAAAAATATATTATATATTTATTAAAATTTATATATACTATAATTCATGAATTACTATGTGGAAAAAATATAAAAAATAAAAACACAAGAGAAAAACAAAGCGATCATTACCTGAAACATAACATTATCATAGAATTATTAACAAAAAGTTAATATAATGTCATAATAAAATCATATGTGGTATTAGAAATAATAATATGGTTATGTAATTTGTGTATAATAAAAATAAAAATATTAAACAAGTGTTTTGAATGAGTATGACTTGATTGAAGGCATAAAGTAATTGTTCTCTCATATCACTTTTATTTTTCAGTGAGACGCATGCCACGTTTACCAGATAGTTCATATATGTGATGTTTTTACTAAAAATATATGTATTCTTGGATCCTCAGGTTACTTTCTGGTGAGACTTTGTATAAGTTGTAATACGACTATTGGCTTGAGGAGTGGTTCTCCCATGTGTGCTGCATAAAGAACCCCGTAGCTGGATGAGACCTGAAGACTGCTTGATGATGGCCAAGGTGAAAAGAAGCATTGTGTGACCCAGCAGGCCTATGGTGGGAAGCGGCTCTACGTGACCCAACATGCCCAAAGTACCCATCATGGATGAGTACCACATCAGTTTAACGTTAGTGGGAAGCGACTCTATGTGACTTGACAGACCCACTATACTTGATAGAGAAGAAATTATCCAGCAGCTGAGGATTTTGAGGTTTGTGACCGATGATGCTTCAATTAATACCCTAGAATATACAATGTGTTGACATCCATGGATATCAAGATGCAGTGAGTGTCTTTAAGAGCAGTTCCCCCTGAAAACTACGTATGGAACCCTACGACCGGTTGAGACCAGAAGACTTCTTGATGATTGGCCGAGAGGGAAGTGGCACTGTGTGGCCTAGTAGGACCATGGTGGGGAGAAACTCTAATTGAACTGACAAACCCATGGTTCTCGACAAGAGGAGTACCCCAGTTCGGAAAAGGTGGGAAGCATCTTTGTGTGACCCGACATTCCCACTACGGGAAGAGGCTATGTGTGACCGTGAATGCCCATTGTACCCATCAAGTATGGGTACCACAACAGTTCATGGATAGTGGGAAGTGGTGCTATGTGACCCGGAAGGCCCACTATACTTGATATAGGAGATGTTATCCTGTATCCAAATAGTTCGATGATGTGATAACCCTTCTACACCTAGAATATATCCTAGTGTGAGCTGTCTTTAACAAACACTATATTTGATATAGGAGATGTTATCCAAATAGTGGGAAGTGGCACTGTGTGGCCTAGTAGGACCATGGTGTGGTACTTTACCTTCATGGTGTTACCCTATGGTTTTTCATTGTGGAAATCTTGGAGACCTTCTGTGTCTCAGGGTCCCAACTAAGTATAGTTATACTCACCCCTTGACGGGCTTTGCCCGAACCATGATGTGTATTGTGTAGACGACGAGCAGTAGGGCTGATGTTTGAGGGAGCCAGGACCTGGTGGTACGTGAAGGAGACAGATGAACATGGAGTGCTGAGGAGGTAATCTTTAACTACCCTTTATATAGGATCTGAGGTGGACTATTTTGTGTGATGCGACGTAGGGAGTGCTGATCAAGAGCTATATCTACCATTTAGGTAGGATCTGTGGTGGGAAATCCATGATCTGTTTTTCACCTTTCAACTATTTTGTACTTTTCAGTTGTACATGTACTTCCCCAGTGGGGATTCTATTCCAACCCTTTTTCAATTTTCACTCTTTTAATACAACATTTATTTCACAGTTAGTTCTTGTTGTGTACTCGGATCTTGTTTTTTTACAGGTTTAAAACAAATGCCTTTCCGTTTTAGGGAATAAACCTTTCGTTTCTAGACACCCACCCCTGGCCTATGGAAGGTGGGCTTGGGGTTCTCACTGAACGGGCCCCATGGGATGGGTCATGACATGTTAGGTTAGTTGGAATATATATAACTATATTATGAAAATGTATGGTGATTTCATTAGCTACCAAATATTTATGTAAAAGATAAACCAATTTTATATTTTTATTTTTGAATTAATAAATTTAGTGAACTACTATTTGTAAATTAAATTAATTAAATATATATATTATTTACTCAATATAATATTTGTGATATTTATCTAATATATATTTTTGTCATTAGGTATGAATAAACCCTATTTTATGTATATAAAATCTATTTTTCAAAAGGGTAATTTTATAGAATTTAATATACAAACAATTTTAAATTTGGATCTTGAAACATTAGTAATTATTATAGGAAAACACAAAAATGTTCTTTATAATCATGATATAGAAATTTACATTGGATGAAGTTTTGATATTTTTCTATTCACATTCATGTTTAGATGAATATTAAAAATAAACTAAATTTTTAATAAAAAATCATTTTTCATCAAAATAATTTATATGGATAAATTATATTATTGAATGGTTTAAAAGTAGCACTATATTATATTTTTATCATTAAATATAATATAAGTTGTTAGAAATAATTTTACTTTGATTTCAGATGTAAAAACATTTCAACATTTTCAAATGTTTTAACATTTCAAACCCTTTCTATCTTTTAAAAAATATGATTAATTTTAAATTAATTAAATATGATTTGGTGATTTGAATATTTAAAAAAGGAATCTATATTTGGGATCAGTAATTAATAATTATTTAAATAGATTTAATTTATTTTTGGGCATTATGAATAGTCACTCTGGTAATATCTATTACTACATTAAATAGGTAAATCAGGTAATTATGGGTAAAAATAATATTATAAGATTACCCTAATAATTTTCCTAATAATATTGGATAGTTTGTTTTGATCTAAATCATCTTTGGATCTAAATGGTATCCATTAGAATCCACATGGATGAGATTCAAACATTTAATTTATTTTAATTAATGAAAAGTAAAAAATGTCTTCCCCAAACATTTAATTACTATATCATTTTTCATATAAGGGTATAGAGAAGATAAATTCAATTATAAATACTCATTTTAATTATACCATTTTTTTATTTATCATGGTAATTTCATTGTAAATTTTAGCATATAAATTATTGTTGTAAAGAATTATACATTAAGGATATTAAAATTATTAAAATTGTTGGGAAATCAATATAAAAATGATAATAACCATTAAAAAACCCAAAATCTTGACAAAATATTAATTCTCATGTATCTATTGACCATAAAAATTTAAATTTGGAGTCATTTACCATTTAGATCATTATAGAATAAATTAATACAATTATATTTTGTTATTTTAAGTGACAAAAATCTTGTCACATTCATGTTTTAAAATTTATAACATTTTTAATCATATATTTTCATGAAGACATATTCAAATAAATGTATTATTCTTAAATATATAGGATTTATTTTTTTTGTTTATTCTATTTTTAATTTTTGTTCATAAAATACCTGTAACAAATAATTACACAAAACTGTTACAGTAGTTAATTAATAAATGGAATATCAAATAATTGGGTTTACAAATATTATAATAAATATTATTTGGGATAATTAATTTTCCCAATTAATTTTTTAGACTACCATGACCTATTATGATTATAATTAAATAATTGGTTCTATATTAACTTGGTATGTTAATATTTTTTAAAATAAACGAATTTAATAGTTTTAAAATAGATACTATTGTTTGTTTATCGAAATGATGTTTTATTAAACTATTTAAAATGAAAAAAACATCTATAAAAAAATATATTAACTATTATATGATCTAAAATGATCTAAGATATTTATTTATGGTCTAATTGACATTAATGAAGTAAATATGTCACCCTTTTAATATTCAAATAGTTGTTACCCTAGCTAAATATTACAATGAATAACTATTTATTAATTAAAATGATAAGGTTTAAAATGATAAAAATAAATTCCTAAAATTTATTAGTTTAAATTATTACCACACTAGAACATCTAGTCTTATAAATTGATTCATTTTGGAGGATTTTTGATGTGGTATGAGTATATTATAAATTAATATTTTAGGAGTTTCTAAACGTGACCCTCACCTTAGTTATTAATGGAGACATCATCTTTCATTTCTTCACAACTAATTTAGCCATACAAAACCATTATCCGTTGAAATATTCCATTTTCATCTACCACAATAACATTCTAGAGGTTCCGGTCTTCTCTAAATACAAACTCTGGGGATTTTAGAGGTGATTTAGTGGGATCATGTCGAAGAAGATGTAATATCCTCAACCAATTCATTCAAAATTCTTTCTTATTATATATCTTATCCATTTTTTATTTCAGTATATACTAATAAATTAATTATAAAATATATACGTATAAGTTAATATAGTTATGGAACAACCATTTCCCACCTTCTATCCATCCAACAAAAAAATCACCACGTGTGCATACCTGTGGCTTACTGTCTCTATATAGTGGGGTAATCTATTTTCACAACCACTGTAGTTATATAGGTATAATGATGGAAATTACAAAAATATATGATTATGATAACAAGATATTTAATTTTAATATTATAGACCATCCACTTCAATTCCATTCAAAAATTATGAGAATGATATCGTCTGTTATGCGTACGTATGACCTACCATCTCCAATATGTGATAGGAATCATTAAACATGTTCTTCATTGTGGAAAAATTATATAAATGAATATAATTAATATATATGATTTATATGATACTAATATAATTTATTAAATTATATAATTATAACATAAGAATAGGAAGATTAATATATATTACAAAATATGTTTAATAAAATAAAGAAGTTAACACCTGATGGAAGATTAATAATGAAAGTAACAATCAAATGATACTTTTATCATATGAGATATCATAATAATGACTTTGAATCTGAAATAATTCAATTAAATTATTTAAATCATTATATAGGATATTCAGATCCATTCAAAGGATATTTCTCCAATGTTAAGGGTGAATTTCAAAATATCATTTTTATCTGAGAATGTGTAAACGTAAGAATTTACTGGGGTATATTTATCATCCATGACCATGTTTTATAAATATTTATTATGAAATATTCTTCATATCGTTTTAAAATTTTATATTAAATTGTAGACATTGGTGGATTTTTGAAAACTGGCATGAAAGGATTAGTTTTTTCGCTGCCATTAGGAGGTACATTTGGACTTTCCATCAAAAGTAAGTGAAGAATGATTTATTTTAACTTATACTGCATGAGAATTTTTTTTAAAATTCAAAATTAATTATTTAAAACAAATTTCCTATAGAATATTTTGATTTTATGTTAAATCAAATTCTCTTAATTTAAAATTTTTGGAAATTTTGAAAAATACTTTGATTTTAAAGAAGAAAGTATATTTTCCTCAAGGACAAATTTCAATTATTTTATCAAATTGTTTTTCTAAATTTGAATAAATTATTTAGGTAGGGTTTTGTTAATATCCGTTTTGTTAATATGGTTTGGTTTTTTATAATGTTATTATATTTATGAAATCTGTTTGTTTTATATGGATTATTATGGAATGATATATAACAAACCCATTTTATACTTTGTGTTATTCAATGAATAATGATTTATGTGATTATGGAACATGTATGAATGATTTCATTATGATATGGGTGCTACCTATATATCCCTCTAATATATTGTGTAAAGATTTATATCTCTTGATATATATTTGGATCGGTTCAGCAGTACAAGGTTGGAACGAGGTGTGATCTCACATTGGTAATGGACATTGTCTGCTACGATGGACTTGGAAATGTGCCATGACTAATATGAATTGATTTTCTATTATTATATGAATTCCAAAAAATGTCATGTCTTCTGTTTTGAATTTTGGGATATTTTTTATTGATTCTAATGAACTTTTATGATTTATCCCATTGAATTATATCACGATCTTTCATTTGCAGGATAATATTTTCAATACTATGTTATTTTGTCTTATGATCATAATATTATGGATATCACCCATATTTAGCCTCAATGTGAAAATGAGATCACCCATTAATATGTTTCTTTTCCACATGTCATGTAGAATGGTATTAAATAATATATATCATAAGGGGTATTGTTATGAATTAATAAGTGAGAAAAAATTTATATCTCTTATGAAATAGTTGTTTATGTTTCTCAGTTCTAAAGACAAAATACCTATATAGTCCTCTCAAATAATTTTTATGTTTTGTAATTAATATAATTCAATATTTAAGTAATATCTATGAATTTTATGTATGTGTCATTAAAAATAAATTTTCATGTTTTCATGTATGATATAACTAATTTCCATGAGACTAAAATTTAAAAGATAATTTGTTTGTAAAATTCAATTAAAATTTTTATAACAAAAATGTGGTATTCGATAAGAATTAGATATCATGGATCTAATACATGGCACTCATTATTCTCATTAAAATGGGTATCATAGGCCCTGTAAAGTTATCATTGTCATAATTCCAGTACTTATTCGATCTTGAATTAACCGATTCATCAATTAAAAATCCAAAAATGAGAAACCTAAGGTATCAAGCTATTACAAGTTACCAAATAAATGATGAAATTAATTGAGTCATGATTCCATCCATAAAACCATTCCATTTTCCTAGAATTTTTATTATTATCAAAAAACATAAACATGCTTCATATTACTTATCAATTATACTAGTCATATGGAAGAAAAATCTACAACTAAAAATATGCATCTCATCAATATGACTGTCATCAAATTATATCACCCAATGGATTACAAACAGTCTTCTATAATTATTCATAAGACAATTAGTTTTGTATTAATTCCATATTTACATTATTTACAAATTTCAGAATGCTACTCTAATCATTAGAACACACTATCCTAGTGAACTCTCTACAAATAACAAGAACAATATAATGACGATAAGATACAAAAGTAAATTAGATACATGCAAAGATAACTCACTATAAAATTAAGGTAGAACACACATTGGTTCACCAATGATATGCATAAATAAAATAAAGAATCAATGAATTGATCCCAAGATGAAGGGTTCAAAATCTTTTATGGGGAGGAGCCGTAGGCTACTAAAAAATGACAGGAATCATTGTTTTTTAGAAACCCCCAAGATGTTGTAACATTAATTAATATATTTCACTGTATATTTACATGGTGTGTGAATCAATTACACAAAATATAAATTTCAAGGTCATATTTAACTAAAAATTGATTCACATTTTTTATTATTTAACCTTGAAAATTTACACATCATGCTCTGTCCCTGAACAATAAGTGAATTGTAGATACACCGAGGGAATGATTTATATGTCTTGTATTCACCTGAATTCTAGTATGTCATAGACATACCCCTCTACACCATTTCCAAGACTCCTTTGAGCTTCATAATCTATGGAAATATGAATGGTTCCATCTAAATGGATCCAGGACATTAATTAGATACTAATCAAACAATTCTTTGACTCAAGACTAAAAACCAAACAAAATTAGAGAAGAAAAAGTTTTCATCTGAATTTACACAATGAGAGATCTCAATAATAGATCTCATCGGCACATGATCTCAAAAAAATCACATGTGAAATATGTGAAAATCCACTCAACAACTGAAACAAGCTCCTAAATACTATCCCTGATCTGAAACCTCTCAATCCAGAATAAATCTTCAATAAGAATAAGAAGAAACTATTAAAAAAACTTTAAAGATCTATAACCACAAGAGAACAACCTTACCGGAGAAAACATAAACATAAAATATATTGGGATATTGAGTGTGTATAGGTGACTAACATTACCATGCTCTCTCCTCCACACCACCATTCCACCACAAGAATTGATCCAAGGGTATAAAATTGTAGTTTAACACATTCAATTTGAGGTCCAAGATATCCATAGGCTTCTCCTCGAAGGTTTTCTCATAATCAACATCATTCATTCACTAATAAATTATTTTTGGGTCATCATGATGTTTACAATAGATATGTGAGATGTGAAAAACATTATGCATCCTGCTCATCTTTGGGGGGGAGTGAAATATGATATGACATGACTTCAACATGATCCAAAACCTAGAAGGACCAAAAAAATGAGGATAAAAACTAATCTCACTACCAAAAATATTTTTTTCATGAAGAGGAGTCACCTTCAAGAACACGTTATCTCTAGTTTAAAATTCCATAGGTCTCCAATGATCTAAATGGGATTTCATACAATCTAATGCATCCTTCATCCACTTGTAAATTACATGAACCATTTCTGTCATATATTATACTAGTTCTAGTAAAATATTTCCTACCTTTAAAATTGTATTCTATCATAATAGGTAATTTAATGGTTGACCGTACTATTCTTCAAATGATTCTAAACTATTTTTTGAGTAAAAAACTATTATTTTTAGAAAACTTAACCATAGGAAGGTGTCTAGTCCATGAAACGCTAAAATCCATGGAAGAAGAGTACAACTTGTATTCTTGAGTTTTGATTTTCTTTTTCTATAATCATCCATATATAGTGGAAAAAAATATATAATGAAAAACCAAGAACCAAAACCATGATGGAGACCTCTCTAAACACTAGAGATAAAATGAGGATCACAATCAGAAATTATCATCATCAGGACGTCATGGATTCTCATAACATCATCTAGGTAATTCCCTGACAAAACCTCAAATGATCTAGACTCCTTGATTACTATAAAGTGGGTTCATTTTGTCAAAAAATCCACTATCACACATATATCATTATATAAACATAGGGATAGAGGTAAACTGGTAACATAATCCATTGATATGTCCTCCCACCTCTACTGGAGAACGTCTATATAATGAACTGAACTAATATACATAAAATTTTCTTATTATGTAATGTTTTATTATATAATATGGTTATTGAAAACATATGAATGGTTTTTCATTATAATAAATTGGATTAAAAATATCATTAATAATATTAACACTCTTTAATATACCCATTGATATGTAATCAAAAGATTATTATATATATAAGGATTTTAAAAAAATTAAATTGACTATGGGAAAGGATGTGATAGTCTCAACAAGTAGAATCATGCCCTATGAAGCCCATTTGTTAGAGATTATAAGGGATATTGCATATATGGGCTTTTTCCTTGACCAATATCAAAATGTGATGTAACAGCATAAGAATGAGAAAACTTATTTAGGGGAGAAGTTCAAGCTCATCAACATCACGACCCAAACTATGTTCACCGAACTACCCAATGAATGTCTCACCATCACACACCTTACTCATAGGGAATAAAATTATGTAATAAATATATTTTTATCACGTCTGTAATAATATTAATAAGTTATTATATATAATAATGAATTTATTTTATATTTTTATCATTACATTGAAATTTATTTAGATTTTGATTCAAATAAAAAAAATTGTATTATCGAGTAATAATAAAATTCATTTAAGGGATATATTTTGATGAATTAATGTATATTAAAATAAATACTATTTTAATTAAAATTTATTATTAAATTATATTAATTAATTATAAATGGTCATATAATATTTATTAAGTCAAATGTACTTTTTATAAGTGTTAAAAATAGTTATTTTAAAAAACGATGAATTTTTCATTAAATGTAAAATATTAATTTAAAATTGAAAATGAATATATTTAAAAAATTATTTGGATAAAATAAATTTTATTTTTTAATTTATAATGACAAAATTATCTCATGGTGAGTTTTTCATAATTTTCTAAGACAATCAAATTTTCAGGTAAAAATTAAATATTATATAAATATATGGTGTATTTTATGCCATCATAATTTCCCAAAAATAATGAATGAAATAATATAATTAGTATATTTAGAAAAATATATTGTTTCTCATTAAAATAAATTCATTTTAACTTTATTTTATAAATTTTATAATGTCATTATGAATCATCCAAAGTATATATTATTTTTAATGTTTTTAGATTCATTTCGTTAAAAGGGTGAATCACCTCCACATAAGAAATTGCAATATATTAATATGCTCAGACCTTTTCCTAATAAAATAATTAAATCATTCCCACTATGGGATAAATAATGGAAAATAAAATGGGATGGTTTGTCGTTTTGAAAATTTTATTTTATAGAGTGCAAAACCCATGTTTCTGAATTATTAAAGAATTTCCTTATCACTTACTATATAAACCCTCCCAAACTCCCACTTATCTTCATTAAAAATTTATTTATAATGGCTTTACTCTCATTACCCTCATTATAATCCTTATAATGTTCCCCATGCTCTCAACAATCCCCTTTTCAGGCTTTTGGATCAACACTAAAATGTAAGGCTTCTTCCCTTTCTCATTTCTATCAATGTTTCATTATCTAGTTATACCATTTTATTTTCAATTAATAATTATGGAGTATGATTTAACATCATCCCATAATATCCTTATTATGTTCGAAAGATGATATAACACTTTCCCTCTCATTAATCACTCCCATGTATACCCATTATCATGTTGAAATGTTATAAGCATCCTTTCCATTTTTTAGGTTTATTTAATATCATATGTCTAATTATTATAATTATGTATGTGTGGGAATGTAATTACATGTACATATTACTATACACTCTATGTGAAATGATGATTTACCCATTTCACCCTTATGAACCCGTTTTATGAACTCTTAAGTGATGTCAAATTGCTGCTGAATTTTAACTGTGATTTTCCAAGGCAAACTAATTGTGTAGTGAACGTCATAAAAATTTCTTAAATAGGGTATTAAATTTTATGCTCAAGTAAATTTTTATTGGGGAAATAATTGTATATATTCCACACGATTTTTCTTTAAGAATAAATAATTATGATGAATGAATCCATGTTTTAGGATCTATGTGAGACACTTAAGCAAGGAAATGAAATGAATGTTATAGGTGTGCCTAGAATTATATAGTGCTCCAATGAATTGAGTAATGTTTATTATCATTATAAAAACCTAGGTAAATAAAGAATAAAACATTTTCATATTTATTAATATTTAAGAATTAAATATTAATTTTACATTAAATGGGTTTCTATGTTCGATAGCATAGCCGATACCCAACAAAGAGTTTCTTTGAAATCTTACGTTGCACACTAGTAATAAAATAATATTATTTTAAATGGTATATAACACGTAGCTGTTGTATTGGAGGGAATGAATAAAAATAACTAAAATATTATTATATATGTTTGTTAAATGTTTTTACATTTAACCAATAAAAGATAAAGGCTTAAAATACAAAAAAAATTCAATTTTAGGCATTTATACTATAATTTTCACTAAAGGTCGACTTATCGCCTTTTCATGGAAAACCTTCTTTAAATATAGTTTTGATCACTCTTATTCTTTATATTGGACCAAATAGAACTCTCCTTTAGAATCGGGACATCAAAATTTACTTTGTGTAGATTTTTGGTATTTTTCGATAAAGTTCATTTTTTTAATGAACAGTGAAAAATTTTGTATTTTAATTCAAAACATATTTTTAATCTAATTTATTTATATGATTATATTATATTTTTCATTAATTTTAAAGTGAAATTAGAATATATTTTTACCATTTAATCCAATAGTGGTCGTTGGAATTAATTTCACTTTGAAATTGGACTTAAACTAGTGTCAATCTTTTGATACTTTTTGTTTCATAAAAACACGCTATTTGTTTTGACAGTGGGAATTAATTATTAAATTAATTAATTCCACTTATATGTTTTGAATTTTGTAAAACAGACATCATTTTTGAATTCAGAATATCAAATATAGAGGGTGAATTTTTGGTATTTTCTGAAAAACATCAATTTTTGATGAATAGTGAAACCACCAAGTGGTACTTAAAAAAAACTGATTTTTTCGTTTAAATAAAATTTTACCACCTTTTTGTTTTGAATTTAAAAAATCCTACATACAGGGTTGTCATTAGGAAGTGAAATGTGGTTCAATGGGATTAAAAGAATTTTTTGGTGAATAGTAGCTTTTATGTTTAATAATCGCAATTAGAGGTAATTAATGTAGTTTAAGGTAAAAATAATGTTTTAATAATATTAAATGACCTAGACACATGTCCTACCATTATTGTATGGGTCATGGGAGACCTAGACAATCCATAGGTGAACTTGGGGACCCCATGGAACCACTTTGGTAGGAAAATGAAATTAATAACTTTTTTATTTAATGTTAAAAACAAATGTCACAAACATGAGTTGTTTTACTAAAACAATTTTTAAATTGGATTATACATGTCCGATTTTTGACTATAAATATTCATTAGATAGATAAAAAAATTTACTACTTCATGATATTTTTTTATAATTTTTAGACTTTAAATAAATTAAATTATTTATGACACCATGATGATGTAGCGATTACCTCATTATTTAACGATTTAAATAAAATGAGACGATAATGTAAAATCTAAGACCTAAACTTGTCAAAAACCTATTGGATTGGTGGATTTCGAACCCTTATCACATTATCCTCTTAATATATAATTGTGTGACCCTTTTTATCTGAAACTCAATTGAAAATAAAGGAACATTTTATACTTTTCCAAGAGTGCCCCTCCTCTCCTCTTATAAAAGACCCCCACCTCTACCTACTTACCCACACTTCCAAAGCCTTTGGGTTGGCCAAACCCTATCCCTTTTGTCTCTTCAAATACCTCTCTTACTCCTAGAATCCTCACTTTTAGGCAGAAGTCTTCCCAAGGAAGCCTTTGAGCTCAAATCAAAAAGAGTTACCCGTTTTAAAGGTAGTGTTTTCTCTTGTGTTCTTATGTTTTATTTTGCTTCTCCAACCCGCTAAACTCATTTAATTAATTTCTTTTGTAACAAAACCAGTATCCTTAATATGCTAGGATTTTTTTATAAGAAGTAGTCAAGCTACACTTACACACACCTACATCAATTTGTTAAAGAACATACTGTTCCTGTGGATGGTGAATTTCTGCCTCACGAAACGATGATCATTCAACACTCATATAACACCTTCAAAGGTGTCCATTAAGATGTCACTATATATATATATATGATATATAATATGTTTATTTCTTCCTTAAGATTCTTTATTTTTCATTTATCGCACACTTTTATGGCTTCCATTATGGGTATACGCGATATCGTCATTTTAGGAAGTGCAGACTACCGCCCCCTCAAAGTGATTTGATTCGTTAATGCCATATGTGGGACGTATAAAGGATGGATTTAAAGTTATTATATATATTTTATGTTACATATAAATGATGAATATAATTCTGGAATTAAAATATACATACCTGTCATTTAGTTTTAATTCCATTAATATGACATAGAAATGAAAGTAGTGTTCATGCGTACGTACGGCTTACCATCTTCATGAACGGTGCATTTCATTTATTAACTCTAAATGATTATGTAATATTATAAATACATGTATATTCTGGATATATATGATATATATTATATCCAAATCATGAATATCATTCACGATATAATGAACCGTTGACCACACGAACAACTTGTAATTTTAAGGAGTCCACTTTCGACTTAAAAACCAAATATCGACAAAAAATAAATTATTAACATAAATTATTACATAATGTTTATAACATAGTAATGAGTGATATAAATGTAATAATTAACTTGAGAAAGGTTCTTAAGAAAGTAGAAATTAACTCAAGTTTATTATTCAGGATGTTAAAGAATGATCGAGTCAAGTCGGACCCGAGGTAAGGGACTTCGTCTCAATATCCTTTCATTGAGGCATATTGTGTTTTATACACAACTTTCATTTATACGGTGTATAAAACCCTTTTTATTCTAATTTTATACAAAAGGAATCTTTTTCTAGGAAGCGTTTTAATAAATGACAAAAAAGAATGTTTCTTTTAACGTACGCGGGGACAACGACCTTTTCCGCCGCCACGAGTATTATTTGGTCTTTGGCTTCCCCAACAAGCCGTAATGTTTTTAAAATGAAACATATAACATATAATCTTTTATGTATTTTGGTATTGAAAATGGTTTCTATAATGGATTTTTTATTTCAATATATTTAAGTGATATATTGTGATTAAAGTGTGGAAATGTTTTCTTTCCATTATATTTGTTTTATGTCTTATGATTTTATAATGGTACTTGGAAATTTGACGAGTGGTTACGTGAGAAACCATATGACGGGTGGTGCCGTGAATACCAGGATGGGTGGTTACGTTATAACCTCTAATTCATTGGGTATGGAAGTCGGCTGTATGGCTATTCCATTAAGTGATATGTGTGGAAGTCGACCGTTTGGTTATTCCATTTAAGTATGTTTATGACCCATGTTACCTTTATTTGTTATTGAATCTTTATGTGGGTTTTATGGTAATATTTTGGTTACAAAAGGGTAAGTAATGAAATTTTATTCAGTGAAGAGTTTTTACTACTTCATAAAGGTGAAAAGTATTACTTTGATAAAGTATACATGGTTTACTTGTTGTTTTGAAAAAATAACAGTTTTTATTCATTGTGTATCCCTTACTGAGCTTTTTATGCTCACCCCATGTTTTTTTGAAATGTTTTTCACAGGACTTAATGTGGAATAGTGTCAAGGATGGGATCAAGGTAAAGTCATGCTATCCAAAACAAGGAACTAGACATGTTTTTAAGAGTTTTTATTTTATGGAAACTTAGTAGAAGTGTTTACATTGTAATCTTTTGAGATGTAATAGTTATGTCCTAATTCTCTAAAACTCTAAACCTGAAAAGATCGTCAATGTGAATTATTCTTTTAATTCAATACTAAGTATGGCTTAAGGATGGGGCCTTATAGTTGGTATCAGAGGTCAGTTTAGACAACTTTAGGAGTTATAAAATTGTTAAATTATAAATTAATTTATGGTATGCCTGATATGATATAGCATTTAATGATTACCATGTTGCTTCGACTAAGATATTTCTATGTTCAGAATGGTTTTCCATAGAGGAAACAAGGAAGCTATGTTGGGACAACATCAGGAGGAATACAACCTTCCAAATCAGCAACTTGAGATGGTCAGAATTTGAACTGAATAGTTTGTTGCAATGATGGCACAATTGACTCAGGCTATAAATGGTGGTTGTATCCAAGCACGAGATCAGCCAGATCAATTATAGAGGAACATGTCAGTGGTGGAACATTTAATGAGGCAACATCCCCCATCATTTAGAGGATCATCTGAACCTGTGCTAGCTGAAGGGTGGATAAAAGCACTAGAGAAGATTTTTGATGTCATGGGGTGTTCAGAACTTAAAAAGGTTAGTCTTGTTGTTTACCGTTTTGAAGGTGAAGCTGATCAGTGGTGATAGATAGTGAAAAATATTAGGGATAGTGATGAGATTGATGATCTTCACTGGGAAGAATTCAAAGGTATGTTTCTTGAGAAATATTTTCCTAAGGTGGTTCGTGTTAGGATGGAAAAACAGTTCCCAGAATTGAGATAGGAGGATGACTCAGTGGCTGCTTATGAAGCAAAGTTCACTCGATTGGCAAGGTATGCTCCAAACTTCATACGAGATCTTGATAGTAAAATAAACCATTTTTACTCAGGGTTAAATCCAAAGTATCGAAGGGCATTAGCTTCTCGTGAGTTCAAAAGTTATGAAAAACTTGTTCGATTTGCGGAGATGGTGGAAATGGAGTTTGAAGATGATCAGGTGTTCTTTGACAAGCAACAGAATAAGAGGTCCAATTGGCAGGCAAAGGGGAAGAATTCATCAAAGAAGTAAAGAGGTAATAAAACCAAATATCCATCTTGTGAGAAGTGTGGTAAAATGAATCCTGGAGAATGTTTATCCAAGTATGGAAAGTTCTTTCGGTGTGGTAAGTCAGGTCATATTTCTCGAAACTGTAAGGAAGATGATCAAGCAGGAAATGAAAAGCCAGTAGTAAGATGTTTTAAGTGTAATGAAATGAGTCATTATGAAAATGAGTGTATAACGTAGAACTCAACTGGGGGAAAGTAGCCAGACTACAAGCAGAAAGGGGTGGTGAAATCCTTTGCAACTACTTCATCAGATGTTGGGCCATCTAATGAAGTAGTATCAGGTACACTGTTTGTTTGTTCAGACTATGCCAATGTATTGTTTGATTCAGGGTCTACACATTCTTTCATTTCTAAGAAGTTTTCTAGTAAATTGGAAATTCCATCTTAAGATATGAATCTTGAACTTATGGTAAAAACACCCGGAGGGAACGTTGAGATAAAATGGAATTATAAGAGACTTCCTATCCTTTTGTGCGGAAAGAATATACCAGCAAACCTTATTGTTTTGCCACTAGTAGAGTTTGATTTTATTTTGGGCATGGATTGGCTTTCTATTTATCATACTAAGATTGACTGTAGAGCTAAAATGGTTTCTTTTCAGAAATATTTTCAGTTTGTGTACAAGAATGAACCCTTGATTTTGATAACTTTTTAGGAAAATGTGAAACTAGTAAAAGATGGAAATGAATGTTACCTTGCACATATTGTTGAAAATAAAGGAACTTTTTAGATTAATTATGTGCCAGTGGTAAATGAGTATCTTGATGTTTTTATTGATGGTTGCCTGGTATTATTCATGATCGGGAAGTTGAATTTATTGTTGAATTAGTTCCTGATTCTAAGCCAATTTCAAAACCCCCTTATCGAATGGCTCAAGTTGAACTTTTAGAGTTAAAGAAGCAATTGAAGGAGTTATTAGATAAAGGTTTCATTTGACCTAGCACATCACTATGGGGTGATCTTGTCTTGTTTTTTAAAAAGAAAGATGGATCAATGAGACTTTGCATTGATTATGGAGACATAAATAATATTATTGTTAAGAACAAGTATCCTTTGCCTCATATCGATGATTTGTTTGATCAGCTCCAGGGAGCTCAGTATTTTTCGAAGATTGACTTGAGGTCGGGGTACCATCAGTTGAATGTAAAAGAAGCAGACGTTCCGAAGACTGCGTTCCATACTAGATATGGCCATTATGAATTTTTAGTTATGCCTTTTGGGTTAACCAATGCACCTGCTATATTCATGGACCTTATGAATAGAATTTTCCATGAGTTCTTGGATAAGTTTGTGGTTGTTTTAATTGATGATATTTTGGTGTTTTCTAAAAGTTAAGAGGAGCATGAAAGTCATTTAAGGGTTATCTTGCAAACCTTAAAAGAAATTAAACTACATGGAATGTTCAGCAAGTGTGAGTTTTGGTTACAAATTTTTTTTACTGGGTCACATTATTTCAAAAGATGGCATAACTGTTGATCCTGCTAAAACAAAAGTTCTTGAAGAATGTCCAAGACCCACAAATGTAACTGAGATCCATAGTTTTCTTGGTTTGGAAGGTTACTACCGAAGGTTTGTTGAATTTTTTCATGATTATCTAGTCCAATAACTATGCTAACCTGGAAGGGTGTTAAATTTATCTTGAAAAAATAATGTGATGATTGTTTTTAGGAGTTGAAAAGAAGATTGGTGAATGCTCTAGTTTTTTAACTTCCTTCCAGGAATGGTGAGTTTGTTATATATAGTGATGCTTCGTTGAAGGGACTTGGTTGTGTCCTTATGTAGAATGATCTGGTAATTGCTTATGCTTCACGCCAATTGAAAATTCATGAGGTAAATTACACTACACATGACTTGGAATTAGCTACTATTGTTTTTTCCATAAAAATTTGGAGGCATAATTTGTATGGAGTAAAGTGTGAAATATATACTGATCACAAAAGTTTAAAGTATATATTCACTCAAAAAGAATTGAACATGAGACAGAGGAGATGGATAGAATTAATCAAGGATTATGATTGTACAATTCATTACCATCCAGGAAAAGAAAATAAAGTGGCTGATGCTTTGAGTCGAAAAAGTAATGGTTCATTAACAATGTTTTGTTTGGAACGTGATCCTTTGGTTAAGGATTTGATGAGATTTGGCATGGAAGTTGTTTGTGTAGGATGTACTTCTGTTTTGTTTCAGGTATTAGTGAAATCTTCTCTATTAGACAGAATTAATCAAGCACAGAAGCAAGACAGCGAGTTGCATAAAATGGTAGAGATGGTTCAGAAGGTTAAGTTTCCTGAATTTAACATTGATAATGATTGTGTTCTGAGGTTTGGGAAGAGATTATGTGTGATTGGTGATTCAAAATTGAAGAATGAGTTGTTATGTGAGGCTCATAGTTCCCCGTTTTCAGTTCTTCCTGGCAGTACTAAGATGTACAGAGATCTGTGAAAGTATTACTGGTGGGATGGAATGAAAAGAGATATTGCTGATTTTACTGTGAAGTGTTTGACTTGTTAGTAGGTTAAAGTAGAGTGGAAATTACCGAAAGGGATGCTTCAACCATTACCAGTGCCATAGTGGAAATGGGAAAATATATCCATTGACTTTTTTGTGGGATTACCGAAGACATCTAGAGGTAATAATGCAATCTGGTTAATTGTTGATCGATTGACTAAATCTGCTCATTTCCTTCCAATTCTAGATACTTTGTCTCCAGATCAACTTGCTCGGTTGTATCTTAAAGATATAGTCAGGTTGCATGGAGTTCCTCTCTCCATTGTATCTGATCATGATCCCAGGTTTACTTCTAACTTTTGGAAAGGCCTTCATAAGTGATTGGGTACTGAATTAAATTTTAGTACAACTTTTCATTAGCAATTAGATGGGCAGTCAGAACGAACAATTCAGACCTTGGAGGATATGCTACGAGCTTGCTCTATAGATTATCAGGGAAGGTGGGACCATCATCTTTCTTTGGTTGAGTTTTCTTATAATAACAGTTTTCATTTTAGTATACAGATGGCACCATTTGAGGCATTATATGGGATTCGGTGTCGAACTCCATCTTTCTGGGATAAAGTGGGTGAATGGAAGCTAATGAGACCAGAATTGGTATAGGAGATGGCAGAAAAAGTTTAGTTGATTCAGAAACACATGAGAACAGCTCAGAGCAGACAGAAAAGTTATGCGGATAACCGGAGGAAGGATCTATCTTTCGAGGTAAGTGATCATGTTTTTCTCAAAGTTTCACCATGGAAATGTGTGATGCGATTTTGTAAGAAAGGAAAGCTAAGTCCAAGGTTCATTGGACCATATGAAATTATGTATAAAGTTTGATCAGTTGCTTACCTAGTGGATTTACCTCTGATTTTATCTCAGGTACACAATGTTTTTCATGTTTCGATGCTAAGAATGTATATTCCATATCCATATCATGTTTTGAGACCAGAGGTAGTTCAGTTGGAAGACAATATCTCTTATGAAGAACAACCAATCTAGATTCTTGACCGAAGAGAGAAAGTGTTGCAAAATAATGTAATTCACTAGGTAAAGGGTTTGTGAAAAAACCATATGGTTGAAGAGGCAACACTGGAATCTGAAAATGCTATGAGGGATAAATAACCCCACATATTTTTATAAGTGAATAAAATTGCGAGGACGCAATTCCCAAAAGGTGGGAAGGATGTAACATCCCAGGTAAATAATGAATAAAACATTTTCATATTCATTAAAATTTACGAATTAAATATTCATTTTACTTTAAAGGGGTTTCTATGTTCGATAGAGTACCCGATACGCAACAAAGAGTTTCTTTGAAATCTTACGATGCACACTAGTAATAAAATAATATGATTTGAAATGGTAGTTAACACGTAGACATTGTATTGGCGGGAATGAATAGAAATAAATAAAATATGATTATATATTTTTGTTAAATATTTTTACATTTCTCCAATAAAATATAAAGGCTTAAATATGAAAAGAATTCAATTTTAGGCATATATACTCTAAATTTCACTAAAGGTCGACTTATCGCCTTTTCATGGACTACTTCTTTAAATATAGTTTTGGTCACTCTTATACTTTCTATTGGACAAAATATAACTCTCCTTTAGAATCGGGACATCAAAATTTACTTTGTGTAGATTTTTTGTATTTTCCGATAAAGTTCATTTTTTTAATGAACAGTGAAAAATGTTGTATTTTAATTCAAAACCTCTTTTTAATATAATTTATTTATATGATTAGATTATCTTTTTAATTGGTTTTAAAGTGAAATTTGAATATATTTTTACAATTTAATCCAATAGTAGTCGTTGGAATTAATTTCACCTTGAAATCGGACATAAACTAGTGTCAATATTTTGATACTTTTTGTTTCATAAAAACACGCTATTTGTTTTGACACCGGGAATTAATTATTAAATTAATTAATGAAACGTATATGTTTTGAATTTTGTAAAATAGACATCAGTTTTGAATTTGAAATATCAAATATATCTTAGGGATAATTTTTGGTATTTTTCTGAAAAACATCAATTTTTGATGAATAGTGAAACCACTAAATGGTACTTAAAAAAACATATTTTTTCGTTTAAATAAAATTTTAACACCTTTGTGTTTTGAATTTCAATAATCCGACATACATGGTTTTCATTAGGAAGTAAAATGTGGTTCAATGAGATTAAAATAATTTTGTGTTGAATAGTAACTTTTATGTTTATTAATCACAATTAGAGGTAATTAGTGTAGTTTAAGGTAAAAATAATGTTTTAATAATATGAAATGACCTAGAAACATGTCCTATCCTTATTGGATGTGTCAGGGCCGACAAATAAAATTCATGGGTCAACTTCGGGACCCCATGGAGCCACTTTGGTAGGAAAATGACATTAATAACTTTTTTATTTAATGTTAAAATAAAAATGTCACAAACATGTGTCGTTTTACTAAAGCAATTTTTAAATGGGGTTATACAAGTCCGATGTTTGATTATAAATATTAATTAGAAATATAAAAAGAGTTACTACATCATGATATTTTTTTTATAATTTTTAGACATTAAATAAATTAAATTATTTATGGAACCATGATGATGCATCGATTACCTCATTATTTAACGATTTAAATAAAATGAGACGATAATGTAAAATCTAAGACCTAAACTTGTCAAAAACCTATTGTATGGGTGGATTTATAACCATTATTACATTATCATCTAAATATATAATTGTGGGACCCTTTTTATCCGAAACTCATTTGAAAATAAAGTAACATTTTATACTTTTCCAAGAGTGCCCCTCCTCTCCTCTTATAAAAGGCCCCCACCTCTACCTCCTTACCCACACTTCCAAAGCCTTTGGCTCGGAAAAACCCTATCAATTTTGTCTCTACACATCCCTCTCTTACTCCTAGAAGCCTCACTTTGTGCAGAAGTCTTCCCAAGGAAGCCTTTGAGCTCAAATCAAAAAGAGTTACTCGTTTTAAAGGTAGTGTTTTCTCTTGTGTTCTTATGTTTTATTTTGCTTCTCCAACCCTCTAAAATCTTTTTATTCATTTCTTTTGTAACAAAAAAGTATCCTCAATATACTATGATGTTGTTATAAAAAGTAGTCATGATACACATACACACACCTAAATCTAATGGTTAAAGAACATACTATTTCCGTGGATGGTGAATTTCTGCCTCACGAAACGATGATTGTTCAACACTCATATAACACTGACAAAGGTGGCCATTAAGATGTCACTATATTTATATATGATATATAATATGTTTATGTCTTCCTTAAGCTTCTGTATTTTTCATTTATGGCACACCATTATGGCTTCCATTATGGGTATACGCGATATCTTCATTTTAGGAAGTGTGGACTACCACCCCCTCAAAGTGATTTGATTCGTTAATGCCATATGTGGGACATATAAAGGATGGATTTAAAGTTATTATATATGATGTATGTTAAATATAAATTATGTATATAATTCTGGAATTAAAATACACATACCTCTCATTTAGTTTTAATTCCATTAATATGACATAGAAATGAATGTAGCGTTCATGCATACGTACGACTTACCGTCTCCATGAACGGTGCATTTCATTTCTTACCTCTAAATGATTATGTAATATTATAAATACATTTATATTCTGGATATATATGATATATATTATATCCAAATCATGAATATCATTCTGGATATAATGAACCTTTGACCACACGAACAACATGTAATTGTAAGGAGTCCACTTTCGACTTAAGAACCAAATATCGAAAAAACAAAAATTATTAACATAAATGATTACATGATGTTAATAACATGGTAATGAGTGATATAAAAGTAGCAATGAACATGAAAAATATTCTTAAGCAAGTAGAAATTAACTCATGTTTATTATTCAGGATGTTAAAGAACGATCAAGTAAAGTCGGACCCATGGTAAGGGACTTCGTCTCAATCTCCTTTCATTGAGGAATATTTTTTTTATACACAACTTTATTTTATACGGTGTATAAAACCCTTTAAATTTTAATTTTATACAAAAGGAATCTATTTCTACGAAGCTTTTTACTAAACTAAAAAAAGGAATGTTTTTTAATGTATGCGGTGATAACAACCTTTTCCACCGCCGCGAGTATTACTCGGTCTTTGGCTTCCTCAACAAGCCGTAATGTTTTTAAAATGAAATAAATACCATATAATCTTTTATGTATTTTGGTATTGAAATGGTTTTTATAATGAATTTTTTATGTCAATATATTTAAGTGATATATTGTGATCAATGTGTGGAAATGTTTTCATTCCATTATATTTGTTTTATGTATTATGATTTTATAATGGTACTTGGACATTTGACGGGTGGTTACGTGATAAACCATATGATGGGTGGTGTCGTGAATACCAAGACGGGTGGTTATGTTATAACCTCCAATTCATTGGGTATGGAAGTCGGCCGTATGGCTATTCCATTAAGTGATATGTGTGGAAGTCGACCGTATGATTATTCCATTTAAGTATGTTTATGTCACAAGTTACCATTATATGTTATGTGATATTTATGTGGGTTTTATGGTAATCTTTTGGTTACAAAATGTATGTAATGAAATTTTATTCAGTGAAGAGTTTTTACTACTTCATAAAGGTGAAATTTTTTACTTTGATAAAGTATACATGGTTTACTTTTTGTTTTAAAAAACAAACAATTTTCATTCATTGTGTATCCCTTAATGAGATTTTTTATGCTCACCCCAAGTTTTTATGAAATTTTTTTTCATAGGATTTAATGTGGAATAGTGTCAAGGATGGGTTCAAGGGAAAGTCATGCTATAAAAAACATGGATCTAGACATGTTTTTTTAAGAGTTTTTATTTTATGGAAACTTAGTAGAAGTGTCTAATTTGTAATCTTTTGAGATGTAATAGTTATATCCTAATTCTCTAAAACTCTAAACCTGAAAAGATCCTCAATGTGAATTATTCTTTTAATTAAATATTAAGTTAGGTTTAAGTCCGGGGCCTTATAATCCTGATAAATCCTGTTGTTATAGGGATATACATAATTCCTTTATGGTAATTTTTACACCATGATGTTTTGGCAGTTAAGCCGTGACCAATGTTTATGACGAATTGTTTTATGTTGGTTCCACATTTCATATATTGTGATTATAATGCTATATAATTCATTATTATTCTTGATACTATATACATAATTGATTATCCTTATATATAATGTATTTATATCTTCATGTTATGATATTTTTATTCCCATAGTGGGATTTATGGGTCACCCCTTTCTTATGTATTTCCCGGTGTTATACAATGTTATTTTAAGATCAAGGAAGTTAATTTTTTTTTAAATAATGATATTATAATTCAAGATTAATATTGTAATGAAATTTACATAATTTTCATAGAAAAAATAAATCAAAATATTTCAGGTTTTATTAAGTTCATTTTTACGTAATTAGATTGTGTATTAATGTTTAATAAAGATAATGGTTGTTATAGTTGGTATTAAAGGAAAAGATTAAAAACATTTACAACTAGGATTAGAAATATATAGATAATACTTTATGGATAAAACTATGTATAGTAAAACATTCCTAAAAATTGAAAAGTATATAGTAATTGGTTTATCAAGATGGTACATACCTTTCTAGATAATACAAGTGAATGTTGTTCGGGCACATATGTGCTAAGTAGTAACAACTCTAAAAAGGTGTTTCTGACCTGAATCGGGGTAACCTGGTCCCTGAAAATAGTCATTACTTAACAATTGGTTCGACTCACATGGGGGATATGGTTTGGTAATTCATAATATCATTACAAACTATTATTAAGGGAGAAAAAAATTCCCATAACAATATATGTTAAGAAATAGATCATGGATAACAAAGGCTGAAGCCTATAATCCATAAGTTATGGAAATACACGTCGGCTATAAGTTATCAGATTAATGTAATTAACTTCCCATGTATGCGTATACAAGTTAAATAAAATCATCCTTAATATTACATTCAATCTAGATAATGATTGTAAATAGGAGGAATCAGGTAAATAATCAAGGTGAAGAGCAATGTGATGACTGCCCCGATGAGATGCCCTATCTGATGGGAGAAGTAATCACACACTTCATGATGATACCCTCTCAGCTGACACAGTTTCTGAATAGAAACCTTTATTAGGAGGAGTTTCTAATCCCAATAAGTAATAAAATTCAACAATAAAGAACTTAATGCTTCAAAGGCCTCTAGAATTCAATGGGTCATCCAATCCATTCACTGTGGAACAATGGATCCACTCCACTTATAATATCTTCTCCATCATTCAATGTTATGAAAAAAAGAAGTTTTTTATGGATATTTATCATAAGAAAGTTAAAATAGATTAGTTGTGGACATTGATAAAAGATATAAATCTTGGGATTGATATTGAATAAATCATGTGGATGAATTTCCAGAAAATGTTTTTGAATAAATATTTTTTCTTACTCTTCATGTTAAAATGGTATGGGATATCCTTTTACTCAAGAAAATAGAAGTTGACTTTATCAGGGAATACAAGGAGTATATCACAAGGATTTCACAATATGCCTCCATATTTTTCTCTACCCTGACTGCATGGTTGACTTCTTCTTTAGTTGGATAGGACTTAGCCTACACATATCTTTAGTGATCAATGACATCTATCATTATGAAAAAATTGTCTGATGTTCTAACAAAGTTGATATGTAGATTGACAAATCTCATGGGTATCATGTGGATAAGAAGTTAAAAGAGGAAATATATTATATAGGTAAAATGGAAAGATATATTGGTGCAATGAAATTTCAACATCCCACATTCCAATTGTGTGGAACTAAGCACCCTTAATATTTCTTCAATGGAACGAAGAAATGATTTGGGTGATGGAAGGAAGGGAACCTAGCTAGTGATTCCTGGAAGGAGAAACCTTCTACTATGACAGAGAAATAGAATCCTAATATCAACCTTAATGGTATTATTAATTTCTACATCTATAAAAAAATATGTCACTTATAAAACATATGATCTATGACAAGGGTTTTCAAATACAACCAACAACCTCCAAGGCTATAAGGGAGATATTTTCCATCAATATCTCTGAAGTGAATCCTACCAATGATGTGGTGACAGTTAAGATAGTTATTCATTCAACAATAACAAATATACTTTTTGATTCTATTTCTATGAATTCAATAATATTCTGAATGTTTAGTAGAACTATCCATACACAAGCACAATTCATATAAGTAGTGATGTTAGTGAAAACCATAAAAGGGGAAATCATTGCATCCCAAGTATATTTTCATCCTCTATCAATTTTTTGGGTTGAACTTCCAAAAGTAACTTTTAAAACTCACTTTTCTAGTACTTGATGAAATTGTAGGAATTGATTAGATTTCTTTATATAGAGACAACATAAATTTCATTGAGAAGGAAGTCACTCTCCATATGGTGAATCGACCCTCGATTCTATACTTGTGCAAGGAGGATGATGAATATTCTATAGAAACATCATCTCAAGAATGTATATTGTTTTCCTATAATAAAAATATCAAGTTCAAATTATTAATCCTAGATAAAGAATAAAATTTGATGACATTCCCATTGTGATTTTAATGATGATGTGTTTCTTGAAGAATTTCATGGTCTTCTTTGTGGCGGAGCTATTGAATTTTCAATCGAGCTTATACCTAGTTCGTTAACATTATTCAAGACTCTGTATAGAATGGATATTTTGGAACATGAAGAACTTAAGAAAAAAATATAAGATAATCTGACGAATGGTTTCATACACCCACGTTCTTCAATATGGGGTTCACCAGTCCACTTCATCAAGAGAAAGGATGGGTCAACGCACCGTTACCCGGATTATTAGGAGCACAAAAGGATTAAAATAAGGAAAAAGTATCCTATTCCACTAATATATGACTTGTTTGATTAAATATAGGGAGAAAAATCATTCTCCATTGTGGATATTTGGTAAGGATATTACAATGTTAGGATGATGAAGTATGATATCCCCAAATATAATTTTCGTACAAGGTACGAGAACTATGAGTTCATAGTGATGCCTTTCGAACACAATAATTATCCAGCAATCTTAATGGACATGATGAATATAGTATTTAGAGATTACCAAAAACATTTGATAGTATTTATAAATGATATTATTATATACTACCAAATTAAAGAGGATCATGGTGATAATTTGAGTACTATGGTAAAGACATGCAAAAGGAAATGCTTTATCCCATGTATAGAAAATGTGAGTTCTAGTTGAAGGGATTTTATTTCTTGGATAATATCCTAAAAATAATTGGGATATAAATAGAGCCTTAAATAATATATGTAATTTATATATGGATGGGGACTAAATCCATGAAATAAATTTGTAGTTCCCAAAGGCGAGCTCTGAATTATCACCGATTCATGAGAAATTTATCATGACTATCAAACCCTCTTAGCAAAATAACAGAGTAGAGAGTCATGTTTTTATGGAATGATTAATGAAATGAGAGTTTCATGGAGTTGAAAATGAGGATTATAACTACTCTTATTCTCACAAAACCCACAAGATGAGAGTTTTTTTTGGGTATTTATTGATGCACTAGTGAAGTGTTTGGGATGTGTGTTGTTGAAAAATGAAAGTTTCATTACATATTATTCAAGGTAGTTCAATTTTCATGAAATAAATAACAAAATACATGATAAATAATTAGATACAATTATTTTATATTAATAAATTTGGTGGAATTATCTATTTGACTAGAAGTGTGAAATATATGCAGATCAAACATGTATCAAGTATATATTCACATAGAACTAAGTGAATATATTCCAATGATGATGGTTAGAGCTGATTTAATTCTATGAATGATAAATCTACTATTATCATGGAAAAGAGAATAATGTAGTATATTCTCTATGCATATAGGATCAAGTAATTATTTTATTTATGAGAATTGAGAAGGATGCAATCTTATTAGATTTGTGAAGGATGGAAAAGGGAATCAAAAAGGAAGGAACACCATCAATAATTTCCCAAATTATTTCTCAACTGTCACTTATGGGGAGTTTAAAGAACTCTCAATGAGTTGAGAGGGGAATTCATAAAAAATTAAAATCAATAAGGAAGGGGAAATCCCCAGATATCAATATTAAGGATGAAAGTGTTGTGAGATTTGGATCAATATTATGCACACCATCAAATACTAAGTTATAGAGGGTTCAATTGGATGATGCTCATTTCTCAACCTTCTCCATCCACCCACAAAGTAGAAAGATGTATCAATATCCTCAATTACACTATCGGTGGGATAATATAAAGATGGATATTACAGAATAAACATCCATATGTCTTGTATGAAATGAACTGAATGTGGTAAGGAAAAATATAAGAGGATGATGCAACCAATACCAATACCTACATAGAAATGATAAGACATGACTATGTACATTATCAATAATCATACAAAGATACATATATGGAATAATGTTATATAAAATATGGTGTATCATATTATAATGACAACACATTTCATTGTGATATAAGTGGAATTTTTCACTAGATTTACTTGAATGAATATTCATCATGAAAGTGGCCAAACAACATGGAGTACCACTATCGATTGTATCCAATCAAGATCCCAGATATTCCTCTATGTTTTGGATGGTTATCCGTAATGATTTGAATAATAATTGAACTTCAGTGTGGATTTTCAACCATAAATAGATGGAAAATTTGGGAGGACTATCCAGACACTTGAAAACATGTTGAGAGAATGCTTAATGGACTTCAAAGGTTGATGGGATCAACGTGTTTATCTGGTTGAGTTCCTTTATGACAACAGTTTCCACTCACACAACCAAATGGATCCTTATGAATATTTCAATGGGAATAGATGAATTTCACCTCTATTCTGGTATGACGTTGGGGAATAGAAATGGTATGGTCCTGAAATGGTTAAGGAAATGGTGTAAAATGTATGGACCATTCACAGCACATCAAGGCTAATCATAGTTGATAAGATAGATATGTTAAAAATAGTTGATGAGACCTAGAGTTTTATGTTAGAGAGAAGGCATTCTTCCACATATATCCATGGAAGAAAGGGATGAGAATTGTGAATAAGGTAAATCAATGTACAAGAATCATCAAACCCTTTGAGATCCTTAATCGCATCGGAGCGGTGACCTACCAAAAATCAATCACACCTAACCTATCTCAAGTTTGTGATGCATTCTATGTATAATTATCGAGGAATTACATACCTGATTGTTCAAATATACTCAATTTAGAGGTGATACCATTGGAGAATGATTTTTTCCTATGAGGTGATGATCTAAGATCGTCGAGGAAAAGTTCTATGAAATAAGACAATAAACATAGTCAAAGTGTTGTGGAGAAACCTAAAGATTGAAGAATAAAAATATGTTCCAAAGGATGTGGTGAGATATTATTACCCTTATCTTTTTAGGGGGTGAAATGAAAATTTCGAGGGCCGAATTTCTCAAGAAATATTGTAATGACTTGGACTGTTATAAATAAAATTACCTTAGGATTTAATGTATTATTAGGATATATGGTCACAGAAATCACATTCAATTATTTTGTTTTATTGTATTCAATTAGATTCAAAATACCATTAAAAATATTTTCCATTGTTAATATAGTATTTGAACCTTGATCACATGATTAATATAAATATAGGGCTTTTAACAAACTTAATTGACTTGGAAAAAGGATGCGATGGTCTCAAATTGTAGAATTGTGCTATATGAATCCCATTTATCATAGATTCTAAAGGATATTTAATGTTAGGGATTTTCCCTGGATGAATCTTAATATTATATAAAATAAATTAAGAATGAGAAAAACTATTTATGGATGAAGTTCAAGCCCATCACGATCACAACCTAAATCATGTTCGTTGAATGGCCCCATGAAAGTATCACCTTCACTAACCCCACTCATAGTGTATAATAATGTGTAACAAAAGGATATGTATGAATAAATTAATTATATGAATATGTAAATGTTATCTATAATGAATTATTTTTAATTTTCATTATTACATTATAAATGATTTTGATTTATTCAATTAAGCACAAATTGTATTTTATGGTAATATTCAAATACAAATAAGCAATTAATTTGGATAAATTAATGTTTTTTGAAATAAATATTATATAAAAAAGTATATAAAATAATTTTTTTTAATTTTAAATGTTCATATAATTTTTATTAAGTGAGATATACTTTTTATAAGGTTTAAAACTGTTATTGTAAAAAAACCCAGTATTTTTCAATAAATGTTAAATTTCATTTTAAAATTTAAAAATAAAATAGTTATAATTTTTTTTAGAAAAAATAATTATTTTTTTTGTAATCATGTCTTCGAAATTTTCCATTGGTAACTTTTTCGTAATTTTTTGGTATAATTTTATTTTCGGGTAAAAATTAAATATCTCTTAAATATACAATGTTTTTTATGACATCCTAATGAGACAAAGATGATTTAAAAAATACTATAATTAGTATCATTGGAAAATATATTTTTAACATTAAAATAATTTGATTTACATTTTATTTTATAAACATTATGATTCTGTTAGGAGTCTTACAATATATATAATATATTTGATGATTTTGAATTCATTTATTTAAAAGGGTGACTCACCTACACATAAATGAGGATAATTTTTTAATATTTCAATCCCTTTTTTAGATAAAATAATTATAATTTCCTCTCTTTTGAAAAAACCATGTGAAACCCTTTGGAATATTTGTTGTTTTTGATGATTTTATTATATAAATTCCAAAAACTATGTTTGTGAAATATTAAATAATTCCCATATCATTTACATTATAAATCCTGTAAATCAACCATTCACATTAAATTAAATCCATTTTTTAATGTTTATTGACTTCCCACCCCCTTTATAATCCTCAAAATTAACCCATGCTATCAATAATTCATTTTTAAGCATTTGGAGCCACACACTCATGTAATGGTTCGTTCCATTATAATCTTTATCATAGTTTCTATATTTTATTATACCAATTTATTTTCCATTACTAATGACGGGGAATGATTTTTGACACCCCATAATTCCCTTATTATTTATAAATGATGATAAAACCCTTTTAATTTCCTTAACCCCTCCCATGTACAACCATTACATTGACAAAATTTCCTAAGCAACATTTCCCTTTTCTTTTTTTAATCCTTATTTATGTCAAATGAACTGTTTTTCTAATTATATATAGGTGGGCATGTCCCTAAATTACCCAAATACATTAAAATTCATTTAAAAATTAGGAGAGATGCATTTCTTTCATATAAACCCATTTTATGAAATTTTATGTATCATTGTTATGCTGTAGAATTGTAACTACAATTTTCTATGCCAAAACAATTGTGTAGTGAAGATCATACCCATTTCATAACATGAGTGTTCACATTTAATCATATATAAATATTAATTGGTGAAATAAATTTATGTATTCTACACAACTTTATCATGGAATAAATTATGATGATGAATGGATCCATGTTTTATATTATATGTGGCACACTTAAACATGAAATTGAAATGAATGTGATGAGTGCACCAAGAATTAGATAGCACTCCAATGCATCTGGTAATGTTTAGAATCAAGATACATCATTATTGGAAAGTGGTATACCTATTTCATTTATGGGACCTTGTCCAACATAATGTATTGGTGGTTTATAATTGCACTATGTTTATGATATGGTGTTTTATGGTGTCACCACATTTCCTATGTTATTATTATCATGAAATATCCTGCCATATTATTCATGTTCCTCTATGACCAATTGATTTTCTTTTTCAATCATATGATATTATCTTCATGTTAGTCCACACTTATTCATTTACTGGGATTTATGGATCATCCCATTCTTATGTACTTCTCCAGGTTAAACAATGTAGTTTAAATTTCAATCATGTTAAATAGGATTCAATAAAGATGTTGGGATTAAAGTTTAATGTTGTAATGAAATGTACCTATTTTTCATAGAGAATATAATTTTCAATATTCAAGGTTTGGTTAAATATAATTTCATGTTATTAAACCATAAATTAATGTTTAATAAAGATATAGTTCGATATAATTTAATGGATGGAGAAAAACATTTGGAATATAGTGCCCGACCTTCATATCATAGATGACCAAACATCAAACCCCCCCAAACCTCAAGCTTCAACCAAGGATAATAAAATTGACCTATCAGTACTCGGTACATATTTTTCATGTCAGTATGTACCACCAAGGAAAAATATCAGACTCATGACGAACCATCTCATGCATTTCCAAATGAATGAAAATCATTATTTGGAACCAAACATGTAGATTTCCATCCCTCGACCAACCATCATGGGAATTTCCTAAAACAAATTGGTCTCTTCATATCCCTACCAAAGAATAACCCATCATAGAATCCTCCATCCGCTACCACAATGATAAAAACACTGTTAGATAGAAAAAATTTCATTACCTCCAACATATTCTATATCAATATTCATTAATGGGGGTTCTTCCATCACTCCCTAAGAATCCACCGATTTACACATGACATCACAATGTGACTTCCTCCTCAACACAAATGGTACAACAGTTACCCTTACTCATGTATATGAAATATCTAAGTCATAGTGTTGTAATAATTCCATCCAATAACATCGATTCATGTTCATGTCACATTGGGAGAAGTCATACCTCCAGCTCTTATGGTATGTAAAAACGATAAATTTTCACGAACGAGGTAATGTCGCTATAAAATTAATGAAAACACCACTTATGACAACTAAAGATCATATGTGGAATAGTTAGCCTCCTTGGACATGTATATTTAGAAACATAATAGACAATAAATATTTATTTCATCATAATTATGAAAATCCAAGACACAAAGCATCATATAAAACCTCAAACAAAACATCTTCTACTATAATGAAGAGAACTAGAGTGCTTAATGACTTCCCATTCATATAATCAAAAGATATCTGAAACTGGTTAGTACACAAATTTTTTTATCCTTATGGATCACGAATATCATAAGATTATTGACACTAGAGAAATCATCTATGAAACTCCAATAATATCATTATATAAAAAGAGTAATTGAGAAATCATCTATGAAACTCAAAAAAAAAACCGTTTTCTCTCCATCTACATAATTGAACATAATCATCTTCATGAGTAAATCCATGATAGCCTGAATAGAAAAAAAAACAATAAATAATGGGGATGTTTTCATATGGCTACATTGACAATAATATGAAGTCTAAAAAAGCGTGGTGATACCTATACACTGACTCAATGTCTCTACATACTTCAGGAAAGTCACTCAACCTAAATATATAACAATCAATATCAAGGGACCTATTAGAATCATTACCAAAATTCATAAATAATGGATAAGGGTATTTTGTATTAAGGTTTGTGTAACTCATAATGTAACATTGAATGCAACCATAATAAGAAGAAAGAAAAGGGTACGTCGAATGAAATATAGTTCCAATCGTTCTAGAAACACAAAAGCATGAAACTGAACATGACCTACTCCATCATCTCCATGAACCTACAGATTACCATATCCATAGAATCAATCGAATATCTAAGGATGAGGAATGTCTTAGATATTTCCTAGATTTAAAATATCTCCTCTATGTTGATCCAAAATAAGACCAACCTTCCACTACTTACTAGATGAAACTCCCTCAATGAAGGGACCAGAAGTGGAACACATGACACATGTTATATTCTGGGAAAGGTCAGGAACTATACCCTCTTATGTATTTGGACTCCATAAGAAAATAATATTTTTGATCCCTTGGTTTTGGTCTGAGATGCACAACCCCATATAAAAAAGATGATGAGAGTTGGGACCCTCCCTTGGGTAAATAAACACTCATTTATCCTGAAAAATGGGAACATCAGGACACTACTCAACTTCATGACAGAACCATGAGGGCTCCTCTATCATGATTACCCTATTTTTTTCATTGTCCTCCTGATAACAGCTTCCCTTTCTTGTTCATCAAGATACATATTTAGCATAAATGGATTGAACTTATGATAGATATCTGAATGTAAATCCTCCTCTAAATACCTCAGTATAGTCTCCTCATCTAAAAATAGTTCTGAGTAATATTGTAGAAGGGATCTGAAATGGATTCCAAAAACTAGAAAATTGGAGAACCCCTACCGAATGGGTTAGAATCTATTGGAAACTAACTTCCATTGTGGAAAAACAATGGGAAACGACTCTAAAATGCTATTGGAATTTTTCCCAATATACTACCAAATACACATGATCGCTGAGGAACTAGAACAACCACTACATAACTGATTAATGAATCATTGTTTTAATTAATGAGACCATGTGCTCTTTTGAGGAATGGATCAATGTAAATGATACCCCAACCTCATCTAACATGTCCCCAGTGAATTTTTTTAAAACAATACAACCATAACTTGGTAGAAGATGGCGATGAAAATCTCATAATATCATCCTCCACATGTCATCTTTATTATCTTATACTATATAGAAATCACCATTCACATCTTTCTGAACATATTTTGTGTTAACCAGATGTGTTCATTGACATGGTTTTGGGACAATAAATAGTATAAATAGTTTGAACTCCTAAACCAAGAATAAATAATATTTAACATTAATTATTTAATGATATTTTATATTAATTAAAGATTAATCTCATCCCATGATCTGTCTATTTCAAACACTAGATCAAAGAATAATGATGCATGATACTTCATAGGCACTATACCATGAAAAAAAGAATCTTGTCATTCTGTAATTTCAATAAATTTAATGGTCTCTACTTCATATCAGCTGGGGATAAACACATATTTCTTAATTGGTATCACGTGGTTATATAACATACAATACTAAACTGAACCTGTTGTGCTACTAATCAGTGAAACATCACATGTTCCTTACTTGAAAACAACATCCTATCCATTAACCTGAAACTGTGATACCACTATATCACGAACCCTTCCCAGAAATATACCACAATGATGGGGGAATTATTAGACAGCCAATGTCCAACCTATTGTAGGCCCTGAGTGGGAGACTAGAACCAAGGATATAATAAACATGCATGTGGTGGGAATTATACTCCAATAGTATCATGTTGAGGAGAGAGATAAGAAGGATACAACAAAAAATACCTTCTTAAACATGTATATATATATGTTGAAACATAGAGAGAAAAAATTCAATTTGACACATTACTAGACAATTGAAAGGGAAAATACCATTACCAAGAAGGAAAAGACAATAGCGACCACGAATCCCAAACACCTCATAATAAACCCCAATCTAGTAGTAGCCATCCAGATCAACAACCTGATCCATTGGACTAGAAAATAGTTAATATATACCTTGGGTGAGATCAATAGTTTTCTCAGTAGGATAATTTCTAGTCCCTCTTGTGCAAAAGAAAAATAAATAATGTTAAAATATAAAGAAAAAATGAAACTAAATCATCACAAAAAAATTATAATGAGTTCCCATGCTCATCATAAATCACAATCACCATCAATCACATACCAGAAATGATATAGTATAGTAATAATACATCAAGGGTACACTACATCTGCTTCCCCACTTGTTTTTCGGTCCACCCCAATTTAACATGTATAGATCAATCTCTCTAAAAAAGTAAGCCAGGGCGATGATACCTACAAAAGGAATCCCATCATGTTCCACGTGAATCACATAAACAGAAAATCCCATCACATATATATGTATTAAACTAGGTAGTTTCTAGGATCCACCATATTGTGTATAATTTATATCAAACATCAAATATAATTTGTCAATCCGTTACAACCCACACACTGAGTAAGAACCTCAAGACATAACAACTTACACACATGATACCTATAATAATCCATTTCATACTATATCCATTAATTCATTTGTTTTAAATAACCATAATCCATCATATCCCTCTAAAAAGATATATATAAAAACACCCTCCTAGAGTCTAATGGGGTTGAGTTTCCCTAACTATACAAGGTAGGGTTCCATATGAGATAACAAAATATACATGATATCATATAACTCAAAACCAAACTATTGGAATAACCTATTTTTAGAATCTATTGCATCTAACATTTCTTAGACTCATAACATCCACTTCCAAGACCTGATATCTTATAAGAACACAATCATAAAAAATATATTCATTAATAACTTATTTCATTTTTACTACTCCATCATGTTAATTAATTAATTTTCCATTAATTAACCATTAACATTTATGAACATGTAATTAAATTGTGTTAATCATCATAATAAATTCCATTCCATTTATGCATAATCCAAACAATGTCCCCAATTTATCAAGATTAACATATTTAAATATTATGTATCCAATCATCAACTATCCACATGTATTATAAATTAATAATTATCTTATTGAATCATTCCACAACCATGTACTGTAGGAGCACAATAATAATCAATATCTAATGCAAAATTTTCAACTGAGAACATCTAACCACCTCAATTAATGGGGGTAAATCAGGAATATAAATTAAAAATCACAGCCTGTGACCATTATACAATTTTGAAAGAAAACATACTAGCTCTAAACATCACATAAATGGCTAAACCAAAAACTAACATTCTCCATCACCATTGGTTCCATCCCAACACCCAAATGCATATACCAATGCATATCACCATCCCATGAGTCAACTGTTGACACATAATCTAATCCACCCTCTATATATATATATTTGAAAATCATATGCTCATCCATGTTAGGTTTACATCACATCTGGGACTCCTCGACCCATATCATCCATATCATGCTCATCCACAGTAGGATCAAAAAAGAAATATGAAATCTAGAGTAAATAAAATATAATAATGAAAAAACAAGCATTCAATAGTGAAAATGGGCCCTCCAAACTAGTAATTCAACCTTTTCATGAAAGGGATTTCTCATGGATTCAAAAAAGGAACTATAATTTCTCAAAAAAATTGGAAACTCATTCCCTATTAAATTAAATTTTATACACAACTAGTAATTATTCCATCTTTAAATAACCAATTTATTAATTATAGCACCCTACTATGGAAAACCTACATAATAAATCTTTGAAAAGCTAAAATTTAATTAATAAATTAATTTAAGAATGCTTCCAAATATATATCATTTCCCATTTTCCATGACCTTTTAGTATTATTCAAAATCATTAACCCTCATAAAAATATTAATCGTTTCTATTAATTATATGGAAAGACATATTTATAATAGAAAATTCACATTGAATCAATTTTACTATCATCAAATTGCATCACTCCCCAGATTACCAATATTCCTATTTGATTATTCATAAGCTAATTAATTATCAATTAATCCTGCCATAACATTATTTAACAATTTTAACATGCTCATCTCTTCATAGTAAAATTTTACCAAAGAATATAGGGTATATGTCACTATATTTAGAAAATCGTGAGTCAAACCACTATCAGGGTACAAGGAAACAACATCGCCAACATACACCCACAATCAATTCCCATATTATAGGTAAATATTTAATAGATTAATTCCATTGACATTGAATGTTATAAACCATGAGAAATTTATGATTTAAAATTTATAAAATAATAAAATAAAATAATCTCTTACCTGAAAATCCATCAATGATATTTGTTATAGAATTGACAACATCACGGATATGCAGTCACTTATCTTTTAAGAATTTCATTCTTTAGAGGATGTCGTGCCTTAACCACACCAGAAAGAACAAGTAAAATTCCCATTTGAACTAATTGAGATAAAACTAAATTAAATGGTGGGAAGATATAGTAGTAAAAAAATCAAATCCAGACAACCAACTTGAAAATAAATAGTTAATGCATCATTGGATGCCATATATTTCTACAGATTAATGTTGAAATCTAAGAATCGACCCCCTAGTGAAGGGTTCAGAAAATGCCAAGGGTAGGAATTTATGACCTATTAAAAATGAGAGTGATAATAGGGTTTTATAAACCCACTAATACATTGAATAAATATTAATGAAATGTATAGTGGATTAACATGGCATGTAAACAATTCAACCTAATTGTAAATATCAGGGTTAGATTTCATTGAAAAACACATAACCATTGTAACACCCGAGACTTTTAGGTGAAATATTTTGTTTTTATGTTATATAAGTCATCAAATGAATCTTTCACTACACACAACACTAGCTTGGCTTTCTTTACACGCAACCGCGGCCTTCCTTGATAGCTTGCGTCGTACGCAATACCGAGTTTCACTAAACAATGATATGCTATTAAAATATTATTAAAACTAGCAGTTATGAATAGTAATAACCACTTTTTGAAATTTTATAAATTTTATTTTTCAAAATGGAATTCATTTTTGGATTCAGGATATCGAAATTTGCCTAGGGTGAAATTTTGGTATTTTTCTGAAAACTTTCAATTTTTGATGAATAGTGAAACCACTAAGTGGTAGTTAAAAAAACTGAATTTTTCATAGAACATAATTTTACTGCTTATGTGAGTGGAATTTCGAAAATCTGAGAGACATGGTTGATGTCAGTAAGTAAAATGTGGTTCAATGAGATGAAAATAATTTTTTGGTGAATAGTAACTTGTTACTTTTTTTTACCACTGTTAAAAGTAAATAGGGTATTTATGGGTAAAAATGATATTATTATTACCCTAACACATGTCCTAATTCTTTTATACAAGTGTAATTTGACCAAAAACAACTTTAGGAATAAAATATGACCATTTAGGTCCACATGGATTAGATTAGGACATTTATTATTAATTTATTTAAAGAATGGTTAAAATAGTTAAAATCAAAGTTTAATAAGTAAATCATTTTTAATATGGGGTTATACATAAGATAAATTCGACTATATATATTAATTATAAATATAAAAAGATTTCCTACATAATGGTATTTTATTTTGTAATTTTTAGACATTAAATAATTTAATTTATTTATGACACAACGATGATGCAGTAATTATATTATTAATGAAATATTGACATAATTGATGTTATAAATACCCAAATAAATATAATTTGAGACTTTTTATGAATTAAAATAATTTTATAGGTTAATATGAAAAGTTAGTATTGATTTAATTAACTTGTTTTGAACTAATCATTCTATTATGATTTTCACAAAAATCAATTACTAAATAGTTTAAAAATTGACATAAAATAGTTTTTAAAACAAATATTATATTATTAATTGTTATTTTTTTCCTAAAAATCTAAGGTTCATAAAAATGACATAGATAAGGTTATATATATTAATAATAAACAACTTGGGGTTCTTTTGTCTTGATATAGTAAGTTTATTAACCTTATAGTGTAAGAAAACAAGAAGACACGGTGAAAGTTAAATTATCTAACTTAAAGTTAAATCTAAATGATAAGGTTAAAATTTATACCTAAAATTGTCTAAATTATAATTGATGAGAGGATTTCGACCCCTAACCACCTTAGCTTCTAAATATATCAATTTGGAGCTATTAAAAACCGAATTTGACTTTATAATAAAATAATATTTTTAGTTATTCCAATGGTGCCCCTCTCCTCCCTTATAAAATGGAACCTCCTCCCCCTCTTCCTGACACCACTTTGAGCCTTCAAGATCGGCCAACCCCTGACAAGTTCTCCTCTACAATTCCCTAGAAACATCCTAGAGGTTCTGGTCTTCTGAAAATACCTATTTTAGTGCCCTAAAAGGAGGTCTCAAAGAAGCACTTCAAAGAAGAGGTAATGTCTGTTACAGATTCTTTCATCTGTATTTCTTCTCCCACTTCTTCTTCTTTAGTTGTTTCATTATGAAGTATTAACATCAGTATCACTCATATACTGATATGTTAATATAAGTATGAAAAAACCCCATTTCACCATCTATCCATCCTACGAAAAATGAAATCACCGTGCGTGTGTACGTACGGAATACCGTCTCCACGCCGTGGTGTAATCTATTTTACACCACCAACTTACTTGGATGAGTATAATGGTGTAAATAATGACTATATATGACTATTATAAAGTGATATTGATTATGAAATAGTATACATACACTCCAATACAATTCCACGATCATAGGAATGATATCATCACTCGTGCGCACGTACGGAATACCGTCTCCACGATGTGATGCGACTCGTTCTACATGATCTTCATTGCATAATGATTATATAAATGAATTGAATGAATGAATACGATATATATTACACTAATACCATTCTGGAAATTAGGTATCTATAACCTAAACATAAGAATAAGAAATATTCGACAAAACACGCATAAGAACAAAAAGTAATAAACACCTGAATAACAAGTAGTAATGAAATATTAGTAATAAGAAGCTAAGAATATGACCATATATGATATCATAACAATAAGTATGATTCTGTAATAAGTCAATAACATTATTTAAATCATTTTACAGGAGGTTCAGACACTTACGAAGAAAATCTCACCTAAGGTAAGGGAAATATCACAATCTCATTTTTATCCGAGATTGTTTATACTTTAGTATTTACTGGGGTGTATTTTATCATACAAATCCATGTTTCCTCAATATGTAATATTATTTACATCCACCTACAATAGTTTAAATCCAATTTTACCCTTCGGTGAGTTTTTAGTAAAGGATATGAAAGTAATCTTTTGTCGTTTTTCGTACGAGGTACTTTTTGACTTTTCCGACAAAAGTACGAAGAATGTTTTTTTAACATATACGGCATGAATGGATTTTAAAACATTATTTCCAAGAAGATTCCTTTACAAGTTTCAAGTTTATTTTTAATCAACTTATATAGTTTAAAATTGTATGACATGTTAAAAAAGGGAAATGTTTTTTGAATTTTAAAGGATATTTTCCTCAAGAATGGAGTTCAAGTATTTTATCAAAATTATTTTCCATCTAAGATAATATAGGGTTCTGTTTATATCCCTATTAATACATTGATTTGATTATGTTGTGATGGAATTATTTTTATGAATTCCTTTATCTTATATGAATGGTTTGATGATGTCACAATGTTTATGATTCCCATTTTTATTACATGGGTTATGCAATGATGTATGATATATGATTTTGTGGAACACATAAGAATGGTATCATTATGAGATGGGTGGGACCTATATCTCCATCCAATGAATTGGGAAAAGATTTTATATCTCATGAGATAGACATGGATGGAACGGTAGGTTATACCGGTTCAGTGAAACAGGACTGAAACAGGGAGTGAACTCGGTTCAGAAATGGACTTTGTCCACTAAGATAGTCATGGAAATGAGTATTGACTAATAAGAAATTATTCTCTATGATTATGTGTCTATGCCACAAAGTATCATGTTTATGATTATTGGGATTACATTTCACTACTATGATTTATCCCATGTTATGAAATTATGCTCTCTTTTGCAGGGTACGATTTCCAAAATTTATGTTCTTATGAATATGATGTGATTGATATTTATTTTGTTTACCCTTAATGAGAATTTGAGCTCACCCTTTTGTATGTTTTCTTTCCCCAGGTCAGGAAGAAGGTTATTAAGTAAGATATTCCAAAAGGGACTATAGATATGATGAAAGAAATGGGAGACAATGTCGACACTTTATGAACTAGTTGTTTATGTTTCCCAGTTTTCTAAAGACACTTTACCTATACGGTCCTTTTGTGGTTTTGTTATATTTTGTAATAAGTATGATTCAATTTTGAAGTATTAACAGTGTATGTAAAGTATGGGTCGTTATAGTTGGTATCAGAGGAAAGGTATATTCATCCTTTGGAAACTAGGATGTGAAAGACTTAGTAAGAACCCTATGGATAAGTCTAAGCATAGAACACAATCTTAGTTTTTTAGAAATGGCCATGAATAACCTAGGATAAGACCTTAAGTGTGAAATTTTATTCTTGATTATGTGGTTTTCCTATTGTAATTAGTGTTTCTCACACTATTCTTCTTGGTTTTAGTCAATTACTGGAACCCAAAAGAACCGTGTTAATGCGGAATGCAACGGGCAATGCAATGATTGTCCCCCTGAGAAACCAAACGTTATGGGAGCTGGAATGAAAAATCTTGTAGCCATGCTCACTAAACTTTCTCGAGCTATGAATCTTGCAGGACTTCCAAACGAGCAAAGGAAAGAGCGAAATTCTGTTAAATCCTTCATGAGAAAACGTCCACCTTTATTCAACGGGTCTACTGATCCATTAGTTGCTGAACAATGGATTAGTACTACTGAAAAGATATTTTCAGTTCTTCAATGTTCTGAGCATGATAATGTCATCTTAGTAGTGTATAATTTGGAAGGTGATGCTGATCAATGGTGGTGTCTTATTAAGAATACGATGCAAATGGACGAAATTGAGTCCATGGAATGGGACGAGTTCAAGAAATTATTTTTCAATAAGTACTTCTCTCATATTCTCCGAACAAAGATGGAGAAAGAGTTTCTTGAACTGAAGCAAGAGGATGATGAATCTCTTGGTACCTATGAAGAAAATTTTACAAGACTTGCAAGGTATGCTTCTGGTATTATTATCCAACCTGAGAGTAAGATTGATCAATTCTTTAGTGGCTTAAAACCAAGTCTTTGAAGGGCCTTATCCATAAGAGACTTCAATAGCTACGAGGAAAACATTCGATGTGTTCTCAAAGTTGAGATGGAGATTGGAGTAACCCATCAGTCATATGGGTTTGATAAGTAGAGGAAAATGGAATTCAAAGGAAAATCTAAAGTGCACACTGAAAATAAGATGAGTTTTCCCTTATTCTCAAAGTGGGGAAAGAAACATGGAGGGAGTTGTCTTAAAGGGACAAGTAAATGTTTCAAATGTGGAAAGGAAGGTCATTAGGCATTTGAATGCCACGATGATGGGAAGAAGATGTCTAATGATGCAAACAAAGGAATGGATACCCAGAATGAACCTACTACACATCAATGTTTCATGTTCAAGGAGATGGGGAATTATGCTAATAAATTCCCTAATCCAAGGGTTGATGTTGATGGTCGACGTCAACAAACTCTTAAAGCTAAAGACAAAATAAAGTCACATGAAATTTCTATCAGTGATTTGGAGTACGATAACGATGTGGTGAAAGGTACAAATACCATCCACTCTAAAGTAGAAAATGTTTTATTTGATTCTAGATCCACCCACTCTTTTATTTATAAAGAATTTTCTTAGGGTATCACCATATTACCTCAACAATTAGATGTTGAGTTAGTTGTGACAACACCTAATGGCACAACAGTCGCATCAAAAGATTATAATTCTTCTCCGATCGAAGATTGTGGTAAAGTGCTTCCTGCAAATCTTGTGATCCTTCCTATAGTGGAATTTGATGTGATTCTTGGCATGGATTGGATTTCTTTATATGGAGCTCATATCAATTTCCAAATAAGGGAAGTCACATTTCATATTCCAGATCAATCTATGATCGTCTGCCAATGCAAGGATGAACATAACCTTCCAGTGGAAATTCCTTCTACCTTATGGGTCTTGATTCCACTAAATGATGGTTATTTATCTCAAATGGTTGGTGATAAACTCACGATTAAGAATATGCCCATTGTATGGGAGTTTGATGATGTCCATCCAGAGGAATTACCAGATCTTCCACCAAATTGTGATGTTGAGTTTTCAATAGAACTCGTACCGGGTGCTTTGCCTATTTCAAAGACACCTTATAGAATGGCCCCAATTGAGTTGCAGGAATTGAAGAAGCAACTCCAAGAGAATCTTGATAAGGGGTTCATACGCCCTAGTGAGTCACCTTGGGGAGCACCTGTTCTGATTGTTAAGAAGAAATATGGATCAATGAGACTCTGCATTGATTATCGAGAACATAACAAGATCATTATCAAGGTCAAATTTCCTCTCCCGCTCATTGATGACCTATTTGACCAACTACGCGGAGCTCAATACTTTTCCAAGATTGATCTTCATTCAGGGTATCATCAATTAAGGGTCAAAAGGTATGATATACCAAAGACGGATTTCCGTACAATGTATGGACACTATGAATTTATAGTGATTCCATTTGTTCTTTCTAATGACCCTGCTATCTTCATGGATCTAATGAATAGAGTCTTTAGAGACTATCTTGATCAGTTTTTGGTAGTCTTTATAGACGATATTCTTGACTATTCAAAGATAAAGGAAGAACATGAAGATCAATTGAGATTTATATTGAAGACTTTGAGAAAAGAGAACCTTTATGCCAAATTTACAAAGTGTGAATTTTGGCTTCAAAAAGTTTCATTTTTGGGTCACATAATCTCAAAAGAGGGGATACCTGTGGATCCAGCAAAAATAGAGGTTATCGAAAGATGGTTGAGACCAACAACAGTAACTGAGATCCGAAGGTTTCTTGGTTTGGCTGTATATTATCAACGTTTTGTGAAAGATTTTTCACGATTAACTAATCCACTCACCACGTTGACTCGGAAAGGAGTTAAGTTTGTTTAGACGGAAGAATGTGATGAGAATTTCAAGGAGTTGAAAAGAAGGTTATCCAGTGCACATGTGCTCACACTAGCATGTAGTGGAGAAAGGTTTGTGATCTACAGTGATGCATCCAAGAAGGGATTGGGGTGTGTTCTTATGAAAAATGATAAAGTGATAGCTTATGCTTCATGATAGTTGAAAATCCATGAGAAAAATTACCCAACACATGATTTGGAGTTTGCTGCAGTAATATTTGCATTAAAGATTTGGAGGCATTACCTATATGGTGAAAGGTGTGATATTTATACTGATCATAAATGATTAAAGTATATTTTCACACTAAAGGAGTTGAATATGCGCCAAAGAAGATGGTTGGAGCTGATTATGGATTATGACTTCTCAATTCAATACCACCATGGGAAAACAAACAAGGTGGCAGATGCATTAAGTCGACAAGACCATGCTAGTTTATCCATTATGAGGATCACAAAAGATCCAATATTTATGGAATTACAAAGGATGGATCTTGAAATTATAACGAAAGTGGAAAAATCATATATTTCTCAAATGAATGTTCAACCATCTATACGAGTGAAGATTAAAGAGGAACAGAACGAAGATGTCGAGTTAGAAAAGAAGGTGAGAAATGTTCTTGAATTTAACCTTGATTCTGATGGGATAACAAAGTTCTGGAATCAGGTTTGTGTTCCTCCCATCCCCGAATTAGAGAAGAAGCTGCTGGATGAGCCTCATAGTTCTTCATTCTCTATTCATCCTGGAAGCATGAAGTTGTATAGGGACCTGAAAGAGTACTTCTGGTGGGATAACATGAAAAGAGATGTTGCTGAATATGTCTCTCGATGCTTGGTTTGTCAGCAAGTTAAAGCTGAGAGACAGAAGTCTAAGGGGTTGTACAAACAATTACCCATACCCGAATGGAAATGGGAAAACATAACTATGGGCTTTGTCATAGGACTTCCTAAAACATCCAAAGGCAATAATGCTATCTGGTTCATAGTTGATCGTCTTACCAAGTCTGTACACTTCATTCCTATTAGAGAGGATTTCGCTCTGGATCAGCTTGCCAGGATATATGTAAAGGAAGTGGTAAGATTGTATGGAGTACCACTTTTTATTATATCTTATCGGGATCCGAGATTTACCTCGAAGTTCTGGGGAAGTCTTCAGCATACTCTGGATACATAGTTGAGTTTCAGCACTGCTTATCATCCTTAGACAGACGGTCAGTTTGAGAGAACAATTCAAACTCTAGAAGATATGTTGAGAGCTTGCTCTATGGATTTCAAAGGTGGTTGGGATCAACACCTACATTTGGTGGAATTTTCTTATAATAATAGATTTCACTCCAGTATACAGATGGATCCATATGAAGCTCTCTATGGAAAGAAATGCAGGACTCCAACATGCTGGGATGAAGTTGGGGAAGAAAGCTATTAGGACCTGATCTCGTTAATGAAATGGCAGAAAAGGTCAGATCTATTCAGCAACACATGAGAGCAGCTCAGAGTCGACAGAAAAGTTATGCCGACAACCGAAGAAAAGACCTAGAGTTTGAAGTGGGTGATAAAGTGTTCTTACGAATATCTCCTTGGAAGAGAGTCATGAGATTTGGAAAGAAGGGGAAGTTGAGCCCTAGATATATCGGTCCTTTCAAAATACTGGATCGTGTTGGGAAGGTAGCTTACCGATTGGCGCTTCCATTGAATCTCTCTCAAGTTCACGATGTGTTCCATGTATCTCTCCTGAGAAAGTACATACCCGATCCTTCACATGTACTTAGCACATATGTTGTACCACTGGAGCAAGATCTTTCTTATAAAGAACATCCGATAGAGATTCTGGATTGTAGCGAAAAAGGCCTACGAAGCAAGACCACTCGATTGGTGAAAGTTTTATGGAGGAACCACTAATTAGAAGAAGCTACATGGGAGCTTGAGGATATTATGAGGGAGAGGTATCCTCATCTGTTTGTTACAAAGTGACGAATTTTGAGGGAGAAATTCATTTTAAGGGGGGTAGAATGTAACACCCGAGACTTTTATGTGAAATATTTTGTTTTTATGTTATATAAATCATCAAATTAATCTTTCACTACACACAACAATAGCTTGGCTTGCTTTACACGCAACCACGACCTTCCTTGATAGCTTGTGTCATACGCAATACCGAGTTTCACTAAACAATGATATGCTATTAAAATATTATTAAAACTATCCGTTATGAATAGTAATAACCACTTTTTGAAATTTTATAAATTTTATTTTTCAAAATTGACTTCATTTTTTGATTCAGAATATCGAAATTATCCTAGGGTGATATTTTGGTAATTTTCTGAAAACTTTCGATTTTTGATGAATAGTGAAACCACTAAGTGGTAGTTAAAAAACTGAATTTTTCATAAAACATAATTTTACCACTTCTGTGAGTGGAATTTCGAAAATCCAAGAGACACCGTTGATGTCAGTAAGTAAAATGTGGTTCAATAAGATGAAATATTTTTTTTGTTAATAGTAACTTTTTACTTTTTTACCACGGTTAAAAGTAAATAGGGTAATTAAAGGTAAAAATGATATTATTATTACCCTAACACATGTCCTATTTCTATTGGACAAGTGTAATTCGACCAAAAAAAACCTTAGGAATAAAATATGACCATTTAGGCCCACTTGGATTAGATTAGGACATTTATTATTAATTTATTTTAAGAAGGGTTAAAATAGTTAAAATCAAAGTTTAATAGGTAAATAATTTTAATATGGGGATAAACATAAGATAAATTCGACTATAAATATTAATTAGAAATCTAAAAATATTTCCTACATAATGGTATTTTATTTGTAATTTTTAGACATTATATAATTTAATTTATTTATGACACAATGATGATGCAGTAATTATCTTATTAATGAAATATTGACATAATTGATGTTATAAATACCAAAATAAATGTAATTTGAGACTTTTTATGAATTAAACTAATTTTTTAGGTTAATATGACACGTTATTATTGATTTAATTAACTTGGTTCGAACTAATCATTCTGTTATGATTTTCACAAAAATCAATTACTAAATAGTATCAAAATTGACATAAAATAGTTTTTAAAACAAATATTTTATTATTAATTTTTATTTTATTCCTAAAAATCTAAGGTTCGGACAAATTGCTTAGATAAGGTTATATATATTTATAATAAACAACTTGGGGTTCTTTTGGATTGATATAGTATGTTTATTAACCTTATAGTGTAAGAAAACTAGAAGAAACTGTGAAAGTTAAACTATCTAACTTAAAGTTAAATCTAAATGATAAGGTTAAAATTGATAGCTAAACTTGTCTAAATTCTATTTTATGAGATAATTGCGACCCATACCAACCTTAGCTTCTATATATATCAATTTTGAGCTATTAAAAACCGAATTTGACTTTATAATAAAATATTATTTTTAGTTATTCCAAAGGTGCCTCTCTCCTCCCTTATAAAAGGGCACCTCCTCCCCTCTTCCTCACACAACTTTGAGCTTTCAAGTTCGGCCAAACCCTGAAAATTTCTCCTCTACACTTCCCTATAAACATCATAGGGGTTCTTGTCTTCTTCAAAGACCTATTTTAGTGCCCTAAAAGGAGGTCTCAAAGAAGCACTTCAAAGAAGAGGTAATGTCCGTTACCGATTCATTCATCTTTATTTATTCTCCCACTTCTTCTTCATTAGTTGTTTCATTATGAAGTAATAACATAAGTATAACTCATATAATGATATGTTATTATAAGTATGAAACAAACCTATTTCACCATCTATCCATCCTACGAAAAAAGAAATCACCACGTGTGCGTACGTACGGAATACCGTCTGCACGCCGTGGTGTAATATATTTTCCACCACCACCTTACTTGGATGAGTATAATGGTGTAAATAATGACTATATATGACTATTATAAAGTGAAAATGATTCTGAAATGGTATAAATACACTACAATACAATTCCACGATCATAGGAACGATATCATCACTCGTGCGTACGTACGGAATACCGTCTCCACTATGTGATGCGACTCGTTCTACATGATCTTCATTGCATAATGATTATATAAATGAATTGAATGAATGAATACGATATATATTACACTAATACCATTCTGTAAATGAGGTATCTATAACCTAAAGAGATGAATAATAATTTATTCGACAAAAAACGCATAAGAACAAAAAGTAATAAACACCCGAATAAAAAGTAGTAATGAAATATTACTAATAAGAAGCTCAGAATATGACCATATATGATATCATAACAATAAGTATGATTCTGGAATAAGTCAATAACATTATTTAAGTCATTATATAGGAGGTTCAGACACTTACGAAGAAAATCGGACCTAAGTTAAGGGAAATATCACAATCTCTTTTTTATCCAAGATTGTTTATACTTTAGTATTTACTAGGGTGTATTTTATCATCCAAATCCATGTTTCCTCAATATGTAATATTATTTCCATCCACTAAAAATTTTTTAAATCCAATTTTACCCTTCGGTGAGTTTTTAGTAAAGGATATGAAAGGAATCTTTTGTCGTTTTTCGTACGAGGTACGTTTTGACTTTTCCGAAAAAAGTACGATGAATGTTTTTTTAACTTATACGACATGAATGGATTTTTAAAACTTTATTACCAAGAATAATCCTTTACAAGTTTTAATATTTATTTTTAATCAACTTATTTAGTTTAAAATTGTATGACATGTTAAAAAAGGGAAATGTTTTTTAAATTTGAAAGGATATTTTCCTCAAGAATGGAGTTCAAGTGTTATATCAAAATTATTTTCCATCTAAGATAATATAGGGTTCTGTTTATATCCCTATTATTACATTGATTTGATTATGTTTATATGGAATTATTTTTATGAATTCCTTTATCTTATATTAATTGTTTGATGATGTCACGATGTTAAAGATTCACATTTTTATTACATGGGTTATGCAATGATGTATGATTTATGATTTTGTGGCACACATAAGAATGGTATCATTATGAGATGGGTAGGACCTATATCTCCCTCCAATGCATTGGTTAAAGATTTTATATATCATGAGATAGACATGGCTGGAACGGTAGGTTATACCGTTTCAGTCAAACAGGACTGAAACGGGGAGTGAACTCAGTTCAGAAATGGACTTTGTCCACTAAGATAGTCTTGGCAATGAGTCTTGACTAATAAGAAATGATTCTCTATGATTATGTGTGTATGACACAATGTTTCATGTTTTATGTTATGATTATTGGGATTACATTTCACTACAATGATTTATCCCATGTTATGAAATTATTCTCTCTTTTGCAGGTTACGATTTCCAAAAGTTATGTTCTTATGAATATGATGTGATTAATATTTCTTTTGTTTACCCTTACTGAGCATTTGAGCTCACCCTTTTGTATGTTTTATTTCCCCAGGTTTGGAATAAGGTTATTAAGTACGATATGCCATAAGGGACTATAGATATGATGAAATAAGTGGGAGATAGTGTACACGCTTTATGAACCAGTTGTTTATGTTTCCCTGTTTTCTAAAGACACTATACCTATATGGTCCTTTCATGGTTTTGTTATATGTTGTAATAAGTATGCTTCAATTTTGAAGTATTAAAAATGTATGTAATGTGTGGGTCGTTATAACCATTTTATTATTATTTCAACTTGACAATTTATATATAGTGATCCATCCCAAAATAATACATGAACTATAAATACAAATCATTAATATTTAAATGTCATGTATTCACCATGATTCCATAGTATCACAACCACACCACTCAAGAAAATTTACATGCCTCCTCTAAGGTCCATAAGGTTCATTAACAAGCTATGGGTCGGTCTACAAGGATCTGGTCACTTAACATTTCATTTCAATTTTATTAATGTGGAGATAAGTAAATATCATGTTATCAAAATAATAAAATCTCAGCATATATTAGATAATTGGGTTAATATATAGTATGTGTTAATAGATAATTTATTTTGTAAATGAATAATGAAAAATAGAGAACATAGTGAAGAAAATTAAAAACTCTTAGAAAAACCACCCTTGGTTATCTTTTTAAGGACACTAGGGTTAGTCTTTTGGAAGGACAAAATATATAAAATGTTATTAAGAGTTGGGATGGATTTTGGAAGGAGTTTTTGGATAAAATTGACTTGATAATTATTAATAAGTTAGGGGAGTGACTGCCCTTTTTATAATTGGGGTGGAGTGGCATTTTTGTAAATATGAAAAATATTTCAATAATGGGAAGTCTCTATCACCCAAACTAGATAAAAAATAGAAATAAAATGGTTGGAAGTATTATTTGTTATATCCACACATGCACCACAAAAAAATAACATATTTCCGATACATGTTGTTCATTAACTTCAATGTTTCCTTACTTTTATCCTTTTTTCCCACTATGATATCTAGTATATTTAGCCTAGGTAATTTTTCCATTATTCCTAAAATAAAATGTACCGTATTAGATAATATTTATCCACTAAATTTTTTATGAAATCAAATTTATCAAATTAAAATCCTATGAGTGTTTAAAATTAATTTTAACATAATCACATTTAATGTGAAAAAAACATCTTTAAATTTTATCATTGTAACAATGTTTTTAATCTTTAGGTGTCAATATATTTACAAAAAAAAAATTTCACTAATATAACATAGTTGATATTTTTTAAACAATTAAAAATAACATAGAAGATGAATGTTTGTTTTGGATTTTTTAATCTTTTAATTTATTAACATTCATTACAAAATAAGAATAATTTAAATGATTCACATTTTTCATTTTATTCAAATTCAATAAATAAAAAAAAATGATGTAATTAGAATATATTATTCTAAAACCTGTATGAATATATTTAATATTATAATAAACTCACGTAAAAAAAATTATTTGTTCCATTTTTTTACTTTTAATGTATTTAGTATCATTTAATTTATTTTTCTGTTAATTAAATAATTACATCATTTACATTATAGAATAATTTAATTATATTATTTTATTACTAAATTGTTAAAATTAATATATTGAAGAATTTTTTATTCTCAAAATTACAATACATATTCTTTCACATCTTGGTTTTTCCCAAGTTGAACACATAATTGAAAATAAAAATAAAAATGGTGATATTTATTGTTTTCAGTACAAAATTGTTATATTGACCAATTTAATTGAATAGCATCTCAAAGGCACATAAAATATTTACTATGTTGATAATTTTATAAATATGGCCAGTAAATTGGAATTGGATACATTGGTTATCAATATTAAACCATGTCTTTTTAGCACAACCCCTCATTAACAAATTTTTACCTCATCCTCATTAACAAATTTTTTACTATTTTAACTTGTCATTATTGTCAAAAATTAAGATCGAATTATTACGTAATATAAAATATTAGTATATAAAATTCGAATTCAATTTTTCTAAAAACAATTTAGTGAAGTTTCTGAATTAAATTTTAAAATGAACTACATATGTAATGAAAGAGGAGTTTTCCAAAGTGAAAATTATCATAAGTGTTGAATGATTTAATATCATAATTCAAAATAAAATTTTCTAAAATGACATGATTTATATAAAAAAATATAATTGAACAAATATAACATAATTTTTTTTTCTAACTTTATTTATCATTATAAATAATTTAAATAAATGACATTTTCTTAATAAAAATAAATATTTCCACAATTTATAAAAAAATGATATTTTTAAAAAAAATCTCAACAATTCACCCTTATATAATTTTGAAATATAGAAATAAAATTTTAAATTTATATTTCCAAATAAATTTTATAAATTTTGTAAAAATTAATTATAAATAATGTGTACAATATATGACTAGTTCCCCATTTATAAAAGTATTTTTTTAGAAAACATTTTTCCTATTTAAAATGGTTTTTACTTGATTTATAATAATATATATTCATTAAATTTAATTTATCAACATGTAAATCATATTATTTTAATAATTTATTTGTTATTATTGATACCCACTATATTAAAAACTAGGTCATAATGATATTTTTTAAACAGTAATATTGTATTAGTTTCACATTTCAATCAATCAAGGAGTTGTGAGCATTGAATGATATTGAAACGAATGAACTAGTTTTAAAATATATTTATCATAGATTATGTGGTTGTCACATTCTGTTATAATATTTGTGTTTCAGGTTATATAATATATTGAATATGATATTCCACTTATAAAACTCATGAATTCTATTATCCTTGTTAATATATGATATCTTCATGAATTAGTAAAAAATTTACACTTATTGACAATTAAGATAATGAATATATTTTTTTTTATGAAAATATGACTTCATTTCTCATTTCAATCAAATACTATGTTCTTTCAATACAATGTTTTATAAATATGTTTTAAATTTTTTTTACTATTATATTGTTATGTTTAAAATAATTATTTAAACATTTTTTACATTTTTAAAAAATTTATTCATAGTTTAATCCTCTTGTGTTCTTTTGATCATGGAACTTTTTTAAACGTTATATGGTGAAAAACATTATTAAGAGGTACATACCCAACCTTTATAATGATCAAAATTTCCCTAAGGCTTCTTTTATATGATTGAATGTTTAATTTTAAATAAAATTTGATCCCTACATTATTTAATGTTTTTTATTTTTAATGAGTTTTAATTTAAAATCTCTTCAAAAAATCATTTATCATTAAAACTGGTAATAAACGATTTTGAAAGCTCTATTTGTACGTTTTCAAATGGGTTATTTTGAATGAAATATACTTAAATGATTTCATGTTCTATTTATAAATTTTAAAAATAAAATTCAGGAAAAGGATTTACCAAATTATTTTTGGGGTTCTATTTATGTTTTCAAGGTATTTTAAAACAAAATGTTTTTTAAAATGTTTTATGATTTAAAAATAATTTTTAAAAAGAGGAAAATATATTTTTCCCATGAAATGTTTTAAATGAAATTATAAATTATTATTTATACAAAATATCTTTTTACATGGGTTTACAATTAAATATTACATGTTAATTTTTTTAAATCCTTCTATATATAAAATTTATGACTTTGTTATCCTTTATGAGTACCATTTATATATTTTTTGGAATGGGTTATGTTTTTATTAAATTAGGTTTATGACCTATTCTCTTATTCAATGGGTTATATGATTCTGAAACACTCATCATTTCCCATGTTATTATTTGATGAAATTATTATAAAATCAATCCCTTATCCATAGTTTATTATGTTATGAAACAGTAATGATACCCATTATATTTTATGGGTAATGATATGATGATTTTTTTTCTATCTTATGGTACATGAATATAGGATTTCATTATTTGATCGGTTGGAACTATATCTCTATTCAATGAATTAGAAAATGAGAAATACTTTATGATATCAAGACGGTACATGGGAGGGAATAGAAATCTTGGAATAATAGGGTATCATAAGACCAAAACAAGATGGTAAATAATATGGAATCCCAAAAAAACGGTACATGGGAGGGAATCCCAAACACAAAACAAGAGGGTAAATGAGAGCGAATCCTAATCCCCAATCAAGAAGGATCATGGGGGGGAGTCCCATGTTTGAAAATATATTGTACACATGAGTATATCCCAAGACAGAAATAATAGGGTACATGAGAGGGCATCCAAACCGTGAATAAAGTACACTAATTATTATCACAAGCCTAAAATGTTATGAATGTCAATGTATGTGGCATTGATATAATATTTTTTATTGGTGTTTGTAGGCCACAAATTCTATGCCTTATTACTCAGCTATGAGTTTTGGGATTATTCTCTAGATCCAATTATGATTCATGATCATCAAACATTTATGATAATATTAATGGTTTTGATCATTGATATTCATATTATGATCAATTAATATTATGTTCGTGTACTATTGTAAATATGTTTTTATTACGCTTACATATTTTCATTGTTTACCCATACTGATCATTTGATTTCATCCCTTTCTTATGTTTCCTCTACCCTATTTATGAAGAATTAATTTTATATATAATTACTAAGGTGGAATATCATTGGTGGAAACATTGAAGATATGTCACTAAGTTCGACAATTTTATTCTATTTTTCTAATAGAACTAAACAATCATGGTCTTTATGGAAATATTTTTGTAATTTATTAAGTATTTTAGAAAAATGATGTAGTATCATTATGTGTTAGGAATGTTCCTTTATATTTATTCGTTTATTTATATAAATATTTTTAATAACATCTATTAAAGATGTTTATGTGTGTGTGCTCATATATATACATGTCTGTCTATGAATATATATATATATATATATATATTAATATTTATTTATATATATAATTTATATTTTTTTAAATATACTAAGTATTAATATTTTCTTAGTTATGTTATATATTATTATTTAATTACATTTATTATATATTAATTTTTATTTATATATATATATTTGTTTATATATATATATACAAATATATCTATTTGATACTGCATAGACGCAAATATATATAATCATTTATATATATATATTAAAAATTTATTTATTTTTAATAAAATTGACAATTATTAATTTTATATAGTATATATGATTAAAAATATATGATTTATGTAGATATTTTTGAATATATATATATAATAAATTTTTATATATAATTAGTTATATATATATATATATATTTGTAAATAACACCATAATATGACAATGATATAATTTTATAACCATAAAATCTAAATGAATGTCAGTTAAGTAAACAAATTCAATATAACTAGAACAATGATAATAATATCCTCTTATACAAATATGGAATTCAAAAAAATATTCTGAACATATGGTATCCCAACTAAAATGCCATTTTTTGAGGCCTTTTAAATAGTTTTTACCTAAAAAATAGCGTTCTGGCCCCCAATCACCATGGTGTGGATCTCATCAAATGGTTAAATATAATATGTGATGGGTCCCAAACAGAAAAACTAACTAAATGTTATATCTATTTTTAGTTCATTTCATTTTTTGGACTCAACATAAGATGATAATTGATTTATTTTTTACTTCTACCGCAAAATGAGTTCTTAATTTATATTACACGATACTAATTTTTCAATTAGTAAATAAAATTATTTTTAATTAATTTGTAAAACATTTCTCAATAAATGTATAATATATTATATATACATAATCATTTAGCAAATAAATATATCATTTTTAATCTAATATACAATATTTAAAACAACAAATTTATATTTATATATTATAAGGTGATGTTTAAACTTTTATAATTTATATTATAATTCATACCATTTTTCATCTCTAAAAATTATCTGACAAAAGAGTAATTTATCATCAAAATAATAGTATTGATAATGGCCCAAAATTTTCAATACAAAAGAACTAATAACGGTAGGGTTATATCAATGATTCTTTTAATACTAATAATGGGGTCTATAATCATAACAAATTTATAGTGAAGATATATGAATGTCCTTTATAATTTTTTTGATCTGATAACATGTACAATTGAATAAGAGTGATTCGATTTTAGTCCTCGTTATTTCCTTAATCATGTTACTAGTGTATGAATGGGTTGTCTATTAATGTTTAAAAAACAGAGTGTCATTATTATTTGACATACATGCCTCCCTTAATTCCCTTCTATTTGCCTCTTTTATTTCCTATTCAATTATAAATTATATGGTATGGGACCATTTTCACTATGGATGGGAGATAATGTCACCATGAGACGATTTTAGTGTGGGAGACATTGTTAAGGTGTTTTGGATATGGGGAGAACCATTTAAAGGTCGATTTTGGTTTCCATGTACTACATGCAATTCACATAAATGGAAAATAGTATTAAATAAATAAATATTTTAATATATATATATATGAGTGGAGGGAGTTTGGTGGTGTTGAATATGGGGGTCCCTAAAAGAGGTATCAATCGTCCCATTTATTTATTTTTTATATATAATATTAAAAATTAATACATTTTATTATATGAAGAGGAAATGTGATGGATATTTGGAAAGAGAAATGAGATTTGGTGTGAGATACCTCCCATAGAAAAAAAACACACACATACATATATATATACATGCATATTTTATTTTTATTATCGATGATTATTGTTTTGGTTCTAGTTTTCAAGCCAGATATCCGAAAGATGATTTTTATGGTATCTTGACCTAGAAAATGAGAATGACTACTACAGACAAACAAAAAATAACTATATATTACTCATGTAAAAGTCCTAGGTCCCACCACATATAACTTCATTATTTTATACAATTAAATGAATGTTTTTTAATGGGTGTGTATTTTGTAAAAGTAATTAAAATATACCAAGTATTTTTAAATGAAGATAAATATGGTGACATAAAATTTAATATTTCTTTTGATTGAATGGTGAGATAATTATATTTCATTTCATTCTCTATAGGGTCGATAACGATGTTCTATTGTGATTTTAATGTTTTTTAAAGGAAGTTACCGCATTGTAAATTACTTTTTCTTCCAAAGAGGCTGGGAGGCTTTATTAGAGTTAATTTGAGGTTACATAGATCACATGTGATTCATTTTATATATTATTGTTAATTTTTATGGTGATATTAATGTACTGGAGGGAATATTATTATTTCAACTAATGATAATTCTCTAGTAATTAATGAGATCAAAAATCAAGGATTTTGGATATGGTGTGATTATTAGATATATAGGAAATAATAGACTAATGCAGGACTTGTGATTCCTCTTCACCCCAACATTTCCATTGATATAGGATATACAAATGGATATTGACATTAATATTAATAGATTCTTAAATAATACGAGTTTTCCTATCTTTTCAAATGGAATAAATATTTGGTGTTGGTGAATTGATGATTGTGACATTTCTTATGACCATTATAATCTTAATTATACAGAATATCTAAAGTATTTTCATTTTAGAATAATCTAGTAATTACTTATTAAGAAGTGCATCTGATGAATGAGTGTTTTGGTATTTCTTATTTATATTACTCCCATACACCTGCCATAGCAGGAGTCAAATTGAATTGTCTCTACAATTTTTTTTCTTGGTGTCCTACTATGTATACATATACTCACCATTTCAATGTTGTTATGCCCTGACATGTTGTGTCTATATAGATGACTCATAGGTTCAAATATAGTTTGTGATTATGTGTAGTCGGTGTGTATTGTTCAAAGCTAACTCATATATATTATTGGAAATGTATTATGATGCATTATGATACGGGGTGGTGGTAATGACCACTATATCCAAGGAGAGATTTAGGTTAACATAGTTAAAGGAGGATCTTCCCAATAACATGAGGTATATATGTATTTGTGATTCATTTTTCCATTATAATAACACTGTGGGAGTATTTGTATTTATTCTCTGATGAAATAAATAAATAATATTATCACAAACATTTATATTACTATTATTTAGGGATATATTCATAACTAGAGATTCATTAATTACATGTTGAATTTCGATATTTCCACTAATGTTAGTGCAGTTCATACTTCATTTAATCAAAATACCATGGCCTCTTAGTGGAAAGGTTGAGATTTCACACTAGACCTATTTATATACAAGAGGATCCAAATGGGATATCTCAAATAACCATGGTATCAATGAATATTTCTCGATGAACATTTTTTTAGTTTAGTGATCATTTTATAATATGTTTATAATAATTTGTACAATGATATCAATGTAATCACATTTTTTTCTAAATGATCATGAACACCAGAATTGGTGTATTGGATGATGTATCTTTCATATTAGACTTTGATAGTCCATTAGAGGACCAAAAAACCTAAGATATAATTTTGTCAAATAATTAGGTTGGAACATACATAATATAGTGTCTAGTATAGATATTTCAAAAACATTAATTTTCATATCATCATGATATTGTCTAAATCATGTTATTAAAAACTATCATATGGAAGGTGTATCCTAATGAAATCCCTATTTTTTATGGAGGTTATGATGTGATGAAACATTTCAGGAATTGGTCTTGTATATAATTATCAATGAGTGATGTGGTGTTGTTTTGAAGCTCCTATCACCATTTTGATAATTGTTGATACTTTTCTACTAATTAAAATTTTATTTAATCTAATTTTCAATAATACTAATTATGAAAATTTTATGTTGTTTAAATTAAAATTTTAAGGGAATATTTGGTTTTTTTAGAAGTATACCGCTTGAGTTAATGATATTTTCCATAGTTTGAAATTCATGTTTTGATCTAGCATTGTCTTTTTATTTAATATATATAGATTATTACTTTGATTTCCCTATATGGAACCGTGAGCTATTAAGGATTGATCATACATATTCTTGAACTCTTGAGGAGTGATGAACTATAATTGATAGAGTTTTAACTCTAATACAGAATAGGGTTTTACAATGAGAGATTGGAAACTCCATTGAATAATTAATCTATCTACCCACATGATCATTACCAGTTGGAGCCTTTATTTAGTGCATAATGATGATATTATGAGATGTAGGATGTTTAAAATAAAATATTTACCTGATTAAGAAACAATATTGACGGATAAAATTATGAATCATGTCTATTTTCCAGGGACCCTCATACTATTCAGTGGTTGTCAGAGACATTCCAATTGAACCATGAGTTTGAAATTGCGATCTTCTAGTGGAACTCACATTGGAATAGACCCTAGTTGACTAGAGAGTTTCCAATGATATTGAACTCCAGTCACTCAACTCTTATAGTGATGTGAATTTTATCCTTCCAAAGCAATATATCTTTTTAGATAATCCTTCTTGATAGATAATAGATATTTTAGTACACACTTTAGTATGGATTAGTTTTTCTCTATCTGTGTCATGAGGTGTTATCAATTTGGTTGATTGGGTGGGATCTTTCAGAATTGATAACTGAGACCCCAAATGTAGGGGTAATAATGGTGAACCTATTAGTAGTTATGATCTACTACCTATATTTAAAATTTCCTTGATATGTGTCCAATTTATATATATGGGAAATTTCATTCTTTCGGAACGGTAGAATGCAAGGATGATATCAAATGACAAGCCATAAGTAATATTTAAATACTTATTAATGTACGAATCAATTTTAATTATGAGGAAGATATTTTTTGTTGAATATTTTGATAATGAGTTCTAATATGGTACTTGTGGGCTTATGGACTAAGCCACATTAATAAGTAGTTGGTGGATGTTATTGTTGGGTGGCTAATGGTTTTTTCTTATCATTCCATAAGAGATTGTAAACTACGCCAGAAACCCTAATATTATGGTATTTTTACTTTCAGGGTAATGTTGGTCTTTGTGGTATTAAATAAATGACAATTATTTTCATTAGAGTAACAAAATAGAGGAGTGATATTTGGGTCTTCCATTAGAGTATTATGTTTCTAGATGATGGGGGGGGGGTGCTTGAGTAGAATGTTTTGGGGATGTTGTTTCTATAATAGATATGAATATATATATAACCATTGACTACTGATAGGTCTCCACACAATATTACAGAGTGTGAGGGAATCTCAATGTGATAAATTAAACACTATAATCTATTATAACTATTTGATATCAAGAAATAGACCTGATGGTGTCATAGAAAGTGGAGAGAGAATCCATTACATTCATATATGGATAATAGTTTTTTCATAGTGTTTATGTTTTATATCAAAAAGGAACTTTTGAGGTGGGACCACCCTAGAGAAGTTTGACCCTTGATGAGTTATTCCATGTGAATCAATATGGGAGTACCCTTTTCTAAAAAAGTCATTCTATGTAGTGGATAAAGCGATTTTTTCTTGGAAGATATATGCTTTATTCACACAATAAGGTAATATATTTTGATATAGAGTTGTAAATTTAGGTTTTTATTAATGTTTAGGACTATATACTTTGGATTATGTATAACTGTGGAACCCAATGAGTAGTGGTGAGATATTGAGTGGTTAAGAGAGAATAATTTTTATGTGTAGTTTTAATCTGTAGTTTTTTCAAAGGAACAATGAAAACACAAATTATCCATCTTCAATATTTAATATATAACGTTTCAAAATACTAATTTATTATATAGTTCAGTATATTTTTTTTATATTAGTGTTTTTTTACACAAAACCCATCATTTAAAGAAACCATGATATAATATTGAATTATTATTATTTATTGTGGAAGTTATCACCTTGTAGTTTTATTTTCTGGTTTGAACATGTTCAAAAAAATTATTACAAATAGATTTTTAGTATTTTAAAATCTGAATTCATTGGTTATTTGTTTATTATAAATGAAAAAATAATAATTTTAATGAAATGGGTCTTATTTATGAAGGACTATTTTTATAAGTAAAATGTGTTTAATAATTATTATATATAGATTTATGAAAAAAAATTACATTTTAAAATAAATATATAATTTTTACATTAATATAATTGTTTTTCTAAACATTGAAAATACTAAATTCTATTTTAGGTGTAAAAATATACTTTTCAAAAAATGGATTTATTCGCATTTGACACACTTTTTTAATAAAATTTCTTCTAATAAAATAATTATAATCATTAAAATTGGATTTATTATTTATAATAAAGAGATTCAAATTTTCTAAATATGTTTGTTCAATATTTTTCAATATGAATACTATCCTTTGAAATTTTTTGTCACCTCGGTAAGGGTAAAACATTCAATATAGGTTCAAAACATTGGGATAAGGAATTACATTTTGTATAACACTATACTATATATTTTTGGGTTAAATTTGTTATTATAATTTCATTAAATTCTAAAATATATGTGAGAATGGATCCATTTATGGGAGTTAACACTAATATAATTTTAATAAAATAATAAAAAAGTAAGTTTGTTAACATTTATATCTCTAAATTTTTAGGTAATGATAAAGAAGGGGTTAATTTCATATCTAAATGATCATTTGAAAAATTATAAAAATTTACTTATCTTGTTAAATCATATTCATTTTTAGTTATTGAATAACTACTTTAAATGCTTCATCAACACCAACATTATATATCTTCCATTAATATAAAAATAAAATAAATGATTAAAAAAATTAAACATAATGATATTGGGACAAATTATTATGATTATTTTATTTTAGGTAAATAATATATTATATATATTTTTAAATAATTATATTCTAATTCAGTTTATATTATGATGTTTTCAATCTGAATGTAAATAAAAAATTAAACAAATTACATTAACGATATTTTATAACAAACTATATTCGATTAATTGATTTAAAATTAATAAATATAACATATTTATCGAAATTAATGTTATATGGTTGAAAATATCCAGCATGTTCCATTTATGTGTCACTTTTCATTATATGGTATCATTTTGGACCATAAATATTAAAAACACATTACCAGCACAATAATTGTCAAAAATGTAAACATTATAAATATACAAAAATGATAACACTGAGAACACCCTAAAATTTTCAAAATTTAATAAGTCTGGTGGATTTGAATAATACTAATATTTGTCTCACATTATATCAATTTGGAGAACTTTTCCCACCAAAATTTATTTATATTTATTTGAATCATTATGTAATTCCAAGTGATCCCCATCACTCACCAAAAAAAAAATGAACCACCCATCATATATTCCCCCAAAACATGTATACCTTATAATTTTTAAATAAAATATGTAAAATAATGCATATATTCCTTAATCACATCCCATATCTTATTGTCTTTCAAAAAGTCAATCCCTTCTAGGCTTAAGGTTTAATCCAAAATATGATTCTTAAAGAATAGGTGTAAATATAAATTAAGATTTTTAATTTTATTTCATCTAATAATTCATATAATTTCATCATATTCATTATAAAATAATGGAATTAGTATCTTCCATATTAGTAATTATAATTATGTTAATGAATGAAATATTATCCACCTTCTTCCCATCCACCAGAAAATAAAAACATAACTAGTGTGTTGGTGTGGACTTCCTCCACAATATAGCGATGTGAATTATTTTTCACATTATATTAACATGAATAATAATAAGGATATATTTTATGAATATATAATATAAATATAGAAAATAATAATACTACATATGAGAATCATTATTTAATTTTTTTTCATTCCATCCTCCAAAAAGTAAAGACTACATTTATATATCCGTACAACATACTATCTTAATGAATAATGTTATTTACTTTTCTATCTCAATATTTTATAGATGAATCTAGATATATATATTGAATAATATATATATGTATTTATCATTAATATCATTTATTATGACGCAATAATGATCAATGATCGTGGACTGGTATTAAAAAACATAAATTGTCATGTAAAATAAATAATTAACACCAGTAAATGACCACTTTATTGAAGAATTTTAAATAAAAAGGAGTTAAAATGTTATAATTGGATCATCTTTGAAATTATATTTATTAAATCTACTCTATTAAAATATTATAAAATATTATATGTTTTATATATGAGGTTAAATTTCATTCGAAGAATGTCGTACTCAGGGTAAGGGTTTATAATCTCAAATTTCCTTCTTTGAGACATACACTCTATTATGCACCTGTATTACTTTATGAGGTATACATAATTAAAATTTTAAATTTAATATCATGATTATCATTATGTCCATGTTATTTAATACTTAACATGAATTTATTCTTTTTTGTGTCGTATGATAACAATGCCACCTAAGCAGTAATGGTTTTATGTTACTATCACATTATTTACCAGGAATGATTATGATAATGTTTCCAAGAATGAAATTTCCTTATATACCTCTCAATAGATAATTATTATTCTTATCTTATGGTTATTTATATAGATTAAATGGTTTTATTTAATTCTAATCTCTTTATGTATTCATGAAGCCAAAATTATGTTTAATAAAAAACTCACAATATATTACGATTCGTTTGGAAATAAGCCTATTCCATGACCTTGATTTCATTAAAATTATTTCAATAATGTTTCACTATTTTACAATGATACTTTAAATTCAGTTTTATATAAATTTATATTTTTACAAAAAAGGTTCAATGAAAGATTCTTTTAATTTTTGGAATGAGATACATTATATATTTTTAAAAAAATATGATAAGAACATTTGTATTAATATAGACTATATAAAAAAAATTTCCCACCAACATTAACACATAATGATTTGTAGATTCCTTTACATCTTTTAAAGGTTATTTTAGATGAAAATATTTTCTATAATAATATTTAAATTTTATTATTTTAAATTATTTACTTCGAAATGGAAAGGTTATTTTCCCCATGAAATATTTCTGATATATTTTGATGGAATTGTCATCAAGGATGAAATCCATTGAAGTTACATATACGTTACCATGTATATGATCAAATTATTCAATCAAATTTCATCCTTTGGATGGATTGTGATAAATATGATTTAAGTATGATTCAATAAAACATGTTTATTTCCCATGAGTTAATTACATTATTATGAAACAAATGAAACCCATTTATTTTCCACTGGTTAAGCCATGATGAAATGGTGAAATTATTATGGATCTCAATTCCATTCCATGGGTTATTGAATTATTAATACTTTATGATATCGTGGAACACATATGGATAATTTTTCATTATATGAGTGGTGGTGTAATAATTATATTACCCTCCAATACATTGGGAAATATTTGATATTCCATGAGATAATTTGTAATGTAATAGATAGGGAACACAGTTTAGAATGGGAATTTATACACTATGATAGTATTTGAAGTGAATCTTGGGTAAATGATATATGGTTTTCTGACCACCCATTTTTCTATAATTTCCTTGAGAGTAAACCTTGACTACTATGTTAATAATTTTCCATGATTATTTGTATTTAATTTTTTTTACTGAAAATGTTTTCTATAATGAATCATGTTCTTTTATGATTTATTGATTATTGTCTGATAATCATCGAACTTTTATGCCATCATTAATTTTTTTCTCCATTATACATTGGGTATTAGTTTCATATGATTAGATAATGTTATCATGATCTTATTCCTATGTCTTGATTATGTGATTGTCTATTTCTCCATTGTTTTATAGGAATGAGAATTTAATCTCACACTTTTCGATGTTATATTTTGATCAGATATAAATAATTAACATATATGTGATTTATATATGAGATAATAAAATTACTTGTTAATATCATTTTGATTATATAGCTATCCTATAAGAAAAATTTATATATCAATGTTTCTAAAGACACTTAACCCATGATTATATTTTTAGTATCACAATGCTATATAATGAACATTCATCAAATAAGATGTAATATTTATGTATAAAATGTATAGGTCTCTTATGTCTATAACAAAGAATTATTTTTTTAACTTTGGAACTATGGATGATAAAATTTTGTAAAACCCTTAGGATAATT